>CM035838.1:166834706-168063456 GCA_020510985.1 Pholidichthys leucotaenia | reverse complement strand
CTTGAATAACTCTTCTGATAATTCTTTTGACTCCTCTGTCAGAAAACTTGCAAGGAGCTCCTGGCCGTGGCTGGTTTATGGTAAAATGATGTTCTTTCCACTTCTGAATGATGGCTCCAACAGTGCTCACTGGAACATTCAGCAGTTTAGAAATGTGCCTGCAACCAGTGCCATTATTATGTTTTGCAACAATAAGGTTGTGAAGGTCTAGAGAGAGCTCTTTGCTTCTACCCATCATGAGTTCTTTGTGGTGTGACAATCGGATATTTACAGACCTTTTCAAAGGCTATCAGTCAGGACTTAACCAGCTGAAATTAATTTGCACTGATGGGGCAGCACGGTGGCGAAGTGGTTAGCACTGCGGCAGCACAGCAACTCACCCTTGGCCGGGGGATCCTGGGTTCGATCCCAGCCTCTGACCAACAGTGATCCATGTGGAGTTTGCATGTTCTCCCCGTGTCTGCGTGGGTTTACTCCGTGATTTCTCCGGTTTCCTCCCACATGCCAAAAAAAAACATGCAGGTTAGGTTAATTGGCATCAAAAACTGGGGATTCTAAATTGTCCTTAGGTATGACTGTGAGAGTGAATGGTTGTCTGTCTCTCTGTGTTGGCCCTGTGATGGACTGGCGATCTGTCCAGGGTGTACCGTGCCTCTCGCCCTAAGATGTTGGGATAGGCTCCAGCCCCCCCACGACCCAAAAAGGATTAAGCAGAAGAAGATGGATGGATGGATGATGGGGGATGGGATAGCTTCCTAAATTCTGATGGATTTCAGCTGGCTTCTTGGCTTTCTATGCCTTTTTGCAACTGTTTTTCTTCATGTGTTCAATACTTATTCCCTGTGTCATTTCACTTTACTAAATATAACTTGTTTTGTGAACAAAGTTGCCTCGATTTCTTTGTACATGTATGTATGGATTACTTGGGTTGTTACTGATATCTGGTGAAAATCTCAGGTCAGTGCTCCATCAGAAATATGTTTAATGAGAAAAATGTTAATGTGTTCAATACTTATTTTCCACGCTATATTTATATATATATATATATATATATATATATATACACACACACACATGCAGGGCTTCATATTAACACTCACCCACCCGCCAGTGCCGGGTGGATTTCACCGATGGCGGGTAAGGCAGCCACTCTCACTAGCCACTTTAGCAGGCTGAGGTTTTCTCAGGCAACATCTAAATACGAGTAATAAGCCTATCACAGAGTGACACTACAAAACTACAACTCACATGAGCACTATCTGCATACACTGTGTGTTGTTATGATTCTCCGTGCACTTTCACGCAGCGCACGGAGGAAGGAATGGAAAACCCAGTTGCAGGAGTGTGTTTGTGTGTTTATATATTTACATATTTATTCCATCTAGCTACAATGTTCCACACTGTGTGTTTATATATTTATTCCATCTAGCTACAATGCTCCGCACTGTGTGTCTATATATTTATGTTTATATGTACATATGTATACTCGCTGCTCTTGTTTTTTCTTGCCTTCTGATTGTTGCTCTGTGTTGCTGTCCCTGTGCTGTTGCAATCCTGGAATTTCCCCATTGTTGGACTAATAAAGGCTTATCTTATCTTATCTAATCTAGAACGTGCACTTTATTAACAAATATCCCAAAATAACAAGTCCAGCTACCAGTCACGATAATAAACAGAGAGTGGAAATGATGAGGATGCGGCCACCAGACATACAGGGACACCACCTGGATGTTCCGCTGCCTGAGGGAGGGAATGCCTAATGCCGCAAGGTTGCTGCCGGCACGAGGAGAAAGGCAAACATGAACTTACGGCTGGAATGATCTGGGGTGGTCAGTGTAGTCCGGTGGATGAGGGTATGCAGGAACAGCCGCCAACGCCCAAGAAGTAAACAGTCTTGTGACGCCAGAGAAGACGACAACGTCAGGCTGAAGGTAAACGCAGGTGATAATAACTAACATACACAAAGGTGCACACTGTTGTGTATGAAGATGAATGCTCCGATGGTCTCTTCCTACTAACCCAGTGTTTAAGTACTAATAATACTAATGAGGGAAGAGACCACTGGTGTGAGAATGTGTGGGCTGCACAATAATTAACACCATGTGCGTATGAGTGAGTGTCTGAGCGTACGAATGGGAGTGAATGAAGTGCGTGCGTGTACGTGAGTGAAACACCCATAATAGAGAACAGTTGGTGATACTGACAGGAGGAGGAGGCATACCTGAGCTGTCAGGGAGCGGAGGACCCAAGGGACTCCCTGAAGCGCCTGATGGAAAATAGGGCAAAACTAACCATGGGTCAGAACTGGGTTTGAAACCACCAAACCCAGGTTCATGACAGTGTATTGTCAATGGGCCAACTATCGCTGTGGGCGTGGTCTGGCTCAACTTCCAGAGCAGTACACAGGACTGCTCCAGGGCAGGCTGGAGTAATGGAGAAACAGAGGATGCTGTGCTCTGCAGGTCAGTTCATTTTGTGGCCAGAAACAGCGACAACTGACAGTAGACCAGCCAGCAGAACACACCTGTTCCCACTCTCAACGTTCAGATCACCAGGGGAATCCCACCTCATCCTCCATTATCCCAGTGTGAGTAGTTAATTAACTGCACTCTACCCTCACATCAGCTCCTACCTCTGTAGTTAAATATGATTATTTTTAGAGCCAGAAGCTCCCATTTACTGTCCAGTATGACAGAGATAGAAAAAAGTGACTAAACTTTGATATGTTGCTGTAAAGAGCAAATAATACTTCTTCTGAGGTGAAGTTTTGTTTATCTGTAATTATCTATGATATCTGTGATATGCAACTTTTTCATGGAAGTAAAACCTCTAATTATGTATTGTTAATGTGCTGGTCCAGGGGTGTCAAACATGTGGCCCATGGGCCAAAAAAGGCCTGCCAGGGGTCCAAATTTTTCTCTGAATTTACAGCTTTCTTTCTAGAAAATTTTGACTTTTTCTACTGATAAGAATTGTTCATGTAAATATGAGACCTTTTTCTCCTTAAGGTGAGACTTTTTTCCTCATCAGTTTTCTTTTTCTTCTTTTCTCTGGTGAAAACAGGTAGTGTTGATTTAGATTAAGTCCATTAGCAGCTACTAATGACGTTGTTATATCTGTGAAATCAGGGCCAACAGACACTTCTACGCGTTGAGGTTAGCTTTATTAATGGTTAGCTTAAACAGGCTAACAAGCTAGTAAGAAGTGGGTATTGAGGTTGTGACTGGGAAGGCGGAGTGCCAAAGAGTACGTCCACCCCGTGCAGTCCCTGTTAAATACACCATGGCATGACAACGTCACCCGTGTGTGCATGAGTATGCAACGTGGTGTGTCGTGCCATTCCCTATGTCACATTTACCCCCTTGGAAAAACGCAGACCCATATCTGGTGAATTAGCCTTCGCGAGGCAGTAAGTAAACATTTAAGTGGCATATAGGCTAGCACACATATACAGTCAGAACCACACAGTGTACAGTAGCATAGTGCAATCAATTGATTAAGGAACAAATAATTTGCTAGCACATCAGGACACAATGTAGCTGACTACACGTACAGCCGTGGACAAAATTGTTGGTACCTCTCTGTTAATGAAAGAAAAACCCACAATGGTCACAGAAATAACTTGAATCTGACAAAAGTGGTAATAATTAAAAATTCTATGAAAATTAACCAATGAAAATCAGACAGTGCTTTTGAATTGTGGTTCAACAGAATTATTTTAAAAAACAAACTCATGAAACAGGCCTGGACAAAAATGATGGTACCCTTAACTTAATATTTTGTTGCACAACCTTTTGAGGCAATCACTGCAATCAAACGATTTCTGTAGCTGTCAATGAGACTTCTGCACCTCTCAGCAGGTATTTTGGCCCACTCCTCGTGAGCAAACTGCTCCAGTTGTCTCAGGTTTGAAGGGTGCCTTCTCCAGACGGCATGTTTCAGCTCCTTCCACAGATGTTCAATAGGATTTAGATCAGGTCTCATAGAAGGCCACTTTAGAATAGTCCAATGTTTCGCTCTTAGCCATTCTTGGGTGTTTATAGCTGTGTGTTTTGGGTCATTATCCTGTTGCAAGACCCATGACCTGCGGCTGAGACCAAGCTGTCTGACACTGGGCAGCACATTTCTCTCTAGAATACCTTGATAGTCTTGAGATTTAATTGTACCCTGCACAGATTCAAGACACCCTGTGCCAGATGCAGCAAAGCAGCCCCAGAACATAACAGAACCTCCTCCATGTTTCACAGTAGGGACAGTGTTCTTTTCTTGGTATGCTTCATTTTTGCGTCTGTGAACATAGAGCTGATGTGCCTTGCCAAAAAGTTCTAGTTTTGTCTTGTCTGTCCATAGGACATTCTCCCAGAAGCTTTGTGGCTTGTCAACATGCAGTTTGGCAAATTCCAGTCTGGCTTTTTTATGATTTGCTTTCAACAGTGGTGTCCTCCTTGGTCGTCTCCCATGAAGTCCACTTTGGTTCAAATAACGACGGATGGTGCCATCTGACACTGATGTACCTTGACCTTGGAGTTCACAATGAATGTGTTTAGAGGTCGTTCTGGGCTCTTCTGTTACCATTCGTATTATCCATCTCCTCCTGTGGTCAGGTCCAGGGAGGTTGGCTACAGTCCAATGGATCTTAAATTTCTGAATAATATGTGCAACTGTAGTCACAGGAACATCAAGCTGCTTGGAGATGGTCTTATAGCCTTTACCTTTAACATGCTTGTCTATAATTTTCTTTCTAATCTCCTGAGACAACTCTCTCCTTTGCTTCCTCTGGTCCATGTTTAGTGTGGTACACACCATGTCAACAAACAGCACAGTGATTACTTGTCACCCTTTAAATAGGCCGACTGACTGATTACAAGTTTGTAGACACCTGTGATGTTAATTAGAGGACACATCTTGGTTGAACATGTCCCTATGGTCACATTATTTTCAATCTTTTCTAGGGGTACCATCATTTTTGTCCAGGCCTGTTTCAAGAGTTTGTTTTTTAAAGTAATTCTGCTGAACCACAATTCAAATGCACTGTCTGATTTTCATTGGTTAATTTTCATAGAATTTTTATTTATTAGTACCCCTAATACACAGACAACCTCGGGTCATGCGCACGGTGAAGTTATGGTCTGAGGAGGCAATGGACGCGCTAAAGGACTGTTTTGAAATCACTGCCTGGGAGCAGCTCTGCGATCCACATGGTGAGGACATCGATGGCCTCACTCACACCATCATGGACTACATCAGCTTCTGTGTGGACAACACCGTTCCCACCAAGACCATACGGTGTTGCTCGAACAACAAACCCTGGATCAACCTTGAGATAAAAACACTTCTGAGAGGGAAGAAGAGGATCTTCAGGTCAGGGAACAGGGAGATGCTGAAGTCCATACAGAGTGAGCTGAGGAGGAAGATTAGAGAAGGCAAGGATAGCTTCAGGAAAAAGATGGAGGACAAGCTGCAACAGAGCGACATCGGTGGGGTCTGGAGAAACCTTAAAACCATCTCTGGGCTCCAGAATACCTCCCCCCGGCCACGGGGGGGCAAGGAGTGGGCGAACAATCTGAACCTTTTTTTAATAGGTTTGACCAAACGCCCTCCCCCCCAACTGCACAACAACCACTGCTGCCTCTGAAGTCATCAAGACCTGCTGTCCACACCCCACTCCACCAACACCCCCCCACTCCTAGCACACAGCCCCCCAACCTGACCCTCACTAAGACCCAGGTGAGGATGGAGCTGAGGAAGATCAAGCGAGGAAGGCCTCGGGACCGGACGGCATCAGAGCGAAGCTCCTCAAGTCCTGTGCAGACCGGCTGTGTGGGATTGTGGAGCACATCTTCAACCTGAGCCTGAAGCTGGGGAGGGTACCACAGTTGTGGAAAACATCTTGTGTGGTACCTGTACCAAAGACTTCCCACTCCAAAGATCTGAACAGCTACAGACCAGTGGCCCTGACATCTCACATGATGAAGACCCTGGAGAGACTGCTCCTTGCTCACCTCCTCCCCCTGGTGGGACCAGCGATGGATCCACTCCAGTTCGCCTACCAGCATGGCATTGGGGTGGAGGATGCAGTGATCTTCCTCCTTCACCGTGCTCTGTCCCACCTGGAGAAGCCCAGGAATGAGGTGGGGATCATGTTCTTTGACTTCTCCAGTGCTTTCAACACCATTCAACTGATGATCCTGAAGGACAAGCTGCTGTGCGCAGGGGTGGACCAGCACCTGTCTTCATGGATCCTGGACTACCTCACTAACCGGCCGAAGTTTGTGAGAACCCGAGATTGTGTGTCTGACACGATCATCGGTAGCACGGGGGCCCCCCAGGGAATGGTTTTGGCTCCTCTCCTGTTCATCCTTTATACTGCGGACTTCTCACACAACACAACACACTGCCATCTACAGAAGTTCTCCGATGACTTTGTGATCGTTGGCCTCATCTCCAACGGAGATGAAGCTGAGTACAGAGGACTTATCCAGGACTTCGTGGACTGGTGCCATCGGAACTGCCTCCAGATCAACGCGAGGAAAACTAAGGAGCTGGTGGTGGACTGCCGCAGGCAAGGACAACCCCTCACAGCACCGGTAAACATACAGGGAACAGACATTGAGATGGTGACATCCTACAAGTACCTGGGCGTTCATTTGAACAATAAACTAGACTGGTCACACAATACCAATGCACTTTACAAGAAGGGATAGCGCAGGCTGTTCCTACTGAGGAGGCTCAGGTCTTTTGGTGTACAAGGGGCACTGCTGAAGACATTCTACGACACGGTAGTGGCATCAGCCATCACTTTTGGAGTGGTCTGCTGGGGCAACGGCATTACAGCAGCCGATAGGAAGAGACTGAACAAACTAATCAAGAAAGCTAGCTCTGTTCTGGGGCAACGCCTTGACCCAGTGGAGGAGATAGGAGAGAGAAGGATGGTGGCTAAACTGTCATCTCTGCTGGAGTCCGAGTCCCACTCTATGCAGGACATACTGAACGCACTGAGGAGCTCATTTAGCAGTAGACTACATCATCCTAGGTGCGCAACCGAGAGGTTTTGCAGGTCCATCCTACCTACGGCTGTCAGACTGTATAACCTAAGCATGGCTGCTCACAGAGATAGCAAAAAATCGTGACGACCTTATAGTATTGAATGCAAAAGACGCAACAGACTTACACAAATGGTCCCCTCCAGTATACAACTAGGACAATATCGGTCACTACGGAGGGTGACAATATGTATGGGTACATATTCATACCATGTAGGATAACTAAGTAGACGGTTATGCTGTTTATTCCATCTTGCTACAATGCTCCGCACTTTGTATATATATTTATATATTTATGTGTATGTATATATATCCACTGCTCTTATTTATATTTTCCGCATCTTCTTAATTATTGCTCTGAGTGTTGCTATCCCTGTGCTGTTGCAATCCTGGAATTTCCCCATTGTGGGACTAATAAAGGCTTATCTTATCTTATCTTATCTTATCTTACCACTTTTATCAGATTCAAGTTATTTCTGTGACCATTGTGGGTTTTTCTTTCATTAACAGAGGGGTACCAACAATTTTGTCCACGTGTGTACATACGGCCTAGCTGGTTGGCAGATGGTAAACAGCTGTGCTAATGCATACTTGTGAACTGACTGAGCAAGAACAACTGACTTGGAACACGTACAGTATGAACTGTTAGCACGTTAAGGTTGGAGCAAAGTATGACACACATATGTATATGATAGGTACAGGTGAAACGATGCTGTGACTAGCATATTGCCTGATGTTAAGCACAATATGATTACTTAGTTGGACCAGTATGTAAAACCACCTAAGGCTCATTTCGACCATAACATTGATTTTTTCTTAACCTGGGTAACTGGGTAGACTGCCAGTGTTCCTGCATGGTCATGTGGGTTATTCTGCCACTTTGAACGTACCATGCCCTGACTGAACATACTTATGAACACAGAGTCAGTGACAGTTCAAACCTCAGCGGGGCCTCTGTCGAGCCCGTGATGGGCATGGTGCTGGCTCTGGCGAAACTGGGTGCCACCTCACTGGAAACGTGACCTGTTCATCAGAAAAATCCCAGTCCGGGCCCCACACTGGCTGGGTCAACTCTGTTGTTGTGTCTTGGTCCAGGGCAGGAGGTGGTGTTACCTTTCGCAGACCACTGGCATGCCATCGCGACCCATCAGCCATCTGGAAGGTGGCTGGTCCAAGTTGCACAGTGATCTGCATCGGCGGTGACTGGAACATCTGAGGCTCGTGCAGGCAGTCAGATCAGTGGATCCGGAGCCAGTTGAGCACCGTGAGTGATGATCGTAACTGCTTCACAAGGCCCTGCTGCTGTTCTCTTGCCCCATAGCTGGTGAGGGATGCTGGTGTTGGTCATGGTGGCGTGATGATTCAATTCAGTTCAATTCAACTTTATTTATATAGCGCCATTTCATAACAACAGTCATCTTATAGCACTTTCAACTGTAGGGGAAATCCCCACAATTGCAGAAAGACCCCAGCAATTAGGCGATCCCCTGTGAGCAAGCGCTTGGTGATGGTGGAGAGGAAAAACTCCCTGATCTCGCCGTCGGCAGGACGAACTCCAGGTCCTCCAGGGTCCTGCGTCGGCACGGACTCAAACTCCTGCAGCTGAACAGCAGCTCCAAGAGGCTTATGCCAGGTAAGGATCTGTTCCAGGTCTCTCATCCTCTGCTCTTTTCGCTTTTGTGTGGTGTGAAGCTGGGAGTGGCTGCACCCATGTC
The DNA here is from genome assembly GCA_020510985.1 of Pholidichthys leucotaenia. NCBI lineage: Eukaryota > Metazoa > Chordata > Actinopteri > Cichliformes > Pholidichthyidae > Pholidichthys > Pholidichthys leucotaenia. The sequence goes on along the minus strand of CM035838.1, from coordinate 168,054,698 downwards.
TGGGCAAAGCAGACTTGGGCTATCAGCAGTCAAACGAAGTCCCAAGTGATCTGTGATGTTGAAGCCCAGCTCATGGAACATATAACATCCCAGAATGTTGTCACCGAGGGTCGTCACTTGAAACGTCAACATTGGGAGGACTCTCGACCTGTAGCGAACCGATAGGGTAATGGTTCCTACCATGCTGATTTTAGTGTGTCCGTACCCGTACAGCTTCACCACGTCTGGCTTGATTGGATGCCGAAGACCAGCTTTATTAATGGTTAGCTTAAACGGGCTATCAAGCTAGCAAGGAGTGGGTACAGAGGTTTTGACTGGAAAGGCGGTGCGCCAAAGAGTACGTCCACCCCATGCAGTCCCTGTTAACTACACCACGGCGTGATGATGTCACCCCCATGCGTGCATGCGTCCGCAACGTGGTGTGCCGTACCTTTCCCTATATGTCACAGTCCTGCAGCCCTGAACGGGTGTCCTACGGGTCGTTTTCAACCTCTATCAAGGGTCAAGGGGTAGGAGTAGGCAAATGGGAAGGGGTAGGGACACAAATGAGAATTGGGATGGACCCCAAATCTACCTGTACTTCATTCTCATATTACAAATATTTTTCTACACTGTTTTACAGCATTTATTGCAGTTAATAGATAATTCAACAGTGCTTCTCTTGCTATTTTTATGTTTGTATAAGGGTCACTTACATTTAAAATGATTGTAAATTTAGTTCAAATAAATTTTAGCATGCAATACTCAAATTTGATGAGATTAAACATAATTTTCCAACCACAAAACTGTGGCTAGTGAAAAGGCTGAGTGTCTAGTAACATTGGAAAATCACTAGCCACAGTGGCCAGTGAGCAAAAAAGTTAATATCAAGCCCTGTATACATATATATATATATATATATATATATATATATATATATATATATATATACACACTATGAAAAAGTCTTTGCCCTTCCTGATTTCTCATTTTTTTTGTATGTTTGTCACACTTAAATGTTTCAGATCATCAAACAAATTTAAATATTAAACAAAGATAACACAAGTAAACACAAAATGCAGTTTTTAAATGAAGGTGTTTATTATTAAGGGGAAAAAAAATCAAAACCTACATGGACCTGTGTGAAAAAGTGATTGCCCCCCCCACACACACACACACCTGTTAAAACATAAATTAACTGTGTTTTATCACATCTTTGGAAAGCTGAGTTCAATTTCTCTAGCCACACCCAGACCTGATTACTGCCACACCTGTTCTCAGTCAAGAAATCACTTAAATAGGACCTGCCTGACAAAGTGAAGTAGACCAAAAGATCCTCAAAAGCTAGACATCATGCTGCGATCCAAAGAAATTCAGGAACAAATGAGAAACAAAGTAACTGAGCTCTATCAGTCTGGAAAAGGTTATAAAGCCATTTCTAAAGCTTTGGGACTCCAGCGAACCACAGCGAGAGCCATTATCCACAAATGGCAAAAACATGGAACAGTGGTGAACCCTCCCAGGAGTGGCCGGCCGACCAAAATGACCCCAAGAGCGCAGCGACGACTCATCCAAGAGATCACAAACGACCCCACAACAACATCTAAAGAACTACAGGCCTCACTCCAGATGCCACCATATGAAAGAGACTAGGCAAAAATGGCCTGCATGGTAGAGTTCCAAAACTAAACCCACTGCTGAGCAAAAAGAACATGAAGGCTCATCTGGGTAACCTTAAACTGTGGTGGCATATTGCTAGCACAACACATACTGTATATATTTGACAGTGTGGAGCACCGGAGGTGCTGGCTATGGCGGACCTGGGTGCCATCTTGCTGGAATTATGGGTTGCTTGTTAGCAAAATTTCAGTCCGGGTCCCACACTGGCTGGGCCGGTTCCAGTGTTGCGTCTTGATCTGGGGCAGCTGGCGATCTTACCTTCTGCAGACAGCTGGCATGCCATCGCGAACCATCAGCCATCTGGAGGGTGGCTGGCCCCAATTGCACGGTGATCTCCATTGGCGATGACAGGAGCCTCTGCAGGTCATCTGGGTGTTGGGATTGGTGGACCCGAACCCAATTGAGTACCGTGAGTGCAGACCTGGTCGGCTTCAGGTGGCGTTGCTGCTGTTCTCTTGTCTGCTTTCTTGTCCCTGATGTTGGTTGCAGTTGTGGTGGCATGACATTCTTGTCGGCGACAGGACGAGCTCCGGGTTGGCGTCGTTTACTGGAGTCCTGCTTATCCGCGGACTCCATCTCCTGCAGCTGAACGGCAGCTGCATGAAGCTTGTGCTGGGTGAGGATTTGAGTCAAGTCCGTGTTCTGCTCTCCGTGTGGTGTGAAGCTTGAAGCAGCTGCACCCACGTCTGGGTGAAACGTCCAGACGTCCAAGGTCCAACTCCATCCATCAACAGTCAAACAAAGTCCATGGTGGTCAATGATGGTGAAACACAATTTGTAAAAGAGGTCGCGCTCCGGGATGTTGTCGCCATGCATCGCTACCTGGAAGGTGAATGCTGGGAGGACTTTGGACCCGTAGCAAACTGTTAACGTGATGGTTCCTACCAGACTGATTTTGGTGTGCCCGTATCCGCAGAGTTCCACCACGTCCGGCTTGATTGGAAGCTGAGGGAAGAACCTCTTCACTGTGACCTAGTTCATCAGTGACATCAGAGCTGCAGTGTCCAGTAGTAGCGGCAGAGTGATATCATTGAGCCTCACTGTGCACCACTTGTACGCCAAATTGCTAGAGTACACTGAATGAATGGTTGTTGGCAAAGGCAGTCCAATTCAGCTGAGTGGCGAGCTCGTCGTTGACCATGTTGAACAGCGCAGTTTGGCAAAATGGCTAAGCTTACTGCAGCACTGGAGTCTCTACCCCCTGGCCAGGCAGGAGTGTGCGCACATTTGGTGCACAGGGGAACCACAGTTACCACACATTTGGTGTCCCATGATGTCCTGCTGTCCCGTGGTGTTCACCTCAGCATCCCCCTAAAAGGTTGCAGTGTCAACGGGCTCTTCTGGCGGGGTAACTGCATGAGCTAGCGGGGTTTGTTGTTGTAATGAAGCGGCAATTCAAGAACGCTCATGCTGCGTGAGGACCAGCTCCGGTTCCTGTGTGGATGGGGACTGGAGCTCCTGTAGCACCTCTGGGTCCTGCATGGGTGCAGTCTGGGTCTCCTAGGGTGGCTCCGGTTCCCCAGGGATTTGCTTGGCATGTGGTGTGAGGCAGGGAGTGCCTGCATTCATGTCTGAGTGCAGCGGGCTCAAGCCATTGTCAGCCAAACTGAGTTTACCGCTGGGTCAGCACATTGTGGTGCCCTGCTGTCCCGCGGTGTCTACCTCGGGGCCCTCCTGAGAAAATGTGGGGTCATCGGGGCCAGCAGCTGGGGCAGCAGTCTGTACCAGCGGAGCTGACTGTGGGAAGCACGGGCCAGGGCCCGCTAGCTGCAACGATAACTGGGCAGCTTCTTCTAGCTCTCTTGCGACAGGCCACCCGGCACCATCATTAACTTCTCCCGCAGCTTTGTATTCATGATGTGCTCCACCAACTTGTTTCGCACCATCTCCTCTTCCAAGTGTGCAAACCTGCATGTGCTTGCCAGACAGCTGAGGTTGACAACAAACTGTTGGACCAACTCTCCCCCTCGCTGTCGGCACTGGTGAAACTTGAGTCAGCCGAGGTGCCAGACACACTTCCATCTTCAGGAAAATATTGAATTCTCCTCCAGAAGACCAAGTTTACCTCATCGCCAATGTTATGTCTAGATGAAGAGACCAGTGGACACGTTCTCTGTGTTGAGGGTTAGCTTTAATGAACAGGCTAACAATAAGTGTAACAAGCTAAAGGAGGTGTGGTACAGACAGGCTACATGTTGGAAGGCAGAGCAGCAATGAGAGACTGTCTGTTCATCCCTTAATATAGTCACGGCGTGATGATGTCACCTCGTGCGTGCATCCCCACATCCGTGGCATGTGTAGTGGTATATTCAATATGCCACATGTACCTCGAACAGACAGTCCTACAAATACGTAAAAATATGACCTGCGCCAAAGATGGTCTCCTCACCACCTGTTATGGTGTTTCCTGTTTCAAAACTGCTTAAATATGTGTAAGGAAGTAAACTGGGGTAAAAACAGTACCATGAAATCCCATGTATGTGTCCTGTGTGTTAACTTCAACTTTCTCATTTGCATCTCACTTGTGGTTTTGTGATTAACTTCTTTTTGCCTTACATGTATATTTTTAAATGGTTAGGGTTGTGGTTAGGATTAGGGAGATGTAAAGTCTACATTATACAGATTACAACTTTAATCATCTGCCATGCCAGTGTATGTCATTATTTACACAACCACTAGATGTCATTTAGGTGGATGGAAATTAGTGAGAAAGCTATTATCTGGTACAGAGCATCTTTACCCTGTGCTTATTTTGTTTTTTTTTCTGTACATGGTCCCTGATAAATAAACTAAAACTAAAAGTGATCTGGATCATGATATCAAATATCTTTAAATTATTTGATTTTTCAAATCAGATGAAGAATCATTTGCTAGTCCTTGGTGGGGGTTCAGCTCTCTGAACACATCTGGTTTTATTTATTCTTTAGTTTAAAGCTCTTTATTCACATTGACAAATTTTATTATGGTTTTTGCAGATTTTTTTAATGAGGAGTTTTCTGCTGTTTCACTGACTCATCCATTTTGATCATTGCGGATTAAATGATAGTCTGATTTACTTTAAAAAAAAAAAAAAGAAAGAAAAGAAAGAAAAACTAAAAGAAAGGCTTTCTTTCAATTCAAGCCAGTCTTGAACTAAAAGAAACCTGGTGATGATGCTGAATTGGACCACAGTCACCATAATAGGACAAATAATAGAAAATAACTCTAATTCATTGTTCTCTAAGAAAGACAAAAGTTACAGAACTGTGGAAAAAAATAAAACATCTGTTATTCAAAAAAGCTTTCTGAGACTTCAATGACTAACAAAGAAAGAAAGAATAAATAAACCTTGGAATGACTGGGCAGTCTTGTATATATTTTAGTAGATTAATAAATCTAATGCAATTTGGAACAAGTCCATTCAATTATACATCACTACAATATAAAGTCAAACATCTGAAAGGACAGCTTTGAGCTGTGGAAGGTTATTGTTGATGAATCATGAGAGTCATTGTAGCCAATCTTTAATAACAGAATTACTGCATGCCCGTGCTGGAATACACTCAAAGGAGAAAGTTTATTGGAGAAAAAAAAATGAAGAAATCGTAATGATGATTTAAGCAGATTACATACTGGCAAAGTTAATAGGAAATTATACATAACAGTAGCCACGGTTACATGGGTAAAATTTCTTCAATCTGATTACAATTCAGATCAGAACTTTACTGTTTACATGGATCCTGAAAAAGCTGATCCGTTTGAACAGACTAAATCATTTTGACATGCGCATGTCGACGTTTCGACATTCCGAAAATAATAGAAGAAGCAACTTCCTGTGTAAACAAACCCCGCTTCGTGTCTTTCTCTTTTTGAAATGGACCTGTATTGTGTTATTCTGACTGTACTTTTGCTTCTGCTGGTCTCCGTAATGAAGCTACAAGTACATACTTCTGCATATGCCGAACATAGGGAGACAGCAGGACGATACAAACCAGTTTTGTTTTACTCCCGCTATGTCTTCCGCTAGCTGCTGTAAAGATGGAAATACTTCACGTCGACGTGTGGCTGAAGTACAGACATGCGCTGTAAAGCATAATTTCTGCCCAACCTTTGGAATAAGTGTTTATATGCGCACCATTCGGATTAACAATCGGCATAACCCACCCGTCTCAATCAGAAGGAAATTTTGATCCGAATGAGAATGATCGGGTCAGAATATTGAGATTGGTGTGTTTACATGAAGCATTTTTATTCCGATCAGGCTTTTAATCCGGTTACTTGTGTCCATGTAAACATGGTCTGTGGTAATAATAAATAATAACTATAGATAGATAGATAGATAGATAGATAGATAGATAGATAGATAGATAGATAAACTGAGACAAGACTTCATGTTCTTTCTTGGAACTTTGCCCAGTCTCTTTCTTATGGTGGAGTCATGAACAGTGAACAAGTGAGGCCTGCGGTTCTTTGGATGTTGTTGTGGAGTCTTTTGTGATCTCTTGGATGAGTCGTCGCTGCGCTCTTGGAGTAATTTTGGTCAGCCGGCCACTCCTGGGAAGGTTCATCACTGTTCCATGTTTTCACCATTTGTGGATAATGGCTCTCACTGTGGTTCACTGAAGTCCCAAAACTTTAGAAATGGCTAGAAAATTGAACTCAGCTTTCCAAAGATGTGATAAAACCACAGTTAATTTATCTTTTAACAGGGGGTAATCACTTTTTCACACAGGGACATGTAGATTTGGATTTTTTTTTTTACCCTTACTAATAAACACCTTCAATTAAAAACCGTATTTTGTGTTTACTTGTGTTATCTTTGTCTAATATTTAAATTTGTTTGATGATCTGAAACATTTAAGTGTGACAAACATACAAAAAAATGAAAAATTAGGAAGGGGTCAAACACTTTTTCACACCAGTGTGTGTGTGTTTGTGTGTGTGCGTGTGTGTGCGTGCGTGTGCGTGCGTGCGTGCGTGCGTGTGTGTGTGTGTAATATGTATGTGTGTCGTTGATTGTTCTTCTGGATGACAGGAGGAAGCAATTGAGGAAATCTTCTCTAATAATGATTTGATTTGATATATTAATGGGATCTCCATCCTGGGGTCCCTAAAAACATTAAAATCAATGCATATCAATACATAACTACAATGAATACAAAATCCATACATAACTACAACATAACCCTTAAACCAGCAAAGCAAAATTCCAGCAAAACACATATCAAAAATACACAACCCAAACAAAAACAAAAATGTATACACCACATGCACCACATCAAGCTGTAACAATTCATCAGTAATCCTGAATTAATCCTGAATTAATGCAACGTTAAAATACCTTTTCAATAGTCTTTTAAAAATGGTCTTACTTTGGGCCTCAACCAAGAAAAGTGGCAGACCATTCCACAATGAAATGGCCCTGTACATTACAGATCTACACACTGCTAGTCCTGGATTTCTGTTTCACCAAGTGACCCTGAGAAGCCTGCCATGTACTGTAACTATGCTGATCTCTAATATAATTGACTTGAGAGAACAGACAATTTGGTTGCTTACTGTGACAAAAAATTAAAAGGTTGCATGCCAACCTTTTGTCCACCCTCAGCCATGACAATCATGCATGCATATTTTCTATACTCAGCCTCTCACTAGATGGGTAAGCCAGGGCAACTCTTGCTGCTTTACTTTGTGTTATTTGGAGTTTAGAAATATGTTTCTTTGCTGCACCTGACCAAACTGGTGAGCAATAATCAAGACTGGATGGGACTAGAGCTTGTGTTACCAGCACTCTAGTACTAAAAGTAAGAAATGGGGAGCATCTTCTGATACAAGATATCCCTTGACCCATTCTCTTAACAATATTATCAATATGCTTTTCCCCATGTTAGCTGCCCATCAAGTGTGACAACAAGCAGTTTTTTCTTGAACCTGCTCAATATGTGAGCCTTTAAGTGACAGACAAATCCTGCAATCACTAACTTGTCTAGACTTAAAATACTTTTGGTTTTTGTTACATTCAATGCAAGTTTATTGTCACAAATCCACTCCACCAATAACTGTAGCTCAGACTGAAGTCTATTTCACAATTCATTCATACTATGTGATGCCAAATAAATAGTTGTATCATCAGCATATTGAATAACACTACAGTTAATCAAAACATAGGGTAAGTCATTTATGAATAGAGAAAATAATAATGGCCCAAGGCAACTTCCTTGAGGAACACCACGCTGTGTATATTTAGGATGAGAAAAACTACCATTAATGTACACATACTGCATCCTATTGGATAAATAACTATTCATCCAACTAATTGATGATGGATTAAACCCATATGATGTTGACTTAGTAAACAGTAGCCGATGATCTACAATATCAAATGCAGCACTTAAGTCAAGTGGTCATCACTGTGGAGTGGTAGTGGCTAAGGCAGTAAAGGGGTTAATGTGTGATTACATGTTTGACTGCCTGACATAGGTTAGAATCTTTTAACAAGTCTTTCTAATATGTAAAAAACAGGTTGTGCATTTCCAACCTCAGAATATGACCATGTGTACTGTCTTGAAGATTGCCACATCACTGCATTTCTTGAGCGCCTTTCAATTTACCCTGGCAATTCAAGCAAACCCAGTAAGATCAAGGTTCTCTCTGTTGTCTTTATAGGGTTACCCCTGCTACTTGCAAGCAACGTGGGTCGTTGCGTTTCACCTAAGCTCAGCTGACATATGAGTTGGACAACTCACAATGAAGTAGGTGTCACTCTCACCTACTCTAGTCAGTCGGTCATGACACTTACAGTTGAAACCATAAGTTTACATACAGTACACTGCATAAAAAGACACATAACATTTTTTTCCTCACTGTCTGAGATTAAATCAGACTAAACTTTTCCTGTTTTAGGTCAGTTAGGATTACTAAAATGATTTGTATTTGCTAAATAATTTTTTGAGATTTTTTTTTTATTACTTTCTTCAAAGTCAGAAGTTTACATACATTTCCTTAGTATTTGGTAGCATTGCATTTAACTGTATACCTTGGGTCAAATATTTTGGGTATCCTTCCACAAGCTTCTCACAATAGTAGAATTTTGGCCCATTCCTCCTGACAGAACTGGTGGAACTGAATCAGGTTTGTAGGCCTCCTTTCTCGCGCACGTCTTTTCGGCTCTGCCCACAAAATTTCTATGGGATTAAGATCAGCGTTTTGTGATGTCCACTCCAAAACATTGACTTTGTTGGCCTTAAGCCACTTTGTAACTAATTTGGCGATATGCTTTGGGTCATTGTCCATTTAGAAGACCCATTTGTTTCCAAGCTTTAACTTCCTGGCTGATGTCTTGAGATGTTGCTTCAATATTTCCTCTAATATTCTTTCCTCATGATGATCTGTTTTATAAAGTGCACCAGTCCCTTCTGCAGCAAAGCACCTCACATCATGTTACCACCCCTGTACTTCACAGTTGGAATGGTGTTCTCAGGCTTGCAAGCTTCTCCCTTTTTCCTCCAAATGTAACAATGGTCATTATGGCCAAATAGTTCAATGTTTTTTTCATCAGACCACAGAACATGTCTTCAAAAATTAAGGTCTTTGTCCCTGTGTGCATTTGCAAACTGTAATCTGGCTTTTTTATGTTGTTTTGGAGTAATGGCTTCTTACTCGTTGAGTTGCCTTTCAGCCCATGGCGGTACAGGACTCGTTTCACTGTGGATAATGACACTCTTTCACCAGCTTCAGCCAGCATCTTCACAAGGTCTTTTGCTTTTGTTCTTTCACACAAAAACACGTTCATCTCTGAGACACAGAACCCGTCTTCTCCCTGAGTGGTATGATGGCTGGACATTCCCGTTGTGTTTATACTTGTGTATAATTGTTTGAACAGATGAACATGGCACCTTCAGGCATCTGGAAAATGTACCCAAAGATGAACCAGACTTGTAGACCTTCACAATTCTCTTCCTGATATTAGTATATGTAAACTTAAGACTTTGTAGAAAGTACTAAAAAATTCTCACAAAAATTATCTAGCAAATATAATAAAATTATTTAGTAAATAGAAACAATTTTGGTAATCCTAACTTAAAACAGGAAAAGTTTAGTCTAATTTATGTCAGACAGTGAGAATTTTTTTTATCTTTTTATACAATGTATGTAAACTTCTGGTTTCAACTATGAACAAAACGAATATTGTAAATATACTGTATGTTGTCCTTGACACAGTAAACATTAAAGCTCTTGGCCTCAGGAGGTGTGATTACAAACCGAACCATCACAGAAAGTTTGCAGGCAGCCTGCGCTGTGGATTTGAAAAGCTATGTTTTTTTAATTACCTCCGCCAAGGAGGTTATGTTTTCATCGGCGTTGGTTTGTCTGTCTGTTTGTTTGTTTGTCTGTCTGTTTGTTTGTTAGCAAGATAACTCAAAAAGTTATGGACGGATTTTCATGAAATTTTCACAGATTGTCAGAAATGGGGTATCCTACAGATGATTAGATTTTTGGTGGTGATCCGGATCACCGTCCAGAAGAAAACTGCCATTACGGAAAATGACATTTTCGTCAATAACTACTGAACCACTAATCCTATCATTGTGAATCCAATTGCTAGTCCTATGTTTTCATGGTCAAGGAATCTGAAAACGTACACACAAACACTGTATGGGGGGAACTGTGGCGCTTGGCGGAGGTCTGCGCTCTCCGAGTGCTTTTCTAGTTTTCTCTTAATATCACCAAACCGAATCCCACCGAGCTCAACAACTCCCCAGTGACCCCTGTAGTATTACTCATAAAAAATGGTTATCCTCTGAAAATAATTAAATTATAGATGATCTCCAGTTGCTCCTTCTGCACAAGGACATTGCTTTTGTCTCAGGGGAAGCTTCGATCCCCCACTGAACTGCCCACTCCATCATGACTGTCAGAGCACCATGGTGGAGTCCGTAGGGCTGTAAGAGGAGCAAAAGCTGTGGCTGATAACAGTCTCTAGCAAACAGTGCGCGCGCACACACACACACACACACACACACACACACACACACACAGCAGCTAAATATTCCTCCTCATTTCACCCCATTTTCAGCAGCATCCACATCTCACTGCACAGCCCCAGCCATGAAATTACCAGGCCAGTCTCAGTAACCCTACACACACACACACACACACACACACACACACACACACACACACACCACCACCACCACCACCGCCACAGCATGCATGCACAATGAGAAATGCTTTCAAATATACAGTGCTCTGCAGTGCACTGAAATCTCGTACTCGTAATTAAATTTAGCTGTGCATAAATGAGTTGATTACCTGTAATTGCACAAAAGTGAATCTTCCTTTTCTGGGCACAACTCTTCAAGTGTATAAATGCTTTCCTCCTAACAAAGCATGCATCATACTCCTTTATTGTGATAATGCTAAAAGCTTCAGCAGATACATATGTGAGATTAACAATGTTTGCAATTTAATTTTAAAATGATGACCTTCCAGTATTCCCAAGTAGCCCATAAGTACTTTTCTATGCTGATAGAGTATAGTTTGCAAATACTGCTATTAAACTCTTTTCAAAAAGTAAACCATTTTTCAGATTCCCTTAACTAATTTTAATTTAGGTAAGGTTATCAAAAACAGTGCCACAAAAATACTTGGTCCATCCTTTTCTAATATCTGGAAAAAAAATCTCTTCACAATCATAGGGTGATTTATAAGTGTATCTTAGTTTTTCTTCAATCATATCTGTCATGATTGGTAATAACTGACAGCTCACGTGCAGGGACTGACACAAGAGAAAACACACGATGACACAGAGAAGAAAATTAATTTGAATTTTTATTAATTCAAAAGGGAAAGCTTTGTTAATGAAAGACGTCATCCTCCAGAGGAAGACCCAGCCTGGAAGGAGAGATGAGAGCAGGTTAAATAAGGAGGGAGACTGAAAAGGGAAAATAGGACTGCACTCACATGGGAGAAACAGACAACCCAGCAGCGAAACCCAGCACAAACGGCGAACCAGGAGTACAGGCTGGAAGGCAGGAGTAGAGCCGGGTGAGGTGTCTGATTGGGTGGATATGGCTGCTGAAGTGGTGATGATGATGAGGTAGGTGAGCGCACAACAACCCCGGGGACACACCACGAAGATGGTAGCAACCAGTAGAGGAGAGGACAAGAGGAATTAATAAATTTCCTCTGACGGAGAGAATATAACTTATTTGCTTTAGTAGGTAGTATACCCATCAAGCCAGCACTGAAGCATTGAAATGAAGGTCCTTTTAAGCACTGGCAAGGCAGAGGTAGCAGGTGCTTCTCATCACGCAGGTGAGGTGATTGCCTGCGGAGTTGGGGAAAGTTGAACAGGAAGGGGGGGGACAGTGCGCTCACCAGAACATGACAGTGCCCCCCCCCCCCCACAAGGAGCGCCTCCTGGCATTCCACTGGGCTTGTTGGAATGTGCCTTGTGAAAGGCCCGGACTATCCCCTTGTCGTGGAAGTAGGAACCGGGGATCCACGATCTTTCTTCTGGTCCGTAGTCCTTCCAGTGGACAAGATGTTGAAGCCCTCAGCCCCGACAGCAAACGTCCAGAATTCTCTGGACTGTGTAGGTGGTTTGACTGTCGAGGATCCAAGGGGGAGGAGGTGGCTTTTTTTTTTGGGGGGGGGGGGGGCTGGCAGAGAGGGGCTTGATTTTAGAAACGTGGAAGGTGGGGTGTATCCACATCGCCGGCGGCAGCTTCAAGCAGACCGTGACATTATTAATAACCCTGGAGATGGGAAATGGGCTCAGGAAATAAGGAGAAAATTTCCTGGACTCTGTCTGATACCAGGATGACAGGTGAAAAAGCTGGTGTGGCCCCACCTGATGACATCACTGCAGAGAGCGGCCGGGATGAACAGACAACCGTTGCTTTAGTAGGTAGTATACCCAACGAGCCAGTGCTGAAGCACTGAAGGTCCTTTTAAGCGCTGGCAAGGCAGAGGTAGCAGGTGCGTCTCATCATGCAGGTGAGGTGATTGCCTGCAGAGTCGGGGAAAGTTGAACAGGAAGGGAGGGGGAGAGTGCACTCACCAGAGCATGCCAATATCTTCAAATTTAAAATGCTGGCAGTTGCAGCCTTTATTCCTGACTTGTTTTTACTGAAAGGTCTGTACAGAATTAGGAGGAAAAGGTGTTCCAAGTATTTTGCTCCATATGAACTAAAAAATTGTCTGAATCCAATGGAGTTGGTCTCCTTAGATTTATTCAAATGCATGCTAAATAGTTTGATGATAAAGGCATTTGGTTGTAATTGTTCTACCTAACTTGTACCTTTATTGGTGTCATAAATCGCTCTTTTTAAGGGATATGAAGGACACCAAACACACGCTGTAGGTTTTGCACATTTATTAATAAAAGACAAGCAAACAGAAAACAATACACGCACAAATAAGGATGTAATAAAGGCACCAGGGGAGAGCGGGGCTCACGACCAGGAGGGGAAAGAACAGCTGGGGAGAAAGAACACTGGCTGAGGTGCTCAGGACCCTGGGGGGAAAAGAGATAAACTCAGCTGGAGTCACACCCGAAGGAAACGGCTGAGGGAAATGGAGAGAAGGGAAAAATGTTACCTGGTGGGAGCACACCCTTTCACCTCCACGGCAAAACAAATAAAAGGTCAGAGTTGAGGCTGAACTTCTGAGGACATCACAGTAGGACACGGCAACCTGAAAAGGGTTGCTGTATCCTTAAATAGATAAATGCCCCGATGACAAATGCATCACAGGTGTAGGTGCATGAGTGGAAAAATAATCAAACGAGTGACAGCCATGCAGCCCTCAAAACAGTTTGGCAGGCGGAAGATGCACAAGCGCTGTCAAAAAAAAAAGCTGGACTGGAAACTAATGATGACACAAGAATAAAATAACACAACCCCAAAAAGATATAACTAAAAACATGAATAAAAAGTAACACACAATAAATAGACAAAACGATCAGGTCAAAACCAAGAACGCAAACACTCCACAAATAAACAGATAAAATACAATAATCCATGATAAATAAAGAAATAAACAGAAAAAGACTGAACTTAAACTGGAGATTGGGCACGGTCCCCACCCATGCCCAAGATCATTACAATTGGTGGTTTTAAAACAAGGTGGTGGTTTTTATGATTGAAATGTTCATATCTCTTTATGTGTAAATTACCTTGTAAGTTATTAATTTTGAATTTTATATGTATGGATGTTTTGCTTCGAAGAGGATGAAGGTGGTTGGTCCAGATGACATATCTGTGGAGGTATGGAAATGCTTAGGAGAGATGGCAGAGATGGACTTTTTAACCAGATTGTTTAATACAATCTTGGAGAGTGAGAGGATGCCTGAGGAGTGGAGTACAAGTGAAGTAGTACCGATTTTCAAGAACAAGGATGATGTTCAGAGCTGTAGTAACTACAGAGGCATAAAGTTAATCAGCCACACTCTGAAGATATAGGAAAGAGTTGTTGAAGCCAGGTTAAGAAGAGAGGTGACAATCAGCGAGCAGCAGGAGTTTCATGCCAAGAAAGAGTACTACTAATGTCATGTTTGCTTTAAGGGTGTTGATTGAGAAGTATAGAGAAGGTCAGAAGGAGCTGCAGTGTGTCTTTGTAGATCTGCAGAAAATATATGATAGGGTGCTAAGAGAGGAACTGTGGCTAGGAGTGGCAGAGAAGTATGCAAGGGTGGTGCAGGACATGAGGGCAGTGAGACGGTGGTGAGGTGTGCTGTAGGAGTGACAGATGGATTCAAGGTGGGGGTGGGATTACATCAGGAGTCAACTCCTCCTTTGCTTCAGGCTGACAGGATGACGGACGAAGTCAGGCAGGAGTCTCCAGGGACTATGATGTTCACAAATGACACTGTGATCTGTAGTAAGAGTAGGGAGCAGGTGGAAGAGAAGCTGGAAAGGTGGAGGTATGCACTAGAGAGAAGAGGAATGAGTGTCAGTTGAAGATAGAATACATGTGTGTGAATGAGAGGGAGGTAGTTGTCACAGTTAAGATGCAAGGGGTAGGCTTCAGGTGTGCTGGCAATGGAGTAGGTGTGTGCGTTGCTGGCTCCTGCTATATTTTTTTTTCTTTACTTTTTAAACCCTATTTTGCTGTAAGCTGTTAATGTTTTGGACATTTAATACGTGCAGAATCTGTTTTGAAATATGTCCAAAACAAGAAAGCAGACTGAAAAGGAGGCAGCAGGGAACAATACTAACACCAGCTTAGCTGAGGATGCTAGTATCAGCCTTAACCTGAAGTCATTCTATGACACGGTGGTGGCATCAGCCATCACTTTTGGAGTGGTCTGCTGGGGCAGTGGCATTACTGCAGCCGATAGGAAGAGACTGAACAAACTGATTAAGAAAGCTAGCTCTGTCCTGGGGCAGCGCCTTGATCCGATGGAGGAGATAGGAGAGAGAAGGACGGCGGCTAAACTGTCATCTCTGCTGGAGTCCGAGTTCCACCCTATGCAGGACATACTGAATGCACTGAGGAGCTCATTTAGCAGCAGACTACATCATCCCAGGTGCACAACCGAGAGGTTTCGTAGGTCCTTCCTACCAACGGCTGTCAGACTGTACAACCTAAGCAGGGCTGCTCGCAGAGATAGCAAAAAGACGTAACAAACTAATAGTTTTTTGAATGCAAAAGATGCAATAGACTTACACAATGGTCCCCTCCGGCATACAACTAGGAACATACCGGTCGCTATGGAGGGTGAGAATATGTATGGGCACATAATCATACCATGTAGGATAACTAAGTAGACGGTTATGCTGTTTCATTCCATCTAGCAACAATGCTCTGCACTGTGTGTGTTATATATTTGCATATTTATTCCATCTAGCTACAATGCTCAGCACTGGGTGTGTTTATATATTTATATATCTACATATTATTCCATCTAGCTACATTGCTCCGCACTGTGTGTGTTTATATACTTGCATATTTATTCCACCTAGCTGCAATGCTCCGTACTGTGGGTGTTTATATATTTACATATTTATTCCATCTAGCTACAATGCTCTGCACTGTGTGTTCATATATTCATATATTTATTCCATCCAGCTACAATGCTCTGCACTGTGTGTCTGTGTGTGTGTGTATATATATATATTTTATAGTAATACGTACATATGTTTATTAGCTGCTCTTGCTTGCTTGTTTTTTTTCTTGCCTTCTGATTGTTGCTCTGAGTGTTGCTATCCCTGTGCTGTTGCAATCCTGGAATTTCCCCGTTGTGGGACTAATAAAGGCTTATCTTATCTTATCTTATCTTATCTTATCTTAACCCTGCACTTGTTGCCTTGCTTGAGCAACACAGAATGTCCATAGCTGCTGACTTCAAAGCTTCATTTGAACTTATTAATGGTAAGCTGGACAAAATTCAAGCAGATGTGGCGAACCAGGAGCAACGCATTGGCGACCTTGAAAACAACGCGGAGGACGTCAGCCAGCGCCTAGCGGCGCTTGAAGTTACATGCGAGTCAATACAGGAGGAGAACAAACTTTTGAAAAACAAACTTTCTGACCTGGAGGGAAGAAGCAGGAGGCTGAATATTCGTCTGGTGGGTCTGCCGGAGTTCTTTGATGTGGGTCCACGGCCATCTGAATTTTTTTCTCGGCTGTTGGTGGACGTCTTTGGCGCACAAACTTTGCCATCTCCCCCAGAGCTGGATAGAGCCCACCGCAGCCTCATGCCCAAGCCGAGTCCGAATGGGAAGCCGCGCGCTGTCATTATTTGTTTCCACCGGTTTCGGACCAAAGACTTGGTGATGAGAGAAGCGCGGAGACGCCGTGGGACTTTGGAATATCGTGGGCATAAACTTCATTTCTACGAGGATTATAACGCCGACGTTCAGAAGCAACGAGCCGAATATAAGGAGGTTATGTCCGAGTTGTACAAGAGAGGTTTTCGTCCTTCTCTTCTTTTCCCCGCCAGGCTCCGGATAACTCTTCCAGACGGCAAAAACCAGTGGCTGGCGTCCGTCTCAGAGGCCACCCGCTTCATGCAAACTATGGAGAGAAACCAGCAATTTTCGCCTTGAACTGGACATTTCTGGGTTGACCAGCTGCCGCGCTGGGCTGCTTGTTACTTCATTGAAGCTGCACTGACTGGACATTGATGCATTTTCAGATGTTTAAAAACAAGGTAAAATTGGCTCCCTATACGTTGTTGTTTACTTAATTCTTTTTTTTAATTTTATCTTATTTATTTATTTTTTTTTTTTTTTAGGGTTAAACGTTCATATTATGCAGGATTGAAGCCAGTTGTATGGGAGCATTCTGTTAGGATGAAAATAGAGCTGGAGATGGAGCGGTTGCTGTTTTTTTGCAACCGGCTGGAGTGTTGTTATAGGTTTGGTTGTTGGATTTTTTTATTTATTTTTTTTAATTTTTATTTTTTTATTTATTTTTTTTTGTTTTGTTTTTTTGTTATGGTTTTATTTACACCCCCCTTACCCCTTCCTTTTTTTTTTTTTTTTTACCCGTACCTCACTTTATTCTTCTTTGGGCTACACAACATAATATATAAATTTTACTCTTTGAATGAATAGTAATCTTACTTTGGTAAGCTGGAATATGAAGGGGTTGAACCATCCAATTAAACGAAAGAGAGTCATGTCACGTCTAAAGCAATTTAAGCCTGGGGTACTGTTTTTGCAGGAAACCCATTTGCAGGATTCCGACCACTTGCGTTTGTCAAAATGTTGGTCAGGACAATTTTTTCATTCAAATTTTAAAGCTAAGGCCAGGGGCGCTGCTATTCTTATTGATCGAAATATCCCATTTATTCCCTCTAATGTTGTATCAGATAAAAATGGACGATTTGTAATAGTATCAGGTAAACTTGGCGATAAACATGTCACTTTGGCTAATCTGTATGCACCAAATTTTGATGATGTGCACTTTTTTCGCAACCTTTTTTCGCAACTTCTAGATTTAAATACTCATTCTCTAATTCTTGGGGGTGACTTTAATTTGTATATGGATCCGATCTTAGATCGCTCATCTTCAAAACCTGCTAGTCTTAATAAATCTGCAACTTATGTTAAGTCTTTTCTTGAGGAATATAGCCTTACAGATCCTTGGCGTTTTTTACATCCTAACGGCAGGGACTATTCTTTTTTCTCTCACGTACACCATACTTATACCAGAATAGATTATTTTTTTGTTGACAATTTATTAATTAATAACCTTTGCTCTTGCAGTTATGATAGCATCTCGGTTTCTGATCATGCCCCTCTTGTACTTAAAATGATCCTCCATGGATGTGACTCCATGAGAAAGCATTGGAGATTGGATCCATTATTACTTACAGATGAAAAATTGGTTGCGAATATTTCTTCTAAAATTAATTTTTTTTTGAAAGAAAATAAAACTCCTGGTATGTCAAATAAAACGATATGGGAGGCCATGAAGGCATTTCTTAGGGGGGAATTTATTTCATTGGCAGCATTTAAAAGACGATCCTTAATACAGGAACAGAAGGCTATTTTAGATCAAATCCTGGACATTGACAGACAATATGCTCAATCTCCATCACCCGCTCTGTACAAGGAACGTATGACATTACAAACTAAATTTAATTTACTTTCAACTCGACAAATTGAAGGTTGTTTAATAAGGAACAAGAGTGAATTTTATGAACATGGCGAAAAAACCAGTAAACTTCTAGCTAATCAACTGCGTGGTATTAGAGCTAAGCAAATTATTACTGGAGTTAGGACAGATAAAGGAGAGGTGACATCTGACCAACAAGCGATTAATGATATTTTCAGGTCATTTTATTCCAAATTATATACCTCAGAATATACAACAAACTTAAAGGATTTGGAAATTTTTTTTGATTCTATTGATATTCCTTCGATTTCTTCAGAATCTCGGCAAATTTTAGAAGCTCCCATCACAAAAGAAGAAATTCAGCTGGCAATATCATCCATGCAATCAGGAAAATCTCCAGGACCTGATGGGTTTTCCGCTGATTTTTTCAAAAAATTCTCTGATGACCTCGCCCCTTTCCTTTGTCAAGTTTTTACAGAGTCGCTTGACTCTGGTACACTTCCTCCTTCATGCTATCAGGCCTGTATCACTGTGTTGCTTAAAAAGGATAAGGATCCTGTTGATTGTGCTTCTTACAGGCCTATTTCCTTGTTAAATACCGATGTTAAAATTTTGTCAAAGTTGTTAGCTTCAAGGTTGGAAAAGATTCTTCCTTTTATAATTTCACAGGACCAAACCGGTTTTCATTAAAAATCGCCATTCTTTTTTTAACTTGCGGCGGTTGTTTAATATTATTTATACTCCTCACCACAACATACCTGAATGTCTTATTAGTATGGACGCTGAAAAGGCATTCGATAGGGTTGAGTGGGAGTATTTGTTTTTTACTTTGGAGAGGTTCGGTTTTGGTCCTTCCTTCTGTTCCTGGATTAAACTTCTCTATGCTAGTCCTTTAGCTTCAGTGTTAACTAATTGTCGCTATTCTGACTATTTTAGACTTTACCGTGGTACGAGGCAAGGCTGTCCTTTGAGCCCGTTGCTCTTTGCCTTGGCAGTTGAGCCGTTAGCTATTGCAATCCGTGGGAGCCGGGACTTTCTAGGCATTCGTAGGGGTGGCATTGAGCATAGGGTTTCACTCTATGCTGATGATCTTTTATTATTTCTCTCCAACCCACTTACTTCATTACCCGCTATACTTAATATTTTGGATAGTTTTAGTAGGTTTTCTGGTTATAAAATTAATCTTAATAAGAGTGAACTGTTTCTGATTAATGAAAAGATTCAAGTTCAGGATTTTGAAAATTTTCCTTTCAAGGTTGTTATTGATCATTTTAATTATCTTGGGATATGTGTCACTAAACAATTTAATTACTTGTTTAAAAATAATTTTCTCCCCTTACTTGACCAGTGCAAGTTAATACTTTCCAAATGGTCCCCATTATCCTTGTCTTTAATTGGCAGAATCAATTCTGTAAAAATGATGTTACTTCCAAAGTTTTTATATTTGTTTCAATGTCTCCCCATTTTTATTCCTAAATCCTTTTTTAAGTCTGTGGACTCTCTGATTACCTCATTTATTTGGAATGGTAAACATCCGAGATTGAGGAAAGTTTTTCTTCAAAGGCCCAAATCAGTAGGTGGCATGGCTCTGCCTAACTTTCAATATTACTACTGGGCAGCAAATATCAGGTGCATGTTATATTGGAAACATTTTTATCTGGAACCCAAATCACCTATTTGGATCCTTATGGAGTCACATGTGGACAATCAAACTTCCCTACCGGCAATTTTAGGTTCACCACTTCCCCTTGCTTTGTCTACACTGGGTAATAATAAAGTAGTTCGTCAGTCTCTTAGAATTTGGTCTCAATTCAGGAAAAATTTCGGTCTTCAGTTTTTTTCCATTAGAAGTCCAATTGCCGCAAATCATTTATTTACCCCATCAACTATTGATAGTGCATTTCATATATGGCACAGAAAAGGTTTAAAATCTTTTGCGGATTTATATTTTGATGGTCAATTTGCAAGTTTTTCTCAACTTTCCACCAAATTCGACGTCACTTCTACACACTTTTTCCGCTTCCTCCAGGTCAGACATTATGTGCAAACCATGACAAAACAATTCCCTCAAAAACCTTCTGATAATCCTCTAGATGATTTTTTATTAGTTAAACCAACTTCTAAGGGGGTAATGTCAGTTTTATATAATTTAATTTCAAATTTACAATCTTCTTCTCTGGCCGCTATCAAATTGAACTGGGAACAAGATCTTAATTTTACTTTTACTGATGAACTGTGGGACTCTATTCTTGGCCAGGTTCACACTGTATCAATGTGTGCTCGTCACGCTCTTATTCAATTTAAGATTGTACACCGGATGCACCTGTCCAAGGTTAAGTTAGCACGTATTTACTCGGATATAGACCCAACTTGTGAAAAGTGTGGTAGCGCTCCTGGCACTTTGCTTCACATGTATTGGTCCTGCCCTGCATTGATGAATTTTTGGCATTCTGTTTTTATCACTATGTCTGAAGTCCTGCAATATCAAATTAAACCTGATCCATTATGCGCCATTTTTGGTGTGGCTCCAGAACTTGTCTTGCCAAGTTCTAAATTAAAAGTATTCAAATTTTCATTATTATTGGCCAGACGTGCTGTATTACTGAAGTGGAAAGACTCTTCGCCCCCTTCACATTTACAGTGGATAAAAGATATAATGTCCTGTTTGGATTTAGAAAAAATCAGATATACAGTCTGTGGCTCTGAAAACAAATTCTATAAATTATGGCGCCCGTTTCTTGATTTCTTTGAAAGACCCACGATTATAGTTTCTGAGTAGCTCATATCCCCTTTACCCCACCCCCACTTCACACACATAATTTTTCTTTGTATTTTGTTTTTTGTTTTTTGTTTTTTGTTTTTTTTTTTTTTAATTGTTTATTTAAAGGTTTTTGTGCTTTGAAGCATTTACATTTGTTGGCTTTAAGTTCTAGTTTTTTACTGTTTGGTTGAAACAAAAATGAAAATTTCTAATACTTTGTATTGTATTGATACTTCAATTAATAATAATAAAAAGACCTTTGAAAGAAAGAAGATGCAAGGGGTAGAGGTAGTGAAGGTCATTGAGTTTAAGTACCTGGGATGAACCGCCCAGGGAGATGGGAGACAGAGGCAGATGATCTACCGTGGCGATCCCTAAAGGGAGCAGCAGGATTAATAAGAAGAAGAAGCACATGGAAAACTAGACAGAACTGATAATAAAAGTTTGATAACTTCACCTAAAAAACAATAAGGTTATCATTTTTACCATGTACGTTATATGTATAGAATTAAAATTTTTAATGGGGAGTGTATTTAGTCTCCAGTTAAGATTCCTTGAGATCCATGCCTCTTATTATACAGTATCTCGGAAGAACTAAAAACTCCAAACTTTTAAAGAAAAGTTGAACTTTCTCCAGTTCATGAAAGACTAGAGAACTTTTAAGGGTGTTTCTGGTGTGGGCTCAAATATCCGTTTCTGTGGAGAAATGGGACAAATTGAACCAAGAGGGGGTTGATAGTGAAACTTTACTGGATTTGATC
Organism: Pholidichthys leucotaenia; assembly: GCA_020510985.1. Classification (NCBI taxonomy): domain Eukaryota; kingdom Metazoa; phylum Chordata; class Actinopteri; order Cichliformes; family Pholidichthyidae; genus Pholidichthys; species Pholidichthys leucotaenia. Next base: position 168,032,966 of record CM035838.1, on the reverse strand, counting down.
ATATGATATCATGTGGCTGTGTGCAGGGGCTTAAAGTGGGATTAAGCTTGTCGGGTGACCCCAAGATCTCAAGTGGGGGTGCAGTGGTAATGAATATATTCCCTCAAAATAAGTCAAATCCATTTGTACTCTGTGCACCAGTGTGTTCTTCCCCTGCTGACAGACAGGTGATCAGCGGGTGACTTTCTGCTGCTGGGATTGAGGTTTCCTGCTCTTTTAGCTAACTGCATTCTCTGATTTATAGCAGGGAGCTTTACTTGACATCATCATGAATAAAGCAAAGACTAATGTAGAAGTGCAACAAAAATGCAATATCAACATAAAATTAAATGGATGACTGTGACCTTTTACATTCCAGTTTATCAAATTTCACTTGCTGGGCTGTCTTTACCATTGAAGATAATCTCATCTATCTCCCGTTACGATAGCACTTACCGGGAGTGCTCTCTCCTTTTGTTTACTGAGACGTGGCTAACTGAACTAGCAGCAGATGCTAACATTGAGCTGGAGGGTTTTCACATGATACGGGCTGGCCGAACACCAGACAGTGGCAAAGCAAGGGGCGGTGGAGTGATAATGTATGTTAACAACAACTGGTGCAGACCGGGACATATCACTGTTAAACAACGACACTGCAGCAAAGACATTGAGTTGCTAGCTGTTAGCATGAGGCCTACATATCTCCCGAGAGAACACTCACACGTGATCTGCATTGTTGTTTATGCAAATCCGACGGCGAACGCTGGGACAGCGCGTGACGTCATCCATTCAGTAACCAGCAGGCTGCAGACAGAACACCCAGATGCTCTTCTCCTCATCTCAGGCGATTTCAACCATGTTTCACTATCTCCCATTCTACCACGTTCACCCAGTATGTCACATGCCACACTAGAGACAATAAAACACTGGACTTATTCTACGCAAACACTAAGGAGGCGTACACCTCATCACAACTCCCCCCACTCGGGAGATCGGATCACAACTTGGTTCATCTCTGGCCGGTGTACAAACCCCTAGTGCACAGACAACCTCCGGCCATGCACACTGTGGAGTTATGGTCTGAGGAGACAATGGACACTCTAAAGGGCTGTTTTGAAGGCACCGCCTGGAAGCAGCTCTGCGATCCACATGGTGAGGACATTGATGGCCTCACTCACACCTTCACGGACTACCTCAGCTTCTGTGTGGACAAATCCGTTCCCACCAAGACCATACGGCGTCACTCAAACAACAAACCCTGGATCAACCCTGAGATAAAAACACTTCTGAGAGAGAAGAAGAGGATCTTCAGGTCGGGGAATAGGGAGATGCTGAAGTCCGTACAGAGGGAGCTGAGGAGAAAGATCAGAGTAGGCAAGGACAGCTTCAGGAAGAAGATGGAGGACAAGCTGCAACAGAGCGACATCAGCGGGGTCTGGAGAAACCTCAAAACCATCTCTGGGCTCCAGAATACCTCCCCCCAGGCCACGGGGGGCAGGGAGTGGGCGAACAACCTGAATCTGTTTTTCAATAGGTTTGACCAACCGCCCTCCCCCCTGTCTGCACAACAACCACTGCTGCCTCTAAAGAAATCAAGTCCTGCTGCCCACTCCCCACTCCACCAACACCCCCCCACTCCCAACACACAGCCCCCCATCCTGACCCTGACCAGGACCCAGGTGAGAACGGAGCTGAGGAAGATCAAGGCGAGGAAGGCGTTGGGACCGGACGGCATCAGCGCAAAGCTCCTCAAGTCCTGTGCAGACCAGCTGTGTGGGATTGTGACGTATATCTTCAACATGAGCCTGAAACTGGGGAGGGTACCACAGCTGTGGAAAACATCTTGTGTGGTACCTGTACCAAAAACTTCCCACCCCAAAGACCTGAACAGCTACAGACCGGTGGCCTTGACGTCCCACTTGATGAAGACCCTGGAGAGACTGCTCCTTGCTCACCTCCGCCCCCTGGTGGAACCAGCGATGGACCCACTCCAGTTCGCCTACCAGCATGGCATTGGGGTGGAGGATGCGGTGATCTTCCTCCTTCACCGTTCTCTGTCCCACCTGGAGAAGCCCGGGAATATGGTGAGGATCATGTTCTTCTGACTTCTCCAGTGCTTTCAACACCATCCAACCGATGATCCTGAAGGACAAGCTGCTGCGCGCAGGGGTGGACCAGCACCTGTCATCATGGATCCTGGACTACCTCACGAACCGGCCTCAGTTTGTGAGAACCCGGGACTGTGTGTCCGACACGATCATCAGTAGCACGGGGGCCCCCCAGGGAACGGTGCTGGCTCCCTTCCTGTTCACTCTTTATACTGCGGACTTCTCACACAACACAACACACTGCCATCTACAGAAGTTCTCTGATGACTCTGCGATCATTGGCCTCATCTCCAATGGAGATGAAGCTGAGTACAGAGGACTTATCCAGGACTTCGTGGACTGGTGCCATCGGAACTGCCTCCAGATCAACGCAAGAAAAACTAAGGAGCTGGTGGTGGACTGCCGCAGGCAAGGACAACCCCTCACAGCACCAGTAAATATACAGGGAACAGACATCGAGATGGTGACAGCCTATAAGTACCTGGGTGTTCATCTGAACAATAAACTAGACTGGTCACACAATACTGATGCACTCTACAAGAAGGGACAGCGCAGGCTGTTCCTGCTGAGGAGACTCAGATCTTTTGGTGTACAAGGCGCGCTGCTGAAGACATTCTATGACACGGTGGTGGCATCAGCCATCACTTTTGGAGTGGTCTGCTGGGGCAGTGGCATTACTGCAGCCGATAGGAAGAGACTGAACAAACTGATCAAGAAAGCTAGCTCTGTCCTGGGGCAGCACCTTGATCCAGTGGAGGAGATAGGAGACAGAAGGACGGTGGCTAAACTGTCATCTCTGCTGGAGTCCGAGTTCCACCCTATGCAGGACATACTGAATGCACTGAGGAGCTCATTTAGCAGCAGACTACATCATCCCAGGTGCACAACCGAGAGGTTTCGCAGGTCCTTCCTACCAACGGCTGTCAGACTGTACAACCTAAGCAGGGCTGCTCGCAGAGATAGCAAAAAGACGTAACAAACTAATAGTTTTTTGAATGCAAAAGATGCAATAGACTTACACAATGGTCCCCTCCGACATACAACTAGGAAAATACCGGTCGCTATGGAGAGTGAGAATATGTATGGGTACATAATCATACCATGTAGGATAACTAAGTAGACGGTTGTGCTGTTTCATCCCATCTAGCAACAATGCTCTGCACTGTGTGTGTTTATATATTTACATATTTATTCCATCTAGCTACAATGCTCCGCACTGGGTGTGTTTATGTTTATATATCTATATATTTATTCCATCTAGCTACAATGCTCCGCACTGTGTGTTTATATATCTACATATTATTCCATCTAGCTACATTGCTCTGCACTGTGTGTTTACATATTTATATATTTATTCCATCCAGCTACAATGCTCTGCACTGTGTGTCTGTGTGTGTGTATATATATATATATTTTATAGTAATATGTACATATGTATATTAGCTGCTCTTGCTTGCTTGTTTTTTTTCTTGCCTTCTGATTGTTGCTCTGAGTGTTGCTATCCCTGTGCTGTTGCAATCCTGGAATTTCCCCGTTGTGGGACTAATAAAGGCTTATCTTATCTTATCTTCCTCTCCTGCGTCTCATCTCTTCATTCATCTTTCATTGTCTCTGAGAGTATTGTAACCATAGATGAAGGCCCCCTTCCCCATGCAGAAAAAAAGCAAGACTGACTGTGTGCCAGCTGAGACTAAAACAGCGTGTGTCTTTGGTGACGTTTGTGTACTGTGTGCCGCAATGCAACTTTACTGACAACTGCAAACATGGATGTTTGGAATAAAATGAAAAAGAATGTGTACTGTCTTGCTGTCAGGGCTGCATGGTGACATCAGTTTCTGGTTTGCTGTGTGGATTTGATGAAGAAATATCAGGCTGCAGCACATCACAAAATAGTTATGCTACATTATTAACTGTCAGACAGATTTCTATACTTGAGGGGTTCTGTAATGGTATTTGAGATGACTTTGGCCAACTTTAATCAGGGCTTATATTGCATGACCAACAGAGGAAGGTCAAATAAAAGGATGTAGCTTATTAATTACACAATTTCGCCATGTAACAAGAGTTCTCATTTTTTGATGAGCATTATATAGATGAAGACTAGCAGCAATACTCAGTGAATACAGAGGCAGTGTTTAATCCTGATGATTCTTAAACAGCCATATCAAGGACCCGCTGACCAATCTCTGCTCCTCCCAGAGCTCAGCTGGGCTGCACTGAATATATAACTTATGATGACGTGATGTGCACCTCTCTAGAAATGTAGCTGCACATCATGGCAGCTTTTGAACAGGATGGGCTTCCGTATAATTGGTCCCTTTTCCAGACAGCACCCATATGTTCAACAATGTCAGCATTACATACATAATGTAGTATTTAATCTGATGTTTAAAATTTCTCAGTAATGCATTGTTTTTGTGTAGCATTCAAGGAGGGTTATTGCGCCAGTATTCCTATGTTCTCAAGACTATGTAAAGCATTAAACATTTTGTCATATATCTGCTTCTCAGCAGATGAGGGTGAAAATAGGACTCAAGGGTGCAGGCAGAATCAAGTGCAATGACGATATTTATTAAACAAAAAACAGGGACAAAACCAAAGCAGCACATGGGCTGAAAACAAACTAAGACTTGGCACACACAAAGCTAGACAACGCAATAATAACTCACTTGGGTACTCAGGGACATAGACGTGGATCGTGGCGGGATAAGACAACAATGACCTCACACTGAACAAAGAACAGAGGCTCACATATATAGGGGCAGGACAATCGACAAGACGCAGGACAGCTGAGAACAATCAAGGGCTGAGTAGCACACACATGAGGGGGAGTGGCTATGGGTACGGAAACATGAGGAGCTTAGGACAATACATAAAAAGGCACAAACACAACCATGAACTTAGACAGGGGATGACACAGCATGATACTGACAATAAACATAAACGGAAATCATACAATATAACCAAAGTACAAAAGACAACCATACAGCACAGATAACAGGGGAAGACTTGACATGACAGACAACGATCAAGGAACACAAGGACACTTAATAATAATAATAATAATAATAATAATAATAATCAAGAAAACAAATACCAAAATAAACAAAAAGTGTGGACACGGTCCCTGGCCATGCCCCAATTCTGACACATTTATTAAGATTTTCATATTAGGTTTTTTTTTTTTTTTTTTTTTTTGCTCAAAGTAAAATGCACTGTGGCATGCAAGAGATGAGAGCCCGCGGTCAATTGGCCTTTGAGTTAGCGGGGGGACAAAGTTTCTGTCCACATAAATACATACATACAGTGGAGATCAAAATTAGGGAACAATGTACGTATTAATACTTGATTTATTCTGAAATATTGTTGTTCATTGTTTAGAATTTGACAGAATATCAGCTGTGGCGATACCACTGTTGTACTAGCATGTTTGTTTGTTTTTTAAATAACCAGGGCACTTCAACACAAACATTTATTTTGTAAAAAAAAAAAAAACTTAACAAAATTAGAGAACAGTGACCATTGTGTCAGAAGAGAAGATTTAAACAATGTTTCTAGGGTTATTGGGTTAAAAAATTAGTAGGAAGTGTAGAGACCCTTGCTTGAATGTAGATAAGAGATAAGATACCCCAAGACTTGCAATTAGGTTTGAAGAAGAGATAGGTTTTTGGCATCTGACGACAAGCTAGGTAATCCACCCACAGGTATCCAGATTCCACCTTGGAATAGTCAAGGTAGGAGATCCTGAGATGACAGTGAGGCTATTGTGTTGTCAGAATTGAGGTAACATTATTTACCAGTTTGAGGAGAGAGGAAAGGCACACTGTCCAGGAGAGCACACACATTAAGGAGTTTCTGGTGACAGCGTGGACAGCAGTCTAACAGTCCTGCGAGGAGTAGAGGAACTGAACATGCATATATACCTGGCAGCTGATTAGGTGTGGGTGGCAGCAGTGGAAAGGCCAAATTGTCCTAAAATTGCAGAATCACCCACATAAGGTTCCCCAGTAAATGCAGACTGTGCCTTCTGTCATCATTTACTTCTCCAGCAACTATGCTTCTACTACAGCTCCTGAGCTGTAGTTGCAACGTCACAACTTACAACAATGCTTGTGAAAGTTTGCTGGGACTATGGTTTTGGGAAACACCTGTGATGATCGATGATGCATCAGACGATGTACCTAAGTAGCACCATCGTACTTTGATCATTGGTTTTGGGAAACACTGGTGTCACAGTTACATAGTTCACCATGTAAGTTGCTACTGTAGTTAGCAACTATGTTTCTGGGGAAACACATGCTACAAGAATAATGTCCAGCTTTACAGCTATCACTCTGCAGTCCTCTTTTACAGTCTCTGGCAGATCTTATTAGACAGCAAATTAGCTATCTCCAATGAATACCTTGAACAGAGTCCCAGTTCAAGCTGGAGAAAAACAGAACCAATGCATGATGCGGTCACTATCATGCTTTAGCATGGATATGGTGTTGTTATGGTGATGTACAGTGTTGTTTTAGTGCCAACATATATATTTTTGAAATACTGCCAAAGACCTCAACCTTGATCTCATCTGACAATAACAAATTTTCCCACATGCTTTTGGCAAAAGTGCTACAGATTGGTTATGTTCTGACTTAATAGCTATCACTTTCAGACCTGAACAGCTACAGACCAGTGGCCCTGACGTCTCACATGATGAAGACCCTGGAGAGACTGCTCCTTGCTCACTTTCGCCCCCTGGTGGGACCAGCGATGGATCCACTCCAGTTCACCTACCAGCATGGCATTGGGGTGGAGGATGCAGTAATCTTCCTTCTTCACCATTCCCTGTCCCACCTGGAGAAGCCCGGGAATGCGGTGAGGATCATGTTCTTTGACTTCTCCAGTGAAGTCCAACACCATCCAACCGATGATCCTGAAGGACAAGCTGCTGTGCGCAGGGGTGGACCAGCACCTGTCATCATGGATCCTGGACTACCTCACTAACCGGCCACAGTTTGTGAGAACCCGGGATTGTGTGTCCGACACGATCATCGGTAGCACGGGGGCCCCCCCATGGAACGGTTTTGGCTCCCTTCCTGTTCACCCTTTATACTGCGGACTTCTCACACAACACAACACACTGCCATCTACAGAAGTTTTCTGATGACTCTGCAATCGTCAGCCTCATCTCCAAAGGAGACGAAGCTGAGTACAGAGGACTTATCCAGGACTTCGTGGATTGGTGCCATCGGAACTACCTCCAGATCAACGCGAGGAAAACTAAGGAGCTGGTGGTGGACTGCCGCAGGCAAGGACAACCCCTCACAGCACCAGTAAACATACAGGGAACAGACATTGAGATGGTGACATCCTACAAGTACCTGGGTGTTCATCTGAACAATAAACTAGACCGGTCACACAATATCGACGCACTCTACAAGAAGGGACAGTGCAGGCTGTTCCTACTAAGGAGGCTCAGGTCTTTTGGTGTACAAGGGGTCCTGCTGAAGACATTCTATGACACAGTGGTGGCATCAGCCATCACTTTTGGAGTGGTCTGCTGGGGCAGTGGCATTACAGCAGCCGATAGGAAGAGACTGAACAAACTAATCAAGAAAGCTAGCTCTGTCCTGGGACAACGCCTTGACCCAGTGGAGGAGATAGGAGAGAGAAGGATGGTGGCTAAACTGTCATCTCTGCTGGAGTCTGAGTCCCACCCTATGCAGGACATACTGAACGCACTGAGGAGCTCATTTAGCAGTAGACTACATCATCCTAGGTGCGCGACCGAGAGGTTTCGCAGATCCTTCCTACCTACGGCTGTCAGACTGTATAACCTAAGCAGGGCTGCTCACAGAGGTAGCAAAAAAACGTGACGACCTAATAGTATTGAATGCAAAAGACGAAACAGACTTACACAAATGGTCCCCTCCAGCATACAACTAGGACAATATCAGTCGCTATGGAGGGTGACAATATGTATGGGTACATATTCATACCATGTAGGGTAACTAAATAGACGGTTATGCTGTTTATTCCATCTAGCTACAATGCTCCGCACTGTGTATATATATTTATATATTTATGTGTACATATGTACAGTATATTCACTGCTCTTATTTTCTTATCTTCTTAATTATTGCTCTGAGTGTTGTTATCCCTGTGCTGTTGCAATCCTGGAATTTCCCCATTGTGGGACTAATAAAGGCTTATCTTATCTTATCTTATCTTTATATTCCTCTCCTGCAGTCATTGTTAGACCTCATCAGACAGTGGCGGACCATGTATTTTACAACTAAGCCTTCAGTGGTGATCTACCAGATTTAAGTGCCATTCATTCCAAACACCATAAAAATAGCCTATAGGGCTGTCCACACAAAGCATGTTAAAGATAACTTTAACTCTAAAATTATAGTTTTAAAAATCTTTACCTTTACATTGGAGAGCTCCATTTCCCTGCGCACTTGTTCGTTGAGCTGCAGATCCACTCTTGTTTCCCCAAATGTTTAAAAGTACCGTTGCTTGTCCAGCTGGTGGCTGTTCTTTGGTGCCTCACTGCTGCCTTGGTTAAGGTCCTGTCACACCTAGATGATTTAGGCAGTGTTTGCAAAACGTATGAATTTTGGAGAAGATGCTGGGGTACATCAAATCAGTTATAGCTCAGTTTTGTCTAAGTTAAGCGCACGCTGGTATACGCTGTTGTTTGCCGAGGTTCTCTGAAAATTAATTTTCCACATGCTGAAAATTTTGCGACGTATCCAGTGTACAGCTGATAACATCCCACATTCGCAGAGCAAATGACATATTTGCAGCATTGGTTCACAGGAAAAACCTGTACAGAGCTCTCTGCCTGCAGCATGCACACACACACACACACACACACACACACACACACACACACACACACACACACGAACTAAACACATACTTCTTCGTATAACGGGACCTGTCAGGGTTTTTTACATTTAACTGAAGTCTATACGATCATCTGTCCTGTGTTATTCTGATAGATATGCCAAAATGTCAGAACACCGGAGGAGGAGGATCCAATCAGCTGATCGCCTGAAGCACAGAGCTCAGCTGTTTACTTTGCTGTTGGCTGCACCACCCAGCAAAAGCACACTCCATGTATCATCTTGGTTTTATTTTTTTCACTTTATTAAAAATAAACTTTTTTATTACCATCCGTTCATGTGCCTTTGAGCCAGGTTGTGACAGCTGTTATCTGATGTTCCTGACATGTCACATCAGCTGTTTTAGGCGCGACTGACCTGAGGGATTTGACAGCTCTGCCAGGTCGGTCACCACCCTGCCGTGGTCTTTGGAGGGGAGAATCATCTGGGTTGAAAAGAGATGATCTTTTGCACACCCAGGATTCATGGATCAGGATGCAGTGGCAGTTTGGCATGACTGCGCTATGCAGAAGTTAGACTGTTGTTGCGCATAAGTTGTGAATGTCCGTAACACGCAAAGCATTAGTTAGTTTAAGTTACTATTGCTTAATTATCCCATAGCCCAGTGGATCTGACAGTTCTGTTGGGCTGGCCCTGCCTAGGAAAGTCAGCTGATAAATGAAACTTCACAGCAATCAGCAAGCACTTCTGATGAAGACTGCAGTGGACAGTCGAAACATGTAAAGGTAAAAACATCTCATTTCTATCCTAGTCTTTAATAAGAAAACAATAGGCTAATACTTAATTATATGTCCAAGTCGTTATAGATTCATAATGCATATGGCCAAAAGTGAAAATTCTGGCATATCCCAGTGCTTTGGACCAATTTTTATACGTTTGACAAATGCTGCCTAAATCGTCATGGTGTGACAGACAGCTCAAGTTTGCAAACCCTGTCTGGCTCCAAGTATCTACTCGATCAGTTGCAAACAAGAGGCATTCCCAACAAGATCATTTGCAGCACTCCTCGGAGCCTGTAATCCAAGGATACCGCTCGTTGCTAATATGGAAGTGACGGACAAACCCTTTCCCCTGAGACGGGCCTGCTAGCTTCGGGGTTGGTCGACCTCTCTTCAAAATGATCAGCTTTTCTTGAAAAGTCCGTCTGGAAAATTGATTTTTTTAAAATATCAGTGACCAAATCATTTTCCTCGCCCCTGTCCGCCATTGTGGGTGGAAAAACAGCTATTATATTTAAACAGATACAGTATATTGTAGCTGCTTAAGCAAGTCCTTGCACTGGCATTTTGCTAGCTAGGATCCTCTGCATTGTGGGTAGAGGAGTCTAACCGTCCAATCAAAAGACGTGAAAATGCTGACGTTCTCGGATGCCTTCTATGTGTACCCCTGGACATACAGAAGACATCCGATTGGTTAAAGCAACAGGATAAGTTTAACAGTTAATTTAACCTACAGAGCTGCACTGTTAGTTCCTGAAGGCCCAAGGCAGATTTGCTTGACCCTGGCAACACAGATGGCTGAAATATGATTGGACAAAAAAACCCTCTAACATGCATAATAATAATAATGTATCAGATTTATATAGCGCTTTATCATAGATGCTTTACAAATAGATACATTATTCATTCACTCCAGACAGACAATGGTAGTGGCAAGCTACTACTGTAGCCACAACTGCCCTGGGGCAGGCTGACGGAAACGTGGCTACCAATCCACGCCAACGGCCTCTCTGGTCACTACCAAACATATACACATTCATACCCAGTGTTATGGACACTGGAGGCAAGGTGGGTAAAGTGTCTTGCCCAGGGACACAACGGCAGGATATCTGGGGAGAGGTGGATTTGAACCGCCAACCATCCGGTCATTGGATGACCTGCTCTACCTCCTGAGCCACTGTCACCCAGACATGACACTACTGGAAGGAGTGCAACCAAGAGAAAAGATACAAAATGAAGAGAATAGCCTATTAGGAATAATTTAATACATTCTCATGGAACAAATATGTTGTAAAGGTTGTAAAAGTAACTCTGATAGTGTTTAGGCCAGCAGAGAAGGCTTTGTTGGCCCTGAGGGTCCACCACTGTCATCAGACAGTAAGCTGGCTACACACATCTCAATTGCACACCTTCCTCATTAGAGCCCAGCCCCGGAGTGGCCCATAGGGAGAGTCAGGAGGATTCTCGATGGGCCGGTGCTCCAGTCGGAAGGAAAATTGATTAACGTGAATATCATTATAATCTGATCATCTACGTCAGGCAGATTCAACAGGGTGCAGGACTCCAGAAGTTGTGTTTATACTTCAGTAGTTAACATTTTAAGGAAGAAATGGATAGAAGAGGCTTTTTCCCCAGAAAAAAAAATAGTCCGAAGGCGCAGATGAGGGAAGAGGAAGCAGCAGAGGAGTGTGTTCTTTTGCAGCAGAGACCATGAGATTCCCAGCACCTCAGGTTAGTGACCTGACTCTAGTTCTGACTTCTACATATTTAGCTGCCATCAAAAACAGTTCACACTTCTGACTCCAGCATCTCTTTTCTCATGTAGGACTAATTTAAAAACTAATTAATTCCTCATTACGAAGATTTTTAAAGTTCTAAATTTCTAAGAAAAAAAACAGGCAACATAAACCTATATGTTGATATGAAAAATTATAAGCAAAACCTGTAATTTTTATGAAAAAATCTTTTTAAATTGCATTTAAAAAATCCTGAAGTTAAAGAAAAAAAATTTATGTGAAAGAAATCACATATTATATCCACCCAAGGCCCCATGATGCCTTGCTTGAATTATGGTAGCAACTTCTGGTACTAGTTTAGAACATATGGTTGTCACTGAAATGGGACACCTTTCCTTGTTCAAAAACAATGACTTCAGCATCAGAAATGCAGGAATACGGCCTCTTGCACCTCAAAACAGTAATATAATCATACGACTTCCCATGACTATCAAGGGATGGGAAGATGGCCTTAAAAAGTGGCCTCGTAGACAGTAGCTCCATTAGTTAGCACTGCTGCTAAGATGCTAACACTGTAAACAAATGACCCATGCTGGCAAAATGAGTCACTTTGAGGACATTTTCAAAACTGATGTTATTTCCATATTCTGTATTGAAAGACCTTCAAAATAATATTTAATTTGTAGGAAGTGTGTGAAAACTGACCCAGAAAAAGAAAATTTGTTTATATTTTAGCTACGTAGAAAACTCGCATTCGATCGGTCGGGAGTTATGTCTTCTGCAAAAACATAGGCGTTTTTAGAAAGTACAATTTCTAAGCTTTCCAATGATACCAGGCACTCATAGGGTTTTCCCAGGACTTTGCCGCTACCAAACAAAGAAAGGGTCATGATTTATGACTTCTCATTGCCTGTACTCATAATGACGCGGTGCGCATTCAGACTGCAAATTTACTGTATAATGAACATTCCTAGCAGTTATTACTTTTTTACCTGTTATGTTGATTTTAAGCTAAAATACTGCTCCATGCAAATTTTTCTTGACACATCTGGCGAAAAATGCCTCTTTAGTACATGTTGCTGAGTGAAGAAAAAAAAATCCTGCTTGTTCTCAGGTGATTTATTATTTTTTTAACAAGGTGGATAGTAGTGGTGGTAATGGTGGACTCACAAATTTAGTATAAGGTGAAGCCTATAAATGTAAATTAAATATAAATTTTCCACAAATGATGCAAAACTATGACAAAAGATGCTAATTTACAAGTAAAAAGTTACAGATTTGTGAGAAAAATTGATGAATGCAGGGGGAAAATGGCATATTTCCATGAAAAAAAATACCTTAAATTGACAAAAATGAAGTCACAGATTTATAGAAATATTTTAATTTTCTCTCATAAACCCCCTATATTCTATGCAATTAGTGAGGCTTTTCTTGTAAACATCCTTGGACATTTATAACATTTTTCTGGTAAATTTGTGACCTTTCTATTAAGTTTAGTACTTTTTTTTAAATAAATTTACCACTTTTTGTGATAAATTCCTCTCACCTCTTTGAAGTGTTAGTCTGAGGAAAATCATAAAAAGGAGTCATGAAGGTACAACTTTGTGAAAAAGCTACTTGAGTGCGTAAATGCAGTTGGTTACTATGCTATCCTTGCATTCTTCAGTGGCATGGAGGGATGGCAGCTTAGCAAGGGGGGTGAATTGGGTCTTTTGCTAACAAGGGGGATGGCATCCTCCTTCATCCGCCATCAAACTGCCGACTGCTCAGGTACCCCATCTCCTGTTTACTCAGGAGAAGGTTGTTCAGTCAGACAATCAGGAGGAAAAGGATATAACCACAAATCTATAATGCTGCAACATGCATACATGCTGCTGTAAATCTAAACAATAATATATTACAATAATATGTAGCAGTATATACAGTCACGTCAGTTCACTGCTAGTAATGATATAAAACAAAAAAGATGACTATTTGACTGCATTTTACGTAATTTCCCCATGTAGATTTTTTGTCCTGTTCATATATATGTATGTCTGTGTACTCAAAGATATTTATAAGTTAAGGTACTATGTTGTTCCTTGTTCACTGTGTATTAATGAAATCTACGTGTCACATCTGATCAGGGCCAGATTAAGGAAGTTGTGGGCCCCTGGGCTAGAGTAATTTTTGGGGCCCTCCCACATATTTATGGGAGAATGATATGCAAAATGGCCATGTTTACATGCACAGTAATACAGTTTATAATGGGATTTCTGGAGTTATCTGATTATTAAAGTAGTCATGTAAAAACAATAATCAAATAAAAGGCAATTATTGTGTTACATAAAGTGAAATTACATTAATATACATAGTTTATTGTCCAATAATCCATTTATTCAGTGCATGTAAACATGTCAAATCCAATTACCATTATCTAATTATTCCTAGTTATCGGATTATTGTGGCCATGTAGCCGGGGTCACTGATGGATCAACTTGACCTTCAAGGTCCTAAATTACTAAGGTAGTGGCTATGGCTGTCAGGATTGGCCCCTCCGGGGCAGAGAGACAGATCCATGCGCTGGACTGCAGTAGTGACATTTAATAATAGAAAATCCAAAACTGTGCAGAAAACACAAAAATACAAGCAAAGGTAACTTACAAGGAAAACACTCCAGAGCCGAAATTGCTCTGGAGATGACGAGGAGACGACTTAGTTGGATCAATTCAAATCAAGACTGCCGCAGTGACAGAATAGACTGGCAGTCCTTAAATAGCAGATAACAAGAAACAAATGAGCAGCAGGTGCGGGCAGATGAGCTGGTAGATGACCTAATTACACAACTGTTCACAGCTGAGATGGCTGGGGAACAGACAATGAGATGATGGTGGGAGTGTCTGGAAAAGGAGGAAGGGCACTAGTGTCACAGAACCCAAAATATATACAAAAACAGACAAAATAATAATAACATACATAAAATACTCAGAAATAAATTAAGAGTCTGAGCTCTGTGAAAACACAGCGCTCAGACTCATGACAATGGCTACGGAACCGTCCCTATAGAATTCTTATTACAGATACAGCTCGAATCTGATTGGCCAGTACGTTCTATTAATGCGTATCTTAAAAACAGCAGGCTACAGGTATGGAAATCTGAGGCATTTATTTGTTTAAAAATTTTAATCACTATCTATTTACTACCTTTTTAACCTTACCCAAGCCCAAATCCGAAGGCTAACCTCTTAATTTTAAGTCTAAATTTCATCTCATAGTAAACTGGTTTGGGCAAGGTGCCGATAGCAGGGCACAAACCAGCAACCTTCTGATCACAGGCCCAACGTACTATCTATCTAAGCCACAGCAGCAGTTGGCTTGGAGCTGATCTGAAAAGGTTTTGTTTGATTGTCAGCTCTTCTGTACCAATAGACATTTCGTATTGGGATACAGCTTCCGTATCCACGGCCACTGCCAGTTACTAAAGTGAATGACCACAAAGTTCTAGGTTATTCTGTACCAATAGACATTTTGTATAGGGATACAGTTTCCGTATCCACAGCCACTGCCAATTACTAAATAAAGTGAATGACCACAAAGTTCTAGGTTTAGCTTGAATAGCAGAAAAATATAGTGCCATCAGGACTAACAACCAACAAATATCTTGTATCAACCCACAACTTTAATTATGACAATGAAAAAACAATCAGCCTGTTCAAGGGTTAAATATTAGCTGTTTGAAGCCAGAACAGGGTTTTTATAATAATTGTACAACATAACAAAAATAATTTTTTTGTAAGTTGTCTGTGTTTTTTCAGCTGATTTAAGACAGTTTTGCACTGCTGAATCCAAAAATGACATCCGTTTCTCTCAATCAGGTCAGGTTTTTATGTTAAGTTATAAGCCGTTGTACAGCAGTTGTACAGTTGTACTGTAAATTGAATAGTAGACATTGATAAAGGTAAGTACATGTAAATTGAATGCTGCATCATCATTGTTCAAAATTCAGAGAATTTCAAGAAATAAAAAAGAATTTTGCATCATATAAAGTGAAAATACCCGTACGTGTAAACAAAAACGTAAGAAAACATGTGGCCATAGTTCAAAAAGTTGACCTGATTGAGGAAAACCAATGTGATTTTTGGATTCAGCACAACAAAATTGTCCTAAATCAGCTTAAAAAAACTTAGACAATAAATTTATTGTTGACCAGTGTAATAATACATTTTATTTGTATAGCACTTCAAAGGGAATCAAAGATGCTTTATATTAAAAAAAAAAAGATTAAGGGTTTAAAGTTTAAAAGCAAGTCTGAACAGGTGGGTTTTGAGTATTGATTTAAAGTAGTTTAAGTCTGTGCAGTCACGAATCTGTTAAGGGAAAGCGTTCCAGAAGGAAGGGGCCGCGATGGAAAAGGCTTTGTCCCCCCAGGTTCTGTGCTTGGTTCTGTGTGGTAGAGAGAGGTTTGCATCAGAGGAACGAAGGCAGGGGTGGGGTGGGGGTATGCATTGTGAGATTGGGAGCCAGTGGAGGTTCTGGAGGACAGGGGTGATGTGGTCGTGGGAGCGGGATTGGGTGAGGAGACAGGTGTCTGAGTTCTGAATGTATTGACTGTGGTTATGCAGTTAGTAGATCTGAACGTTGTCAGGATAACAGTGGAAGTTAAGGCCATGTTGGTGAATGATGTTGCCAAGCGGGAGTATATAGATAATGAAGAGAAGAGGGCTAAGCGCAGAGCCCTGGGGAACACCATAGGAGAGGGAGCCTGTGAGGGAGGTGCAGTTTTTGATGTGGATGAATTGTTGTCTATTGGTGAGATATGAGTGGAACCAGGAGAGAGCTGTACTAATGATACTGAGGAAGGTTTCCAGATGGGATAGGAGAATGGAGTGATTGACTGTATTGAAGGCAGCTGTGAGGTGTAGCATGATGAGGATGTTCAGGAGTCCAGAGTCGGCTGAGAGGAGGAGGTCATTTGTCACTTTGAGAAGGGATGTTACAGTGCTATGTTGTGAGCAGAATCCAGATTGGAATGTCTCGAGGTCACTGGAGGTGAGGTGGGTTTTGAGATGGATGGCAACAACACGTTGTAGGATTTTTGATAGGAAGGGCAAGCTGGAGATGGGGCGAAGTTATTCATGAGGTCAGGGTTTAGCCCAGGTTTTTTGAGGATTGGGATGACAGCGGTGAGTTTCAGGGGGTCAGGAACTGAGCCGGAGCTGAGGGAGGCATTGATGATGGTGCAGATGAGTGAGGAGAGGGATGGGAGGCAGGATTTGATAAGTGTGGAGGAAACGAGGTCCAGTGCAGATGTGGGCCTTCTCATGCCTGTGGTAATTTTCGTGAGTTCTAGAGGGGTCAGTGTGGGGAAATGAGACAGTAGCTGAATAGAGGTGGGGGAGGAGTTAATGGAGGGGTTAGGATCAGCGGGGAGGTAGTCAGGTTGCTGTGGATGGTGGTGATCTTTGTTTGGAAAAAAGACAGGAATGAGTTACACTTTTCAGCAGTGAACGGTGGGGAGGTGTTGTTGATGAGTTTGAGAAGTTTGTTGATTGTGGAAAAGAATGTTTTGGGGTTGTTGGAGCCAGCATGTATCAAGTGGGAGTAGAGGTTGGATCGTGCTGTGTTGAAGGCAGTCTTGTATTGTTGGAAAGGGTCAGTGTAGGCTTGGAGATGAACTGTTTGTTTTCTTGTAGAGTCTTTTCAACTGTTGCTTACGGGATTTCATGGCAAGGAGTTTAGGAGTGTACCAGGGAGCAGAGTGAGTGAAGGAGACTTTTAGTTTTGATAGGGGCTAACTGGTTCAGGCAGGAGGAGAGAGTGGTGTTGTAATATTGGGCAAGATCCGTGGGGTCATCAGAAAGCGGGGGAGGGGAGGCAGACATCATGCTGGTGAGTGAGGCTTAGAAGACTGGGGGAGTGATGGTTTTGATATTTCTGAAGTGAAGGATATTGTGGGCTTTTCTTTAGGGGAGGGGATCAGAGATATGGCAGTTGATGCTGCTGAGTTGGAGTATTGCTAATCCAGTTGAGCAGACCAGATCCAGAATGTGTCCATGTGAGTGAGTCGGGAAGTCAACGTGTTGAGTGAAGGTCAACACATTGGGGGGGCACGTCCGGCGCACGGTGCTAGTGGTTTGTTGTGGAATCATGCATAGCAAAATTATTGGGAGATGGGCCAGAATGACAGAAGATTCACCATCACCTGTAAATCAGTGAACCAGAGCCACTTATTCAAGCTAGGACACTATAAGCTAGTCAGCTAGTGGCTAACTGATGTAAGAGGGAGGGCAGAGTTGAGTAGGTGAAGGATCGTTCTTAAAGTGACAGGCTTTAAAACCCCTTGACGCCTGAATTTATTTACAACTGTGAACAATTTTTTTTTTTTTCATAATTGAAAATCGTTGTTTTTTTGTTTCTCTTTTTTTGGATTGATGCGAATTCGCGACAATAGGCGTCAAGGGGTTAAATCAGAACATTTCAAGAAAGCCAGGAAAAATACAAAACAAATTTGCTTCAATAATTAAAAGATTAAAGAAAATGTGAACAAAATATGTCACAAACATTTCATTAAGACGTGTATGAGCTGTTAAAATGTGGAAAAGGTGCAGTCAATGACTCCTTTAACTGTACAGGTTATAGGTCAAATTCAAAGCTACCCAAGGAGGATAGCTTTCTTATCTATTTCCTTTATGTATTTTTTGCCACCAAAAAAGCAAGGTGGTTTCAGCTGATGCAAATGCAGCTCATTATGACAAGCTGTTTACTTCACCAATCTGATGATATAATCCAGCCCAAAGAGCATTTTCTCAGGCTGCTGGAACTGAAAGCTATTTTTGCCCAACTGGTAGCAGGTATGGAAATATTTCTTCGAATCCCATCTGCAGAAGAAAGTTGTGAAAAGCTAGCCTCACTTTTGCTTTCAAAAATCTGTCATCAGTGTTGTGACAGCTACTGCGCTTCCCCTCATAGCAGCTGGCTCCTTCAGACCGTTGTGATGGAGATGGGCACTGCGTCGGCGTGAGGTGACTGCCAAAGTAGCACCCAGTCAGAGCGAAATGGGGCATATTGTTATAGAGAAGCATTGAAAGAGCAAAATGTCACAGCTGTGTTTTTGTTGTAGTAAATGATGATTACTTTTAAAATGGCTGTCATTCATTCAGCTTTATATGTCATCACTGGGAAAACATCCAGCTCTAAACACCACCATTTGGGTTTATATGAAAATTACTTAAAATGAAATGATTATTTGGTGCTTTGAAGAGATACCTCAAGACTGCAGAGCTTTCTTCAGTCCGAGAACAAAAGGGTTTGAAAACATTTAAGCCAATCCTGCAGAATACAGCAATGTATATCTCATGTGAACAAGTAGAAAATTAAGTGAAATTAAGTGACTTTTAGTGATCATGTGAACAGTGATGTTAAGGAACAAGGCATGGGAACCATAATCAAACCCACTGAATCTTTATACAAAAAAAGCCATAAAAATCTTTGATAAGAAAGATCCCACATATCATTGTTGTCACATTTACAAGAAATACAATTTTCTGACTTTTGAAAATTATAAAACTCTCAAATTTGCCTGTTCAATTTATAAAATATTAAATGGCTATGCACCCCCCCCCACACACACACACTTCCCAGGAGAATATGTCAAACTGAGGACTGCCACCAGTACAACCACCAGTGCAATCACTAGAGGAGACTGTGAGGTCCCCCACAAATGCACCACATTTGCTCAATCTGTGCTATCAGTGAGGGGCACCAAGATCTGGAATAATATACCACCTACAGTCAGAGAACATGCCACACTAAACACTTTTAAGACTCATTGTAAAAACTGCCTTTTAAACAACCAAAACTGTACCCATAACTAGTGGTTGCTCTACGGCATGCACATATTTTTTTTAATCACCCTTATTGTCATTCAACTGTACAACCAATCATGTACAGTAGAACGAGATTGTGTTTTACCTATCTACTGTGTTAATCACACACACCCCAAGTGCAGAATCAGAGGGCCGCTGCCATGCAAGGCATGGCCACAAATTTCCCTCCTCCATTCCATTATTGCTGAGCACCAAGCTGGACGGCAGGAAGTTCCACTTTTATATGGTCTTCGGCATGACCCGGCCGGGATTTGAACCCCTGCCTCCCGGGTGTGGGGCGGATGCTCTACCAACTGAGCCACCACTCCGGTGGAGTGGTGGCTCAGTTGGTAGAGCCTCAGTTGGTAGGCTCAGTCCGGTGGAGTGGAGTTGTTTGTTGTTGCTGTGAGGTGCTTGTGTGTATGTGTACGCATACACAGCACTTCACTCATGTGACATTTGAATGTTTTGTTCTGTAGCACCTTAACTCTTGCACTTTTGCATATCCACTTTGTACAGTTTTACTGCAGATGTTCTGCTCATGTATGATTGTGTGTTTTCGTGACCTGCCAGGGGCCAGATGCAAATTAGTAGTATTGCTAAATCTGGCATACTTACATTTGTATTAATGTTCATTAGTATATAATGTCCTTTTCAAATAAACATTAAACTTAAACATGTTACAGCTGTAATGTGTATCAAGTAGACCCTCATCTTTGCCTAACTAAGTAGTTTTAGTGCATCAGCCTGAAAAATGTGTTTTGTGACTTATAATGCATTTCAGGAGATTTCTCAGGTGAGCATCAACAGTAAGTGGAAGCTTTACTATCTCTACTATTGTATGTACTATTTATTAGCACTTCTAACAGAAAGAGAACAACAGCAGCTTTCATGGAGGTATCTATCTTGGTTTTCCAACTGTGAAAAAGTTGTGCAGTACCATATTCATGGTCACAAATCCGACTTCAGGGAGTCGCTACCATTCAATAACATGAGGTCTGACTGAGAAAATCTCACCTAGGACAACTCCCAGAGCATGCGATTTAGCACAGATGCTGAACTAACAGAGATGTGGCAGTGTGTGAGGCACAGACTGAAAGAGCAGGAAGGCTTGACTGTTTGGGCGGACAATAGAAAGAATCACACAAATGGAGCTTAAACACAGAGGAATTAGCGGCTAATTTTAAGCAGGTGTAGCAGAGAGCTGTTCAGAAAATAAAAACAGGAATTGAAAATAATGGAATTATGACAAAATCAGTGGCAGAGCAGAACCCCAAGACTATGTCAGTGTGGTGGGCCTGCTTTTACCAAAATGCTTTAAATAAGGGTACTGACTATTAGTGCAACAGATAACTGAAACTGTGGAGCATGTAAATAATGAGGCTGATTTGGTTCAGGCGGTTTATTACACAACTCACACAAGGAGCATAGACAGAATGGCATACAAGTAGGAACTCTTCCCTTAAATAACATGACCTCCTTCTAGACCAGGGGTCACCAACGCGGTGCCCGCGGGTACCATGTCGCCCGCAGGGACCACATGTGTCGTCCGCAGGCCTGTTCTAAAAATAGCACAACTTGCAAGTGAGCTGCGTCTAAGATGTAATTTTTTCTGCCGCTATTTTTTATTCTATATTTTTTAAAATCACACTTGCATTTATATAGATTTTAAAATGACAATGTCTTAAAAATAAAAAAATGAAAATATGTTTATTATACGTAAAGTTAAGGTGAACTCTGACCTAGTTCAAAGGTCAGTATTGTGCGCATGACAAAACCTTCGCGCTTGTGGAGCGTAAGCTAGCGGGCCGGGCAGTTAAGATGGTGAGCGGAGTGCAGTTTCCAAGCCCAAAAACATGGCAAAAAAAAGACAGAAAATTTATCATTTTCAAAGTGAGCAGGAGGAAGAGTTCTTTTTTACTACCGTGAAAGGAAGCTGCGTGTATTTCATTTGCGGGGCGATGGCGAAGCGCCACTTCACTACCCACTCTTTTTTTTTTTTTTGGACTTATCTTGTACCCGTAGGTAGATTTGTTCTGCAGTCCGGTGACAAGCCACCAGCCGCTGCGTGCGCAAGCGCCCCTTAACTCCCTAACCTGCAAGTGAGCAGGAGGAAGAGTTCTTTTTTACTACCGTGAAAGGAAGCTGCGTGTATTTCATTTGCGGGGCGATGGCGAAGCGCCACTTCACTACCCACTCTTTTTTTTTTTTTTTGGACTTATCTTGTACCCGTAGGTAGATTTGTTCTGCAGTCCGGTGACAAGCCACCAGCCGCTGCGTGCGCAAGCGCCCCTTAACTCCCTAACCTGCATGTTTTTGCATTAAAAACGAGAACATGCACCATCAGAACATGCAAACTCCACACAGATCACTGTTGGCCGGGGGCAGGGATCGAACCCGCGATCCCCCGGCCAAGAGTAAACTGCTGCCGTGGTGCTAACCACTGCGCCACTGTGCATATAAGCACTTTCAGTGCTGTTTAGCTTCTCATGAAAGGACAGTGCTGGTTGCTCAAGCATGATTCTTGGCAAGAACTGTATGGATATACTGTAATTCCAGTGAAGAAGAACACACAAAAGTGTGTTTATTAAATGTAACAGATTTTGAGCAGAATTGCAGCAGATTTGTTCAGTTAAAAATGTGATAAGATTTATTTAATATGAAAGTTGATTTTTCTTAAATGTTGCATAACTTTTTCAAACATGGTTCAACATAGTTCATGAATTAAAAGGGTTTAGTTTTTTATGGTTAAAAGGGACTGGTGAAAACTGGACATTTTTTTATGAAATGTAGAAGTGATCATCTGAACAATTGCTGAGATTAATAAAAATAAAGTGTTGAATATTGATCTTGTCTGTTACCCACTCTAAGTTATTGATAATTATTTATTTATGTGTGTGTGTGTGTGTATATACAGTATATATATATATATATACACACACACACACACACAATTTGTTATTTTAGAGGAGTGTGTCAAGCTGGTGCCCTTCACATGACTCGATACCCATGAAGTAGCTCTTGGTTTCAAAAAGGTTGGTGACCCCTGTTCTAGACTCTTCTCATACACAAAAGATAATCCCCGTCTAGACTCTTCTCACACACAAAAGATAATCCCCCGTCCGACTGCAGTCAGTCCATCCATCCTTGACACCTCCCTGTTATCTTACTAGGGCATCTAGAAACTTCTCGCACACAAAAGGTTAACTTTGCATCCTTTGTTCCTGTCTAAGGTGGTAAACCATTATGCACTCCCCAGGTTGCCACCCCCCCCCCCAGTAACTTAGATAGGACAAGAGAGTAACAGTCCACATGCTGTGATAAAACCATTAACATCAGTCCACATGCTGTAGAACAATCAACATCAGTCCGCATGCTGCTTGGGCTTCAGTCTTCTTCCGTATCTGCTGTAGCCAAGATTCGCTGCCTCCGTGGCGCTGCCATGCTGGGGGGCTGATGTCTAGGGGTGAAAACTTTTTGACTGTCCGTATGGGTGCTCTGGAGAATCTTTTCTCTGGGAAGTGCCCCGTGGGGGTCTTCCACGCCGAGGGGCCCTCGCCAACAGCACTTGCTCGTCAGCCACAACGAAAGCAGGTTTGAGTCTGTCTATGCCAATTTTCTCCCTCCTACCCCCCAAATCTAGCAAAAAATGCTTATCCCCTGCCTCCAGCACTCTAAACGGTCCATCATAAGGTGGGCGCAGCGGGGGGCGGTGGGGGTCGTGTCTGACAAACACGAACTCTGCGTTTTTCAAAGCTTTAGGCACAAAAACGCACGGAAAACTGTGGTGGGCAGGACTCGGCAGCATGCTTGAGTCTATGCAATGCTGCAGCAGCTGAGACGGGGAGCTGCCCAGCGCAGGATTATCTGGCAGAAACTCCCCAGGCAGCCGGAGCGGTTGTGCAAAAACGAGTTCTGCCGGGGAAGCTTCCAGATCCTCTTTAGGCGCAGAACGTAACCCCAATAAAACCCATGGTAGCCTGTCTACCCAATTTGCATCCGTCAGTGAAGCCCTCAGAGCCGCTTTTAATGACCTAGGAAAACGTTCACATAACCCATTAGCCTGCGGGTTGTACGCAGTTGTGCGGTGAATTGAGACACCTAGGCTGCGGGCCATGGTTGACCAGAGTTTAGAAACAAATTGAGAGCCTCTGTCAGACGTAATGTCCGACGGAACTCCAAAACGCGCCACCCATGCTGTTAAAAACGCGCGCGCCACCTCCTCGGCCATGGTTGCCACCAGCGGAACCGCTTCTGGCCAGCGCGTGGTGCGGTCCACCATTGTCAGGAGATGCGTGTACCCCTGTGATGGCGGAAGGGGGCCTACGAGGTCCACGTGGACATGGTCGAACCTCTTAGCCGGGATGCAAAACGGCTCCAAAGGAGCCTTCGTGTGTCTGTGAACCTTGGCTCGTTGGCACGCCACGCAGGCTGCCGCCCAGTCTTTCACTTGTTTGCGAAGGCCCGGCCACACATATTTCTCTCCTACCATTTTGACCGACGCGCGCACCCCTGGGTGCGCCAAAGAGTGAACCGACTCAAACACGCGGCGGCGCCACGCGGCCGGAACCACAGGCCGTGGGCGACCCGTGGAGACGTCGCAGATTAAGGGGGGGAATGTCGTTAAGCAGTGTCCTCTTCTCCAGCCTTAACCCTGTTGGTCCAGACTGGAGCACGCGCACGTCCGCATCACTAGCCTGCTCCGCGGCCATGGCTGCGTAATCCAACCCTACACAGACCGGGGCCACAACAGCGCGCAAGAGGCAGTCTGCCACTACATTCAGTTTGCCCGACACATGCTGAATATCGGTAGTAAACTCTGAGATCGCGGCCAGCTGCCTCTGCTGCCGGCCCGACCAAGGTTCTGAAACTTTGGCCATCGCGAATGTTAGTGGCTTATGGTCAATGAACGCAGTAAAATTGCGCCCTTCCAGCCAGAACTGGAAATGGCGAATGGCCAGGTGGAGAGCTAGCAACTCTCTGTCGAACACCCTGTATTTACGCTCATTGTTGCGCAAGGTTCTGCTGCAAAAGGCAAGCGGCTGCCAAGCCCCGGTGACGCGCTGCTCCACGACAGCCCCTATGGCCACATCTGAGGCGTCAGTGGTGAGGGCTATGCGGGCCGTTGGGTCTGGATGTGCCAACAATGCGGCATTTGCCAGGGCTGCTTTAACTTCCGAGAATGCCTGCTCTCATTCCGGGGTCCATTCGACCCTATTCGCGGGTTTCTGTTTTTTGAGCGCAGTGTGGCGCATATGTTGGTTACATATTCCCCACAAATGTATTGATGTATGTTGATTGTGTGCTTCATATCTCATGGAACAAAGAGGACTGAGACTCTGGGATTCAGCAGAGGAGTGTGAGATTCTGCCTTTGTTTCCGGGAGACGACCGGGGAAGATTTCTGGGTCACAGAGACTAGAGGACAATGGCATGAGATCAAAGGGGTTACTTTGGGATTGAGATTAAGTACCATGTGACTGTATGTTTGATTAAACACCATGTGACTGCTGTTTCGTGCCCGGGGTATAAAACCCCTGATGTGAGATGAAAACTTCCTCTTGATTTGCTTTGAGATTTGTTGGAGATGTGCTCTGTGAATAAAGCTGAATCTGAGGAACAAACTCAGCCTCATCCTTGAACACATTCTCCACACTGGTGACCTTACGACTCAGAATGAGCAGAAATAATTCTCCCGAGCGGGGCTCGGCAGAAGCCAGCCTGATGGCTGTCTCCACACTCTGGCTGCCTGACTTCTGGCAGTATAGCCCGCGCTCCTGGTTTAGCGCGGTCGAGGCGCAGTTCAACCTCCGGAGAATCTCGAAGGACGACACGAGGTTCTACCATGTTGTGGTGAAGCTGGACAGCCACACAGTTCAGAGGGTGGAAGATCTGGTCAACCACCCACCGGACAGCGACAAATACGGCGCCTTGAAAGCTGCACTTATCAGTCATTTCACCCCCTCCGTGCAACAGCGAGCAGAGGGGCTCCTGGCGTTGACGGAGTCGGAGAACGACAGACCCGTAGACCTGATGGTCAAAATGCTGAGGCTGAAAGACTCCGAGGACTGCGAATTTATCTTCGCCCACCTTTTCCTCCAGACCCTACTGCCAGTGGTGAGAGTTACCCTGGCAGATTCACCCCGGTTGGCCAAGCGAGACTACCACGGGCTGAGCAAGGAGGCGCAGCGACTCGTTGACGCCCACAAGCGGAGCGCAGTTTCGGCTGCAGCAGCGGAGCTAGGAGCGATGCCCGGAGACGGCATGGGGCCAGTGGTTGCAGCACCAGACGCGCCGACGACGGCAGCAGTCAGCACCAAGCGACACGGAGCGGGCGACGTCCTGTGCTTCTATCATCGCCGTTTTGCAGAGAGGGCACACAAGTGCCTCCCGCCGTGCCACTTCAAGTGTTCGGGAAACGCCAAGACCGAGTGTTGGTAGCGGCTGCGGCCCTCGGGGAAGAGAACAAGCTGCTTTACCTGACGGATGCACGTTCGGGGAAACGATTCCTCATGAACACAGGCTCACAGATGAGCTTCATCATGCCTTCCTACGCGGACCGGCTGATGCCGTCCAAAGTTCCCCGGGTGTCAGTGTCAGCAGCGAACGGCTCAGCTATTAAGACCTTCGGTAAGAGGACTCTGCTTCTGTCTTTGCAGGGTCGTTCATTTGAGTGGACTTTTGTGGTAGCTGCAGTCAGTTTCAACATGTTGGGGGCTGATTTTTGTGCTCACATGGTTTGTTGGTTGATCTTGCTAATAGACGTCTGGTTAATGCACTTTTCACTCTATTCACTCATGTCTTTTCACTCTATTCCCTGCACAGCACAAGTGGCACCGCCAAGTGCACAAGCCAACGTCACGACTGCGGGTGGTAAGTTCCACGCACTCCTCACTCAGTTCCCAGCGCTAACAGTCCCAACGTTTTTGGCGACAGTGGCCAAACATGGGGTGGAGAATTATATCACTACCACCGGGCCGCCCGTTTTTGCAAAAGCTCGGCGCCTGGACTCAGCTAAACTGGCCATAGCGTGCGAGGAGTTTGCCAACCTGGAAAAACTGGGCATCATCAGACGTTCGAAAAGCCCCTGGGCTTCACCATTGCACATGGTCCCAAAGACTGATAGCTTGTGGCGGCCTTGCGGTGATTTCTGCAGGTTGAATAACGCCACCGCACACGACCGCTACCTGATCCCGCACATTCAAGATTTTTCGGTTCATTTGGCGGGAGCGCGCATTTTGTCTAAAATAGATTTAGTGCGCGGCTACCATCAGGTTCCAATGCGCGCCCAGGACATACCCAAAACAGCGGTAATAACTCCTTTCGGGCTTTTTGAGTTTTTGCGCATGCCTTTTGGACTCCAGGGGGCCGCGCAGACGTTCCAGCGCATGATGGACGCGGTGCTGCGCGACCTCCCTTTCGTGTTCATCTACTTGGATGACATTTTAGTAGCCAGCACGTCCGAAGTTGAACACGAAAACCACCTCACAGCAGTTTTCCGGAGGCTGGCAGAGCACGGGTTAATAATTAACCCAGCGAAGTGCCAGTTTGGGGTAGCGCAGATTGATTTTTTGGGGCATCGCGTTTCGCCAGAAGGAGCGGTCCCTCTCCCCGATAGCATCTCCCCGATAGCATCTCACGAAACATCTCCCCGATGTTTCGTGCCCGGGGTATAAAACCCCTGATGTGAGATGAAAACTTCCTCTTGATTTGCTTTGAGATTTGTTGGAGATGTGCTCTGTGAATAAAGCTGAATCTGAGGAACAAACTCAGCCTCATCCTTGAACACATTCTCCACAGCAGCGTACAATGGCTGCATGAGCTGCACTGCGCGGGGAAGGAAACGGTTATAAAAGTTCACTGTTCCCAAAAATTCTTGTAGCGCCCTGACCGTTTGTGGTCGGGGAAAATCTGTCACTGCGCGCACTTTGTCAGGCAGTGGAACCGCTCCTTCGGGAGAGACGCAGTGCCCTAAAAAAATCAATCCCCGTCACCCCGAACTGACATTTCGCTGGGTTGATTATTAAACCGTGTTCTTCCAACCTACGGAAAACCGTCGTGAGGTGGGTTTCGTGTTCGTCTTCGGACGCGCTGGCTACCAAGATATCGTCCAGGTAGACGAACACAAAAGGGAGATCGCGCAGCACTGCATCCATCATGCGTTGGAACGTCTGTGCTGCCCCTTTAAGCCCAAACGGCATGCGCAAGAACTCAAATAAACCAAACAGAGTTATTACCGCTGTTTTGGGTATGTCCTCAGTGCGCACTGGGACTTGGTGGTAACCACGGACCAAATCTATCTTAGAAAAAATGCGCGCTCCTGCAAGGTGAGTGGAAAAATCCTGAATGTGGGGAATTGGGTAGCGGTCATGCGCTGTAGCATTGTTTAACCTGCGGAAATCGCCGCAAGGTCGCCACGAACCTTCACCTTTAGGCACCATGTGTAACGGGGAAGCCCATGGGCTGTTTGAGCGCCTGATGATGCCTAACCTCTCTAGGTTAGCGAACTCCTTGCGCGCTATGGCCAGTTTAGCTGCATCCAAACGCCGAGGTCTTGCAAAAACGGGTGCCCCGGTGGT
Organism: Pholidichthys leucotaenia; assembly: GCA_020510985.1. Lineage (NCBI taxonomy): Eukaryota > Metazoa > Chordata > Actinopteri > Cichliformes > Pholidichthyidae > Pholidichthys > Pholidichthys leucotaenia. Next base: position 168,005,106 of record CM035838.1, on the reverse strand, counting down.
GGTGATAAAATGCTCCACCCCATGTTTAGCGATAGCTGCTGAAAACGTCGGGACTGTGAGTGCTGGGAACTGAGCGAGCAGTGTGTGGAACTTACCGCATGCTGCTGTGACGTTGGCTTGTGCTGTTGGCCGGGTCACTCGAGCTATACAGGGGAAAGAGTCAAAAGACAGTGCATTAACCAGGTGCCTGTTAGCGATATCTACCAACAACCCATGTGCACATAGAAAATCAGCCCCCAGTATATGGTAATCCAATGCTGCTACAACAAAAGTCCATTCATATGTACGACTGTGTAGAGACAAGAGCAGAGTCCTCTCACCAAAGGTCTTAATGTCTGAGACGTTTGCTGCTGCCATCTCGGGGCCGCTGGTTCCTGCCAGCCGGTCAGCATAGGTCGGCCGGATGAAACTCCTCTGTGCGCCGGTGTCCATGAGGAAATGCCTCCCCGAGCGTGCGTCCATCAAATAGAGCAGCTTGTTCTCCTCCCCGAGGGTCACGGCTGCTACCGACCCCCGGGCTTGGCGTTTCCCGAGCGCTTGAACTGGCACGGTGGTATACATTTGCGTGCCCTCTCTGCAAAGCGGCGATGGTAGAAGCAAAGCGTGTCACCTCCACGTTCCTTGGCCCCCGCTGCTGCTGCCTTCGGTGGTTCTGCTGCTGCCGTCGGCGGCTCCTCGCCTCCTCGTGTCGACGTGCCGGGCTCCGTCGCTGCCGCAATGGTCACGAAAGCCTTGGTGGCGACGATGATCCGGTCTGCCTCTTGGGCTAGCGCACGATAGTCCCGTTTGGCCAGCAACGACGAATTGGCCAGGGCCGCTCTCGCCGCTGTCGGAAGGTTCATGAGGAAAATGTGGGTGAAGATGAAGTGGTCGTCGTCCGTGCCTTTTAACCTCAGCATCTTCTCCATCATGTCCACGGCCGAACCGTCTCCCAACTCGGTCCGCGTCAGAAGCCTCTCTGCTCTCTCACCATCCGAGAGCGTGTAGTGCTGGATGAGGGCAGCCTTCAGCGCGTCATATTTGCCATCAGCTGGTGGCTGATCGAGCAGGCTCTCGATGTGCTGAGCCGTGCTGGCATCGAGCGCTGCGACCACATAGTAGAATTTCGCATCATCCGCCGATATCCCTCGGAGGGCGAACTGCACCTCGATTAGGTGGAACCAGGGGCGCGGGTTGTGCTGCCAAAAATCAGGTAGTTTGATCGCTACAGCGCACGCGAAGCTGGGGGTTCCAGTCGAGGTTGGCTCCGGGGATCTTCCGTCGTATTCCATGATTCGTCTTGGGTCACCAGTGTGGAGCGTGTAAATAATGAGGCTGATTTGGTTCAGGCGGTTTATTACACGACTCACACAAGGAGCATAGACAGAATGGCATACAAGTAGGAACTCTTCCCTTAAATAACATGACCTCCTTCTAGACTCTTCTCACACACAAAAGATAATCTCCCGTCCGACTGCAGTCAGTCCATTCATCCTTGACACCTGCCTGTTATCTTACTAGGGCATCTAGAAACTTCTCACACACAAAAGGTTAACTTTGCATCCTTTGTTCCTGTCTAAGGTGGTAAACCATTATGCACTCCCCAGGTTGCCACAAAACAAACTTTTAAAAGTGGATAGAATCACCAGTTTGGCACAAATACTCCTTAAATATTACTCTTTCTAAAAAAAACCTATGGGGCATTTGAAATTGAAGATGGACTCCAATTTCAAGATGGCGACCATTTTTATGCATATTTTACTACAGAATGCCACTACATTGACCAATTTGGATGATTTTGGTTTCTAAATTTTGTTTTTTGAGTATGGGAAAGCCAAAAATTCAGTTGTAAACCAGTTATAACCCAATTCTAATTCAGTTCTACATGATCAAAATATTTTTATTACAAGAAGTAATATTTCTGTACCGGATATAGTGGCCATCTTGAAATTGGTAGCCATCTTGAATTTCAAGTGGTCCATGTTTTTGTTTTGTTTTTTTTTCCGAAAGAGTAACGTCTCAGGAGTATTTATGCAAAAACTGGTGCTTGTATTTAGTTTTGAAAGAGTCCCCTGAAATATTGTGTTATCTGCTGGATAAAATGATTGCGCTAAAGGTTTGACTTGCATTGGGAAATACTTTCATCTTTAGTGAGATGTTTTTTTTATAGAATGTGTAAGCAAACTTCTTTACCTGAATTTTAGATTGACAATGAAGTGATATTAAGATGACTTGGGTACATTTTTTGTAGTTTATGCACATGAAATCTATATGTCCAAACTATCTTGGAAGTCAAGATGGCCGTGCCACTTGTGTTTCTGGCTGCTGGTCGTCTCTGCTTGTTGCCGTGTTTGTTTGTCCTGTTTTTGGTTGTGTTATTGTGTTTGTATCATGTGCAATCAGCCATTGTTTATGATCACCAAATGCTGTTGGATATTGGATCTTCCATGGTGGGTTTCGGCCGTCACAATCAGGAGAGAAGATCCTTCCATCGGTCTCTGCGTTTGCAACTTCCCGTTGGTACCTGGGATCCCCACTGTGGTTACACCGGCACAAAGCAAGCCAAACCTTGGGGAGCACGTGCAAGTGCCGCGGTGAAATTCCAGAAGGGTTGCTTGGCCTCACCATCTTGCTCGCTCCACCTTGTCTTCTCCTAATTCTGCAGCCAGCCTCTTTCCTGGATCCTGGCCCTTGGGTGTGCTTGGAGTGAGGCCATCATTTCTCTGGCCTGTTTTTCCTGCTCTACCGTGCCAACCAGCCTTCTCCCTGCTTCGAGCCAGGAAATCCCCCTGCAGGCAGCGGGTGCCTACGTCAACTTTCACCGGCCCCCATTCCTGGCGAGACTGCTGCTGTTACAGAGCCCATTCAACTGGCATTGCTAAACGCACGTTCCATCTCAAATAAATCATTCTTTTTGAATGATTTATTCGTCACTACAGGGCTGGACTTTTTACTTCTTGTTGAGACTTGGCAGAGAAGTGAGGAATTTACCTCTTTAATTGAACTGTGTCCACCGGATTGTACCTTTTCCTGTGCTCCGAGATTGACAGGCCGCAGTGGTGGTCTGGCCATCATGAACCGGAGTCGCTTCGTTGCACAAATGGTGAGTCATGGAACTTTTTCATCGTTTGAACTGATGATTTTAAAAATTGGCTCTTCAGACCCATTTTATTGTGTTTTAATTTACCGCCCTCCAGGAGTTAATGCCTCTTTTTTATTTGAGTTTAGTGATTTTTTTAACTTCTATTATTAAATTTGAGCGAATTTTATTACTTGGAGATTTTAATATTATTGTTAACGATCCCAATGATAGTTTTGCAGTTAATTTCTTGAGCATCATTGAATCATTTAATTTTGTTTTGTGTCTATCTGGCTCAACGCATATCAAAGGAAATACACTTGATCTTGTTTTTACACTTGGTCTTAATGTGAACAACGTTCAGACGAAGGAGCTTCTTGTGTCAGACCATTTTGTGTTCTTTTTAATTTATCAGTTAAATCAGTCTGCTACACTGGCAAGCTTGTAAAATGCTTTCGCGTGATTGACCACTTGTCATCTGTGAAATTTTCTGCTGCCTTTGACAGCAGTGTGATTTTATCCTTTGATGATGACACTGAGAGCCTGGTCTGCTCTTTTAACTCACACTGTTCAAGCATCTTGGATGTAGTTGCTCCCTTCAAAATCAGGACCGTCCATGCTGTTAATTCATCCTCCTGGTTAAATGAAGATCTCTGTTGTTTTAGACGTAAATGTTGGAGGGTAGAAAGACTGTGGAAGTCCTCTAAACTTGAGGTGCATCGGTTGTGCCTTAAGGAATTGTTAATTGAATTTAACAATATGATTAAAATGGCAAGAACTTCTTATTTTTTCCAAAATTATCTCCAATAGTAACAATCCAAAGATCCTCTACAGCACAATTGACAGTATAGTTAATCCTGTCTGTTCTGCTCCTCCTGTTTATTCATTTAATGACTGTAACAAGTTTCTTTCCTTCTTTGTTGACAAGGTTACTGCTGTTAGGGCTGGTTCTATTCATTCCTCTCCCCTAATCCTTGATTGTCCCAATAGACAGGTTTTTAAGTCATTTTACCCTAGTTTCTTTTGAGGATTTGTTAGTGTTGGTAAGCTCCATGAAATCCTCCTCCTGCCCTTCAGATATTTTACCTACCTCAATGTTAAAAGCGGTAATTGGCTGAGGGTACATCTTTGGTTAATATTATTAACAGTTCACTTGAATCTGGTTGTGTCCCCTCGTATTTTAAACATGCAGTTGTGCAGCCACTTTTTAAAAAAAAACCTAACCTTGATCCATCTGTTTTTAAAAACTTCAGACCAATTTCTAAGCTTCCTTTTGTTTCTCAGCTTTTAGCAAAAGTTGTTGCCAAGCAGCTTACTGACTTTCTGGTTGAACACAATATTTTTGACAAATTTCAGTCAGGTTTTCGTCAGAAACACTCAACAGAGACCGCTCTTCTCATGGTGTCAAATGATATTTTAATGTCATCAGACTCTGGTAATTGCTCTGTTTTGGTGTTGTTGGATCTTACTGCAGCATTTGATTCTGTTAATCATTGTATTGTGGTGCACATATGTGGGTTTCATATGCTTCACATGTGTATTACTGTATGCTTATTGTATGCTTCACATCTCAGAGGAACAAAAGGTCTGAACCTCCTAGGGGTTGTTGGAGAATGTGAATGTGAATAAAACTGGACTTGAGAATTAAACTCAGCCTCGTCCTTCCCACACTTCTCCACACTGGTGACCCTAAGACGTATCATGAGCGGAGATGAATCTCCCGAGCCAGACTCGTCAGGAGCCAGCCAAACGAATGCAGCCACAGTTCAGCTACCGGACTTCTGGCCGAACAATCCGCGCTCCTGGTTTAGCGCAGTCGAGGCACAGTTCCACCTCCGGAGGATTTCGGCGGATGCCACAAAGTTCTACCATGTGGTTGCAAAGCTGGACAACCACACAGCCCAGCGGGTGGAGAGCCTGATCAACCACCCACCGGACAGCGACAAGTACAGCACGTTGAAGGCTGCACTCATCCGTTACTTCACCCCCTCGGTGGAGGAGCGAGCAGAGAGGCTTCTGGCGCTGACTGAATTTGAGAGCGACAGACCTGCAGACCTGAAGGGGAAGATGTTGAGTTTGAGAGACTCCGAAGATGATAACTTCATCTTCACCCACCTTTTCCTCAGGACCCTACCGTCAGCGGTGAGAGTGACCCTGGCCAGTTCACCACTGTTGGCCCGACGAGACTACCACGAGCTGGGCCAGGAGGCGCAACGACTCGTCGACGCCAATAAATGGCGTGCGGCTACGGCTGTGGCAGTGGAGCCAGGCGCAACGTCCAGAGAGGGCTGGGGGCCAGAGGCTGCAGCACCAGACTCACCGACAATGGCGGCGGCAGGGGCCAGGAAACACGGAGCAGACGATGTCCTTTGCTTCTACCATCGCCGCTTCGCAGAGAGGGCACGCAAGTGCATTCCACCGTGCCATTTCAAGCGCTCGGGAAACGCCAAGACCGGGGGTCGGTAGCAGCTGCAGCCCTCGGAGAGGAGAACAAGCTGCTCTACTTGAGGGATGCGCACTCGGGGAGGCATTTCCTTGTGGACACGGGCTCCCAGCTGAGTTTCATCACACCTTCCTACGCTGACTGGCTGGCGCCTTCCAGTGGTCCCGGGGTGTCAGCAGCGAATGGCTCAGCGATTAAGACCTTCGGTGAGAGGACTCTGCTTCTGTCTTTACACGGCCGTACATTCGAGTGGACTTTCGTCATAGCGGCAGTCAATTTCAACATGTTAGGGGCTGATTTTTTGTGCTCACATGGTTTGTTGGTCGATCTTGCTAACTGACGCCTGGTTAATGCACTCTTTTTTTATTCTATTCCCTGTACAGCTCGAGTGGCCCCACCAACAGCACAAGCCAACGTCACAGCTGCGGGTGGTAAGTTCCACACACTCCTCACTCAGTTCCCAGCACTCACGGTTCCAACATTTTCGGCGACCGTGGCTAAACACGGGGTGGAACATTTTTGTTACTACCACCGGACCACCCGTTTTTGCAAAAGCTCGGCGCTTGGATTCAGCTAAACTGACCATAGCGCGGGAGGAGTTTGCCAACCTGGAAAGGTTGGGCATCATCAGGCGTTCGAAGAGCCCATGGGCTTCACCGCTTCACATGGTCCCGAAAGCTGATGGCTCGTGGCGACCTTGAGGTGATTTCCGCAGGCTGAACAATGCTACAGCGCACGACCGCTACCCGATCCCGCACATTCAAGATTTTTCAGTTCATTTGGCGGGGGCGCGCGTTTTTTCTAAAATAGACTTGGTACGCGGTTACCACCAGGTCCCAGTGCGTGCTGAGGACATACCCAAAACAGCGGTAATAACTCCTTTCGGGCTTTACGAGTTTTTGCGCATGCTGTTTGGGCTTAAAGGCGCGGCGCAGACGTTCCAACGCATGATGGACACGGTTTTGCGTGATCTCCCTTTCATGTTCGTCTACCTGGACGACATATTGGTAGCCAGCGCGTCCGAAGACGAACACGAAAACCACCTCACGGCAGTTTTCCGGAGGTTGGCAGAGCACGGGTTAATAATTAACCCAGCGAAGTGTCAGTTTTGGGTGACGCAGATTGATTTTTTGGCGCATCGCGTCTCCCCAGAAGGAGCGGTCCCTCTGCCTGACAAAGTGCGCGCAGTAACAAATTTTCCCCAACCACAAACGGTCAAAGCATTACAGGAGTTTTTGGGAATGGTGAATTTTTATAACCGTTTCCTCCCCCGCGTAGCGCAGCTCATGCAACCATTGTATGCTGCACTAAAAAAACAAAAACCCACAAATAAAGTCGAATGGTCTCCGGAGCGAGAGCGCGCATTCTCTGAAGTCAAAACAGCCCTGGCAAACGCTGCATTGTTAGCACATCCAGTCCCAGCGGCCCGCATGGCGCTCACTACTGACGCGTCAGATGTGGCCATAGGGGCGGTCGTGGAACAGCATGTAGCCGGAGCCTGGCAACCGCTCGCCTTTTTCAGTAAGACCCTGTGCGACAACGAACGAAAATACAGCGTATTCGACAGGGAGTTGTTAGCTGTCCACTTGGCCATTCGCCACTTCCAGTTCTGGCTGGAAGGACGCCGTTTCACCGCGTTCGTTGACCACAAGCCGCTGACTTTCACGATGGCCAAGATTTCAGAACCTTGGTCGGGCCGGCAGCAGAGACAGCTGGCCGCGATATCGGAGTTTACTATCGATATCCAGCATGTGGCGGGTAAACTTAATGTAGTGGCGGACTGCCTCTCACGCGCCATGGCAGCTTCAGCCCGCGTGGAGGTAGATTCTGCAGCCATGGCCGCGGAGCAGGTTAGCGACGCGGAAGTGCGCGCGGCCCCGGTCTGCGTGGGGATAGATTATGCAACCATGGCCGCGGAGCAGGTTAGCGACGCGGATGTGTGCGCGCTCCAGTCTGGACCAACAGGGTTAAGGCTGGAGAACAGGGTGCTGCAAGACGGTATGCCCCCCTAATCTGCGATGTCTCCACTGGGCGGCCGCGTCCTGTGGTTCCAGCCGCGTGGCGCCGCCGCGTTTTTGACTCGATCCATTCTCTAGCGCACTCGGGAGTGCGTGCGTCGGTCAAAATGGTAGGAGAGAAATTTGTATGGCCAAGCCTGCGCAAACAAGTTAGAGAGTGGGCGGCAGCCTGCATGGCTTGTCAGCGGGCCAAGGTTCATAGACACACGAGAGCTCCCTTGGAGCCGTTTCACATCCCAACTAAAAGGTTTGATCATGTCCACGTGGACCTCGTAGGCCCCCTCCCGCCCTCACAAGGGTGCACACATCTTCTGACAATGGTTGACCGCACCACGCGCTGGCCGGAAGTGGTTCCGATGTCGTCAACCACAGCCGAGGAGGTTGCGCGCGCGTTTTTAACGGCATGGGTAGCGCGTTTTGGAGTCCCGTCAGAATTACGTCCGACAGAGGCCCTCAATTTGTTTCCGAATTTTGGTCAGCGATGGCCCGCAGCCTGGGGGCAACGATCCACCACACGACCGCGTACAACCCACAGGCTAACGGGTTATGCGAACGTTTTCACAGGTCACTGAAGGCGGCTCTCAGAGCGTCGCTTACGGATGCAAATTGGGTGGACAAGCTACCATGGGTTTTATTGGGGTTGCGTTCTGCACCTAAAGAGGATTTAGAAGCCTCCCCAGCCGAGCTAGTTTTCGCACAGCCACTTCGGCTGCCCGGGGAATTTCTCCCAGATAATCCAGCGCCAGAGTGCTCCCCGGCTCAGCAGTTACAGAATAGCACGGGCCCGAGCACGCTACCTGGCCCCGTTCACCACAGTTTTCCGCGTGTTTTTGTGCCTAAGGCTTTAAAAAATGCTGAGTTTGTTTTTGTCAGACATGATGCCCATCGTCCGCCTTTACGCCCACCTTATGACAGATCATATAGAGTGCTGGAAACAGGGGATTAGCATTTTTTGCTAGATTTGGGGGGCAGAAAAGAAATGATTGGCATTAACAGGCTTAAACCCGCTTTTGTGGTAGCTGACGAAGTTGTGCAGTTGGCTAAGGCTCCTCGGCGCAGCAGACCCCCTAGAGAGCATTCCCCAGAACACCTACAGAGGTTGACTAACAGTTCTCATCCCCAGGCAGCAGCTCCACAGCAGGAAGACGCCGCGGAAGTGGTACAGCCTGCTTACAGCAAATACTGGAGAAGACTGAGGCCCAAGCGGCATGTAGACTGATATGTAGTGATTTTATCATGACATGCAATCTGTGGTTATGTTGTTCCATCTTAGACGTTTGGGGGGGGGGGGGTCATGTGGTGCACATATGTGGGTTTCATATGCTTCACATGTGTATTACTGTATGCTTATTGTATGCTTCACGTCTCAGAGGAACAAAAGGTCTGAACCCCCTAGGGGTAACAGGAGGATGTGAAGTCTGGCCTTTTGTATGCAAAGAGATGGCCTTGAAGGATTTCCTGACCACCAGGACTTTAGGTGGACGAGAAGACCTGGAGGGGGATGCATTGTGATTTGGGATTAAAAGACAATGTGACTGTGTGCTTTGATGTCCTGGGGTATTAAAGGGACAGATGTTGGGGGATTCCTTTCTCTTTCTGTTTTTGGATGTTGGAGAATGTGAATGTGAATAAAACTGGACTTGAGAAATAAACTCAGCCTCATCCTTCCCACACTTCTCCACAGTATCTTGTTAAAAATGTCATGATGGCCGCTAGGCCGTCATCATTATCATCATCCTCAGCTGCGCTCACTCCAGCAGGTGGCAATCAGCGGGCTTTAAAAGCCCGACCCGTGGACTCCTCGACACGGAGTCGTCTGTCATCCTTACCACGTGATGCGCCGAGATCTCGACCTCAAGTCAAGAAGCGCACGCCAAGCCAAGCCAAGTAAGCAATCCCAGCACGCAACCCCTTCTAGTTCTCTCCCCTGTGCACAGGTGGACCTCCCAGGCGGCGGACAATCCTCATCAGCTGACGGGGCGCAATCCCTTCCACCTCGGAGTTCCTCCTCACCCCCGCTACACCAGGCACCACGAGCACTACACCTCACGGGCACAAGGAGCCAGCAAGACTTACATTGTGGGACCTGCAAGGTTGCCAGGTTGCCATAAGACGTGCTCAGCTCCAGTGACCAGACGACCACACACTCATCCATTCACACACTACATTCACACTTTATTAATAAAAGATAATTGTCTGTTATCAACTCGTGTTAGCGTCTGTCTCCTGGGTCTCTAACCATGTCAAAAAAGGCTTAGAGATTGGGTAGGGGTTTCTGGAAAAGCCCTGGATTGGTTTTCCTCCTACCTTTCTGGTAGGAGTTTTTCCGTGGCTGTTGGCTCTTATTCATCCGACTCTGTTCCTTTAACTTGTGGGGTACCTCAGGGTTCTATTCTGGGTCCACTTTTATTTGCCCTGTAAATGCTGCTTCTTGGTTCTATCATCAGCAAATTTAAAAGTGTGTCCTATCACTGCTACGTTGACGATTTACAGTTCTTTTTCTCTTTTAAACCTAACCATGTTGACAATTTAAAAATTATTCATAATTGTCTGTCTGCAATTAAGGACTGGATGTCTAATAACTTTTTGCAACTTAATGCTGACAAAACTAAAGTCCTTATTGTAGCACCTGATAATCTAATTCCTAAAATGGTTAATAGCATTGATTCATTAAGCTCCAATGTACCATCTAATCTAAAAGATCTTGGTGTAATTTTTGACCAATCAATGAATTTTGATCAGCATGTCAAATCTCTGACCTGGAGTTGTTTTTTTCCATCTTAGGAATATCTCCAAAATTAGGTCATTGGTTCCTTACAGTCAGTTAGAAACTATTATTCATGCCTTTATTTTTTCATGTTTGGACTACTGTAATGCTCTTTTCACATGCCTTATTAAATCCTCTTTACATCGCCTACAGTTGGTCCAGAATTCTGCTGCTAGATTCCCGACTAAGTCCAGTAGATTCTGTCATATCACTCCCGTTTTGGCCTCTTTGCATTGGCTTCCTATAAATTATAGAGTTGATTTTAAAGTTCTTGTTCTTTCTTACAAAGCCATTCATGATGAGGCGCCTTCTTATGTTGGTGACTTGCTCCATCTACACCATCCCGGCAGGTCTCTCAGGTCTTGTAATCAGAACCTACTGGTAATTCCGAGAACTAGGCTCAGAACCAAAGGCGATAGAACCTTTGCTGCTGTTGCTGCCAGACGTTGGAACTCTTTACTTTTTGAACTTAGATCTGCACCTTCCACTGATGTTTTTAAGAAGCAACTAAAGACCCATCTGTCATGAATCTGGGTTTGGCTGTTCCAAACCCAGTTCTGACTTATTGTTGTGTTTTGCCCCATTTTCCACCTGGTGCTTCAGGGAGCTATTGGGCCTCCACTCCCTGACAGCTTGGGCATGCCCCCTCCTCCTGTCAAGTGCCATCAGCTGTACTGTCACGGGTGTTCACACACATACACACACACATGCACACGCTCCATTCCTTCCCATTCACACGCTCAGACATGTTCTCTCACACACCAGGTCCAATCACATTCAGCCCATGCTTTCTCGCACCGGCAATCTCTTTCCTCATTAGCATCAGGAGTATTTCTTCACTGAGTTTGTGGAAAGAGATTGTCGCAGCATTCACCTCCATACGCGGCAGCTAGCTCTCCATGTATGAGTTCTCATTACCTGCTAATTATTCAGCCAAGCACTTGAAGTTCGGTTAACCCCTTGGTGTAATCGGCTGACCCTGCTCACCCTCTTCATCCTCCAGGCTGCACGGATCGCCCCAGGATCGCTCCAGCCCTGTAAATGTCATGTTCGCTTTTCTCTTTGTGCTGACAGCAGTCCTGCGGCACGAGGCTTCCCCTTGACCAGGCTGTAGAGCATCCAGCAGTCGCCCTGTATGTCTGGTGGCCTTAATGTCATCATTTGCATTTCTCTGTATTTTTGTGGACAACTGAACTTGTTATTTTGTGGCTAAGTTTTAATAAAATGGTACTTTCTACTCACGCAATTGGGTTTTCCATTCCTTCCCTCATGCGCTGCGTAATGGCGCACAAGGGATTATGACATAATGCTCCAACCAGACAGAAAAAACCCAGCAGAGTAGAAGTGTGTTTTTTCTTTTTCTCTCCATGCTTTTTTCTCTTCCTCCCCAAGTGTCAACATGATGGTTTGGACGGAGAGGGAGTTGGAGTGGGAGCTGCGCTCATTGTGCTTCTTGGAGGAGATCTTTTCATGGACGCAGAAGCCCTGTTCTTCCCTGGCTGTTCGACAGGCTCGGGACACCATGAGGAGGGTGATGGAGCGAGACAGCCTCTGGGATCATCCGGAGGAAATGGAGATCCTCTGGGACATCTTCCCCAAGCCATGTGAGGAGTCGGCTGAGGATCTCCCAGTGCTCAAGCTCCTTGCGGCCACTCCGCTCGTTTCTCCAGAGAATGCAGGGCTTTTCTGCATGGGTGACCCGCTGCCCAGCGCAGTGCTCCGCATCCCGGATTACTTGGTTTCCGAGTCGCCCGTAAGGAGGAAGAGGAGGAATCCCCGCCGGAAGAAGCGTCCAGTCCCGCCGACTACAGCCCTACCTTCCCGCTCCAAGCCATGCTCTGCTCCGTCAGGGGAGGAATTGGAGGAACGGAGGCTGGCTCTCCTGGCAGAGACAGACCTCATCTTGGAGGTGAAGCCGTGGCTCCTCCTGGAGATGGCCAAAAGATTAAAGGAACTTTCCCCAAGGGAGAAGGAGCCGCAACCCAATGAGGAATGCCAGGAGAGGAGAGAGGACGCCTCAGAGACCGCCGGGGACCTCCAGTACCAGGAGAACAGGCACGTTTCTTATTTAATTTTCACGGTCAATGAACAATTTCGCCTGCCTCCTGGCAAGGAGACTCAGGGTCTGCAGTCCCCTGAGTGCTCTGCCCCAGCGGCATATAGTGCTCTCATATCTGGTCTCACCAACTCCTTTCAATGTGCCCCTATGAGCCCACCGGTCCTGGATCCTGGTCACTTGGGGGAAGAGGAGCCGGAGGCCCGGGAGGGTCCTGTCCATGGGCCAGCGAAAAGGTCATCCACGGCTCCCACGCCAGAGGAGCCGGAGGCGTGGAGGACGGCGTACGAGAGTACCACGACTGCAACCACTATCACACCTGCTGCGGGGGCCGCCGCAGCGGAGTTATTCCCCGGACCAGACCTCCAGCCGATGGGACCCGGGGCGTCGTCGTCGGAGTCCTGGACGGCGGTAGAGCTTAAGCACAGGCAAGTAATCCCTCCTGCAGTTCACTTATCTTTGGTGGAGGGATCTTGTCTGGCTCTTGAGGAGGGGAGTCGGGTGTGGCTCTCAGCCACATCTGGGCCCCTCTCGCCGGGCTCTGCCGCTGCCAGCGACCCTAACTGTTCTTCCTCCCCTATCCCCTTCGAGCTCCATTCTAGGGTCGCCGGAGCGGAGCTGCCACAACCTGGGTTACCCACAGATGACGATGCAGGCCCAGTTTTCTCAGAGGAGGCCGAAGGGGGTGAATCACCAGATGGACCAGGGGAACCCATGCACCCTAAGTCGCCGGAGTCCTGGACGGCGGTGGAGCCAGAGTTCAGGCAAGTATGCTCCATTATGTCTGCAATGTCTATGTCAATGTCACTCTGCCCGACTCATGGTGAGGTGGACCCGGGGCAGCTCACAGTAGCCCTCGGGGCCACCACACTGGGCTCTGCCACTGCCGGCGACCCTGACACGGTTTCTCTTTTTCTACTTTCGGGTTCAGAGCCCCCGGCCGGGGTTGCCAGAAAGCTGCTGGTCTCGTCGGAGGCCACCGAAGATCGGGGCCCAGCATCAGGTGACATGAGGCGCATCATCTCCCTCGCTGGGGAGGCCACCGCAGGAGCAATGAGGCCCCCGATGGGGGTCACCGCAGGTGCAACGGTGCTCCAGCCAGAGCCCACTGCGGGTGTAGCAGAGCCCCAGCCGGGGTCCACTGCGGGTGCAGCAGAGCTCCAGCTGGGGTCCACTGCCAGTGCAGCAGAGCTCCAGCTGGAGTCCACCGCCGGTGCAGCAGAGCTCCAGCTGGAGTCCACCGCCAGTGCAGCAGAGCTCCAGCCGGGGTCCACCGCCGGTGCAGCAGAGCTCCAGCCGGGGTCCACTGTCGGTGCAGCAGAGCTCCAGCCGGGGTCCACCGCCGGAGCAGCCATGTCCCAGACCAGGACACGCTCATACACGCTCTCTTACACACCAGGTCCAATCACATTCAGCCCATGTTTTCTCACACTGGCAATCTCTTTCCTCATTAGCATCAGGAGTATTTCTTCACTGCGTTTGGAGAAAGAGATTGTCGCAGCATTCACCTCCATATACGGCAGCTAGCTCTCCACGTATGAGTTTTCATTACCTGCTAATTATTCAGCCAAGCACTTGAAGTTTGGTTAACCCCTTGGTGTAATCGGCTGACTCTGCTCACCCTCTTCATCCCTCAGGCTGCACAGATCACCCCAGGATCACTCTAGCCCTGTAAATGTCATGCTCACCTTTCTCTTTGTGCTGACAGCAGTCCTGCAGCACGAGGCTTCCCCTTGACCGGGCTGTAGAGCATCCGGCAGGCGCCCTGTATGTCTGTTGGCCTTAATGTCATCATTTGCATTTCTCTGTATTTTTGTGGACGACTGGACTTGTTATTTTGTGGCTAAGTTTAATAAAATGCTACTTTCTACTCACACAATTGGGTTTTCCATTCCTTCGCTCATGCACCGCGTAATGGCACACAAGGGATTATGACACCATCTTTTTAGCCTGACTTTTTAATGAACTGTGTGTTGATTGCATTTTTTTGTGCTTTTAAGATAAGATAAGATAAGATAAGATAAGCCTTTATTAGTCCCACAACGGGGAAATTCCAGGATTGCAACAGCACAGGGATAGCAACACTCAGAGCAACAATCAGAATGCCTTCTTTGTTTTTTATTGTCTTATGTGCTTGTATTTTTATTTGCTTTGTTTTTTTTATCATGTTAAGCATTTTGTGACTCTGTCTGTGAAAAGTGCTCTATAAATAAACTTATTATTATTATTATCTTTGTTCCACCACAAACACTGCAAAAAGTTGTGTATTCCACAATGTTATTTTGACCGTTGGATTCCCAGATCCCTCAGCTACAGAAACCGGTGACAGTGTTGAGCAGAGCAAAGAGTGAATAAAGCGAAGCCGAGATCGAACTCCAAGACACTTTTTCAATCACTGCATGAAGTAGCTCTGATTGTGACATAACACAGAAACTACACAGTCACCCTCTGGATGCTGTGAGATTATAGCCATCGCTAGGCAATCTGAAAATCTTGTTAATTACATAATCCCACCTTCAGCTCTCAAACGCAGGGAGCGCTGATGATGAGCATTCCCAACTAGAGTTCTAAACAAAGGGCTATGTGTGGACTTTATAGGCCGCATCAGTCTTCAGACAGGATCACACTGGCACAGCTGAGATTCAGCCTCAAAGCAAAGGTAGTTGATCAAAGTTAGCGAACATGAAGGAAGTCAGGGTCAAAGGTCAGGGGCTGTCAGAACAGCGTCAGAGACAAGGCTGGAAAGGTCACCGTGCACCTCCATACTGCACGTATGCATGCAATGATTTTTGTAACACGGGGGCTGTGCAGAATGGAGCCATCAGATCAGAGGGAGAGTGAGAGACTCTTGTCAGTGCTGGCTACACGTAGTGTTAAATAATAATTATTGAGTGACATAGTGGTTTGTTTAATAACAAAATCACAAGGACAGGTGTTCCCTTCAGTCAATGTCTTTCACCTCATCTCATGTGAGGAAACAAAAATATAGAATGAAATGTTATGGCAGAATAGAGTTGTCACATTGCGAAACAACGAAGAAATGATTCTGTATTACAAATTTTTAACACCGGGCTTTCTTTCAGCACTTCCAACACAACTTGGTACAATACTAAAATTAGAGAGATGTCATGCCTTTGAGTTTTTTTATCTCTTCTTTAGAAAAGAAGAACTGCATAAATCTCACTGAGATTAAATGAAGAATTATGAAGAATAAATAGAATTTTCTTCCGTGCTGTTTTTTTTTTTATAAAACCTGAGGATAATTCTAAACAATGCTCACATTTAGTTGTAACCTCAGGAAACTCTGAGGTTTGGTGTGTGCCACATAGTTTGGAAGGTGGTTGGGAAAGTTTCAGATTCAGATGACTTAACACAAGAAACGAGCTGAGTCTCAGCACCAAACTGCCTTCCAGTCTGATCCTAAAGGGACCTGTGTGACATGAGAACATTCTCTGAATTCCCAAATCTTCCATCTGAGCTTTTGATTGATTGGCTTCTTAAAACTCTTGGCCTGAAGCTGCTGTTCCTGCCAGTGACAATTTTATCTGAGTAATTTGTGTTAAATGTCACCCTATAGCTCTCTAAATGTGTGCCTGGGTGACAGATTTAATTCATTCAACAAATGTCCGTAAATGTTCTGAAGAGATCTTGAATTAAGTGGAAAGATGACGGTTGTCAATGGGGATCTGAGCTGTGAATTACCATCCATTCTTTCCTGTACAGTTATTCCTAATTGAGATCTAACCATTCAGTAGACAGGCATCCCCTCTTTTTAAGCTACTGCATGATGACCTGGTTGTTCATTGATCTTTGGAGGATATTTCTCCTTTTGATTGTCTCTTCTTCCCTCGAATGTCACCGGTCAGGGACACGAAGCATCTTTGTCTTGCCCCAGGGGGAAATAATATTGAAAGCTTGAATTGATGGGAGAACTAATTGACTAAATGTGAGTTGATGTTGGTCTCAGCACAGTCATGTCATGATCCACGTCATCTAAAAAGGCACAAACACAGGCAAAGCATCAAGTGATGCTTCATTTAGACATGTATTTCTCTTGTAAATGTGTTTTCTCTTAAATTTGCAACATTTTTCTTACAGATTTTTAAAGATGCTGACTTGAGTGATGGCCTAGTTTGTCATGAATCACCCTTTTTAAAGGCTATTGAAGGACACCAAACGCATGCTGTGAGTTTGCACATTTATTAACAGAAAGACGAACATGACAAAAAACACTACACTTACATATAATGGTTGGAGGTGTGCTGGAGGAGGAGGGGCTCACGACTTCAGGATGAAAAACAGCCTGGAGGTAAAACAGGCTGAGGTGTACAGGGACACCAGAGAAAAAGAGATAAACTCAGTCGGAGTCTCACCCAAAAGGAAATGGGGCTCACGGCTGAGAAAAATGGGAAAGGGAAAACATACCTGGTCGGAGCACTCCCATCCACCTCTGCGGAGAAAACATATTCACTCAGAGTTTGACTAGTGCTCTGAGGAAATGAACAGTAGAATACGGCCATAGGACCATGTTCTTAAATAGGGAAATGGACAGATGATTGATGAATGGCAGGTGTGGATACATGAGTAAGAACGTAATATAATCACTGACAGATGTGCAGCCCACGAAACAGGGTTTGACAGCTGGAAGCTGCACAGCGCTCTCAAAATAACCTAAATAATAATATAAGAATAAGATAACACAACCCCAAAAGATGCAATTACTACAAAATGACACACAATAAATAGACAGGACCATAAGGACAAAACAAAGAATACAAACAACTCACAAATAAACAGAGACCAAATACAGCAGACCATAATAAAAAAAAGAAACAAACAAACAGAAAAAGACTAAACTCAAACTGAAGACTGAGCACAGCCCCCACCCGTGCTCAGGATCATGACAGTGCCCCCTCCCAAGGGGTGGTTTCTAGACACCCCAGGGCAACATCAAAAAAGGAAAGTGGACCCACGCACAAAGGAGACCACCCCCCATCAAGAAAAAAACAACCCACCCTGGGTGGGAGGAGGGGGAACCCAGGCACGGAGGGACCGAACCCAAGACAGAAAGACAAAAAACAGACTCATGACCCACAACCAAAACAGGCATGGCAGTACAGAATTCTAGGGCCACTGGATAAGTAGATGAGGCAGTTCAGGCAGCTTACCAGAGTCCAAGGACCACCCGATTACAAGGTGGAACATGTTTGGTGGCCTTCCAGGGTTTTTGAGCCACTCGAGCAGATGACGTAGCCCGTCGGGTGGTCTCCCAGAGTCCAAAGACCACCGGAGCATGTGCTGGAGCAAGTCGGGTAGCCTCCCCACATTCCAGGACCACCAAAGCAGACGGAGCAGTCTATTAGCTGGCCTTCCAGAGTTCCAGGGCCACCCAAGCAGATGGCTTAGTCCATCAGGTGATCTCCCAGCATCCCTGAGCAAGTGGGCCGTGGGACACAATGCCCCTCCCCCCCCGGAGGCGGCAGCCGGACCCAGTGCTTACCACGGACCGCAGGGGCTGGGAGATGGAACCCCAATGAGGAGGGTGGCTAAAAAGGGAGAAGACTGGCCGTAGGGATGGCTGACCAGCATAGCTGCCCAATGCGAGGGCCAGATGAGGGGAGTGACTGCTCAGCGGAGGCCTCCGGAGAAGACGGGAAACTTGCGATGTCCTCAGCCGACAGTGGAGAACCCTCAATGATCTCGAGCGGAAACGGGAGACCCTCAATTACCTCAGACGGAGACGGAAGCCCCTCAGCGACCCCAAGCGGAGGCAAAGCACCCACGGCGGCCTCGGACAGAGGCGAAGCACCCACGGCGGCCTCAGGCGGAGGCAGCAGATCCACGGCAACCTCGGGCGGAGGCAGAGGACCCACTGTGACGTCGGGCAGAGGCAGAGGGCCCACGGTGACCTCAAGCAGTGATGAGGGACCCATGGAGATCTCTGATGGAGATGGAGGACCTTCTCTGACCTCCGTCAATGGCAGACGATCCTCAGAGACCCCTGGCAATGGCCCAGACAAACAGACAGAGACAGACATCAGATCAGCATCACAGGCAGTGATGGAGCCTGGCGAGGAGACCTCAGAAGCAGAGGATGTCTGCAGCTGATTCTCCTCACCAAGAGCAAGACAAGGTTTCTCTAGAACTGAGAGCGTAGAAACAGAATTGAGTACTTGCCTTGGCTTGAGCTCCACCACCGTCAAGGACTTCAGACTGGGACATCTCTGATCCATTCACCTGGGTGTCTCTTCCCAACATGGTCACCTCAGAAGGGGAGGAAGAGAAAAACACCAGAACAAAGTTACCGGCAGAGGTGGAGTTCAGCGAGGGGGATTCAGGAGCAGAGGACATCTGCAGCCGGTTCTCTTCACCATGAGCCAGACAAGATTTCTTGAGATCTGCAGGTGTTAGAACAGAACAGAGTACTTGCCTTGACTTGGGCTCCACCGCTCCACCGCTGTCCAGGACTCTGGCGACTCCGCTGCAACGACCCCAGCAGTAGGCATGATGGTGGATGCAGCCCAGGGACTCCAGGTGTCTTGGGCTAGGCCTTCTCGATTCCAGTCATCTGACGCTCCAGCCCCGGCTCAACCCCATTAGATGGAGAGGAAGAGAAAAACACCAGAAAATTACCAGCAGCAGTGGAGTCCGGTGAGGAGAGCTCAGGAGCAGAGGATGTCTGCAACCGACTCTCCCCACCACGAGCCAGACAAGATTTCTCTAAATCTGCAGATTAGCAGTTAACACAGAACAGAGTACTTGCCAAGACTCAAGCTCCACCGCTGTCCAGGACGCCGGCAACTCAGCTGCAGTGACTCTTACAGCAGGCACGATGGGGGATGCAGCTGAAGAACTCCCAGGCAGGATGGCCGATGCTGGTGGAACCCCCATTGTGGCAGCTGATGCTGGAGATTGCCTCACCGATGACGCTGACTCCAGTACTGCTAAAATCATGGGACACTCTCTTGTCAGCTGAATTTTCAGTGCACCAAGACCGCTTTTCCCCCATCCAGAACAAGGCTGCAGGGCTGGAGCTGCGTCCTCCAGGACCGCAGGCTCCTCTGTCATCTGGCGGCTCCATCCCAGAACCGGCGGACACTCAGAGGAAATGGGTGGAGACACAGGAGTAGCAGGTGAGGGTGAGATAGCAGCAGCAGATGGTAAGGACTCAGCCAAATTAGGCTGCTGTCACTGAGCCTCACCACCAGGAATAAGGCAAGACTTTTCATTTTCATTTGTTTTCATTTTCATGCACAGAAAAAGAGCACACTTGCCTTATTTCCTGGTACATGATGGTTTCTGCTGCTGTGGGACCAGACGACATTTATCCAGAAGTTGAGGTCATCTGGCAAGATGGTGACGACACAGACTTCTGGCGAGGGGGGTGAGGCGCCGGATTCAGGGGGCGCTTTTTCGTCAGCTCAGACTTTGGTGCAGATGAGACCCCCGCCCTGCGTGGCGGAGTCAAAGAACGCCTCACTGATGGCACCGGGTCCCATGACGCTAAAACCAGGGGACACCTCTTTGTCGGCACAGGCTTCGGGACACAGGGGGTGCTCTTCTCCCATATAGAATGTGACTGCGGGGCTGGATGGGAACCCTCTGGAACCACAGGCCCCTTTGACATCCGGTGTCTCCCTCCCAGGATCAGCGGATGCATGGAAAGGGACACGGGAGGAACAGGTGAGGACGAAACAGCAGCAGCAGGCAGTGAAGACTCAGCTTCAGTGGGCTGCTGATACTGAGCCTCACTACCGGGAATAAGGCAAGAGAATTCATTTTTATGTGTAGGAGAATGAAAAAGCACTTGCCTTAATTCCCGGGGCATGATGGTTACTGCTGGGGCGCCAAATAAAGCTCTTCCAGGGACTGCGGTGGCCATTTGGCGAGTAGGCAGAGACACTGGCTCATGGAGAGGTGGGTGAGGCTCTAGATTCAGGGGACGCTCTGTCTTTGGCTCAAACTCTGCTCCACCCAATGAACCCTCCTCCAGCTGCTGCATAATCTCTGGAAGAAGACATGGTTTATATTCCAGTAACAGCTCCCTCTCCACTGCCAAGACCCACTGGCGCTCCTCCAGCTCCTCTGCAGTAGGACCATCAGGAGGCGCGAGGACGATGTGACGGATCCAGCGGGCTGCGGGCTCTTCCAACATTGGAGGAACGGCTGATGAAGTGGGCCACTGTTTGGGAGGAGAAGGCGGGGCTGTTACTGGAGAGCGGCGAGAGGCTGAGGGCTTCCATGTCCATGGGGAGCTTCTCACCCGCTCACGGAGTTTGTATTGGGCTTTGGCAATGGAAGCGAGGAGAGCCGTGAGTCCCAGATAGCTCCATAGACTGAGGCAGGCTTCAATTACCTGTGCCACGCTTTCCAGACTTCTCAAGGCCGCTTCGGGAGTGTGGGAGGCACAAGCATCCGAGACAAAGTCCACTACTAATTCTGCAGCCCCACACTCCACCTCGTCCAGTCCCAACACACTAAGTCCATACAGGTGGACATCGCCGCAAAAACCTGGACTAAACAAAAATACGGGGGAGAGGGAAAAAAAAGGCAAAAACCCACAGCGGCTGGTGTTCACACACTGGCCATGTCCTTCTGTCATGAATCGCCCTTTTGAAGGGCTATTGAAGGACACCAAACGCACGCTGTGAGTTTGCACATTTATTAACAGAAAGACGAACATGACATAAAATACACTTACATATAATGGTTGGAGGTGTGCTGGAGGAGGATGGGGCTCACGGCTTCAGGATGAAAAACAGCCTGGAGGTAAAACAGGCTGAGGCGTACGGGGACGCCAGAGAAAAAGAGATAAACTCAGCCAGAGTCTCACCCGAAAGGAAACGGGCCTCACAGCTGAGAAAAATGGGAAAGGGAAAATATACCTGGTCGGAGCACTCCCGTCCACCTCTGCGGAGAAAACATATTCACTCAGAGTTTGACTGATGTTCTGAGGAAGCGAACAGTTTAAAAACACGGCCATAGGGCCGTGTTCTTAAATAGGGAAATGGACAGATGATTGATGAATGGCAGGTGTGGGTACATGAGTAAGAACGTAACATAATCAGTGACAGCTGTGGAGCCCGTGAAACAGAGTTTGACAGCCAGAAGCTGCACAGCGCTGTCAAAATAAAAGCACCGACTGGAAACTAAATAATAATATAAGAATAAGATAACACAACCCCAAAAGATGCAATTACTACAAAGTGACACACAATAAATAGACAGGACCATAAGGACAAAACCAAGTATACAAACAACTCACAAATAAACATAGACAAATACAGCAGACCATAATAAACAAAGAAACAAACAAACAGAAAAAGACTAAACTCAAACTGGAGACTGAGCATGGCCCCCACCCGTGCTCAGGAGCATGACATAGTTGACAGAGCATCTGCCCCACAACTGGGGGGTTGGGGGTTCAAGGCCCAGCCGAGTCATACCAAAGACCATATAAAAATGGTACTTCCCGCCTTCTAGCTTGGTGCTCAACGTAATAGAATGGGGGAAGGAGAAGATGTTTTTGGCGGTGCATTGCATGGCAGCAACCCCTCTGATTCTACATGTGATTAACATTGTAGATAGGAGAAACGTAATTTCATTGTACTCTACATGATTGGCTGTATGGACTGAATGACAATAGAGATGGCTTCTTCTTCTAAATGTATGACATTTTCAAATAAATTTGAGAAGTTCTCTCTCTCTCTCTCTCTCTCTCTCTCTCTCTCTAAGGACTGCAATCCATCTGAGAAGAGGAAAATGTCTCTGGGACGTACAACGGAACTGGCTGCGGGCACACAGCGCTATCTCTGCTGCCGGAGGAAGGGGACTTGGCCTTGCTTAACAACTGGAGGCCTGTGGCTCATCTTTGCACGGACTACAAGGAAGACTTGGACTACTGCCACTGGCAATGTGGACTGAGTGAACTGCAAGGAATACTTTGTGTTGTGTGGGGGAGGGGGATGACTTATGTTTGCACTTTTCCAATGTGAGACACTTGGTGGAATGATATTGGTGCTCTTACATTTTCTTGAATTGTGCAATAAAGGCATTTTTTAAAACTCAAACTCTCTCTCTCTCTCTCTCACGCTCTCTCTCTGTCAAAGCTAAAGTGAGTCCTTGATCAATGGCAAAAGTGCAGCTTGGAGCCACAGGTTGCAGACTTCTCTTCTATAATAACCTAATACCTAATAGTGTTAATGTAAAGTCCATCATACACATGTCAGTCCCATGAAGAGCAATGAATTTCTTTAGATGTGCCTCTGCACTCCCTGGAGATTTTTTTTGTTTTGTTTTGTTTTATAGCCAACAGTATGGAGATGTGAAAATGACGAGGCAGAGTTTATTGCTCGAGTTAGTTTTATTCACATCTTCCAACATCACGAAGCAGAATAAAAAGAGAACGACAAAGGGAACTCTCGTCCTTAAATACCAGGACTCTTACAGTTAAAAGGCCACATGTCTCACAAAACCATTGCATTATAAAGACAGCAACAATGCATCTTCTCTGCATGATATCACACCACTATCTACAATGCATGCCCTCATTAATCCTGTCTCACAAAACCATTGCATTATAAAGACAGCAACAATGCATCCTCTCTGCATGATATCACACCACTATCTACAATGCATCCCCTCATTATATCCCACAGTCTCAAGCTTTGCATACCAAAGCTAACTCTCCTGCAGCTTCCTGTAATAACCACAGAAGCTCTGCCCTTGCTCTGGTCTAAAATGTGAGTCCAAAAGCAGGTCACGAATGTGTGTCCCCACACAAAGCCCCCCCAGCATTTTAGAACAAACAAGGGAAAAACAACATGCATGCCGCAATAGTATCAATACACATTAGTCCAACAGCTGTCTGGGCTTCCGTCTTCTGCCGTATCTGCTGTAGCTGGGGTTGGACGTCTCCGCGGCGCTGTCACGCTGGGGTTTGCCGTCTGGGAGTGGAAACCTTTTGTCAGCACCTGTGGGGGTTCTGGGGAAACATTACTCTGTGAAGCCCTCCGCGGGGGTCTGCCTCGCCGCGGGGCCCTCGCCAACAGCACTTGCTCATCTGCCACCACAAAAGCGGGTTTGAGTCTGTTTATGCCAACTTTCTCTTCCCTACTCCCCAAATCTAGCAAAAACTGCTTGTCCCCTGTTTCCAGCACTCTGAAGGGTCCGTCATAAGGCGGTCGCAGCGGGGTTCGGTGCGCATCGTGTCTGACAAAAACAAACTCTGCGTTCTTCAAAGTTTTAGGCACAAAAACGCGCGGAAAACTGTGGTGCGCGGGGCCGGGCAGCGTGTTTGATTCTATGTCACTCCGCAACAGCTGAGACGGGGAGGTGTCTCGCGCAGGGTTATCTGGGAGAAACTCCCCAGGGAGCCGGAGTGGCTGCGCAAACACGAGCTCTGCTGGGGAGGCTTCTAAGTCCTCTTTAGGCGCAGAACGCAACCCCAATAACACCCACGGTAACTTGTCTACCCAATTTGCACCCGTCAGTGACGCCCTGAGAGCTGCTTTCAATGACCTATGAAAACGTTCGCCTGCTAACCCGTTAGCCTGCGGATTGTACGCGGTTGTGCAGTGAATTGTGACACCCAGGCTGCGGGCCATTGTCGACCAAAGCTCGGAAACAAATTGAGGGTCTCTGTCGGACGTAACATCCGATGGAACGCTGAAGCGCACCACCCAAGCTGTTAAAAACGAGCACGCAACCTCCTCGGCCGTGGTTGATGCCAGCGGAACCACTTCAGGCCAGCGCGTGGTGCGGTCTACCATTGTGAGAAGGTGTGTGCACCCTTGTGACAGCGGGAGGGGGCCCACGAGGTCCACATGAACGTGGTCGAACCTCTTGGCCGGAATGTGAAACGGCTCCAAAGGAGCTCTCGTGTGCCTGTGTACTTTGGCTCGTTGACACGCCATGCAGGCTGCTGCCCACTCTTTCACTTGCTTGCGGAGGCTCGGCCACACACATTTTTCTCCTACCATTTTGACCAACACGCGCACTCCCGGGTGCGCCAAAGAATGAATCGAGTCAAAAACACAGCGGCGCCACGCAGCTGGTACTACTGGTCGCGGCCGACCCGTGGAGACATCGCAGATTAGGGGGGGATACCATCTTGCAGCACCCAGTTCTCCAGCCTTAACCCTGTTGGTCCAGACTGGAGTGCGCACGTCCGCGTCACTAGCCCTGCTCCGCAGCCATGGCTGCGTAATCTATTCCCACGCTGACTGGGGCCGCTACGGCGCGGGAGAGGCAGTCTGCAACTACATTGAGTTTGCCCGCCACATGCTGGATATCAGTGGTAAACTCTGATATCGCGGCCAGCTGTCTCTGCTGCCGGCCTGACCATGGTTCGGAAACCTTGGCCATCGCGAATGTGAGCGGTTTGTGGTCAACGAACTCGGTGAAAGAGCGTCCCTCCAGCAAGAACTGAAAGTGGCGAATGGCCAAATGGAGAGCGAGCAGCTCCCTGTCGAACGCACTGTATTTACGTTCGCTAGCACGCAAGGTCCTGCTGAAAAAAGCGAGGGGCTGCCAAACCCCGGCTACATGTTGCTCCACGACCACCCCTATGGCCACCTCTGAAGCGTCAGTGGTGAGCGCTATGCGGGCAGTTGGGTCTGGGTGTGCCAACAACGCAGCCCTTGCCAAAGCTTCTTTCACCTCCGAGAACGCTTGGTCCCGCTCCGGGGGCCACTCGACCTTATCCGCGGGTTTCTTTTTTTTTGAGCGCGGCATACAGCGGCTGCATGAGTTGCGCCGCGCGGGGGAGAAAACGGTTATAAAAATTCACCATTCCCAAAAACTCCTGCAACTCCCTGACCGTCTGTGGCCGGGGAAAATCTGCCACCGCACGCACTTTATCAGGAAGCGGAACTGCTCCTTCGGGGGAGACGCGGTGTCCTAAAAAATCGATCTGCGCCACCCTGAACTGACACTTCGCTGGGTTGATTATTAACCCGTGATCTCCCAACCTTCGGAAAACTGTGGCCAGGTGTTTTTCGTGTTCGTCTTCGGATGCGCTGGCTACTAAAATATCGTCCAAGTAGACGAACACAAAAGGGAGATCGCGAAGCACCGTGTCCATCATGCGTTGGAACGTCTGAGCCGCCCCTTTAAGTCCGAATGGCATGCGTAAAAACTCGAATAGGTCAAACAGAGTTATTACCGCTGTTTTGGGTATGTCCTCAGCGCGCACTGGGACTTGGTGGTAACCGCGGACTAAGTCTATTTTAGAAAAAACGCGCGCTCCTGCCAAATAAACGGAAAAATCTTGGATATGCAGGATTGGGTAGCGGTCATGAGCTGTAGCGTTGTTTAACCTGCGGAAATCCCTGCAAGGTCGGTCGGCTTTCGGGTCGGTCGGCTTTCGGGACCATGTGTAGCGGGGAAGCCCACGGACTGTTTGAACGTCTGATAATGCCCAACCTCTCTAGGTTGGCAAATTCCTCGCGTGCTATGGCTAGTTTAGCTGCATCCAAGCGCCGAGTTTTTGCAAAAACGGGCGGTCCGGTAGTGGTAATAAAATGCTCCGCCCCGTGCTTAGCGACTGTTGCCGGAAATGTGGGGACTGTGAGTGCTGGGAACTGAGTGAGAAGTGTGTGGAACTTACCGCTTGCAGCTGTGACGTTGGCTTGTGCTGTAGGCGGGGCCACTCGCGCTGTGCAGGGGATAGAATCAAAAGAAAGTGCATTAACCAAGCGCCTGTTAGCGAGATCAACCAACAAACCATGCGAGCACAGAAAATCAGCCCCCAACATATTGAAATTTACTGCTGCTACAACAAAAGTCCACTCAAATGTACGGCCGTGTAGAGACAGAAGTAAAGTCTTCTCACCGAAGGTCTTAATCTCCGAGCCGTTCGCTGCTGACACCCGGGGACCTCCGGAACCAGCTAGTCTGTCCGCGTAGGAAGGCGTGATGAAACTCAACTGGGAACCTGTGTCGACGAGGAACTGCCTCCCCGAGCGTGCGTCCGACAAGTATAGCAGCTTGTTCTCCTCCCCGAGGGCCACGGCTGCTACCGAACCCCGGTCTTGGCGTTTTCCCGAACGCCCGAACTGGCACGGTGGTACACATTTGCGTGCCCTCTCTGCGAAGCGGCGATGGTAGAAACAGAGGACGTCCGATCCGCGTTCCCTGTCCCCTACCGCCGCCGTCGATGAGTCTGGTACCGCTGCCTCTGGCCTCCTGTCGTCTCCGGTCGCCGCGCTGAGTTCTGCTGCAGCGGCCGCGGCTGCGCGCCGCTTGGTGGCATTGACAATCCGCTGCGCTTCTCGGCCCAGCGCGCAGTAGTCCCGTTGGGCCAACAGTGGCAAAATGGCCAGGGTCGCTCTCGCTGCTGACGGTATAGTCCTGAGGAAGAGGTGGGTGAAAATGAAGTGATCGTCGTCAGAGTCTTTCAACCTCAACAACTTCTCCATCAGGTTCGCGGGCATGTCATTTTCTGACTCCGTCAGCCCCAGGAGCCTCTCTGCTCGCTCCTCCGCCGAGGGGGTGAATTGCTGGACGAGTGCAGCCTTCAACGTGCCGTATTTGTCGTTGTCCGGCGGCTGGTCAATCAGGCTCTCCACATGCTGGACCGTGTTGTTGTCCAGCTTTGCGACTACGTGGTAGAATCTTGTGGCATCTACCGATATCCCCCGGAGGTTGAACTGCGCCTCAACCGCGTTGAACCAGGAGCATTCTCTTGGCTGGGGGCTCCTGACGAGGCTGGCCTGGGGGAATTCTCCTCTTTCATGATACGTCTTAGGGTCACCAGTGTGGAGATGTGAAAATGACGAGGCAGAGTTTATCACTCGAGTCAGTTTTATTCACATCTTCCAACATCACGAAGCAGAATAAAAAGAGAACGACAAAGGGAACTCTCGTCCTTAAATACCAGGACTCTTACAGTTAAAAGGCCACATGTCTCACAAAACCATTGCATTATAAAGACAGCAACAATGCATCTTCTCTG
The DNA here is from genome assembly GCA_020510985.1 of Pholidichthys leucotaenia. Taxonomy (NCBI): domain Eukaryota; kingdom Metazoa; phylum Chordata; class Actinopteri; order Cichliformes; family Pholidichthyidae; genus Pholidichthys; species Pholidichthys leucotaenia. Next base: position 167,977,808 of record CM035838.1, on the reverse strand, counting down.
CATGATATCACACCACTATCTACAATACATGCCCTCATTAATCCTGTCTCACAAAACCATTGCATTATAAAGACAGCAACAATGCGTCCTCTCTGCATGATATCACGCCACTATCTACAATGCATACCCTCATTATATCCCACAGTCTCAAGCTTTGCATACCGAAGCAAACTCTCCTGCAGCTTCCTGTAATAACCACAGAAGCTCTGCCCTTGCTCTGGTCTAAAATGTGAGTCCAAAAGCAGGTCACGAATGTGTGTCCCCACAACAGAATCAATAGGTCAGGAAGGCCCCTTTGTTTGGACACCTGCAATTTAAAGAGATTTTGATAATAAATAATAGATAAATCCTTACCTATCTTGGGGAGAAACAATTCTTTTTACAAATTTTATTCAACACAGTAAAATTTCCCAAAAGCCAGTCTAGGAAACCAGGATCCTTTCACATCTCAATTGTATGTCCTGCAGGTGGTGAGCCCACTTCAGGGCAGACTCATGTGGCTTTTGAGCTAAGCCTGGCAAGGTCTAACGAGCAAAAACCTCACCAAGTCGCCAGGCAATTGCCATGGATCCCCTCACTTAGGCCTTGAACCAGGGTGCCCGGAAACCCCATACAGTGCACTGGCTCAAAGGGAGGTGAATGAGCCTGATCTTTTTTTTCTTCTCCTTTGGGCTGCTCCCTTTAGGGGTCGCCACAACAAATCATCTGCCTCCATCTCACCCTAACCCTTGCATTCATTCTGTCACACCAACCCTCTCCATGTCCTCCTTCACTACATCCATGAATCTTCCCTGTGGTCTTCCTCTTTTCCTCTTGCCTGGCAGCTCCATCTTCAACATCCTTTGACCAATATACTGTATCCACTATCCCTCCTCTGCACTTGTCCAAACCATTTCAGCTTTGCCTCTCTTACTTTGTCTCCAATCCGTTCATCCTGAGCTTGTGGTGTTTGGATATAGTGATGTTCATGCAGGTGACGTTATCATGTGGCGAACTGGCCGTGGCATAATACGGTGCCACCCTTCTGTATATAGTTCAGTTGTGTGATAAATAGTCACATAATGATAAATCAGTTCATGTCTGTTGTCAGCACCTCATTTCAGATATAACAATGCCGGCGAGGGTAAAAATGACTCCATTGCAACCTTTGGAACCATTCCTCACTCTACCAGGTGAGCTACTGATTCCCTGGTCCCGCTGACATGAGTCATTCCAGACTTTTATTGATGCTGTTGACTTAACCGATGCTAGCAACAAAAGGCTAAGGGATGTGTTAATCCACAATCTCGGTAGCAAGGGGCAGCGCATGTTCCATTCTCTCAGCCCTGCAGACACATATAAGATAAGATAAGATAAGCCTTTATTAGTCCCACAACGGGGAAATTCCAGGATTGCAACAGCACAGGGATAGCAACACTCAGAGCAACAATCAGAAGGCAAGAAAAAAAACAAGCAAGCAAGAGCAGCCAATATACATACATATGTACATACCACTATAAAATATATATATACACACACACACACAGACACACAGTGCAGAGCATTGTAGCTGGATGGAATAAACACATGAACATATGAACACACAGTGCAGAGCATTGTAGCTAGATGGAATAAATATGTAAATATATAAACACCCACAGTACGGAGCATTGCAGCTAGGTGGAATAAATATGCAAGTATATAAACACACACAGTGCGGAGCAATGTAGCTAGATGGAATAATATGTAGATATATAAAAACACAGTGCGGAGCATTGTAGCTAGATGGAATAAATATATAGATATATAAATATAAACATAAACACACCCAGTGCTGAGCATTGTAGCTAGATGGAATAAATATGTAAATATATAAACACACACAGTGCAGAGCATTGTTGCTAGGTGGGATGAAACAGCATAACCGTCTATTTTGTTATCCTACATGGTATGATTATGTGCCCATACATATTCTCACCCTCCACAGCGACCGGTATGTTCCTAGTTGTATGCCGGAGAGGACCATTGTGTAAGTCTATTGCATCTTTTGCATTCAAAAAAAAACTATTAGTTTGTTACGTCTTTTTGCTATCTCTGCGAGCAGCCCTGCTTAGGTTGTACAGTCTGACAGCCGTTGGTAGGAAGGACCTGCGAAACCTCTCGGTTGTGCACCTGGGATGATGTAGTCTGCTGCTAAATGAGCTCCTCAGTGCATCCAGTATGTCCTGCATAGGGTGGAACTCGGACTCCAGCAGAGATGACAGTTTAGCCACCGTCCTTCTCTCTCCTATCTCCTCCATCGGATCAAGGCGCTGCCCCAGGACAGAGCTAGCTTTCTTAATCAGTTTGTTCAGTCTCTTCCTATCGGCTGCAGTAATGCCACTGCCCCAGCAGACCACTCCAAAAGTGATGGCTGATGCCACCACCGTGTCATAGAATGACTTCAGCAGCACCCCTTGTACACCAAAAGACCTGAGTCTCCTCAGCAGGAACAGCCTGCGCTGTCCCTTCTTGTAGAGTGCATCAGTATTGTGTGACCAGTCTAGTTTATTGTTCAGATGAATACCCAGGTACTTATAGGATGTCACCATCTCGATGTCTGTTCCCTGTATATTTACTGGTGCTGTGAGGGGCTGCCCATGCCTGCGGCAGTCCACCACCAGCTCCTTAGTTTTCCTCGCGTTGATCTGGAGGCAGTTCTGATGGCACCAGTCCACAAAGTCCTGGATAAGCCCTCTGTACTCAGCTTCATCTCCGTTGGAGATGAGACCAATGATCGCAGAGTCATCAGAGAACTTCTGTAGATGGCAATGTGTTGTGTTGTGTGAGAAGTCCGCAGTATAAAGAGTAAACAGGAAGGGAGCCAGCACCGTTCCCTGGGGGGCCCCCGTGCTACTGATGATCGTGTCGGAAACACAGTCCCGGGTTCTCACAAACTGAGGCCGGTTCGTGAGGTAGTCCAGGATCCATGATGACAGGTGCTGGTCCACCCCTGCGCGCAGCAGCTTGTCCTTCAGGATCATCGGTTGGATGGTGTTGAAAGCACTGGAGAAGTCAAAGAACATGATCCTCACCATATTCCCGGGCTTCTCCAGGTGGGACAGAGAACGGTGAAGGAGGAAGATCACCGCATCCTCCACCCCAATGCCATGCTGGTAGGCGAACTGGAGTGGATCCATCGCTGGTTCCACCAGGGGGCGGAGATGAGCAAGGAGCAGTCTCTCCAGGGTCTTCATCAAGTGGGACGTCAAGGCCACCGGTCTGTAGCTGTTCAGGTCTTTGGGGTGGGAAGTTTTTGGTACAGGTACCACACAAGATGTTTTCCACAGCTGTGGTACCCTCCCCAGTTTCAGGCTCATGTTGAAGATATACGTCACAATCCCACACAGCTGGTCTGCACAGGACTTGAGGAGCTTTGCGCTGATGCCGTCCGGTCCCGACGCCTTCCTCGCCTTGATCTTCCTCAGCTCCATCCTCACCTGGGTCTTGGTCAGGGTCAGGATGGGGGGCTGTGTGTTGGGAGTGGGGGGGGTGTCGGTGGAGTGGGGAGTGGGCAGCAGGACTTGATTTCTTAGAGGCAGCAGTGGTTGTTGTGTAGACAGGGGGGAGGGCGGTTGGTCAAATCTATTGAAAAACAGATTCAGGTTGTTCGCCCACTCCCTGCCCCCCGTGGTCTGGGGGGAGGTATTCTGGAGCCCCGAGATGGTTTTGAGGTTTCTCCAGACCCCGCTGATGTCGCTCTGTTGCAGCTTGTCCTCCATCTTCTTCCTGAAGCTGTCCTTGCCTTCTCTGATCTTTCTCCTCAGCTCCCTCTGTACGGACTTCAGCATCTCCCTGTTCCCCGACCTGAAGATCCTCTTCTTCTCTCTCAGAAGTGTTTTTATCTCAGGGTTGATCCAGGGTTTGTTGTTTGAGTGACGCCGTATGGTCTTGGTGGGAACGGATTTGTCCACACAGAAGCTGAGGTAGCCCGTGAAGGTGTGAATGAGGCCATCGATGTCCTCACCATGTGGATCGCAGAGCTGCTTCCAGGCAGTGGCTTCAAAACAGTCCTTTAGAGTGTCCATTGTCTCCTCAGACCATAACTCCACAGTGTGCATGGCCGGAGGTTGTCTGTGCACTAGGGGTTTGTACACCAGTCGGAGATGAACCAAGTTGTGATCCGATCTCCCAAGTGGGGGGAGTTGTGATGAGGTGTACGCCTCCTTAGTGTTTGCGTAGAACAAATCCAGTGTTTTATTGTCTCTAGTGTGGCATGTGACATACTGGGTGAAAGTGGGCAGAATGGGAGACAGTGAAACGTGGTTGAAATCGCCTGAGATGAGGAGAAGAGCATCTGGGTGTTCTGTCTGCAGCCTGCTGGTTACTGAATGGATGACGTCACGCGCTGTCCCAGCGTTCGCCGTCGGATTTGCATAAACAACAATGCAGATCACGTGTGAGTGTTCTCTCGGGAGATATGTAGGCCTCAGGCTAACAGCTAGCAACTCAATGTCTTTGCTGCAGTGTCGTTGTTTAACAGTGATATGTCCCGGTCTGCACCAGTTGTTGTTAACATACATTATCACTCCACCGCCCCTAGCTTTGCCACTCTCTGGTGTTCGGTCAGCTCGTATCATGTGAAAACCCTCCAGCTCAATGTTAGCATCTGCTGCTAGTTCAGTTAGCCACGTCTCAGTAAACAAAAGGAGAGAGCACTCCCGGTAAGTGCTATCATAACGGGAGATAGCCGCTAGCTCATCTAACTTTCCCAGTATCGACCGTACATTTCCCATGACAACAGATGGAAGGGAGGGTCTGTACCTTATATTTTTTGTCCTCCGCCTTACTCCAGCCCGGCAGCCGCGACGCTTTCGCCTCAATTCTCTCGGTATGTCGAGTTTTTCCAGTGGGACCGGGTGGCGGTTAAATGCTAGCAGCTCTTCCCTGTTGTATCGTATCCTGCTATAAACAGTGGCTCCGTCCACCGGCTCAGGAGACATTTGGGACGATCTGTGTGTCCGTGATATAAGTGGGGTGAAAAAAAAAAGTGATCAAAAGAGAGAGGAGGGGAAAAAAAATGAGGACTATGTTGACTATATGAGGACTGTGTTGCTGTGATGGACAGATATTTCGCTGACGCACGTAGTATCACGGCGTGGCAGGTTGCTTCTAGCCAGCACCATCAACGTGAGGATGAGACAGTCCGCCAGTATGTCACCGAGTTCCACTTCTTGGCTAGCATGTGCACCTTTGGCAACAGAGAGGAAGAAACGGTACATGACAAGCTAGCAGAGTACACTATGAGCCCGTGACTGCAGGAGCAGCTTGCTGCTGGTGAAGAACGGCCTGAAATTAGACAAGGCTGTGAGGATGGTGTCCCAAATTGAAATGGCCATCCAGCTATATAAACTGTTACCTCAGAAGACCATCACAGCTAATGCGGAGGACTTATTCAGCTACGGGCACGTCAAGATCAGCACGGTAGGGACAGTCCCCTTTTCTGTATCCTGCGGCTCTAAAGCCATTCCATTGTTAACCTTCCAAGTCACGTGTCAGGGGGTCAACCTGCTGGGCATCGGTCTGATCAGCAAGCTGGATTTCTCCATCACTGACCGAATGGGCTCTACAGTCATGACAGTCTCCTCATCCTGGCAACACCGTTGGCCGGCGCTCTTCGCGGGACTGGGCTGCCTCACCTCTTTTAACCACCAACTGCTCATTGATCCGACAGTGTCCCCAAAAATTCAGCCTCTCCACCAACTACCCCTTGCACTGCAAGACGATGTCATGGCGGAGCTGCAGAAATTTTGGACGCCGGTATTATTGAGTGGGTCAACGCATCTCCATGGATCTCCAACTTGATGGTGGCAAAGAAGAAGTCAGGCGGCCTATGACCATGCATTGACCTCAGAATGGTGAACAAGGCGGTGATTCCTGACAAGTACCCCCTGCCCACAATGGAGGAACTGACGGCAGTGTTCCATGGCTCAAAAGATTTTTCTTTTCTTTCAAAGGTCTTTTTATTATTATTAATTGAAGTATCAATACAATACAAAGTATTAGAAATTTTCATTTTTGTTTCAACCAAACGGTAAAAAACTAGAACTTAAAGCCAACAAATGTAAATGCTTCAAAGCACAAAAACCTTTAAATAAACAAAAAAAAAAAAAAAATAATAATTGTGTGTGTGAAGTGGGGGTGGGGTAAAGGGGATATGAGCTACTCAGAAACTATAATCGTGGGTCTTTCAAAGAAATCAAGAAACGGGCGCCATAATTTATAGAATTTGTTTTCAGAGCCACAGACTGTATATCTGATTTTTTCTAAATCCAAACAGGACATTATATCTTTTATCCACTGTAAATGTGAAGGGGGCGAAGAGTCTTTCCACTTCAGTAATACAGCACGTCTGGCCAATAATAATGAAAATTTGAATACTTTTAATTTGGAACTTGGCAAGACAAGTTCTGGAGCCACACCAAAAATGGCGCATAATGGATCAGGTTTAATTTGATATTGCAGGACTTCAGACATAGTGATAAAAACAGAATGCCAAAAATTCATCAATGCAGGGCAGGACCAATACATGTGAAGCAAAGTGCCAGGAGCACTACCACACTTTTCACAAGTTGGGTCTATATCCGAGTAAATACGTGCTAACTTAACCTTGGACAGGTGCATCCGGTGTACAATCTTAAATTGAATAAGAGCGTGACGAGCACACATTGATACAGTGTGAACCTGGCCAAGAATAGAGTCCCACAGTTCATCAGTAAAAGTAAAATTAAGATCTTGTTCCCAGTTCAATTTGATAGCGGCCAGAGAAGAAGATTGTAAATTTGAAATTAAATTATATAAAACTGACATTACCCCCTTAGAAGTTGGTTTAACTAATAAAAAATCATCTAGAGGATTATCAGAAGGTTTTTGAGGGAATTGTTTTGTCATGGTTTGCACATAATGTCTGACCTGGAGGAAGCAGAAAAAATGTGTAGAAGTGATGTCGAATTTGGTGGAAAGTTGAGAAAAACTTGCAAATTGACCATCAAAATATAAATCCGCAAAAGATTTTAAACCTTTTCTGTGCCATATATGAAATGCACTATCAATAGTTGATGGGGTAAATAAATGATTTGCGGCAATTGGACTTCTAATGGAAAAAAACTGAAGACCGAAATTTTTCCTGAATTGAGACCAAATTCTAAGAGACTGACGAACTACTTTATTATTACCCAGTGTAGACAAAGCAAGGGGAAGTGGTGAACCTAAAATTGCCGGTAGGGAAGTTTGATTGTCCACATGTGACTCCATAAGGATCCAAATAGGTGATTTGGGTTCCAGATAAAAATGTTTCCAATATAACATGCACCTGATATTTGCTGCCCAGTAGTAATATTGAAAGTTAGGCAGAGCCATGCCACCTACTGATTTGGGTCTTTGAAGAAAAACTTTCCTCAATCTCGGATGTTTACCATTCCAAATAAATGAGGTAATCAGAGAGTCCAAAGACTTAAAAAAGGATTTAGGAATAAAAATGGGGAGACATTGAAACAAATATAAAAACTTTGGAAGTAACATCATTTTTACAGAATTGATTCTGCCAATTAAAGACAAGGATAATGGGGACCATTTGGAAAGTATTAACTTACACTGGTCAAGTAAGGGGAGAAAATTATTTTTAAACAAGTAATTAAATTGTTTAGTGACACATATCCCAAGATAATTAAAATGATCAATAACAACCTTGAAAGGAAAATTTTCAAAATCCTGAACTTGAATCTTTTCATTAATCAGAAACAGTTCACTCTTATTAAGATTAATTTTATAACCAGAAAACCTACTAAAACTATCCAAAATATTAAGTATAGCGGGTAATGAAGTAAGTGGGTTGGAGAGAAATAATAAAAGATCATCAGCATAGAGTGAAACCCTATGCTCAATGCCACCCCTACGAATGCCTAGAAAGTCCCGGCTCCCACGGATTGCAATAGCTAACGGCTCAACTGCCAAGGCAAAGAGCAACGGGCTCAAAGGACAGCCTTGCCTCGTACCACGGTAAAGTCTAAAATAGTCAGAATAGCGACAATTAGTTAACACTGAAGCTAAAGGACTAGCATAGAGAAGTTTAAAAGATTTTTCCAAATGGGACCTCCACCAAGGCTACCTGCAGGTTCCCGTTCACTCAGACAGCCGCAACCTAACGGCCTTCGTCACTCACATAGGAGTGTTCAGGTACATTCACATGCCTTTCGGCCTGAATTCTGCCCCAAGCTCTTTTCAGAAAATCATGGCTACACTATTTGCCAGTCTCCCAGGGGTGGTGGTGTACCTGGATGACATCATGGTGCACGGCACAACATCGGTCTCCCACGATGCCCGCCTTGGCGAGGCGGGCATCGGAGGCACTAACAAAACACAGCCTCACACTCAACAGGGAAAAGTGCATCTTCGGACCATCGCCCATTGAGTTCGTGGGGTTCCGCATGTTCGCCGAGGGCCTGAGCTCCCTTCATTCAAATGTCGAGGTGGTGCTGCACCTACCCAAACCATCGTGCCCCACACAGCTATCATCATTTATGGGCATAGCGAACTTCTACGGGCACTTCATTCCCCATTACTCAGAGATGATGGAGCCACTGTGCGCCCTCCTGAAACAGGACGCTCCCTGGGACTGGACCCCGGCGTGCTCTGCCGCCATCTGCTGACTGAAAACACAGCTCACATTCCCACCAGTGCTCACCCATTTCAACCCACAGAGCCACACGTTTGTGACGATTCACGTTTGTGAGAGGGAGGTGCTAGCGTGCTTCTGGGCGTACGAACACTGGCACATGTACCTGTAAGGGTGATGCTTCACACTCCAAACAGATCATAGGGCCCTCATGGTGCTGCTGGAAACCTCTGTGCATCTACAGGTGGACAGAATGGCTACAAGCATATTACTTCACCACCCAGTTCACGTCAGGCACAGAAAACATATTGGCTGACCTACTGTCCCGGGCCACACCTAACCCCACACTGAGTGTCGATTAGGACTCCTTAGAGCCAGAATTGGTTCACATGTTTCATGGCCCACTCCAGACCACCGTCTTCTTGCAAGAGCTCCAGGCCACGTCTGAACAGAATCCAGTACTGACCCAGCTCTGCACCTTCATTCGTGAGGGCTGGCTGGCCAATGTACCGTATGAGCTAGCACCCTTCCACAGAGTCAGAGACAATCTGTCATGTTGTAACGATGTCTGCATGGCAAGGAGGCTCTGCACAGTGATCCTGGAAGTGCTAAAGGGCCGCATCTTGACCATGGTTGGTACAAAAGGGCCACCTGGGCGTTGTCAGAGTCAAACAGTATTGTAGGGGCTCAGTCTGGTGGCCAGGCATCGACAAGGATGTGGAGATCATGGTGAAAGACTGTTTGCCCTGCCTAGCCAGCGGAAAAATCGGTGTGCCTCCACCCCCTGCAGCTACTGCTATGTCCATCAGCCATTCATGGAAACACATCCAATTGGACATCTGCAGCGAGCTGTATGGCACCCCCTTCCCCCCCACACTAACATTTTCTACTGGTAGCCTACGATCTCCATTCAAAATGGCCTGAGGTGTTACCCAAAGGCTCAGTGACCACCGACGTAGTCACTGATTTCCTCACCTCCCTCTTCGCCCGCTGGGTTGTGCCAGATGCAATCACAACAGACAACAGACTGTAGTTCACCTCAGCGGACTTTGCGGCATTCATGGGGGGGAAGAGGCATCAAGAACATAAGGACTGCTTTCTGTCACCCTCAGGCAAATGAGGGGGTTCAACCAGACCCTTAAGAATGGTCTCAGGGCACACCTAAAGAATGGACTCCCATTTTTGGCCACACTCCAGAGCACCCTGCTACATTATAAAGCGACGCCTCATGCCACGACAGGCGGCTCCTCAACCCTTCAAATGCTGGAACGTCAGATGTGTCTCCCCCTGGACCAACTACGCCCTCCAGTGAACACTACCCTGACAGAAAGGCCCTCACTGAGAGGGAGGGTGATCAAACAACAGCAGCGTCTGAAGCGAAGGTTTGACAAGAAGCCCTGGGCAAAGCGACCCCAGGTCACAGTATATGACTGGGTCTGGATCTGGTGCCCCAACCACGCTCAAAAGCTGCAGTTGTTTTGGACAACACCGATGCAGAGCATAGTTCAGTTGGGTCCAGCCATCTTTCGTCTCACTGATGCGTCACGGTGGCACACCAGTCACCTCAGAAAGGTGACACCAACTTCGGTCCCAGTTCGGGAGATGGCTGCAGGCACTATGGGATCGGGCTGGGACCTCGGTGACACGAGACCCACAATTCCATCCACCGGAGCCGGTGGCGGCAGCACAGCCTGTGTTTGGCAGAGGCCCTGCTACCTAGTGGACTTTGTGACTAACTTTTGAATATTTGGAGTTTTATGTTGTTAGTTAGGACATGACCAACCAGAATAATCCATTCGGTCACGCGGGCACACCGGTAGTCTACCCAGGTACCCAGTTAGTAGTTATAAGTTCTTTGGGTTTTTCGGTGGGGGGGGATTAAATGTGGTGTTTGGACATGGTGATGCCATCATGTGTCAAACTGTCCGTGGCGCAATATGGCGCCACCCTTCTGTATATATGTTCAGTTGTGTGATGAATATAGTAGAGTTCAGTTCGCGTCTGTTGTCAGCATCTCATTTCAGACATAACAGAGCAGTCCCTCTGATATACTCCTTTCTAATCCTGTCCCTCCTAGTCACTCTCAGTGAGTATGTATGTATGTGTGTGTATGTATATATGTCATCATCATCATCATAGCAGTTCTGATCAGATTCCTCCACGCAGCTCTGTCCTTCACCTTCCAATGCCAAGAACTCCTGTCTATATCCAACTTCTTCAGGTTTCTTTTTACAAGTTCTTTAAATATGAGCCTTGGTCTACCCTGATTGCATTTGCCCTCACATAACTGTGAGTAAAGTAACTGCTGAGAGAGACGCTGGAGATCCATCCTCTCAACATGTCTGAGCCATTTCAGGTTCATCTGTATTAGCATGTCCTCCACTGATGGTAGACCATCTCGTTTCAGCACTTCCTTGTTGGTTTTCTTGTCTTTCTATGAGATGTTCATTATGGCTCGAAGATGTCTCATCATGTACGCGTGGAGTTTCTTTACCAGCACCCTGTAGACAGTTCAAGTTTCAGCACCGTACAATAGAGTAGCCAGTACTATCTCTCTGTACACTTTGCATTTCACACGGATAGACACATGTCAATTGTTCCACAGTCTCTCCCTCAAGTTTCCAAACACAGCACTCACTCTTCCCATTCTGAGAGATAGTTCCTCCTCCAGCCTAACATCCTCTGAAACAGTACTCCCGAGATACTTAAAAGTCTTACACTTGACTAGTGGCTCTGTACCAATGCTGATCTCTTCTGGTAGTGATGTTGATAACTGGAACTTTGGTGGTTGATAAAGGCACTCTGTCTTCTTGATGTTAATTCTGAGGCTGAATTGGCAAACTGCTCTTACAAATTTCTCCACTAAAGATTGTATATCTTCCACACTGTGTGCAACTAGAGCACTGTTGTCAGCAAAGAGCATTTCTCTTACTACCTTTATCGATGCCTTACTCTTGGCATTAAACTGTGCCAATTTGAACAAGTCTGCTTCTTTCCTTGTTTGAATGTATACACCTTCTGAGGTGTCTTTGAAGGTCACCTCAAGCATGGCTGCCAGATATAGTGAGAAGAGTGTAGGCACCAGCACACACCCTTGTTTCACCCCATTGCTTACTGAAAAGTCTTTAGATACTGAACCACTCATTGCCATGTTTGCTTGCATACCTCTATGGGGTGCCTTGATCAGGCTGACAAACTTCTCTGTACAGCCATATTTCTTGAGTACCTGCCAAAGTCCTTGTCTCAATACAGTATTGAAGGGTTTACTGAAGTCAGTGAAGACTACATAAAGCGGAATGTTCTGTTCGATACACTTTTCTTGAACCTGTTTCAAGCAGAAAATCATGTCCATTGTGCTTCTTCCGCTTCTAAAGCCGCACTGGGTTTCCAGTACTACATTCTGTGAGATGTGTTCATTGAATCTGTTCAGTAGTACACGTGAGAGAATCTTACCAACAGTGGCTAGCAGTGATATACCAATAATTTCCACAATCTTTCCTGTCACCTTTCTTGAACAAAGGCACAATACCTGCATCCTTCCAGTCTTAAGGTACTTTCTGGGCATCCCATATCTCTTGGATGAGCTTGTGCAGGCAGTTGGTCAGCTGAACACCACCAGATTTCCACACTTCCGCTGGAATTCCATCCCTTCCTGGAGCTTTACCATCCTGTGTTGTCCTGATAGCTGCCATTAGTTCGCCAAGATTTGGTGGTTCATCCAGACTTGATGCGGTGGCGCAGTGGTTAGCACTGCAGCAGCACAGCAACTCACCCTTGGCCATGGGATCCCTGGTTCGATCCCAGCCCCTGACCAACAGTGATCTGTGTGGAGTTTGCATGTTCTGCTCATGTCCACGTGGGTTTACTCCGGGAGTTCTCCGGTTTCCTCCGACAAGCCAAAAACATGCAGGTTAGGTTAATTGAAGACTCTAAAAGTGGCCCTAGGTGTGAATGTGTGTGCGAATGGTAAAGGGATAGTGCCATACTGTGGGTGCTTCATTCATCCAGGTGGATGCCCTCGATTTCCCTTCTGGGGATCAATAAAGTATACAAAATCAAAAAAGCTAAAAATACAGCTGGTCGCTGCACTAGAGCTTCTTTAGCCTCTTCAGTGAGATCTCCAGGGTTGTTTAGTAGGTGGACAAAGTGGTCTGCAAATCTGTCCAGGATCTTGTCTTTCTCCTACAAAACCTTTTCACCATCCGTAGCCTTGAGTTGGATCAATTCTCTTGGTTTAGGGCCGTAGATTTCTCTCAAACCTGTGAAGAATGTTTTCATGTCCTTCATGTCTGCTGCAGTTTGAAGTTCCTCTGCTTTTTCATCCCACCAGTTGGACTTTATCTCTCTGGTGTACTTTTGTAGCTCACTCTGAGCCTTTGAGTATTTCTTCTTCTACGACCTTGTGTTACACTGTAGGTTTTCCTGCCTAGCTGTATTCCTCACTTCTAGTAGTTTCTTCAGGTGTTCATCATGCTCATCAAACCAATCTTGATGTTTCCTCTCAGGGTAGCCTAATACATCACTCGCAGTCTGATACACTGTATCCTTCAGTTTTGCCCATTTCTCTTCTATGTCATTCTCTGAGTTGTTGCTGTCCCAGTCTTTCAAGTTTCATCCATTTCCTGTGTAAGTTCCTCCTGCTTCTTTTGGCCTTTCAGTGCACTGGTGTTTAGCTTCCGTGGTGGCTTTGCATCCGTGCTGCAGTGCTGTTTTCATCTGCAAATCCTTAGTCTAGAGCTCAGCATAACATGATCAGTACCGTAGTCCGCACCTCTCATTACTCTGGTGTCAAATACATCCCTTATGTCTCTCTGCCTGACTATGATGTAGTCTAACAAGTACCAGTGCTTGGATCTTGGGTGCATCCATGTCTTCTTGTGTGTGTCCTTGTGCTTAAATAGGGTGTTGGTTATCACAAGGTTGTACTCTGAACATAGTGCAAGTAGAAATTCTCCATTAGCATTGCACTTGCCTACTCCATGACTGCCTAGCACTCCTTTCCATTTCTCAGTGTCTGGACCAACTCTAGTATTAAAATCTCCAGTGAGTTTCAGCCTATCATCAGACGGTACACGCCTGATAGTCTCGTGTAAATCACTGTAGAACTCTTCCTTCGCCTCCTCTATGTTGGTCATTGTTGGGGCATACACGCTGATGAGTGTGGCATACATCTTCCACTGTAGTGGGAGTCTCATAGTCATTATCCTGTCATTGATTGGCACCAGTTCCTTATCAAGCAATGCTGCTATCTCCTTTCTAACTGCAAAGCCTTCTCCTGCTTCTCTCCTTTCTTGAGTTGATTTCCCACTCCAAAAAAAAGATGTACCCATGATCTTCCAAACTGTCATATCCAGGCAGTCTTGTTTCACTAAGTGCAGCTGTGTCTACATTGTACCTGTTCATTTCCAAGGCCACAAGTGCAGTCTGTCTTTCTGGGCGCTGTGATGTTGATCTGTCCAACAGAGCACGTACATTCCATTCTGCTACACACAAGGCTGCTGTTTTCCTCTTCTTCTCTCTTCCTGCTCCTAACATGCTTTTCGCTGCCTGTCGGAGTGTGAACAGATCAGCGCAGATCTTGTTAACCAGGGCGAAGTCCGAGCCGGTATGAGTTGCTTTCTGATTGACCATTTCATGAAACTGCTTGCAAAGTATTTGAGTACCGCTAGCTTTTGCTGGACTAGCAGCACATTCTTGGCAGATAGAGATATTATCATCAATGGCAAGGACAGGCCAAGACAAACTGACTCCAGTATCTGTTGCAGTGACTGACCAGATGATAGGTTTGTTTATCTCTGCTCTTTGTGTAGTGTATGTCACGATGCACCGACTGGCAAAAGTCCACCACAGACCTTGCGATAGATGTGTTGTTTATCTGCCAGGATGTCCGGTCTCACCTCGTGTAACTGGGAGTGGTCCACCACAGACCTGTGACAGATATTGTTTTTAGTTCTGCCGGGATGCCCAGTTTCACCCTCCATGCCCTGTGAAGGGCGGGATTGCTGGTTGAGTAGGCAACGGCCCGACCCATGAGACTGGTAATACCAGTTTTCATGGTTATCCGGTAGCAAGCAAGCCAATGCCTGACCTGACAAAAATATACACATTATATATATATATACACAGTATATATATATATATATATATATATATATATATATATATATATATATATATATTTTTTTTTTTTTTTTTTTTTTTTTTTAAACAAAATATTAAAACACAGTGAACTGTTTCTGGGCCCCACAGTCACATAAAACAGTTTGACGGTTCCTCACTATTTGCAAACATTGATTTAAACCACAATATCCTTTTCTTTTTTTTTCACTATTTGAAACATTGATTTAAACCACAATGTCCTTTTTTTTAAACTATATCTCTACAGTTTCCAGCATAGGTCACTTTTTCCGTATTCAGCTGAATCTCAAAGAAATGTACTTCCTTCCATCCTTTACTTAATTTATCTCCTTGTTTTTGCCAGTCTGCTGTAGTCCTACTTTTATACTCCTTTTTCCATTGTGTTCCACTGATTTTTAGGGTTCTAAGCAGATGTGCTGTGGGAAACACTCTCCCCACTACTTAGAGACCAAAAATCCAGGCACTGCATGCATGCATGCATACAGTGTCGCTATAATAAACAGTTTTACATTTTTGCAAATATCTCAAGAATGGCTGAGCATAGACTAAAAATTATTTCACCATTCTATTCTCAGAAACTTTCTGCAACTTTACTTAACTGGTCTTATGCTCTATCAATGAAGTTTTCTGCACCATATGTTCAAAAATATGCAAATGAACTCAAAACGAACTCTAGATCCTCCTATTCATTCTAAATCTTCCTAGACAAGTCATATTCTTCTCAAAAGCAACTGAAGTACAATATGTCATGTGCATTTTAAAACTTAATGTGTAGCACTCCTTATACTGGTGGAAATGAATGAAGGAATGAATCTTTATTTCGGATAGATTAGATTAAAAGATTAAAAGAAAGGAAAAGAATAATATAACAAGAGAAAAAAATAATCCAACAAGGTCAAATTAAACAATAACTCCTCGGATTATACAATTCAACACAAGTTATCTGAAATGGGTGATGGCTGAAGCCGCAGCTTTTATTGCCCACCCATGTTCCATCTAAGAATTCAGAAAAAAAATAAAAATTAATGTGATTACAAATCAAAACAAAGCTAAGACAAAACCTGACAAAACAAAACTAATCAACAGCACAACACAGACTGAATATGATAATTCTTATGTGATTTTACATGTCATTTTGTATATATGTTTGGAGTATTTCTTCCTTTAGCTTTTGTTTAAATTGTCCAAGCGTTGTATATGATTTTAATTCAGGTCCAAAAGCGTTCCATAGTCTGACTCCTTGCACTGAGACACAGTGTTGCTTGGTGGTAGTTCTCACTGAAGGTTTTTGAAATATACATGTTCCTCTGAAATGATATTGTTTCTCCCTTATTTGGAACAACTTTTGGATATTTGCGGGCAGTGAGAGATTCTTCACTTTAAACATTATTACCGCAGTTTTAAAGTCAACCAGATCTTTCAACTTGAGAGCTTTTAATTTAAGAAAAAGTGGGTTTGTTGGTTCCCTGTCAGCAGCTTTGTTTATTATTCTAATAGCTCTCTTCTGAAGTATAAAGACTGGATATATGTTTGTTTTATATGTATTTCCCCATACTTCAATACAATATGTCATGTATGGGAGTATTAAAGGGCCTATATCATGCAAAATCGACTTTTTTGAGCTTTTAGCATGTTATAATGTTAATTCCTCACCAAAAACACCCCCAAAGTGGTATTTTGCTCCATTCACGCATCTCTGAGTATTCCTCCTCAACCCTGCTCTCTGAGCTGCTGCTCCACCCTGTCCCTGATAAGGTTCAGGTTCAGGTTCCTTTATTTGTACCCGCAGGTTGATTTGTTTTGCAGTCTGGTGACATCCATATTTACAAACCACAATTACATTTAACATAAACACAAACACAGGCACACATGAAGCTGACTATAAACATGATAAAAATACTCAAGGCTCCATCAGTCAGGATATAAAGACAACGAGATGAGAGAAAAACCAGAGATAAGAGAGAAGGGTCATATTTAAAAGTTAAAGACTAGTCAAAGAGGTTAAAAACTCAAAGGTCTAAAACCCAATAAAAGATTTAGAACCCAGATAAAAATCCTACAAAAATAAGTAAATATAAAATGGAGTTAATAAATAGGTAACTAAATTATGTGCAATATATTGTTACAACTTGTTCAGCTCTTTGACAGCAGCAGGAACAAAGCTGTTTTTGTAGCACTGGGTTTTACTTTTTGGGACAGCAAACCTCCGTCTTGAGGGAAGAAGCTGAAAGTGGCAGTGCAAAGGGTGGGAGTTGTGGTATATATCACTCAGATATTCCATACCTACATTGGTTAGAGCATGTGGAAATGTTTGGGACAACATATACAAAGGAACTTCACACCTCTGAAAGAACAAAGGAATCTCACCGCCGTGTGAAGACCCATGACGTCACAGGACGCCATGGCAACAGACTCGACGCCTTCACCCCTGAGAGAGGAGAAGGTCTTCCCATCACCTCCCAAGGCGAAGGGAGGAGTTAACAGGACTAATGGGGGGATTTAGATAACGGGGAGATGTTACCTTTTTCAATGAGTGGACTCTGATGTCAGCTGTTTCAATGAGTGGTGCTATGTGTACTGTATTTAACCAGCGAGCAAAGCAGAGATCTCTCTCTTGCCTTCTGCTAAGCTCTGCACCTGTTGAGATTTGATAGAGGAGCTATTCAATAAAAACCCTGTTTTTAATTCAAAGCCGCCTCGTTATTTCAGCTCCACTACACTGGTGACCCTTACGCGAGAATATGGACCGGAGGCGCTCTTCAAGCTGCTCATCCATGGTGGCTCTGGCACACGCCAGCGACAACGCAGACGAGGGAACAAGCAGACAGCTGTTCCCCGTGGCAGAGGGCACTGAGAGAGCTCAACCGAGCAGAAACACCGCCGCGAGAGCCGTAGAAACGCACTCTCACCTGGCGAACACGACAATGATGGTGTGCACGAACGCCGTCGCTGTCAAGCTGCCAGACTTCTGGAGAGAAGACCCTGCATCTTGGTTCCAGCAAGCCGAAGCCCAGTTTATACTGGCGGGTATCACAGCAGATGATACCAAATTTTATCACATCATCTCCAAGCTCGACTCCGCAACTTCGAAGTGTGTGCGGAGCTTGGTCCAGCAACCACCAACCTGGGACAAATATGAGACACTCAAGGCGACCATCGTGGCGAATTATGTCCCGTCAGCGGAGGAAAGAGCCGAGAGAATCCTGGCGGTCTACGGCCACAGAGGGGGCAATCCAAGGACCCTCATGGAGGATTTGCTACAACTCAAGGAAGAGGATAATGATAATTTCCTTCTCCAATTCATTTTCCTCAGCACGCTACCACCGCATTTGAGAGGGACACTCGCCAAGATGAAGTGCAATAACCATCAGGATTTCCGCACACTGGCCAACGAGGCTTACCGGCTCGTCAACGCCTGCAGAGAACGGACACCCACAGCGGCATCCGCAGATCTGAGAACTGACACCCCGAGCCTTGGAGAGACTCAACCCACGGTGACAGCGGCGTGGCCCAAGCGCAACGAGCAGAACGACGTCTGCTATTATCACCACCGCTTCGCAGAGAAAGCCCGCAAATGCGTTCCCCCCTGCAAGTTTACGAGGTCGGGGAAACGCCAAAGCCGAGGGCCATTAACAGCAGCAGTTCTCAGCGAGAAGAATAAGCTGTTATACGTGACGGATGGATACACAGGCAAGCAGTTCCTCATCGACACGGGAGCTCAGCTGAGTTTCGTCATGCCCTCCCACGCAGAGCGAACCATGGGCACCCGGGGCAACGGAGCAGTGGCAGCCAACGGCTCTGACATCGACACGTTCGGGGAAAAGAGCCTGCACCTCCTCATCCACGGCCGCAGCTACAGATGGACATTTGTTGTAGCAGCGGTGAGCTTTAACTTGTTAGGCGCAGATTTTCTGTGTGCACATGGGTTATTAGTGGATCTTGCAAATAGGCGCCTGGTTAATGCACTATCTTTTGCTTCTATTCCATGCTCAGCTCGAGTTTCTCCACCACCTGTGCAGGCCAACGTCACTACGGCAGGAGGTAAGTTTGAGCAACTCCTCACCCAATTTCCAGCACTCACAACCCCCAAATTCTCAGCCACTGTAGCCAAACACGGGGTTAAACACTTCATTCCAACAAACGGACCTCCCGTTTTTGCCAAAGCTCGCCGCTTAGACGCGGCCAAGCTCAACATAGCAAGGGACGAATTTGCAGCTCTTGAAAAATTAGGCATTTGCCGACGTTCAAAGAGCCCTTGGGCCTCACCACTTCATATGGTCCCGAAATCCGACGGTTCTTGGAGACCGTGCGGAGATTACCGCAGGCTAAACAACGCTACAGCGCATGACCGCTACCCCATTCCTCACATTCAGGATTTTTCATTGCATTTAGCAGGTGCGCGCATTTTTTCAAAAATAGACTTAGTCCGCGGTTATCACCAGGTCCCAGTCCGAGCTGAAGATATTCCTAAAACAGCGGTTATAACCCCTTTCGGCCTTTTTGAATTTCTAAGAATGCCATTCGGCCTCAAAGGCGCGGCTCAAACTTTTCAACGGATGATGGACGCAGTCCTACGCGACCTACCCTTTGTTTTTGTCTACCTCGATGACATGCTTGTAGCCAGTTCATCCGAGGAAGAACACGAACAGCACCTCACTACCGTTTTTCAGAGGCTGGAAGAGCACGGACTTATAATCAATCCAGCCAAATGCAAATTCGGCGTATCACAAATTGATTTTTTGGGACATAGGGTCTCCCCGGCAGGGGCAATTCCGCTTCCAGACAAAGTTCGTGCGATAGAAAGTTTTCCACGGCCTCAAACGGTTAAGTCGCTACAGGAATTTTTGGGGATGGTTAATTTTTACAACCGTTTCCTCCCCCACGCAGCTCAGCTCATGCAACCCCTATATGACGTGCTCAGAAAAAAGAAAGCTTCCAACGCGGTCGAATGGACCCCGGAGCGCAAACGCGCTTTCGCGGAAGTAAAAAAGCGCCCTAGCTAACGCCACAATGTTAGTCCACCCAGATTCCTCAGCCCGCATTGCTCTAACCACAGATGCTTCAGACCTGGCTATAGGGGCAGTTGTAGAACAACTTGTCAGTGGGGTCTGGCAACCTTTAGCATTCTTTAGCAAATCGCTAAACCCTACTGAACGCAAATACAGCACTTTTGACAGAGAGCTGCTGGCACTTCATTTGTCCATCTGCCACTTCCAGTTTTGGTTAGAAGGGCGGAGTTTCACGGCTTTTGTGGACCATAAGCTGCTCACTTTTGCTATGGCTAAAATTTCAGAACCATGGTCAGGCAGACAGCAAAGACAGCTAGCTGCGATTTCAGAGTTCACCACAGACATTCGACATGTAGCGGGCAAACTTAACGTAGTAGCTGACTGTCTCTCCCGTGCTGTGGCACCGCCAGAGCACGAGGAGACAGATTACACTGCTTCAGCAGCTGAGCTTTTCTCTAACGCAAACACGTATGCAGCACCTATCCATGAAGGGATAGATTATGCAGCCATGGCGGAAGAGCAAGGTAGTGATGCGGACGTGCGCGCGCTCCTGTCTGGACCAACAGGGTTAAGGCTGGAGGAAAAAGGGTTGCGCGACGGCGTGCCCCCCCTAATATGCAATGTTTCAACCGGCCGACCTCGCCCGTTAGTACCAGCTGCTTGGCGCCGCCGCATTTTCGACGCAATTCACTCCCTCGCGCACCCAGGTGTGCGCGCCTCGGTCAAAATGGTTGCCGAAAAGTTTGTGTGGCCAGGCCTACGCAAAAACGTAAAAGAATGGGCAAAAACTTGCACTCCTTGTCAGCGCGCCAAAGTACACAAACACACTAAAGCCCCTCTGGAGCCTTTTCCAATCCCTGCTAGAAGGTTCGACCACATTCATGTCGACCTCGTGGGGCCGCTGCCTTCCTCCCAAGGTTTCACACACCTGCTAACAATGATAGACCGCACCACGCGCTGGCCAGAGGCAGTCCCGCTAGCGGTAACCACAGCGGAGGAAGTCGCTCGCGTTTTTCTAACAAATTGGGTGGCACGTTTCGGCGTCCCATCAGACATCACGTCAGATAGGGGGCCTCAATTTGTCTCAGAGCTCTGGTCAGCCATGTCCAACAGTTTAGGGGCAACAATTCACCGTACCACCGCTTATCACCCTCAGGCTAATGGGTTATGCGAGCGTTTCCACAGGTCCTTAAAGGCCGCCCTCAGGGCCTCATTAACGGACACAAATTGGGTAAATAAACTTCCCTGGGTTTTATTGGGGTTGCGTGCGGTACCTAAAGAGGATTTAGACGCTTCCCCTGCAGAATTAGTCTTCGCTCAGCCTATCAGACTACCAGGTGAATTTTTACCAGAAAACCCGGAACCAGGGCACCTCCCGGTCCCAAGGTTTTTAGGCAGTAACAGTCCGGACTTTCTCCACGGTCCAGCTCATCACTCCTTTCCACGAGTTTTTGTTCCTCAAATTTTAAAAAACGCTGAGTTTGTTTTTGTTAAGCATGAAGCTCTAAAACCAACGTTACGCCCAGTATACGATGGCCCGTATAGAGTGCTGGAAAATGGTGACAAACACTTTGTGGTTGATTATGGGGATAGAAATGAAACGGTCAGCATTGACAGACTCAAACCTGCCTTCTTGTTGAGAGACGGACCTGCACAGCTGGCCCGAGCACCTCAGCGAGGTAGACCCCCCAAGGAGAAAGTCTCAGCCCCCAGGCAGGGAACAGATAATCTCTCTCCTTCCCACACTGCAGATTCCTCACAACAAAGTCCCAGCAGGACGCCTAAACCAACCTACAGCAGCTTTGGGAGAAGATTGAAACCCAGACTACTCAGGGACTGATTACACCACTATGCAAATTTTCGCTAATTGTGCCGCAACAGTTTAGGACTGATTTATGATTATACTATGCCGTTATGTTTTCACTGAACTCTCTTAGGAGCATGGCTGCTTGAAAGTTTCTTCTGTGGCAACAGCTGTAACACGTAGTATGTCTTAGTAATTACCCTAGACTGTGAATCTTTCTGTGTTCCTTCATAGTTAGTTGGGGGGCCTGTGGTATATATCACTCAGATATTCCATACCTACATTGGTTAGAGCATGTGGAAATGTTTGGGACAACATATACAAAGGAACTTCACACCTCTGAAAGAACAAAGGAATCTCACCGCCGTGTGAAGACCCATGACGTCACAGGACGCCATGGCAACAGACTCGACGCCTTCACCCCTGAGAGAGGAGAAGGTCTTCCCATCACCTCCCAAGGCGAAGGGAGGAGTTAACAGGACTAATGGGGGGATTTAGATAACGGGGAGATGTTACCTTTTTCAATGAGTGGACTCTGATGTCATCTGTTTCAATGAGTGGTGCTATGTGTACTGTATTTAACCAGCGAGCAAAGCAGAGATCTCTCTCTTGCCTTCTGCTAAGCTCTGCACCTGTTGAGATTTGATAGAGGAGCTATTCAATAAAAACCCTGTTTTTAATTCAAAGCCGCCTCGTTATTTCAGCTCCACTACAGGAGTCATCATTTAAAATGGAGGTAGCAATCCTCTGTACCTGTCTGGTGTACAAGGATGTCAGGTTCAGCTGTGACTCACCAAGCAAACGACTGGACCATCTAACTACCTGATCCAAGGATTTCCTCTGTTTCAGTTTTATCTGACCAAACCATGACACTAAAGAAAAGGATAAAACAGATTCAATAAAAGCCTGATAAAACAATGTCATTATGGTTCGGTCAATTTGAAAGCGTGCAAGTTTCCTTAAACAATGCAAATGTTGCTGACCCTTTTTGCACACCCTTTCACAGTTCTCTTCAAAGTTTAAATTACTATCAATAATCGTTCCAAGATATTTGTAGGATTGTACACATTCAGTGGTCTGGCCTTTTAGTATGGTGACTTTGTGCCTGGGAGTTTTCCTCCTAAAGTCAATAATCATATCTTTAGTTTTTGTCATATTCAGCTGCAGGTAGGAATCCTCACACCAGTGAACAAAATCATCAACTACTGGGCCGTGGCCACTCTCACCATCCTGAAGGAGACTGACAATAACTGAATCATCAGTATACTTTATAATGTGTCTGTTGTCATGTCTGCTCCGACACATATTTGTGTACAGGATGAAGAGTAGTGGTGACAACACACACCCCTGAGGAGAGCCAGTAGAAGAGCACTTTTGGTCAGACAATGTACTATTGACCCTTACTCTCTGTGTCCTGTTGGTTAAGAAATCCAGAATCCAACCCACCAGATTATTGCTCAAATCAAATTGTTGCAGGAGCCTTTCAACTAAAATATGAGGTTGGATTGTATTAAAGGCAGAGGAAAAGTCCACAAATAATAGCCTGGCGTGTGTCCCATTAAAATCCAGATGTTTAAAAAGCATGTTAAACAGAGTGACAGTGGCGTCCTCCACTCCTTTGTGAGGCTTATATGCAAACTGCAAAGGATCCAATACATGTTCAGTCTGCTTTAGGACCTCAGATCTGACCAGTTTTTCAAAAATTTTCATTAAAATTGAAGTTAAAGCAACTGGTCTAAAGTTGTTTACCGTTTAAGGACAGCTGGATTTTGGAATGGGAACAACCACGGCTTCTTTCCAGATCTTAGGCACATGTTGTGTCTGTAAGGACTTATTGAAAATGTAATGAAACACAGGACTCAGTTCATGTGCACAGGACTTTACCGAGCGCCCACATACAGTATATTATCAGGGCCCTGACTTCTGTTCACTTTTACAGCACAGAACTCCCTTTTAATATCCTACACCTCAATATTAAAGTGCTGATTGTCATTGAGTTTCTGTTTCAAATCTTGGGTTTCTGTGCTAAAATCAGAGGAATCAAAATGACCATAAAAACAATTAAGAGCATTAGCCAGCTCTGTGTCTGAATTAAAACCATCTAAAAACACACGATTACTGCGCTCTGTGCTCTGAAGGCCTGCAATAGTTTTCATACTGGCCCAGGCTGAACCAACTTTCTTTGTTGCCATCTTGCTTTCCAATTCTGATTTATAATTCTGTTTTGCTCTTAAAATTTCGGACTTCAGCTCTTTTGTGGCAACCTGTAGCTCAGAAACAACCCCCTGTTTAAAGGCAAGTGCTTTCCTCTGTAAGCAGGATTTAACTGATTTTGTAACCCATTGTTGTTGGGATATATTTTGACGCGTTTACGTAGAACGATCATATTTTTACATAGTTACATATTTTATATTTTTATATATTTTTACATATTTTATTTATTTTGATAATGACTGGGTCCCCACGTTCATACGTATGAACGTGGGTGAGCCGCCCACTCCAGGAAGTGCCTGTGCTGCCAGCACCGCCCCCAGGCTAACGCACACACCCACTTTCTCTGCGCAGCTAACGGAGCGGTGATCGGCAAAACTCTTTCATTTTAGCATTGACACTGTGAAGAAGTAGTTCCTCTCGCACCTAATCTGCTCAGTGACAACAACTGTTTGCTTTTTTACGTAAGACAATGTCTTCTAAGTTTTCGTGGGCGGAACCCAGCGACATGCTGCAGCAGCCGGCTCAGGGATTACATTGTGGAGAGTGTAATGATGAGGTAAGTTTCATCTCAAGGCAGTTTATTACACGCTCCAACATGAGCAGAGCAGAAAAGAGAACATCACAGAAAAAACCCGTCCCTTATATATCCAGGACTCTCACAGCTCACAAGTCACATTGCATTATAATCACAAGTAACAATGTATCTCCTCTTTAATCCCTTAATATCACCCCCACAGTCTTAGGCCCACAAAGAATCCTCTAGGCCGTCTCTGCATACCAAAGCTAACACCTTCACAGCTTCCTGTTATCTCCCAGGAAACTCTGCCTTTGTTCTTATCTAAGATGTGAGGCCTTATGTAAGTCACAAAGTAGGTCACATGTGTGGCTACACCTCCCCCCAAACATTTAGATCGAACAACAGAATAACAGTTTGCATGCTGTGATAACATCATTGCACATCAATCCAAATGCTGCTTGACTTCAGTCTTCTCCCATATCTGCTGTAACCAGGTTTCACCGCCTCCGCGGCGCCGTCATGCTGGGGAGCTGCTGTCTGGGAGTGCAAACCTTTTGTCAGTCCCTGCGGGTGATCTGGGGAAATATTACTCTGGGAAGCACCCCGTGGTGGTCTGCTGCGCCGAGGGGCCCTTGCCAACAGCACTTGCTCGTCCGCCACCACAAAAGCGGGTTTGAGTCTGTTTATGCCAACCTTTTCCCTCCTACCCTCCAAATCTAGCAAAAAATGCTTGTCCCCTGATTCCAACACTCTGAACGGCCCATCATAAGGTGGTCGCAGTGGGGTGCGATGCGCGTCATGTCTGATAAAAACAAACTCCGTGTTTTTCAAAGTTTTAGGCACAATAACGCGCGGAAAACTGTGATGGACGGGGCCTGGCAGCATGCCTGCGTCAATGCTACGCTGCAACAGCTGAGACGGGGAGCTGCTTGGCGCAGGATTATCCGGGAGAAACTCCCCGGGTATTCGAAGTGGCTGCGCGAAAACGAGTTCAGCTGGGGAAGCTTCTAAGTCTTCTTTAGGCGCAGAACGCAACCCCAATAAAACCCACGGTAGCTTGTCTACCC
Organism: Pholidichthys leucotaenia; assembly: GCA_020510985.1. Lineage (NCBI taxonomy): Eukaryota > Metazoa > Chordata > Actinopteri > Cichliformes > Pholidichthyidae > Pholidichthys > Pholidichthys leucotaenia. The sequence goes on along the minus strand of CM035838.1, from coordinate 167,952,427 downwards.
AATTTGCATCCGTCAGTGACGCCCTGAGAGCCGCTTTCAATGACCTATGAAAACGTTCGCATAACCCATTAGCCTGAGGATTGTACGCGGTTGTGCGGTGAATTGTGACTCCCAGGTTGCGGGCCATTGCTGACCAAAGTTCGGAAACAAATTGAGGGCCTCTGTCGGATGTAATGTCGGATGGGACTCCAAAACGCGCCACCCATGCAGTTACAAACGCGCGCGCCACCTCCTCAGCTGTGGTTGACGCCAAAGGAACCACCTCCGGCCAACGCGTGGTGCGGTCCACCATTGTCAGAAGGAGCGTGCACCCCTCCGATGGCGGGAGGGGACCCACAAGGTCCACGTGAAAGTGGTCAAACCTCTTAGCCGGAATGTGAAATGGCTCCAGGGGAGCCCTCGTGTGTCTGTGTACCTTGGCTCGTTGGCACGCCATTCAGGCTGCCGCCCACTCCTTAACTTGTTTGCGGAGGCCCGGCCACACAAATTTTTCTGCTACCATTTTGACCGACGCGTGCACCCCCGGGTGTGCCAAAGAATGAATCGAGTCAAAAACGCGGCGGCGCCACGCTGCCGGTACCACGGGACGCGGTCGCCCCGTGGAGACATCACAGATTAGGGGGGGTCATACCGTCTTGCAGTGCCCTGCTCTCCAGCCTTAACCCTGTTGGTCCAGACTGGAGCGTGCGCACATCCGTGTCACTAACCTGCTCCGCGGCCATGGCTGTGTAATCTATCCCCACGCGGACGGGGGCAGCCACTGCGCGCGAGAGGCAGTCTGCCACTACATTCAGTTTACCCGACACATGCTGAATATCGGTAGTAAACTCTGAAATCGCGGCCAGCTGTCTCTGCTGCCGCCCCAACCACAGTTCTGAAACTTTGGCCATCGCGAATGTTAGTGGCTTGTGGTCAACGAACGCGGTGAAACAGCGCCCTTCTAGCCAGAACTGAAAGTGGCGAATGGCCAAATGGAGAGCTAGCAACTCCCTGTCAAAAGCGCTGTATTTACATTCACTATCGCGTAAGCCCCTGCTGAAAAAGGCGAGTGGCTGCCAAGCCCTGGCTACATGCTGCTCCACGACCGCCCCTATGGCCACATCTGATGCGTCAGTGGTGAGCGCTATGCGGGCCGTTGGGTCTGGATGTGCCAACAACGCAGCGTTTGCCAGGGCCGCTTTGACTTCCGAGAACGCTCGCTCCCGCTCCGGGGACCACTCGATCTTATTTGCGGGTTTCTGTTTTTTGAGTGCGGCATACAGCGGTTGCATGAGCTGCGCTGCGCGGGGGAGGAAACGGTTATAAAAATTCACCATTCCCAAAAACTTCTGTAACGCCCTGACTGTCTGCGGCCGGGGGAAATCTGCTACCGCGCGCACTTTGTCAGGCAGCGGAACTGCTCCTTCGGGGGAGACGCGGTGTCCTAAAAAATCGATCTGCGTCACCCCGAACTGACACTTCGCTGGGTTGATTATTAACCCGTGATCTCCCAACCTCCGGAAAACTGCCGAGAGGTGGTTTTCGTGTTCGTCTTCGGACGCGCTGGCTACCAAGATGTCGTCCAAGTAGACGAACACGAAAGGGAGATCGCGCAGCACCGCGTACATCATGCGTTGGAACGTCTGTGCAGCCCCTTTAAGCCCGAATGGCATGCGCAAAAACTCGAAAAGGCCAAATGGAGTTACCACCGCTGTTTTGGGTATGTCCTCAGCGCGCACTGGAACTTGGTGGTAACCGCGGACCAAGTCTATTTTAGAAAAAACGCGCGCCCCTGCCAAATGAACGGAAAAATCTTGGATATGAGGGACTGGGTAGCGGTCATGCGCTGTGGCGTTGTTCAACCTGCGAAAATCCCCGCAAGGTCGCCACAAGCCGTCAGCTTTCGGGACCATGTGTAGCGGGGAAGCCCATGGGCTGTTCGAACGCCTGATGATGCCCAACCTCTCCAGGTTGGCGAACTCCTCGCGCGCTATGGCCAGTTTAGCTGTGTCCAAGCGCCGAGGTTTTGCAAAAATGGGCGGCCCGGTGGTGGTAATAAAATGTTCCACCCCGTGCTTAGCAACAGCTGCCGAAAATGTGGGAACCGTGAGTGCTGGAAACTGAGTGAGCAGTGTGTGGAACTTACCGCCTGCAGCTGTGACGTTGGCTTGTGCTGTTGGTCGAGCCGCTCGCACTGTACAGGGGAGAGAGTCAAAAGAAAGTGCATTAACCAGGCGCCTGTTAGCGACATCAACCAACAAACCATGTGAGCACAAAAAATCAGCCCCCAATATATTGAAATTCAATGCTGCTATGGCAAAAGTCCACTCAAATGTACGGCCATATAGAGACAGAAGCAGAGTCCTCTCACCAAAGGTCTTAATCCTTGAGCCATTCGCTGCTGCCATCTCGGGACCACTGGAACCTGCCAGCCGGTCAGCGGAGGAAGGTGTGATGAAACTCAGCTGGGCACCTGTGTCCACGAGGAAATGCCTCCCCGAGCGTGCGTCCGTCAAGTAGAGCAGCTTGTTCTCCTCCCCAAGGGTCGCAGCTGCTACCAACCCCCCGGTCTTGGCGTTTCCCGAGCGCTTGAACTGGCACGGTGGTATACATTTGCGTGCCTTCTCTGCAAGGCGGCGGTGGTAGAAACAAAGGGTGTCTCCTCCGCGTTCCTTGGCCCCCGCCACCGCTGTCGTCGGTGGCTCTGCTACCGCTGTCCCTGGCTCCCTGCCATCTCCGGCCGTCGCGCCGAGCTCCGTCACTGCCGCTGTGGCCGCGCGCTGCCTGCTGGCGTTGAGAATCCGATGCGCCTCCCGGGCCAGCGTGCGGAAGTCCCGCTGGGTCAACAACGGCAAACTGGCCAGGGTAGGGTCCTGAGGAAAATGTGGGTAAAGATGAAGTGGTCATCGTCCGAGCCTTTCAACCTCAGCATCTTCTCCATCAGGTCAATGGGCGTGCCATCTCCCAACTCGGTCAGCGCCAGGAGTCTCTCTGCTCTCTCCTCGACCGAGAGGGTGTAGTGCTGGATGAGTGCAGCCTTCAACGCGCCGTATTTGTCACTGGCTGGTGGCTGTTCCAGAAGGCTCTCCACGTGTTGTGCCGTGTGGTTATCGAGCTTTGCAATCACATGGTAGAATTTCGTGTCATCTACCGCTATTCCCCAGAGGGCAAACTGTGCCTCAACCAAGTGGAACCAGGAGCGTGGGTTGTGCTGCCAAAAGTCCGGTAGCTGGACCGTAACGGCGTACGCTTGGCTGGGGGCTCCCAACAAGGCTGGCCCTGGGGAATTCTCTTCTTGCTGCATGCTACGTCTTGGGTCACCAGTGTGGAGAGTGTAATGATGAGGCAAGTTTCATCTCAAGGCAGTTTATTACACACTCCAACATGAGCAGAGTAGAAAAGAGAACATCACAGAAAAAACCCGTCCCTAATATATCCAGGACTCTCACAGCTCACAAGTCACATTGTATTATAATCACAAGTAACAATGTATCTCCTCTTTAATCCCTTAATATCACCCCCACAGTCTTAGGCCCACAAAGAATCCTCTAGGCCATCTCTGCATTCCAAAGCTAACACCTTTACAGCTTCCTGTTATCTCCCAGGAAACTCTGCCTTTGTTCTTATCTAAGATGTGAGGCCTTATGTAAGTCACAAAGTAGGTCACATGTGTGGCTACAACGTCATGAAATGGGCGGCAGCCACAAGAAGGACAGGCTGAGCTGCAGAGATCGAGGCATCTTACTTCTGGGTTGGAAAAGTAGTTCGCGAAAATAACTCATATTTCATAAGAAATTCATTCTCCAGTGTGCCAAAGGTAATATACTAGCACATACATGCATATAGTTTACTATGAAAGGCTTAAAATAGCATGATATAGGCCCTTTAATGAATGATACAAAGTATGTAGTGTGGATTGATTCAGCAAATATTTCACTCTGTGTAGTATTGCAATTGATTTGGATATTTTACCTTTCATATAATTAATATGTGACTTCCAACACAATTTATTATCAATTATTACTCCAAGGAATTCAGATACCCTTTCAATCTCTACACCATTTACACTGAGTTTAGATTCTGAGTTGTTGTGATGGTTGTTAAAAATTATAAATTTTGTCTTACTTAAATTGAGCATTATTTTGTTTGAATCAAACCACAGTTTAAGCTTTCCTAATTCCATTAGGAAATCATTGAGAGATCAAAAATTGGCCAGATCTTCCAGTGATCTTTTTGATTGTTAGTTGTGACTTAGTCCAAAACCTGGGATCAAATCCTCCCGGCAATGTGTCATTCTTTAGAAGTGCAACATACCTCTTCTGTGCATCTGAAACCAGTGTGCAGTGCACATTAAATGGTAAATGGCATTCATTTATATAGCGCTTTTTCCTCATCTCTGGATGACCAGAACGCTTGACAGATCCTGTTATCTACCCATTCACGCACATATTCTCACACCAATGGTGGCAGGGCTACCATACACAGAGAGGCGCTAGCCAGACCACCAGGAGCAACTGGGGGTTCAGTGTCTTGCTCAAGGACACATTGACATGCAGACAGTGTGGAAATCGAGCTCCTGACCCTCCAATCAGTAGCTGGCCACACTACACCTGCACCACAGCCACCCCAGTTAAGTTTTAAATGCTATACTACTGCTGCTGGGAATACTTGCAATTGAGCATGAATCATTTGAGAAAGTAAGAGGGCAAGTTAAAGCAGTTATGTGGTGTTGTGGTTAAGGTGGGTGCGTGATATGCAGGAGGTCCCAGATTCAATTCCTGTTGGGGGGTGTCCTTGTTCTTCTGAACAACTGAAGCACAGTGTGGCTTTGCTGTATAGTTTAAAGCAGGGGTTCCCAACCTTTTTTGGGTCGTGACCCCATTTTGACATCACAAATATCTCGCGACCCCAGAGACATTTTTTTTTGCTATAATTATTTTTTGATCATGTTTGTTATACTGTCTTACAAATGCAGAGTAGCCAGATTAGTTCACAAAGTGTCATTTTATTTTCTCTGATCAGGATGTACAGTTAGTGCAACTTGTATTTAAAAGGCTTAAAATTAATACTGAGCAAACAATTTCTCAAACAATGAATTGTGGAAAAAAAAACTGCAGCATCTTAAACTGGCCACAGTGAACATTTGAAAGATGGACAGTATCATAGCGCTTCAGTTTCAGCTTCAGTCATGTCTTTTATATATTATTATCCTCTCAACTCACCGCATTTAATGGGATGGCTGAGCCTGCACACCTCGCATCTCATCTCTGACGTAACATCCAGTCGGGAACGGTACTTTGACTTCATACACACAAGGGCACCGAATCCAGCTTCACACAAATATGTGCTTCCAAAAGGAACCAACATTTTTAAAGCACACATTGAGATCTCTGGGTACTCATCTCTTGCTCCAAACCAGAATTCGTCCACGGCCACTCGCGAATGTATTCCCTGATGCGTTTTGTCACATGACAGTTCAATCAGCTGTTCAACAGCGGAGGCAGGCAGGTCCACTGCGCCTGCATCATGACACTCGTAAATCCATATTTCAGGTAGCTTTCGTCATATTTTCTCTGTCTTTTTCCTCCTGGAACTGTCTTCACAGGGTCAGGCGGATGAAGAAATCTCTCCATTTTTCCTACTGACTAGGTTGTGCTTACACAGTTAGCGGGAACTCAAATAGGGGTCACGTGATCGCCACCGTCAATCAAGATGTGCCAGCTCCGATATTTTTATATACTACATTTTGTCTGAACTGATTTATATTGAAAGTGAAAGAATATAGTTCTTTAAGAGTGTGTGTGGAGCTTTAATCAAAATTTTTAAAAGAATAATAATTACTGTAGTTGAAAAAAAAATTTTATCAGTAATTTTTTTTAATCAATTATTAGACATTTCAGGCGACCCCATTTGAATTCCACGCGACCCCACGTGGGGTCGCGACCCCAAGGTTGAAAACCCCTGGTTTAAAGCAACGCTATGTAAGATTTTCACCTCAAAATAATGCTTGCAAAATTATTTTAATGGTACACTGCATTTGACTGTGTGAATGTCACTTCCTCCATAGCCTGAATGGGCCCACATTGCCTGCAAAAGCTCTCTTTTTTTGGTGGGATCGTTGAAGGGACAGCAGCTGCAATGGCTGTGGCCTCGGTCTCAGAAGTGTATCACACGGCACGACCCGAGCCACCAACAAGAAAAAGCTTTGTGGCTGGCTGTTGGGAAGGGGGCCATGGTTCCCATGATTGTGTCCTTTTCTGTGGTTCTACAAGGAACAAGAAAGTTACATAGTGCTGCTTTAAAAACTAATGCATAGGAGACCTTAGGTTTTAAATGCTGTTGCTAAACAAAACAAGACCTTGAAGTCTTGGGCAGCACGGTGGCGCAGTGGTTAGCACTGTGGCAGCACAGCAACCCACCCTTGGCTATGGGATCTCAGGTTTTATCCCACCCCCTGACCAACAGTGACGTTTCTGTGTGGAGTTTGCATGTTCTCCCTGTGTCTGCGTAGATTTACTCTGGGATTTCTCCAGTTTCCTCCCACAGGGGCCAGAAACATGCAGTTTAGGTTAACTGGCATCAACTGGGGAAGTATGAATGTGAGTTGTCTCTTGCTCCTTCCCCCTTCCCCCCAGGCCACAGCTGTAAATAAGAATGTGTTCTTAATCTGTCCTGCCTGGTTAAATAATGGTTAAATAAAAATAAAATCTATACCTGCTTGGAACCTGATGAGTGCCGCTTGCAGCTGCATTTATTTCTGTATTTGATAGCAGTGGTGGACCGTATATTTTACAACTAGGCCTTCAGTGCTGATCTACCTGATTTAAGTGCCATTCATACCAAACACCATAAAAATAGCCTATAGGGCCATCCACGCAAAGCATGTTAAAGATAACTTTAACTATAAAACTACAGTTTTAAAAACCTTTACCTTTTCATTGTAGAGCTCTGTTTCCCTGCACCATTTTTCGTTGAGCTGCAGATCCACTCTTGTTTCCCCAAAGGTTTAAAAGTACTGTTGCTTGTCCAGTTGCCGGCTGTGGCAGGAGAGAGCAATCAGGAGAGCTCAAACGGATTGAGGAGAGAACCTTCAGGAAAGAGAACGTAGCCGAAGGAGAAGGGCTGTCAGCGCTCTGGGAGTAGGAGGCGGTGTGAATGGACAGGAGATGGCGGGACAGGCACAAGGAGTGAACTTGGAAGAATGGAGGTAGGAAGGGGGAAAGAGGAAGTTTGGAGTTTGGTGGAATCCAAAAGAAGTAAACGTAAACATAAACATAAACATCACTCATTCAGAACCATCTACTGCTGAACCTTCAGAAAACAGTTTCAATGTGCTTTTCAACCAAAAAATGTAATTTGCAACATTTTAAAGTTAATATACATGATCAAGATATTGGTTCAGTTACAGAATTCAAATACTTTGGCATTGTACTAGATCCTCAACTCAAATTTAATCTTCACATAAAGAAGATTTCTAAAACAGTAAAAAAAAAAATTGAATTGCTTTAAATTAATTAGACATTACATACCACACCAAGCAGCTGTACTGTATATGCATTCTATGGTTTTTTCGCATATATCATACTGTCTGACAGTTTGGGCTCAAGCAGCTCCTTCTACAATAAAACATATAGGTTCATTATATAATCAAACTCTAAAAATTCTGGATAAAAAGCCCATTAGGTAGCATCATCGTTATATTCTAAAAAAATATAATCTACTGAGTTTTGAGAGTTTCACTGACCTTTGTTTTCTGAAATTAATTTTCAAATGTTTCCATAAATCAGCGCCAGAGCCACTTGTTGGATTCATCCAAAGACAGGACAGCAGCAGAGCCACCAGGAGTTCTGTTAACAACAACTGTAAAATATCCCACCGCAGAACCACATTTGGACAAACAGCTTTTTCTATAAAGGGCAGTCATATCTGGAACACAATGCCAAATGAAATCAAAATAATAACGGATTTTAAAACATTTATTACAAAGGTTAAAAACTGGCTGAAAAGTAAACAAGAATGTATGAAATGATTGTCTGCAGGGTGTGAGTGAAGAAGGGAAGGCAAATGTGTAACAGGCATTTTACTGTAACAGGCAAATGTGAATCAGGTTTTTATATTGTGTATTTATAATTTTGTTTGCATTGATGTATGTGGATAATGTTTATACTGTTTTCATTTTGTTTTTTCTTCATCTTTTTCTCTTTTTCTCTGTTTCTTTTCTCTAAAGCCCATCCAGGGACAAGAGTTGCAAACTAGCTTAATGCTATACACTCTATGTGCAACACATCAGATTTTCTTTTTTGACTATGTTTATTGCACTGTCCCTGACAAATAAACAAATAAAATTAAAAAAAAATAAAGAAAAACATTCAAGAGCGTTATCAAGTGCCGATGAATTAGAAGATGCACAATCCTGGGATAAACAGAAGGAGTGTAACGTAATCATTAAACTTACTCAAGAAGGGGCATCATTTCATGAGTGGAACCCAATTAAGCTCACAAAAGCAATTAACAATTTACTTGGAGAAGTTATAAATGCAAGAATTCTTCATAGTGGTTCATTACTAGTCACATGTAAAGATAATGTTCAAGAAGGAAAAGCAATCAGAATCAATAAGATGGAGGGGAAAAAATGTGCAGTGTTCACTAATGGAAGGAAATAAGGCAATGAGGGGAGTTATACTGGGCATTTCAACGGCTGTCTCAACTGATGAAATAATGAAAAACTTAACTGGAACAAAAGTGATAGAGGTACAAAGACTGAAAACTAACAGAAATGGTGAAAACTGTGACAGTCTGTAATGTTAAAATTTGATGACGCAAGACTGCCAAGTAAGGTGTATATTGGCTACATGAGCTACGAAGTCAGACTTTACGTTCCTCTTCCCCTCAGATGTTTCAAGTGTCAAAAATTTGGTCATTTAGCGGCAATATGCAAAGGTAGACAATGATGTGCCAGAGGCAAACATGAGTTCGAAAAGTGTGAAAGAGGAGCCTGTAGAGGAATGATGTGACGAGACACAAGAGCTACCAGTTCAGCACTTTATTCAACTCCAACAACAAGAATAACTTCTGGCGCCAAGGCGCATACAGTTATATCACCTCCTCCTCCCCCTTGGCGCATACATTTACATCTCCTGCCCCAGGTGCCAAGGTGCATACATTTATACCTCCTGCTCCCTCCCCCTACTCCGCAAGTCACTGGGTGAGAGTGGAACCTCCTGGTACCCCCTCCCCCACAAACACCCAAAAGGGGCCTTAACAGTCCAGTATCTTGGGCTTGAGCAATCACCCGTAACAGCTGTAACGTGGAGCAGCCGAGCCGACCGAGGGCCTTCTGGTCAAGGTGGGGAGGGAAAAGGCTCAGTCTCCGGCAAACAGTCCTCTGATGGGGAAAAAGGGAGGGAGGGAAAAGACTTGGTCTCCAGCAAACAGTTCTCTGAAGGGGGAAACCAACCTGTGAACCCATCGCAGGTGGGCGTCCGCACTGGGGAGCCTGGGCCAGCGCTACCTGCTCATCTGCTAACACACCTGCAGGCTTAAGTCTGCCTATACCGATGGTTTCCCTGCGTCCCCCAAAATCTAATACAAAATGTTTCGCCCCTGTTTCCAAAACTCTGAAAGGGCCGTCGTACAGCGGGCGCAGCAGGGTTCTGTGGGCATCGTGTCTGACGAACACAAACTCGGCATTCTCCAAACACTTTGGAACAAAAGTGTGGTGAAAACAATGGTGCATTGGCCCTGGAATGCCGCTTGCCTCTGCCCTGGGAAAAAGGCACGCCGACGAGTCGGTACCAGGTGTGGGACCTTCCAGCAAAAATTCCCCCGGGATCCGCAATGGTTGACCAAAAACGAGCTCAGCCGAGGAAGCTGCTAGATCCTCCTTGGGCATGGAGCACAATCCCAGTAGGACCCTAAGCAGGCGGTCGACCCTATTTGCATCAGTTAATAAGGCTCTGAACGTGGCTTTAAGCAGCTTGTGGAACCTCCTGCACAAACCATTAGCCTGCGGGTTGTATGCGGGGGTACGATGAACTTTGACCCCCAGGCTCTCAGCCATCACGGACAAGAGTTCCGAAATGAACTGGGGACCCCTGTTGGCGGTGATGTCTGACGGAGAACCAAAACATGTGGCCCAGGATGACAAAACTGCGTGGGCAACGTCAGCAGATGTGGAAAAAAGCGGAACTGCCTCTGGCCAACATGTGGTGCGGTCCACTACCGTCAAAAGGTGCGTGAAACCCTGCGATGACAGAAGGGGGTCCACTAAGTCCATGTGGACATGGTCGAACCTCCTGCTTGGAATCCAGAAAGGTTTGAGGGGGGCCTTGGTGTGCCTCTGAACCTTAGCCTGTTGGCACGCAACGCACACAGCATCCCACTCCTTCACATCCTGGCATAAGTGGGGCCAAATGAATTTAGACTCCACCAGCTTAACTGAAGCCCATACACCAGGGTGTGAGAGAGAGTGAACGGACTCAAAAACACGGCGGCGCCAGAACAACCGGGCGGGGACGGCCAGTAGAGATGTCGCGGTGGGGGCGGGGGGGGGGCAACCCTCTTGTACCACCCTGCTCTCCAGTTTAAGGCCCGTACCCGTGGAATGGAGTGCATAAATGTCCGCATCTCCCAGTTGTTAGGCGGCCATAGCGGAAAAATCAATACCCAAGTAGACTGGAGAGACCAGTGTGCACAACAGTCGGCCACAACATTGAGCTAACCAGCCACATGTTGAATGTTGGTAGTGAACTCCAATATTGCGCCTAGGTGACGTTGCTGCCGCGCTGACCACAGTTCTGAGATCTTGGACATCAAGATACTTCACCCCCAATTGCTCCTGGTGGGTCTGGAAGTGCCATGTTAGGTAGCATGCCGCCATCAGTGTGTGAATGTGTGTGTAAATGGGTGGCTAGCAGGATCTGTAAAGCACTTTGGTCATCAAGAGATGAGAATAAAAGCGCTATATAAGAGAATGCCATTTACCATCTTGGACATCGCGCAGGTTAAAGGCTTGCTGTTGACAAACGTAGTAAATTCATAACCCTCGAGCCAAAACTGGAAGTGACACGAGGCCAGGTAGAGGGCCAACAACTCTCTGTCGAAGGTGCTATACTTACACTTGCTATTGTGCAGAGTACGGCTAAAAAAGGCGAGAGGTTGCCACGAACCAGAGACATACTGTTCAACCACTGCTCCTACCGCGACGTCAGACGCATCTGTAGTAAGCGCGTTCTGCACTGATGGGGATAGGTGGGCCAGCAAAGCCACATATGCGAGCACAGTTTTGGCACCTGCAAAAGCCTGGACCCGATCGGGGGTCCAGTCAATGCTATCCGCGGGTTTCTTCTTCTTGAGCACGCCGTACAGTGGTTACAGCAGCTGGGTTCCCCGGGGAAGGAAACAGTTGTAAAAAATTGACCATTCCCAAAAATTCCTGCAGTGCCCTCATGGTCTGCAGACACGGGAAATCTGACACCACCCGCATTTTATCCGGCAGCGGGATTACACCCTCAGATGAGATGCGATGGCCCAAGAAATCAGTCACCGGCAATCCGAACTGACACTTTGCTGGATTAACTATCAATCTACCTACGGGTACAAATAAAGTAACCTGAACCTGAACCTGAACCTGAACCTGAATCTGTGTGCTTCCAGCCGATGGAAAACTTGTTTCAGATGGGAAAGGTGCTCCTCCTCAGACGCGCTAGCCACCACAATGTCATCTAGGTAGATGAACACGAACAGCAAGTCACGGAGCACCGCATCCATCATCCTCTGAAAAGTCTGAGCTGTGCTCTTCAGCCGAAACTGCATGCAAAGAAACTCGAAAAGGCCGAAAGGTGTTATCACCGCTGTTTTTGGGACATCTTCAGCGTGAACCATGACCTGGTGGTAGCCGAGGACCAGATCCACCTTCAAAAAAATGCATATTCCAGCCAGGTGCACCAAAAAATCTTGAATGTGCAGGATGGGGTAACAGTCATGCTCAGTGATGTTGTTCAAGTGACGGAAATCACTGCACGGCCGCCACGAACCATCGGACTTGGGTACCATGTGCAGTGGGGATGCCCAAGGGCTATTGGAGCACCAAACAATCCCCAAACGTTCCAAGTTAGCAAACTCTTCCCATGTGATGGCTAGCTTAGCCGCGTCCAAGCGGTGCGGGTGCACGAAGACCAGCGGTCCCTTTGTAGTGATAAAATGCTCAACCCCATGCTTGGTTACAGTAACGGAAAAGGTAGGCACCGTGAGCGCGGGAAAATCAGAAAGCAAACGTTGATGCACATCCCCTGAGGCTAAAAAATTAGCATGTGTTAGTGGCCCAGCTCCCCAAGTCATACAAGACAGTCAAGAAAAAGACATAGCATCCACCAAATGTCTATTAACAACATCTACAAGGAGACGGTAAGTACACAGAAAATCAGCACCTAAGATAGGAACTGATTTTGCCACAAAGTCGCACTTGTAGTTGCGTCCATGAAAACACACAGCCACTGACCTTTCTCCAAAAGTCTTGATAGGGAAGCCATTAGCGGGAGTTAATGACGGGCTGCAAACTTCAGCCAACCTATCAGTGCCGACCGGCAAAATAAGACTCTTCTGGGAACCAGAGTCGACCAAAAACAGTCTCCCGAAACTTGTGTCCTCGAGGAAAAGCAGCTTCTCCCTGTTGCCAGCAGTCACAGCTGCTACTGACCGCTGGCTGGCCCGTTTCCCAGCATCTTGAAATGGCATGGCGGGAGACAACGCTGAGCGTCTGCGCCAAAACACTAATGGTAGAAACACACCGTCCCGTTCTGGCGTCTCCAAGTGGCTGTCCTAGCCACAATCCTTGGCTCCACAATCTCAGTGGACTCTGGCGAGGATCCCAGTGTCACCACCTGTATGCCGAAACTCCTGTTTGCCAGGATAATGTGGTCTGCTTCTTCCGCCAGTGCACAGTAGTCCCTGGCAGCCAGCAGCGGTGAGTTGGCCAAAATTGTCCATGCTGAAACTGGAAGTTTCCTCAGGAAGAGATGGACGAAGAGATAAGCTCCATCATCTGTGCCCAGCAAAGCCAGCATACTTTCCATTAACTCCACAACCAAGCCGTCTCCTAATTCAGAGTGGGAGAGGAGCCTCTCCGCTTTCTCCACATCGGAGAGGGTGTAACGCCACAACAGCAGCTGTTTGAGAGTGTCATATTTCCCCCGGGGTGGGGGGTCTCAAAGCAGGCTCATGGCACGCTGAGTGGAGCGTGGGTCTAGCAAAGCCACCACGTAATAGTATCTTGTGTCGTCTGCAGAAATTCCACAGAGAGCAAACTGAGCCTACACATGGATGAACCCAGCAGTCGGGTCATGTAACCAGAAGTTAGGGAGTTTGATCATCATGGCAAATGAGGCCAAGGTCTCGGGGGGGGGGGGGGGGACCCTAGCATGGGTGTTCCCAAAGAGGAGTTTGCTTTGTCTTCCAGCCTGAGCATTTTCATATCGTAGGTCGCCAGTGTGGAGGAATGATGTGACGAGACACAAGAGCTGCCAGTTCAGCACTTTATTCAACTCCAACAACAATAATAACTTATGGCGCCAAGGCACATACATTTATATCTCCTCCTCCTCCCCCTTGGCGTATACATTTACATCTCCTGCTCCAGGTGCCAAGGCACATACATTTACATCCCCTCACCTTGGCACCAAGGCGCATACATTTACATTTCCTGCTCCAGGTGCCAAGGCACATACATTTACATCCCCTCACCTTGGCACCAAGGTGCATACATTTACACCTCCTGCCCCTGGTGCATACTTTTACACCTCCTGCCTTCTCCCCCTACTCCCCAAGTCACTGGGTGAGAGTGGAACCTCCTGGTGGTCCACCACAAGCCAAATTAAAATGCTGTAACTGCGGTGGTGAGCATAGCTCTGCCTATCGAGGTTGTGAAGCCAGCAAAAGAGCAGCAGAAATTCAGCAGGTAAAAGTTTTCCAGGGATTAACATATGCAGAAGCTGCGAAAAAGGTGCCAGTTAAAAAAGTGGGAGTGGACTCCCAGCAGGGAAAGTGTGCAGGCTTGCAGGACATGCAGTAGAATTGAGGAATATACTCTGCGTATGAAGGCAAATAATTTTGTCTTATTTGTGGTAGATGTGATAAACTGCACTGCACAGACTTCCAAGAAAACAAAAAATCAAAATCATGGTGAAAGCAGCAGAAAAATATATTGGCATTAAGGGACTACATTGGGAAGCAGTTGAGGACTTGTTAAGTGGGGGATCTTTAAGTATACAGACATCATGGGCTGGTGGGTCTTAATGGTAATCACGATTCTGCAATGGAATGCCAGGAGAATGCCAGTATCAAATGGGCAAGAATTCAAAAAGTTTATATCTAATATGCAAGACAAACCCCAGGTAATTTGTATACAGGAAATATGGCTAAAACCTCAGTTGGATTTTGTCATTCGAGGACACACATCTATAAGGAATGACAGGGAAACCGGTAGAGGAGGGGGTGTAGCAACTTTTGTGCAGAATAGAACAAATTATAAAATAATGGACATAGGGAAAGACAATGAATCAATAATGGTAAAAATATGGGCAGTAAAAGATGAAATAGCAATTATTAATTACTATAATCCATGTAACAGATTGACGGTCGACACTTTGAACATTGTAAATAGACAAGCACAGGGTAAGGTGGTTTGGTGTGGGGATTTTAATGCACATAACACATTGTGGGGTAGCATGAATATAGATGTAAATGCCACAGTAATTGAGGAATTTTTAGAGGATAGGGGGTTAGTATGCATGAATGATGGGAAAGGTACTAGATTCAACAGTAAGCTAGACACAGAAAGTGTGATTGGCCTAACTTTGTTTTCAATTGCTGTTGCAGGTATCACATCTTGGAAGGTATTAAGTCAGTCAGCTGATAGTAGTGATCATTACCCAGTAAGAGTTAAAATTGGTCTAGAAGTGGGAGTAGAAGGGATACAATCTGGCACAAGATGGAAATTAGATAAGGCAGATTGGGATAAATTCAAATATCTTTGTAAGACTAGATGTGAGCAGCTACATAGTGAGGACATTATTGATGTGGAGAAATTTAGTCAAAGTATTAGTGTGATAATAGAGTCAGCAAATCAAACAATACCAAAAAGTACAGGCTATAGACAATGAAAGAATCTTCCTTGGTGGGAGGATAATTGTAATAAAGCTATTAAAAACAGAAATAGGGTATCACGACGGCCCTCACGGACCGTCACAAGACGCCTCAGTCACCAGAGAGTTTGCAGTGGTAATTTATTGTTGAGTAAGGATGAACACACACAGAACACATGCAGTGGCTGGGGGAAGTCTGAGCCGGGGAACACCCGATGCGCCAGACGAGATAATCACAAAGATACAGTCACATAGAGCGTACCTTACAACGGGACCGTTAACAGACGGGTAACGGGGGATTCCCAAGTCCGTTAACCACGATGAGCAAGGAGAATAACAGGAGCACGACGGAACGTGGCTGAACATACAGGTGAACAACAGGATATAACAGAGACTGCCACGTTGGAGGACATTTAGCACCCGCTTATATCTCTGGTGGCTAATGACCCCAACGCGGCACAGCTGCTGCTAATGACAGCAGAGCAGCAGCTGACTTTGACAGCAGGGAGCTCCCCCGGGCGCCTTCACAATAAGAGCCCGAGGAGCTGGAAGGAATCCTCAGCTGCCAAAGCCAGAGAACAAAAAGATATGAGACCCGAGTGTGGCCAGAACCGACACTCGGGTTATGACAGTACCTCCCCCTCAAGGCCGAGCTCTGAGCGGCCTGAGTAACACCCAAGCCCCCCGCCCACCCCCCTAGGGTGGGTGGATGGGGAGCTGGCAGGAGGGAGAGAGAGACAAACAACCAACAAGGCTACAAAGGTAGGGAGAAAAAAAACCCACAATAAGTACAAAATAGGCAACACACCCTTGGGCAAACAGAGTGACACAAAAACACAAAACAATCCCCCCCCCACACACACCCCAACAGTCCCACAGACGAGATCAGGAACCCGGAAAGGGCGCAGTCCAGGCCCGGAGAGATGGGGCAAAAGGTTCGGGGGGGTCGTCCGGCAACAAGAGGCCACAGAACAGGGAGGGGAAAAGAGGACAGTTCGGGCGGCCTACCCCAGTCCCATGCTCGGGGGAAGAGAGTTTCAGGCGGCCGGAGCAGGTCGCCGCACAGGAAGATAAACAGGTCGGGGGGCCGGCCCAGAGAACCAAACCAACGAGACAGCCCTTCAGGCAGCTGCCCCGCAACACCAGCCCACCAGAACCGTTGGGAGGAAGCAGCCGGTGATCCCGCAGAAAAGGGGGGAGATGAGGGGAAACCGGGCGGAGCGTTCGGGACCCCAACGGCCCCAGGTGGAGATGGGTAGTGCTCCTCAGGGAGACGAGGAGGATGACTGTGGAGATGAGGGTGATGAAGAAAACGAGCCTGTCCAGCATCCGGTGGCTGGGGATCTGCAGCTCCCTCACCGAACCTAGGACCTGCTGGTGCAGCACCCACGGTGGACCCCGATTGGGCCTCCGGAACAGCACTCCCGGTGGACCCCAACTGGACTGGAACAGCACTCCCGGTGGACCCGGTCGGCGTGGCACCAGACTCGACCTCCAACCCCGAAACCGGAACCTCTGGCGCAGCAGGTGAGAGCAGCCCCTATCCGGCGACCCTGGGAGAAGACTCACACAAGAGAGAAAACCCGGGATCAGGATCACCGGCAGCGCCAGAACCCGGTGAGATAAGCTCGGACGCAGCGGGCGGCTGCACCCGGCTCATCTCCCCTTGAGACAGGCAAAAGTGCTCTAAAAGGTGAAGAAGAAAGATAAAACAGAGCACTTGCCTGAGCTCGGGTTCTGACGCCGTCCAGGACTGCGATGATCCGGGCTCAGAAGTCAGGAGGTCGTCCTCAGGCTCCCACTCAGCTGCGTCGGGCTCCGCAGCTGGCATGATGGTGCGTGCAGCTAGAGAGTCCTCCAGCACCGATGTCCACGCCGGTGGCCCGCACGCCGTGGTGGCAGGAGAATCTCGCCCTGCTGGACCGGACCGCTCCTCCGTGGAACCCCGGGGATGCTTCTTCATCGGCGATGGCTCCATGCTGCAGTCCGCTCTCCTCCTCCGCCCATGGCATGGCTGCGGAACCGGAACCAGGCTCTCCAGAACCGCAGGCCCCCTCCTCATCCAGCGACGTTGGCCTTACGTCGAGGACCGCTCAGCGGGGGGAGACACAGAGGAAGCAGGGTTATTACTTTCGTCCACAGCGGGTGGAGGGAGCTCAGGGGGCTGCATACCCCTAACTCCACCCCCAGGAGTCAGACAAGGCAAAACAATATCAAAAGAAGAGAAATTATCATGCACTTGCCTTTCCCCTAAGGGTAAGATGGTCCTCGCTGTGGGGGACGTCATTCCTTCCTTTCCCCGCTGGATGGCGACAGAGGGCCCTCTGGGAAGACGAGATGAGGCCACTCGAGGCGGATCCGGGATGAAGCTCGCCGAAACGGAGCTCTCGTGACACACAGCAGCCAGGATAGGCGACAAGGAGGAGGGGGCGACAGCCGGGGTCAGTCGGGCATGAAGCACTGACGGGACAGCAGGCGAGGGCCCGGGAGAAGACGAGGCTGCGGGGATTCCCCTCTGACGAGGCGCGGGAGTGACAGCTGTGTGGGGGGTTGAGCCCTTGCGGCGACCCGGGACAGCATCCAGACGGGGCTCTAGCCGAGGTTGGAAGCCGGAGTGACGACGGTTCCTTGTAGGGGGTGAGGCGAAGGTGAGGTCCGGAAATCGCCGTTCCTGAGCAGAAACGGTGGCAAGCAAGTCAGCAAACTCAGGAAACTCACGCAGCGCTGGATTCCTCTCCACGAGTCTAACCGCCGCCACCACATGCTTCATACACGCTGGAGGATTCTCAGCGGAGCAAGCAGCTGCCACCCGGTCCCAGATCTTGTCTGCTGTCATCTGCAGCTTCTCTGGGGGAATCCCGAGTGACGACATGCCCGATGGGAAAAGACCTCCGGATGGTGCGAACTCCCGGGCCGGAACAGAGGCAGGAGCGGGATCCCGAAGCGAGGGGCGACGTCTCCTCCGCTTCAGCTTCCTGCCAGGATTTCCCTCCAGCCCTCGGAGTATCTCACGCTGGGCGGCGATGTCATCTCTCCTCACGCTTACCTCTGGATGATTAGTGAAGCGGGGGAGAGAATCCAGAATTTCCTCGGCTAGGTCCAGGTACCAGGGCACTTCGCTGTTGTATTCGAGGAGGGAGGCGGCGACAAGGACTCTGTCCATGCGCTCGAGGGTGTCAGCAAGAACAGCGTCCTGCCTCCGAGCACGAGACCTCCACGATGGCATGCTTCAACACGGCACCCAGACAGGTAGGAACAAACAGTCCACTACTGCAAACTACACGGTGAATGGCGTCTCGATGCAACGCCTCCTCTTCGGGCGTTTGGCGGCAGTCTACTATCACGACGGCCCTCACGGACCGTCACAAGACGCCTCAGTCACCAGAGAGTTTGCAGTGGTAATTTATTGTTGAGTAAGGATGAACACACACAGAACACATGCAGTGGCTGGGGGAAGTCTGAGCCGGGGAACACCCGATGCGCCAGACGAGATAATCACAAAGATACAGTCACATAGAGCGTACCTTACAACGGGACCGTTAACAGACGGGTAACGGGGGATTCCCAAGTCCGTTAACCACGATGAGCAAGGAGAATAACAGGAGCACAACGGAACGTGGCTGAACATACAGGTGAACAACAGGATCTAACAGAGACTGCCGTGTTGGAGGACATTTAGCACCCGCTTATATCTCTGGTGGCTAATGACCCCAACGCGGCACAGCTGCTGCTAATGACAGCAGAGCAGCAGCTGACTTTGACAGCAGGGAGCTCCCCCGGGCGCCTTCACAATAAGAGCCCGAAGAGCTGGAAGGAATCCTCAGCTGCCAAAGCCAGAGAACAAAAAGATATGAGACCCGAGTGTGGCCAGAACCGACACTCGGGTTATGACATAGGGTATCCGGGCAAGTGAAAAAGTATCATACTTTGGAAGCAGTGAATGAGTACAAACTGTTGAGTAGTAATATGGTGCTGGGTGTAGTAGGAGTGATGGCTCCGTCTTTCTGGTTCCGCTGTCACTCGGGGTATAAAGGGCACAGGCAGAAGAGACTCTTTCTCTTCGACCATCAACCATCTTCCTGTACAGAGTATTGTGTATGGTTCTGACTAATAAAGTGATGTTCAGTTGTATTCACAGCCTCCTCCTTGTCTACCAGATTATGGACATAACATTTGGTGACAAGGTAAAAAGTATGGAGCAAGCTACTTCTGCTTTTCAGCCGTTTTTGGAGGTTCCGGGTGACCCGCCGGTCCCCTGGGCTGGGTGGTACGCAGCTTTCTGGAATTATCTGGTGGCCCTTAACCTCGGCGAGCTCGAGAAGATGCGTGCGAGAGCTCTCTTGGTTCATAATCTTGGTATGGAGGGTCAAAGGATCCTTGGCACGCTAGGAGGGGCTGATAGTTTTGAGGACATGGAGTTGCTGATGGCGTGCTACTTTCGCGCTCCGGAAAATGTCATAGTCCGGTGGATACAGTTTAGGCAGTGGCACCAGCGGACGGGAGAGTCAGTACAGTGATATGTTGCAGACCTATGTCAGCTGGCGGGGAATGCCAGTTTGGGGCCCTGGAAGAAGAGATGGTCCGTGACCAACTAGTCCACAACGCTCTTTGTTCTGCGACATGTTCGAGGCTCCTGACGTTCCCGGGAGAACTGACGCTAGCAACGGCTATCGAGATGGCGCAACAGTTCGAGGCAGCAGAGAAGATCTCAAAAGACCTCCGTGAGAGAAGCACGCTACACGATGAAGAACCACGTTTGAAGGTGCTTGTCATGGTCTGAGTGCTGACTCTGGCCACACTCGGGTTGTCCGATAGTCCTCCGTTCTCTGCTCTGGTTTACCACAGGGCCTTCGGGCTCTTATTGTGACACCGTCTCAGCGGGGCTTCCGGGTGTCAGAGCTGCGCTCCGCAGGGATAACTGGTAATCAATCAGCTGATGACATTCTCGTCAGCTGAGTACTCTGTGAGGCCCTATTTAAGGGAGCAGCTCAGGTTACTCCGGGCTGCGACCTCGTCGAACATTCCTCGGTTTAACCCCGTCTGTGGATTCTGGAGTTTTCTTCCCTCTGTAAGTGTTCCCCCTCTTAAGGGCCTTTTCCACTAGCACGGATTAGCATGCCACGGGACAGCTCAGCACGCTTTTAGTCTGTTTCTCAGTGTGCCGTTCTCTTGCAATCTGTAATTTGGCACCAAAGTGTATGTTCGCGTTTTCGCCCCACGTGGTTTATTATTTTGTACCATTACCCTGTGTTAATAAAATACACAAACTCATCGGCTGGCTCTTGGTGTCTCATTTGTGGTCCGCGAGGACCGCAGCATGACAGTGCTGGCTGTGGACCCTGATAGCAAAGACAGCGTGAGCGAAGAGGAATACGCTGCCTCTGTGAAAATTAGGTCCGCCCCGGGTTCGCCAAGATGTTATGGCTGTTGGTCCACAAGGCCCTGGTATAAGGCAAGAGAGTGTCCGGCGAAGGGCAAGCGCTGTGGCAAGTGCAGTCTGCTGCACCATTTTGCCAGGGCCTGCAAAAATTTTGAGCGAGGGGACCGAAGACATAGGGCAGATTTCCCCACAGAGACTCCTATGGTTGTTCATACTGTCTCCCCGAGCACAGATGGACGGATATATTGCAATGTTCTGCTGGACGGCATGGAAGTGCTGTTAATGGTAGACACGGGAGCAGCAGCTTTGGTGTTGAACTGGTCCACTGTGAGGAGTCTGTTCCCACACTACTGCGTGAGTGACCTATCAACGCCTTTGTTTGGCTACGGAGGAAGCAAGATGGCCATAGTGGGTTTGCTGGAATTGACGGCAAGGTACAAGTCGGCGATGATGGCTAACGTCCAGTTTGTGGTGACTGCCTATGGATCGAACATCATGGGATGTGATATGTTCTACAGCCTGGGGTTCACAATCGCCAGCGGTGTCAGAGAAGAGTGGTCGGGCTGCGGATTATGGAACCGACACGGGAGCAGCAGCTTTGGTGTTGAACTGGTCCACTGTGAGGAGTCTGTTCCCACACTACTGCGTGAGTGACCTATCAATGCCTTTGTTTGGCTACGGAGGAAGCAAGATGGCCATAGTGGGTTTGCTGGAATTGACGGCAAGGTACAAGTCGGCGATGATGGCTAACGTCCAGTTTGTGGTGACTGCCTATGGATCGAACATCATGGGATGTGATATGTTCTACAGCCTGGGGTTCACAATCACCAGCGGTGTCAGAGAAGAGTGGTCGGGCTGCGGATTATGGAACCGACCTGCTCCGCACGTGGAGGACGATGCAGTTTGGGACAGTGATTGGCCCGGTGTTATGGGAGGTGTGCAGGACCAGCGTCATGAGATGCCATCGTGGGAGGGTTCCTATGCCAGTGTCCAAGTTACCCTGGATGTGGGAACTGGACAGCACAGCGGAGCACCCGGGATGGCGGATGGAGCCAAGATGTGGGCATTGTCTGCTTCCGGAGTTCGGGCTGGTGCTACTGAGAAGCAGGGAGCTGCAGTGGCTGTGCCGGCACTGGGAGTGAGTGGAGAGTGGGGCAGGACCAGCTGGCGTGATACCACGATGCGGCGGACATCAGCACCACAGGAGGGCTTTGAATTGGGTCAGTGGGATGGCTCGGCCCAGGAAGGAAGCCCGGTCACGACATGGTGGGCACACAAAGCTGAGTCAGGCTCCCCTGTGGGTCGGTGACGAGGTCCGGCCCAGGGAGGAGGCTCGGGTGAGAGGAGTGCACGTAAAACGAAAACGGTGAGATGAACAGGGACGGCTGAGGGTAGTGGCAGCACCGGAGGATGGCTACTTGGGACTGTCCGACAAATTGTGGAGACACCTCAACGAGCTGCAGCGCGTGGAAAAGAGGAGTCACCAACGTGGCCCGCTTTTGGAGCTGAAGAGACGAAGACACTCCAGGAGGGGGCCGCCAGATGGCAATCCAAGGGGTGGGCCTCCCACAGGGACCGTGTGGTGACTGTAGGGGGGGCTATTGGCATGGTGTCGTGCAGGTGCTAATGTGCCGTTTTACCCGACAAGTCACAATGTTAATGTTAATATGTACACTACCGTTCAAAAGTTTGGGGTCACTTAGAAATTTCCTTATTTTTGAAAGAAAAGCACTTTTTTCAATGAAGATAACTTTAAACTAATCAGAAATACACTCTATACATTGCTAATGTGGTAAATGACTATTCTAGCTGCAAATGTCTGGTTTTTGGTGCAATATCTAGATAGGTGTATAGAGGCCCATTTCCAGCAACTATCACTCCAGTGTTCTAATGGTACAATGTGTTTGCTCATTGCGTCAGAAGGCTAATGGATGATTAGAAAACCCTTGTGCAATCATGTTAGGTCTGCAATGCTGTAATTGCTGCAAATGGGGGATTCTTTGATGAAAGCAAAGTTTGAAGGAAAAAATTATTATTTCAAATACAAATCATTATTTCTAACCTTGTCAATGTCTTGACTATATTTTCTATTCATTTTACAACTCATGGTGGTAAATAAGTGTGACTTTTCATGGGAAACACAAAATAATTGTCTGTGTGACCCCAAACTTTTGAACGGTAGTGTACGTGTTGCATTTTGCCAGGTGTTTAAAAAAAAAATCCTCAACACTGTTTGTACCATGTTTGAATAATGTTGTTTTGTGAATTGCCTAAGTTTTGGAGTGGTCGTGTTGGGGTGAGGGGCTGGCAACATATTAGAAATGTACATATTGACTGCTAGATTGGTTAGTTTTGTTGTTGGGAAAGTTTTGTATATAAGTGTTCTGGGCTTATTTTAGTTTGTTTAGGAACACGGCTATTTTTATTTTATGGACTGTAGAGGATCAAAGACGGCACAATAACCCGTCTGGCCGTGGGTGGGGGCAGTAGTCTACCTGTTCCCCTCTAGGTAACTTTATTGTGTGAATGGATAGGCTGTATATTTTGTTATTAGCATGTGAGTCAGGTTTAAATTTTGGGAGGGCCAAATCCGTGTGTCTACATTTTTCTACGGTGGTGGTGGTGGTGGGGGTGTTGAGTAGTAATATGACGTTTGGTGTAGTAGGAGTGACGGCTCCGTCTTTCTGGTTCCGCCGTCACTCGGGGTATAAAGGGCACAGGCAGAAGTCTTGTCTCTTCGACCATTGACCATCTTCCTGTACGGAGCGCCTAGTATTGTGTGTGGTTCTGACTAATAAAGTGATTTTGATATTGTAATACTATAGGAAGAGAAACACAGCTATCAGATATTTGGGGAATGATTAAGAAAATGACTGGCATTAGAAGAGAATACAAAGTAGTGTTGGAGAGTAATGGGGAAATAATTGTCACTAATATAGACAAAAATATGCCAATTAAATCTAAAAGAATAATAAGAAGACTGCGTGAAGAATAAAAAGGCTTCGTGTTTTCGTGCTACTTAGTGTTGTTTAAATTGTTTAATGTACATATATGATGCTGCGCACAAGCTACAGTCACCACAGCTTTCTGGAGATAAGGAATACGACTGGACATGACGTCTTGGACCACAGTGTTACAGAGGAGCTCCGTGGCCTGGGTCTCCTCCACCAGTCCTCCACACCCTCTGACTCGAGTGTCGTGTCTCATCCCAAATGGAGGCGTCGCAGACGGTGTGAGCAGAGACAAAAGAGAGGTAAATGTGGAGGTATCCGAGTGAGGCTAACCGCTAGCCCGCACAGACTCCTGATCCCTTCACTGATTCTGGCCAACGTACGCTCACTAGACAACAAAATGGACCACATACAGCTCCTGAGATCTACACGTGATGCGCAGATCTGCTGTGTTTTTATCTTTACGAAAACGTGGTGAAATGACAATATACTGGACTCTGCTATTCAATTAGCTAGTGTAATATGCTATCATAGCGATAGAATGCTAATGGTAGGAGGGAAAACCCGGGGTGGAGGCATGTGTGTTTACATCAGTGATGCTTGGTGCAGAGATGCAACTGTCGCACACAAGCACTCTTCTCCGCTGGTGGAGTTTATGATCCTCAAGTTAGCATGCGGCCTACATATCTCCCGAGGGAATACTCACACGTGATCTGCATTGTTATTTATGCAAATCCGATGGTGAACGTTGGGACAGCGTGTGATGTCATCCACTCAGTAACTGGCAGGCTGCAGACAGAACACCCAGATGCTCTTTTCCTTATCTCAGGCGATTTCAACCATGTTTCACTGTCTCCCATTCTACCCACGTTTACCCAGTATGTCACATGCCACACTAGAGACAATAAAACACTGGACTTATTCTATGCAAACACTAAGGAGGCGTACACCTCATCACCACTCCCCCCACTTGGGAGATCGGATCACAACTTGGTTCATCTCTGGCCGGTGTACAAACCCCTAGTGCACAGACAACCTCCGGTCATGCGCACAGTGAAGTTATGGTCTGAGGAGGCAATGGACGCTCTAAAGGACTGTTTTGAAACCACTGCCTGGGAACAGCTCTGCGATCCACATGGTGAGGACATCGATGGCCTCACTCACACCATCACGGACTACATCAGCTTCTGTGTGGACAACACTGTTCCCACCAAGACCATACGGTGTTGCTCAAACAACAAACCCTGGATCAACCCTGAGATAAAAACACTTCTGAGAGAGAAGAAGAGGATCTTCAGGTCAGGGAACAGGGAGATGCTGAAGTCCGTACAGAGGGAGCTGAGGAGAAAGATCAGAGAAGGCAAGGACAGCTTCAGGAAGAAAATGGAGGACAAGCTGCAACAGAGTGACATCAGCGGGGTCTGGAGAAACCTCAAAACCATCTCTGGGCTCCAGAATACCTCCCCCCAAGCCACGGGGGGCAGGGAGTGGGTGAACAATCTGAATCTGTTTTTCAATAGGTTTGACCAACCACCTCCCCCCTGCCGACTGCACAACAACCACTGCTGCCTCTGAAGACATCAAGTACTGCTGCCCACTCCCCACTCCACCAACACCCCCCACTCCCAACACACAGCCCCCCAACCTGACCCTCACTAAGACCCAGGTGAGGACGGAGCTGAGGAAGATCAAGGTGAGGAAGGCGTCGGGACCGGACGGCATCAGCGCAAAGCTCCTCAAGTCCTGTGCAGACCAGCTGTGTGGGATTGTGCAGTACATCTTCAACCTGAGCCTGAAGCTGGGGAGGGTACCACAGTTGTGGAAAACATCTTGTGTGGTACCTGTACCAAAGACTTCCCACCCCAAAGATCTGAACAGCTACAGACCAGTGGCCCTGATGTCCCACATGATGAAGACCCTGGAGAGACTGCTCCTTGCTCACGTCCGCCCCCTGGTGGGACCAGCAATGGATCCACTCCAGTTCGCCTACCAGCATGGCATTGGGGTGGAGGATGTGGTGATCTTCCTCCTTCACCGTTCTCTGTCCCACCTGGAGAAGCCCGGGAATGCGATGAGGATCATGTTCTTTGACTTCTCCAGTGCTTTCAACACCATCCAACCGATGATCCTGAAGGACAAGCTGCTGTGCGCAGGGGTGGACCAGCACCTGTCATCATGGATCCTGGACTACCTCACAAACCGGCCACAGTTTGTGAGAACCCGGGACTGTGTGTCTGACACGATCATCAGTAGCACGGAGGCCCCCCAGGGAACGGTTTTGGCTCCCTTCCTGTTCACCCTTTATACTGCAGACTTCTCACACAACACAACACACTGCCATCTACAGAAGTTCTCTGACGACTCTGCGATCGTTGGCCTCATCTCCAACGGAAATGAAGCTGAGTACAGAGGGCTTATCCAGGACTTTGTGGACTGGTGCCATCGGAACTGCCTCCAGATCAACGCGAGGAAAACTAAGGAGCTGGTGGTGGACTGCCGCAGGCAAGGACAACCCCTTACAGCACCAGTAAATATACAGGGAACAGACATCGAGATGGTGACATCCTATAAGTACCTGGGTGTTCATCTGAACAATAAACTAGACTGGTCACACAATACCGACGCACTCTACAAGAAGGGACAGCGCAGGCTGTTCCTACTGAGGAGACTCAGGTCTTTTGGTGTACAAGGGGCGCTGCTGAAGTCATTCTATGACACGGTGGTGGCATCAGCCATCACTTTTGGAGTGGTCTGCTGGGGCAGTGGCGTTACAGCAGCCGATAGGAAGAGACTGAACAAACTGATCAAGAAAGCTAGCTCTGTCCTGGGGCAGCGCCTTGACGCAGTGGAGGAGATGGGAGAGAGAAGGATGGTGGCTAAACTGTCATCTCTGCTGGAGTCCGAGTTCCACCCTATGCAGGACATACTGAATGCACTGAGGAGCTCATTTAGCAGCAGACTACATCACCCTAGGTGCACAACCGAGAGGTTTCGCAGGTCCTTCCTGCCTACGGCTGTCAGACTGTACAACCTAAGCAGGGCTGCTCGCAGAGATAGCAAAAAGACGTGACAACCTAATAGTATTGAATGCAAAAGACGCAACAGACTTACACAATGGTCCCCTCCAGTATACAACTAAGAAAATACCGGTCTCTATGGAGGGTGAGAATATGTATGGGTACATAATCATACCATGTAGGATAACTAAGTAGACGGTTATGCTGTTTCATTCCATCTAGCTACAATGCTCTGCACTATGTGTGTTTATATATTTATATATTTATTCCATCTAGCAACAATGCTCCACACTGTGTCTTTATATATTTACATATTTATTCCATCTAGCTATAATGCTCCGCGCTGTTTATATATATTCATATATTTATTCCATCTAGCTACAATGCTCCGCACTGTGTGTTTATATATTTATATATTTATTCCATCTAGCTACAATGCTCCGCACTGTGTGTGTTTATGTATTTACATATTTATTCCATCTAGCTACAATGCTCCGCACTGTGTGTGTTTATATACTCATATATTTATTCCATCTAGCTACAATGCTCCGCACTGTGTTTATATATTTATATATTTATATATTTATTCCATCTAGCTACAATGCTCCGCACTGTGTGTCTATATATATATATTTATATTTATATGTACATATGTATACTCGCTGCTCTTGTTTTTCTCTTGCCTTCTGATTGTTGCTCTGAGTGTTGCTATCCCTGTGCTGTTGTAATCCTGGAATTTCCCCATTGTGGGACTAATAAAGGCTTATCTTATCTTATCTTATCTTATCTTATCTTATCCAGTGCCGACCCTTCTACATGCCTAGAGAATTCTCATGTATGCCCCGCCCACCAGCACTGGAGAGAGGAGAAAAGCACTGAAAGAACTCTATCAGGCTATCAGTGAGACACAAACAGCGCATCTTGATGGATTCCTCATCACAGCAGGAGACTTCAACCATGCAGATTTAAAGGCCCTCCGACCAAACCTATATCAACATCACGCATCACTGGTGATGATGAAACATTCTACAGGAGGGAGGTGGCCAACCCGATGTCATGGTGTGAGGACAACAACTTCACCCTCAACACGGACAAGACAAAGGAGATGACGGTAGACATGAGGAAAGGGAGGAGGAGACCCCATCGGCCACTGTTCATCCAGAAGCTTGAGGTGGAGTGGGTGAGCAGCTTTAAATACCTGGGCATCCACATCAGCAAGGACCTTAAGTATACACACAACACCACAGAGCATCATGGTTCAAGCGCCAATCTCGTCTGCACTTGAGCCATGCACTATTTTCTCCTATCTGACGGCTGTGTGCCCCTTTTGGCTCTCCGAGCTTTTATTGTGATAGCGCGCGGAGGGGTCTTCCGGCTGTCAGAGCTGTCAGCTGAGCCGCATCTCGCCTCATCAGCTGCTCCCTACTTAAGAGGGCAGTTGGGAGCGAAATATGAGGCAGTCTCGTCAAAAGCTTCCCGTTGGCCTGACGTTAGCGAGCATTCCTCTGTTCGTACGTTGACCGTTCTTCTCCTGTGATCGTAAGTGTGCCTCCTTATGTATCCGTTCTTCCCTTTCATTGACTGTATATTGTTGTAGTGTGTTTTAGCCCTCCATGGCTTGTTATTTTGTTCTTTTTCTGTTCTGTTAATAAACTGTGCAAACTCACCGGCAATTTGTGGCGTCTTATGATGGCTCGTGAGGGCCATCCATGACAGCAGACTGCCGCCAAACCGAGACGCCTGTCGCCGTGAGTTTGCCGTGGTTTGGAGTTTTTTCCCTTCGCTTGGGCTTGTGAACAGGATGTCCGCCCTTGAGCGTGGGTTTTGCCCTGAGTGGTTTCAAGAGATCGACGGCTATCTGGCTAAGGCCCATCGTCTCATGCCCACTCCAGCGGCAGGTGACTACTTGTTCCTCGCCCAGAGGGCGTTATTAAGATACCACGTCACCTCCTTTCCGGAAAGAAAGGAGAGGGTAAC
This sequence comes from Pholidichthys leucotaenia, assembly GCA_020510985.1. Taxonomy (NCBI): domain Eukaryota; kingdom Metazoa; phylum Chordata; class Actinopteri; order Cichliformes; family Pholidichthyidae; genus Pholidichthys; species Pholidichthys leucotaenia. The sequence goes on along the minus strand of CM035838.1, from coordinate 167,923,983 downwards.
ATGGATTGTGGCACAACATGCGTTAATTGTAGAGACGGCCCAGGAACCTTCTCCTTCTCCCTCAAGTACGGCGTCCCCGACGAGAGTGGAGATCCGTAGACTGGAGGGAAATCCCGGCAGGAGGCCGACGGAGAGGCATCCCCACTCCATGTTTCGGAATTCAGCTCCTGTCGCCTGTCCAGCCCCGGCGCCATGTGTTCCTGGTCCCCTCGCCTCACCATCAGCCAGTAAGCATTGTTGCCATGTCACAACAAGGCCCCAGCGAGAATCCCGTCCGGATCCAGCTCTGGGTCGTCGGAGGAACCCAGCCTCCCAGTCAGCTGCATCTCCCACGTCACGACAGGAGGGAATCCCCGCAGTCGGTTCCCCCGGGTCATCTGTCCCAGCTGTTCCTTCAGCTCCTCGTACCCAGATTGCCTCGGCTGTGGCCCCCTCCTCCTCAACGTCATCTCCAGCTGCTGTGAGTGCTGTGAGTCATGCTTCGGCGAGGCCCGTCTGAAATCCACCACGAGTGGCTCCTCCTCGTCTTCCCGAGGGGCCTGCCGTCACCATCTGGAAGGGAAAGAGAAGAACTCCACCCGTTGCAGCAGGCACCATCTATCCTCCGGGAAACAGGCAAGTGCAAGTTCATTCTTCTCCTCATAGTTGTGATCTGCCTTGTCTGACTCCTGGGGGCGGAGTTTGGGGTTTGCAGTCCCCTGAGCTCCTACCACCTGTTGTAGCATCTGTCATTAAACCTGCTGCCTCTGTGTCTCCCTCCGCTGAGCGGTCCACGACGCCAGGCCTACGTTGCCGGACAAGGAGGGGGCCTGCAGTTCTGGAGAGCCTGGTTCCAGCCCCGCAGCCACGTCATGGGCAGAGGAGGAGAGCGGACTGCAGCGTGGAGCCTGCGCCGACGATGAAACGTCCCCGGATCTCCACAGATGAGCAGTTCGATCCAGCGGGTCGAGGGTCCCCTGCCACCACGCCATGCGGGTCGTCGGCAAGGACATTAGTACCGGAGGGTCCTCAGGCTGTGGAGACCATCATGCCGGCTGCGGAACCCACCATAGCCGAGTGGGAGCCAGACGACGACCTTCTTCATCCTGAGCCTGGATCATCGAAATCCTGGACAACGACAGAACCTGAGTGCAGGCAATTGCTCTACCTTGTTTTCCTTCTTTCAGTTTTGGAGCATTTTTGCCTGTCTCTCGGGGAGATGCGCCAGGGGCAGCCGTCCACTGCACCCAAGCTCGTCTCGCTGGGCTCTGTCGCTACCGGTGATTCTGATCCCGGTTCTTTCCTTTCTCCTGAGCCTTCTCCCAGGGTCACCGGGGCGGAGCCAATCCAGGTTGCTGTACTGGAGGTTCCGGGTTCGGGGTTGGAGGTCGTTACTGGTGCTGCGCAGACCCAGTGGGGGTCCATTGCGGGTGCAGCCAAGACCCAATCGGGGTCCATCACGGGTGCAGCCGTGATCCAATCGGGGTCCATCGCGGGTGCAGCCAAGACCCAGTCGGGGTCCATCGTGGGTGCAGCACCAGTGTGGTTCAAGGTTGGTGAGGGAGCTGCAGATCCTCTGCCGCCGGAGACTGGACTGGCTCATCGTCATCATCATCCTCTTCGTCATAGTCATCGTCATCGTCACCATCCCAGCTCATCGTCACCGGGGGCCGTTGGGGTTCTGTACGTTCAGCCTGGCTCTCCCTCATCTTTTCCTTCTCCAGGGAGGCCGTCTTCAATTTTTCCCCCACGGTCCTGGTGGCTGAGTGATGCGGGTCGGGCGCCTGATGAGCCTTTTAGCTGGTTCGGCGTTCTGGGTCGGCCGCCCGACGTACTGTGTTTCCTGCTGGGCGACCTGGTTCAGCCGCCGGAGGTTCCGTCTCTCCGGGACTGGGACTGGGGTAGGCCCCCCGAACGCTCTCTTCTCCCCTTAGTGACCGTTTGGACATTGGACGCAGGGAGACCCCCAGAACTGTTCCAGTCTCGTTGGACTCTGCCTGCCGTCATCCCCGTGTGTCTCTTATTTTCATTAAATATTAAGGTCACTCGGGTGTACTGTCTGTTGCTCTATGTTAATCTGTGTATTCACCGCTGTTTAGTGTGCTTTTTTCCTTCTCCCCTCTCCTGTCTGAAGGGATGATGAATATCTGTCTCTTTATGTCATTAGGCCTGTGTGTTCAGTTTTAGGGCTCTGACTATTATTTGCATTTGTTGCCTTGTGCTATGTATCATCTGTGTGTTATGGAGTATTGTGTTTTCCTTTTAACCATACTCTGGAATTGCCTCATTTGTTCCCTGTATCCGTCATGGTTTTTTCCTCTCTTGCTGGTTCTTGCTCCCCAGGCCTTTTCCCCCATCCGCCCACCCTGGGGGGGATGGGGGGGGGGCTTGGGTGTCATACGGTGCTAGTAGTTCGCCCCTCGGGGGGGAGGTACTGTCATGGTTCAAGCGCCGATCTCGTCTGCGCTCGAGCCATGCACTATTTTCTCCTATCTGACAGCTGTGTGCCCCTTTTGGCTCTCCAAGCTTTTATTGTGATAGCGCTCGGAGGGGCTTCCGGCTGTCAGAGCTGTCAGCGGAGCCGCATCTCGCCTCATCAGCTGCTCCCTACTTAAGAGGGAAGTTGGGAGTGAAATATGCGGCAGTCTCGTCAAAAGCTTCCCGTTGGCCTGACGTTAGCAAGCATTCCTCTGTTCGTACGTTGACCATTCTTCTCCTGTGATCGTAAGTGTGCCTCCTTATGTATCCGTTATTCCCTACCGTTGACTGTATATTGTTGTAGTGTGTTTTAGCCCCCCGTGGCTTGTTATTTTGTTCCTTTTCCGTTCTGTTAATAAACTGTGCAAACTCACCGGCGATTTGTGGCATCTTATGATGGCTTGTGAGGACACAGAGCTGGTTAAGAGAGCTCAACAGCGACTTTACTTTCTAAGGAGGCTGAAGAAGTTTGGCATGTCTTCCAGGATCCTCAACAATTTCTACAGCTGCATCATCAAGAGCATCCTGACCAACTGCATCACTGCGTGGTACGGCAGTACCACTGCCCTGGAGCGCAAATGCCTGCAGAGAGGGATGAAGACAGCGGAGAAGATCATCAGGACTCCACTTCCCTCTCTGCAGAGCATCTACCACCGCAGAGTCCAAAGGAGAGCTGACGCCATCCTCCGGGACCCCACCCATCCCCAACACAGACTGTTTACACTTCTACCCTCAGGCTGGAGGTACAGAAGTGTGAAATGCAGGACAACCAGACTGAAAAACTCCTTCTTTCCCACTGCCATCAGACTCATGAACAGATAACAACTCCCAAAACTCTGTAACACAGCTTTGCATATAGGAATTCACATACTGGCTATTAAATTTGCACACTGCTCACCTGTACAGTAGATATAGTATCACCTGTGTGACGTCCATATCATCTCTGCTGCTACAAATCAAATAATTTGTAATTATACACTGCTTGTTGCACGATGCTCATTTGCACACTGTACATAAGTCTATGCCATTTCAGGTTCACATCAGGTTGCACACTGCTCATTTGCACACTGTACATAGGTTCATGACATCTCAGGTTCACATCATCTCTGATATCAATATACCACTAGCACTTAAGTCATCCAGTGAATTTTCAGTTTCATTCCTCAACTACCTAACTGTGTGTTGGTGTGTGTGTTTTAGCATCCATTAGTATTAGGATTGAGTTACTGTGTTAGTGTGTCATGACCTATTAGAATTGATGTTTCTGTACCTTTCAATTTGGCATTCATTCGGAGAGCAAAGTAAGAATTTCATTGCTCAGGAAATGTAGCATTTCTTATCTGTGCACATGATAATAAAGCCTTTGAATCTTGAGTCTTGAACATGTAAACTTTGCAACAAGAGGAGACAATTTGCTGGACCTGGTGTACACAACTCACAAGAATGCAAACAGACCCTCCACCCACCCGCCCACCCCGAGTCTCTCTGATCACATCACCATCCTGTTAAGGCCAGTATACAAACCCAGAGTGAAAAGCCATCAGACCATCAAAAAAGCAGGTACATGTGTGGCCAGAGGGGGCCTCTGATGCTCTGAAAGACTGCTGCAGCACTACAGACTGGGACACTTTCAAGCATGCAGCCGCTCGCAATGGAGGAGTACACGGAGGTTGTTGTTGCATACATAGCTAAATACATTGATGATGTCACTCACTACAAGACCATCACTGTTCGTGCTAACCAGAAGCCATGGATGACAGCAGAGGCCCACAGACTTCTGAGGGCTTGGGACGCAGCCTTCAGGGCCGGCAACACTGCAGGACTAACAACAGCTAGGGCCAACCTGTCCCGGAGTATCAAGGAGGCAAAACATCAGTACAGCAAGAAAACATCCGGACACTTCAGCATCACCAGAGATGCACGTTCTTTCTGGTGTAGCATACAGACCCTCACCAACTACAAACCTCCACCTCAGACCTGTGCAAGTGACATCACACTGCTCAACAGCTTGAACGACTTCTTTGGCCGATTTGAAGCAGAAAACAGCACATCAGCATAGAAAACCACTCCTCCTCCAGATGAGCAAGCCATGAGTCTAGATCCGGCTAGCCTGAAGAGGACCCTCTGCAGGATGAATCCACGCAAGGCAGCTGGCCCAGACAACATACCTGGTCGTGTCCTGAAGGACTGTGCAGAGGAGCTTAAGAATGCCATTGTGGTGATCCCGAGCGCGGGTCTGCTCCTCGCTCCAGTCACTTATTATTTTCTCCTTTTTGTCTCTTTATTTGGCCATTTTGTGTTGGTGTGTATTTGTGCTTTTATTTTGACAGCGCTGCAGCAGCACTTCTGGCTGTCAGACTGCTGGAGGGCTGTCACAGCTGCTGGCACTTATTTTCATTATCTTTGCACATCTGTTGATGGTTTAGTTATTCTATATTTAAGATCATAGTTGAGACTCACTCCTCGCTGCGACCTTGCCCTTCCTGGCTGATATCTCTATGTCTGATGCCAGCCTTCATTTATAGCGTAAAGGTTTCGCCCATATTATATGGGCGAAACCCATATAATATTATATGTATTGTATGCATATATTATATGTATGTGACTATTTGATCCTTCATTTGCTCAGTTATTTCACCCTCCGGGGTCGTATGTGTTTAGTGGTTTGTGTTTTGCCCCTCATGACACATTATCTTGTACTTTCCTTAATAAAAAAACAAACTCACTGCTGGCTTCTGGCACCTCATCTTTTCCCTGAAAGGGACAAACATTACAGTCCTGGCCAACATCTTCAGCATCTCCCTGTCTCAAACTGTTGTCCCCACATGTTTCAAAACTACCACCATAATACCAGCCCCAAAGAAGCCCGTCCCATCCAGCTACAATGATTACCGGCCCACAGCACTGACCCCCATTTTATTGAAGTGCTTTGAGTAGTTAGTCATGCAGAACATCAAGTCCATCCTACCTCCCTCCCACGACCCATCCCAGTTTGCATACAAGTCTAACAGATCCACAGAAGATGCCATCGCTGCAGCTCTCCATCCAGCCCTCACCCACCTGATCTCAAAAAACTCCTACGTGCGAATGCTGCTCTTGGACTTCAGTTCAACATTCAACACAATCATCCCCCAGCACCTGATACAAAAATGCAGACACTTGGGACTCAAAACCTCTCTGTAACTGGGTGCTGGACTTTCTCACAGGCAGGCCACAGAATGTGCAGGTTGGCAGCAACACTTCCCAGACCATCAGACTGAGCACAGGGGCCCCACAAGGGTGCGTGCTCAGCCCGCTGCTCTTCACCCTGCTGATCCATGACTGCATACCAGCCTACAACACCGACCACATCATCAAGTTTGCGAGCGACACAACGGTGGTGGGCCTCATCACCAACAGCAGGAAGGCCAACTACAGAAATGAGGTGAGCCAACTGGTCCAGTGGTGCAAAGACAATAGCCTCTTCCTGAACATGGGAAAAACCAAAGAGATTGTGGTCGACTTCAGGAGGGGTCACACACAGCACCCCCTTCTGATCATCGATGGCGTAGCTGTGGAAAGGGTGAGCAGCACCAAATTCCTGGGGGTGCACATCTCTGAGGACCTCTCCTGGTCCAACAACACCACATCACTGGCCAAGAAGGCTCAAACTCACCTCCATTTCCTCCACAAAATGAGGAGCGCATGAGTTCCACCCCCATCATGTGTTCTTTCTACCGTGACACCACTGAGAGCATCCTCACCAGCTGCATCACGGTGTGGTATGGAAGCTTCACCACCTCCTGCCAGAAGACACTACAACACACAGTGAAAGCAGCCAGCAAGATCATCGGTGCCCCTCTGCCCCCCCTTTCAGACATCTACCTCACCTGCAGAGCCATCAGCATCACAGGTGACAGCTCCCACCCCTCACACTCCCTCTTCAGCCCCCTGCCCTTGGGGAAAAAGGTACCAAAGCCTCCCAGCCCGCTCCACAAGACTGCTTACCAGCTTTGTTCACAAGGCCATCAGGACCCTGAACTCTGTGCACTTCCTCCCTTGCATTACTGTACATATTGTATATATTAGACTGCTGTTGTTGTTTTCTTTTTCCAGCCTTATTCCTTTTCTTTTTATATTGTGTATACCAATGACGAGAGAGTGAAATGCCATTTTAATCCTCCTGTATGTCCTGTACGTATAGTAGTATTGACAATAAAAATCTTTAAATCTTGAATCTTTGAAGAAGAAGAAGAAGAAGAAGAAGAAGAAGAAGAAGAAGAAGAAGAAGAAGAAGCTGCTGGCTATGCTTCGGTGCCTCACTGCTGCCTTGGTTAAGGCCCTGTCACACCTAGATGATTTAGGCAGTGTTTGCAAAACGTATGAAAAATTTGGAGAATACGCTGGGGTACGTGAATCAGTTAGGGCTCAGTTTTGTCTAAGTGAAAGCATGCTGAAGCACACTGATATATGGCATTGTTCGCCTAGCTCCTCTGAAAATTAACTAATTTTCAGCATGCTGAAAATTTTCCGACGTACCCAGCATATGGCTGATACGTCCCGCATTCGCGGAGCAAATGGCAGATTTGCAGCATTGGTTCATGGGAAACAACCCGTACAGAGCTCTCTGCCTGCAGTGCATACGCAGGCGCGCGCGCGCACACACACACACACACACACACACACACACACACACACACACACACACACACACACACACACACACACACACAGAGCTAAACACATGGGACCTGTCGGGGGTTTTTTTTACATTTAATTGAAGTCTTTACCATCATTTGTCCTGTGTTGCTGTGATAGATATGCCAAAATGTCAGAACACCAGAGGAGGAGGATTCAAGTCAGCTGATCACCCGAAGCACAGAGCGCGTCTGTTTGCTGTTGACTGTACCTCCCGGCAAAAGCACACTCTGTGTATTATCTTGATTTTATTTTTTCACTTTAGTGAAAATAAACTTTTTTTTTTTTATCACCATCAATTCGCATGCCTTTGAGCCAGGTTGTGACAGCTGTTATCTGATGTTCCTGACGTGTCACGTCAGCTGTTGTTAGACGTGACTGACCTGACAGATTTGACAGCTCTGCCAGGTCCTGTCACCCCCCCCCCCCCCACCATGGTCTTTGGAGGGGAGAATCATCTGGGCTGAACAGAGATAATCTCTCCCAAAAGTAGGATTCATGGATCGGGAGGCAACTGCGTGTAGTGGATTTATGGGTTTTATAGGTATCTTATTGTTGGTACAAGTATTAATGTAAATATGAATGTGAGTAGGAATGAAGATTTATTTTCATTTAACTCATATCCTCGCAGGGCACCAGTCCAGATAATGGACAGTTTTATTAACAATTCTTTATTTGTCCCAATTATGAATCAGTCTAAAAAAAAAAAACCTTGTGAGTTCTTGTCTGCTGATAATTAAGAAGATGGACATGAAATCAAACAATAACTCTCATATGTCTTTCAGTGGTTTAATAAGAAATGTCAGAAAAGGTTAACATATTTGGATAACTTTAAAACAGAGAATTCAACATGTATTATGAGCATCATAGACTGTTATTGAGTTACTGAGTGAAACCTGTGAATCAAACATTTTTGGAACCAAATAAAGCATAGTTTAACTTGGCGATGTACTGGAAATTGGAAAACCATAAAATAGCATTGGTTAAGGAAAGTGAATGCAATTTTATGAAGAAAATGATGAGTAAACTATTTATAAAAACAGAAAATTGGTGTTACTCTGAAAAAGAACGTAAATTAATGAAAGGACAAAATGCATTTTGAAATTCTGAAGAACTTATACCAGGAATATTCTGAAGAATTAAGTTTAAATTAAACAACAGACAGTCAGCCACAGAGTCAGATCACATCCCTGGTGGCAGCAGGGCCCCCACATGCCAACCTTGATTCAGGTGGATATCCGTGGATTCTGTTGATGGAGAGGCTGATAGACAGATTCTCCCACAAGGCCGTGGTCCTAAGATCGCAATCAGGCTGTTCTTCAGCAAGCTGGGTGAAGTCTTCTCTTATGTATTGAAAAAGGAATTGGTTTATTGTACAAAGTCCCATCAGAAATTCAATCTGAGGCAAAAACACATCACAAATCCATTTCTTCCGATGATGGTGGTTTAAATGAGTTGGCTTAAGCTTAGAAAAAAATCAAACAAAATCTTCTTGCATGGTGATTTAAAAGAAAGGATTAAAATAAGGACAAAGTGAACTTTAAAGAAAGGAAAAAGGATTTTCACAGAGCATGACAGGCTCTGGGCCTTACTTGGAAGATAGAAAAAAATGGGAGAGCAGAGATGTCTGCTCCTTACAGCTTGACCAACATCCCAAAACTGAACAAAGGAAGGTTTTTTTTTTGGGTGTGGCAGAGTCTCACTGAATTTCATGGAACTTGAGCTGAACCAATTACATGGAGTTTTGTTCAATAGAAGTCATAAACTCGACCTAAAAAGGAGATGCAGTGAAGCCTGGAGCTCTACTGGTCAGTTAAAGTCCAGCTAAGGTCTCCTAAAGAGCAAAGAGAGGAGGGGAGAGAGACATTTGATATGAGAAGTGAGACCCCCCCCCCCCAAGATACATATGTTGCTGAATAAAGCATAAATTAAATAACATATTCTACTCAATAATAAGGGAACATACAATGTCTCTACATTGTAACTGTGATTAATTTGTGATAGCATGCAAAAATTAATTTCTTCCTGAAAATAAAGCAGAACATATCAAATCATATCAATAAAAGCATTTGAAACCACATTGTCCATCCCAAGAGTTCAACCATGTCTTCAGTACTGGATACTGTCTTGAGAGAAAGAATATAAATTAATTTATTTGTCCATATTGCATAAATTCCACTGCAAAGAGAAAAAAATTAAATATTCCTGATTCGTCCATCAGATGGCACTGTGAAACTGTGGTTTACTGGAGAATCTTGACTCCCAAGTCTGGACTATATCAACCATAAATCTGTCGATTTGAAACATTCCTTTGCCAAAGAGCAGAAAAGGGAGAATGACTAAGTCTTGGCGAAGGGATTAACTTCCACTTTATGGCCGATGGATAGTGTTACAGCTCTGGTCCTTGGATGATAAAAGTAGCTCATGACCAGACTTTTGAGTTGAAACTATTTTTCTTCACAAAGAATGATTTTATAGATTGGAACTCAAGGTCAACACTACAGGCAGTTTGGCATGACTGCACTATGCAGAAGTTAGACTATTGTTGCACATAAGTTTTGAATGTTGACAACACACTAAACATTAGTTGCTTTAAGTTACTATTACGTAATTATGTGTCCAAGTCGTTATGGATATGCAATGCATATGGCCGAAAGTGAAAATTTCGGCATATCCCAGTGTTTTAGTCCAATTTTTATACATTTGGCAAACGCTGCCTAAATCGTCATGATGTGACAGACAGCTCAAGTTTGTAAACCCTGTCTGGCTCCAAGTATCTACTTGATCAGTTGCAAACAACAGGCATTCCCAGCAAGATCATTTGCAGCACTCCTCTGAGCCTGTAATCCAAGGATAGCGCTTGTTGCTAATATGGAAGGGATGGATAAATCCTTTCCCCAGCTGAGACGGACCTGCTAGCTTCTGGGTTGGTCGACCTCTCTTCTCAATGACCAGCTTTTCTTGAAAAGCCCGACTGGAAATGTGATTTTTTTTAAATATTAGTGACCAAATAATTTTTCTCTCCCCTGTCAGCCATTGTGGGTGGAAAAACAGCTATTATATTTAAACAGATACAGATACATTGTAGCTGCTTAAGCAAGTCCTTGCACTGGTGTTTTGCTAGCTAGGCTCCTCTGCATTTTGAGTAGAGGAGTCTAACCATCTAATCAAAAGACGTGAAAATGCCGATGTTCTCGGATGCCTTCTATACGTACCCCTGGACGTACAGAAGACATCTGATTGGTTAAAGCAACAGGATAAGTTTAACAGTTAATTTAACCTACAGAGCACACTGTTAACTCCTGAAGGCCCAAGGCAGGTTTGCTTGACCCTGGCAATGCAAATGGCTGAAATATGATTGGACAAAAAAATCTCATAACATGCATTACACTACTGGAAGGAGTGCAACCAAGAGAAAAGCTACAAAATGAAGAGAATAAACTATTTGGAATAATTTAATACAACCTCATGGAACAAATATGTTGTTTCATCCCATCTAGCAACAATGCTCTGCACTGTGTGTGTTTATATATTTACATATTTTTTCCATCTAGCTACAATGCTCCGCACTGGGTGTGTTTATATTTATATATCTATATATTTATTCCATCTAGCTACAATGCTCCGCACTGTGTGTTTATATATCTACATATTATTCCATCTAGCTACATTGCTCCGCACTGTGTGTGTTTATATATTTACATATTTATTCCACCTAGCTGCAATGCTCCGTACTGTGGGTGTTTATATATCTACATATTTATTCCATCTAGCTACAATGCTCCGCACTGTGTGTTTATATATTCATATATTTATTCCATCCAGCTACAATGCTCTGCACTGTGTGTCTGTGTGTGTGTGTGTATATATATATATATATATATATATATATATATATATATATATTATAGTAATATGTACATATGTATATTAGCTGCTCTCGCTTGCTTGTTTTTTTTCTTGCCTTCTGATTGTTGCTCTGAGTGTTGCTATCCCTGTGCTGTTGCAATCCTGGAATTTCCCCGTTGTGGGACTAATAAAGGCTTATCTTATCTTAACTTATCTTATCTTATCTTAAAGGTTGTAAAAGTAACTCTGATAGTGTTTAGGCCAGCAGAGAAGGCTTTGCTGGCCCTGAGGGTCCACCACTGTTTGATAGTGACTTCAACATCATTACCTGTTGCCCAAGAATGCACAGGGAGCCAGAAAAGCCGTACTTTACAGATTAAATAACTTGATACCAAATGAAACATATAAATCACTTAAGTAATTATCCAATATGAGGCTTTTAACTTGTTTCATAGGCAGTGTTGGGAGTAACGCATTACAAAATAACGCATTACTGTAATGCCACTACTTTGCAGTAATGTGTTGTGTAATGAAATTACTGTTTAAAAATTCAATAATGCGTTACAGTTACTGAAATTTGATCAGATGCGTTACTCGCGTTACTCGTTTTATTAATATGGGTAGATATTTTTAGCACAAACAAATATGAACTGATCCTACATAGCTGACGCAGTTGTCAGTCTCCTCCGCGGGTCGGTTTCCTGTCCTGCTCACACCACAACCCGGTTTGGAAGAAATGCCATGGCAATGGCGACCTCTCAACCCTTATCACCTGTTGTCTGAGCGGTGAGTAGCCCCAACATGAGCTCCTACCTCTGTGGTTAAACATGAGCATTTTTAGAGCAAGAAACTGCATTTAATGCCTGCAGTTATGTAAATGTTTTCTTACTGCACAAAGAAAAAGTGACTGTGATTTGTTGCAGTAAAGAACAGCTTCTTCTAAGTGATGAACTTTCATTTATCTGTGCTTTCTATTTTATTTTATCTCGTTCATTTACATGCTTTTCTGATATGCAACTATTTCATGAAAGTAAATCCTCTAAATATGCTTTTTTTAATGGGCTCGTCCTGGGGTGTTAAACATATGTCTCGTGGGCCAAAAATGGCCCACTAGGGGGTCCAAAATTTTCTCTGTGAATTTACAGCTTTATTTCTAGTAAATTTCTGACTTTCTACTTCTTCTTCTTCTTTTAGATTTGATTGGCGGTTGGCAACCAGCTTACAGGTGCATTACCACCACGTAGTTCACTCTATATTATCACTCTATCTGGTCAGGAGCTGTACTCTCTGACTTTCTACTGATTACAATAGTTTGTGTAAATCTGAGACAATTTTTCTCTGTAAGATGAGACTTTTTTCTCATCAGTTTTCTTTTTCTTCTTTTTTCTGATGAGGACAAAGGGCGCTTGATCTTGCTATGTGTGCAAGATGATTTAAGTATGCATTTAAAAGTAATATGAAAGTTACTTTTCCAAGTAAATAGTTACTTTAATCATGCAGTAACTCAAAGGTAAGTTACTTTTGAAAAGAAGTAACTAGTAACTGTAACTAGTTACTATTTTTTAGTAACCTGCCCAACACTGTTCACAGGTTACGTCCATGTGGTGATAGCTTTGGCCAGGTGAGTGTGAGGAGCACCTGTGTCAGAGTTTATGTGCACTGCCCCTTTAAGAATGTAGTCAAAACAAAGCGGTCGTACGGAAGTGCTTTTTGTTTCGGCTGCTGCCACAGACTGCCCACAGAACAGTGTGAGAAATGAGAGTTGCTAATTATTTAAAATTCAGTTAGCTCTCCCTAACACGATTCATATCTTATTTAGAATATTATATTAACAATTATTTTTTAATAACGCACGAACTGAGCAAGGCGTAGCTAGCCGCTTAGCTAGCGTCGTTACCAACCATGCCTTCCTACTCTGAGCTGAGGAAAACCAACCACTTCTACTACTTCATAAAATTTACCTTAAACGTCTATTCTATGCTCTTCTCGGTAAGTATCCGCACTGAAATACTGGCATTTGGGTCTAACTGAGCTCCAATAGTGTGTGTTAACTGAACACGCCGGATCATTCATAGGAGATATCGCTCCAGGCTTCATACATAATCACAGCAGTTCAGACTCATCCGTTGCTCTAGGGGTGTGCCTCTTTCAGCAGGCACAACTTAAACCTTGGTTTAGATCTTTGTATCAAACTTTAACATTCGGCGTGCACCCCTAAATGAAGACCTCTAGTATTTTAAGTAAAGCTTGAATCTAATTCCCTGATGCAACGTGTACCCCGGCCAACTTAAACCTGCAGCATCTCTGACGTGAGACTGGGTCTTTGTGAGATTCAAATAAAAGAAACTTGTGTTGTGTTTGAAAAAAACACTAGCCGAAGTAACATTTAGAATGTAATGTATTTGTAAAAGTAATAATTTGTATTAAAATCTCTGTGTGTTCCTAGCTCAGTTGTGTCTCACAAAGTTACTGTGGTTTTTAAATGGGAATTGGTGTTGATACTAGCTAGCTGGTGAAGGGTTGATGTTCGCTTACAGGGTAGAGCTAAATTAAAAATGGCACGCATGTTTTCTGTCTTTAATCTGTTGAAATGGGGCGATATTGGACAATCTGTTCATAAGACTATTCGCTGCAATATTTGAAAGTGTTTTTGGCATTGAAACAATACAACCGGCTAACAAGCAGCACCGTGGTGCAGGGCGTTGGATCCGGTTAAAGGGAAGCGTATAATTTGCCGACATAAAATACTGCTCTACGGTGCTTACTCAGTCTCTCTCCTGTAGTTACTATAAAAATCTCCATGAGATGGTTTTTTTTTGTTTGTTTGTTTGTTTTGTTTTTAGTAAATCAAATATTTGCTGTACTGGCCTGTACTTAACTGTACGTGTTCAAGTATCATCAGGTCATCAATCAAAATAACAAAATATCAAACGTTAAAAAAAGACTTTTTTTAAAATCAGAAATTATTTTCTGTCAGATTCATTCTGCCATATTCAGAATTTTAAAAAATATATTTTCCATTGGTTGAACAAAAAAGGTTTTGCTCATTTCTGGCTGTCTAAATTTAAGGAAAGCTGTGGTAGATGTAAATTATTTTATCCAAAAGAGCCAGGATGAGTTGAAACCATCCTTGAATGAGTCTGTAGTTCAGGAGTACCGTGAGCGACACAGGTCTCATCATGCAGTTTATCATTGTGTTTCAAATAATTATTGATACTCATTTGCGTTTATGGGTAAAGATCTACAGCAGCCAAAAGAGTCATTATCCCCCGCCGGTCTTCGCCCAGAGGGGTCGACCACCTGTCAGTCTGTCCCACTTTTGTGAAATCAATTCCTTCTACAGTTTTGTTTCTATTGTTTTGCAACTTGGTACCAGAGTTTGATATACACTGATGATCAGGGCTGCAACGTTGACATCATCGACAACATTGATCATAAAAATTTGTCGATGCAGATTTTTATTGTTGACGAATCATTTAATTTTAAAGTTTATATGCATGCCGCGGAAATGTTCAGTTTAACTGTTCCAGCCAAGAAGGAGAGGAGCACATCATGACGACACAGAAGAGAGAAAATCACGGAGAAGAGGCCAAAACTTTCCAAAGTATGGGAACATTTTACCGAAAATAAACAAATGAAACAAGTTAAATGCAAACTATAAAGCAGAGTTGTCCTATCGCATCAGCACTGCAGCGACACATCCTTCCCCTCCTCCGTCCGCTCTGTCCGCCGGCTCAGCCGCCTGTCAGCGGTTCTCTGCTGCACTCTGTCCCGGTGATGAATAATTGAGGTTGGGCCATTTCTAAACACCTCACTGGTAAGGTCAGTGAGTAAAGTTGTGCTTCTTATTTTCAATTCAATTCAATTCAGCTTTATTTATAATGCGCCACATCACAACAAAAGCCGTCTCGTGGCGCCACAGTGCAGATAAAAAAAAATCACACAGTCACAGAAAAACCCAGCAATCAGACAATCCCCTGTGAGCAAGCACTAGGCGACAGTGGAGAGGAAAAACTCCCATTTGGAAGGAAGAAACCTCTAGCAGAACCAGGCTCAGGGAGGGGCAGTTGTCTGCTGCGACTGGCTGGGGATGAGGGGATAGGGAGGATGGAAGGACAGACATAAAGAACATAGCAGTAAGATGCCAAGTACAATATTGGAGGTCAACCAGCAGTATGGATCAGATAACAATAGAACAAGAGTGGGGTTAAAAGACACAAATACCCTCCTTGAACAAAGGCTATATTAAAAAGGAAGGATTTTACCCTGTTCTTAAAGACAGAGACCGAGTCTGACTCCCGGACCCAGAGTGGTAACTGGTTCCAGAGAGAAGGGGCTTGGTAGCAGAAGGCTCTGCCTCCCACCGTACTTTTGGAGATTCTGGGCACCACAAGTAAGCCAGCATTTTGGGAGCGTAATGCTCTGTTAGGATGGTAAGGTAATATCAGATCTTTTATATATTGGGGGGCCAGATTGTTAAGGGCTCTGAAAGTAAGAAGAAGGATTTTAAACTTGATTTTGAATTCAATGGGTAGCCAGTGGAAGGAGGACAGAACCGGGGAAATATGATCTCTTTTTCTAAAACCAGTTAAAACTCTAGCAGCAGCATTTTGAATCAATTGAAGACTTTTTAAAGATACTCTAGGACAACCAGATAATAGCGAATTACAATAATCTAATCGCGAACTGACAAAGGCGTGAATCAGTTTCTCAGCATCACCCAGAGACAAGATGCTCCTGATCTTAGCAATATTGCACAGATGATATAAGGCGGTCCTAGAAACAATTTTAATATGTGAATTAAAGGACAAATCCTGGTCAAAAATCACTCCAAGGTTCCTCACACAACTGTTCAGAGTGACAGTGGCAGCATCTAAATTAAGGGCATAATCTGAAAAGGAATTTCTAAGATGTTTTGGGCCAACAACAATGACTTCAGTCTTATCAGAGTTCAATAGTAAAAAATTACAAGTCATCCAAGCTTTGATGTCCTTAAGACAGGCATCTAGCTTGGCCAACTGATCACAATCATCGGGCTTCATTGACAGGTATAGTTGTGTGTCATCAGCGTAATAATGAAAATGTATACAGTGCTTTCTGATGATATTGCCCAGCGGGAGCATATATTGTGGAGTGTGTGAAATCAGAGGCGGAATCATTTCAGACGATTTATTACACACTCACATCTTTCAAGCACAGAACAGAATGACCATTCCAGCAGAAACTCTCCCCTTAAGTTTCATGGCATTTACAACACACACAACATGACATTTGCATCACACTGCATTCAACAACCTTTATCATTGACTCCTTCCTGCTATCTCACCAGGAACCTCCTGCACTTTGTTGTCCCAAGCTTATCACTGTCTCCTGTCTGAGATGCTAGATAATCTGGCTCACACAAGGTGCTACACCCCCCCCCCCCCAGCATCTTAGATAGGACAATAGAATAACAGTCCACATGCTGTAATAGAACAATTGAACATCAGTCCACATGCTGCTTGGGCTTCCGTCTCCTCCCGTATCTGCTGTAACTGGGGTTTACCGCCTCCGCGGCGCTGCTGTGCCGGTGGGGGGCTGCTGGAAGTGTGTCTGACTGCGGGTGGGCTGTTGCTGGGTGGGGGGGGCACTTTGGTCTGTCCGTGTGGCTGCTCTGGAGAATCGTCTCCCTGGGGAGCTCTCCGTGGAGGTCTTCCACGCCGAGGGGCCTTAGCCAACAGCACTTGCTCGTCCGCCACAACGAAAGCGGGTTTGAGTCTGTCTATGCCAATTTTTTCCCTCCTACCCCCCAAGTCTAGCAAAAAATGCTTATCCCCTGTTTCCAACACTCTGAATGGTCCATCATAGGGTGGGCACAATGGAGGGCAGTGGGCGTCATGTCTGACGAAAACGAACTCCGCGCTCTTCAAAGTTTTAGGCACAAAAACACGCGGAAAACTGTGGTGGGCAGGGCCCGGCAGCGTGCCTGTGTTTGCGCTATGCTACAAAAGCTGAGACGGGCAGCTGCCCGGCGCGGGATTATCTGGCAGAAATTCCCCGGGCAGCCGTAGTGGCTGTGCAAAAACGAGCTCTGCCGGGGAAGCTTCCAGATCCTCTTTTGGCGCGGAGCGCAACCCCAATAAAGCCCATGGCAGCCTGTCTACCCAATTTGCATCCTTCAATGAAGCCCTGAGTGCCGCTTTCAGTGATCTATGAAAACGCTCGCATAACCCATTGGCCTGTGGGTTGTACGCGGTTGTGCGGTGAATTGTAACACCCAGGCTGCGGGCCATCGCGGACCAGAGTTCGGAAACAAATTGCGTCCGACAGGACTCCAAAACGCGCCACCCATGCTGTTAAAAAAGCACGCGCTACGTCCGCGGATGTGGTTGCTGCCAGCGGGACCGCTTCTGGCCAGCGCGTGGTGCGGTCCACCATTGTCAGGAGGTGCGTGCACCCCTGTGATGGCGGGAGGGGGCCCACGAGGTCCACGTGAACATGGTCGAACCTCTTAGCCGGAATACGAAACGGCTCCAAGGGAGCCTTCGTGTGTCTGTGTACTTTGGCTCGTTGGCACGCCACGCAGGCTGCAGCCCACTCCTTTACTTGTTTGCGCAGGCTTGGCCAAACAAACTTCTCTCCCACCATTTTGACCGACGCGCGCACTCCTGGGTGCGCCAGAGTGTGAACCGACTCAAACACGCGGCAGCGCCACGCGGCCGGGACCACCGGATGCGGGCGACCTGTGGAGACATCGCAGATTGGGGGGGGGGCACCATCCTGCAGCACCCTACTCTCCAGCCTTAACCCTGTTGGTCCAGCATCGCTAATCTGCTCCTCAGCCATGGCTGCGTAATCTATCCCCACGCAGACCGGGGCCACCATGGCTCGCGAGAGGCAGTCCGCCACTACATTCAGTTTACCCGACACATGCTGAATATCGGTAGTAAACTCTGAGATCGCAGCCAGCTGTCTCTGCTGCCGGCCCGACCACGGTCCTGAAACCTTGGCCATCGCGAATGTTAGCGGCTTGTGGTCCACGAACACGGTGAAGCTGCGCCCTTCCAGCCAGAACTGGAAGTGGCATATGGCCAGGTGGAGAGCCAGCAACTCTCTGTCGAACACGCTGTATTTACGTTCGCTGTCGCGCAAAGTTCTGCTGAAAAAGGCGAGCGGCTGCCAAGCCCCGGCGACGCGCTGCTCCACGACAGCCCCTATGGCCACGTCTGAAGCGTCGGTGGTGAGCGCTATGCAGGCCGTCGGGTCTGGATGCGCCAGCAGTGCGGCGTTTGCCAGGGCCGCTTTAATTTCCTAGAACGCCCGCTCTCGCTCCGGGGTCCATTCGACCCTATCCGCGGGTTTCTGTTTCTTGAGCGCGGCGTACAATGGTTGCATGAGCTGCACCGCGTGGGGAAGGAAACGGTTATAAAAGTTCACCATCCCCAAAAATTCCTGCAGTGCCCTGACCGTCTGAGGCCGGAGAAAATCCGCCACAACGCGCACTTTGTCGGGCAGCAGGATCGCTCCTTCCGGAGAGACGCGGTGCCCCAAAAAATCAATCCCCGTCACGCCGAACTGGCATTTCGCCGGGTTGATTATTAACCCGTGCTCCTCCAACCTCCAGAAAACCGTCGTGAGGTGGGTTTCGTGTTCCGACGCACTGGCTACCAGGATATCGTCCAGGTAGACCAACACAAACGGGAGATCGCGCAGCACTGCATCCATCATGCGCTGGAACGTCTGTGCCGCTCCTTTTAACCCGAATGGCATGTGCAGGAACTCAAATAGACCGAACGGAGTTATTACCGCTGTTTTGGGTATGTCCTCAGCGCGCACTGGGACTTGGTGGTAACCGCGGACCAGGTCTATTTTGGAAAAAATGCACGCTCCGGCGAGGCGAACGGAAAAATCCTGTATGTGGGGAATTGGGTAGCGGTCGTGCGCTGTGGCGTTGTTCAACCTGCGGAAATCCCCGCACGGTCGCCACGATCCCTCAGCCTTAGGGACCATGTGTAGCGGGGAAGCCCATGGGCTGTTCGAGCGCCTGATGATGCCCAACCTTTCCAGGTTGGCGAACTCCTCGCGCGCTATGGCCAGTTTAGCTGCGTCCAAGCGCCGAGGTCTTGCAAAAACAGGCGGCCCGGTGGTGGTGATAAAGTGCTCCACCCTGAGTTTAGCGATGGCCGCGGAAAACGTCAGGACCGTGAGTGCTGGGAACTGAGTGAGCAGTGTGTGGAACTTACTGCCTGTAGCTGTGACGTTGGCTTGTGCTGTTGGCCCGGTCACTCGAGCTATACAGGGGAGAGAGTCAAAGGACAGTGCATTAACCAGGCGTCTGTTAGCAACATCAACCAGTAAACCATGTGCACACAGAAAATCAGCCCCCAGTATATGGTAATTCAGTGCTGCTACGACAAAAGTCCACTCATATTATTTATTTATTTTTACCTCCGCCAGGCCAAAGGCCAGGAGGAGGTTATGTTTTTGCCGGGATTTGTCTGTCTGTCTGTCCGTTTGTTTGTTTGTCTGTCTGTTGGTTAGCAAGATAACTCAAAAAGTTTTGGACGGATTTTGATGAAACTTTCAGGCGTTGTTGGAAATGGTACAAGGAAGAACTGATTAAATTTTGGGAATGATACGGATCACCGTCTTGATACAGGAATTTTTAAAAGCATTCTTTAACATTGTGAGATACGGCCATTTTCAACATGTGTGCAGGGGTAATAGAGGGCGCTGGTCGTCGTGTCTGACAAACACAAACTCCGCCTTCTTCAAAGTTTTAGGCACAAAAGCACGCGGAAAACTGTGGGGGCCAGGGCCCGCCAGCGTGCCTGTGTTTGCGCCACGCTGCAAAAGCTGACACGGGCAGCTGTCCGCCGCCGGATTATTTGGCACAAATTCCCCAGCCAGCCATAGGGGCTGTGCAAAAACCAGCTCTCTGCCGGGGAAGCTTCAAATCCTCTTTTTTTCCGCGCTGCGCAAACCCAATAAAACCCACGCCAACCTGTCTACCCAATTTGCATCCGTCACTGAAGCCCTGAGTGCTGCTTTCAGTGATCTATGAAAACGCTCGCAGCCTGGGACTTTGCACATGGAGGAGATGGACACAACACCAACGCTTCAGTTTATTACCTCCGCCAAGGAGGTAATGCTTTTACTACTGAACCACTAATCCTATCATTGTGAATCCAATTGCTAGTCATATGTTTTCATGGTCAAGGAATCTGAAAACGTACACACAAACACTGTATGGGGGGGGACTGTGGCGCTTGGCGGAGGTCTGCGCTCTCCGAGTAGTTTTCTAGTTTATTTTTTTATTACTTATTTTGTACCCATAGGTAGATTTGTTTTGTAGTCTGGTGACAAGCCACCAGCTGCCGGTCGCTGCGTGCGCAAGCGCCCCGTATCCCTAACCTGCATGTTTTTGGTATGTGGGAGGAAACCGGAGAAATCCTGGAGTAAACCCACGCAACACGGGGAGAACATGCAAACTCCACACAGATCACTGTTGGTCGGGGGCAGGGATCGAACCCACGATCTCACGATCCCCGTGATCCCCCGGCCGAGGGTAAACTGTGCTGCCACAGTGCTAACCACTGCGCCACCGTGAAGCCCATATGTACGGCCGTGTAGAGATAAGAGCAGAGTCCTCTCACCAAAGGTCTTAATATCCGAGCCGTTTGCTGCCAACATCCCGGGGCCGCTAGATCCTGCCAGCCGGTCAGTGTAGGTCGGCCGGATGAAGCTCTTCTGGGCTCCGGTGTCCACGAGGAAACGCCTCCCCGAGCGTGCATCTGTTAAGTAGAGCAGCTTGTTCTCTTCACCGAGGGTCGCAGCTGCTACCGACCCCCGGTCTTGGCGTTTTCCCGAGCGCTTGAATTGGCACGGTGGTGCACATCTGCGTGCCTTCTCTCCGAAGCGGCGGTGGTAGAAACAGAGCGCGTCTCTCTGGCGCTCCTTGGCCCCTGCTGCTGCTACCGTCGGTGGCTCCTCGCCTCCTCTGGTCATCTCACTGGGCTCCGCCACTGCCGCGTTGACTGTAATTGCCCTGGTGGTGATGATGATCTGGTCTGCCTCCTGGGCTAGCGCACGGTAGTCGCGCACTGCCAGCCACTGCGAATTGGCCAGAACCGCTCTCGTCGCTGTTGGAAGGTTCCGGAGGAAGAGGTGGGCAAACAGAAAGTGCCCGTCGTCCGTGCCCATTAACGCCAGCATCTTCTCCATCAGGTCTACGGCTGAACCATCTCCTAACTCGGTCTGCGTCAGGAGCCTCTCTGCTCTCTCACATTCCGAGAGTGTGTAGCGCTGGATGAGGGCAGCCTTGAGCGCCTCATATTTGCTGCTGGCTGGTGGCTGATCGAGCAGGCTCGCTACCTGCTGAGCTTTGCGGGCGTCGAGCGCTGCGACCACATGGTAGAATCTGGTATCATCTACTGTTACTCGCCGGAGGGCGAACTGGGACTCGGTGAGGTGGAACCAAGAGCGCGGGTTGTGCTGCCAGAAATCCGGTATCTTGACTGAAACTGCACACGCATGGCTGTAGGTTCCAGTCCTGGCTGTCTGTGGGATGGCTGCCGCCTCGCTGTAGCATCTTGACCGGGCCGGCTCCGGGGATCTTGCCTCGTGTTCCATAATACGTCTTGGGTCACCAGTGTGGAGTGTGTGAAATCAAAGGCGGAATCATTTCAGACGATTTATTACACACTCACATCTTTCAAGCACAGAACAGAATGGGCATTCAAGCAGAAACTCTCCCCTTAAGTTTCATGGCATTTACATCACACACAACATGACATTTGCATCACACTGCATTCAACAACCTTCATCATTGACTCCTTCCTGCTATCTCACCAGGAACCTCCTGCTCTTTGTTGTCCCAAGCTCATCACTGTCTCCTGTCTGAGATGCTAGATCAGGGGTCTGCAACCTTTGCCAGCCGAAGAGCCGTTTTGCCCGTCTCCGACTAAAACAGACGTGGCTGAGAGCCGCAACGGCAATTTAACCTTTAAAATAAAGATTATGCTGCTTATAAAGTTTTTCATATACTGTACATAGCTCTGAATATTATGTGGCATTAATGAATTCCTACTACAGCAGTGGGAAAAAACTGCTTATAGCTTCATTTATATAGCTTCATTCATGAAATAAATGTTAGATATATATTATAAATTGTTTTGTGCTGAAAAATAAATTTCTGAATATCTGACCATAATTTTTGCATAGTTTTAATTATCAGCACATTCATAAATTGTTTAAATCTGAAAAATATCACCCATCTCCTACTTTCAACAGTGATCACACAGCTTTAGTTCCTGATATTTTCATAAATTAGAGATGAAAGTTTTATTTAGAAGAAGCTACTTTTCATCCTGTTTCCTCATAATGCTCCTTGTTCAAATGTATTAATATAATATAAATCTGTATCCTACATTTGTTCTCCAGACTCTCAATTTGACAACTAGTGGATTGGTTGTGGGCGGCGCGGTGGGGAAGTGGTTAGCACTGCGGCAGCACAGCAACTCACCCTTGGCCAGGGGATCCTGGGTTCGATCCCAGCCCCCGACCAACAGTGATCTGTGTGGAGTTTGCATGTTCTCCCCGTGTCTGCGTGGGTTTATTCCGGGATTTCTCCAGTTTCCTCCCACATGCCAAAAACATGCAAAGCCTGTTTTCCACTAGCCCAGCACACCTCGGTACGGCTCGATTCACTTCAGTACGGCTCGGAATGCTTCTGTCTCCATTAGCACGGTGTTGTGCTTGTGCTGTGATGGTTTGTTAGGAGGTTTTAGAAGCAGGGCAGCAGCAGATTCTCAGCGAGGCGGGGCCACACTCCCGTGACGTTACGCACCGGACTGAGTCCTTATTTACACGAGACAAAAAATGGAGGATCCAAGGATTATTGCCTTGCTCGCTCTGTGGTTTTATCTCACAATTACTTTTATCTCATAATTAAGCTGCAACAACACAAGTCACTTTTGTTTTGAATTAACTGCCAAATGACCTAGAAATAATGAGCTGAAACTTGTTTTTATTCGTATTAAATAATGAGACGGTGGCACACTGTCCAACACCACATCCTAGGGCATTTTGGATGTACTGAATTAAAAAAATTCATGTTTTTCACCTTCAGGTCAACGTTTGGAACAACAGTATTATTATTTTCCGTTTAGATGATGCTACACTCCTTCTAAAGTATTGTAAATCTCTGAATTTGGAATGCCGATAGAACATTCAATTTACATATACTTGTACCTTTGACTTGGTGCTAATTTTTTATGATATTTCAATAAAAAGAACAGAAAGCTTACAAAAAGATTTCTTTTTTGGTCTAGTTAAAAATTACATTACCTTTACAATGGTTGACCCTCAGCATCATTTTGATCAGACTAGGCAATGGAATTTCTATGTAATTATACTGTTTTATTATTCAGTGTTATAACAGACAAACCACACTTCCCAAAACAATTCCATTTTATTATATACAAAATATTAAAATAAAAAAAAACTTTGCAACACAACATGAAGGTTAATCGACATTTTATACACGCCGACCACTGAGTGCTGAGGCTCGGTAGAATGAAGGCGTCTCTGCCAGCTCTGGTTCAGGAAGGCTCGGTTGAATAATCCGTGCGGGCTGTCACGGCGGACACGTGGGATGATTCTACAAGGAAAATGCACACAATAAAATACAGCACGAAAGTGCAATATATACAGAAAAGACAATAGTTTTTAACAAGAATACATAAGCTTATTTCAGCGTATTGTTCACATGAATAATTACAATAAAAGTTTTAGTCCGCAGTGTGCTGCAATAAAGCAGCGATCCATCCACAAATGAACAGCTTTTTTATTGCATAAATAAACTGAGCGTCTTACCGAATATATTTGCGAAAAACGCACAATAAAAAGAAATTAAAACTCACCGTTAAAGGACTCCGATGTCGAGACCTCCCGGTATATTTTTTCATTCCGGGCGGCTCCGTCTAACTCGCGCTGAATACGTTCGTCTGACAATGCAGTGAGCAGACACTGCACCTCCTTATTGGTCCACGGAACACCCTTATTACGCGAAGCCATTTTTGATAGAGAATAAATGAAAATAGCACAGCAATACACTGAAAAGGAACTGCCAACAGTGGTTGCGTGCTGAGTAAAGGCGGTCGTGAAGATTCTTTTTTTTTTTTTTTTTTTTTCAAAAACTTTATTGAGAAGGTCGTGAAGATTTGGTAGATGAGGAGGAGGAGAGGGGCAGTTACAACCTGACCAATCAGCGCCGGTTACGACCTGACCAATCAGCGGCGACCAGTCTGTTAACGTCACAGCACGGCACAGCTCAGCACTGCTGTACCCTGCCCTGGAGCGGGGCTGAGAATTGCGGCTGTTAAACCGTGTTGGGGCTTGTGGAAAAGCGTACAAAGCGTGCTGAGCCGTCCCGTGTCGCGCTAAAGCGTGCTAGTGGAAAAGGCCCTCAAGTTAGGTTAATTGGCATCAACTGGGGATTCTAAATTGTCCTTAGGTATGACTGTGAGAGTGAATGGTTGTCTGTCTCTCTGTGTTGGCCCTGCGATGGACTGGCGATCTGTCCAGGGCAGGGGTCAGCAACCTTTACCGCTCAGAGCCATTTGGACCCGTTTCCCACAGAAAAGAAAACACTGGGAGCCACAAAAACCCTTTTGACACTTAAAATGAAATAACACTGCATATAACTTTTTTTTTTCCCTTTATGCTATGTACAGTGATCCCTCGCTACTTCGCGCTTCACCTTTCGCACCCTCAGTGCATCGCAGATTTTTCAAAAATATTCATCAAAAATTCAAAATTGAGAAAAAATACATTAGAACATCACGTATCAACACGGAGAGCCCGCACAACTCAAAATCCACCTCTCTGATTCGCTGGCCAGCATCTCCCCCCTAAGAGATCGCTCCTGACTCTAGATTTTGTTCTCGTGTTGACTCGGCTCCGGAATCTCACGAGAGTGCATCTCTCGCGAGATTCTTTTCATTCTCTCGCTCTCTCTCTCTCTCCCGAGAGAGAGAGAGTGAGAGAATGAACGTACGTATTATTTATATTATTTATACATTATTTTATGTATCAAAAAACTAACGAGATCAGCCTGGAATTCCACAAAGGGGGGTGTCGCTACTTCGCGGTTTTTCACTTTTCGCGGTCGGTTCTGGAGCCCATTAACCGCGATAAGTGAGGGATCACTGTATAAACAAACTATAATGTGTTGCATTTATGAAATCAGGGAACTCCTGCAGAGAAAACAAAATTACATTTCAGCATGCAACAAAAACATTTTGAACTCCAGAAAAAAAAAAGACATTGGGTTGAAGGTTGACATTGGGTTGAAAGGAGAGTGCTATTTTTAGCACTGATGACTCCTGATCCTTAGATAAAAATCTCATAATTCCGCTGAAAACAATACCGAAAGCTCAGAATTCCAACACAAACCAGCGATGTGATTTGGGGTTGGGGAAATTATCTGAAAATTCAGCAGGGGGTCTGGGGGACATAGTCCCCCAGCGGGGTCCGGGGTGGGATGGGGGGCAAGGGGGGCAGAGCCCCCCGAAGCTCCTGGGTTTTTATGATTTTTAAGTACCAGAACTGTGCTTAAATGACATAAAACAAACAGCTGAATGCCACTTATTAATGTATAATATTGACTTATGTTCCAAGAAGATAGCATTCCTAAAATATTCCAACAAGCATTATCCATCACATGCTTTAACACTTGATCAAATCAAAATCAGTTAATTTTATCTATTCCATAATAGAAATAAAATTCCAACATACCATTACTTTTTATAATTTCAGCATTCATTTCAGATCACCAGTTTCAATCTCTATTGAGTCTTGAGCAGTTCATTTTGCACAATCACTGATGCAGCCAAGTCTTAGAAATATTCAAAAGTTATGAGTCAGTGTCCACTGTGCACTGTCAATTTCAAACTGTTTGGAATCATAAAAGGGGATGGTTAACTTTTATTACCGTTTAATCCCTCGCGCCAGCCCAGCTCATACAGCCGTTGTAGAGTTAATGACTCTCCACCTGGCCATATCGATTACCGGTGGCCATACGCCACTTCCAGTCCTGGCTGAAAGGGTGCAGCTTCACTGCGTTCGTGGACCACAAGCTGCTAACATACTTAACGTACTTTATCTTCCTGGAAGATAAAATAAAGCGGAATTCGGCGAATTAACAGAAAATCACATCCCTGAGAACACGCCGCCATGAATCTTTGAAAAACCATACAACGAGCCATTTGATTGGTCCAATCGTTTGCAGCTATCCAATCGCAGGGCTGTTTACATTACAGCAGTAGCTTGAACACAACACATCCGGGTTATCGCGGGAGACGACTTCCAACTTCATGTTGATTTTTCGCTGACGGTGATTAAACTTTAACACGTTTTTTTTTTTAGATTTTACAAGATCACCATAATTTTCAAATTTAGAATTACATTTTAAAAACTAATGAACTAAAATAAAATACATTTTAATTAAATACTCATTATTTATTTTCCAAAGCCACAGGGAGCCGCAGCAGAGGGATGAAAGAGCCGCATGCGGCTCCGGAGCCGTGGGTTGCCGACCCCTGTGCTAGATAATCTGGCTCACACAAGGTGCTACACCATAGACTAAAAAGAGTAGGGCCCAACACAGATCCCTGTGGAACTCCGTGAGTGAGCTTAGAACTGGAAGAAAATCCATCATTGACATGGACAAACTGAAATTTATCAGACAAATAAGATCTAAACCACTGCAACGGAGTTCCACTGAGTCCAGCAAAGTGTTCCAATCTATCAAGTAGAATGGCATGATCGATGGTGTCAAAGGTGGCACTGAGATCTAAAAGGACAAGAACAGAGACAAATCCATTATCAGCTGCAGTCAGGAGGTCATTAGAGACCTTCAGTAAGGCAGTTTCAGTGCTGTGATGAGCTCTGAACCCAGATTGAAACACCTCAAACAAACCAACTCCCTGCAAATGGTCAGATAATTGCACAGCAACAACTCTTTCCAAGATTTTTGAAATGAAAGGCAAATTGGAGATTGGTCGATAATTGGCCAAAACTCCAGGATTGAGCGTCGGTTTTTTAAGTAAAGGTTTAATTACAGCAGTTTCAAAAGCCAGTGGAACATAACCCAGAGTTAAAGAAGAATTAATGATAAGAAGAATACGGCTACTAATAATTGGGAAAATAATTTTAAATAACCTGGAAGGAATAGGGTCCAGAAGGCAAGATGAAGGCTTAGAAGAGGAAACTACCCTATCCAACTCCAAGAGGTCGATTGGAGTAAATCTATCCAAGCAGATATCAATTGAGGGAGCTGCAGTAGTTAATGTACTAGAGTTTATGGACTAGAGTTTATGTACTAGAGTTTATTTTCAGTGAGCGACTGTCTCAGCTTTAGAAAACTGATTAAACTGTTGGCATAAGCTGTTTGTTAGTTTACCTGTCGGACAATAATCTCTTCGTTGATGGCTGCTGACGGCTGAGCCGTTTCAATTCTGCTGGCTAACATGTAAAGTGCACAGAATTAGTGAATAACAGGAGTGGTTTACTATCTTATTTTTTTTCCTTTTTTTGTCGTGGCAATATCAGCCCTCATACAAACGTGATAAAATTGTTGGTACCCCTCTGTTAATGAAAGAAAAACCCACAATGGTCACAGAAATAACTTGAATCTGACAAAAGTGGTAATAAATAAAAAATTCTATGAAACTTAACCAGTGAAAATCAGACAATGCTTTTGAATTGTGGTTCAACAGAATTATTTTAAAAAACAAACTCATGAAACAGGCCTGGACAAAAATGATGGTACCCCTAGAAAAGATTGAAAATAATGTGACCATAGGGACATGTTCAACCAAGATGTGTCCTCTAATTAACATCACAGGCGTCTACAAACTTGTAATCAGTCAGTCGGCCTATTTAAAGGGTGACAAGTAGTCACTCTGCTGTTTGGTGACATGGTGTTTATCACACTAAACCTGGACCAGAGGAAGCAAAGGAGAGAGTTGTCTCAGGAGATTAAAAAGAAAATTATAGACAAGCATGTTAAAGGTAAAGGCTATAAGATCATCTCCAAGCAGCTTGATGTTCCTGTGACTACAGTTGCACATATTATTCAGAAATTTAAGACCCACGGGACTGTAGCCAACCTCCCTGGACGTGGCCGCAGGAGGAGACGGATAATACGAATGGTAACAAAAGAACCCAGAACAACCTCTAAACACATTCATGGTGAACTCCAAGGTCAAGGTACATCAGTGTCAAATCGCACCATCCGTCGTCGTTTGAGCCAAAGTGCACTTCATGGGAGACGACCAAGGAGGACACCACTGTTGAAAACAAATCATAGAAAAGCCAGACTGGAATTTGCCAAACTGTATGTTAACAAGCCACAAAGCTTCTGGAAGAATGTCCTATGGACAGACGAGACAAAACTGGAACTTTTTGGCAAGGCACATCAGCTCTATGTTCACAGACGCAAAAATGAAGCATACCAAGAAAAGAACACTGTCCCTACTGTGAAACATGGAGGAGGTTCTGTTATGTTCTGGGGCTGCTTTGCTGCATCTGACACAGGGTGTCTTGAATCTGTGCAGGGTACAATGAAATCTCAAGACCATCAAGGTGTTCTAGAGAGAAATGTGCTACCCAGTGTCAGACAGCTTGGTCTCAGTCACAGGTCATGGGTCTTGCAACAGGATAATGACCCAAAACACAGCTAAAAACACCCAAGAATGGCTAAGAGCGAAACATTGGACTATTCTAAAGTGACCTTCTATGAGCCCTGATCTAAATCCTATTGAACATCTGTGGAAGAAGCTGAAACATGCCGTCTGGAGAAGGCACCCTTCATATCTGAGACAACTGGAGCAGTTTGCTCGTGAGGAGTGGGCCAGAATACCTGCTGAGAGGTGCAGAAGTCTCATTGACAGTTACAGAAATTGTTTGATTGCAGTGATTGCCTCAAAAGGTTGTGCAACAAAATATTAAGTTAAGGGTACCATCATTTTTGTCCAGGCCTGTTTCATGAGTTTGTTTTTTAAAATAATTCTGTTGAACCACAATTCAAAAGCATTGTCTGACTTTCATTGGTTAATTTTCATAGAATTTTTACTTATTACCACTTTTGTCATATTCAAGTTATTTCTGTGACCATTGTGGGTTTTTCTTTCATTAACAGAGGGGTACCAACAATTTTGTCCACGGCTGTATATCACAAAATACATTTTCTGTAAATTCTATAGTTTCTACACCGTGTTCCAAATTATTATCAGGGATGGCAATTTTCCGCCGATCCGCGGATTTCTGCCGATTTATTTTCAAATTGATCATTTCTGTGAATCGTCTAAATCCGTTGAGAAAATTTTAGGGGGGGTAAGGTACCTTATTGTTACCGATTTTAGCGAAAATCAACACGATTACAG
Organism: Pholidichthys leucotaenia; assembly: GCA_020510985.1. Taxonomy (NCBI): domain Eukaryota; kingdom Metazoa; phylum Chordata; class Actinopteri; order Cichliformes; family Pholidichthyidae; genus Pholidichthys; species Pholidichthys leucotaenia. The sequence continues at coordinate 167,894,572 of CM035838.1, read as the reverse complement.
AGGCGCTCGGCGCTTCCCCGGGTCAAGTCTCCTGCGATAACCCGGATGTTATGTCCTCAAGCTACTGCTGTATTGTAAACAGCCCTGCGATTGGATAGTTGCAAACGATTGGACCAATCAAATGGCTCGTTGTATGCTTTGTCAAAAATTCATGGCAGCTTGTTCTCAGTGATGTGATTTTTTTTTCCGGTGATTTGCCAAATTCCGCTTTATTTTATCTTCCAGGAAGATAAAGTACGTTAAGTACGTTAGCGGCTTGTGGTCCACGAGCGCAGTGAAGGTGCGCCCTTTCAGACAGAACTGGAAGTGGCATATGGCCAGGTGGAGAGCCATTAACTCTCTGTCGAACACGCTGTATTTACGCTCACTGTCGTGCAAAGACCTGCTAAAAAAAAAAGGTGAGCGGCTGCCAAGAACCGGCAATGCATTGCTCCACGACGGCCGCTATGCCCATGTCCGAGGCGTCGGTAGTGAGCGCTGTTTTAACCTCAGAACGCCTGCTCCCGTTCAGAAGTCCATTCGACTCTGTCCGCCGGTTTCCATTTCTTGAGTGCGGCGTACAACAGCTGTATGAGCTGGGCTGCGCGGGGGAGGAAACGGTTATAAAAGTTAACCATCCCCAAAAACTCCCGCAGCACCCTGACATTGATGTTGAGGAGAAAAAAATAGCAAAACAATTTAGTTACATTACTTTTATGATTCCAAACAGTTTGAAATTGACAGTGCACACTGGATAATGACTCATAACTTTTGAATATTTCTAAGACTTGGCTACATCAGTGATTGTGCAAAATGAACTGCTCAAGACTCAATGGAGATTGAAACTGGTGATCTGAAATGAATGCTGAAATTATAAAAAGTAATGGTATGTTGGAATTTTATTTCTATTATGGAATAGATAAAATTAACTGATTTTGATTTGATCAAGTGTTAAAGCATGTGATGGATGATGCTTGTTGGAATATTTTAGGAATGCTATCTTCTTGGAACATAAGTCAATATTATACATTAATAAGTGGCATTCAGCTGTTTGTTTTATGCCATTTAAGCACAGTTCTGGTACTTAAAAATCATAAAAACCCAGGAGCTTCGGGGGGCTTCGCCTCCCTTGCCCCCCCCACCGGGGCTCTACCCCGGACCCCACTGGGGGACTGCGTCCCCCAGACCCCCTGCTAAATTTTCAGATAATTTCCCCAACCCCAAATCACATCCCTGGTTCATGTTGGAATTCTGAGCTTTCGGTATTGTTTTCAGCGGAATTATGAGATTTTTATCGAAGGATCAGGAGTCATCAGTGCTAGAAATAGACAAAAGTGTCAAAAATAAGTTCCGATGGAATTGGCTTGAGATAAAAGTGACGGTAAAGGTGAAAATTGGCTCAAAGTTCAACGAGGTAACAGAAACACTCGGACAGTTTCTGAAAAAAACAGAAACGGAGATGAAGTTCAAAGTTCAGAGACTGACACAGCTTGCTGCCAAAAGGAAGAAAGTTTCACATTAGAAGTGACTTGGTGACCAGTGTAAATAGTGTAAATAGTGTAATAAACTCTTATAGAACTGTTAAATATGTTGGACTAAAGACAGTGAGACAACATTGAAGAAAAAGTAAGTTAACTTTTCATTAAATTTAATGATTTATCTAAGTCTAGTATTTCATTTTTTTCAGTCTAAATTACTTCTGTTTTACTGAAAACCTCCCAGCTTCAGGGGGGTTGCGCCCCCCCGCCCCCCCCCATAAGTCAATCGACCAAATTAGATTTCAGCTGAAATCAGAATTTCCTGTTGCCATCCCTGTATTATGCAAATTATATTTGTCTCCGATTTTCCTAAATAGTCGATGCAGATGACAGTCAGTATAATTTTCAAGTCATCAGCCATTGGAGCATGATTCAAATTTTGTTGAACAAACCTCCCAGTGATAACTATTTTCTTGCAAAAATAAAAAAAAAAAAACCTCAGAATGCACTGTTCCAAATTATTATGCACAACAGAGTTTCAAAACATTTTATTGGTTGTAAAGAACTGAAAATGGTCATTTGTTGAATTTGCAGCATTAGGTGGTCATATTTACTGAAATCAAAAATATCTTAACAGGCCAAGTTACATGTTAACACAGGACCCCTTCTTTGATATCATCATCATAGCAGTCTGTCATGGGCGTCAGTGACTGTTTCATTTAGGTCTGATCAGATTCCTCCACACAGCTCTGTCCTTAGCTATAACTTTCACAATTCTTGCATCCATTGAACTTGTGAGTTTTTGGAGAGTTTCTGCTTGAATTTCTTTACAAGATGTCAGAATAGCCTCCCACAGCTGCTGTTTTGATGTGAACTGCCTCCCACTCTCATAGATCTTTTGCTTGAGGATGTGCTAAAGGTTCTCAATAGGGTTGAGGTCAGGGGAGGATGGGGGCCACACCATGAGTTTCTCTCCTTTTATGCCCGTAGCAGCCAATGACAGAGATATTCTTTGCAGCATAAGATGGTGCATTGTCATGCATGAAGATAATTTTTCTACGAAAGGCACGGTTCTTATTTTTGTACCATGGAAGAAAGTAGTCAGTCAGAAACTCTGTATACTTTGCCAAGGTCATTTTCACACCTTCAGGGACCCTAAAGGGGCCTACCGGCTCTCTCTCCATGATTCCAGCCCAAAACATGACTCCGCCACCTCCTTGCTGATGTCACAGCCTTGTTGGGACATGGTGGCCATCCACCAACCATCCTCTACTCCATCCATCTGGACCATCCAGGGTTGCACGGCGCTCATCAGTAAACAAGATTGTTTGAAAATTAGTCTTCATGTATTTCTGGGCCCACTGCAACCGTTTCAGCTTGTGAGCATTGGTTAAGAGTAGCCAAATAGTAGGTTTATGCACAACTGCAAGCCTCTGGAGGATCCTACACCTTGAGGTTGATGGGACTCCAGAGGCACCTGCAGCTTCAAATACCCGTTTGCTGCTTTGTAATGGCATTTTAGCAGCTGCTCTCTTAATCCGATGAATTTGTGTGGCAGAAACCTTCCTCATTATGCCTTTATCTGCATGAACCTGTCTGTGCTGTGAATCAGCCACAAATTTCTTCACAGTACGATGATCATGCTTAAGTTTTCGTGAAATATCTAATGTTTTCATATCTTGTCTAAGGCATTGCACTATTTGACGCTTTTCAGCAGCAGAGAGATCCTTTTTCTTTCCCAGATTGCTTGAAACCTGTGGCATGCTTAATAATGTGGAACATCCTTCTTAAGTAGTTTTCCTTTAATTGGGCTTACCTGGCAAACTAATTATGACAGGTGTCTTGAGAGTGATATCAGTGGTCCAAAGAGCCCTGATACACAATACCATCCATGAGTTTAACTGAAAAACAAAAAAAGTAATATTTATGACACTAAAATCCTATTTGCATAATAATTTGGAATGTGGTGTATATGATAACCAATAAAAAGGACTATCTCTTTTTCTACATTTTAAATTACCTACTGAAAAAAATCAATTGTACATATTTATCTGTCATTAATTTCATATACTTTTTCCCTTCTTAATTTTCCAATGTTGTTATAAAATTGTTTTTAATGTGCATTTGAGATAACTTCATCTTTATTTTTTTCGCTACTGGACTAATTAAAAATGATTAGAAATCTAATTACATTAAGAGCCACTTTGTTCCTCCGACACATTTTAATTTATTTATCATTTATTTAGTGTGTATGCAGCCACTGTCATGCACTTTTGCAGCTTTAGTAATATTTTTTCAGACAAAATTAAGAAACTTGGCAGTGATTTAAACCAGAACAATGGTCTGATACACTATAATGTTTCCTATTAGTGACAAGTTAGCATCATCATTTAGCATTTGCCGTCTTCTAATTAGAGATGTTGTTAACGTGACTTACCTCCAATTAAAATGAGGTTAGAGGATTATCCTCTCTGACACAGCACGGTGGGGAAAAAGTCGCACGGTGGTGCAGTGGTTAGCACTGTTGCCTTACAGCTAGAAGGTTCCTGGTTCGAATCCTCAGGCTGGCAGGGGTTGGAACCTTTCTGTGTGGAGTTTGCATGTTCTCCCTGTGCTGCGTGGGTTTACTCCGGGGGCTCCGGTTTCCTCCCACAATCCAAAGACATGCATGTTAGGTTAATTGGCTGTTCTAAATTGTCCCTAGATATGTTTCCTATAGGCCCTTAGAATAGAGGGTTAGTATTAGTGAAAGCGCTTTGAGTGGTCTTTGTGACTAGAAAAGCACTATATAAGTGCAGCTTAGTTAGTAACATCCCTGGCTGGCACAGAAGTAGCGGAAAAACATTAGCTTGCAGTTAGCTGCTGTGGTGCACTGCGGGGGAGAGGCAGGGCAGTGACGAGCAGAAATGGGTATGTCTCTTAAATCCCGATATAAACTATACAGTTTTATATGAAACGGTAGATGGTTTTTTTTATCGCGTTGTGGAAATGTGAAAATGACGAGGCAGAGTTTATCACACGAGTCAGGTTTATTCACATCTTCCAACATCAGCAAAACAGAAAGAGGGAAAAACACAGACATTCGTCCTTTATATATTCAGAACCTTCAAAGCTCACAGTCATATTGCATTTAATCACAAGCAACAATACATCTTTCCTTAAATCTTATAACATCCTCCTCATAGTCTCTGGGAGACCAGGAAATCCCCCAAGGTCGTCTCTTGCATACCAAAGACTAAGTTTTCACATCCTCCTGTTATCTCACAGGAGGCCCAGTTCTTTGTTCTCTCTGAAATGTGAAGCTTAAAGTGATACACATGTGGTCCCACAGCGTCACCAATATATATCGTCATATCGCACAACCCTACTGCAGCAGATGCTGCTATTTGAGTTTTTGCACTTTATTTTGCACCGGAGTGGTGGATTAGAGGTAGAGCATCTGCCCCACAATCGGGAGGCCGGGGTTCAAGTCCCGGCTGGGTCATATACCGGTGTGGTGGCTCAGTTGGTAGAGCATCTGCCCCACACCCGGGAGGCAGGGGTTCAAATCCCGGCCGGGTCATGCCGAAGACCATAGAAAAGCGGAACTTCCTGCCATCCAGCTTGGTGCTCAGCAATAATGGAATGGAGGAGGGAAATCTGTGGCGGCGCCTTGCATGGCAGCGGCCCTCTGATTCTACATATGGGGTGTCTGTGATTAACACTGTAGATTGGAAAAACACAATTTCGTTCTACTGTACATAATTGGTTGTATGGTTGAATGACAATAAAGGGTGATTTAATTTAATGCCAAAGACCATAAAAAATGGAACTTCTTGCCATCCAGCTTGGTGCTCAGCAATAATGGAATGGAGGAGGGCTGGTCACCCAACCACAGCGGGTGCACAAGCCAGTGTACTTACTCCCTGTGCTGGTCCCAAGCCTGGATATAAGAATGGGCAGGGTTGCGACAGGAAGGGCATAAAAACTCTGCTCCATTCTATAAGGCTATGGCAGATACATTGATGTCTGCCGTACCAACTCGTCCAACCCACTTGGTAGTGGAAAAAACGGGTGTTAAAAAGAATTTTTTTAAAAAGCGTGTGTGTGTGTGTGGGGGGGGGGGGGGGTTAAAAGACTGCATTTTAAGTAATTGTGTTGCTCCAAACACTTTTTATTAAGCTGTCAAGTTCAACTTTCCAACTTTTTTCATGGGTCGTTATTACCTCCGCCAAGGAGGTTATGTTTTCATCGGCGTTGGTTTGTCTGTCTGTCTGTCTGTTTGTTTGTTAGCAAGATAACTCAAAAAGTTATGGACGGATTTTCATGAAATTTTCAGACATTGTCAGAAATGGGGTATCCTACAGATGATTACATTTTGGTGATGATCTGAGAGTGCATACCTCCACCAAGGGCTTTGTTTGTATTTGTGCAGCAGGATTACACAAAAACTATTGCATGGATTTGGATGAAATTTTTACCAGATCTTGGGCTAGAGAGGAGCCCATTATATTTTGGTGATGATCTGAGAATGCATACCTCAGCCAAGGCTCTTATCTTCTCACAGTGTGTTAGCAACAATACTCCAAAACAGATGGACAGACTTTGATGCAATTTTCACCACAAGTGGCTATAGGCCTACACACAAACCCATTACATTTTGGAGGTGATCCATGAGAAATGGAAGGAGCCTTGGCGGAGGTATGCGCTCTATGAGTGCTTTTCTAGTTCTGTTTAGTTATGGGAACTTTTTATAATGGACTACATTATATTAAGGCAGAGACTGACAAAAGTGGTTTTCACAGGTGTGCAGGCTTAAACAGGCGAGGTTAAACGTGCACTGGAGCCCCGAATAAATAGTAAACAGTAACTGTCTTGTGAAATCAACTCATACAGTATTGTTCCAAATGTTCTGAAATGTGGTACCATGGTTTGATGTACACTGATGATGCGCATATTGCTGTTTGATGCTGATTGGATGATTTTTGCAGGAATTTTTTTTTTTGTTTGTTTTGTTTTGTTTTTGTTTTTTTTTGTTACTTATTTGTACCCGTAGGTAGATTTGGTTTGCAGTCTGGTGACAAGCCACCGGCTGCTGGTCGCTGCGTGCGCGAGCGCCCTAAACCTACATGTTTTTTTTTTTTTTTTGGTATGCGGGAGGAAACCGGAGAAATCCCGGAGTAAACCCACGCAACACGGGGAGAACATGCAAACTCCACACAGCTCACCGTTGGTCGGGGGCTGGGATCGAACCCACGATCTCATGATCCCCGCGATCCCCCGGCCGAGGGTAAAACTGTGCTGCCACAGTGCTAAACCACTGCGCCACCGTGCAGGAATTGTAGACCTTGGTCAAGGTCAGAGGTCATTTTTTCCCTAAATCTTGTAAACATGATAACTACTGAAAAAAATGATGTAAGCTTTTCAAATCCATATCATAGTTGCATCCAAGACAAATCTTGGATAGCTTACATCCTCACCTGACTATGGGTTTTGGGTTTGGGGTCAAAGGTCAAGATTAGCATTCCCTACGCCCTATTACTATACAATGTGTAAAGCTGTCTAGTAGGGGTGTGCCATATTGTGTCGTTCACGATAATGCTGGTATAAATTTTCTTGCCGGTGTAAAAACAAATATTGTAATATCTGGGGTCTGTTGCGTGATGACGTCACACCGTTACGCTGCCGACAGAAGTTACACATCAGCATAGAAATGGCAAAACAAATATGGTGCGGGAAGCTGGACCTCCAAAGTCAGACAGTCTATATCCAGTTGAGTGGAAATATTTAAGTTTCACTTTCTGTTTCATACTGTCGTTATGTTAAAAAAAAAAAAAAAAAAAGACGGTGCAACAGTGTGGATAATCTGCCTGCATTTTTTCCTGCACGTCTACAACAACGCTGGAGCGGTATTAACGTCGGACAATGTGCCGTTCGAAGTGGCCGTAGTTGTATTTTATTTCCGTTTTTCCTGCTCCTTGTTGATTTTATTCAACTGCCCCAACAGAGAAGGGAAAAAAACATCCATTCAGTGCAACAAGAGCCAAAAATCCCCAGGACAGGTCTGCGAGAGTAATGCAGGTAAAGTGATTCAGCATAAAACCCGACATCTGTGTGCAGTTAAGATGTATATCATTTTCTTGTAATATTTGATGCAGAACTAAAAAATATTTAAACAAAGTCTGAGTTGCTGTTTATAAATTGGAGAAATAAATTTTTTTGGTTTTTCCTTAATTTGTTGAAGGTAAATAATGCTGGCCTGTGAAACTGTCCCTTTTGCATAAATTTAAAAGAAACTGTATGCTGCAATATTGCGAAAAATATCATTATCATGAAAATTAATAGAAATATTGTGATATCATTTTTAGGCCATATTGCCCACCCCTACTCTCTAGGATCATCAAACTTAAAGGAGAATTTTACAATTGATTCTGTAACGCACAGGGAGCCACTGAAGGGAAGCCAGAATAGGTGAAATATGCTCATGCCTATGGACTTTTATTAAAAGGCGGGCAGCAGCATTTCATACCAGTTAAAGATGAGTGATAGAAGCTTGGCTGATCCCAACAAAAAGTTGGTTATATTTTGGTAAGTTTGGTAATATTATATGGTCTGAAAAGTAAATAGCACTCAAAGTCCTCCTGCACAGGAGTTCTCTCCCACAGAAACTAGGACTACAACTCTGCCTGAGACGCCTCATTTGGATTTGCTGTTCTCTTTTTTTATCACGTCATTACTTAACAGACCTGCCAGACTAGCCAAGCATGCACTCTTCTTGGAGGGGAATCAGAAGTTTCCCACTGAGCCTTGTAACTAGGGCTGTCGCGGTAGAGGAATTTCCCCTGCGGTAACAGTGGATAGCTCAACACCGCAGTATGCGGTATTATTGCAAATGTTTTTAGGACCCTGTGGTCTCGTAATTTAAACAGGGTTCATAACATGGCAAACAATGGAACCTGTAAGAAACTCACTGCAGCTCTGCCCTCAACTTTGTGCATGTGTAACAATTGTGCGGTGGTCCAGTCTTACTAGGCATGAACTGCTGATTCTGTTAAAAAAAAAAAAAAAAAAAATCATTTTCATAAAGCAGTGGCGGGAACTCCAGTATTTCAACTACGGCATGTGTGGACTGGAGACTGCAGTAACATTCAGCTTATTTAAAGAGGACAGTCTCCGTTCAGGACCCTGCTTTGCTCTTGTCTCTGTGATTTTTGGATTTTTGCCGCTGTCCGAAAAATCATGTACAAACAAGCAATGCACTGTTGTTTTGCTGTCGGAGCTCAATTGTCAGGATTATAAACACTCTTCTCAGAAGGAAATAACATGCTTTGGGCCCTTTCAGTACTCACTGTCACAGCTGTATTTAACAAGGTGCCCAAACGCTTGTACCACTGACTACCTGCTGGAGTCCATCTGGAGAGAGAGTGCCCCACACGGTACTGACACTGTCAGCACCTGGTGCTGTGGAAGCTTCTACAGCACCGGATGCTGCCGCCATCAGTACCGGATGCAAACATGCTGTTGGCAATAAGAATACACTTAACAATTTATTTATTAATCAATAGGGGCACATAAGTCAATGAGATTTCGCCACACACAAAAAAAAGTGGAACACCGTGGTTGTTGCAGTTGCTTGTTTTCCTCCGCGGTAGGCTTGTCCATCGCGCGGTATTACATAATTGCGATTATCGCAACAGCCCTACTTGTAACACATCTAGCCTATAGTGCAGCTAGCTTATCTGGTGCCTTTACCCTGGTTCTTGGAGCTCTTCTGTGTAAATTTTAGTTACCCCACTAGACATCTGTGGTCCAAGCTCATTCTTTAATCCATAGTTGATAAAACATCTCATGTAATTTTGGCTTTGTTGTTTTTTTGGTCAGCATGACCCAGATAATTGAACTGTTAGCATAGCTAGGTCAGCGCAACCAGGAATTTTATGGGTCTTTGCTGTAAATTCTAGTCACCATACAGCTGGTTAATTAAGCTGCAGTTGGTTGTAAAGTTCACCCCATTCTGGCTTCTTTTGTTAAATTTTGGCTGTGATTCTTGAGTAGATTGGACCTGTGGGTTATTAGCTGGGCTTAGCAGCCGCAGGTGGAGTTTCTGACTAGCCTTTCACTTGGCTGTAGCTCAGCTAGGGATGAGCCAATCCGATCCGCCATATCGAGTTCGATCCAGGCAAAATGGCTGGATCGGTATTGGTAAGGAATAAATGTAATTTACTGATCCAATGCATTAATAGTATTCAAATGAAATGAAGGCGTGATCACGTTCTCAGCCACGCAACACAAGCAACAAGTTTCACTGGAGCCTGTCTGTGGGACTCGCCTCAGTATGTTGCTGTGTGGTACCAGCGTTTACAACTTTCTTCTTTCTTTCTTCATCAGAACGTCAACATCAGCAACATCATAAAACACTTGCAAAAGTATCACGGTAAAGGAGTATGCTGAATTCTATCAAGAACCGAGCAGAAGGAAGTGCTTTTTCAGCTCGGAGTCTGGAAAAAAAAAGTGAAACCTAAACAAAAGAACGAAACTGTAAAAACTAGACTGGAGCGTGGAAACGAAGACATAACATGGGCTTACCTTTCGACAGAGAGTTGCAGCTGATGAGAGGTAGGTGACAGAAACATAAATAGCAAATTGTAACGGTGAACTGGAAGCAGAACTGGAACAACAGGGCTACATGAAAAGGGACGAATGACTTCAAAATTAAAGCAAACCTAAAATCTAAGAATGGACAGAGAATAATATCAAACGCTACTAAATAAACCGAGGACCAGGAGAATACTTATGATAATAATAAATGTCAAAATACAACTTAAAGGGTTAGTTCCTTTATTTTCAGAGCCACATCATTTTTTACCTCATGCATAAAGTGGCACTTGGAATTTCATCTGAATATTTACTTAGATACTCGGCTTCAAAGTTTTGCACGAACTTGCACTTAAAACTTCAGAATTCATGTTTACATGGGGCTGACCAGTGAAATGCTGCCAGTGTTGCAAAATTTAAATTTAAAAAAAGGAGCAGCACTGTTGAACTGAGTCAAATTTGAAATATATTATTTGACTTTTAGATTTGTGGTTTTATATGTGTGTAAAATGCAACCAGTTATTAACAAAGTATGTTCTGTACTTTTGTTGTTTTAAATAAGAGTTGGTATTGGGTTTGGATCGGTATCGGCCGATGCTCAAAGTCGTATATCTGTATCGGTATTAGACTTGAAAAAGTGGTATCGGCTCATCCCTAAGCTCAACATCCAGTTTTGTCTTTGTAAATTCTATCTATTCCCACGAGACATCTGTGTTCCCAGCATTGTCATCCAACAACCCTTGGCTATATACGGTGCATCCGGAAAGTATTCACAGTGCTTCACTTTTCCCACATTTTGTTATGTTACAGCCTTTTTCCAAAAGGGATTAAATTCATTTTATTTCTCAAAATTCTACACACAATACCCCATAATGACAATGTGAAAAAAATTTGTTTGAGATTTTTGCAAATTTATTAAAAATAAAAAACTAAGAAATCCCATGTACATAAGTATTCACAGCCTTTGCTCAATACTTTGTTGATGCACCTTTGGTAGCAATTACAGCCTCAAATCTTTTTGAATATGATGCCACAAGCCTGGCACACCTATCTTTGGGCAGTTTTGCCCATTCCTCTTTGCAGCACCTCTCAAACGCCTTCAGGTTGGATGGGAAGCATTGGTGCACAGCCATTTTCAGATCTCTCCAGAGATCAATTGGATTCAAGTCTGAGCTCTGGCTGAGCCACTCAAGGACATTCACAGAGTTGTCCTGAAGCCACTCCTTTGATATCTTGGCTGTGTGCTTAGGGTCGTTGTCCTGCTGAAAGATGAACCATCGCCCCAGTCTGAGGTCAAGAGCGCTCTGGAGCAGGTTTTCATCCAGGATGTGTCTTTACATTGCGGCATTCATATTTCCCTCTATCCTGACTAGTCTCCCAGTTCCTGCTGCTGAAAAACATCCTCACAGCATGATGCTGCCGCCACCATTGGCGTGGTTTTGAGCGGTGCCTGCTTTCCTCCAAACATGACGCCTGGCATTCATGTGAGAGAGTTCAATCTTTGTCTCATCAGACGAGGGAATTTTGTTTCTCACGGTCTGAGAGTCTTTCAGGTGCCTTTTGGCAAACTCCAGGCGGGCTGCCATGTGTCTTTTACGAAGAAGTGGCTTCCATTTGGCCACTGTACCATACAGGCCTGATTGATGGATTGCTGCAGAGATGGTTGTCCTTCTGGAAGGTTCTCTTCACAGAGCAACACTGGAGCTCTGAGAGAGTGACCATCAGGTCACCTCCCTGAATAAGGCCCTTCTCCCCCGATCGCTCAGTTTAGATGGCCGGCCAGCTCTAGTAAGAGTCCCGGTGGTTCTGAACTTTTTCCATTTACAGATGATGGAGGCCACTGTGCTCATTGGGACCTTCAAAGCAGCAGACATTTTTCTGTACCCTTCCCCGGATTTGTGCCTCGAGACAAACCTGTCTCGGAGGTCTACAGACAATTCCTTTGACTTCCTGCTTGGTTTGTGCTCTGACATGCACCGGCAACTGTGGGACCTTTTATAGACAGGTGTGTGCCTTTCCAAATCATGTCCAATCAACCGAATTTACCACAGGTAGACTCCAGTTAAGGTGTAGAAACATCTCAAGGATGATCAGTGGAAACGGGATGTACCTGAACTCAAGTTTCAGCTTCATGGCAAAGGCTGTGAATACTTATGTATATGTGACTTCTTAGTTTATTTTTAATAAATTTGCAAAAATCTAAAAAAAAAAAACCCAAAACTTTTTTTCACATTGTCATTATGGGGTATTGTGTGTAGAATTTTGAGGAAAAAATGAATTTAATCCCTTTTGGAATAAGGCTGTAAACCTAACAAAATGTGGAAAAAGTGAAGCAATGTGAATAGTTTCCAGATTCACTGTATTTCATTCATCAACATCATTTCAGCTTATTTTATTATAATTTAATACACTTTGGCCTGGATGCCTCTTCATCAGCAACAATTCGCTGCCATTAGCAGAGCTCACCATTCACCAAATCACAGTTCAAACCACCTCAACTGGCACCTTTTGTTGTAGAGGAGCAGCGACTCTACTTTGAGCCTTTCCCAGATAACTGAACTCCTCACCCTATCTTTAATAGTGAGTCCAGCAACCCTGCAGAGAAAACTCTTTATAGCCGCTTGCATTTATGATCTCATTCTTTTGGCCATTACCCAAAGTTCATGACCATAGGTGAGGGTCGGAAGGTAGATTGAGCGGTAGAGCTTAGCTCCCTCTTCACCACAACAGACATGTACAATGTCTGCATGCCTGCAGGTGCTGCTCCGATTCATCTATCAATCTCCCACTCCATTCTCCCTTCACTTGTGAATAAGACCCCGAGATACTTTAACTCCTCCACTTGAGAAGGAATGTTGAGGATGGAGCTGCCAGGCAGGAGAAGAAGAGGAAGACCACAGAGAAGATTCGTGGATGTAATGAAGGAGGACATGCAGAGGGTTGGTGTTACATAGGAAGATGCATGGTATAGGGTGAGATGGAGACAGGTGATCCGCTGTGGCGACCCCTAAAGGCAAAAAGAATTGCCATAGGTATACCCTGGCAGTATGTCAATAAAGCATGAATGTTTTCAAAAATAGGTGTTTGTCCAAGCAAAGAATATTCTGAGTCTTAAACATCCCTTTCATATCATCCCTCTCTCTACTCTCCCTATTGCTATTGTAATTTACAAAAGTATGGCTCAGCTCAACGGGAAACATTTCTCTTAGCCCCAAGCTAGCCATACAGACTTAATCAAAGCTATCTTTGATTAAGTGGGAATGTGGGAATGCAGAGTTTGGTTAATGTGATTTAAGTGACACTCTAATGATGAGAAGAGCTGCAGGAGTCTGATGGGAATTACTCGGCTTCACTCTGTTATACGAAGCATGAATAAAAATGTTGTTGCCTAACAGTGTAATGTATGCAGTCCACAGGTTGGACCCTAGAGGGGTGTCATTGCTTGTCATTGGCATTGTCTTTTAGCTGGAGTGGTATCAGCTTTGGTTCTATGAAGTGTGTAACTCAGTCTTATTTTTATTACTGCTGCATTGAAGGTTAGTGTGGGCATTGAATGTGGGAGCCATGCCAAATGTACTTTACTGACCAATGGTTTATAGAAGGCTGTGAGCCAAAAATGTTGAAGGAGATGGACCCAAACTCTTAAGGCTGATTGCTTCTGTTTTAAATTAAAAAATCAATTGCAGGTAAGGAAACATAGCCTGTTACTTCCATTTTTATAGTACTTAGATTAAATAGAAACCCAGTCACAATACAGTAGTTATTTTGACCAAAGAAGTTATATTTTTGCTAGAATTGGTCTGTCTGTCTGGTTGCTCAGATCACTTAAGTAATGAAAGGATTTCGACAGTGCTGCCCATTTGCTTCACAAAATGTCTGGAGTTGTTTTCAAGACAAAAAAAAGTCAAAAGGCTGCCATTTTAATTGAATATAAATTTAGGGAAGAAGAGAAGAAGAGGGAGTATAAATTTAATTAATTTACAGTTTCTTTTTTTTTTCCAGACATAAAGGTAGAAGATGTTTGTTTTTTTCCTTAACATGTTTCGACTGACACCTGCAGTCTTCTTCAGGTGACTTCAATCATCTTCCACCTTTTTGTCTGACAAAAAAGAAACTGTAAATTAATTATGGAAAAAGAAGACAAAATGAATGTACTTGAGTATTTATGTGGAAGTTGCAGACAAGACTATCACTTTTTTGTTGTTTGGAGAAATTGAAAAAAAAAAAAAAACGCGAGTACAATACAGAAACCACCTCAGATTTAACCTCCGCAGCAGAGACAAGGAAATTATACCACCAAGCCTCAACATCAGAAATCCGATTCCAGCCAAAAATGCTGAAAAAATAATCAAAAAAGCACAGAACAACTTCCTGAAAGAGAGGATAAGAATAACAATAAACAAGATTGACAGAATCAATGCAGAAATAAAAGAACAAGTTGACATCTTCAACAAACACTTCCCAACAGAGAAAGAGACGCAGGACCAAATAAATGCACACCTAAAATGCGCACATGAACAGGAATTCATAATAACGAAGGACTGCCATCAGAAGAAACTGAAAAAGCTCATGGAAAGGAAAAACAAGATCCAACACAGGCATGTGGAAATAAACGAAAAGTGGGTGCAAAACTTTTCTCAGTACACTCTCACGGAGACGGAGAAAAAAGTACTGGCCAGAGGTCTAAATTTCACCATCAGTCCAAGAAGAATACCACATGAAGATTACATCTTAGCAGCAGAATCGGCATGTCAGAAAATCCAGGATCAAGGACAGAAAGCAGAACTACGTAACACAGTAGCAGGCATTCTTAAATCAGCAAAACTACCAGAAAGTAATATTACGAAGGATGAGGAAAAAGCAATAGACTCGCTGAAAAAAGACAAAACAATCACCATTTTACTGGCAGATAAAGGCGAAACCACAGTAGTCATGGATACAAAAAATATGAATCACAGATGGAAAACATGCTAGGAGACAAAGAAAGACCCCACAGAAACAAAGAAAAAAACAAACAAAAAAAAACTGGTAGGAGCCCTTCTAAAGCCCTTCGGGGGATAAAAAAAACCTCGGACATATGGAACACCAAAAATGCACAAAAAGGTGATTCCCCTGCAACCCATAATAGACAGCACTGGATCAGTCACCTGCAACTTACCAAAAGCCCTGGCTGAAATCATCAAACCCCTCCTTGGATTAACAGAACAAAACTGCAAAAATTCAAAACAACTGGCGCAAGAACTAAACATGACAGTAGAAATTGACGAGATCCTTATTTCACACGATGTCGTATCACTATTCACAAAAACCCTGTTAACGTCACCCTACACATTGTGCAAAAATGCCTCATGTAGAACAAGGCACTAAAACAACGCACGAACATGACTGTTCAAGACATATCTGGAGACTACTACATTTCATTGCCAAATCCACCTATTTTCAGTATAAAGGAACTATTTACAGACGGAAGGTTTTGCAATGGGGGGCCCATGATCAGCTATTATGAGCAGTTTTTTCAAGAAGGACCTGGAAACGAGCATATACATAATAATACAGAATATTAACTAAACTAAATATCAAAATAATGCAGCACCCACACATTACATACCCACTCTCTCGAGGAGATATGTGGCCGACCTCCTGGAGAAAATAAAAGGACATACACAAGATCTCACAGACCACCTGAACACAATGGACAGCACAGGAAATACAAAAATTCACACACAGAGAGGAAAAAAAAACAGGACCATAGCATTTCTAGACATCAAAGTCCACCACAAAGAAGATGGCAGCATAAAAATTAAAGTATACAGAAAACCATCTTGCACAGATCAGTAACTACTCTGGTCATCTGAACATCCCACAGCACACAAACTATCAGTTGTCAGAACTCTTCATGAACAGGCCAGCTACATCACAGATGAAGAAGACAGACAGGAGGAAGAGGAGCACTTACAGAATAGAATAGAATAGGCTTTATTGTCATTGTACACTTGTACGGTACAACAAAATTGTGGGTGCTCCACCAAGCTACTGCGCAATAAAGTAAGAGAGAAGGATTAGATAAAACACGGTTACAGAGAACACAATTAAACACGATTGAAATAAAAATAAAAATGGCCCAGGATTATGGAAATATACACAGGTATGGTAGTGGCTTCACGGATGGGACTATGTGCATAAGAGTGTGGAGTGCAGAACACACAATTCAGAATCAGAATCAGATTTATTGCCATTGTTCATGTAGTACACAAACTAGGAATTTGTCTCGGTACAATGCTGCAACATTAAACATGATAAGATAAAAGAAATAAACTATACATGTAATAAAGTGTAGGATAAGATTAAGTGATACTGGTCAACAGTTAAAATATATTAGCCAGCAGCAGATACTGTGGAGAACTATATAGTGCAGTCGGTAATGCAGGAAGAAAACAGTGATGATTGACATGAGTCTGGTTGAGCTGCTGTACATGGTGCATGAGAGTCAATAAGTCACTTAGTGTTCAGCAGTCTGATGGCAGAGGGGAAGAAGCTGTTCATGTGACGGGAGGTTTTAGTCTGGATGGACCGAAGTCTTCTACCAGAGGGGAGGGGGGCAAACAGTACGTGACCAGGGTGTGAGGGATCGGCTATGATCCGGCCAGCACGCCTCCGGGTCCTGGAGATGTACAGATCCTGGAGAGATGGGAGCTTGCAGCCGATCACCTTCTCAGCAGTGCGCACGACGCGCTGCAGCCTTAGTCTGTCCCTGGCAGTGGCTCCTGCGTACCACACGGTTATGGAGGTGGTGAGGATGGACTCAATGATGGCTGTGTAGAACTGCACTAACATCTTGGTGGGTAGCTTGAGCTTCCTCAGCTGCCGCAGGAAGAACATCCTCTGCTGGGCTTTTTTGATGAGTGAGCTGATGGTCGGCTCCCATTTGAGGTCCCTGGTGATGGTAGTGCCTAGGAAGCGGAAGGAATCAGCAGTGGTGATGGGAGAGCCTGAGAGGGTGAGGGGGGGCAGAGGAGTAGTGACTTTCCTGAAGTCTACAATCATCTCCACTGTCTTCAGAGCGTTCAGCTGCAGGTTGTTATTGCTGCACCAGGACGCCAGCTGGGCCACCTCTCTCCTGTAGGCGGACTCGTCGCCGTTGGAGATGAGCCCGATGAGGGTGGTGTCGTCCGCAAACTTGATCAACTTGACAGACTGGTGGCTGGAGGTGCAGGAGTTGGTGTAAAGGGAGAAGAGTAGGGGGGAAAGTACACAGCCCTGGGGTGATCCGGTGCTGATGCTAGTATAGTCTGAGACAGTCTTTCCCAGCCGCACATGCTGCCTCCGGTCCGTTAGGAAGTCGATGATCCACCTGCAGAGGGAGTCAGGCACGTTGAGCAGGGACAGCTTGTCCCGGAGCAGAGCGGGGCGGATGGTGTTGAATGCGGAGCTGAAGTCCACAAACAGGATCCTGGCGTAGGTTCCCGGGGAGTCCAGGTGCTGCAGGATGGAGTGGAGGGCCAGGTTGACTGCGTCGTCTACAGACCTGTTGGCTCGGTAGGCAAACTGCAGCGGGTCCAGGAGAGGGGTGGTGATGGACTTGAGGTGGGACAGGACCAGGCGCTCAAAGGACTTCATGACTACAGAGGTGAGCGCTACAGGTCTGTAGTCATTAAGTCCAGTGATCCGTGGCTTCTTGGGGACAGGGATGATGGTGGAGGATTTGAGGCAGGACGGCACGTGGCATAACTTAAGGGAGGTGTTAAAAATGTCTGTGAAGACAGGAGCCAGCTGTTTCGCACAGAGTCTCAGGGTGGAGGGAGACACGCCGTCTGGGCCGGGGACTTTGCGCGGGGTTCAGTCTGGAGAACTGTTTGAGCACATCCTGCTCACTGATGATAAGGGGAGGGGGGGAGGAGGGGGGTGTGCCTTAAATGAAGTAGGGAATGTGGAGGCTGTGGAGCTGGAGGGAGGGGGGGGAGTTGGACACAGATGACGAGGTGTCAAAACGGGCATAGTGTTGGGACAGTCTTTGACAAAGGGCTTTGTCATCCTGACCTTTAGGAGCCTGAGGCCGATAATTGGTGATTTGCCTCAGTCCTCTCCACACAGAAGCCGAGTCATTAGCAGTGAACTGCTGCTGGAGTCTCTCAGAATACACAGATTTAGCTCTCCTCAGCTCTCTGTTAAACCGATATTTAACCTCCCTGTAGCAGCCCCTGTCTCCACTTTTCAGCGCTGCTTCCTTCTCCTTCCTGATCTGTCTGAGCTTAGCAGTGAACCAGGGCTTATCATTAGAGTACTTCACCCTGGTGCGCGATGGAAGAATGCTCTCCTCACAAAAGTGGATATAAGAGTTCACAGTGTCCGTGTACTCATCCAGATCATGCGTGGCTCCTTTAAACATGCCCCAATCAGTTATTTCCATGCACGTTTCCAGCTTCTCCTCAGCTTCACTGGTCCATTTCTTCGTAGTGCTCACAACAGGTTTAGTGAGCTTCAATCTCTGTCTGTATGTGGGAATGAGGTGGACCATCACGTGATCAGATAGTCCGAGCGCAGCGCGGGGAACAGCGCGATATGCGTCTTTCACTGTGGTGTAACAGTGATCCAGCGTGTTTATTCCTCTGGTGGGGCATTTAATAAACTGTTTGTAGCGGGGGAGATCGTGGCTCAGATTGCTCTGGTTAAAGTCGCCAACCACAATAACCAGAGAGTCTGGAAAAATCCGCTCCGTGTGTTGGATGTGATCCGCGAGCACGCGCTGAGCTTCGCGCGTGTCCGCGTCGGGAGGGACGTACACAGCGACGAGGATGAATGAGGCGAACTCCCGCGGAGAATAAAATGGCTTGCAGTTAATAAAAAGAAATTCCAGGGCGAGAGAACAGTGTTTGGAAATTACCGTTACATCAGAGCACCAGCTGCTGTTGATGTAGAAGCAGACTCCTCCTCCTGAGGATTTACCGGAGAGCTCTGTGTCTCGATCAGCACGAAACAGCTGAAATCCCTTGAGGCGCAGCGCGCTGTCCGGTGTATTTTCCCTGAGCCAGGTCTCGGTAAAACAGAGGGCAGCTGAGGAAGAGAGGTCCTTAAAACGCATCAGCAGTCTCAGTTCATCTACCTTGTTAGAGAGAGAATTGGCATTGGACAAAAATATGCCAGGCAAAGCCGTGTGCGTGCCTCTCCTGCGGAGCCGGACGAGAGCGCCCGCTCGTCTTCCTCTCTTTCGCCGTCTCAGTTTTCGAGCTAAGCAATGAACCAGATCGGCGGCAGGAGCTAAAAAAACTGGGAGTAGGTCCGTGGGAGTGAAAGTCCTGATATTTAGAAGCTCTTCACGGGTATAAGAGCTGGCAGACACACAATTGACAAACAAAAACAAACAAAGGGCGCAGCGAAGCACCATGGCGACCACTGTGGGCGCCATCTTGCGCAAAAAAAAAAAAAATTGAACACACAACTGAGTAAAATGGCCCAGGGATTATGGAAAATACAGTGGGGCAAAAAAAATTTAGTCAGCCACCAATTGTGCAAGTTCTCCCACTTAAAAGATGAGAGAGGTCTCCAATTTCCATCATAGGTATACCTCAACTATGAGAGACAAAATGAGAAAAAAAAATCCAGAAAATCACATTGAATGATTTTTAATTAATTAATTGGTAAATTCCTCAATAAAATAAGTATTTGGTCAATAACAAAAGTTCATCTCAATACTTTGTTATATACCCTCTGTTGGCAATGACAGAGGTCAAACGTTTTCTGTAAGTCTTCACAAGGTTTTCACACACTGTTGCTGGTATTTTGGCCCATTCCTCCATGCAGATCTCCTCTAGAGCAGTGATGTTTTGGGGCTGTCGCTGGGCAACACAGACTTTCAACTCCCTCCAAAGATTTTCTATGGGGTTGAGATCTGGAGACTGGCTAGGCCACTCCAGGACCTTGAAATGCTTCTTACGAAGCCACTTGTAACCCCTGCCTTATGTTAATTAGGTAAGGGAAATAATTAGTGTAGACCAGTTGCTAGGTTCGTAAGGGTTACAATAGGGAATTAGAGTGAGTGTGGAATGAAATAGCTGGAGGCAAGAAATGAGCAATTCATATTAATAACATATTAATAAAGATAAAAGGAGCAAAATATACAATGTACAAATATACAAATATAACAACGGCCGGCATGAAATAAAACCCCAAAAATGTCCTACTGAGCTCAGTGTTTGTTTGTTTGTTTGGTTTAGCCGTTTGACCAGTCAAGATATCTTGTATCTCCCGGCTCAGGTTTCTTTTCCTCTTTTAAAGCGGCAGCTTGAGTTGTTACCACTTCATTGTTGTGCACTGGAGAGAGGAGGGATGTCCTTCAATTGAGACCTTGGTCAGACCTCTGTTCAATCTCGGTTCAATCTCGGTCAGGCACGCCATCTCCATTCGGAGAAAATCCAGGATCCAGAAGGTTTTTGGTCGGCAAACAAAAAAAAACTTAGCCAAGATGAGGTATCAGTGTGAATACAGCAAAGGACACAGCCACAATGCCCCTCACGCTCGTGCTGCCGTCAACAAGAAGAGGTATCAGTGTGAACCAGATCGCTCACAGCCTCTCTCTCGTCTGCTCTCATATCGTGAAAGACTGAATTCCAAGTGCGCGCTTGCTGCCTCTACTCGGAAGGCGGGGCTAATATCGCTCTTAACGAATGGAAAGACCCAGATCACCCAACGTGACCATGAAACGGAAATTTAAAAGTTGGATGACGAGGATCGCACTTCCTCTTCCCCAAGATAGTCGGTTTTCAAAATAAAATCACACACTTTCATTAATACAAATGAAATCTGAGAAGAAGGGTCATTTTCTCAGCTGGGTTGCACCCTTCCCCGCTAAATATCATGCACGTCCCGTTGCATGTGTAACCAAGACTGTCCATCGTCAGTATTTAGAAACTCTGAGAAGGCTGTATTCAAACCTTGAAAAAGGGACTTAACAACAGTCACTAGAGGATTTCCTAATTCAGGATACTCTAGTCTTTTTGGGAGTTGTCTGATTCTTTCAGATCGTCGTATTGGTTGAATTGCAATGTGATCATTTTTGTCCATTTCATCAGGCAAATCATTCGATTGGTGTTCTTGCCCCTCGACTGAATTGTCAGAAGGTTCCTTTAGTATTGTTGCCGTTTCATTTTCCACAGGCGAATTATAGGAATGTTCAATCACAATTGCATTATGCTCCCTATCCGGTTCTGCATTGGCAGTGGTCTCAGGTAAATCACAACCAGGTGGGTTTGTCATTTCCGGTGTTTGCAAAGGTTTTGGATAATCATGTACAGTAGTAAATCTGGTTATCTCTCCACATGGGGAATCCTCAACCCACGGAATCAAAAATTCATTTTCAATTTCGGTTAACTCTTTGTGATCATTGTTCTCTGCAACAGTTGTTTGGCATGTCTTAGGGCTGTGAATAGGCTCTGGTTCAGGTGTTTCTGCTGTGGCAACAGGGAGGAAACTGCAGGGAAGAAAAAGGTCTCTGTATAAAGTTCTTGAGGGACCTTGCTTTGACTCGGGCTTAACCGTGTAAACGGGTAAATTACCTGCACGTTTGACTACCACATGAATATCGGCCTCCCATTTATCAGCAAGCTTATTTTTTCCACACAGTCTCACATTTCTAACTAAAATCCTATCCCCAGGTTCAAGTTCAGAAACAGTGATTTTGCAGTCAAACCTGGCCTTGTTCTTGTCTGCAATCTTTTGTGCATTTTTTGAAGCTAACTTGTAGCTTTCTTCGAGCCTTTTCTTGAAATTTTCAATGTATTGCAAGTGAGTAGCTTTCTGATCTTTGTTGAGAGGAAGTCCAAACGCTAGATCAACTCCCAATCTGGGTTTTCTACCAAACATTAATTCGTAGGGAGTAAACCCGGTTACATCACTGCATGTGCAGTTGTAGGCATGTACTAATGGCATAACATAGTCTTTCCAGTCGGACTTTTGTTTGGACTCAAGCGTTCCTAACATACTCAGTAGCGTTCGGTTGAATCTTTCAGTGGGGTTACCCCTGGGGTGGTATGGGGTTGTTCTTATTTTCTTTATGCCTGAGGTCTCACAAAGGTCTTTTATTAGTTTTGCCTCAAAATCAGGACCCTGATCGCTGTGCAGGCGCTCAGGTATACCGTAGTGAACGATGAATTGATCCCACAGGCACCTGGCAACCGTTTTGGACCTTTGATTTGAGGTAGGCAACGCAAGGGCAAATTTAGTAAAATGATCAGTTATTACGAGAATATTGCTGGTATTGCTACTATCTGGTTCCAGACTGAGGAAGTCCATGCAGACTAGCTCTAAAGGTCATGTGGTGGTTATGTTAACCAGGCTAGCCGCTTTTTCAGGAGGACTCTTCCTTTGTATGTACCGATCACATGTTTTCACCTTTTGCTCGACATCTGTTGACATACGTGGCCAATAGAATCGTGTTCGGACCAGATCAAGGGTTCTGTCAATACCTAAGTGGCCCATATCATTGTGCAGACTTTGGAGTACGGGAGCTCTGAGCTCCTCGGGAAGAACGAGCTGGTGGGTCACTTGGTCTCCATTTTGTCTTTTCCTGTACAACACTTCATTGTACATCTCCAATCTATGGAGTTCTCTGAGTAACAGAGGGAGATCTGGGAGTTCTTCTCTAGCAGTCGGTGGGGGTGTTTGGCCATGTTCGATTTGTTCAATAACTTGTCTGATTGTCGAGTCCGCTCTTTGTTTGTCTTTGATTTCTGTAACTTGTTTTGAGAGTTCTTGAATTGAGTTTACCGTGATTTTGTCCTCATTTTCATCTGAACTACATTGCACAGTTTGCACGTGGGATGTCACTTTTTGTTTTGAACTGCTCAAATGTTGTCTCATTCGCAAGGCTTTGGCAACATTTTGGTCTTCTTCAGTACGTAGCAAGCGAAGCAAATCAGGAAAAGTTGGGGGATTTGTTCGTTTTTGTTTTAACTGGAGTGCAGTTAAAAGGGAATCATCCCAACAACCTCGACAAAACTGTGTGACAAGCAGCCTGTCAAAATCCTGGCTTGAAGCACCACCACGCTTCACAGTGTGAGTCAAAGCTACTTGAAGACGTTGTAGATATGATGAGGGTTTCTCACCTGTGTTTTGGAAGGTGTCAGTAAACTTGGCGTAAAGCTCTCCGCCATCTTGAACCGTACCATAAGCAGAATCTAACAGCTGAAGATACAGTGGTACCTCTCCTTACGAACGTCTCTACATACAGAATTTTCAAGTTACGCGACGCCTCAACGGGAAAATATTGCCTCTTGTTACGAAAGAAATTTCACGGTACGAAAGGCAAAAAAGTACGCGCTCCTCACAGCTCCCATAGTTTACCGAACGTAAACATACCTGTAGCTGCTCTGCCATTGGCTATCGGCTAGCATCTTCCTGGTATCCCATTGGCCACGAAGTGTTCGGGCAGTTTTACGTGTGTGTACAGTAAAGTATTAACATTTATTCACTATGGGCCCCAAGAAATTGATGGAGATAAGTGGAAAAGGAGAAAAGAAGAAGAAGAGAGTTTTTTTGTCCATACAAACAAAGAAAGAGATAATAGAAAGGTATGAAAAGGGGATGCGTTTGGTTGATCTCGCCAAAGAATATGGCCGTAATACATCGACGATCGGCACGGTATTAAAACAAAAGGAAGCCCTAAAAGCTATGACTCCTTCCAAAGGCCTCTCTGTCATTTCCAAGAGGAGGTCGGCAGTGAACGATGAGATGGAGAGGTTGTTACTCGTGTGGCTAAAGGAGAAAGAGATAGCTGGTGACACAGTGACCGAAGCCATAATTTGTGAAAAGGCAACCGCCATCGTTAATGACCTCGTGAAGGAGGATGCAGGCGAGGGAACTTCGGCACAAGAAATACACCAGGAGTTTAAGGCATCGCGTGGGTGGTTCGAGAAGTTCAAAAGGAGGTCTGGAATTCACTCTGTTGTTCGGCATGGCGAGGCATGTAGCGCCGACCGCAAAGCGGCCGACGAATTTGTGCAAAAATTCAAACAATTGGTGATCGATGAAGGCTACGTTGCACAGCAAGTTTTTAATTGTGACGAGACGGGCCTTTTTTGGAAAAAGATGCCTCGCCGTACCTTCATCACAGTAGAAGAGAAGAAAATGCCAGGCTACAAGCCCATGAAGGACCGCCTTACGCTTGCCCTTTGTGCCAATGCCAGTGGGGATTGCAAAATCAAGCCCCTGCTGGTGTACCACTCCGAAAATCCCAGGGCATTCAAGGCTCACAAAATATTAAAAGAAAAACTTCAGGTGCTATGGAGAGCCAATGCCAAGGCCTGGGTCACCCGACAATTTTTTGTTGAGTGGGTCAATTTGGTTTTTGGCCCTGCTGTTAAGAGGTACCTAGAGGAGAACAAGCTCCCCTTCAAGTGCCTCCTCATTCTCGATAATGCCCCTGCCCACCCGCCCGGCCTCGAAGATGATATCCTGGAGGAGTTCTCGTTTATTAAGGTGCTGTACCTCCCACCTAACACCTCCTCTATCCTCCAGCCCATGGACCAACAAGTCATTTCGAACTTCAAGAAACTCTACACAAAACACATGTTCAAGAGGTGTTTCGACATCACTGAAAACACCCAGCTTACCCTTCGTGAGTTTTGGAAGCAGCACTTCGATATTGTTGTTTGCCTCAAGATAATCGACATGGCTTGGCAGGAGGTGACCAGACGTAACTTTAATGCAGCTTGGAGAAAGCTGTGGCCCGATGCTGCTGCCCCACGAGATTTTGAGGGGTTCGAGGTGGAGGGTGAAGTTGAACCTGAAGTTGAAGAAATTATTTCGCTGGGAAAGGGTATGGGTCTTGAGGTGAATGACGACGACATCAACGAGTTGATTCAGGAGCACAACGAGGAGCTTTCCACGCAGGAGCTGAAGGAGTTGGAGGCAATGCAACACACGGCAGTGCAGGAGGAGTTCAGAGAGGAGGAGGAGGAGGAGGAGGCAGCCATTATTCCATCAGCCCGAATTAAAGAAATTTTAGGAAAATTCCATGAAGTTTCGGAATTTGTTGAAAAGAATCACCCAGAAAAGGTGTTCACTAGTCGGGCTATCGCTCACTTTGATGATGTTTGCCTTGCACATTTTCGAAGGATTGTTAAAAGCCGACAAAAGCAAACGTCCTTGGATCGGTTCTTCACAAAACGTCAGGCAAAAACCACTGATGAGAGAGAATATGAACCAAAGAAGGCAAAAGGTGACGACGACAACGATAGCAGTTAAAAGGTAAATGAACATAATTTTTTATTATTCTTTACTTTATACTTTAGTCTTTGTTTTTTTAAATTACAACTCTCATTTTATGTTTATTGTGCAGTAATCTAATTGTAACATATATTTGTTACATGTTTTGATGCGTTTTTATGAAAAAATTTATGCCCGAATTTTGGGGGGCTTGGAACGGATTAGGGCATTTACATGTAAAACGCGTCTCTACTTACGGAATTTTCACGTTACGGAAATACTTCCGGAACGAATTAATTTCGTAAGCAGAGGTACCACTGTATTCTGATGGTGAGCTGTTGGGGTTCAAGTACTTGACTACATCAGCTGCTGGGGGCAAAAGAGACTCAATGATCTTTCGGGATTGTTGCAATTTGGACATAGCAGGATCAGTCAAGATTAATTCTACACTGGAGCGCCAAGTATCATAATCTAGCTCATAAGTTGGTCGGAGGTCTTTGCCAGAAAAAGCTCCGAGCTTTTGTGAAAACGGCTGCACGGAAAAATGCTCCCTTTTTACAATGTGCTCAACTACCACACGTTGCACATCTGGGGGATTTGAATCATGTGCAGGAGTGGTGGGCATACTTCGAGCTGGGGTGCTCGCAGTGTGATTTGACTCAGAAATCTGTGACGTCCTGTCTTTCAGGACATCTGCAAACTCTCTGCCACTCATCTTCACTAGGTTTTTAATATCAGTGCGATGTAACTTGATCATCTCATCAAGTTGCTCATCTCCAGTAATTTCACTCACTATCACTGCATTTGGAATTTTCACAGATTCACACTCAACAATGTCCATTTTGGGTACGTTATAGGCTTGAAATAACGTAAGGGAGAGGGAAAAAAAAAGGCTCGTGGCTGGGCTCTCCACTTCTTATTGTAACCCCTGCCTTATGTTAATTAGGTAAGGGAAATAATTAGTGTAGACCAGTTGCTAGGTTCGTAAGGGTTACAATAGGGAATTAGAGTGAGTGTGGAGTGAAATAGCTGGAGGCAAGAAATGAGCAATTCATATCTGTTATTAATAAAGATAAAAGGAGCAAAATATACAATGTAGAAATATACAAATATAACAATGGCCGGCATGAAATAAAACCCCAAAAATGTCCTACTGAGCTCAGTGTTTGTTTGTTCGTTTGGTTTAGCCGTTTGACCAGTCAAGATATCTTGTATCTCCCGGCTCAGGTTTCTCTTCCTCTTTTAAAGCAGCAGCTTGAGTTGTTACCACTTCAATGTTGTGCACTGGAGAGAGGAGGGATGTCCTTCATTTGAGACCTTGGTCAGACCTCTGTTCAATCTCGGGTCAGGCTCGCCATCTCCATTCGGAGAAAATCCAGGATCCAAAAGGTTTTTGGTCGGCAAACAAAAAAAACTTAGCCAAGATGAGGTATCAGTGTGAATACAGCAAAGGACACAGCCACAATGCCCCTCACGCTCGTGCTCCCGTCAACAAGAAGAGGTATCAGTGTGAACCAGATCGCTCACAGCCTCTCTCTCGTCCGCTCTCATATCGTGAAAGACTGAATTCCGAGTGCGCGCTTGCTGCCTCTACTCGGAAGGCGGGGCTAATATCGCTCTTAACGAATGGAAAGACCCAGATCACCCAACGTGACCATGAAACGGAAATTTAAAAGTTGGATGACAAGGATCGCACTTCCTCTTCCCCAAGACAGTCGGTTTTCAAAATAAAATCACACACTTTAATTAATACAAATGAAATCTGAGAAAAAGGGTCATTTTTTCAGCTGGGTTACACACTTCGTCATTGCCCGGGTGGTGTGTTTGGGATCATTGTCATGCTGAAAGATCCAGCCACGTTTCATCTTCAATGCCCTTGCTGATGGAAGGAGGTTTTCACTCAAAATCTCACGATACATGGCCCCATTCATTCTTTCTTTCACACGCATCAGTCGTCCTGGTCCCTTTGCAGAAAAACAGCCCCAAAGCATGATGTTTCCACCCCCATGCTTCACAGTAGGTATGGTGTTCTTTCTCCTCCAAACACGACAAGTTGAGTTTTTACCAAAAAGTTCTATTTTGGTTTCATCTGACCATATGACATTCTCCCAATCCTCTTCTGGATCATCCAAATGCTCTCTAGCAAACTTCAGACGGGCCTGGACATGTACTGGCTTAAGCAGGGGGACACGTCTGGCACTGCAGGATTTGAGTCCCTGGCGGCGTAGTGTGTTACTGATGTAGCCTTTGTTACTTTGGTCCCAGTTCTCTGCAGGTCATTCACTAGGTCCCCCCGTGTGTTTCTGGAATTTTTGCTCACCGTTCTCGTGATAATTTTGACCCCATGGGGTGAGATCTTGCGTGGAGCCCCAGATCGAGGGAGATTATCAGTGGTCTTGTATGTCTTCCATTTTCTAATAATTGCTCCCACAGTTGATTTCTTCACACCAAGCTGCTTACCTATTGCAGATTCAGTCTTCCCAGCCTGGTGCAGGTCTACAATTTTGTTTCTGGTGTCCTTTGACAGCTCTTTGGTCTTGGCCATAGTGGAGTTTGGAGTCTGACTGTTTGAGGTTGTGGACAGGTGTCTTTTATACTGATAACGAGTTCAAATAGGTGCCATTAATACAGGTAACGAGTGGAGGACAGAGGAGCCTCTTAAAGAAGAAGTTACAGGTCTGTGAGAGCCAGAAATCTTGCTTGTTTGTAGGAGACCAAATACATATTTTACTGAGGAATTTACCAATTAATTCATTAAAAATCCTTCAATGTGATTTTCTGGATTTTTTTTTTTTTCTCATTTTGTCTCTCATAGTTGAGGTATACCTATGATGAAAATTGGAGACCTCGCTCATCTTTTAAGTGGGAGAACTTGCATAATTGGTGGCTGACTAAATACTTTTTTGCCCCACTGTATACATAGTAGTGGCTTCGTGGATGGGTCAATATACATCAAAGTGTGGAGTGCAAAGACAGGTGTGTTACTGTGATAATTAAAAAGGTCCTCATTTCTGTGCATGTGTGCATTCGGTGGGAGGGAGGGGTGGGGCCTCTGACTGTTTGCAGTCCGGATGGCCCAGGGGAAGGAACTGTTCATCAGTTTGGAGGTGTGGGACCTGGTTAATCTGAACCATCGTCCAGAGGGAAGCAGGTCAAACAGGTGGCGGGCAGGATGTGAGGGGTTTCCTGTGATGGCCTTGATCTTTCTGAGACAGAAGGATCTGGAGTTGTCTTCCAGGGAGGGCAGAGGGCTGCCGATAATTTTTTTTTTTTTTTTTTTTTTTTTTTTTTTTTTTGCGGTGTTGATGACCCTCTGCATATCCTTGCTGTTCTCTGCTGTGGAGCCGGCAGACCACACACCCAGACAGGTGAGTACACTTTCCACTCAGCAGTGATAGAAGGCCAGCAGCAGCTTGTGGTCCAGGTTGTTCTTCTTCAGGACATGGAGGAAGTGAAGCCGCTGCTGAGCTTTCTTCAACAGGGGCCTCATGTACAAAGACTTGCGTGGATTTCCTACTGAAAGATTGGTGTACAGATTATCTCTTTCTCAAGAATTCATGATGCTCGCTCAGTACTAGTCACAGGGGAGCCGCACAAAATGAACAAAAACAAGATAACTAATGCAGCTACATCCTTGACACTTATACACAGACTCTGAGGCAGACTCTGAGACAAAGCAGATCACACATATGAAACAAATATGAAGCTTTTCTATCAACCTTCCCCCTTTGATGCCATAGAACGATTTGTGGCATCTAAAACCCCATTTGGCAACTATGCTAAGCTCCAATGCATTTGCATGCAACAGATTCCAACTAGCTATTGACGGGGAAAGTCCGCCATCGACCCTGCTGCCCCAGGCACCGGCTAAACATTTTAGTCCTTTAGGAGGTGAAATGGAACAATAAGCTCATTAATCAATAAAGAAAATAATCAATAATAAAAACAGTGAACAGAATGATGATAAAATAATAGACATAATAAAGATATGTGTGTGCCATAGCTATGTGTCGTTGCAGATTATATACTACTAACCGGCACTTATATAGCGCTTTTCTAGTCACAAAGACCACTCAAAGCGCTTTCATTAATACTAACCCTCTATTCTAAGGGCCTATAGGAAACGGATATCTAGGGACAATTTAGAACAGCCAATTAACCTAACATGCATGTTTTTGGCATGTGGGAGGAAACCGGAGAAATCCCGGAGTAAACCCACGCAACACGGGGAGAACATGCAAACTCCACACAGATCACTGTTGGTCGGGGGCTGGGATCGAACCCACGATCCCACGATCCCCACAATCCCCCGGCCAAGGGTAAACTGTGCTGCCGCAGTGCTAACCACTGCGCCACCGTGCAGCCGATATATTATTATTAATTATCAGTTAAATATAATTATTTAAATTATTATTTAAATTATTTAAATAATTATTTAAATAATTATAATTATTATAATTTTTAATTATTATTAAAATATATATTATTAATTGTTTTATATAAAAACAAACAGGATAAAACAAGACAACAATAATAAAATGTAATAATAAAATGTAAAAACAGAAATAAGAATGACAAAAACAAAAGTAAAAATAATGTTTCAAACTTCACATCATGATCATGCAACTCTGTTCGGTTTTCTGCATATCAGTCATACTTTTACTCTGTACTTGGGTCATGGAGAAACACCTGGAGCTCATGCTATTTGTTCATCAAAGCTACCGTCCCCGGCAACTGCTCCATGGTACATCACTAAGTTAACATGAACAAGTCTCATCATCATACTGCGCATACACGGAATGACACAAGAAAAGGCTAAAAATAATACCACCAAAATCATTAACAAGTTCATGATGAGACTTCTCCATGAAGAGAGTAACCAACTTAACCAGGTTTGTTCATCAGTAACATTGTCTTTGGCCCCTGCAGCCTGTAAGGCAGTCAGGTTCTGTATGGCCGAGGCAATCACGTGACCATCTGCATCATTTTCAGGGATAAAAGTACAACAATAAACTCCTACAATTACACACACACACCCTCGGGCAGCAGTTATTTGATCAAGAACCATTCTATTTTGAGCTAACATAAGGCTAAAAGCTGTTAATTCCTCATTTATACCAGAAAAGACAGATAAAGAAAAATTCACACATGACTGTAATCTATAATTAGTTGTTTCAATCCACATGGTGTTCTTAGCCACTCCCACCCAGGGAAATGGGGAATGAAGTACCTTCTGCCCTTTAGTTTCTAATTTAAACTCCTTCGGCACACCTGTGCCCCAGATGGCATCATGTGGTGCAAAGGAGACATCTCTCTTCACCCTGCCCACCTGTCCTGCCGACAATATGGTCAGTTACAACTACGGGGGCACACACCCCTCCCTAATTCATGGGTAGGTGTGAGTAGGCACGATGGCCACACAGCCACCAACCCCCTGTCACCATATGCGTGCCGTGTTGGTGAGAATCACAAACTGCAGCGCTACAGAGCTCCTGCAGGGTGACATTGCCTTCCAAACTTCTAGACTGACAAAAAGGATCTTCAGAACAACTTTTGCCCACTATGTTGGTCCAGCAGGTACAGGGGCAAGACGTGCTATGCACCGTTGCACACCTAGAATGCGATAAATTGCCCAAAGAGATGTTTTCACACCCTTTTAGACAAAAGGAGAAATTCCCTGGTGAGATTAACCTTGCCTTCACCGAGTAAGGGGTGTCATCGTGTCTCCGGTCAGTGGAGTCATAGGCAATGTGACAGGTGTGATTCAAATTACTGCTTAGTGTACTATTTCTATACATAGCGTCTTGCAAGAAACAAACAGCTTCTGATAGTTCCATTGGTTTAGCAGTAACAGATATTTGACCAGCTGAGAGAGGGAACAAATAACACAGCAATTTGAACGATTAGCTGATTTGGCTGTATAATTGGCATACTTCCACCACACATTACCAGTATAAAGGGGGGCGGCAGTCTCCACCCTGCGCACCTCAGCACTGGCCCTTTCATACTCTGTAGCAGAATATTGTGCCCCTGTCTGGTCCAGGTCATCTTACACACACTATGTAGACACCCAGCTCAACTCAACCATGAGAACTATAACTGGAACAATCCGCTCAACACCACTCCCCTGGCTCTCTGTACTGTCAAACATAGCCCCTCCACACATCCGGCGAGCAGCATTAACTCAAAGGATGCTCCAAAAAGTTAAAGATTTTCCTCACTTACCAATCCATGCAGATATCTACACCCCACCCACTGCCCGACTTTCATCCAGACGGCCGATTTGGAAAAACCCTCCCCCAGCTGACTTTACCATCCAGACAGCTTGGCAAGAGGAATGGGAGACCAAGGAGGTCCCAAACAAACAGCTGGTGATAAACCCCAACCAACAGGTCCCGGGCACCAACCTCCCAAGGAGACAGTGGTCTACACTCAATCGCTTCAGGACTGGACATGGCCCCTGCTTGGCCAGCCTTCACAGATGGGGCAGTAGCCCTAGCCCACTGTGCGCATGTGGAGAGGAGCAAACTATGGAACACATCATAGAGACTTGCCCGCTCCAAAGACTGGAAGGAGGATTACACACCCTCCATACAGCAAACCAGGAGGCAACTGCTTGGCTTAAGGACTTTGCATTCGCTAAATAAATAAACCAGTATAAACGTGATTCTCATGACCTTAACCTTCTAGCCAGTCATGATGTGTGTGAGTAATGTTTCTAGCCCTACGATAGATAGGTAATGATGTCCCTAAAAATAACCAAAACAAAAGTGGCACCACAAGGATGATGATGATGAAAAAACAGGTGTACCATTTGCATCCTTCAGTTGCCAACCTCCTCTCTCTGGCATTTTGTCTCTCCATGATAAACAACAGTTGTTTCGCTATACAAGTCGTTACTGGGGCAAACCATCAGCCGACACCCATATAGAAAAACAGTTAACAGTTAAACAATCACTTGTTGAGGATTTTTTTTGATGTAGTTTGCAATGGGGATTAAAATAGAAACAGTCTCTTGCTAAGGGAATGAGGATTGAATAGTTTCTTGCTGAGAGTTTTGAATGGGGTAAAGTTTGCATTGTGTCAAATGCACCCAAGAATCACGTCTTTCGACTTTCACGACTGTTGGTGTCGCCAGGGTGACCCCGTGTGGTCCTTGCCAGGGAGCGTCGGCCCAGTTTGTCTTTTTGATGACTTTGATAAGGACCAGATTCCCCGGTTTGGCCAAGATGGGTGCTTCACCGTGGTCCCTCCTGGAAAGAGCAGCATGAACAATGTCTCTGTCAGTCAACATTCTTTGCATGTAATCAGCTAAACACCCTTCCTCATCACCTGAATTAAATGGCCTTAAAGGTGGGAGTAGGTAAGGCTTGCCATCCATTATTTTTTCCTATTTCTGTTATTGTTTTCCTAAGCCTTCTTTAATGGTCCTATTTATGCATTACACTAATCCTGCAGATTGTGGATGGTAAGCTGAGTGGTTTTCCAAGTTAATGATGAGTGTTGTTCCTAAGTGTGATATAATCTAATTTACAAAATGTGTTCCACTATCTGAGAAATCTTTTCAGTTATTCCAAATCTTGGTATTATTTCAGTTGCGTTTCTTGGCTACCATAACAGCATTTGGATAAGTGCAAGGGAAGGCTTCTGTCTGTTTAGTAAATGTATCACTAATCACCAAAAATATTTCTTCCCTTCACATTTATTTAGTTCAATGGAATCCATGCAAATGTTTTGAAATGGATAATTTGATGCAGGTAAGGTGCCTTTTTCAGGCCGTAAGTTCCCTTGAGCATTGTTTTCTTCTTAAAAAATTGAGTAGCAAATTATTTTGTAGCAAATTATTTTTAGTAATCATACATTATTTACTTTTAGTAATCATACATTATTTACTAATCATACCCCCCCCCCCCCCGATACATAGGAAACCCCATGTAGCAGAGTGGAGGCCTGCTGAAACAGTTTGCGTGGTAAAATGGGTCTATTTTTGCTGCATTTGTAAAGGTTGGAGGTGTTGTCAAAAATCGCTCCCTTTTGGATCAATTTATAAATTTCAGCTTGTGGTGCTGTTTTCTGGGCGAGCGTGTCATGTGATAGCTGTTCTGTCAGTGTTAAAAGAAGAGATGCTGTGGTGTGGCTTCCTACATGACCTTGTGCAGCTGCTTTTGCGGTTTTGTCTGCAAGTGGTTTTCCTTAGATATTCTATCTGTGCCATTAATGTGTGCGGTGTAGCGGCATGAAATAATAAGTGGCGAACAGAGGGTTTTTAAGAGCGTTTATTTATTATTCATCCCGCCATCACGGAGCTCACTCCAGCGCAGTGCAGCACGCCAGAGCGAGCCCGGAGGCTCTCCTAGCAGACAGTGGATGCGTCTAGTCAGATGAGCAGTGGTCAGAGAGAGAGAGAGTTACAGAGCGATGCGGTTTAAATACCCCACTACAGACAATGCATGAATGGCACATTAACATCACAGTAAAGAGCAGGAAGGAACATTTACCTTTGAGTCATACATATCAGCAGCAGGCAGGAAGGAGCTAGACAAAGGGAGGCTGCCTATTGATCTCAATACACACATCTCATTGTTCTGCTAATTGCTCCAGCTGAGCGCTCTGCTTGTCCCAGTCTGTTGTGGGGGTCACCCACAGTACTCCCCCCCCCCCCCCCAGAGGGCTCAGCGGGGAGCTGAGGCCTCGATAGTCCGGCTTTGGAAGCGAGCTGTGGGGAAGGCTCTGTGCCGAGGAGGTGGAGGGAGGGGGGTGGGGGTAGCAAGTGCCGGCCCAGGACGGCGAAATTGTTTGGGCCGCGCAAAAATTGCCTGTGGATCCGCGATGTTGAGGGGCTGTCCCGTTGAACGTGGCAGAGGTCCACAGTGGCTGTGCGAAGAAAAATTTGTCTCCGACTCCTCTCGCGGCTATGAAGAAAAACAGGAGCTGCAAGGCTGCGTAGCGGCTGTGAGAAAAAAGGAGCTGCAGCTGTATGAGGGACTTGGCGTGTTGGTTTTAGGTGCGCGCGCGCAGCCCTAAAGTCCTCGGGGACAGCTGACGGCTGAATTCCCTTTGTGCGCCGTGGCTGAGACCCGTACAAAATCCTGTGAGCGAGCTGCGAGCGTGCTTCAGGTGTGTGAGCAGCCCTGAAGGTTCTGTGTGCAGCAGCAAAGGACGCTGGCGGTCTGTGGAGCCGGTATTGTCCCGTGCGTGGTGCGCCGTCCTCGTAACCCCCCGGTGTGCGCGCGGGGGTTCGGTGCGTGGGTGGTCCGCTGTTGAGAGGCGAGTCAGGGTCAGGGAGCATGCTGGAGATCAGCGTCGGCGGCGCCGATGGTCATCCCTGTTAAGGTTGTTGCTGTAGTTCGGTCATGGTGCGTTCAGGTCCACACGCTGCGTTCTCCATCAGCCCTGGAGGTCGCCATCGTGGAGAGAGGACGAGGTGCGTGCGCTCTCGTGTGGAGGAGCTGTGAGAGCGGCCGGTCCCAGCTTGGATGTGCAGATCTCAGGCGTGCAGATCTCACCATGAAGCTTTCTGCAGCTTTCCCGGTCGTGGGTGATCTCCGGAGAGTTTCGCCTGGTGGTGGCTCTGCGTCGAGGTCTCCCTGTAGCAGAAGGGAGGGCAGTCCATTTGCGTCAGGCTGCTGCGTTCGCTTGTCGTCGGAGAGTCACCGCCGGGGGCTGCCAGCGTGTTCTTTTCTTGGGTCGGGTCACCAGTGTGGCTGTCCAGACCAGAAGGTTGCGTTGCACAAAGCGTGTGCTTCCTCGGGGTCACCAGTGTAGCGGCATGAAATAATAAGTGGCGACCAGAGGGTTTTTAAGGGCGTTTATTTATTATTCATCCCGCCATCACGGAGCTCACTCCAGCGCCGTGCAGCGCGCCAGAGCGAGCCCGGAGGCTCTCCTAGCAGACAGTGGATGCGTCTAGTCAGATGAGCAGTGGTCAGAGAGAGAGAGAGTTACAGAGCGATGCGGTTTAAATACCCCACTACAGACAATGCATGAATGGCACATTAACATCACAGTAAAGAGCAGGAAGGAACATTTACCTTTGAGTCATACATATCAGCAGCAGGCAGGAAGGAGCTAGACAAAGGGAGGCTGCCTATTGATCTCAATACACACATCTCATTGTTCTGCTAATTGCTCCAGCTGAGCGCTCTGCTTGTCCCAGTCTGTTGTGGGGGTCACCCACAGCGGCACATTTGCGGATGTCTAAGTTGGATGGAAGTTTTACTTTGCCTAACAGTTTTAAAATGAGGTCTTTGTAATCATGCCTCTTTTCTTCCACTGTTGTGTGAGGTGATGGATGGTAGAGAATGCATACTGGCTGTCAGTATTAGGGATGGGCATAATTTACCGATTAACCGATAATTGATCATTAAGAATTTCACCGAGGAAGTTCATTTTTGTCGACAAACCGTTTTTTTTTTTTTTTAAACAATCCGAATGTAGGTTATTAGGACTAGTGCACGGCCGTCCTCAAACAATGCAATGCATTTAACTGTGCCACTGGCAAAATTTGGGCACCAGGGGGCAACATTACACCATCGCCGTACCCTGGCGTGCCTCAGTTGATACATGCGAGCTTCCGTAGGGCAATCGCCAAATCATGAAGCGGTTACGGCGAAGTGTTGCGTGGGACCATTTCAGTTTAAAAAATGACCAGGTGTACTGCAATCACTGCAATGCAGCATACAAATATACCTCATCGACAACACAAATGATGTATCATTTGAACACCACTCAGCCAAGCCTGATAAAAGACGGTGGCGGCGGTTCATCTCTAACCCAGGCTAGCCTGGACTCGATGCTAGCACGGAGGAGCTGCAGTGCTCAACGAGCAGAGAAGGTCACCGAACTGATAGTGAAGATGGTCGAAATAGACATGCTCCCTGTCAGTGCCGTGGAGGGCAAAGGTTTTCAGGAATTAATCAAATTTTTGGAACCGGAATACACCATGGCGTCAAGACGCACCGTGACGAGACGCAATGCGCAATGCGTGTGTTCACGTTTTACTGCAAACTTGTCTTAATAAATTCATCCTCGAAGAAAAACACTCTGTATTTTTTTTATTATTATTCTCAATACATAAGAGTACAGTGATCCCTCACTTATCGCGTCACCCATAAGTAATACGTACGTTCATTCTCTCACTCTCTCTCTCTCATATGATACGTGTGTGTGTGTGTGTAAGTGTACATACATACGTAGATGTAAATAAAGTGTACATAAATATGTTTTTAGAACTCTTTTATTCTTATAACAAGATACGTAACTCAAGATGAAAATGATTTACTGCACAGGTTAATGAGAGCTTTACTGCTCCTCAGGTGCTAGAGGCGCAGGATCGTCGAGGGAAGCTGCAGGAGGCGGCGTAGTGGCTCGACGGGAAGACTATTTCGCACAAAATGGCACAAGAGAACAGCAAAAAGTTCCACGCGGCTAGACTAAGCAACACGAGCGATAGAGCAATGAATGCGGTCTTCGTTTGTTGGGTGGCCGCTCGGCAGGGAGAGAAGCTGGGTAAAACGTCTCGGCCAATCAGCTTGCGGGGTGAAACGTCTCGGCCAATCAGCTTGCGAGATTCCCGAGCCGAGCCAACACGAGAACAGCGAACAGAGAGAGAGGGATTTGAGAGAGAGAGGTGGATTTGAGTTGTGCGGCTCTCCGTGTTGATACCTGATGTTCTAATGTTGTCTACCTGCCTTGTTACCTACCTAAAAATGTTAATGATTAACCGATTATTAATCATTAATTCTCCCGACGATTGGTGAAGAAAATTTCACCGAATGCCCATCCCTAGTCAGTATATACTGTGAGTGCTTTCCCTTGGCCTAATTTACAAATTAATTTAATTGTGTTACTGTGCAGCGTTCAATGGTTAGATGAGATAGCACTTTCATGCATGCAAGTTGTTTGGATGGTGAGATGACTGATATTTTACTTTGTGACAAGATGACTGATACTGTATGTGTGACCTTCAGGGTCAAGGGATAAAAAAGAACGAGGCCTGCACCGTCATAGAGGCGACTCTGACAGCTTGCATGCATGGTGGCACCGCCCTCACAACAGGGTCAAGTCTTGTGAAATAATATGCTGCCGGACGCATTTTTGTACCACTTGGCTGAAGGAGCACTGACGTCATGTGCCCCTCTCCACTCTTGTAACTGGGGAGTGCCAGGACATCAGTGCTGACCAAAAGTTTTTTCATTTTGACAAATGCCTCTTCTGCCTCAGGTGTCCACTCAGTTTTGTCCACCTGAGCCATGGGTTTGTTTTTTTTTTGTAGATGAGATCAGACAAGGTTGCACTTCAAATGAGTAATTTGCAATCCAAGAGCGACAATAATTTAGAGTACCCAAAAATGACATCATGTCTCTTTTTGTGATGGGCTTTGGTGCTGACAAAATAGTTTGTCTTTGAGCTGGATCAACTTGTCTGCCTTCTGCTGACAAAATGTGGCCTAAATATTTGACTTCTTTTTTCCACAACTGCAATTTTCCTTGTTGACTTTGTGACCTTGTTCTGTTAAAAATTTCAGTAAGGCAATGGTGTCTTGTTTGCACGTTTCTTCATCAGGTGATGCCAGCAAAATGTTGTCAACATAAAGGAGCAACTGGCTCCCATTAGGAGGAATAAACTGCCAAATTTGCTGACATTGCCTATGAAAAAATGGTTGGTGATTCACAGTAACCTTGTGGTAGCTTGGTGAATGTGTACCTCTTGTTTTCAAATGTGAATGCAAATCAAAACTGATGATCTGCATGTATTGGGATGCTGAAAAAAGCATTGCTGATGAAACCGCTCTTGGAATAACTGCTTTGTTTACTGCCTGAAGGTCTTGGACCATTCGCCATCCGGAAGATGGTCCAGCCTTCCTCACAGGAAACAAAGGTGTGTTGCATGGAGAATTTGGGCATGGGATAATGACACCTGCTGCTTTCAGGTCCTCTATGACCGGTTTAATGCCTTGTTGGGCTTCGGGGCACAGAGGATACTGTCTTTGGTAAGGCCTGTAATGAGATTTAGCATTTATTTTAACCAATTCTGCATTTCTTGTTAAGCCTACATCTGCCTTTCCTGTTCACCACAGGGAATTTGGAATTTGTGAGAGTGCGTGTTCCTCTCCTTCTGTTAATGTAAAGAGTGATCACATGGGTGAGTTGGGAACATCAATGTGAACTTCTTTCTGCACTGTGGTCACCCAGGTCAAAGGCAGTGAGTAAGTGTCCCGTTTTGGGGAATATTGAACTCTTGGATCAGGAGTTTGTTTCCAAGATTGACCACATTCCTCTGCGGAATGTTTTTTCGTAGTTTGGATCTGGGCCACTCAGATGTCTGTCATACATACTGCAACGATACTGGTCTGTGGCCTGCTGTGTAGTAGGGATGTTGGACTAAAAATATTGCCTAGCTTTTGTGTGCAGGTCTGATGTCACTGAGCTTGGTCCAGCTGAAACCAAACGCAGGGAGTAGCAGTACCTTGGCACATTGAAATCCTGCATTACATTTACTCCTGTCACATGTGGAAAATGTGATGCTCTCATTCCGTTCTCCGTTGGGAAACTTTATTGGAATGTCCTGAACCTGCAATGCCACTTCATGTAAACACTGCATTGTTAACATCAAGTCAAAGTCAGGTAAATGGATGTCTGTTATGTCAGCATTAGCGTCAACAGTTATACTTAGCTTTAGTGCGGTCAGTCAGGTAGTTGGCCTGTGAGGTCCTCCACCTCCTCGCCACCACTGCTGGTGTCCAGGACATTGCCTCCGTCATTGGCCCTTTTGCCCACATTGATGACAAACGTCACGTTCCCCTTGCCGCGGCCAGCCCGCCCCACGCCTCCCTCCGCACCCCCGCCCACCACCACCACCACCACTGGAGTCCAGTTCCAGTGTCACCCTGAAAAATAGAATTGGGGGGAAGCTCTGCCCCCCCCCCCCATGTCAACAATCACACAAACAGGAGTTGTTTTTTCTTTCAGTTTTTTTTCCCTTTTTTTTTTCTTTTCCTCCTTTATTATCTCTGCATGTTTGGCATAAGTTAGCACATTGCCAAATGTACAGGTGCGGTATGTGACCAAATGTTTGCGGATGTAATCAGCTAGGTGTGAGTGCATGTTTTGCAAAAAGACACTTTTCAAATGCTGCCAATAAGGTTCTACACCTGAATCATTAGCAGCTTTAGTTAAATCGGAATGCCTATCAAA
Source organism: Pholidichthys leucotaenia (assembly GCA_020510985.1). Classification (NCBI taxonomy): domain Eukaryota; kingdom Metazoa; phylum Chordata; class Actinopteri; order Cichliformes; family Pholidichthyidae; genus Pholidichthys; species Pholidichthys leucotaenia. Next base: position 167,855,148 of record CM035838.1, on the reverse strand, counting down.
ACCTCTTGTAACCTGGTTCTGTAAGCTTCAGCACTTTCATCGTTACCTTGTTTGTGGTTTGGATCATCCCATATAAGCTGTACTTAAAAGTTCAATCATAAGATATTGTTCAGTGACATTTTTCACAATGTTCAGTTTTATTGCTTGTATTGATGGTGAGTGTAGTGTGGATATGTATGCATATCTGCTTAACTCTTGGGCGCCCCTGTGTGGTTACTCCGGGTAGAGGAATGGAGACGAGCGGAGGCGAGGTGACGTCAGCTGCAGCTTCTCCAACCTGAATTTCTGTGGGATCGGGGTATATGGGCTGAGCAGCAGGGGAGTATGGAGGAGGAGGAGCAGAAGGACGGCCTCCCACCCCCATGCCAGACTCATCACCTGCACCGTAGAAGAGATGGAACACATATTGGTCAAATCTTTTTCCTTACTTTTACCATGGTCAATTTTTCAGATTTATCATCAGATTTTGATTTTACTATCCAAGTCCAGTCCAAGTCAGCCTGTCACCCTTTTTTTTCCCTTTTCCATCTGAAGCCACTGTTATCCCTCAGTTGGAGAGAGAGTGCAACTGTGGGCTAGGGAATACAACTATACTGCAAAAGTCAAATATAAGTCAAATGAAATAGCCTAATGCTGTTTACCTGCCTTCAGGCATCCCAAACAAAAGAAAAATCAAATTTTCTTGTTCTGCTGGCAGGTAATTTTGCTTAAAATAAGCAAAAAATTCTAGCAATTGATAATGTTAGTTAAAAATAAAAAGACATCTGCCAATAAAGCAAGATTAAATTGCTTAACACAAGTATCATAACACCAGCAAAAACCTCACAGAAAACTGCACAACAAAAGAAATTACTGTCAGAACTATCTCGAGATAAAAAAAACGAGCATCTAATACGTTTCATCTTACCAAAATCCCCAGTTCAGTGTGACGTTATTACTGCATCAGCACAACACAGGTTAGTCCTTTCACACACACACGCACATATACACACATAGCAAGCTCCAGATAAGCACACACATATTAGTGAAACAATCCCAAAGTCACTTAATAATAAGCAGATCTGGCAATCCAAGGTTTTCATCATCAGTCATCTTCTGCCACTCTGAAAACTTTTATTTTTTCCCATCTTTGTCACTTACCAATCTCCCATACCCAAATCTGCTATTTCCCGTGAAACAACAATCTCATTATTGTCCTTTTGCACTTCACAACAAGAAGAAAAAAAACCAGCCTCGACTTCTGTCCCGCTGCCTGACTTCCGTGTTCTCACATTCTTTTTTCCTCTTTTTCTCACCATAGTAACCCATAAAACATTAAGAACATACATGAACAAGCACACGAATGACCAGACAAACAAACTGCAGTTATTTATTTGACGTATTTATTTTATTTTATTATAATTTGAGATTATATTATCGTGTATATATTGGTAAGGAGTTACTGTATTTTATTTTAGACCTGTTTTAAATGATGCCTTATAAGGTATTTTGGTTGTTATCACACTAAAGTTTAATCCTTATTATATTAGCACTTTTTTTCTTTATTTCAGAATCAGAATCAGAATCAGGTTTATTGCCATTGTTCATGTAGTACACAAACTAGGAATTTGTCTCGGTACAATGCTGCAACATTAAACATGATAAGATAAAAGAAATAAACTATACATGTAATAAAGTGTAGGATAAGATTAAGTGATACTGGTCAACAGTTAAAATATATTAGCCAGCAGCAGATACTGTGGAGAACTATATAGTGCAGTCGGTAATGCAGGAAGAAAACAGTGATGATTGACATGAGTCTGGTTGAGCTGCTGTACATAGTGCACGAAAGTCAATAAGTCACTTAGTGTTCAGCAGTCTGATGGCAGAGGGGAAGAAGCTGTTCATGTGACGGGAGGTTTTAGTCTGGATGGACCGAAGTCTTCTACCAGAGGGGAGGGGGGCAAACAGTACGTGACCAGGGTGTGAGGGATCGGCTATGATCCGGCCAGCACGCCTCCGGGTCCTGGAGATGTACAGATCCTGGAGAGATGGGAGCTTGCAGCCGATCACCTTCTCAGCAGTGCGCACGACGCGCTGCAGCCTTAGTCTGTCCCTGGCAGTGGCTCCTGCGTACCACACGGTTATGGAGGTGGTGAGGATGGACTCAATGATGGCTGTGTAGAACTGCACTAACATCTTGGTGGGTAGCTTGAGCTTCCTCAGCTGCCGCAGGAAGAACATCCTCTGCTGGGCTTTTTTGATGAGTGAGCTGATGGTCGGCTCCCATTTGAGGTCCCTGGTGATGGTAGTGCCTAGGAAGCGGAAGGAATCAGCAGTGGTGATGGGAGAGCCTGAGAGGGTGAGGGGGGGCAGAGGAGTAGTGACTTTCCTGAAGTCTACAATCATCTCCACTGTCTTCAGAGCGTTCAGCTGCAGGTTGTTATTGCTGCACCAGGACGCCAGCTGGGCCACCTCTCTCCTGTAGGCGGACTCGTCGCCGTTGGAGATGAGCCCGATGAGGGTGGTGTCGTCCGCAAACTTGATCAACTTGACAGACTGGTGGCTGGAGGTGCAGGAGTTGGTGTAAAGGGAGAAGAGTAGGGGGGAAAGTACACAGCCCTGGGGTGATCCGGTGCTGATGCTAGTATAGTCTGAGACAGTTTTTCCCAGCCGCACATGCTGCCTCCGGTCCGTTAGGAAGTCGATGATCCACCTGCAGAGGGAGTCAGGCACGTTGAGCAGGGACAGCTTGTCCCGGAGCAGAGCGGGGCGGATGGTGTTGAATGCGGAGCTGAAGTCCACAAACAGGATCCTGGCGTAGGTTCCCGGGGAGTCCAGGTGCTGCAGGATGGAGTGGAGGGCCAGGTTGACTGCGTCGTCTACAGACCTGTTGGCTCGGTAGGCAAACTGCAGCGGGTCCAGGAGAGGGGTGGTGATGGACTTGAGGTGGGACAGGACCAGGCGCTCAAAGGACTTCATGACTACAGAGGTGAGCGCTACAGGTCTGTAGTCATTAAGTCCAGTGATCCGTGGCTTCTTGGGGACAGGGATGATGGTGGAGGATTTGAGGCAGGACGGCACGTGGCATAACTTAAGGGAGGTGTTAAAAATGTCTGTGAAGACAGGAGCCAGCTGTTTCGCACAGAGTCTCAGGGTGGAGGGAGACACGCCGTCTGGGCCGGGGACCTTGCGCGGGGTTCAGTCTGGAGAACTGTTTGAGCACATCCTGCTCACTGATGATAAGGGGAGGGGGGGAGGAGGGGGGTGTGCCTTAAATGAAGTAGGGAATGTGGAGGCTGTGGAGCTGGAGGGAGGGGGGGAGTTGGACACAGATGACGAGGTGTCAAAACGGGCATAGTGTTGGGACAGTCTTTGACAAAGGGCTTTGTCATCCTGACCTTTAGGAGCCTTAGGTCGATAGTTGGTGATTTGCCTCAGTCCTCTCCACACGGAAGCCGAATCATTAGCAGTGAACTGCTGCTGGAGTCTCTCTGAGTATAGAGATTTAGCCCTCTTCAGCTCTCTGTTAAACCGGTATTTAACCTCCCTGTAGCAGTCCCTGTCTCCACTTTTCAGCGCTGCTTCCTTCTCCTTCCTGATCTGTCTGAGCTTAGCTGTGAACCAGGGTTTGTCATTAGAGTAACTCACCCTGGTGCGTGATGGAAGAATGTTCTCTTCACAAAAGTGGATATATGAGTTCACAGTGTCCGTGTACTCATCCAGATCATGCGTGGCTCCTTTAAACATGCCCCAGTCAGATATTTCCATGCACGTTTCCAGCTTCTCCTCAGCATCACTGGTCCGTATCTTCGTAGTGCTCACAACAGGTTTAGTGAGCTTCAATCTCTGTCTGTATGTGGGAATGAGGTGAACCATCACGTGATCAGATAATCCCAGCGCAGCTCGAGGGACAGCGCGATATGCGTCTTTCACTGTGGTGTAACAGTGATCCAGTGTGTTTAATCCTCTGGTGGGGCATTTAATAAACTGTTTGTAGCGGGGGAGATCGTGGCTCAGATTGCACTGATTAAAGTCGCCAGCCACAATAATCAGCGAGTCTGGAAAAATCCGCTCTGTGTGTTGAATGTGATCCGCGAGCACGCGCTGAGCTTCGCGCGTGTCCGCGTCGGGAGGGGCGTACACAGCGATCATTATAAAAGAAGCAAACTCACGCGGGGAATAGAAAGGCTTGCAATTGATAACAAGAAATTCCAAGGCAGGAGAACAGTGTTTGGAAATTACCGTTACATCAGAGCACCAGCTGCAGTTGATGTAGAAGCAGACTCCGCCTCCTGTGGTCTTGCCGGAAAGCTCTGTGTCACGATCAGCACGGAAGAGCTGAAAGCCGTCGAGGCGCAGTGCGCTGTCCGGTATATTTTCCCGGAGCCAGGTCTCAGTAAAGCAGAGGACAGCTGAGGAGGCGAGGTCCTTAAAACGCATCAGCAGTCTCAGTTCATCTACCTTGTTAGAGAGAGAGTTGGTATTGGACAGAAATATGCCAGGCAGCGCCGTTCGTGAGCCTCTCCTGCGAAGCCGCACGAGAGCGCCCGCTCGTCTACCTCTCTTTCGCCGTCTCACTTTCCGAGCCAAACAGTAAACCAGATCGGCGGCAGGGGCTAGAAAAACTGGGAGGAGGTCCGTGGGGGTGGAAGTCCTGATATTTAGAAGTTCTTCACGGGTATAAGTGCAAGCAGACACACAATTGACAAACAAAAACAAACAAAGAGCGCAGCGAAGCACCATGTCGACCGCTGTGGGCGCCATCTTGGTATATTTTAAGGTTATCTTCCACTTTATCGATGCTCACTTGTGATGTAAAAAAAGGTCTTGCATTGATTTTTTTTTTTTCCTTAATCTATGCTCACTTGTGACGTAAAAAAGGTCTTGCATTGATTTTTATCCTGGGGTATCCTGCGACGATACCCCCACATGCTCTTTGTGGGTCCACTTTATGCAGCAGAAATGCACTTCTCCGCGGACTTGAACTGGGACCCCCAAGCTTCTACCTCGTCTGAACCTATTTGGACTTTGCGGTATCTAACGCTTGGCTTGCAACTGTTTTACACGTATCTTCAGACCGACCGCAGACTGTAACCGGGTGTCATTAATAATTGAATTTACTCACTGCGATCTGCCTGTGGGTTGGCTCCGTCACTCTCCGGTTCCGCTTCCAGCGTCTCCGGACCGTGCCTTACTTCCACAAAGCTGACCTACTGGGAACACAGGGGAGGGCTTTCCGCAGCTATGCACTAGCTGTCTGTGGACCAAAAACACTGGAAGCAGGAGAAGAGATATATGGAGTCCCTGTGGCTCGGGCACCAAGTATGTTAGAAAGATTCTTCTAAACCTTCAGTCAAGAAAACAGGCGGGATCAGAGTTTCAGCAAATTTAATTACACTGGCCAGTGGAGAACAATACAAAAATAGTCTCAGAGCCTATCTGCACACCATTATGACTCAAACACACATCACTCAGTTCTTTAAGCCTTTCGTCATCTGAGAGGTGGAGAAGGAATTGTCCATCATGATTGGTCCAGTATATCTGGTCAAAACTTGGTGTACAGATTATCTCTTTCTCAAGAATCATGACGCTCACTCAATACCAGTCACACGGGAGCCCCACAAAATGAACAAAAACAAGATAACTAGTGCAGCTACATCCTTGACACTTATACACAGACTCTGAGGCAGACTCTGAGACAAAGCAAATCACCTGTATGAAAGAAATATGAAACTTTTCTATCAACAACTTACATGGATTACACACTACTAAATGAATGAAGTGCACCAGGGAACGGATGAGACTTGCATTTCAAACTTTACGCATGTGTTTATTGATATAACTACTATACACACAGAGGCAATTAGGGACTTGGTAGAATGCTGTGAAACTGTAGTTTAATCAGCAAAAAAAGTAAGTCACTTACTCAAGCCACGAAGTTGCAATGAAGCCTTGAAGACAGGGTGATATTTGTGGGGCACACAGGCGCGTTGCACATGAGGTGGGTTATTATTAGGACAATTACATGAATTTATTCACCAAGAAGCCACCTATCTGCACAATGCCAGCTTGTAGTTTGTTTCCAACAATGCTGTTCATTAGAATCATTAGGAAAACTGGCTCTCGCTGCAAATTGCTCTTTGATGTTGGCCTGTTCAACTGCATTGTATGGGAATATTATGTACCTGGGTGACCGCTGGATAATGCCATCTCACACAGCTGGCATAGCTCGACTCAGGGTTGACTGGGAAATTCTCAATGGCTCTGCCAGCTCCCTCTGGAATGCCCGTTTCCAGAAACTCCAGAGTTGTCAGCACCTGCACTGGGACGGGCAGCGCACAGCTTCTCGCCATGTCGCGCTCCAAGAGCAGCCATAGCTCTGTTCAACTCAGTTCCACAGGGATTGCCTGAGAAAACCTAAACCAGCTGACAAGCCAGTCATCATTCTGAGCCAGAATCTGTCTCTAAATACCCTTTCTCTTCTCACTGCATGATTTGCAATATCCTCTAATAATGCTAACACATTGTTGTTAAAGGTATTTTCTGCACTTCTTTTACACTTGCTTTTATATCCACTCATCTAATTGCATACACTTGGATGTTTGTTCATAATGTGTCTCTGGTGTGTACAATGATTTTGACATCATTATCAGTCTCCCAACATCACCTCGAAGTGTCGCCAATGGACCAATAACAGTAGAAACATACATATGCCAGCCATGAAGTCGGCGTGGGGCTGCGCATATTTCCACGGTCATTTCATTCTTGATACATTTGAAATTTTCTGTGGAAAAGGACGTATGCCATGTTTTTGTGTGCAAGTACCCTTTCTACACGAGGCCCCAGGGCCTTGGTATTGACAGTCCAGAAGAGGTCAAAGGAGATGTGGGTGCCCAGGAACCTGAAGGTGGGGACAGTTTCCACACGGTCACCATTTATGAGGAAGGGGGTGGTCCTGTCTGTTCTTCCTGAAGTCCAGTATGAGTTCTTTGGTTTTTTTGGACATTCAGTTTCAGGTTGTTTGCTTGGCACCACAACAGCAGGTTCTCTACCTCCACCCTGTATGCCATCTCATCATCATTGGTGATGAGCCCAACCAAGGTGGTGTCTTCTGCGTACTTCATGATGACAGTGGTTGGGTGAGTTGGAATACAAAGGTATACAGGGAGTACAGTAGAGGGCTTAGCACGCAGCCCTGGGGGGAACCAGTGCTAAGAGACAGTGTGGAGGAGTGGTGGGGGCCAAGTCTGACTGTTTGTGGGTGGTTGGTGAGAAAGTTTTTTTTAATCCAGGAGCAGGTCGGGGGGGATCTGGAGGAGGTGCAGTTTGTTGATCAGGATGTCCGGGATGATGATGTTGAAAGCAGAGCTGTAGTCCACAAAGCGCATCCTCACGTAGCTCATTGAGTTCTCCAGGTGGCTTAGCGCTCTGTGGAGAATGGTGGCGATAGCGTGTTCTGTAGACCGGTTCTCCCTGTATGTGAACTGGTTGGGGTCGAAGGAGGGGGGAAGACAGTCCCTGATGTGCTGGGACACCAGTCGCTCAAAACACTTCATGACTGTAGACGTGAGTGCTATGGGTCTGTAGTCATTCAGGTTGATGTTTGCAGACTTCTGGGGGATGGCGATGTCGGTGGACGCCTTGAGGCAGGAGGGGATGGTGGAGTGCGTCAGGGAGAGGTTGAACAGCTTGGTGAGGATCCCTGCCACCTGGTTTGCACATGCTTTGACCACTGCACCTGGGATGTCGTCTGGACCAGCTGCTCTGCGGGGATTCACTGCTCTCAGTTGCCTCCTCACCTTGTGCACCTGTAAAGAGAGAGGGGAGGGAGAGGTGGGGGGGGCGAGTTTGCGGGGGAGGTGTGCTCAAACTGGGCAAAGAAGCTGTTAAGCTCTTCTGCCAGAGTGAGACTGATGTTGGGGGTGGGATGGGGGCTGGTCCCTGTAGTTGGTGAGGGCCTGGATGCCTCTCCACATCTGTCAAGGGTTGTTGTCTGTGAGGAAGCCCTCCATTTTCCTTCTATAGGCATTCTTAGAGAGTTTTATGCCTCTCCTCAGGTTGGCTCTGGCAGTGCTGTACAGAGAACTGCCCCTTTGTCTGAAAGTTGAGTTGCAGGCTCTGATCAGAGCCAGGACTTCACTGGTCATCCAGGGTTTGCAGTTTGGAAAGACCTGCATGTGTTTGGTGACTGTCACATTTTCTACACAGCATTTTATGTAGAAAAGGACAGACTCAGTGTAGGAATCCAGATCCTGCTGTTCAAAGATGCTCCAATCTGTGCAGGCAAAACAGTCTTATAGCTGGAGGAGAGCATTTTCAGACCAGGTTTTAATTGTTTGGTTGGTGAGGAACTCTTCCTCAGGGGGGTATAAGCAGGTATTAGAAGTAGGGAGAGATGGTCTGATTGTCCAAGGTAGGGGAGGGGGTGGCTCTGTAGGCATGTTTAATGTTGCTGTAAACATGATCCAGTGTTCTTTCACCTCTTGTGGGACACTTAACGTGTTGGTGGAATTTGGGGAGTACAGTCTTCAAGCATGCTTTGTTTAAATTCCCTGCAATAATGTGGACTGCTTCAGGGTGATCTCTTTGCTGCCTGCTGACAGTGTGCTGGAGGTGGTTGAGTGCTAAGCTGACGTTGGCGTCTGGAGGAACATAAACAGTTGTTACAATTACTGCCATTAGCTTGCGGGGAAGATAAAATGATCTGCACAGGAAGGACATGGCCTCTTAAGTCCGGTGAACAGTAGTGGAGTTAAAACTGAGGCCTCATGAAACAATGAGCAACTTCGAGACAATTGCTTCATGAGCAACAGTGTTGTGACACATCTAATAAAGACTTCCATCTGGTGACTGACTGTCAGAACTGCATCTGAGTTGAAAAACTGAAAAAGGCCAATACTCTATATCACAGGTTGCACTACACTTTTTACGTCATTTTTTCAGACAGGCTTGTAAAAATTCTGTCAATCTGTTATCTGTCATTTTAATTGACTTTAATTTCATCACCCTCCATGTAATCTGTCAAATGATAGACGGCTTTCAGAATTTGTAGTCATTGCTGGAAAAATTCTGTGGAAGGACAATTTTCAGTGAATGAAACCTATGATATACTGTGTGTGTATGTACAGTGGGGCAAAAAAGTATTTAATCAGCCACCAATTGTGCAAGATCTCCCACTTAAAAGATGAGAGAGGTCTCCAATTTTCATCATAGGTATACCTCAACTATGAGAGACAAAATGAGGGAAAAAAATCCAGAAAATCACATTGTCTGATTTTTAAAGAATTATTTGCAAATTATGGTGGAAAATAAGTATTTGGTCACCTACAAACAAGCAAGATTTCTGGCTCTCACAGACCTGTAACTTCTTCTTTAAGAGGCTCCTCTGTCCTCCACTTGTTACCTGTATTAATGGCACCTGTTTGAACTCATTATCAGTATAAAAGACACCTGTCCACAACCTCAAACAGTAAGACTCCAAACTCCACTATGGCCAAGACCAAAGCGCTGTCAAAGGACACCAGAAACAAAATTGTAGACCTGCACCAGGCTGGGAAGACTGAATCTGCAATAGGTAAGCAGCTTGGTGTGAAGAAATCAACTGTGGGAGCAATTATTAGAAAATGGAAGACATTCAAGACCACTGATAATCTCCCTCGATCTGGGGCTCCATGCAAGATGTGACCCCGTGGGGTCAAAATGATCACGAGAACGGTGAGCAGAAATCCCAGAACCACACGGGGGGACCTAGTGAATGACCTGCAGAGAGCTGGGACCAAAGTAACAAAGGCTACCATCAGTAACACACTACACCGCCAGGGACTCAAATCCTGCAGTGCCAGACGTGTCGCCCTGCTTAAGCCAGTACATGTCCAGGCCCGTCTGAAGTTTGCTAGAGAGCATTTGGATGATCCAGAAGAGGATTGGGAGAATGTCATATGGTCAGATAAAACCAAAATAGAACTTTTTGGTAAAAACTCAACTTGTCGTGTTTGGAGGAGAAAGACCATACCTACTGTGAAGCATGGGGGTGGAAACATCGTGCTTTGGGGCTGTTTTTCTGCAAAGGGACCAGGATGACTGATCCGTGTAAAGGAAAGAATGAATGGGGCCATGTATCGTGAGATTTTGAGTGAAAACCTTCCATCAGCAAGGGTATTGAAGATGAAACGTGGCTGGGTCTTTCAGCATGACAATGATCCCAAACATACCGCCCGGGCAACGAAGGAGTGGCTTTGTAAGAAGCATTTCAAGGTCCTGGAGAGGCCTAGCCAGTCTCCAGATCTCAACCCCATAGAAAATCTTTGGAGGGAGTTGAAAGTCTGTGTTGCCCAGCGACAGCCCCAAAACATCACTGCTCTAGAGGAGATCTGCATGGAGGAATGGGCCAAAATACCAGCAACAGTGTGTGAAAACCTTATGAAGACTTACAGAAAATGTTTGACCTCTGTCATTGCCAACAAAGGGTATATAACAAAGTATTGAGATGAACTTTTGTTATTGACCAGATACTTATTTTTCACCATAATTTGTAAATAAATTCTTTAAAAATCCTTCAATGTGATTTTCTGGATTTTTTTTTTTTCTCATTTTTTCTCTCATAGTTGAGGTATACCTATGATGAAAATTGGAGACCTCTCTCATCTTTTAAGTGGGAGAACTTGCACAATTGGTGGCTGACTAAATACTTTTTGGGGTAAAAAAGTATTTAGTCAGCCACCAATTGTGCAAGTTCTCCCACTTAAACTACACGGATACCACTACCACTACACAGATCAGTCGTCCTGGTCCCTTTGCAGAAAAACAGCCCCAAAGCACGATGTTTCCACCCCCATGCTTCACAGTAGATGTGGTGTTCTTTCTCCTCCAAGCACGACAAGTTGAGTTTTTACCAAAAAGTTCTATTTTGGTTTCATCTGACCATATGACATTCTCCCAGTCCTCTTCTGGATCATCCAAATGCTCTCTAGCAAACTTCAGATGGGCCTGGACATGTCCTGGCTTAAGAAGGGGGACATGTCTAGTGCTGCAGGATTTGAGTCCATGGCAGCGTAGTGTGTTACTGATAGCAGCCTTTGTTACTTTGGTCCCAGCTCTCTGCAGGTCATTCACTAGGTCCCCCCGTGTGTTTCTGGGATTTTTGCTCACTGTTCTCGTGATCATTTTGACCCCACGGGGTGAGATCTTGCATGGAGCCCCAGATCGAGGGAGATTATCAGTGGTCTTGAATGTCTTCCATTTTCTAATAATTGCTCCCACAGTTGATTTTTTCACACCAAGCTGCTTACCTATTGCAGATTCAGTCTTCCCAGCCTGGTGCAGGTCTACAATTTTGTTTCTGGTGTCCTTTGACAGCTCTTTGGTCTTGGCCATAGTGGAGTTTGGAGTCTGACTGTTTGAGGTTGTGGACAGGTGTCTTTTATTCTGATAATGAGTTCAAACAGGTGCCATTAATACAGGTAACGAGTGGAGGACAGACGGGCCTCTTAAAGAAGTAGTTACAGGTCTGTGAGAGCCAGAAATCTTGCTTGTTTGTAGGTGACCAAATACTTATTTTCCACCATAATTTGCAAATAAATTCTTTAAAAATCAGACAATGTGATTTTCTGGATTTTTTTTTTTCTCATTTTGTCTCTCATAGTTGAGGTATACCTATGATGAAAATTGGAGGCCTCTCTCATCTTTTAAGTGGGAGAACTTGCACAATTGGTGGCTGACTAAATACTTTTTTGCCCCACTGTATATATATACACATATATATACACTACCGTTCAAAAGTTTGGGGTCACTTAGAAATTTCCTTATTTTTGAAAGAAAAGCACTGTTTTTTTTCAATGAAGATAACTTTAAACTAATCAGAAATACACTCTAATATCTAATATACATTGCTAATGTGGTAAATGACTATTCTAGCTGCAAATGTCTGGTTTTTGGTGCAATATCTACATAGGTGTATAGAGGCCCATTTCCAGCAACTATCACTCCAGTGTTCTAATGGTACAATGTGTTTGCTCATTGCGTCAGAAGGCTAATGGATGATTAGAAAAGCCTTGTGCAATCATGTTAGCACAGCTGAAAACAGTTTAGCTGGTTAGAGAAGCTATAAAACTGACCTTCCTTTGAGCAGGTTGGGTATCTGGAAAAAATTATTATTTCAAATACAAATCATTATTTCTAACCTTGTCAATGTCTTGACTATATTTTCTATTCATTTTACAACTCATGGTGGTAAATAAGTGTGACTTTTCATGGAAAACACAAAATAATTGTCTGAGTGACCCCAAACTTTTGAACGGTAGTGTGTGTATGTATGTATATATATATATATATATATATACTGTATATATATATATATATATATATATATATATATATATATATATATACTGTATATATATATATATATATATATAGGAGAGAGCAAGAGTATGCAGGGCTTGACATTAACACCAGCCAATGGCCGGTGAATTTCAGCAGTGGCCGGTAAAACAGCTACACTGTACAGCCACTTTGGCCATGTGCAGCCATGAAAGGGTGTCCCAATTCATAGGGGTAGTGATGTTATGCTCAACACTGCCCACTCGACACTGATTCACGGAATACAATGCGGAAGTGTCATGAGCAGTTTTTTTTTTTTTTTAATTTAATAGAACAAAATACAACATACCAACTCTCGATGAGGATAAAGGTTATGAAAGAGTTACAAAATCAGAACTTTAACAAAAAATATACAATCAGTCAAACTTTACATTCCAATTAACAAGAAAAAAGGGGTATATTAAGAGAGAGAGAGTAAAGAGCACAATTCTGATAGTATTTTTTTTATTATAGTAATAGCAGGACACTTTTAAGAACTTGATGGTTGTGAGACACACAGATAGACAGCAATTTCTGATATAGAGTGTAGAGAGTGAATTTAAGATGGTGACGAGAGGCTGGAACTTCGAACCGGTGTGGCACAACCGGGTTGTGAATGGACAGGAGATGGAGCGGAAGGTGGTGAAACAGGGAGTGAACTAGGAGGAATGGAGGTAGGAAGCGGGAAAGAGGAAGTTTGGAGTTCAGTAGAGTCTAAAAGAAGCAAACGTAAACATAAAGAAAAACAATCAAGAGCATTATCAAGTGCTGATGAATCAGAAGATGAACAATCCCAGAATACACAGAAGGACTGTAAAGTAATCATTAAACTTACTCAGGAAGGGGCATCATTTCGTGAGTGGAACCCAAGTAAGCTCACAAAAGCAATTAAGTTACTTGGAGAAGTTTTACATGCAAGAATTCTTCGTAGTGGTTCATTACTAGTTACATGTAAAGATAGTGTTCAACAAGGAAAAGCAATCAGAGTCAATAAGATGAAGGGGAAAAATGTGCAGTGTTCCATATTGGAAGGAAATAAGGCAATGAGAGGAGTTACTGTATATCGGGCATTTCAATGGCTGTCTCAACTGATTAAATAATGGAAAATGTAACTGCAGAAAAAGTGATAGAGCTACAAAGATTGAAAACTAATAGAAATGGTGAAAAATATGATTGTCAGTAATATAGCGCGTAACTATTGTTTATAAGTGTGATAAGGTGCAAGGATTATGTAATTTATATTTAGAGTTGTGTGTGTGGAGACAGAGGTTCACTTTGAGTCCACGCACACACCGGAAAAACTCATTTTTGGGGCACCAGTCCAACTTAGAAAATTTATTAATAAATAATCCTTGAACCTGTCATTAACCAGTCTCAGTATTCGTGAATTCTTCTGCCATGACCCAGAAAAGCACACACACAAAGGAAATCAAGCAGAAACTTCTCTGTACTGTCAACAGTTTTAATAATCAGACTCAGGTTAAAGGACATTGCATTCAATTGATTTGTAAGCAGGTGAAATGATCAACAAGTTTCCAATATCATATTAACTGGTAATGGATTCCTGAGTGTAAAGTCTATACTTAAACCTTTGTGGAAACCAGAGAAACCATATTTTGAATTTGTGACTAATGCAATGAGAGACTATGGAATAACTGGAACAAAAATATGCATAAAATTGGATGCAATTCTATGAGAAAATGATAAAAGCTGATTATAGGGGGTAATCCCTTTGTCATGCGTGTGTTTCTGTTGTTTGGTTGTCTACCGTCACGATGCTGTTACACTGTAATTTCCCAGTTTGGGATCAGTAAAGTACATCTACCTATCTATATGGATAAGAAAATTCTGAGTTACTCTACAAAAAGAACAGAGGTTATTGAAAAAAATGATTTTTTATTAATTAATTTATGAATTAATTTTCCTTCAGCTTATAGCTCCTATCGTAGCTTATGGACTAACTTTAACATGAAAAATTGGTCATATCCAATTATAATTAGACATCACATTTAGCCCAGCAGATAGGAAGTGGAAGTCTGGCTTATGAACAACTGTGTCTTCAGATTCAAGCGGTGATCTTGAAAGCCAGCAGATGGCACAAAGAAGGAAGGACTGCCAGCAGTCCTTTCAGTTACAGCGGTGATGGCACAGACTTAGCAGCGGGTGTCTGGAGAGTGGAGCCGGCGGTAGAATGAACGGCTGGCCCCGGGGCAGGTGTGACATCGTTCTTGGGCAACAGATCTTTTCCTGGCCCACAAATATAGAATGTCCACCAGCCGATAAGAGAACACACAGGCTGAAGGAAAATGGATGTAAACAGTTCCACCCACGAAATCCTAGTTCTCCTGATGTCGTGGTATGTGGGTGAGGCAGGGAAAAAGTCAAAAAATCACTATCGGTCCACTTTAATGGCGAGTTAAAGAAAATCAATAGAAAAAGTTCAGTAGAATAAACACGGCTTCTGAGGAGAGGGAAAAAAGCATTTTGGAGTTTCACTCCAAGTAAGAAGGTTTGAGCTTAACAAGAAAGGATGATCTCTTCTCAGATACCAGAAAAACAAGAAAAGACTTAACAAAAGACAACTTTAAGAACTTTAAAAAACTCGACAAAGACTAAAACAAAGACTGAACTGAACTGGAACAAAAACTTAACTGAACTGCTAGGGCGTTTCCTCTGTTTAACAGAGAGCGCTCCTTGGATCATAAAATATGACTGGCAGCAGGAAGAACCAATTATTGTCTGTCGTGGGAGATTCGAATGGGCTATGGTCCAGTAAGAAAGCAGTCCTTTGTCTGTAACCGACCAATAGAATGAAAGAGGCGTCATCCAACAGAGACAGCCTGGGAATTGGCTGGTATCAGTCAGATGACTGGCATAAGTTTCAGAAGGCATATACACATTTTAATTGTGAAAGTCATTATATACTTAATATGAAATCTATGCTAACTTCAGTGATTCATGACTAACTTTCAGTGAGCATGCACTTTTATAACCTTGTCCTTCTATAATTAACATGCGTTAGAATAAGGTTCATTTAAGCATTTTCAAACATGCAACACATTTAAAATCAATGATTAATGAAACATTTCAAACCCATCATTGTCCAACACAGAGGCAGCCATCTTCAACAGTATTCTGAACAGTATTTCCTGGAAAAATAAAGTCTTGAGGAGAAAGGATTATTTCAGTAGATAAAACCCCAAATTCCGATGTTGATTAAATCCAACATGTCCCTGAGTTGACAGAAGGGGGCAAAGTTGAGCTGTGGATAATTTGTAGCGACTTGTGGAATGCAGTCAAGGGATCTGGGGTATCTCACAGAGTACTCTAAGCATAAAACTGTCTGGTTGGGGAGGAAGCTTTGGAATTTATGACTCATAAAAGAATCTGTTCCTGGTATGAAATGTGATCCTTATCGGCCCTTTTACCATGGAACGTGTTTTCAAACTGGTCCTTAGGTGGCGGAAACAATTCTTGACCAGACTTTTGAGTGAAGCAATTTCTTTAAGGTGAAGAGTGCTTTTATAGATTGGAGCCACATGGATTGATACTACAGTAATGTTAAAATTTGATGAGACAAGACTGCCAAGTAAGGTGTATAATGGCTACATGAGCTATGAAGTCAGACTTTATGTTCCTCCTCCGCTCAGATGTTTCAAGTGTCAAAAGTTTGGTTATGTAACAGTGATATGCAAAGGTAGACAACATTGTGCCAGATGCTGTGGTGAACATGAATATGGCAAGTGTGAAAGAGGAGCTAAATTAAAGTGCCATTAACTCCGGTGGTGAACATACAGTGGGGTAAAAAAGTATTTAGTCAGCCACCAATTGTGCAAGTTCTCCCACTTAAAAGATGAGAGAGGTCTCCAATTTTCATCATAGGTATACAACTATGAGAGACAAAATGAGGAAAAAAAAAACCACAGAAAATCACATTGAAGGATTTTTAATGAATTAATTGGTAAATTCCTCAGTAAAATAAGTATTTGGTCACCTATAAACAAGCAAGATTTCTGGCTCTCACAGACCTGTAACTTCTTCTTTAAGAGGCTCCTCTGTCCTCCACTCGTTACCTGTATTAATGGCACCTGTTTGAACTCGTTATCAGTATAAAAGACACCTGTCCACAACCTCAAACAGTCAGACTCCAAACTCCACTATGGCCAAGACCAAAGAGCTGTCAAAGGACACCAGAAACAAAATTGTAGACCTGCACCAGGCTGGGAAGACTGAATCTGCAATAGGTAAGCAGCTTGGTGTGAAGAAATCAACTGTGGGAGCAATTATTAGAAAATGGAAGACATACAAGACCAATGATAATCTCCCTCGATCTGGGGCTCCACGCAAGATCTCACCCCATGGGGTCAAAATGATCTCGAGAACGGTGAGCAAAAATCCCAGTACCACACGGGGGGACCTAGTGAATGACCTGCAGAGAGCTGGGACCAAAGTAACAAAGGCTACATCAGAAACACACTACGCCGCCAGGGACTCAAATCCTGCAGTGCCAGACGTGTTCCCCTGCTTAAGCCAGTACATGTCCAGGCCCGTCTGAAGTTTGCTAGAGAGCATTTGGATGATCCAGAAGAGGATTGGGAGAATGTCATATGGTCAGATGAAACCAAAATAGAATTTTTTGGTAAAAACTCAACTTGTCATGTTTGGAGGAGAAAGAACACCATACCTACTGTGAAGCATGGGGGTGGAAACATCATACTTTGGGGCTGTTTTTCTGCAAAGGGACCAGGATGACTGATCCGTGTAAAGGAAAGAATGAATGGGGCCATGTATCGTGAGATTTTGAGTGAAAACCTCCTTCCACCAGCAAGGGCATTGAAGATGAAACGTGGCTGGGTCTTTCAGCATGGCAATGATCCCAAACACACCACCCGGGCAATGAAGGAGTGGCTTCGTAAGAAGCATTTCAAGGTCCTGGAGAGGCCTAGCCAGTCTCCAGATCTCAACCCCATAGAAAATCTTTGGAGGGAGTTGAAAGTCTGTGTTGCCCAGCGACAGCCCCAAAACATCACTGCTCTAGAGGAGATCTGCATGGAGGAATGGGCCAAAATACCAGCGGCAGTGTGTGTGAAAACCTTGTGAAAACTTACAGAAAACGTTTGACCTCTGTCATTGCCAACAAAGGGTATATAACAAAGTATTGAGATGAACTTTTGTTATTGACTAAATACTTATTTTACCGAGGAATTTACCAATTAATTCATTAAAAATCCTTCAATGTGATTTTCTGGATTTTTTTTTTTTCTTATTATGTTGTCTCTCATAGTTGAGGTATACCTAAGATGAAAATTGGAGACCTCTCTCATCTTTATGTGGGAGAACTTGCACAATTGGTGGCTGACTAAATACTTTTTTACCCCACTGTAGCTCTGCATATTGAGGTCATGAAGCCAGCAAAAGGGCAGCAGAAATTCAGCAGGTAAAAGTCTTCCAGGGATTAATATATGCAGAAGCTCAAGTAGGTTCATTTTGTCTTCTTTTAATTATTTACCTTTTGTTCTTATGAAAGACAAAACATCTCCTTTCTATTTTTGTCTTTAATAAGAATAAAAGGTAAATAAACACATGCAGAAGCTGTGAAAAAGGTGCCAGCTAAAAAAGTGGGACTGGACTCTAACAGGAAAAGTGTGCAGGCTTGCAGTGCATGCAGTAAAATTAAGGAAGATTCTCTGGTTATGAAGGAAAATAATTTTGTCTTATTTGTGGTAGATATGATAAACTGCACTGCACAGACTTCTAAGAAAACAGAAAAAATCAAAATCATTGTGAAAGCAGCAGAAAAATATCTTGGCGTTAAGGGGCTACATTGGGAAGCAGTTGAGGACTTGTTAAGTGGGGGATCTTTAAGTTCACAGACATCATGGCCTAGTGGGTTATAATGGAAATCACGATTTTGCAATGGAATGCCAGGAGTTTAACCTCTTGTGCTCCGTTGTACCGCGGGCGGGCAAGTCTCTGCATCCTAGGGCGCACGAGGGCGCATGGTCCTGATGGTGGTGATGTAGGTGGTGTTGGCATCCAAGCGCCACTGGAAAAAAAAAAGCTGCAGACACAGCCGCGAACAGATTAGTTCATCTGATTGACCTCTCATTCGACTAATAAGAGCCTTGAATTGGGTTTCTGAAACCTTGAAGAACCAATGAATGAAAACCTAGGAAGGAGGACCCGCCTCCCAACGCTTTGAATGCAGTGAGCCAATTGAAGCAAAGAAGTTCGCGAGCTGATTTTTTTTTTTAAGGCTGGGTGAAGACTGGCTGCTGGAGCGGATCAAAAAAGAACGCAGGAAGAGCCCCACAGACCCAGCAGCATGGAGACCATCCACAAATGCAACCTGTGTGACAGGGAGTGCCATTCGTGGATCGGCATGTTCGGCCACAGGCGGTGCTTATTTTGTATTGGTTCCAGCAGAGTAGACGTTATGATTTCTTCCATGGTCATAGACTGACGGAGGCTGACGATGAAGGCTGAGTGACACACACACGCCTTCGCCAGTCTTTTTTTAATTACTACTGTTATTTGTTTTGAAAAATCGTTTGCCAAAAACCGCAATCATGGAAGCACAAAACTGCAATAATGGAATTATGTTTTGATCGGGTCGCGAGACCAGAACCAGAGCGGACCAGCGTCGCGTTCGTCTGACAATGAGGAAGAGAAGTTGGCCAGGACACTGCTGCTGTGAAGAGGTAAGGTGTTATAAGCTAAATTATTCTCTATCCCTGAAAATTGTAATCCAAAATGACTTTTGACCGATCGGTAAATTACAACTGTGCGGCGCACGAAGTCTGAAGTTCGTGCGCCACGGTACAAGGGGTTGTTCGCCGCGTCCAGGCTGTGAACGCCCCCCCCCACCCCTGCTATTCTTCTGCAGCGAGGGGGGGGAGCCGCTGTGATTGCGCTGCTGTCCCACATCACCACATGAGGCTAATCCGTTGTGTAGCGATGGCCGAAGTCCATCCTCTGTAGCGAGCGGGGGGTGGGGGGACAAACCCACACACACACACAGACAGCCCTGAGTGTGACCTTTCATTAGAGCCTAAAATGAAGCTTCTATATTGAATCATTCAGAAGTTAGACGTTTTTCCAAACTGTGCCATTTGGCACAGTTCCAAAATGCCTGGGAACAGCCTCAGAACAAAGCTGTGTAATATATTCATTTTTTGTGGTATTGTTACAAAATTTGGACCTCAGCTGGATAACACTTGGTTCTACATTTCTGTTGCATTTTCCAGCCCGGATCTGAAGCTATGTGTTATTTGCAAGCATTTGTATCCAAAAAAACACCCAGGCCAAATTTATTTTCTTCAAGTTCACTATGTTTAGATGACTGTAACTCAGTGGCCGGAGCACTTAGAGAGATCATGTGTTTTTTGCCAAAAAATTCCAAGTGTTTTCTTTTAAACGAGACCAACCCCATGAAGATGCTGCAAAGGGTTGAAGAACAGCTTTCGATTTACTTTGGGCACAATTTTTTTGGCCGTTTTTAGGAAAATTGACTGGAGTGCAAGGGGTTAATATCAAATGGGCAAGAATTCAAAAAAGTTTATATCTGATATGCAAGACAAACCCCAGGTAATCTGTATACAGGAAACATGGCTAAAACCTCAGTTGGATTTTGTATGTTAGGAACTGCAGTCAAAGAAATATACGGTGGGGTAAAAAAGTATTTAGTCAGCCACCAATTGTGCAAGTTCTCCCACTTAAAAGATGAGAGAGGTCTCCAATTTTCATCATAGGTATACCTCAACTATGAGAGACAAAATAATAAAAAAAAAAATCCAGAAAATCACATTGAAGGATTTTTAATGAATTAATTGGTAAATTCCTCGGTAAAATATGTATTTGGTCAATAACAAAAGTTCATCTCAATACTTTGTTAAATACCCTTTGTTGGCAATGACAGAGGTCAAACGTTTTCTGTAAGTTTTCACAAGGTTTTCACGCGTTGTTGCTGGTATTTTGGCCCATTCCTCCATGCAGATCTCCTCTAGAGCAGTGATGTTTTGGGGCTGTCGCTGGGCAACACAGACTTTCAACTCCCTCCAAAGATTTTCTATGGGGTTGAGATCTGGAGACTGGCTAGGCCACTCCAGGACCTTGAAATGCTTCTTACGAAGCCACTCCTTTGTTGCCCGGGCGGTGTGTTTGGGATCATTGTCATGCTGAAAGACCCAGTCACGTTTCGTCTTCAATGCCCTTGCTGGTGGAAGGAGGTTTTCACTCAAAATCTCACGATACATGGCCCCATTCATTCTTTCCTTTACACGGATCAGTCGTCCTGGTCCCTTTGCAGAAAAACAGCCCCAAAGTATGATGTTTCCACCCCCATGCTTCACAGTAGGTATGGTGTTCTTTCTCCTCCAAACACGACAAGTTGAGTTTTTACCAAAAAGTTCTATTTTGGTTTCATCTGACCATATGACATTCTCCCAATCCTCTTCTGGATCATCCAAATGCTCTCTAGCAAACTTCAGATGGGCCTGGACATGTACTGGCTTAAGCAGGGGGACACGTCTGGCACTGCAGGATTTGAGTCCCTGGCAGCATAGTGTGTTTCTGATGGTAGCCTTTGTTACTTTGGTCCCAGCTCTCTGCAGGTCATTCACTAGGTCCCCCCGTGTGGTTCTGGGATTTTTGCTCACTGTTCTCGTGATCATTTTGACCCCACGGGGTGAGATCTTGCATGGAGCCCCAGATCGAGGGAGATTATCAGTGGTCTTGTATGTCTTCCATTTTCTAATAATTGCTCCCACAGTTGATTTCTTCACACCAGGCTGCTTACCTATTGCAGATTCAGTCTTCCCAGCCTGGTGCAGGTCTACAATTTTGTTTCTGGTGTCCTTTGACAGCTCTTTGGTCGTTGTCATAGTGGAGTTTGGAGTCTGACTGTTTGAGGTTGTGGACAGGTGTCTTTTATACTGATAACGAGTTCAAACAGGTGCCATTAATACAGGTAACGAGTGGAGGACAGAGGAGCCTCTTAAAGTAGAAGTTACAGGTCTGTGAGAGCCAGAAATCTTGCTTGTTTATAGGTGACCAAATACTTATTTTACTGAGGAATTTACCAATTAATTCATTAAAAATCCTTCAATGTGATTTTCTGGATTTTTTTTTTCTCGTTTTGTCTCTCATAGTTGAGGTATACCTATGATGAAAACTGGAGACCTCTCTCATCTTTTAAGTGGGAGAACTTGCACAATTGGTGGCTGACTAAATACTTTTTTGCCCCACTGTATGTAGGTCTATTTAGATATTTAAGTGCAACTGGGGTGGCGTGGTGGCACAGTGGTTAGCACTGCGGTAGCACAGCAACTCATCCTTGGCCGGGGGATCTTGGGTTCGATCCCAGCCCCCGACCAACAGTGATCTGTGTGGAGTTTGCATGTTCTCCCCATGTCTGCGTGGGTTTCCTCCCACATGCCAAAAACATGCAAGTTAGGTTAATTGGCATCAAAACTGGGGATTCTAAATTGTTCTTAGGTATGACTGTGAGAGTGAAAGGTTGTCTGTCTCTCTGTGTTGGCCCTGCAATGAACTGGCGATCTGTCCAGGGTGTACCCTGCCTCTCGCCCAAAGATGCTGGGATAGGCTCCAGCCCCCCCGCGACCCAAAAAGGATTAAGCGGAAGAAGATGAATGAATGAATGGATTAATTAAAAGAATTTAGTTTTGTTTTTTTTTCCTGGCATTCTCTTGTCCACACTTCAACCCGGTAGGTGGCGGTAATGCACCTGTAAGATGGTTGCCAACTGCCAGTCAAATCTAAAAGAAGAAGTAGTAGTAATAGGAGCTGTCCAATGTATCTTGCATCATGAGCAGTGCATCGAGCGCTGTTTCAGCATGCCCACAGTCACATGACCGTAGCAAGTGAGGCCTCATTATGTCGGTCACATCATGTGACTTGAGGGCTTGTGGGAAATTTGAGAGGGTTCTATTGGAATTAGGTCTTTTTTGTTTGCTTTGTATTGTTTGTTCCTGCCATCCAATTTTGAATCGACCTCAGATGGAAAAATGCTCAAAAAAAAAAAAGTATTGAGAGATATTTTCAGGTTTTCCACTCAGATGCAGTTCTGACAGTCAGCAGATGGCACTCTTTATGAAATGTTTTATAACACTGTCGATCATGAAGCTATTGTCTCAAGGTTGTTCATTGTTTAAGGCCTCAGTTTCACCATCACTAATGTATCTATGTGTAATATTTAGGACATGTAATGTGTTGTTTAATGTTACTAAACCTAATTCTAACTTGTGTAATACTGTCCCTGACTTCTACTCAAATAGCGAATGCAATGATGACAACAAATCGCCTCCTCTCAAAAAGCCCACAGTTTGAGTGGTGAATCAAACCCCTTGTAAATCCTTCACTATTGACATATGCAACGCCGAGCCCTCTCAAATTTCCCACCAGGTCTCAAATCACGTGATGTAACAACGAGGTCTCGTTCACTACGGTCACGTGACTGTGGCCATGTTAACACAGTGCTCGACACTCTGCTCACAACACTTCCATGTTATATTGCTCGAATCAGTGTCAAATGGGCGGTGTCGAGCATAACATCACTAGTGAACAGTGGCTTTGAATTATTCTGATGTTATTACACCAAGTCTGAAGCACATAAACACAGAGCCCTCCACCCCTTCCCTTACCAGAATCAGCATTGCGGTCAACGTGGTGAGTAGTTAGGCCGGGTAATTCCATAGCAGTGTCAGGAATGCGTGGATGCAGTCATGATTCGGTCACAATCAGAATACAACAGTGTCAGATGTAGCGATTGGAGGCAATCTCCGATCGCAGTTCATCCATTTTGTTGATGAGGGATCTGGCGTTGGTGTGAAAAATTGAAGGGGACGGTGATTTGGTCCATAGTTTGCGCAGCTGGGCATGGAGGCCAGACCTGCAGCCTCGTTTCTGCTTTCTCTCTTGTTGTCTACACCGTTTGTGAGGCTCAGTAACAAACCACGGAGCGCCCGGAGGTCTGGCAATCTCCTCAGGGATGTGGTGGTGATTACTCGAATAAGCACTGGAAATGTCGGAGATAAGTTGGCGACCAGTGCCTAGAAGTTCCTGGCGACTGTAGGTAATTAGTCCGTCACAGAAGGAGCACAGAAAAAGGCAGAAAAAACCCACAAAAACGAGCACAGTAGTTCAGAGTGTCTAGCCGCAGCGTGTGAATGCGCCGCTGTCATCTTGATGAGGTGACGCACTCACACGCTGCCAATATCCAACACGGGCCATAAACAAAGGAAAAAAGTAGGTCAAGAACAAAGAAGATAAACGGAAAACAAAAACACCAAAAGCTGAAATGAAAAACAAGAACATAACCGTACCATACATCTGAGGGACAACAGAACCAATACAAAGGATCATGAGAAAACATAAAATCAGCATAGCAGTGAAACCACATATAAAAATAAGATGGCTACTAGTACACCACAAAGATAAAATAGAACAGGACAAAAAATGCAACACAATAAACGAACCCCCTTATGGATCGTCACCTTATCGTGTTGTGGGGGGGGGGGCGTGCCCCAGTGATCCCAGGAGCTATGTTGTCCGGGGCAATTTGCCTCTGATAGGGTCACCCAAGACAAACTGGTCCTGGGTGAAGGGCCAGACTAAGAACGATCCAACAGACTCTCATGATAAATTCTATATCAAGGATTCAGTGTACCCCACCCGGTATGGGGTTACCGGGGCCCCACCCTGGAGCCAGGCCTGGGGGAGGGGCTCGAAGGCTAGCGTCTGGCGGCCGGGTTTCCAACCATGGGACCCGGCCGGGCTCAGCCCGAAGGAGTGACATGGGTCCGCCCTACAGTGGGCTCACCACCTGCAGGAGGGATCATGGGGGTCCGGTGCTATGTGGATTAGGTGGTGGTCAAAGGCGGAGACCTTGGCGGACTGATCCCAAGCTTTCTAAACTGGCTTTTGGTACGTGGAATGTCACCTCTCTGGTGGGGAAGGAGCCTGAGCTGGTGTATGAGGTTGAGAGATACCGGCTAGATATAGTCGGCCTCACCTCAATACACAGCTCCGGTTCCGGAACCAGTTTCCTGGAGAGGGGCTGGAGCTTGGCCTTTTCTGGAGTTGCCCCGGGCGAGAGGCAATGAGCAGGGGTGGGTATTCTTGTATCCCCCCACCTTGCTGCCTCTATATTGGAGTTTTCCCGGTGGACGAAAAGGTTGCTTCCCTGCGCCTTCGGGTTGGGAAACGGGTCCTGACCATCATTTGTACCTATGCACCAAATGATGTTTCAGAGTACCCACCCTTTTTGGAGTCTGTGACTGGGGTGCTGGAGGGTGCTCCTCTTGGAGACTCCATTGTCCTACTGGGGGACTTCAATGCGCACGTGGGCAACAACAGTGAAACCTGGAGGGGGGTGATTGGGAGGAACGGCCTGCCCGATCTGAACCCGAGTGGTGTTCAGTTATTGGACTTCTGTGCTAACCACAGTTTGTCCATAACGAACACCATGTTCAAGCATAAGGGTGTCCATATGTGCACCTGGCACCAGGACACCCTAGGTCGCAGGTCGATGATCAATTTTGTTATCGTGTCATCAGACCTGCGACCGTATGTCTTGGACACCCGGGTAAAGAGAGGTGCAGAGCTGTCAACTGATCACCACCCGGTGGTGAGTTGGATTCGATGGCAGGGGAGGAAGCCATTCAGACCTGGTAGACCCAAACGTATAGTGAGGGTGTGCTGGGAACGTCTGGCTGAGGCCCCTGTCCGGGAGGTCTTCAACTCCCACCTCCGGAAGAACTTCAACCACATTCCGAGGGAGTCTGGAGACATGGAGTCTGAATGGGCCATGTTCTCCACCTCTGTTGTTGAAGCGGCGGCCCAGAGCTGCGGCCGCAAGGTGGTCGGTGCATCTCGTGGTGACAACATGCGAACCAAGTGGTGGACACCAGTGGTGAGGGGGGCCATTAAGCTGAAGAAGGAGTCCTATCAAGCTTGGTTGGCTTGTGGGACTCCCGAAGCAGCTGAGGTGTACCGGCAGGCCAAGCGGAGTGCAGCTCGGGTGGTTGCTGAAGCAAAAACCCGGGTATGGGAGGAGTTCGGTGAGGCCATGGAACAAGACTTTCGGTCGGCCTCGAAGAGATTCTGGCAAACTGTCCGGCGGCTCAGGAGGGGAAAGCAGCTTCCTGTCCACACTGTGTATGGTGCGGATGGGACACTGTTGACTTCGACTGGGGATATCGTCGGGCGGTGGAAGGAATACTTCGAGGATCTCCTCAATCCCACTGATACGCCTTCCACAGAGGAAGCAGGGTTTGTGGACGAGGGGGATGATTCGCCTATCACAGGGGCTGAGGTCGCCAAGGTGGTTAAAAATCTCCTTGGTGGCCGGGCCCCGGGGGTGGACGAGATTTGCCCTGAGTACCTCAAGGCCCTGGATGTTGTAGGGCTGTCATGATTGACACGCCTCTGCAACATTGCGTGGAGGTCGGGGGCAGTGCCTTTGGCATGGCAAACCGGGGTGGTGGTTCCTCTCTTCAAAAAAGGGGACCGGAGGGTGTGCTCCAATTTTAGAGGGATCACACTCCTCAGCCTCCCTGGGAAGGTCTATGCCAAGGTACTGGAGAGGAGAGTCCGGCCGTTGGTCGAACCTCGGATTCAGGAGGAGCAATGTGGTTTTCATCCTGGCTGTGGCACATCGGACCACCTCTTTACCCTCTCGAGAATTCTTGAGGGTTCGTGGGAGTTTGTCCAACCAGTTTACATGTGTTTTGTGGACTTGGAGAAGGCATTTGACCGCGTCCCTCGTGGTTTTTTGTGGGGGGTGCTTCAGGAGTATGGGGTATCTTGCTTGTTGTTACAAGCTATTCGGTCTCTGTACGACCGTTGTGAGAGTTTGGTTCATATTGCCAACACTCGGTCGGAGTCATTCCCAGTGAGAGTTGGACTCCGCCAGGGCTGCCCTTTGTCACCGATCCTGTTCATAATTTTTATGGACAGGATTTCTAGGCGCAGCCAGGGAATGGGGGGTGTCATGCTTGGTGACACAGGATCTCATCTCTGTTGTTTGCAGATGATGTTGTCCTGTTGGCTTCATCCAGCAATGACCTACAGCTCTTGCTGGGACAGTTTGCCGCTGAGTGTGAAGCGGCTGGGATGAGAATCAGCACCTCCGAGTCCATGGTCCTCAGCCGGAAAAAGGTGGATTGTCCTCTCTGGGTTGGGGACAGGCTCCTGCCCCAAGTGGAGGAGTTTAAGTATCTTGGGGTCTTGTTCACGAGTGAGGGGAAAATGGAGCGTGAGATTGACAGACAGATTGGAGCAGCGTCTGCAGTGATGCGGACGTTGTACCGGTCTGTTGTGGTGAAGAGGGAGCTTAATTCTAAGGCAAAGCTGTTGATTTACCAGTCAATCTACGTTCCTATTCTCACCTATGGTCACGAGCTTTGGGTAATGACCGAAAGAGCAAGATCGCGGATACAAGCGGCTGAAATGAGCTTTCGCCGTAGGATTGCTGGACTCACCCTCAGAGATAGGGTGAGGAGCTCAGTCATCCGGGAGAGGGTCAGAGTAGAACCGCTGCTCCTCCACATTGAAAGGAGTCAGTTGAGGTGGTATGGCCATCTGATTAGGATGCCTCATGGGCGCCTCCCACTTGAGGTGTTTCAGGCACGTCCCACTGGGAGGAGACCCTGGGGCAGACCCAGGACTCAGTGGAGAGACTATGTCTCCCAGCTGTTCTGGGAACGCCTTGGTATCCTCTCTGAAGAGCTGGAGCAGGTGGCTAGGGAGAGGGAAGTCTGGGCTTCTCTGCTTGAACTGCTTCCTCCGCGACCCGGACCTCCGGAAAAGCGGTAGAAGATGGATGGATGGATGGATGGATGGACAATAAACGAAATTCCATGCAGATCATGTGAGAAGACATACATCGGGAAAACAGGAAGAACACTCAACACAAGAAAGAACACCAGACGGAATGCGAAAAGGAAAGCCAGAACAAGAAACCTTGAAATCAGCAATATCGGATTACTGCAAAAGGAACTATCACATCATGGACTGGGACAATACAAGAATCATTGGATCGGAAGGTAATAAACAGAAACAATGGATCAAGGAAGCCATAGAAATCAGAAAATGTGCAAAGGACATTATGAACCAGGATGGGGGAGCATTCATGCTCTCCCACACCTTGGATTCCATCCTCCAGAGACCACCTGGTGACAGGAGGCATGGCCAGCGTGGTGGGTCTGTCTGGTCCATCAGGCTGGCCACGCCTAAGGAAAACGGCTGATAAACGACACGTCACAGCGATTAGCCGACGCTTCTGAAGATGACTGCAGGTGTCAGTCGAAACATGTTAAAGGGCCTATATCATGCAAAATCGACTTTTTTGAGCTTTTAAGCATGTTATAATGTTAATTCCTCACCAAAAACACCCCCAAAGTGGTATTTTGCTCCATTCACGCATCTCTGAGTATTCCTCCTCAACCCTGCTCTCTGTGAGCTGCTGCTCCGCCCTGTCCCTGATAATGATTTATTTATTTATTTATTTTTTTGTTACTTATTTGTACCCGTAGGTAGACTTGGTTTGCAGTCTGGTGACAAGCCACCGGCTGCTGGTCGCTGCGTGCGCGAGCGCCCTAAACCTACATGTTTTTGGTGTGTGGGAGGAAACCGGAGAAATCCCGGAGTAAACCCGCGCAACACGGGGAGAACATGCAAACTCCACACAGTTCACTGTTGGTCGGGGGCTGGGATCGAACCCACGATCTCATGATCCCCGCGGTCCCCCAGCTGAGGGTAAAACTGTGCTGCCACAGTGCTAAACCACTGCGCCACCGTGCAGCGTGCACCGTGATTGGGTCCCCACATTCATACGTATGAACATGGGTTAGCCGCCCACTCCAGGAAGTGCCTGTGCTGCCAGCACCGCCCCCAGGCTAACGCACACACCCACTTTCTCCGCGCAGCTAACGGAGTGGTGATCGGCAAAACTCTTTCACTTCAGCATTGATGCTGTGAAGAAGTAGTTCCTCTCGCACCTAATCTGCTCAGTGACAACAACTGTTTGCTTTTTTACGTAAGACAATGTCTTCTAAGTGGCGTAAATGTGTCTTTGGCTGTGAGAGATTTAGGAGTTTGTTCAGCCCTCCTAAAGAAGAGCCTACTCGTCAGAAATGGTTGGAGTTTATTATCGTCATGAAATGGGCAGCAGCCACAAGAAGGAGAGGCGGAGCCTCAGAGATCGAGGCATCTTACTTCCGGGTTGGAAAAGTAGCTCGTGAAAATAACTCATATTTCATAAGAAATTCATTCTCCAGTGTACCAAAGGTTATATACTATCACATACGGCCCTTTAAAGGGGTCATTGAATGAAAAATGGTGTGTTTGTAGGTTTTAACTATCTGAAATGAGTTGACTGGTCACCTTATTATCCCAAAATTTTCAAAACAGTCAATTCACTTAAAAAAAAAACACACAGTCTTTATCTCATTTTTCTCTCCCAGAAACGTTTCTGACTTTTTGTGGAAATCGTTAATGTCACACTTAGTAAAAGCTAACCCACCCCATCCTTGAGACCAGCCCACTGCTCTATTATTGGCTAGCCTAGCTGTCTGTCATGTATATGGAAGTGGTGCTAAAGGTAGCCTATTAGCCCCCAAGCTAACACTGGTAACAGGAAGCTCAAACTGAGCGCGGCTATTTTCTTCAGCTCTTACCACCTAGTTCACTCCAGCACATCTCCGAGTGATTTCATTGTGATTCCACGGCGGATTGTCTACCACAGCACACCTTTCACTTTTATGGCCCAGGACCAGGGCTACTGGCTGGTGTTAAGCCGAGAACTCCCCCAGATTGGTGGGGAGTTATCTGTATAACACCAGTATGCGCAGTCTGCCGCGGAATCACGACAAAGCCTCTGGCTCCCTCCATTCAAAATGTTCTGGGACCAGATGCTGCTGGCTCTCACACCCAACAACCCCACTGTCCTCCATGGATCTGCTCTGCTCCCGCAGGCAGCATAGTCACTCCAGCTTCCAGTTGGCTGTGAGAGCAGAGTGGAGTCCCACAGAGCCACACTGCCCTTTGAGATCCCTTGGCTCAGTTGCTTGTCTCGGGTTGCAGCGATTGTCCAGCGTGTGATGCTAGCAATTTGTTGTGGGATCAGGGTATTTATTGGGCGATAGACCGAACTCATGACATGTGAGATACACAATCGACTGTGGATCAGTGAACCAGAGTGCTGCTCAACCGAGCTGGGAGGCTAGAAGTTAGTCAGTTATAATGGCTAACCGACGTAAGAGGGAGGGCGGAGTTGAAACGGTGAAGGATGGTTCTTAAAGTGACAGGCCTTAAATCAGAGCGTTTAAAGAAAGGCAGGAAATATAAAAAACAAATTTGCTTCAATAATTCAAAAGATTACAGAAAATGTGAACAAAATATGTCAAAAACATTTCATTAAGACGTGTGTGAGCTATTAAAATGTGGAAAATGTGCCCCCTTTTAAGGTAAAAAACAAACGTCTACCTTTTTGTCCGACAAAAAAAGAAACTGTAAATTAATTATGGAAGAAGACCATGAACGTTCTTGAGTGAATACAAATTTTCCTGCGCAAATACTGTAATTACGGATTCCTCTAAGCAGCTGTGTAAGACATGGAAAATGGAAGTTGTTGATGCCCATAGTGCAGTGGAAGGCTACAAGAAGATGGCAAACCATTGTCAGCTTGCAGTTTCTCTAGTGTGAAATATAGATGACAGTTGAGAAGAACTTGGAGGTCAAGACAAGATTTGAAAGTCCATGAAAACTCTTGGAGAACTACTTTTAAGTCATTCAGAATGACAAAAAAAAAAATGGACTGCAAAAAATAAGCAAGGAGATTTATTAAACTCAGGAGTGGTGGTTCATCATCCCACGGTGTACTTGGACATGAGACATTCATGTAAGAGTCTGTAGGAAAAAAAACTTCATTGTAAATACAACATATATCATATGCAATGGAAAATAGACAGAAGCCTGACATGTTTTGGAAACAACTGCTATGGATCGATTAACTTAAAATAGAACTCTTCAGCTGCAAATGGCAAAGGTATGTTTTGAGGAAAAAAGGACTCTGAGCTAACTTTTAAGCATGGAAGTGGATCTGTCATGCATTGGCAGATCCACTCCACTGTTTCTTCCTGTTAAATGGGAGTTTTTCCTCTCCACCGTCGCTAAGTGCTTGCTCACAGGGGATCGTCTGATTGCTGGGTCTTTCAGAAATTGTGGGGTTTTCCCTGCATTTGGTAGCACTATGATATGACTTTTGTTGCGATGTGGCACTATATAAATAAAGCTGAACTGAATTGAGGATGTGTTGCAGCAAGTGGAATGGGAAACATTGCATGGGTCAAAGAAAGAATGAATTCCACTATATAGCCTGAGAATACTGTAGAACTGGAGCTCTGTTGCAAGGAAGAATGGGAGAAACTCTTGAATACAAAAATTCACACAATTGTCATCATCATCATAGCAGTCTGTCGTGGGCGACAATGACTGTTTCATTTAGGTCTGATCAGATTTCTCCACACAGCTCTGTCCTTAACCTTCTGCTACCAAGAACTTCTGTCTATATCCAACTTCTTCAAGTTTCTTTTTACAGTGCCTTTAAATCTGAGCCTTGGTCTACCCCAGGGGTGTCAAACTCATTCCATGGAGGGCCAAGACCCTGCATGTTTTACTTCACCCAGTGTCTTCAGCAGGTGTTTTCACTGATCAGCAATCAGTTGGAAGAAATTTGGTGAATCACCTGTTGGAGACACTGGGTGGAGGTAAAACCTGCAGGGTCTTGGCCCTCCATGGAACGAGTTTGACACCCCTGGTCTACCCTGATTGCATTTGCCCTCGCATAACTGTGAGTAGAGTAACTGCTGAGGGAGACACTGGTGGTCCATCATCTCAACATATCCGAGCCAGCTCAGGTTCATCTGTATTAGCATGTCCTCCATTGATGGTAGACCAGCTCGTTTCAACACTTCTATGTTGGTTATCTTGTCTTTCCATGAGATGTTCATTATGGCTTGAAGATGTCTCATCATGTACGCGTGGAGTTTCTTCACCTGCACTCTGTAGACAGTCCAAGTTTCAGCACCGTACAATAGAGTTGCCGCCTCTGTACACTTTGCATTTCACACAGATAGACACATGTCGATTGTTCCACAGTCTCTCCCTCAAGTTTTCAAACACAGCGCTCGCTCTTCCCATTCTGAGAGATAGTTCGTCCTCCAACCTAACATTCTCTGAAACAGTACTCCCTAGTAGGGATGGGCATTTGGTGAAATTTTCTTCGCCGATCGTCGGGAGAATTAATGATTAATAATCGGTTAATCATTAACATTTTTAGGTAGGTAACAAGGCAGGTAGACTACATTAGAACATCAGGTATCAACACGGAGAGCCCGCACAACTCAAATCCACCTCTCTGTTTGCTGTTCTCGTGTTGGCTCGGCTCGGGAATCTCGCAAGCTGATTGGCCGAGACGTTTCACCCCGCAAGCTGATTGGCCGAGACGTTTTACCCAGCTTCTCTCCCTGCCGAGCGGCCACCGAGCAAACGAAGACCGCATTCATTGCTCTTTATCGCTAAGTGAGGGATCACTGTACTCTTATGTATTGAGAATAATAATAAAAAAAATACAGAGTGTTTTTCTTCGAGGATGAATTTATTAACGAGACAAGTTTGCAGTAAAACGTGAACACATGCACATTGCACAAACGAGGGAGGCTTCAAGTTGCGAGCCAGACAATAATGGGAGACACATACAGGACACATAACGGAACATATATTTTTTTC
Organism: Pholidichthys leucotaenia; assembly: GCA_020510985.1. Classification (NCBI taxonomy): domain Eukaryota; kingdom Metazoa; phylum Chordata; class Actinopteri; order Cichliformes; family Pholidichthyidae; genus Pholidichthys; species Pholidichthys leucotaenia. The sequence goes on along the minus strand of CM035838.1, from coordinate 167,823,000 downwards.
TTTTTTTTTCCACAATATCTTTATTGAACCTTTTTTTTTTTTTTAACAAACATGATACAAACAATCAAACACTAACACTAAAGTACTACAAAAAAAAAAAATGTCCTAAAAACACCAACAACCACCAACAAAATCAAGTCTTCAACAATGCTCCTCTGTTTAGTCTAGACAATCCAATACATTAGTATACATATTATGTTCACCAGTTTGGAATTTACAAGGTCCACACACATCATTCACCTTCTTCTTCAAGAGTTATGTTTAAATTTTTTACATAATCAATAAAAGGTCTCCATATATTCTCAAACACAATTTCCTTTGATTTCAGTATATATGGTATTCTTTCTAATGGAAGGTTTGTTAACATCTGTCTTAACCACTGAGTCACATCTGGTCTATGAGTCTTTTTCCATAATAGTGCAATACATTTTTTGGCATTAAGCAAACTGAGGTCTATGAATGTTCTTTCACTTTTATTGAAATTATGCTTTTCTGGGTACAGACCCAACAAAAACAGTTTAGGATTCAATATGATTTGTTTTGAGATTATTTTTTCAATTGTTACCCTCACCTCCTCCCAAAACATTCTTATTAATCTACATTCCCATAAACAATGAAATAGGGTTCCTTTACTTTCCATGCATTTTGTGCATGTATCTGGTATATTTTTGTTATATCTATTTAACTCCTCCGGTGTAACATACATCCGCATTAACCATTTGAAATGTATCAATTTAAGGCGTGCATTTATTGATTTGGTTTGAGCTTCTGTACAAGCCAATTCCCATTGTTCCTCTGAAATTTCAATTTGCAGATCTTCTTTCCAGTAGTTTAATCTTTTCAGTGAATTTTCACTTGAAGATAGTGTCAATGAGTTATAAAACTCTGAAATAATACCCTTTCTTTTACTATCTTTCATCATCATTTTTTCCAAGGATGAATAAATAGGTCGAGTGAGAGCTTTATTTTGATTTGATCGAATAAAGTTTCTAAGTTGAAGATATTTAAAAAAATGTGTTCTATTGAGATTAAATTTGATCCTCAGCTCTTCAAAAGACATTATGTTGTCTGCACATGGCAAATATAAATCCTGAATCTTTTGTATCCCTTTTAAATTCCATACTTTAAATACAGCGTCCGCTCTCCCTGGTTTAAAATATTGATTACCCCATATTGGACTAAATTGTGACAATAACTGTGGTTCTTTTAAATAGTTTTTAGCTTCACACCATATTTTGATCATATGCTTTACAAATGGATTTTTAACTTGTTTTTGTAATTTTTTTGCCGAATCTGAGTATATGAATATGGGAAGAGGTAAAGGTAAATTGTATGATTCCATTTCAGTCCAGTGAGGGAGATCATTTGATGAAAAATAATATGTCATAGACCTCAGTTGTGCCGACCAATAATACAACATAAAATTTGGACATTTCAGACCTCCACGATCAAATGGTAAATATAATAAAGACAAACGTAATCTAGCCCTCCTGTTGTTCCATATAAATTCCACTAACTTTTTTTTTATTCTTGAGAATAGATCTAAAGGTGGTGATAAGGGAATGTATTGAAATAAATAAAGTATTTTAGGTAAAATATTACTTTTAAGTATATTGATTCTCCCGATCATCGACATTGGTAGTGACATCCATCTCTGAGTTAACTCATTGATATCTGACATTAAGGCTTCATAGTTGACACTGGCGACTGATTCTAGCTTAGGCATAATTTGGATTCCTAAATATTTAAACTGATTTACAACATTGAATTGATTTACCTCAGGGGCTGGGTAATTTCTCTGGGTCTCATTTAGCATTAATATTGAAGATTTAGTTTTATTTATTTTATATCCTGATATTTCCCCAAAATTCTTTATTAAATTCAACAAGGTTGGAATTGATTTTTTTAGATTCGACATAAACAAAATTATATCATCGGCGTACAGGGAGATTTTATGTTCTGTTGGTCCAACTTTAATTCCATATATTTGTGAATGTAAACGTATCGCTATCGCTAAAGGTTCAATTGCCATAGTAAACAGTAAAGGTGAAAGTGGACAGCCTTGTCGACATCCTCTATTGATTTTTATTGGTTTTGAAATATTGTTATTTGTTAGGATTTCTGCTGTAGCATTATTGTATATTATTTGAACCCATTTTATGAAATTATTTCCAAGTCCAAACCTTTGTAGGACTTCAAAAAGAAAGGGCCATTCAACTCTATCAAAGGCCTTTTCGGCGTCCAATGATAGGAGAGCTGTATCCGGTGCTTCTTTATTAAAATAAATAATATTAAATAGTCTTCTTACATTATGGAAGCCTTGTCTACCCTTTATAAAGCCATTCTGATCTCGATTAATAATATTTGGTAAAATTTCTTGTATTCGTCTTGCTAAAATTTTACAGATTATCTTAAGGTCGGCGTTTAATAGGCTTATTGGTCTCATATTTTCACATTTATTAGAGGGCTTACCTGGTTTTGGCAGCAGTATAATTAAGGCATTATTTATGTATGATGGTAAATTATTATTTTGAAATGCTACTAAAACCATTTCCAAAAAAGGTTTTATTAATTTATTCTTAAATTTTTTATAAAGGTCAACTGGAAGACCATCTGGTCCTGCACTTTTTCCTGATTTCATATTATCAATGGCTAGCCCAACTTCTTCTTGACTAATTTTAGACTCCAATATCTCCCTGTTTTCATTTGGAATACACGGTATAGATAGTTTGTTCAAAAACCCATTTAGTTTTGTTAAATCAGGTTCATTTTTGGTATCATATAATTTTTCATAGTAATCTCTAAAGGCTCTATTAATTTCTAAAGGATCTATAACTACCTGTCCGTTACTTATAATACTGGTAATTGGTGTTTTAATTTCCAATTGTTTAATCTGCCATGCTAATAATTTTCCTGATTTTTCACCTTGTTCATAAAAAGATTGTTTCAATCTTAGAAGACTCGAGGCAGCTCTATTCGCTGATTTTTTGTCGTATTCAGCTCTCAAAATCAGTAATTCATTCTCCAACCTTGGGTCACTTCCTGCATACACTTTTTCCTGAAGACTTTTTATTTTATGTTCCAATTTAGCTCTCTCCTCTCGAGTCTTCTTAGATTTTGATCCTGTATAACTAATAATATGTCCCCTAATAAAAGCTTTGAAAGCCTCCCACTTTACACATGCTGATGTTTGTGTAGTATTGATGTCAAAGAACTCGTCTATCTGTTTTTCTATATACTTGACAAATTCCTCATCCTGAAGCCATTTATGCTGAAATTGCCATCTACCTGATTCCTTTGTCAATTTTTTATCTACATATATTAGACAACAGGGTGCATGATCAGAAATCACGATGTTATCATAAAAGCAGTTTTGAATCTTGGACCTTAATTCTGTGGAAATCAAAAAATAATCAATACGTGAGAATGTCTTGTAGGTACTGGAATAACAAGAATAGGCTTTAACTTGTGGTTTCATTTCTCTCCATATATCTAACAATCTCAATTCTTTCATAAAATGATTAATAGTCATCCTACATCCAATGTGCGTACAATCCAGTCCTGTTGATCTATCCACACCTGGATTCAATGTACAATTAAAATCCCCTGCTATTATATGTTGCCCTGTAAGTGATGATAAGATGAGAAATAAATTAGCAAAGAACTTCTGATCATCTATATTGGGACCATATAAGTTCACAAGATTTATATTTTCTAATAGCAAAGAACCTTGAATGATTACATATCTTCCAAATTTGTACATTTTTCACCTGAAAAGGAACTGATTTATGTATGAGAGTCATAACTCCCCTGGCTCGGGATGAAAATGAAGAGGTGAATACACTTCCCTGCCATCTACTCCTAATTCTTTTAACATCCTCCTCTATCAGATGAGTTTCTTGTAAAAACACAATTCTTGAACCCATGTCCTTTATTTTATTCATAACTTGTTTAAGTTTTTTTAAATTTTGTAGACCTCTGCAATTCCATGAAGTTAAATTAAGATTAACACTTTGGTCCATGATCAATAGAGAGTTTAGGATTACCTTGCAGTGTAAACATGCTCATACAGAGAAGCAAAAACATGAGTGGTTGAACATTCATCCTACAAACTACACACAAACAAATTTCCCCTTCCCACACTTGTGGCAAACCCCCCAAAATCAAAAGAAAAATTCTGTCTCCCGATATAGCCATCGACCGTTCCACACCCACGGGGAACAGCCTAAGCCACTCCTTCTTCATCCTCCCAATCACCCTAACTCTACTGCTTTTAATGACGTAACATTAACTCTCCTCTGTAGTTTTCCAACTTAACTCCAAAATTTTTAACAACTTTGTACATCATAGTTTTTTTTTTGTTTGTTTTGTTTTTGTTTTGTTTTTTTAATATATAATACAATCTATATTTTGTAAACTTACTATTTACTTCAAGTCAGTCAGATGCCTGTGCAAATGCTTAATTATTCTACCTTATATTTTGTTCATGCTTAGCTCCCACCAGTCTCTTCTTCTTCTTTGATCTTCTTGATGAACTCCTGCGCCTCCTCTGGGGTCTTGAAAATGTGGGTTCTGCCCTCATACGTGGTCAGCAGTCTCGCAGGATAGATTACACCATGACGAATCCCAAGGTTGCGCAGCTCCTTACGTACGGGATCAAACTGCTTCCTCAATTGCTGGATTCCTGTGGCCAAATCTGGGTAGAACCGCACCTGCTGGTCCTGGTGTTTAATCTCTCCTTTAGCACGTGCAGCGTTGAAGATCTTCATCCTGTCTCTGTTGCTAAGAAACTTCATAATTAAGGTCCTCGGCGGTCCCTTATCTCTCCGTGGGCCAATACGATGTGCTTTTTCCAGAACCACTGCTGATTGCAACTCCTCGCTGCCCAGCACCTCCGGAATCCACTTTTCCAGAAAGGAACATACGTCCCGACCTTCTGATTCCTCTGGAAGACCCACCAGCCTCAAATTATTCTGTCTCGACCGAGATTCCAAATCCAAAATATTATCTTCCAGAGATTTATTTTTTTTTTCCAAAGTGCGCACCTTTAATTGAAGACGGGTGACGTCATCTTCAGCACTAGCGAGACGGAGCTCCATCTGCGCCGTTCGTTCTACACAGTCACCCAATTCCTTTCTTATTCCTTCCAACGCTGTCATAATCCCATCAAATCTAGAGGAAAAGTCCGCTCTCATTGAACTCATGGCAGCCATCAGCGCATCTGCGCCATTCCCCGCAGACATCGCACCGCCGCCAGCCTCCTCCGCCATATATGGAGTTTTGTTTGCTGCGTCACAGACCTGAAAGTCCGTTAATTTGGACTGTTTCGGCGGCTCGCTTTTTCCTTTTCCTGGTTTTCCAGCCTTAGGCTTCGCCGACATATCCTCGCCCAAATGCTGGGATACGTTCTGTCCCAAATGAGAGAGTTATTTGCCGATTTTTTTTCTCCAGGAGCAGAGCAGAGCGAGACACGTCCGTCCTACGTGGCAGCCATAACCGGAAGTCATATTTTTTTTTCTTTTACTTTTTTCTTTTGTATGCTGCATTGCAGTGATTGCAGTACACCTTGTCATTTTTTAAATTAAAATGGTCCCACGCAACACTTCGCCGCAACCTCCATGATTTGGCGATTGCCCTACGGAAGCTCGCATGTATCAACTGAGGCACGCCAGGGTACGGCGATGGTGTAATGTTGCCCCCTGGTGCCCAAATTTTGCCAGTGGCACAGTTAAATGCATTGCATTGTTTGAGGACGGCCGTGCACTAGGCCTAATAACCTACATTCGGATTGTTTAAAAAAAAAAAAAAAAAAAAAAAAACGGTTTGTCGACGAAAATGAACTTCCTCGGTGAAATTCTTAATGATCAATTATCGGTTAATCGGTTAATTATGCCCATCCCTACTCCCTAGATACTTAAAAGTCTTGCACTTGACTAGTGGCTCTGTACCAATGCTGATCTCTTCTGGTAGTGATGTTGATAATTGGAACTTTGGTGGTTGATATAGGCACTCTGTCTTCTTGATGTTGATTTGGAGGCTGAATTGGCTAGCTTCTCTTGCAAATTTCTCCACTAAAGATTGCATATCTTCCACGCTGTGTGCAACTAGAGCACTGTCGTCGGCAAAGAGCATTTCTCTTACTACCTTTATCGATGTCTTACTCTTGGCTTTAAACTGTGCCACATTGAACAAGTCTGCTTCTTTCCTTGTCTGAATGTATACTCCTTCTGAAGTGTCTTTGAAGGCCACCTCAAGCATGGCTGCCAGATATAGCGAGAAGAGTGTAGGCGCCAGCACACACCCTTGTTTCACCCCGTTGCTTACTGAAAAGTATTTAGATACTGAACCACTCATTGCCACATTTGCTTGAATACCTTGATCAGTGCCTTGATCAGGCTGACAAACTTCTCTGTACAGCCATATTTCTTGAGTACCTGCCAAAGTCCTTGTCGCGAAATAGTATCGAAGGCTTTACTGGTCAATGAAGACTACATAAAGCAGCATGTTCTAAGTCTTCTTCTTCTTCTGAGTCTGTTCAGTAGTACACGTGAGAGAATCTTACCAACAATGGCTAGCAGTGATATACTGTACAGTTAGGCCCAAAAATATTTGGACAGTGACAAGTTTTGTTATTTTTGCTGTTTATGAAAACATATTCAGGATACAATTATATAATCAATATGGGCTTAAAGTGCAGACTCTCAGCTGTAATTTGAGAGTATTCACATCCAAATTGGAGCAAAGGTTTAGGAATTACAGCTCTTTAATACGTAGCCGCCTCTTTTTCAAGTGTAATACCTGTGACACTTACTCGCCAAATTTTGTAACAATATACCACTGTAATACAATGGGTATAATACCACTGGGTAATTAGGTGTCAGGGTAACACCCACTAACACCTGCGCTCGCCAGATTTTTGTGTGTAACCCTTACTAACACCCACTCACCCTACTCACTTTAGGTGTAGTACCCTTTTGGTAGTGGTGTGTTATGGCAATGTATTTACCTTAACTTTACTACCTGAGGGAAAAGGGATAATTGGGCCAGGTCAGACCGACTCTGGGTTCGTAGGAGCCTGGGAGGTGCAGCAACAGACGACACATACACAGCCGTATATGGAACTTGCAACTATGTATATTATTTACAATTATGTACACATAAATAAATACACAGTGCGATAAAATAGAAAAAAATAATCCATAAACTCAAACTTATATTTACAAAATTCACAGTCCTTTTTTGTCCTTTCCAGGTGACTAGTGGAGTCACCTTTAGCAGTTTCTAGGACTCGGGCTTCGGCTCGCCATCCAGATCTGGAGATCCACGGTCTGGTCAAACCAGTCCAAAGGAAAAAAAAAAAAAAGAACCTGACCATGCCAAGTGGCTCGTGCTTCAATGGAGTTCCCGCGCTCAACGGCGTTTTGGATCCCAATCAATTTCAAGGATTTTATCCAGGCAAAGGCAGCTACCAGCACGCTAGCGTCACCATATCACCAAGGACCGTCTCTCTCTCTGATCTGTGTCTTTCGGCGTCTGGCGTGACTGAGCCAAAAATGCAAGTCATCCCAGACCCAGGGAGAGAGTGCTTAACCCACTGGGTGGCGTGACCCAGCAATGGCGCAGCCATTGGTTACTTGAAATATCAACACACAATACTAGGAACTTTTTCAGAACATTCTAGAAAATGTTCCTAACTATTTATGAATATATATTTATTTAAATATTCATATTTAAATCATTTACTCCCATTGTGAAATGGGTGTTTTTCTTTTTAAAAGTGGTATCAATATTTATAATTTAATTCACGTTAAACTATCTACTCCCATTGTGAAATGAATGTCCCCCCTTCTTCTTAAAGCGGTATCGACATTCATAATTCCATCACGTTTTTAACACTGGGTTACACTATCCCCCCTTAGAATCATGCAAGTCCCTTTGCATGGGATTAGCTAAATGGTATTGACGGGAGAACTAGTGTTCATGGGAATAATCTTATGACCTGACTCTGTTAAAAGCCAGGTTTAATCCTTGAAACAGGGACTGGGCAACAGTTAGGAGAGGGTTTCCCAACTGACTGTACTGTAGTCTTTCTGGCTGGGAGGTTGTCCTCTCGGAACGTCTCACAGTCTGTGGGACTTCTTTTTCAGGTTCTTTTTCTTCCACAGGTTCATCACAGGTACTTTTATCAGGTGAGTTGGTTTCACTTTCAGTTCCATTCTCATTGTTTGATGGTTCCACATTTGTTTCAGTTTCCTCCAGGTTTCCATCATTCGGTAAGTTGTCGCATCTAGGTGAAGTGACATTTTCTATTTGGTTGTCATTCTCAGGTGAGTGAGTTTCAGCAGGAATGTCTCCTTTAAAGAATGTCTTTGGATGGGGAATTTCATAAACTCGAGTGAGCTTTATGGGTGCTTGGATTGGTTCTTCTCTGTACCAATAGACATCTTCATTTTCCGGTTCTGAATTCTCACATTCCTCACTTTGTTCAGGTGATTGTCTTGTCTTAGGTTTGCGGACATGTTTTGGTTGGACAGGTTCTTCTTCAACAGGGGCAAGAAAACCACAGGGAAGCAAGAGGTTGCGGTGAACGGTGCGAACAGGACCATCTTTTGTCTCAGGTCTTATAGTGTAAACAGGCAAGTCACCTGCTTGGTTCACCACAATGTGAATTTCAGCTTCCCACCTGTTTGCTAGTTTGTGCTTGCCTCTGAGGCGGACTGCACGTACCAAAACTCTGTCGCCTGGTTCTAGTTTTGAGGGTTTCACTCGCATATCAAATCTTGTTTTGTTTCTTTCAGCCATCTTGTTAGCATTTTCTGTTGCTAGTTTGTAGCTTTCTTGTAGAGTTGTCGTCAATTTTTCAATGTACTGGGAATGCGACTTGAAACTTTTGTTGTGAAACGGGAGCCCAAATGCAAGGTCGATGGGCAGTCTTGCCTGACGACCGAACATTAACTCATACGGGGCAAAACCAGTAGTGTCATTTTTTGTACAATTGTACGCATGTACAAGTGGTTTTACATAGTTGTGCCAATGAGTTCTGTTCTTTTCCTCCAGAGTACCCAGCATGCTCAATAACGTTCTATTGAAACGTTCTACCGGGTTACCTCTGGGGTGATAGGGTGTCGTCCGGATTTTGCGAATGCCCATGATTTTGCAAAGTTCTTTTATAATATGGGACTCAAAATCGGGACCCTGATCACTATGTAACCGTTCGGGTATCCCGTAGTGGACGATAAAGTTGTCCCAAAGTGCCTTTGCAACGGTCTGAGCTTTCTGATTGCTGGTAGGGATGGCTATAGCGTATTTCGTGAAATGATCAGTTAGCACAAGCACATCCTTTGTGTTACTTTGATCGGGCTCAATGGACAGGAAATCCATACAGACAAGTTCAAGCGGTTGGGTGGACTTGATGTTGACAAGCGGAGTAGCTCACTCGGGAGCAGTTTTACGTCTTACGCAACGATTACATGTCTTGATCTTCTTTTCAATATCTGCCGCCATGCGAGGCCAATAGAACCTTGTTCTGGCGAGATCCAAAGTACGCTCTGTGCCTAAATGGCCCATGTCACAGTGGAGGCTTTGAAAGACTGAATCGCGGAGCTGTTCAGGTAAGACGAGCTGGTAAGTAACTTTTCCTCCGTCTTGACAAGTGCGGTAGAGGATGCTATTGCACATTTCAAGTCGACCGAGTTCTCGGAGTAACAAGTTGATGTCAGGAAGCTCAGTTCATACAGTTGGTGGAACTTTTAGCCCAGTTTCAATTTGTGCAATCACTTCTCTTAAACAGGGGTCAGTTCTTTGTTCGTTTTTGATCTGTTCAGGAGTCATGTGGGGTACAACTGGAAGACACCACAGCCATCTTCATCGGCGTAGTCATCTGGAATGGCGGCTACAGAGATGGCTAACGAGTGAACCAAAGGGAAGGTGTTGTCTGGAGAGCTACAGACAAGGTGTTTTTCACATATAGCAGACACTACCTCGGAACTTAAACTGTTCTCAGGAAGAGACAAGTGAGTTTGAGTGAACTGCTGTATGCGGTCAAACTCCTTTTGGGACACTGTGTCATCAAGTAACTCGCCATGTGGCCGTCTAGAGAGGCCATCTGCATCTGCGTTAAGCTTGCCTGCTCTGTATTGGAGCTTAAAGTTAAATGTCGACAGAGCAGCTAGCCACCTATAACTCATGGCATCCATCTTAGCAGTAGTTAAGATGTACGTCAGGGGGTTACTGTCTGTCACAACAGTAAAATGATTGCCATATAAATAGTCTGTGAACTTCTCCGTTACTGCCCACTTTAGGGCCAAAAATTCCAATTTGTGGGCGGGGTAACGGGACTCACTTCTAGACAACCCCCGGCTTGCAAAAGCTATGACCCTAGTCTGGCCCTCCTGCTCTTGATAGAGGGCGGCGCCAAGCCCTGTAGCGCTGGCGTCAGTATGGAGTGCATATGGCAACTGAGGGTCAACGAAACCCAGGACAGGCGCAGTACTGAGCTTTTCAATGATGGTCTTGAATGCAAGATCACAGGAAGAAGTCCATTGCTCGCCAAACGGTGTCTTCGGGTCGTGGTACTGGGCAGGCTTTGGGCTTTGTTCTTTTTCGCAAAGGAGGGTAGCCTGCTGTTAAGTCAGTGAGGGGCTTAATGATGCCAGAATAGTTCTTAATGAACCGCCTATAGTACCCTGAAAAGTCTAAGAACGAGTGGAGCTGTTTGAGATCACGGGGCACAGGCCAGGTACTTAGGGCTTTCACTTTTTCGGGATCGGTCTCAACTCCTTTACTGGACACAATGTGACCGAGGTGTCTGACAGAAGTTTGAAAAAATCTGCATTTCTCAGGGGAGAGTTTAAGCCCGTACTCTTTTAGGCGATTAAGAACTTTCATTAAGCGAGCCTCATGTTCTTCGGGTGTCTTGGAGAATACAATGATGTCATCGAGGAACACAGTCACCTCATGCAGATTCATGTCGCCCATACATTTCTCCATGAGGCGCTGGAACGTGCTGGGGGCGTTTGTAATGCCTTGGGGCATTCTGTTGAATTCCCAAAAGCCCATGGGACATACAAACGCCATCTTTGGTTTGTCCAGCTCCTCTACCTCAATTTGGTAATACCCCGACTTTAAGTCGAGGACGGAGAACCACTGCGAACCAGTCAAGGTGGAAAACGTTTCCTCCAAGTTGGGGAGGGTGCAAGCATCTTTTACAGTCTGCATGTTAAGCTTCCTGTAATCAATACAAAGGCGGACATCGCCATTTTTCTTTCGCACCACTACAATAGGCGAAGAAAATGGGGAATTGGACTCTCTTATCACGCCTGCTTGTTGGAGTTCTTTGAGATGCTTACGGACCGCTTCCAGGTCATTTGGATGTATGGGACGTGCTCTGTGTTTGAATGGTGTTTCATCTGATAATTTGATTGTGTGTTTCACTTGATCCGTTTTGCCAAAGTCAAGATCATTTTGTGCAAATACTTTGGGCATTTGACTGAGTCTTTCTGTTAGGCGCTCTTTCCATTCAGCGCTAATGAGGGAAGAGTCAAAGTTGAACTTCAGAGTAGACTTTGGTTCAGTTTTGGACTTCGTAACTTTCACGGAGTGTTCTTGTGATAGGACTCGTTGATATGCACAAATTTCTCCAATGACACACTTCTGAGGGATTGTCACATCATGTTCTGATTCATTGGTGAGTATAACTGGAACAAGGTAAGGTGCTCTTTCGGGTAAGTCTATGAGACATGGTTTTACCAGGATACCACCAGGTATGGCTGACATTAACGGTTGTTCTAACAAGACAGATTTTTCACTGTTGCCGGCTCACACTGCTACAGCGCTATCTAGAACAACTGTTTGGCCTGCAGAAACTAACTGTGGCTCTTTATTGCGCATGGTCACTAAACCAAGGCTAGTGTCTTTGGACTGTCTGTGCTGTAGCTCAAGGACTTTTAACACTGTCTTATAACCAAGTGACATGGTTGGCTGCAGTTCAGAACATGCATCAGAGTACAGCTCGTAAAGTACATCTAATGTGTTTGTTCCTATTAACACTAAGGACTGATCAGCTGCACGTACATCAGGAACCACTAAGGCAAGTGTTGGCACTTCGGCTTCAATACCGAAAAAGTCTTTTGGGAAAGTGGCATGCATTTCATTGTAGCCTAAGTAAGGTACACTCTGACCGTTAGCTCCCTCCACTTCTAACAGCTCAAAAAGTGGCTTAATCTCATGGTTGGATAAGTACCGTCTGTAATAGGACTCAGGGACAGTAGTCACCTGGGAGCCTGTATCTAACAAACAGCTCACAGTACAGCCAATCACTTTCACTTGTGCTGTGCTTTTTGTACCAATTAGACCATTAGGAAAGTTAAAGGGGTCTATTTTGTAATGCGACTTCAGTTTAGCACGTCTCTTGAATGGAGCTTTCGGTTTGAGACGGGTCATCTCTGAACTAGCCTCTGTTTGTCCCGCAACAGGGGTAGACTTCAGTTGTAAAGAAGATTGGGGGTTCTGACTGTCCCAAATCTGTCTTTTTACTCTTAGTTCTTTGCGTTTTGCAGCTACAAGTGCAGGGTTTGGCTCTGACTCACAAGTGGCTACAATATGCCCATCTTCGCCACAGCGGAAGCAATACCATGGTTTGGGCCTAGTATTGGGACGGCTGGACGAAGGTAAGTTTTCAGGTTTGGCATGGTCAGGTTTTTTATTTCCAGACTTCTTAGTTGGGTCTTTCTTCGGTGGTGCTTGTTTCTTTTGTTTCACGACAGCAGCTAATTGGCTTTTTAAATCAGCAACTTGCTTTTTTAGTTCTTTCAGACTGTCCGACTCTGCATCACTATTTGTACTTGTTTCGGTGACTGTTTGTTCGTAGGAGGCTGCTTTTGGTTTTGTGGCGCCCAAGTGTTTTTTCATGCGTGTGTTTTTAACTTCTTGTCTGTTTTCAACAGTGCGAAGGTGAAGCAATAACTCTGCATACTCAGGTGGATGTTTATCTTTTAGTTCCAGCTGTAGCTCTTTTAGCAGATTATCATCCCAACAGCCTCTGTTAAACTACTTGAGAAGCTGTTTGTTCACTTTCTGTGGCTCTAGACCACCTCTACACACTGTGAGATTGAGCGCCACCTGCAAACGATGCAGATATGCAGAGGGTTTTTCTCCATAATCTTGAAAAGTGTTCATGAATCGCACAAGCAGTTCCTCACTGTCTTCAACAGTCCCGAAAGCTGAGTCCAACAGCTTAAGATAGTCGGCAGAGGTGGCTTCAGGCCAAAGAGAACGAATAATATCAGACGCAGGAGCAAGAAGACTTTCCAGGATCTTGCGAGATTTTTCCAAGTCAGACAAAGTAGTATTTTCCATCATCAGGTCGACATGTGAACGCCATGTTTCATAGTCAGCTTCAGTATACGGTTTTGGCGTTTTACCAGAGAAAGCTCTGATTCTCCAAGAGAAATGGGCGTTTGATGGCTTCTCTGCATGTTTAATGACATGCTCGACTACGATTTTCTGAACCTCGGGGGGGTTAAAATCGGCTGGACTCAACATTTGAGGTGTTAAGTTTGGTCTAAGAGGGCTCTGAAAGAGTGCTTGAGTGGTTTTAGGGGTGCGAGGCACTTCAACTTGGAGTGGAGGAGAGACTCCACTTTGAAGCAGGATCAACGTCAGCAGCGACCGTTTCAGCTGTCTCAGCAGCTTCAATAGACTTCCCTATTGTGGACATGACCTCCCACAACACCTCTTCAAAACCTTTTCCACTTAGCTTAGCTAAACCCCTCAGGTTGCTAAGATAAGCCTCAGTAACACTGCCCCCTACAGTTTTAGTGTAGACATCAGTTAGAGCTTGAATGCAGTACTTAACCTCAGGCTTGTCAGTGGATGGAAAGAAGTACGGCAACGCAGGTGCTACTGTTTCGACAGCTAATCCAGACTCAAACTCTACAATATGACTTTTGTCAAAGTCAGATGAGTTATCATTAACCTCTTGCACTCCGGTGTACCGCGGGCGGGCACGTCTCTGCATCCTAGAGCGCACGAGGGTGCTGCGTCCTAGAGCGCACTGAAAAAAAAAAAAGCTGCATTTCCGTTCTTCCACTACAGACACAGCCACGAACAGAAAGCCAAAGGAGTGCTTTGATTGGTTTAGATGTGATTGACCTCTCATTCGACTAATAAGAGCCTTGAATTGGGTTTCTGAAACCTTGAAGAACCAATGACTGAAAACCTAGCAAGAAGGACCCGCCTACCAACGACTGCGAATACAGCCAGCCAATTGAAGCACAGAAGTTCGAAAGCTGTTTTGTGTAAGGCTGGGTGACACACAGGCGTTCGCCAGTCTTTTTTTCTTATTACTGTTTTTATTTGTTTTGAAAAATCGTTCGCCAAAACCGCAATCATGGAAGTGCAAAACCGCAATAATGGAATTATGGTTTGACCGGGTCGCGTGACCAGAACCACGAATCTGTAACAAGCGGACCAGCTTCATGTTCGTCTGACAATGAAGAAGAGGAGTTCGTCAGCTACGCTGCTGTTGTGGACAGATAAGTGCTATAAGCTAAATTATTGTTTATCCCTGAAAATTGTAATCCAAATGACTTTTGACCGATCAGTAAATTGCGAATGCCCCCCCCCCCGCTACTCTTCTGTAGCGGATTGCAGATATTTTAGTCCAACTGTGCGTAGTAGACCGCGGCGCACCGTCACCGCTTTCCGTCATGTAGCGATGGGCGATGTCCGTCCTCTGTAGCGGGGGAGGGGTGGGAGTTATCTTCTACATTACAGATATTCTAGTATAATTTTTAGTGCACTGTAGGTTATTTTTTCTTGTAAAAAAAAAAAAAGCCACACATTTTTTACGTGGCATGATTCTTTGTGTGTGGGGGCTTGTTTGTTCATTCATTCATTCATTCATGAATAAACAACCCCCCCCCCACACACACACAGCCCTTCACCTTTCATTAGAGCCCAAGATGAAGCTTCTATATTGAATCATTCAAAAGTTAGACGTTTTTCCAAACTGTGCCATTTGGCACAATTTGGCACAGTTCAAAAACGCCTGGGAACAACCTAAGAAAAAAGCTGTGTAATATATTCATTTTTTGTGGTATTGTTACAAAATTTGGACCTCAGCTGGATAACACTTGGTTCTACATTTCTGGTGCATTTTCCAGCCAGTATCTGAAGCAGTGTGTTATTTGCAAGCATTTGTATCCAAAAAAAACACCCAGGCGAAATTTATTTTCTTCAAGTTCAGTATGTTTAGATGACTGTTACTCAGTGGCAGGAGCACTTAGAGAGATTATGACTGTTTTGCCAAAAAATTCAGTGTTTTCTTTTAAATGAGACCAACCCCATGAAGATGTTGCAAAGGGTTGAAGAACAACTTTGCATTTACTTTGGGTACGTTATTTTTTGGCATTTTTAGGGAAATTGACCAGAGTGCAAGGGGTTAATACTGAGCACCCTATGGATAGTGCCATGTTGCTCTAGAAACTCAAAAATGTCTGTGTCTCTTTCTTTATCAACGACACCACTAACAATGACTGCATTTGGAATTTTAACACCATGTTTTTCCACAAAATCCATTTTGGCCGTATATCAACTGTTTAGTCAGGGGTCAAAACAGAATTCACATCTGTTGTGCAACGCTCCAGGCTCCTGGCTGTGCTCGCCAAATTTTGTGTAATATCTGTGACACTTAATCGCCAAATTTTGTAACAATATACCACTGTAATACAATGGGTATAATACCACTGGGTAATTGGGTGTCAGGGTAACACCCACTAACACCTGCGCTCGCCAGATTTTTGTGTGTAACCCTTACTAACACCCACTCACCCTACTCACTTTAGGTGTAGTACCCTTTTGGTAGTGGTGTGTTATGGCAATGTATTTACCTTAACTTTACTACCTGAGGGAAAAGGGATAATTGGGCCAGGTCAGACCGACTCTGGGTTCGTAGGAGCCTGGGAGGTGCAGCAACAGACGACACATACACAGCCGTATATGGAACTTGCAACTATGTATATTATTTACAATTATGTACACATAAATAAATACACAGTGCGATAAAATAGAAAAAAATAATCCATAAACTCAAACTTATATTTACAAAATTCACAGTCCTTTTTTGTCCTTTCCAGGTGACTAGTGGAGTCACCTTGAGCAGTTTCTAGGACTCGGGCTTCGGCTCGCCATCCAGATCTGGAGATCCACGGTCTGGTCAAACCAGTCCAAAGGAAAAAAAAAAAAAAAAAAAAGAACCTGACCATGCCAAGTGGCTCGTGCTTCAATGGAGTTCCCGCGCTCAATGGCGTCGACAACCTTTGGATCCCAATCAATTTCAAGGATTTTATCCAGGCAAAGGCAGCTACCAGCATGCTAGCGTCGCCATATCACCAAGGACCGTCTCTCTCTCTGGTCTGTGTCTTTCGGCGTCTGGCGTGACTGAGCCAAAAATGCAAGTCATCCCAGACCCAGGGAGAGAGCGCTTAACCCACTGGGTGGCGTGACCCAGCAACAGCGCAGCCATTGGTTACTCGAAATATCAACACACAATACTAGGAACTTTTTCAGAATATTCTAGAAAACGTTCCTAACTATTTATGAATATATATTTATTTAAATATTCATATTTAAATCATTTACTCCCATTGTGAAATGGGTGTTTTTCTTTTTAAAAGTGGTTATCAGTATTTATAATTTAATTCACGTTAAACTTTCTACTCCCATTGTGAAATGAATGTCCCCCCTTCTTCTTAAAGCGGTATCGACATTCATAATTCCTTCACGTTTTTAACACTGGGTTACACAAGGGACCAAAAGTAATTGGACAATTGACTTAGAAGGTTGCAAAAAAAAAATAACAAGACTGCATGAGCTCTTCCCTCGTTAACCTGTCATCAATTAAGCAGTTAAAAGGTCTGGAGTTGATTCCAGGTGTGGCGTTTGGATCTGGAAGCTGTTGCTGTGAACACACAACATGCGGTCAAAGGAGCTCTCAATGGAGGTGAAACAGACCATCCTGAGGCTGAAAAAAAAGAGGAAATCCATCAGAGAGATAGCAGAAATGTTAGGAGTTGCCAAATCAACAGTTTGGTACATTCTGAGAAAAAAAAAAAAAAAGAGTGCACTGGTGAGCTTGGGAACTCAAAAAGGCCTGGATGCCCACGGAAGACAACAGTGGTGGATGGTCGTAGAATCCTTTCCATGGTGAAGAACAACCCCTTCACAACATCCACTCAAGTGAAGAACACTCTCCAGGAAGTAGGTGTATCAGTATCTAAGTCTACCATAAAGAGAAGACTTCATGAGAGTAAATACAAAGGATTCACCACAAGGTGCAAACCATTAATCAACCTCAAAAATAGAAAGGCCAGAATTGACTTTGCCAAAAAAACACCTGAAGAAGCCAGCCCAGTTCTGGAACAGCTTTCCTTGGACAGATGAGACTAAGATCAACCTGTACCAGAATGATGGGAAGAAGAAAGTTTGGAGAAGAATTGGAACAGCTCATGATCCAAAGCACACCACATCTTCTGAAAAACATGGTGGAGGCAGTGTGATGGCATGGGCATGCATGGCTTCCAATGGCACTGGGTCACTTGTGTTTATTGATGATGTGACAAAAGACAGAAGCAGCCGGATGAATTCTGAAGTGTATAGGGATATACTTGCTGCTCAGATTCAGCCAAATGCAGCAAAGTTGATTGGACGGCGCTTCACAGTACAGATGGACAATGATCCAAAACATACTGCAAAAGCAACCCAGGAGTTCTTTAAAGCAAAGAAGTGGAATATTCTGCAATGGCCGAGTCAATCACCAGATTTCAACCCAATCGAGCATGCATTTCACTTGCTCAAGACAAAACTTAAGGCGGAAAGACCCACGAACAAGCAACAACTGAAGACAGCTGCAGTAAAGGCCTGGCAAAGCATCACAAATGAGGAAACCCAGCGTTTGGTGATGTCCATGGGTTCCAGACTGGAACCCATGGACATCCTGCTGGAACCCAGACATGGAACCCAGACCAGGCAGTCATTGCCTGCAAAGGATTCTCAACAAAATATTGAAAGTAACATTTTACTTAGGGTTATATTTATTTGTCCAATTACTTTTGAGCCCCTGAAATGAGGAGCGTTTGTATAAAAATAGCTACAATTCCTACATGTTTAATCATATATTTTTGTTCAACCCCTTGAATTAAACCTTAAAGTCTGCACTTCAATTCCGTTGTAGTTGTTTCATTTCAAATCCAATGTGGTGGCGTGCAGAGCCCAAATCATGAAGATTGTGTCACTGTCCAAATATTTCTGGGCCTAACTGTACCTCGGTAATTTCCACAATCTTTCCTGTCACCTTTCTTGAACAAAGGCACAATACTTGCATCCTTCCAGTCTTGAGGTACTTTCTGGGCATCCCATATCTCTTAGACGAGCTTGTGCAGGCAGTTGGTCAGCTGAACACCACCAAATTTCCACACTTCTGCTGGAATTCCATCCCTTCCTGGAGCTTTACCATCCTGTGTTGTCCTGATAGCTGCCATTAGTTCATCAAAATTTGGTGGTTCATCCAGACTTGATACAGCTGGTCGCTGCACTAGAGCTTCTTTAGCCTCTTCAGTGAGATCTCCAGGGTTGTTTAGTAGTTAGTCAAAGTGATCTGCAAATCTGTCCAGGATCTTGTCTTTCTCCTGCAAAACCGGTTCACCATCCATAGCCTTTAGTTGGATCAATCCTCTTGGTTTAGGGCCGTAGATTTCTCTCAAACCTGTGAAGAATGTTTTCATGTCCTTCATGTCTGCTGCAGTTTGAAGTTCGTCCGCTTTTTCATCCCACCAGTTGGACTTTATCTCTCTGGTGTACTTCTGTAGCTCACGCTGAGCCTTTGAGTATTTCTTCTTCTTCGACCTTGTGTTACATTCTAGGTTTTCCTGCCTAGCTGTATTCCTCACTTCTAGTAGTTTCTTCAGGTGTTCATCATGCTCATCAAACCAATCTTGATGTTTCCTCTCAGGGTGGCCTAATACATCACTCGCAGTGTGATACACCGTATTCTTCAGTGTTGCCCATTTCTCTTCTATGTCATTCTCTGAGTTGTTGCTGTCCCAGTCTTTCAAGTTTTCATCCATTTCTTGTGTAAGTTCTTCCTGCTTCTTTTGGCCTTTCAGTGCACTAGTGTTTAGCTTCCATGGTGGCTTCGCACCCGTCCTGCAGTGCTGTTTTCATCTCCAAATCCTTAATCTAGATCTCAGCATAACATGATCAGTACCACAGTCCGCACCTGTCATTACTCTGGTGTCCAATACATCCCTAATGTCTCTCTGCCTGACTATGATGTAGTCTAACAAGTACCAGTGCTTGGATCTTGGGTGCATCCAAGTGTGTGTCCTTGTGCTTAAATAGAGTGTTGGTTATCACAGGGTTGTGCTCTGAACATAGTGCAAGTAGAAGTTCTCCATTAGCATTGCACTTGCCTACTCCATGACTGCCTAGCACTCCTTTCCATTTCTCGGTGTCCGAACCAACTCTGGCATTAAAATCTCCAACGAGTATCAGCCTGTCATCAGTCAGTACACGCCTGATAGTCTCACGTAAATCACTGTAGAACTCTTCCTTCACCTCCTCTTGTGTTGGTCATTGTTGGGGCATATACACTGATGAGTGTGGCATACATCTTCCGCTGTAGTGGGAGTCTCATAGTCATTATCCTGTCGTTGATTGGCACCGGTTCCTCATCAAGCATTGCTGCTATCTTCTTTCTAACTGCAAAGCCCACTCCTGCTTCTCTCCTTTCTTGAGTTGATCTCCCACTCCAAAAGAAGATGTACGCATGGTCTTCCAAGCTGTCATATCCAGGCAATCTTGTTTCACTAAGTGCAGCTATGTCTACATTGTACCTGTTCATTTCCAAGGCCACAAGTGCAGCCTGTCTTTCTGGGCGCTGTGATGTTGTTCTGTCCAACAGAGTGCGTACATTCCATTCTGCTACACACAAGGCCGTTTTCCTCTTCTTTTGTCTTCCTGCTCCGAGCTTACTTTTCGCTGTCTGTCGGAGTGGGAACAGATCAGCACGGACCTTGTAAGCCCGGGCGACGTCCGAGCCGGTATGAGTTGCTTTCTGATTGACCATTTCATGAAACTGCTTGCAAAATATTTTAATTCACTTCAATTCAACTTTATTTATATAGCACCATTTCACAACAACAGTCATCTCTTAGCACTATCAACTGTAGGGGGAACCCCCACAGTTGCAGAAAGACCCCAGCAATCAGGCGATCCCCTGTGAGCAAGCACTTGGCGACGGTGGAGAGGAAAAACTCCCTTTTAACAGGAAGAAACCTCCAGCAGAACCAGGCTCAGGGAGGGGCAGTCATCTGCTGCGACTGGCTGGGGGTTGAGGGGACAGAGAAGATGAAAAGAACAGACATGTAGAGAGCAAACAGCACGATGGGGTCTCAATCTATGGGAGAGAACAAACAGATGTTAATGACCGGCAAAAAAAAATATTTCATTGAGAGTGAAGAAAGGAGTGAGGCCCAGTGCATTATTGGAGGTCCCCCGGCTGACTAAACCTATTAGCAGCATAACTAAGGGAGGGGTCAGAAACACATGATCCCTCCCTAATTGTAGGCTATATCAAAAAGGTAGGTTATATCCCTATTCTTAAAAACAGAGATTGAGTCTGACTCCCGAATCCAGATTGGCAGCTGGTTCCACAGGAGAGGAGCTTGATAACTGAAGGCTCTGCCTCCCATTGTACTTTTGGAGATTCTAGGTATTACAAGTAATCCTGCATTTTGGGAGCGTAGTGCTCTGTTAGGATAATACGGTATTATCAGATCTTTTAAATAAAAAGGAGCCTGATTGTTTAGAGCTTTGTAAGTAAGAAGAAGGATTTTAAACTTAATTCTAAACTCTATGGGAAGCCAATGAAGGGAGGCCAGAACCGGAGAGATATGCTCTCTCTTTCTAGTACCTGTTAAAACTCTTGCTGCAGCATTTTGGATCAGCTGAAGACTTTTTAAAGATGTTTTAGGACAGCCTGATAATAAAGAATTACAATAATCTAATCTCGAGCTAAGAAAAGCGTGGATCAGTTTCTCAGCATCACTCTGAGACAAGATGCTCCTAATCTTGGCAATATTACGCAAATGATAGAAGGCCGTCTTAGAAACAAATTTAATATGTGAATTGAAGGACAGATCTTGATCAAAAATAATTCCAAGGTTCCTCACAGAGCTATTAAGAGAAAGAGTAACCGCATCCAAACTGAAAGTTTGATTTGGAAAGGTATTTCTAAGGTTTTTTGGACCAACAAGAATGACTTCAGTCTTCTCTGAATTTAATAGCAGGAAATTACAAGTCATCCAAGCTTTGATTTCCTTAAGACAGGCTTCTAACTTGACTAATTGATTACTATCATCTGGCTTCATTGACAGGTATAATTGTGTGTCATCTGCATAACAATGAAAATGTATACAGTGCTTTCTAATAATGTTGCCTAATGGAAGCATATATAAACTAAAAAGAGTAGAGCCTAGCACAGATCCCTGTGGAACTCCATGACTAAGCTTTGAGTTTAAAGAAAACTCATTATTTACATGAACAAACTGGAACCTATCAGATAAATAAGATCTAAACCACTGCAACGAAGTTCCATTAAATCTAACATAGTGTTCTAATCTATCAAGTAGAATATTATGATCGATAGTATCAAAAGCTGCACTAAGGTCTAAAAGGACAAGTACAGAAACCAGTCCATTATCAGATGCGATGAGGAGGTCGTTAGTGACTTTCGCTAAGGCTGTTTCAGTACTATGATGGATTCTAAACCCAGATTGAAATTCTTCAAGTAAACCATTTCCCCGCAGGTGGTCAAATAATTGCGTAGCAACAACTCTTTCTAAGATTTTTGAAATGAAAGGGAGATAAGAGATTGGTCTATAGTTAGCTAAAGCTCCTGGATCTAGCGTTGGCTTTTTGAGTAAGGGTTTAATTACAGCCATTTTAAAAGCCTGCGGTACATGGCCTAAAGTTAATGAAGAATTGATTATATGAAGAATAAAGCTACCAATAAGTGGGAAGACTTCTTTAAATAACCTAGTAGGAATAGGGTCTAAAAGACAAGTTGAAGGTTTGGATGAGGAAACTATTTTGTCTAACTCACAAAGGTCGATTGGAGTAAACTCATCAAGACAGACCTCAATTGAAGGAGTTGTAGTAGTTACAGTATTTAAGTTAACCGTGGGAAGAATCTGATTGATTTTATCTCTGATGGATGAAAGTTTATTATTGAAAAAGTTCATAAAGTCCTGACTAGTAAGCTCTAAGGGAATGCTAGGATTGACAGAGTCCTGACTCTTTGTCAACCTGGCTACAGTGCTGAAAAGAAACCTGGGATTATTATTGTTCTCTTCTGTTAATGCAGAATAATAACTCGTTCTAGCTTTTCTAAGAGATTTTTTATAAATTAAAAGATGATTTCTCCAAGCTAAATAGATTTCATCTAAATTAGTGGAGCGCCATTTTCTTTCTAATTGACGAGTCTTCTGTTTTAAGCTACGAGTTTCTGTGTTGAACCAAGGAGTTAGAAATCTCTGATTAGACTTTTTCTTTTTTAAGGGGGCCACCAAGTCTAGAGTCTGATGCAGAGAAGCTGTAACACTATCCACCATGTTATCAAATACAGAAGGAGCAAGCTGTCTATAGCTTATTTCCGTTGTGTTGAAACATGGCATAGAGGAAACAATCTGCATAAATTTGGTAACAGCATCATCTGAGAGGCATCTACTGTAATAATATTTTTCTTTAGGAGCCAAATAGTCAGAAATAGTAAAATCAAAGGTTAACAGACAATGGTCTGACAGTACAGGGTTATGAGGAGACACTACCAGATTTTCTATTTCTATGCCATATGTCAGAACAAGGTCCAATGTATGGTGGAGGTAATGAGTAGAATTTCCTACTTTCTGAGAAAACCCAATCGAGTCTAATATTGAATTAAATGCCACATTAAGGCAGTCACTATCTACATCCACATGTATATTAAAGTCCCCTACTATAATTATTCTATCAGATTTCAGCACTAAATCAGCTAAGAAATCAGCAAATTCGGATAAAAATTCTGAGTAGGTTGATGGGGGACGACAAACTATGGCAAATAAAATTGGGTTTAACCTAAAATTGCTAAAGTGCCCAATTCTGAGGACCAGGCCCTCAAAGGAATTATAACATGTTTTTTGCTTTACATTAACTAGTAATTTGGAATGGTAAATTGTTGCTACTCCTCCTCCACGACCAGAACTTCTGGGATTTTGACAGTTTAAATAACCAGAGGGAGTTGATTCATTTAAACCAACATAATCCTCTTGTCCTAACCAAGTCTCTGTAAGGGATATTAAATCAATCTGATGATCAATTAACAGCTCATGGACTAACAGAGACTTGGGAGTTAGAGACCTAATATTGAATAAACCACATTTAATTTTTAAATTATGAGGAGGAACAGAGGCCAAATCATTCAATTTAGAGGCTTTATGTTTAATTTGAGTTTTACCAATATTTTGCTTTATCACTTTGGGATGCTTATATATTATATTTTTATTTGCTTTGGAGGGAGCAGACAATGATTCTCTGATGGGGAAGACAGGGGCTAAGTTGAGGGGTGGCGGATGAAGAGGAGCTGCAGAGAGGCGTGTAAGACTGCAACTCTGCTTCCTGGTCCCAACTCTGAGTAGTCAAGGTTTTGGAAATTTGGATAAAAAAGATGCCAGATTGTTAGATAAATGAGAAGCACCATCCAAAGTGGGACGAATGCTGTCTCGTCTCATAAGATCAGGTTTTCCCCAAAATGAGCTCCAATTGTCAATGTAGCCCACGTCATTTGCAGGACACCACACAGACAGCCAGCGGTTCAAGGATGACGAGCGGCTAAACATGTCATCACTGGTCAGATTGGGGAGGGGCCCAGAGAATACTACAGTGGCAGACATCGTTTTTGCAAAGTCACACACCGATTCTACATTAAGTTTTGTGACTTCCGACTGCCGGAGACGGATGTCATTAATGCCAGCGTGAATAACAATTGTGGAGTATTTACAGTTACTTTTAGCCAGCATTTTCAAATTTGACTCGATGTCGCCTGCTCTAGCTCCAGGAATGCATTTGACTATTTGAGTACTGCCAGCTTTTGCTGGACTAGCGGCACATTCTTGGCAGATAGAGGTATTATCAGTGGCAAGGACAGGCCAAGACAAACCGACTCCAGTATCTGTTGCAGTGACTGACCAGATGATAGGTTTGTTTGTCTCTGCTCTTTGTGTAGTGCATGTCACGATGCACCGACTGACACAGTCCACCACAGACCTTGCAACAGATGTGTTTATCTGCCAGGATGTCCAGTCTCGCCCCGTGTAACTGGGAGTGGTCCACCACAGATCCGTGGCAGATATTGTTTTTAGTTCTGCTTGGATGCCCTGTTTCC
This sequence comes from Pholidichthys leucotaenia, assembly GCA_020510985.1. Taxonomy (NCBI): domain Eukaryota; kingdom Metazoa; phylum Chordata; class Actinopteri; order Cichliformes; family Pholidichthyidae; genus Pholidichthys; species Pholidichthys leucotaenia. Next base: position 167,798,522 of record CM035838.1, on the reverse strand, counting down.
ACACCCTCGGAAGGGCAGGGATGCCGGTTGAGTCGCCGACGTCCCGACCCATGAGACAGGTAGTACCGGTTTTCATGGTTATCCGGTAGCAAGCAAGCCAATGCCTGACCTGACCATAAAAAAAGAGGGGGGGGGGTGTAAGTCTCAGTTAAAAACTGCCAATTTCTTCTTACCCATAAAATTCCACTTTTTTGGTCAGAAATTGGCACACAATTGTAGGTGCCTACAAAGCGCATGAATAAGTAGATAAATATATCTATATATTAATGTTTGTAGGAAATATTGATTTTTTTTCCCCGTATCCCACAGAGACGTTTACATCTTTTCAGTTAAAAAAAAAAATCACCAAAATACACTATTTGTCAAAGGGTGTCCAAATTTTTTTTGCATACAGCTGTATATTCATCTGTGTTAAGCATTGCTGCTGGACTTCAAGGAAAACCAACACACATATTTCAGTATTGCACTGTCAAATGTTCCCTTGTTGTCTTTAATTTACACAACTGCTGCATTATGATCCTTAAAATAATTTATAAATGGCTGTTTCTGCTCACCTCTCTCTCTCTCTCTGTCTTGTTGTCTCTGCCCTCAGCTGATGGGTCTGTGTGTGCTGTGTGTGGGAGTGTACGCCGAAGTTGAAAGGCAGAAGAATCGAACTCTAGAGGGGTTGTTCTTGGCTCCTGCCGTGGTGCTCATCCTGCTGGGCCTGGTCATGTTCACCGTGTCGGTGGTGGGCATGGTTGGATCTCTCAGGGACAATAAGACTCTGCTGCACATGGTAACCATCAGCTGTATGTTATTAGTATGGTACAAGTTTCTGATGCACCCTTTTATGTTGGCTACTTTCTGAGTCTTTTTTTTTTAAATTTTGTTAATGTGGTTACATAATCAGTCATTTTGTAGTTTATCTTTACAAAAATGTGTCAGATAAATTTTCATATACTGTACATCAGGTGTGGGAAAAATTTGGAACAGTTTTAAACACTGATTGCATAGTTTCACCTTTCATCCTGCAGTGCAATGCAGTCACTGTTTGTTATGCCAAGAGAAGAAAAAGATATCAAAGGACACAATGTTATATTGGCTTTGCTGTGCAACCATCTAATTAACTCTGACTAAATAAACAGGAGGATTAAAAGTTGTAGGTAAAAAGACAGTAATCCTTCTACTTATGCTGTCATTGGATGGATAGAAAACTCATTTTATAAATGGAGAATCATGAAGTTAATGGGAAAATATCAATTGTGTTCCCCAATATGTTTATATTCACTTCTTAAACTAAAGTGGTAAACAAACTTTTTAATTTTGTCTCCTAAGAGAAAACCCTAAAATCTCCATAATTAGTGTTAAGCTGTTTTATCTCAGTCTGGCTGTGGTAAAGATTTGCTTATTGTTGTCTGTCACAACAAAATCTGATCCAGTGCTTAAATTTGCTTAAATAGTAGAGCTCTGCAATACATTTGCACTATTCCTTTAAACTTCTTCATTAACTGCAGCAGAACTTATGCAGTGGTAATTTTATATCTACAGCCATGGCCAGAAATATCGGTAGCCCTGCATTTCTGTCAGATAACAGACCATTTCTCCTTAGAAGATGGATGTATCTACAAATGTTTCGGTATTCTTTATTTCTTTTGTTTGCATTGGAACATTGCATTGTGGGACCCTCCAAAAAACTGATTCGAGAAATTTATTGGTGCTTTTTCTTTTTCCACAATATCTTTATTGAACCTTTTTTTTTTTTTTAACAAACATGATACAAACAAACACTAACACTAAAGTACTACAAAAAAAAAAAAAAAAAAAAAAATGCCCTAAAAACACCAACAACCACCAACAAAATCAAGTCTTCAACAATGCTCCTCTGTTTAGTCTAGACAATCCAATACATTAGTATACATATTATGTTCACCAGTTTGGAATTTACAAGGTCCACACACATCATTCACCTTCTTCTTCAAGAGTTATGTTTAAATTTTTTACATAATCAATAAAAGGTCTCCATATATTCTCAAACACAATTTCCTTTGATTTCAGTATATATGTTATTCTTTCTAATGGAAGGTTTGTTAACATCTGTCTTAACCACTGAGTCACATCTGGTCTATGAGTCTTTTTCCATAATAGTGCAATACATTTTTTGGCATTAAGCAAACTGAGGTCTATGAATGTTCTTTCACTTTTATTGAAATTATGCTTTTCTGGGTACAGACCCAACAAAAACAGTTTAGGATTCAATATGATTTGTTTTGAGATTATTTTTTCAATTGTTACCCTCACCTCCTCCCAAAACATTCTTATTAATCTACATTCCCATAAACAATGAAATAGGGTTCCTTTACTTTCCATGCATTTTGTGCATGTATCTGGTATATTTTTGTTATATCTATTTAACTCCTCCGGTGTAACATACATCCGCATTAACCATTTGAAATGTATCAATTTAAGGCGTGCATTTATTGATTTGGTTTGAGCTTCTGTACAAGCCAATTCCCATTGTTCCTCTGAAATTTCAATTTGCAGATCTTCTTTCCAGTAGTTTAATCTTTTCAGTGAATTTTCACTTGAAGATAGTGTCAATGAGTTATAAAACTCTGAAATAATACCCTTTCTTTTACTATCTTTCATCATCATTTTTTCCAAGGATGAATAAATAGGTCGAGTGAGAGCTTTATTTTGATTTGATCGAATAAAGTTTCTAAGTTGAAGATATTTAAAAAAATGTGTTCTATTGAGATTAAATTTGATCCTCAGCTCTTCAAAAGACATTATGTTGTCTGCACATGGCAAATATAAATCCTGAATCTTTTGTATCCCTTTTAAATTCCATACTTTAAATACAGCGTCCGCTCTCCCTGGTTTAAAATATTGATTACCCCATATTGGACTAAATTGTGACAATAACTGTGGTTCTTTTAAATAGTTTTTAGCTTCACACCATATTTTGATCATATGCTTTACAAATGGATTTTTAACTTGTTTTTGTAATTTTTTTGCCGAATCTGAGTATATGAATATGGGAAGAGGTAAAGGTAAATTGTATGATTCCATTTCAGTCCAGTGAGGGAGATCATTTGATGAAAAATAATATGTCATAGACCTCAGTTGTGCCGACCAATAATACAACATAAAATTTGGACATTTCAGACCTCCACGATCAAATGGTAAATATAATAAAGACAAACGTAATCTAGCCCTCCTGTTGTTCCATATAAATTCCACTAACTTTTTTTTTATTCTTGAGAATAGATCTAAAGGTGGTGATAAGGGAATGTATTGAAATAAATAAAGTATTTTAGGTAAAATATTACTTTTAAGTATATTGATTCTCCCGATCATCGACATTGGTAGTGACATCCATCTCTGAGTTAACTCATTGATATCTGACATTAAGGCTTCATAGTTGACACTGGCGACTGATTCTAGCTTAGGCATAATTTGGATTCCTAAATATTTAAACTGATTTACAACATTGAATTGATTTACCTCAGGGGCTGGGTAATTTCTCTGGGTCTCATTTAGCATTAATATTGAAGATTTAGTTTTATTTATTTTATATCCTGATATTTCCCCAAAATTCTTTATTAAATTCAACAAGGTTGGAATTGATTTTTTTAGATTCGACATAAACAAAATTATATCATCGGCGTACAGGGAGATTTTATGTTCTGTTGGTCCAACTTTAATTCCATATATTTGTGAATGTAAACGTATCGCTATCGCTAAAGGTTCAATTGCCATAGTAAACAGTAAAGGTGAAAGTGGACAGCCTTGTCGACATCCTCTATTGATTTTTATTGGTTTTGAAATATTGTTATTTGTTAGGATTTCTGCTGTAGCATTATTGTATATTATTTGAACCCATTTTATGAAATTATTTCCAAGTCCAAACCTTTGTAGGACTTCAAAAAGAAAGGGCCATTCAACTCTATCAAAGGCCTTTTCGGCGTCCAATGATAGGAGAGCTGTATCCGGTGCTTCTTTATTAAAATAAATAATATTAAATAGTCTTCTTACATTATGGAAGCCTTGTCTACCCTTTATAAAGCCATTCTGATCTCGATTAATAATATTTGGTAAAATTTCTTGTATTCGTCTTGCTAAAATTTTACAGATTATCTTAAGGTCGGCGTTTAATAGGCTTATTGGTCTCATATTTTCACATTTATTAGAGGGCTTACCTGGTTTTGGCAGCAGTATAATTAAGGCATTATTTATGTATGATGGTAAATTATTATTTTGAAATGCTTCTAAAACCATTTCCTGGTCTGGTCCTGCACTTTTTCCTGATTTCATATTATCAATGGCTAGCCCAACTTCTTCTTGACTAATTTTAGACTCCAATATCTCCCTGTTTTCATTTGGAATACACGGTATAGATAGTTTGTTCAAAAACCCATTTAGTTTTGTTAAATCAGGTTCATTTTTGGTATCATATAATTTTTCATAGTAATCTCTAAAGGCTCTATTAATTTCTAAAGGATCTATAACTACCTGTCCGTTACTTATAATACTGGTAATTGGTGTTTTAATTTCCAATTGTTTAATCTGCCATGCTAATAATTTTCCTGATTTTTCACCTTGTTCATAAAAAGATTGTTTCAATCTTAGAAGACTCGAGGCAGCTCTATTCGCTGATTTTTTGTCGTATTCAGCTCTCAAAATCAGTAATTCATTCTCCAACCTTGGGTCACTTCCTGCATACACTTTTTCCTGAAGACTTTTTATTTTATGTTCCAATTTAGCTCTCTCCTCTCGAGTCTTCTTAGATTTTGATCCTGTATAACTAATAATATGTCCCCTAATAAAAGCTTTGAAAGCCTCCCACTTTACACATGCTGATGTTTGTGTAGTATTGATGTCAAAGAACTCGTCTATCTGTTTTTCTATATACTTGACAAATTCCTCATCCTGAAGCCATTTATGCTGAAATTGCCATCTACCTGATTCCTTTGTCAATTTTTTATCTACATATATTAGACAACAGGGTGCATGATCAGAAATCACAATGTTATCATAAAAGCAGTTTTGAATCTTGGACCTTAATTCTGTGGAAATCAAAAAATAATCAATACGTGAGAATGTCTTGTAGGTACTGGAATAACAAGAATAGGTTTTAATTTGTGGTTTCATTTCTCTTCATATATCTAACAATCTCAATTCTTTCATAAAATGATTAATAGTCATCCTACATCCAATGTGCGTACAATCCAGTCCTGTTGATCTATCCACACCTGGATTCAATGTACAATTAAAATCCCCTGCTATTATATGTTGCCCTGTAAGTGATGATAAGATGAGAAATAAATTAGCAAAGAACTTCTGATCATCTATATTGGGACCATATAAGTTCACAAGATTTATATTTTCTAATAGCAAAGAACCTTGAATGATTACATATCTTCCAAATTTGTCTCCAATTACATTTTTCACCTGAAAAGGAACTGATTTATGTATGAGAGTCATAACTCCCCTGGCTCGGGATGAAAATGAAGAGGTGAATACACTTCCCTGCCATCTACTCCTAATTCTTTTAACATCCTCCTCTATCAGATGAGTTTCTTGTAAAAACACAATTCTTGAACCCATGTCCTTTTTTTTATTCATAACTTGTTTAAGTTTTTTTAAATTTTGTAGACCTCTGCAATTCCATGAAGTTAAATTAAGATTAACACTTTGGTCCATGATCAATAGAGAGTTTAGGATTACCTTGCAGTGTAAACATGCTCATACAGAGAAGCAAAAACATGAGTGGTTGAACATTCATCCTACAAACTACACACAAACAAATTTCCCCTTCCCACACTTGTGGCAAACCCCCCAAAATCAAAAGAAAAATTCTGTCTCCCGATATAGCCATCGACCGTTCCACACCCACGGGGAACAGCCTAAGCCACTCCTTCTTCATCCTCCCAATCACCCTAACTCTACTGCTTTTAATGACGTAACATTAACTCTCCTCTGTAGTTTTCCAACTTAACTCCAAAATTTTTAACAACTTTGTACATCATAGTTTTTTTTTTGTTTGTTTTGTTTTTGTTTTGTTTTTTTAATATATAATACAATCTATATTTTGTAAACTTACTATTTACTTCAAGTCAGTCAGATGCCTGTGCAAATGCTTAATTATTCTACCTTATATTTTGTTCATGCTTAGCTCCCACCAGTCTCTTCTTCTTCTTTGATCTTCTTGATGAACTCCTGCGCCTCCTCTGGGGTCTTGAAGATGTGGGTTCTGCCCTCATACGTGGTCAGCAGTCTCGCAGGATAGATTACACCATGACGAATCCCAAGGTTGCGCAGCTCCTTACGTATGGGATCAAACTGCTTCCTCAATTGCTGGATTCCTGTGGCCAAATCTGGGTAGAACCGCACCTGCTGGTCCTGGTGTTTAATCTCTCCTTTAGCACGTGCAGCGTTGAAGATCTTCATCCTGTCTCTGTTGCTAAGAAACTTCATAATTAAGGTCCTCGGCGGTCCCTTATCTCTCCGTGGGCCAATACGATGTGCTTTTTCCAGAACCACTGCTGATTGCAACTCCTCGCTGCCCAGCACCTCCGGAATCCACTTTTCCAGAAAGGAACATACGTCCCGACCTTCTGATTCCTCTGGAAGACCCACCAGCCTCAAATTATTCTGTCTCGACCGAGATTCCAAATCCAAAATATTATCTTCCAGAGATTTTTTTTTTTTTCCAAAGTGCGCACCTTTAATTGAAGACGGGTGACGTCATCTTCAGAACTAGCGAGACGGAGCTCCATCTGCGCCGTTCGTTCTACACAGTCACCCAATTCCTTTCTTATTCCTTCCAACGCTGTCATAATCCCATCAAATCTAGAGGAAAAGTCCGCTCTCATTGAACTCATGGCAGCCATCAGCGCATCTGCGCCATTCCCCGCAGACATCGCACCGCCGCCAGCCTCCTCCGCCATATATGAAGTTTTGTTTGCTGCGTCACAGACCTGAAAGTCCGTTAATTTGGACTGTTTCGGCGGCTCGCTTTTTCCTTTTCCTGGTTTTCCAGCCTTAGGCTTCGCCGACATATCCTCGCCCAAATGCTGGGATACGTTCTGTCCCAAATGAGAGAGTTATTTGCCGATTTTTTTTCTCCAGGGAGCAGAGCAGAGCGAGACACGTCCGTCCTACGTGGCAGCCATAACCGGAAGTCCCATTGGTGCTTTTTCAATATTATATCAAATTAATTGCATTTTAAACATATGATGCTCTTTCAACATTTATATGAACAAAACAGGAGGAGGATGCCAGTTGTGATTGCTTTAATTTTATCCAGGCCATTATTTTGTCATATTTAGCTTTTTTTTTTTTTTTTTCAGCTGCTTATTTTGTGTGTGTGTGGGGGGTGGGGGGTTCTCCGAGTGCAAATAAAAAAAATAAACGCAAGCATACCAAGGCAACAATTTTTCAGAAAGTCGTCTTTTTTTTTTTTTTTTTTAGCCATGACACTGTGTGTGTGTGTGTGTGTGTGTGTGTGTGTGTACATAAAATAGTTAGCTTGAATAGCTGATATGATAAGTTGAACCGGAATTGACAATATTAACTTATCATTTTTCTATGTAAAACAGTTTCTTCTGCTGTCTGCCAAACCACTAAGTCTATTCACAATTTTATGGTGGTGCTGCTCAGACCGGCTTTCAGAGAACAAGCAAACAAGACAGCAGCCCAGTTTATTTTTGTCCATGATCGTGTTAATATCCTCAAATTAATTAGCCAGCCTTGTTTGGGACTGAATCAACTCTGAGGGATGAGGAACATGATGGGAAATGGGCGAGCTCTCCACGTGTGTATGTCAAATATTCCCTTTTAGTCTGTCCTTTTCTGTTGTTGTTGAAATACAAATTTAAAAGCTGCCACCTAAATGTTTGGTCTCCTGCTTCAGGCAACTGGATTTAGTTTACTAGGTTTCCAGGTATAATACAGTATATAAACTAGAAAATTTGCATTTCCTGGAGAAAATGTACTGTGAATGCTGTAATCTGAAGTGTTAAAACGTCTGAAATATCCTGGTTTAAAATCTGAAACGGCTTAAAGCTGACCAGTATTGGCTAAAAACTGGAAATGGATTATACAGGGATGAGAATTTTCCGCGGATCCGCGGAATTCCGCAGATTTGATCATGTCTAGGGTCATTCTCGTGAATCGTCTAAATTCGAGGAGAAAAATTTTTTTTTGGGGGGGGGGGGGGGGGGAGGTATGTAATGACCGGCGAGTCGTATTTTCGATCGGCTGCTAAAATCCACCGCACAGAACGTGCTACCCAGCGAGATCAGTAATGTAATGTAACAAGGCCACTGATTGGCTGATACTTATTGAAGCAACCAATTGGCGATTTTGTTAATTTCCTTTGTCATATCCAACACGTGGAGCGAAATGTAAATGGCTTACAGTTCAAAGTAATCAACAGAGCTTTCCCGATTTCGTTAAAATGGTGAACCTAAAACTCACGAAAGACAACGAAGAACTCAATCTTCAACATGATTCTGTGGCAAGCAAGGCAGCCATGAAAAAGAACAGAGAAGCTGCAGCTAAGCAGGCACTGCTTGCCCACAGAAAATCAGAGAAGAGGAAGGCTACAGAATGGCTCCAGGCTTTGGTAGCCAAGAAGAAGAAATTGCACAATTAGATGTGAAGAATACATTGACTTGTACATAAGTTCATAGAGTAGTAGCACAGGCATGTAAATATGGAAGTGACATTTTCTATTTCTCAATCAAGTGTGACACTGAATCAAAACAGTATTGAACATGATTACACATGTGATGCAGCAACAGATTAAAAAGGTAAACTATACAGTGGGGCAAAAAAGTATTTAGTCAGCCACCAATTGTGCAAATTCTCCCACTTAAAAGATGAGAGGTCTCCAATTTCATCATAGGTATACCTCAACTATGAGAGACAAAATGAGAAAAAAAAAAATCCAGAAAATCACATTAAAGGATTTTTAAAGAATTTATTTGCAAATTATGGTTTAAAATAAGTATTTGGTCACCTACAAACAAGCAAGATTTCTGGCTCTCACAGACCTGTAACTTCTTCTTTAAGAGGCTCCTCTGTCCTCCACTAGTTACCTGTATTAATGGCACCTGTTTGAACTCGTTACCAGTATAAAAGACACCTGTCCACAACCTCAAACAGTCAGACTCCAAACTCCACTATGGCCAAGACCAAAGAGCTGTCAAAGGACACCAGAAACAAAATTGTAGACCTGCACCAGGCTGGGAAGACTGAATCTGCAATAGGTAAGCAGCTTGGTGTGAAGAAATCAACTGTGGGCGCAATTATTAGAAATTGGAAGACATACAAGACCACTGATAATCTGCCTCGATCTGGGGCTTCACGCAAGATCTCACCCCGTGGGGTCAAAATTATCACAAGAACGGTGAGCAAAAATCCCAGAACCACATGAGGGGACCTAGTGAATGACCTGCAGAGAGCTGGGACCAAAGTAACAAAGGCTACATCAGAAACACACTACGCTGCCAGGGACTCAAATCCTGCAGTGCCAGACGTGTCCCCCTGCTTAAGCCAGTACATGTCCAGGCCCGTCTGAAGTTTGCTAGAGAGCATTTGGATGATCCAGAAGAGGATTGGGAGAATGTCATATGGTTAGATGAAACCAAAATAGAACTTTTTGGTAAAAACTCAACTTGTCATGTTTGGAGGAGAAAGAACACCATACCTACTGTGAAGCATGGGGGTGGAAACATCATGCTTTGGGGCTGTTTTTCTGCAAAGGGACCAGGACGGCTGATCCGTGTAAAGGAAAGAATGAATGGGGCCATGTATCGTGAGATTTTGAGTGAAAACCTCCTTCCACCAGCAAGGGCATTGAAGATGAAACGTGGCTGGGTCTTTCAGCATGACAATGATCCTAAACACACCGCCCGGGCAACGAAGGAGTGGCTTCATAAGAAGCATTTCAAGGTCCTGGAGTGGCCTAGCCAGTCTCCAGATCTCAACCCCATAGAAAATCTTTGGAGGGAGTTGAAAGTCTGTGTTGCCCAGCGACAGTCCCAAAACATCACTGCTCTAGAGGAGATCTGCATGGAGGAATGGGCCAAAATACCAGCAACAGTGTGTGAAAACCTTGTGAAAACTTACAGAAAACATTTGACCTCTGTCATTGCCAACAAAGGTTATATAACAAAGTATTGAGATGAACTTTTGTTATTGACCAAATACTTATTTTACCGAGGAATTTACCAATTAATTCATTAAAAATCCTTCAATGTGATTTTCTGGATTTTTTTTTTTCTTATTTTGTCTCTCATAGTTGAGGTATACCTATGATGAAAATTGGAGACCTCTCTCATCTTTTAAGTGGGAGAACTTGCACAATTGGTGGCTGACTAAATACTTTTTTACCCCACTGTAAATGCATTTGCACTTACTTCTAACTTTAAATATAAGACCACATTTGAGCATTCTAAAACACCAGATTTCGTTAGCTTCTGGGGGGCGTTGCCCCCCTAGACCCCCCACCAAGGCTCCACCTTGGATCCGGCTTGGGGGCCTGCGTTCCCCAAGACCCCCGGCTTAGTTTCCTCTTTTTTTCCCAAACCCCATTCTCATCCCTGATTATAACTGACAAAGGTTAGCTTAACGGATAAAATAGCTAAAAGCTAAACACGTTAGTAAAAAATCTGAAATAGCTTAACATTTAGGAAAGTTGGATCTTAAATAACTTACAGTAGTGTGAAAAAGTGTTTGCCCCCTTCCTGATTTCTGTTTTTTTGTATGTTTGTCACACTTAAATGCTTCAGATCATCAAAGAAATTTAAATATTAGACAAAGATAACACAAGTAAACACAAAATGCAGTTTTTAAATGGTGTTTATTATTAAGGGTAAAAAAAAAATCCAAACCTACATGGCCCTGTGTGAAAAAGTGATTGCCCCCTACACCTAATAACTGGTTGGGCCACCCTTAGCAGCAACAACTGCAATCAAGCGTTTGCAATAACTGGCAATGAGTCTTTTACAGCGCTGTGGAGGAATTTTGGTCCACTCATCTTTGCAGAATTGTTGTAATTCAGCTACATTGGAGGGTTTTCGAGCATGAGCCACCATTTTAAGGTCATGCTACAACATCATCATTTTGAAATACTGTGGTGTTAACAGTTCTGCTGATTGGACACACTTTGGACCGGATGGAAAGACGGTGCCTGACTCATGCTGTCGGAATGAAAATGATGGCTGTGGAGTAGGGGCCATGCATAACCCTAAAATAATCCCGTCGTCGGTCTATGATGACCATGGAAGGGAATCCTAAACGTCTGCTCTGCTGGAACAGCACCGCCTGTGGCTGAACAGGCCGATGCGCGAGTGGCGGTCCCTGTCACACAGGTCGCACTTGTGGGTGGTCTCCGTGCTGCTGGGTCTGTGGCGGTTCTTCCTGCGGGTCCTTTTTTCATCTGCTGCAGCAGTCAGTCTCTCTTCACCCGCCTTGAGCTGTCTGGTCAGGGTGCCTCTCCATTTGGAGCGGTCCGTTGCAAGGTCCTCCCAGCGCTCTGTGTTGATCTCCAGGGCCTTCAAGTCTCTCTTGCAGACGTCTCTAAAGCGCAGCTGTGGGCGGCCAACGTCTCTCCTGCCAGTCGCCAGTTCTCCGTAGAGGACGTCTTTGGGGTTTCTGCCATCCTCCATACGGTGAACGTGGCCTAGCCAGCGGAACCTGCGCTGCCTGAGTAGAGTGAACAGGGAGGGAAGGCCGGCGCGGGACAGAATTTCTGTGTTGGGCACTTTGTCCTGCCAGGATATGTCCAGGATGTGGCGAATGCAGTGCAAGTGGAAGGAGTTCAGTCTCTTTTCCTGCCGGGCGTATGTTGTCCACGTCTCACTCCCATAGAGCAGTGTGCTGATGACGCAGGTGTTGTACACTGCCATCTTCGTCTTGACGGAGAGTTTGGGATTCTCCCACACTCGTGTGGTGAGGCGAGCGAGTGTGAAGGCTGATTTTCCAATCCTCTTGTCGATCTCTGTATCAAGGGAGAGGTTGTTGCTGATCGTGGACCCCAGGTACGTGAACTGCTTCACGACCTCCAGCTCGTAGTCGTTGATGGTGATGGTTGGTGGTGCTTCCGTGCCTTGCGCCAAGACGTTAATCTTCTTCAGGCTGATGGTAAGCCCGAAGTCCTTGCATGCCTGGGAGAAGCGGTCCATCAGGGTCTGAAGCTCCTGCTGTGTGTGGGTTGCGACTGCAGCGTCATCTGCGAACAGCATGTCTCTGATTAGAGCCTCGCGTACTTTGGTTCTGACTTTCAGGCGGGCGAGGTTGAAAAGCCTGCCGTCAGATCTTGTGTGCAGGTAGATTCCCTCTGTTGCTGTGCTGAAGGCATGCCTCAGGAGCATAGCAAAGAAAATCCCAAAGAGGGTTGGCGCAAATACACAGCCCTGTTTCACTCCGCTGCGTATGTTGAATGGCTCTGAGACGTTGCCGTCGTGCTGCACTATCCCCTGCATGTTGGTGTGAAACGATTCGATGAGGCTTTGCAACTTTGGTGGGCATCCTATCTTTGGCAGGATCTTGAAAAGGCCCTCTCTGCTGACCAGATCGAACGCTTTGGTGAGGTCGATGAAGGCGACGTACAGGGGCATGTTCTGTTCTCTGCATTTCTCCTGGAGTTGGCGGATGGAGAATATCATGTCTACCGTCGATCGCTCAGCGCAGAAGCCACACTGAGACTCGGGGTAGACACTTTCGGCAAGCTTCTGTAGACGAACGAGAACAACTCGTGCGTAGACTTTGCCAACAACGCTGAGGAGGGAGATGCCCCTGTAGTTGTTGCAGTCACTTCTCTCCCCTTTGTTTTTGTAGAGGGTGATGATCTTGGCGTCCCTCATGTCCTGTGGTACGGCACCTTCCTTCCAGCACTGGCAGAGGACGTCATGCAATGGCAGCAGTAGGGCGGTCTTGCAGTGCTTGATCAGGTCGGGGGGTATGCCGTCGTTGCCGGGTGCCTTGCCAGCGGCCAAGCTATCAGTGGCCTTGCTGAGTTCGTCGATGGTTGGCTCGGCGTCAAGTTCATCCATGGATGGCAGGCAGTCGATGGCATCAAGGGCCGACGGTGTCACGGTGTTCTGTCTGGAGTAGAGGTCGGAGTAGTGTTCCACCCATCTCTCCATCTGCTTGTTCTTTTCTGTGATCATCTCCCCAGTGGAGGATTTGAGGGGGGTTGTCTTGCTCTGAGCCGGACCAAGTGCTTTCTTGATGCCATCGTACATACCACGGATGTTCCCTGTTATGGCAGCGGTTTGAATGTCTTGGCTGAGCTGAGTCCAGTACTCTTTGGCACAGCGCCGAGCAGTGCGGTAAAATCGTAGAGGTTGATGGTTTTATTTAGTTACGGTCCTCTGTCTTTCAGTTATGGTTGTTTTCTTGCACCTATTGTGTATTGTCCAAGCAAAAATAAAAAAATATTAATTACATAATAAATTTAAAAAAAATGTAAATTTTTCACAACCATGAATGTAGAAAGTAGGGGTTGGTAAATGTGAGGGATCTCACAATGTGATACCGATCTCCAAGATTTTCCAAAGTTACTAGCCACTCAGGCTTTTCACTAGCCATAGTTTTGTGGTTGGAAAATTAATATTATCAAATTTGATTATCACATGTTAAATTTTACTTGAACTAAATTACAACCTTTTTAAATGTAAATGACCCTTATACATACGTAAAAATAGCAAGAGAAACACTGTTTAATTATTAACAGGAGTAAATACTGTAAAGCAGTAACGAAAGATATTTGCAATATGACAGTGAAGTACAGGTGGATTTGGGGTCTGTCCATATTCTCAGGTGTACGTCTTCCATTTTGCCTACCCCCACCCCTTGGTCCTTGAAATCAAAGGCCAGTGGGTAGGGGCTGAAAATGACCCCTGTGAATTGCGACACTCCTTCAGGGCTGCACAACGTCCTCAGTAACTGCTGATGGATTTAATCTAAATGGACACTACCTGTTTTCACTAGAAAAAAAAAGAAAAAAAAGAAAACTGATGAGAAAAAAAGTCTCATCTTAAGGAGAAAAATGTCTTAAATTTACGTGAATTCTAATCAGCAGAAAAAGTCAGAAATTTACTAGAAAGAAAGCTGTAAATTCAGAGAAAAACTTGGACCCCCTGGTGGGCCATTTTTGGCCCACGGGCCACATGTTTGACACCCCTGGACCAGCACATTAAAAATACATAGAGGTTTTACTTCCATGAAATAGCTGCAAATCACAGCTATCATAGATAATCACAGATACAAAAGTTCACCTTAGAAGAAGCTTCATTTGCTCTTTACAGCAACATAAAGTTTAATCACTTTCTCTCCCTGTCATACGAAAACTTAAATTTGCACAATTGCGGACAGTAAACGGGAACTTCTTGCTCTAAAAGTAATCATATTTAACCACAGAGGTAGGAGCTGATGTGGGGCGGGAGCACAGGTTATTCTCACCGCTGGGACAACAGGAGATCAGGGGCAGCTGTTCTTGTGATCTGATTACTGAGAGTGGCTGCTGTCTGTTCATCGCCGTTTCTCAAGTGGAAAGAAAATGAGCAGACTTGTGGGCTGCAGCTGGCTGACAGTGGGCCAATGAGAATACACTGTGTGCGCGCAGATAGTGATTTTGGGAGTTGTGGTTTTGTAGTCTCACTTTGCGAGAAGTTGATTATTTAGGTGTTGTTTGAGAAAACTACAACCTGCCAAAGTGGCTAGTGGGAGTCACTGTCTTATTCACCACAGCTGAAGTACAGTATACAGTACCTGCCAGGGGCGGGTGTTACTGTTAAGCCCTACCGATCGCAATACTTGGGTCACGATGCAATACTGTCATGATACTACGATTCCTTAAATATTGCAAAACCAATATTTTTTTGAATCCTATAGCCCTAAAAAAAAAAACAACAAAACATTGTTTAAATCTCTTCTTACACAGTGGTCACTATTCTCTAATTTTGCTCACTGTTTTTTTTTTTTTGGTTTGTTTTTGTTTTTTACAAAATGTTTGTGTTGAAGTGTCTTGGTTATTTTAAAAATAACATGCTAGTACAGCGGTGGTGGAGAGGGGTTGCGCTGACGTCGCACGAGCCACGTGTCTTTTGTTTCCTGCGCCATTTTGGACGGCAATGAACAGTCAAACCACCAGCAGCAAGCATGAATGAGTGTAATCAACAAGATAAATGGCTACACACAAATCGACACCGTGGTCCACTGATGAGGTGCAGACTTTTCTGTGCTTGGTAGCTGATTAAAGAAATCCAGAGGGAGCTGGACGGAATGACCTGAAATGAAATCACGGCCATGGCGGAGGGAGACGGGAGGCAGAGTGGCGTAAACCCGACCACGGCATCATTATTGTTGAAAATTAGAGGATAGTGAGTGATGTGATATTATGCATCTTTGCCGTTATTTATTCCAGTGGTGGAAAGCTCACTCTGAAGAAACAACACTGTTGTCTCCTGTATGCAGACAGTGAGCTAACTAACACACACAGCATACATATTTTAGTACCTAATAGCGATAACTTGCTGTGATTACAATGTAGTACGGGGGACTTAGTAGTGCTAACTAGTATTAGCAATCATTAGCTTACCTTCATATGTGATCTAGTTCGTATCCTCACGTCTTCTGCTGCTCCATGGCTTCCTGAACTCTCCAGTAGTTTACCAGTGTTTTGTCTCGCCGCCTATAGCCTTTTCTGGCTCTCCTTTTTTGCCTTTACTCTGACAAAAAGGCAGCAAGCAGCAGGTTCGTCTCGATATCCATCATGTGTTTTTCTTGTCACATACAAACGATGTCATGGTAGTGTCAGGCTGCCTTGCTGTAAAGATCTCACTCACTTAAGGTGGTGTTCAGTCGTAATGGAAAACGAACAACACCCTGGTGAGTCGGACTGATGACATGCTAGTGGAATTATTATTATTCTCAACACAGGGTCCACGCAGTTTGCCATCCAAAATGGCAGAGAAGCAATGTGGCACGTGACCACTGACGTACACTCTATAGCCACAGCTGATATTCTGTCAAATTCTGAATGAAGAATAACAATATTTCAGAATAAATCAAGTATTAGGGTGCGTTCAGACCAAGCTCGAAGCAAATTTTTCACACAGTGCAAATACATACAAAGTCGATGGATAGAGGCGAGCGAGCACACGCGAATCTCTTGGATTCACATGCTCATGTCCAAGGCATAGCGCTAGCTTGTAATGAGAGTGAGATTCTGCTGTCATCGGAGTAAAAGTATCAACATTGGAGAGTAAACTAGTTTGAAAATAAGACCGACACTCACCTGGAGACAGATGGACCAGGAGTTCTGCAGCCGAATTGGAGTGTCGGAGTTTTTTACCCACTGACTTCTGCCGCAGACATGCTAACAAGACTAGCAGGCTAGCAATGTAAACAACCCATCATCCAGGGGAGATTTTGGAGGCAGGGACATTTTTTTCAGGTGAGACCCTATCAGATAATGTAAACCGAAGCATGATGGTGCTTTGGGGAGTTTCCACACCAAGTTGAACACAGCTGCAGAAGTTATAAAAGCAGTTTCACCTGTCTGCACATCACTCAGATGGTGAATTCATGTCTTTTTGTGTATTTTCATTGAGTTAAAATGTAATTGTGCCATGTGAGAGATTTGCCCATTGGCGTTTGGTCTGAACACACCGTTAATATGTTATTCTCTAATTTTGATCTCCACTGTGTGTATATATATATATGCACTGCGCACAAGAAGTTGGGGATGTCTGGCTTTCGGGTGAAATTTCAGGATGCATCTAAAATGCACTATAACCTTTACAGGTGAACTTAATTTGACCTTCTCTAACATTTTGAATGCACATGTCCAACTGTTCAATGTTTCAATACTTTTTGCATAATTTGCTGTTCTTTAACAAGGTGCTTAATGGCAAAATTCACAACAGGCGTTTGATCCATGAATTGACGAATAAATTTTGTGGTTAAATTAGAATTGGTATTTAAACAGTTCTCTTCATCATGCTGTTCACATTTTGTATTCATGAGACCAAGACGACACCTAACAATTGATCAACAGTACCTCGCCATTGCGAGGCTTCAAACAGGATGTTCTCAGAGGGAAGTGGCCACTGAGCTAAGGGTGTCACAGTGTCATCAGCAGGTTGCAACAGAGATAAAGAGAGACTGGAAGAGTCACAGAAAGGCATAGAAGTGGACATCCTTTAGCCACATCCCACGCTGATGACCGCTTCATTGTGAACTGTGCAATGCGGAACCAGATGATGAATGCCACAGAACTCCAGGCACATTTAAGGGAAGTGAGAGGCACCCAAGGGTCACGTCAGACCATTCGAAACCATTTACATCAGCATGGACTGCATGCTAGACGATCTATAAGGGTATCTGACCATACCACCAGACACAGGCATCATCATCTTGCATGGGCCAGGGAGCATTTACGCTGGACAAGGGACCAGTAGGCCTCAGTGCTGTTCTCTGATAAAAGTCAATTCACGTTGAGCAGAAATGATGGCCGCCAGTGATGTTGGAAACGTCAAGGAGAGCGCTATGCATCAGCCATTCTTGTCACCAGATGAGCCTTTGGTGGCGGTGTTACAGGCTGGGCAGGTGTGTCTAGTCAATACAGAACTACCCTACACCTTGTGAATGGTATAGTGACAAGCTCATACTACCTGAATAACATCATTAATCCAGTCATTGTGCCCCTGCATGAACAACACGGGCCTAATTTCATCTTTATGGATGACAATGCTCCAGCTCATCGAGGTTGTATCATTAGGGAACGGCTGCTGGAGGCTGGGGTACCTCAAATGGAGTGGCCTGCACTTTGTCCAGACCTGAATCCCATAGAAAACCTGTGGGATCAGCTGAGTTGTTGTGTCGAGGCTCGTAACCCTGCACCCCACAACCTCAATGACCTGAGGGCCACCCTTCAAGAAGAGTGGAATGCCATCTTTTTTCCGGTTCCGGTTCCGCCGGACCGGTGGCGCCACACGAGTAGGCTGCCCGTTGCAACAGCCTTTTTTTTATCTTCCTTCTTCTTTCTACACCTTTCACTCTGTATATACGTATATCACGGATGCACGGATCGCCCCGGGGGTCTCCCGGGTCGGCGGACGGAGCGAAGAGGCCTTGCCGTCACAGGCCCGCGGCTCTGAGAGAGATCCGTCGCTGCCAGAAATCCACGGAGCTGCTCATCCGTAAGCTGCCCATCCAGCGCCTGGTGAGGGAGATCGCTCAGGACTTCAAGACCGTCCTGCGTTTCCTGTGCTTCGCCGTCATGGCTCTGCAGGAGACCAGCGAGGCCCACCTGGTGGTCTCTTTTTCGCTAAGGGGGTCACCATCATGCCCAAAGACTTCCAGCTGGCTCGCCGCATCCGCGGAGAGAGAGCTTAGACTTTCTGCTGCACATTCACCAACCAACCATAATGCTCTGCACTGTGTGTCTATATATACGTATACATTTATAGTAATATGGACATATGTTTACTAGATGTTGTTTTTTCTTGCCTTCTGATTGTTGCTCTGAGTGTTGCTGTCCCTGTGCTGTTGCAATCCTGGAATTTCCCCATTGTGGGACTAATAAAGGCTTATCTTATCTTATCTTATCTTATCTTATACCTCAGCAGACAATAGGTCGACTTTTGAACAGCATGAGACATCGCTGTCAAGCTGTCATTGATGCTCAAGAGCACATGACAAGTTATTGAGCCATTGACATTTTTTTGTTGTGGTATACCCACCACTGTTGTTGGCTTTTGCTTCAATAAATTGTTTGAGATGAGGAAATCACCATTGCATGCTTCTACTTAAATGCGCTGCTTCCATGATATAATGAAACCACGGAGCTGCTCATCCGTAAGCTGCCCTTCCAGCGCCTGGTGAGGGAGATCGCTCAGGACTTCAAGACCGACCTGCGCTTCCAGAGCTCCGCCGTCATGGCTCTGCAGGAGGCCAGCGAGGCCTACCTGGTGGGTCTCCTCGTGGACACCAACCTGTGCGCCATCCATGCCAAGAGGGTCACCATCATGCCCAAAGACATCCAGCTGGCCTGCCCCATCCGCGGAGAGAGAGCTTAGACTTTCTGCTGCACATCCACCAACCACAATGCTCCGCACTGTGTCTATATATATATATATATATTTATAGTAATATGTACTGTATATATGTATACTAGCTGCTCTTGTTTTTTCTTGCCTTCTGATTGTTGCTCTGAGTGTTGCTGTCCCTGTGCTGTTGCAATCCTGGAATTTCCCCATTGTGGGACTAATAAAGGCTTATCTTATCTTATCTTATCTTATAATATCACTGTAGCTTGAATTTTCTACCTTTTCCATAAATTTCACCCGAGGGCCAGGTGTGTGTGTGGTGTACATATATGTATGTATGTATGTATATATATATATATATATATATATATATACAGTATATATACATACATACAGTGGGGCAAAAAAGTATTTCGTCAGCCACCAACTGTGCAAGTTCTCCCACTTAAAAGATGAGAGAGGTCTCCAATTTTCGTCACAGGTATACCTCAACTATGACAGACAAAATGAGATTAAAAAAAAAAAAAAAATCCAGAAAATCACATTGAAGGATTTTTAATGAATTAATTGGTAAATTCCTCGGTAAAATAAGTATTTGGTCAATAACAAAAGTTCATCTCAATACTTTGTTATATACCCTTTGTTGGCAATGACAGAGGTCAAACGTTTTCTGTAAGTCTTCACAAGGTTTTCACACACTGTTGCTGGTATTTTGGCCCATTCCTCCATGCAGATCTCCTCTAGAGCAGTGATGTTTTGGGGCTGTCGCTGGGCATCACGGACTTTCAACTCCCTCCAAAGATTTTCTATGGGGTTGAGATCTGGAGACTGGCTAGGCCACTCCAGGACCTTGAAATGCTTCTTACGAAGCCACTCCTTCGTTGCCCGGGTGGTGTGTTTGGGATCATTGTCATGCTGAAAGATAGGGGTGGGTTCAAAAGATCAATATATCGATATGGATCTGCACGGTGGCGCAGTGGTTTAGCACTGTGGCAGCACAGTTTTACCCTCGGCCGGGGGACCGCGGGGATCATGAGATCGTGGGTTCGATCCCAGCCCCCGACCAACAGTGAGCTGTGTGGAGTTTGCATGTTCTCCCCGTGTTGCGCGGGTTTACTCCGGGATTTCTCCGGTTTCCTCCCGCACACCAAAAACATGTAGGTTTAGGGCGCTCGCGCACGCAGCGACCAGCAGCCGGTGGCTTGTCACCAGACTGCAAACCAAGTCTACCTACGGGTACAAATAAGTAACAAAAAAAACAAAACAAAAAAAAAAAAAAATGGATCGATCTACGTTTGACTGAGCCGATATCGATCCACAAAATCCGCGGATCGATCTTTTAATATTAATATATTTTAATATAATATTTTTACGTTTGTGAACGTCTGCTGAGTATAATCGGGTCGAAACCGGGTCAGTGAGCCAGGAACAATGGCCGAGAACCATAAACAACCGACGCACTAACGGAGCTAGCAAGCTAACGGATATGCTAGTTCTTCTTCTGTGGTGTTAAAACGGTTCTTATCCGGCAAGAGTTTCCTGCCGCGCGTGCTCTTTCGTGTTTACACGCGCGGAGATAATAACGTGCGTCTCTTAATTTAGCAACAAAAGTCACCGTAAAGATTGTCCTCAACAGCTTCTGAATATTTTTCATAAAGCGGTGATAAACGGATTTTTACTCCGTGCAGCGCTGTGTTGGAACATCAAGTTGACGACTGATAAACAGAAAATGCGCGGAGGCTGAAACCCATGAAGCAGAGGGAGACTTGGAGCTGCTAAGACTGTGAGTATAATATCATTTGTTTGTTTTAACGTTTGTGTCGTCAATTAATAATTTATCTGGCATGATGGTGGTTTCTTTTACAAACTATGGACACAGAGAGAACTGTTGGTTAAGCGCTGTGAATAAATGCTGAATTAAGGTATATTTTATGAGATTGACTTCTGCCACTTAAGAGATGTGAAGAGAATAAATCACAATAAAATTAATAAAGGCTGCAGTACAACAAGCTATTTTTACTCAGTAGAACTAAACTGAAATGAACAAACCTTCTCAGGAAATGAATTGAAACCCTTTTCAAACATTGAAAGTTAATTTGTAGTTAAAATATAAAAAAAACCCCTAAATTATTAAACCCTACTGTGGTGTGGCGATCTAAAAATATGAATGTTAATTTTACTGTGAAATCTATTCTTTTTATCTGCCTTCAGATGTGTGAAGACTGGAAGCTTCATCCTCACTGAGACCTTCTGAAGGTCAGAGGTCGTCAGTGGAGGAGCATCCCTGCTTCATGTGGATTTCAGCACAGAAGAAGACCTTCAAATTCAAGATTCAAGGAGGTGCTGCCATCATTTTCTCCACACTAACATGCATTCAGTGCAGTTTAGTTGTTGTAATGACAAATTCTTTTATTTCTTTAAAGTTCTCAGCAAGAACACAATATTGGTCACTTTTTTTACAATTTTACTGAGCATTTAATTCTAAATAAATCACTGTTTAACAAGAAATTTTTGGCAATCCTGTGCTTTTTTTGTGGTGTTACATAGAATAGCATCACTGTAAACTATGGAAAAAGCAGCTGCTTTAAAATTTGTACTTCCTCACACAACTTTGAGTGCAAAAAAACTCTAAAAGTGCCATAACTTTTTGGAAAAGCTCCCACAAATCCAGGCTTTTTGGGCCACAACAATCACAAAAACAGCTGACAAAATCCTGGAGGGACTGAAATACAATAAGATTATGAATGCATGGTTCATGCATTGCATTTGTTTACTTACTGTAGGTGGTGAACTTGACACGACACACCCTTTGCACTAAAGAAAGCACCTGTGAGCACTTTATGAAATGATAAGTTAAATAATAAAAAGTGCATTATTGTAACTGATTTTGGGTCAGTTCTATATGTGATAATTTATGTATTAACAAAGTTAGAAGATTCTTAGTACAATTTGCAGCATTAGGTCTCAAAGATTTTTGTTTCATGGGAAGTAAAATGGCTATTAAAATGGTAATTCCCCAGATCAAATCGGGATCGAATCGAATCGGAATCGAATCGAATTGATTCAGAATCTCAAGAATCGGAATCGAATCGATTCTGGAAATTAGGGATCGTTCCCAGCCCTACTGAAAGACCCAGCCACATTTCATCTTCAGTGCCCTTGCTGATGGAAGGAGGTTTTCACTCAAAATAAGATAAGATAAGCCTTACTGAGGAGCTCATTTAGCAGCAGACTACATCATCCCAGGTGCACAACCGAGAGGTTTCGTAGGTCCTTCCTACCAACGGCTGTCAGACTGTACAACCTAAGCAGGGCTGCTCGCAGAGATAGCAAAAAGACGTAACAAACTAATAGTTTTTTGAATGCAAAAGATGCAATAGACTTACACAATGGTCCCCTCCGGCATACAACTAGGAACTTACCGGTCGCTATGGAGGGTGAGAATATGTATGGGCACATAATCATACCATGTAGGATAACTAAGTAGACGGTTATGCTGTTTCATTCCATCTAGCAACAATGCTCTGCACTGTGTGTGTTTATATATTTACATATTTATTCCATCTAGCTACAATGCTCAGCACTGGGTGTGTTTATATATTTATATATCTACATATTATTCCATCTAGCTACATTGCTCCGCACTGTGTGTGTTTATATACTTGCATATTTATTCCACCTAGCTGCAATGCTCCGTACTGTGGGTGTTTATATATTTACATATTTATTCCATCTAGCTACAATGCTCTGCACTGTGTGTTCATATATTCATATATTTATTCCATCCAGCTACAATGCTCTGCACTGTGTGTCTGTGTGTGTGTGTATATATATATATTTTATAGTAATACGTACATATGTATATTAGCTGCTCTTGCTTGCTTGTTTTTTTTTTCTTGCCTTCTGATTGTTGCTCTGAGTGTTGCTATCCCTGTGCTGTTGCAATCCTGGAATTTCCCCGTTGTGGGACTAATAAAGGCTTATCTTATCTTATCTTATCTTATCTTATCTTTATTAATCCCACAATGGGGAAATTCCAGGATTGCAACAGCACAGGAATAGCAACAGTCAGAGCAACAATCAAAAGGCAAGAAAAAACGAGAGCAGCGAGTATACATATGTACATATAAACATAAATATATAGACACACGATGCGGAGCATTGCAGCTAGATGGAATAAATATATAGATATATAAACACACAGTGCGGAGCATTGTAGCTAGATGGAATAGATATATGAATATATAAACACAGTGCGGAGCATTGTAGCTAGATGGAATAAATATGTGAATATAAAAACACACACAGTGTGGAGCATTGTAGCTAGATGGAATAAATATATGAATATATAAACGCACAGTGCGGAGCATTGTAGCTAGATGGAAAAATATGTAAATATATAAACACACACAGTGCG
This sequence comes from Pholidichthys leucotaenia, assembly GCA_020510985.1. NCBI lineage: Eukaryota > Metazoa > Chordata > Actinopteri > Cichliformes > Pholidichthyidae > Pholidichthys > Pholidichthys leucotaenia. Next base: position 167,775,056 of record CM035838.1, on the reverse strand, counting down.
GAGCATTGTAGCTAGATGGAAAAAATAAGTAAATATATAAACACAGTGCGGAGCATTGTAGCTAGATGGAATAAATATGTAAATATATAAACACACACAGTGCGGAGCATTGTAGCTAGATGGAATAAATATGTAAATATATAAACACACAGTGTGGAGCATTGTCGCTAGATGGAATAAATATATAAATATATAAACACACAGTGTGGAGCATTGTAGCTAGATGGAATGAAACAGCATAACCGTCTACTTAGTTATCCTACATGGTATAATTATGTACCCATACATATTGTCACCCTCCGTAGCTACCGGTATTTTCCTAGTTGTATACCAGAGGGGACCATTGTGTAAGTCTATTGCCTCTTTTGCATTCAATACTGTTAGGTTGTCACGTCTTTTTGCTATCTCTGCAAGGAGCCCTGCTTAGATTATACAGTCTGACAGCCGTTGGTAGGAAGGACCTGCGAAACCTCTCGGTTGTGCACCTAGGATGATGTAGTCTGCTGCTAAATGAGCTTCTTAGTGCATTCAGTGTGTCCTGCATAGGGTGGAACTCGGACTCCAGCAGAGATGACAGTTTAGCCACCATCCTTCTCTCTCCCATCTCCTCCACTAGGTCAAGGCGCTGCCCCAGGACAGAGCTAGCTTTCTTGATCAGTTTGTTCAGTCTCTTCCTATCGGCCGCTGTAATGCCACTGCCCCAGCAGACCACTCCAACAGTGATGGCTGATACCACCACTGTGTCGTAGAATGTCTTCAGCAGCGCCCCTTGTACACCAAAAGACCTGAGTCTCCTCAGTAGGAACAGCCTGCACTGTCCCTTCTTGTAGAGTGCATCAGTATTGTGTGACCAGTCTAGTTTATTGTTCAGATGAACACCCAGGTACTTGTAGGATGTCACCATCTCAATGTCTGTTCCCTGGATGTTTACTGGTGCTGTGAGGGGTTGTTCTTGCCTGCGGCAGTCCACCACCAGCTCCTTAGTTTTCCTCGCGTTGACCTGGAGGCAGTTCCGATGGCACCAGTCCACAAAGTCCTGAATAAGCCCTCTGTACTCAGCTTCATCTCCGTTGGAGATGAGGCCAACGATCGCAGAGTCGTCAGATAACTTCTGTAGATGGCAGTGTGTTGTGTTGTGTGAGAAATCCGCAGTATAAAGGGTGAACAGGAAGGGAGCCAAAACCGTTCCCTGGGGGGCCCCCGTGCTACCGATGATTGTGTCGGACACACAGTCCCGGGTTCTCACAAACTGGCCACAGTTTGTGAGGTAGTCCAGGATCCATAATGACAGGTGCTGGTCCACCCCTGCGCACAGCAGCTTGTCCTTCAGGATCATCGGTTGGATGGTGTTGAAAGCACTGGAGGAGTCAAAGAACATGATCCTCACTGCATTCCTGGGCTTCTCCAGGTGGAACAGAGAACGGTGAAGGAGGAAGATGACCGCATCCTCCACCCCAATACCATGCTGGTAGGCAAACTGGAGTGGATCCATCGCTGGTCCCACCAGGGGGCGGAGGTGAGCAAGGAGCAGTGTCTCCAGGGTCTTCATCATGTGAGACGTCAGGGCCACTGGTCTGTAGCTGTTCAGATCTTTGGGGTGGGAAGTCTTTGGTACAGGTACCACACAAAGATGTTTTCCACAACTGTGGTACCCTCCCCAGCTTCAGGCTCAGGTTGAAGATGTACTCCACAATCCCACACAGCTGGTCTGCACAGGACTTGAGGAGCTTTGCACTGATGCCGTCCGGCCCCAACGCCTTCCTCGCCTTGATCTTCCACAGCTCCGTCCTCACCTGGGTCTTAGTGAGGGTCAGGTTGGGGGGCTGTGTGTTGGGAGTGGGGGGGGTGATAGTGGAGTGGGGAGTGGGCAGCAGGACTTGATGTCTTCAGTGGCAGCAGTGGTTGTTGTGCAGTCGGGGGGGAGGGCGATTGGTCAAACCTATTAAAAAACAGATTCAGATTGTTCGCCCACTCCCTGCCCCCCGTGGCCTGGGGGGAGGTATTCTGGAGCCCAGAGATGGTTTTAAGGTTTCTCCAGACCCTGCTGATGTCGCTCTGTTGCAGCTTGTCCTCCATCTTCTTCCTGAAGCTGTCCTTGCCTTCGCTGATCTTTCTCCTCAGCTCCCTCTGTACGGACTTCAGCATCTCCCTGTTCCCCGACCTGAAGATCGTCTTCTTCTCTCTCAGAAGTGTTTTTATCTCAGGGTTGATCCAGGGTTTGTTGTTTGAGCAACACCGTATGGTCTTGGTGGGAACGGCGTTGTCCACACAGAAGCTGATGTAGTCCGTGATGGTGTGAGTGAGGCCATCGATGTCCTCACCATGTGGATCGCAGAGCTGCTCCCAGGCGGTGGTTTCAAAACAGCCCTTTAGAGCGTCCATTGCCTCCTCAGACCATAACTTCACTGTGCGCATGGCCGGAGGTTGTCTGTGCACTAGGGGTTTGTACAGCGGCAGGAGATGAACCAAGTTGTGATCCGATCTCCCGAGTGGGGAGAGTTGTGATGAGGTGTACGCCTCCTTAGTGTTTGCGTAGAATAAGTCCAGTGTTTTATTGACTCTAGTGTGGCATGTGACATACTGGGTAAATGTGGGTAGAATGGGAGACAGTGAAACATGGTTGAAATCGCCTGAGATGAGGAGAAGAGCATCTGGGTGTTCAGTCTGCAGCCTGCCAGTTACTGAGTGGATGACGTCACGCGCTGTCCCAGCGTTCGCCGTCTGATTTGCATAAATAACAATGCAGATCACGTGTGAGTATTCCCTTGGGAGATATGTAGGCCGCATGCTAACAGCTAGCAACTCGATGTCTTTGCTGCAGTGCTGTTGTTTAACAGTGATGTGTCCCGGTCTGCACCAGTTGTTATTAACATAGATCAACACTCCACCGCCCCTTGCTTTGCCACTGTCTGGTGTTCGGTCTGCCCGTATAGCGTGGAAACCCTCCAGCTCATTGTTAGCATCTGCTACTAGTTCAGTTAGCCACGTCTCGGTAAACATAAGGAGGGAGCATTCCCAGTATACGCTGTCGTAGCGGGAGATAGCCGCTAGCTCATCTACCTTTCCCAATATAGAACGTACATTCCCCATAACAGCGGATGGGAGGGTGGGTCTGTACCTTATACTCCTTGTCCGCCGTCTAACACCAGCCCGACAACCACGTCGTTTTCGCCTTATTTCTCCCGGTACATCGAGTTTTTCCGTTAGCACCGAGTGGCGATTAAGTGCAAGCAGCTGTTCCCTGCTGTACCGTCTCCTGCTGTAAACAGTGGCTCCGTCCGCCGGCTCGGGAGACATTTGGGGTGATCTGTGTGTCCGTGATGTATAAAGTGTGTATCTCACGATACATGGCCCCATTCATTCTTTCTTTTACACGGATCAGTCGTCCTGGTCCCTTTGCAGTAAAACAGCCCCAAAGCATGATGTTTCCACCCCAGTGCTTCATTGTAGGTATGGTGTTCTTTGGATGCAACTCAGCATTCTTTCCCCTCCAAACCCGACAAGTTGAGTTTTTACCAAAAAGTTCTATTTTGGTTTCATCTGACCATATGACATTCTCCCAGTGCTCTTCTGGATCATCCAAATGCTCTCTAGCAAACTTCAGACGGGCCTGGACATGTACTGGCTTAAGCAGGGGGACACGTCTGGCACTGCAGGATTTGAGTCCCTGGTGGCGTAGTGTGTTACTGATGGTAGCCTTTGTTACTTTGGTCCCAGCTCTCTGCAGGTCATTCACTAGGTCCCCCCGTGTGGTTCTGGGATTTTTGCTCACCTTTCTCATGATCATTTTGACCCCACGGGGTGAGATCTTGCGTGGAGCCCCAGATCGAGGGAGATTATCAGTGGCCTTGTATGCCTTCCATTTTCTAATAATTGCTCCCACAGTTGATTTCTTCACACCAAGCTGCTTACCTATTGCAGATTCAGTCTTCCCAGCCTGGTGCAGGTCTACAATTTTGTTTCTGGTGTCCTTTGACAGCTCTTTGGTCTTGGCCATAGTGGAGTTTGGAGTCTAACTGTTTGAGGTTGTGGACAGGTGTTTTTTATACTGATAACGAGTTCAAACAGGTGTCATTAATACAGGTAACAAGTGGAGGACAGAGGAGCCTCTTAAAGAAGAAGTTACAGGTCTGTGAGAGCCAGAAATCTTACTTGTTTGTAGGTGACCAAATACTTATTTTACCGAGGAATTTACCAATTAATTCATTAAAAATCCTTCAGTGTGATTTTTCTGGATTTTTTTTTTCTCATTTTGTCTCTCATAGTTGAGGTATACCTATGATGAAAATTGGAGACCTCTCTCATCTTTTAAGTGGGAGAACTTGCACAATTGGTGGCTGACTAAATACTTTTTTGCCCCACTGTGTGTGTGTGTGTATATATATATATATATATATATATATATATATATATATATATATATATATATATATATATATATATATATATATATATATAGAGAGAGAGAGAGAGAGAGAGAGATCTCCAGGTCAGGCATTGGTTTGCTTGCTACCGAATAACCATGAAAACCAGTACTACCTATCTCATGGGTCAGGCCGTCGGTGACTCAACCGGCAACCCTGCCCTTCCGAGGGTGTGGAGGGTGAAACTGGGCATCCTGGCAGAACTAAAAACAATATCCGTCACAGGTCTGTGGTGGACCACTCCCAGTTACACGGGGCGAGACTGGACATCTTGGCAGATAAGCACATCTGTCTCAAGGTCTGTGGTGGACTTTTTGCCAGTCGGTGCATCATGACATGCACTACACAAAGAACAGAGATAAACAAACCTAACACCTGGTCAGTCACTGCAACAGATACTGGAGTCGGTTTGTCTTGGCCTGTCCTTGCCACTGATAATACCTCTATCTGCCAAGACTGTGCCGCTAGTCCAGCAAAAGCTAACGGTACTCAAATACTTTGCAAGCAGTTTCATGAAATGGTCAGTCAGAAAGCAACTCATACCAGCTCGGTTGTTGCCCCGTCAACAAGGCCAGGAATTCATGGTAGCGGAGGGCGAAGGACAGAGCTCCGTGGAGGAATCTTGTCAGACCTAAATGAAGCAGTCATTGTCGCCCCCGACAGACTGCTATGATGATGATGACAACATCTCAATCGGCTTCAGGTCAGGACTTTTACTAGGCCACTCTATAGTCTTCATTTTGTTTTTCTTAAGCCATTCAGAGGTGGACTTGCTGGTATGTTTTGGATCATTGGCCTGCTGCAGAACCCAAGTGCCCTTCAGCTTGAGGTCACCAGCAGATGGCCGGACATTCTTCTTCAGGATTTTTTGTTAGACAGCAGAATTCATGGTTCCATTTACCACACCAAGTTTTCCAGGTGCTAAAGCAGCAAAACAGCCCCAGACCTTCACACTGCCACCACCATATTTTACTTTGGGTATGATGTTCCTTTTCTGAAATGGTGTGTTACTTTTATGCTGGACGTAATGGGACACACACCTTCCAGAAAGTTCAATTTTTGTCCTGTCAGTCCACAGAGTACGTTCCCTAAAGTCTTGGGGATGATCAAGATGTTTTCTAGCAAAACTGAGAAAAGCCTTTATGTTGTTTTTGCTCAGCAGTGGTTTTCGTCTTGGAACTCTGCCATGCAGGCCATTTTTGCCCAGTCTCTTTCTTATGGTGGAGTCATGAACACTGACCTTAACTGAGGCAAGTGAGGCCTGCAGTTCTTTGGATGTTGTTGTGGGGTCTGTTGTGACCTCTTGGATGAGTCGTTGCTGCGCTCTTGGGGTAATTTTGGTCGGCCGGCCACTCCTGGGAAGGTTCACCACTGTTCCATATTTTCGCCATTTGTAGATAATGGCTCTCACTGTGGTTCGCTGGAGTCCCAAAGCTTTAGAAATGGCTTGATAACCTGTTCCAGACTGATAGATCTCAATTACTTTGTTTCTCATTTGTTCCTGAATTTCTTTGGATCGCAGCATGATGTCTAGCTTTTGAGGATCTTTTGGTCTACTTCACTTTGTCAGGCAGGTCCTATTTAAGTGATTTCTTGATTGAGAACAGGTGTGGCAGTAATCAGGCCTGTGTGTGGCTAGAGAAATTGAACTCATCTTTCCAAAGAGGTGATAAACCACAGTTAATTTATGGTTTAATTGGGGGGGGGGAATCACTTTTTTCACACAGGGCCATGTAGGTTTGGATTATTTTTTTTTTACCCTTATTAATAAACACCTTCATTTTAAAACTTCATTTTGTGTTTACTTGTGTTATCTTTGTCTAATATTTAAATTTGTTTGATGATCTGAAACATTTAAGTGTGATAAACATACAAAAAATGAGAAATCAGGAAGGGGGCAAACACTTTTTCACACCACTGTAAAAATGCTAAATACAAGTTTAACACTGATAAATGCTGACTTAAAAGTTAAAGTTGTCTAAATTTGTAAAACAATAGCATAAAAGCAGAAATACCTTACATTGAAGAAGGTTAGCTTAAAAACTAGGGGTGCACTGATATATCGGCCTAAAGGTACGTGTCCACCTGGGCGTCTGTTGACAGAAGCTCCCCGCACCTCCCCCACATCGGGATCCGTTTGGAACGTGAAGATGAGATAAGCCTTTATTAGTCCCACTAATGGGGAAATTCCAGGATGGCAACAGCACAGGGATAGCAACACTCAGAGCAATGATCCTGAAGATAAGAAAATAAGAGCAGTGAATATACATACGGCATGTACACATAAATATATATATATATATATATATATATATATATATATACACAGTGCGGAGCATTGTAGCTAGATGGACTAAACAGCATAACCGTCTATTTAGTTACCCTACATGGTATGGATATGTACCCATACATATTGTGACCCTCCATAGCGACTGATATTGTCCTAGTTGTATACTGGAGGGGACCATTTGTGTAAGTCTGTTGCATCTTTTGCATTCAATACTATTAGGTTGTCACGTTTTTTTGCTGTCTCTGCGAGCAGCCCTGCTTAGGTTATACAGTCTGACTGCCGTAGGTAGGAAGGACCTGCGAAACCTCGCGGTCATGCATCTAGGATGATGTAGTCTACTGCTAAATGAGCTCCTCAGTGCGTTCAGTATGTCCTGCATAGGGTGGGACTCGGACTCTAGCAGAGATGACAGTTTAGCCACCATCCTTCTCTCTCCTATCTCCTCCACTGGGTCAAGGCGCTTCCCCAGGACAGAGCGAGCTTTCTTGATTAGTTTGTTCAGTCTCTTCCTATCGGCTGCTGTAATGCCGTTGCCCCAGCAGACCACTCCAAAAGTGATGGCTGATGCCACCACCGTGCCGTAGAATGTCTTCAAGAGCACCCCTTGTACGCCAAAAGACCTGAGCCTCCTCAGTAGGAACAGCCTGCGCTGTCCCTTCTTGTAGAGTGCATCGGTGTTGTGCGACCAGTCTAGTTTATTGTTCAGATGAACACCCAGATACTTGTAGGATGTCACCATCACAGTGTCTGTTCCCTGGATGTTCACTGGTGCTGTGAGGGGTTGTCCTTGCCTACGGTGGTCCACCACCAGCTCCTTAGTTTTCCTCGCATTGATCTGGAGGCAGTTCCGATGGCACCAGTCCACGAAGTCCTGGATAAGTCCTCTGTACTCGGCTTCATCTCCGTTGGAGATGACGCCGACGATCACAGAGTCGTCAGATAACTTCTGTAGATGGCAGTGTGTTGTGTTGTGTGAGAAGTCCGCAGTATAAACGGTGAACAGGAAGGGAACCAAAACCTTTCCCTGGGGGGCCCGCGTGCTGCCGATGATCGTGTCCGACACACAATCCCGGGTTCTCACAAACTGTGGCCGGTTAGAGAGGTAGTCCAGGATCCATGATGACAGGTGCTGGTCCACCCCTGCGCACAACAGCTTGTCCTTCAGGATCATCGGTTGGATGGTGTTGAAAGCACTGGAGAAATCAAAGAACATGATCCTCACCTCATTCCCGGGCTTCTCCAGGTGGGACAGGGAACGTGAAGGAGGAAGATCACTGCATCCTCCACCCCAATGCCATGCTGGTAGGCAAACTGGAGTGGATCCATCACTGGCCCCACCAGGGGGTGGAGGTGAGCAAGGAGCAGTCTCTCCAGGGTCTTCATCAGGTGAGACGTCAAGGCCACTGGTCTGTAGCTGTTCAGGTCTTTGGGGTGGGAAGTCTTTGGTACAGGTTCCACACAAGATGTTTTCCACAACTGTGGTACCCTCCCCAGCTTCAGTCTCAGGTTGAAGATGTGCTCCACAATCCCACACAGCTGGTCTGCGCAGGACTTGAGGAGCTTCGCGCGGATGCCGTCCAATCCCGAGGCCTTCCTCTCCTTGATCTTCCTCAGCTCCGTCCTCACCTGGGTCTTAGTGAGGGTCAGGTTGGGGGGCTGTGTGCTAGGAGTGGGGGGGTGTTGGTGGAGTGGGGTGTGGACAGCAGGTCTCGATGACTTTAAAGCAGCAGTGGTTGGTGTGCAGTCGGGGGGGGGGGGCGGTTGGTCAAACCTATTGAAAAACAGGTTCAGATTGTTCGCCCACTCCCTGCCCCCCGTGGCCTGGGAGGAGGTATTCTGGAGCCCAGAGATGGTTTTGAGGTTTCTCCAGACCCTGCTGATGTCGCTGTGTTGCAGCTTTTCAATTCAATTCAACTATATTTATATAGCGCCATTTCACAACAACAGTCATCTCATAGCACTTTCAACTGTAGGGGGAACCCCCACAGTTGCAGAAAGACCCCAGCAGTCAGGCGATCCCCTGTGAGCAAGCGCTTGGCGATGGTGGAGAGGAAAAACTCCCTTTTAACAGGAAGAAACCTCCAGCAGAACCAGGCTCAGGGAGGGGCAGTCATCTGCTGCGACTGGCTGGGGGGTGAGGGGACAGAGAAGATGAAAAGAACAGACATGTAGAGAGCAAACAGCACGATGGGGACTCAATCTATGGGAGAGAACAAACAGATGTTAATGACCAGCAAAAAAAATATTTAATTGAGAGTGAAGAAAGGAGTGAAGCCCAGTGCATTATTGGAGGTCCCCTGGCTGTCTAAACCTATTAGCAGCATAACTAAGGGAGGGTTCAGAAACACAAGATCCCTCCCTAATTGTAGGCTATATCAAAAAGGAAGGTTTTAACCCTATTCTTAAAAACAGGGATCGAGTCTGACTCCCGAATCCAGATTGGCAGCTGATTCCACAGTAGAGGAGCTTGATAACTAAAGGCTCTGCCTCCCGTTGTACTTTTAGAGATTCTGGGTATTACAAGTAATCCTGCATTTTGGGAGCGTAGTGCTCTATTAGGATAATACAGTAGTATCAGATCTTTTAAATAAAAAGGGGCCTGATTGTTTAAAGCTTTGTAAGTAAGAAGAAGGATTTTAAACTTAATTCTAAACTCTATGGGAAGCCAGTGAAGGGAGGCCAGAACCGGAGAGATATGATCTCTCTTTCTAGTACCTGTTAAAACTCTTGCTGCAGCATTTTGGATCAGCTGAAGACTTTTTCAAGATGTTTTAGGACAACCTGATAATAAAGAATTACAATAATCTAACCTAAGGCCAACAAAAGTGTGGATCAGTTTCTCAGCATCGCTCTGAGACAAGATGCTCCTAATCTTGGCAATATTACGCAAATGATAGAAGGCAGTCTTAGAAATGAATTTAATATGTGAATTGAAGGACAGATCTTGATCAAAAATAATTCCAAGGTTCCTCACAGAGCTATTTAGAGAAAGAGTAACCACATTCAAACTGAAAGTTTGATTTGGAAAGGTATTTCTAAGGTCTTTTGGACCAACAAGAATGACTTCAGTCTTCTCTGAATTTAACAGCAGGAAATTACAAGTCATCCAAGCTTTGATTTCCTTAAGACAGGCTTCTAACAGAAGTTAGACAGAAGTTCCGGTTCCGCCGGACCGGCGGCGCCACACGAGTCGGCTGCCTGTTGCAACAGCCTTTTTTTTATCTTCCTTCTTCTTTCTACACCTTTCACTCTGTATATATATCACGGACGCACGGATCACCCTGGGGGTCTCCCGGGTCGGCGGACGGAGCCACGGTTTGCAGCGGGAGACGTTACAGCGGGGAGGAGCTAGTGCGAGCTAGCACTTGGCCGCTGCCCGGTGCTAATGGGAAACTCGACATACCGGGAGCTGTAGCAAAAATGACGCGGGTGCCGGGCTGGAGTTTAGGCGGCGTGAAAGAAATATAAGGCAGAATAATAAAGAGCGATGGCAAGAACCAAGCAGACCGCCCGTAAAATCTACTGGAGGAAGAAGCCCCCCCCCCCCCCCCCCCCCCCCCCAGGAGACAGCTAGCCACCAGGGCTGCTCGGAGAGGCGCTCCGGCCACCGGCAGAGTGAAGACGCCTCGCCGTCACAGGCCCGTGGCTCTGAGAGAGATCTGTCGCTGCCGGAAATCCACGGAGCTGCTCATCCGTAAGCTGCCCGTCCAGCGCCTGGTGAGGGAGATCGCTCAGGACTTCAAGACCGTCCTGCGTTTCCTGAGCTTCGCCGTCATGGCTCAGCAGGAGACCAGCGAGGCCCACCTGGTGGTCTCTTCTTCGCTAAGGGGGTCACCATCATGCCCAAAGACTTCCAGCTGGCCCGCTGCATCCGCGGAGAGAGAGCTTAGACTTTCTGCTGCACATTCACCAGCCATAATGCTCTGCACTGTGTGTCTACTGTATATACTGTATATATACATTTATAGTAATATGGACATATGTTTACTAGATGTTGTTTTTTCTTGCCTTCTGATTGTTGCTCTGAGTATTGCTATCCCTATGCTGTTGCAATCCTGGAATTTCCCCATTGTGGGACTAATAAAGGCTTATCTTATCTTATCTTATCTTAACTTGACTAATTGATTACTATCATCTGGCTTCACTGACAGGTATAATTGTGTGTCATCTGCATAGCAATGACAATGTATACAGTGCTTTCTAATAATGTTGCCTAGCAGAAGCATATATAAACTAAAAAGAGTAGGGCCTATCACAGATCCCTGTGGAACTCCATAAATGAGCTTTGAGTTGAAAGAAAATTCATTATTGACATGAACAAACTATAGCCTATCAGATAAATAAGATCTAAACCACTGCAATGAAGTTCCATTAAGTCCAACATAATGTTCTAATCTTATCAAGTAGAATATTATGATCAATAGTATCAAAAGCTGTGCTAAGGTCTTAAAGGACAAGTACAGAAACAAGTCCATTATCAGATGCGATGAGGAGGTTGTTAGTGACCTTCGCTAAGGCTGTTTCAGTACTATGATGGATTCTAAACCCAGATTGAAACTCTTCAAGTAAACCATTTCCCTGTAGGTGGTCAAATAATTGGGTAGCAACAACTCTTTCTAAGATTTTTGAGATGAAAGGGAGATTAGAGATTGGTCTGTAGTTAGCTAAAGCTCCTGTATCCAGCATTGGCTTTTTGAGTAGGGGTTTAATTACAGCCGTTTTAAAAGCCTGTGGTACACGGCCTAAAGTTAATGAAGAATTGATTATATGAAGAATAAAGCTACCAATAAGTGGGAAGACTTCTTTAAATAACCTGGTAGGAATGGGGTCTAAAAGACAAGTTGAAGGCTTGGATGATGAAACTATTTTGTCTCACTCGAAAAGGTCAATTGGAGTAAACTTATCAAGACAGTTATCAGTTGAAGGAGTTGTGGTAGTTACTATATTTAAGTTAACGGTGGGAAGACTCTGATTGATTTTATCTCTGATGGATGAACTTTTATCATTGAAAAAGTTCATAAAGTCCTGACTAGTAAGCTCTAAGGGAATGCTAGGATTGACAGAGTCCTGATTCTTTGTCAACTTGGCTACAGTACTGAAAAGAAACCTGGTATTATTCTTGTTCTCTTCTATTAATGTAGAATAATAACTCGTTCTAGCTTTTCTAAGAGATTTTTTATAAATTAAAAGATGATTTCGCCAAGCTAAATAGATTTCATCTAAATTAGTGGAGCGCCATTTTTCTTTCTAATTGACAAGTCTTTGTTTTAAGCTACGAGTTTCTGTGTTGAACCAAGGAGTTTGAAATCTCTGATTAGACTTTTTTTTTTTTAAGGGGGCCACCAAGTCTAGAGTCTGATGCAGAGAAGCTGTAACACTATCTACCATGCTATCAATTACAGAAGGAGCAAGCTGTCTATAGCTTATTTCCGTTGTGTTGACACATGGCATAGAGGAAACAATCTGCATAAATTTGGTAACATCATCATCTGAGAGGCATCTACTGTAGTAATATTTTTCTTTCAGAGCCAAATAGTCAAAAATGGTAAAATCAAAGGTTAACAGACAATGGTCTGACAGTACAGGGTTATGAGGAGACACTACCAGATGTTCTATTTCTATGCCATATGTCAGAACAAGGTCCAACGTATGGTGGAGATAATGAGTAGAATTTCCTACTTTCTGAGAAAACCCCATCGAGTCTAATATTGAATTAAATGCCACATTAAGTCAATCACTATCTACATCTACATGTGTATTAAAGTCCCCTAATATAATTATTCTATCTGATTTCGGCACTAAATCAGCTAAGAATTCGGGAAATTCGGATAAAAATTCTGAGTAGTTTGATGGAGGACGATAAACTATGGCAAATAAAATTGGGTTAAGCCTAAAATTGCTAAAATGCCCAATACTGAGGACCAGGCCCTCAAAGGGATTATTACATGTTTTTTGCTTTACATTGTGGCACATATGTTGTGTACATATTTTCCACAAATGTATTGCTGTATGTTTATTGTGTGCTTCACGTCTCGAGGGACAAAAGGACTGAGTCTGCAGGAGATATCGAGAAGGTGTGAGATTTGGCCTTTGTCTCAGAGAGATGCCCTGGAGGGATTTCCGGACCATCGAAGGCTAAGGGACAATGGTGGAAGATCAAAAGGGTTACATTGTGACTGGGATTAAGTACCATGTGACTGTATGTTTGCTTAGACACCATGTGACTTGAGTTTCGATGTTCCGGGATATAAAAGAGCGATGTGATATTGATCTGCCTCTTTTCTTGCTTTGAGATTGTTAGAGTATGTGTTCTGTTAATAAAGCTGAACCTGAGAAATAAATTCGGCCTCATCCTTGAGCACATCCTCTACAACATTAACCCCTTGCACTCCGGGCAATTTTCCTAAAAATGCCAAAAAATAACGTGCCCAAAGTAAATCGAAAGCTGTTCTTCAACCCTTTGCAGCATCTTCATGGGGTTGGTCTCATTTAAAAGAAAACACTTTGAATTTTTTGGTAAAAAAACCATAATCTCTCTACGTGCTCCGGCCACTGAGTTACAGTCATCTAAACATACTGAACTTGAAGAAAATAAATTTGGCCACGGTGTTTTTTTGGATACAAATGCTTGCAAATAACACACAGCTGTCTGATCTGGCTGGAAAATGCAACAGAAATGTAGAACCAAGTGTTATCCAGCTGAGGTCCAAATTTTGTAACAATACCACAAAAAATGAATATTTTACACAGCTTTGTTCTCAGGCTGTTCCCAGGCGTTTTGGAACTGTGCCAAATTGTGCCAAATTGCACAGTTTGGAAAAACGTCTGTAACTTATGAATAATTCAATGTAGAATCTTCATTTTAGGCTCTAATGAAAGGTCACACTCAGGGCTGTGTCTGTGTGTGTGTGTGTGGGGGGGGGGTCGTCCTCCCCCCCCCCCGCTACCAAGGACGGAGTTCGGCCCTCGCTACATGACGGATTACACTTGTTGCATGTTTCCACAGCAACGCTGTCACAGCGGCTCCCCCCCTCGCTACTGTGTGTGTGGGGGGAGTTGTCCCCCCCTCGCTACAGAGGACGGCCATCATATGTCTGTGTGACGACCGCTGCGCAGTCAGCGTGGCTTCCCCCCGCGGACCGGGGGCGTTCGGACCGTGAACGCCCCCCCCCGCTCCTCTTCTGCAGCGGGGGGGGGGGGGGTGTTCACTGTCCGAACACGGCAAATGAACCGTTTATCGCGGCGCACGAAGTGTGTGCGCCGTACAGTTGTAATTTACCGATCGGTCAAAAGTCATTTTTGGATTAGTTTTCAGGGAGAAATAATAATTTAGCTTATAACACCTTATCTCTTCACAGCAGCAGAGTCCTGGCGAACTTCTCTTCCCCATTTTGTCAGACGAACGCGACGCTGCTCCGCTCGTAGATCCCGATCAAAACATAATTCCAATGTTGCGGTTTTGGTGAATGATTTACGACCTTCGTCGTCGGCCTCCGTCGGTCTATGATGACGGAAGAGAATCCTAAACACTGCTGGAATTAAATAAAATAAATAAATAAAGCACTGCCTGTGGCTGTGAAGCAGTCTCTCTTCACCCAGCTTTAGACAACAGCTCAGCGAACTTCTGTGCTTCACTTGGCTCGCAGCTGTTGGGAGGTGGGTCCTTCTGGCTAGATTTTCATTCATTGGCTCTTCATGGTTTCAGAAACCCAATTCAAGGCTCTTATTAGTTGAAAAACAGGTCAATCAGATGAACTAATCTGTTCGCGGCAGTGTCTGCAGCTTTTTTTTTGGAGGCCAGCACCATCTCCATCTGCACCATCATCAGTATGTCATGCGTCCGAGCGCGCACGAGTGCGCCCTCGTGCGCCCTAGGACGCAGAGACTTGCCCGCCCGCGGAACAACGGAGCACAAGTGGTTAACTAATAATTTGGAATGGTAAATTGATGCTACTCCTCCTCCGTGACCAAAACTTCTGGGATTTTGACAGTTTAAATAACCAGAGGGAGTTGATTCATTTAAACCAACATAATCCTCTTGTCCTAACCAAGTCTCTGTAAGAGATATTAAATCAATCTGATGATCAACTAACAGATCATGGACTAGCAGAGACTAGTCTGAGGAGAGACTGAGTCTGCAGGAGATATCGAGAAGGTGTGAGATTTGGCCTTTGTCTCAGAGAGATGCCCTGGAGGGATTTCCGGACCATCGAAGGCTAAGGGACAATGGTGGAAGATCAAAAGGGTTACATTGTGACTGGGATTAAGTACCATGTGACTGTATGTTTGCTTAGACACCATGTGACTTGAGTTTCGATGTTCCGGGATATAAAAGAGCGATGTGATATTGATCTGCCTCTTTTCTTGCTTTGAGATTGTTAGAGTATGTGTTCTGTTAATAAAGCTGAACCTGAGAAATAAATTCGGCCTCATCCTTGAGCACATCCTCTACAACATTAACCCCTTGCACTCCGGGCAATTTTCCTAAAAATGCCAAAAAATAACGTGCCCAAAGTAAATCGAAAGCTGTTCTTCAACCCTTTGCAGCATCTTCATGGGGTTGGTCTCATTTAAAAGAAAACACTTTGAATTTTTTGGTAAAAAAACCATAATCTCTCTACGTGCTCCGGCCACTGAGTTACAGTCATCTAAACATACTGAACTTGAAGAAAATAAATTTGGCCACGGTGTTTTTTTGGATACAAATGCTTGCAAATAACACACAGCTGTCTGATCTGGCTGGAAAATGCAACAGAAATGTAGAACCAAGTGTTATCCAGCTGAGGTCCAAATTTTGTAACAATACCACAAAAAATGAATATTTTACACAGCTTTGTTCTCAGGCTGTTCCCAGGCGTTTTGGAACTGTGCCAAATTGTGCCAAATTGCACAGTTTGGAAAAACGTCTGTAACTTATGAATAATTCAATGTAGAATCTTCATTTTAGGCTCTAATGAAAGGTCACACTCAGGGCTGTGTCTGTGTGTGTGTGTGTGGGGGGGGGTCGTCCTCCCCCCCCCGCTACCAAGGACGGAGTTCGGCCCTCGCTACATGACGGATTACACTTGTTGCATGTTTCCACAGCAACGCTGTCACAGCGGCTCCCCCCCTCGCTACTGTGTGTGTGGGGGGAGTTGTCCCCCCCTCGCTACAGAGGACGGCCATCATATGTCTGTGTGACGACCGCTGCGCAGTCAGCGTGGCTTCCCCCCGCGGACCGGGGGCGTTCGGACCGTGAACGCCCCCCCCCCCCCGCTCCTCTTCTGCAGCGGGGGGGGGGGGGGTGTTCACTGTCCGAACACGGCAAATGAACCGTTTATCGCGGCGCACGAAGTGTGTGCGCCGTACAGTTGTAATTTACCGATCGGTCAAAAGTCATTTTTGGATTAGTTTTCAGGGAGAAATAATAATTTAGCTTATAACACCTTATCTCTTCACAGCAGCAGAGTCCTGGCGAACTTCTCTTCCCCATTTTGTCAGTCGAACGCGACGCTGCTCCGCTCGTAGATCCCGATCAAAACATAATTCCAATGTTGCGGTTTTGGTGAATGATTTACGACCTTCGTCGTCGGCCTCCGTCGGTCTATGATGACGGAAGAGAATCCTAAACACTGCTGGAATTAAATAAAATAAATAAATAAAGCACTGCCTGTGGCTGTGAAGCAGTCTCTCTTCACCCAGCTTTAGACAACAGCTCAGCGAACTTCTGTGCTTCACTTGGCTCGCAGCTGTTGGGAGGTGGGTCCTTCTGGCTAGATTTTCATTCATTGGCTCTTCATGGTTTCAGAAACCCAATTCAAGGCTCTTATTAGTTGAAAAACAGGTCAATCAGATGAACTAATCTGTTCGCGGCAGTGTCTGCAGCTTTTTTTTTGGAGGCCAGCACCATCTCCATCTGCACCATCATCAGTATGTCATGCGTCCGAGCGCGCACGAGTGCGCCCTCGTGCGCCCTAGGACGCAGAGACTTGCCCGCCCGCGGAACAACGGAGCGCAAGTGGTTAACTAATAATTTGGAATGGTAAATTGATGCTACTCCTCCTCCGTGACCAAAACTTCTGGGATTTTGACAGTTTAAATAACCAGAGGGAGTTGATTCATTTAAACCAACATAATCCTCTTGTCCTAACCAAGTCTCTGTAAGAGATATTAAATCAATCTGATGATCAACTAACAGATCATGGACTAGCAGAGACTTGGGAGTTAGAGACCTAATATTTAATAAACCTCATTTAATTTTTAAATTATGAGGAGGAACAGAGGCCAAATCATTCAATTTAGAGGCTTCATGTTTAATTTGAGCTTTACCAACTTTTTGTTTAATCACTTTGGGATGCTTATATATTATATTTTTATTTGCTTTGGAGGGAGCAGACAATGATTCTCTGATGGGGAAGACAGGGGCTAAGTTGAGGGGTGGCGGATGAAGAGGAGCTGCAGAGAGGCGTGTAAGACTGCGACTCTGCTTCCTGGTCCCAACTCTGAGTTGTCAGGGTTTTGGAAATTTGGATAAAAAAGATGCCAGATTGTTAGATAAATGAGAAGCACCATCCAAAGTGGGATGAATGCTGTCTCGTCTCATAAGACCAGGTTTTCCCCAAAATGAGCTCCAATTGTCAATGTAGCCCACGTTGTTTGCAGGACACCACACAGACAGACAGCGGTTCAAGCTTGTCCTCCATCTTCTTCCTGAAGCTGTCCTTGCCTTCTCTGATCTTCCTTCTCAGCTCCCTCTGTACGGACTTCAGCATTTCCCTTTTCCCCGACCTGAAGATCATCTTCTTCTCTCTCAGAAGTGTTTTTTATCTCAGGGTTGATCCAGGGTTTGTTGTTCGAGCAACACTGTATTGTCTTGGTGGGTACGGTGTTGTCCACACAGAAGCTGACGTAGTCCGTGATGGTGTGAGTGAGGCCATCGACGTCCTCGCCATGTGGATCGCAGAGCTTCTCCCAGGCAGTGTTTCAAGACAGTCCTTTAAAGCGTCCATTGCCTCCTCCGACCATATCTTCACTGTGCGCCTGACCGGAGGTTGTCTGTGTGCTAGGGGTTTGTACAGCGGCAGGAGATGAACCAAGTTGCGATCCGATCTCCCGAGTGGGGGGAGTTGTGATGAGGTGTACGCCTCCTTAGTGTTTGCATAGAATAAGTCCAGTGTTTTATTGTCTCTAGTGTGGCATGTGACATACTGGGTGAATGTGGGCAGAATGGAGGACAGTGAAATATGGTTGAAATCACCGGAGATGAGGAGAAGAGCATCTGGGTGTTCTGTCAGCAGCCTGCCAGTTACTGAGTAGATGATGTCACGCGCTGTCCCAGCGTTCGCCATCGGATTTGCATAAATAACAATGCAGATCACGTGTGAGTATTCCCTCAGGAGATAGGTAGGCCGCATGCTAACAGCTAGCAACTCAATGTCTTTGCTGCAGTGATGTTGTTTAACCGTGATCTTTCCTGGTCTGCACCAGCTGTTATTGACATACATGATCACTCCTCCGCCCCTTGCCTTCCCACTGTCTGGTGTCCGGTCTGCCCGTATTGCGTGGAAACCCTCCAGTTCGATGTTAGCATCTGTTGCTAGTTAGGTTAGCCACGTCTCAGTAAACAACATCAAGCTACTCTCTCTTAAGACGCTCTCATAGCAGGAGATAGCCGCTAGCTCGTCAGTCTTATTGAGTAGCGATCGAACGTTCCCCATAATAACAGATGGAAGGACGGGTCTGTACCTTATATTTCTCGCCTGCCGTCTTGCTCCAGCACGACATCCACATCATTTCTGTCTTATTTCACCTGGTATGTCGAGGTCTTGCGCTAGCATCTTGGTCCGGTTAAGTGCTAGCAACTGGTCTCTGCTGTAACGTATCCTGCTAAAAACAGTGGCTCCGTCTGCCGGCTCAGGAGACATTTGGGCAATCCGTTTGTCCGTCCGATGTATAAAGGTGAGAGTCATGAGCCCAATACGTCGTAGCCGCAAACTGCATGGAGAGTATCACTGTGTGGTCAGAGAACTTCGGCCGTTTTTTCAAGCAGTATTTTCGGCTACTAAAGTGCAGTTTGATGAGCTTTTTCTGTCTACCCCAACCTGCTCTGCTCTCCCCGACCTGCACAGCCTGCATATTATTGGTCGCTGCGACTCCTGGTGGATGGGCTGTTCTAGTCTGTTCACAATGCTTCCGGATGTGAAACTTTTGCCTGTATCTTCAAAAGTAAAAAGTGAAACATTTTTCCGAAAATGGCCGACGCAAGAAATAAATGTTTAGTTGCCAAATATGTGTTTACTTTTTACTAGCAGCCACTATTTTAAAAGTTCAGCACGCGCTGCGGGAAGCAATCGGCTCCATGTGCCTGCTCCTCACTTGGGTGTTATGGATCTGAGTGGGGATTCAGGAGGAGGAGGAGCAGGCACCTCCAAGCTACAGCTCAAGATTCGACACCACGCTACCAGAGTGCATGCTGGGCGTGCTACATACACAATGAATGGGAAGCGTGAAAAGGCACGCCTAGGTGGACACGTAGCTCCACATTGGTATTGGCAGATGTTTACCTTATTGACTGATATCGGCTATCGACATACAGACGTGGACAAAATTGTTGGTACCCCTCTGTTAATGAAAGAAAAACCCACAATGGTCACAGAAATAACTTGAATCTCACAAAAGTGGTAATAAATAAAAATTCTATGAAAATTAACCAATGAAAATCAGACAGTGCTTTTGAATTGTGGTTCAACAGAATTATTTTAAAAAACAAACTCATGAAACAAGCCTGGACAAAAATGATGGTACCCTTAACTTAATAATTTGTTGCATAACCTTTTGAGGCAATCACTGTAATCAAATGATTTCTGTAACTGTCAATGAGACTTCTGCACCTCTCAGCAGATATTTTGGCCCACTCCTCATGAGCAAACTGCTCCAGTTGTCTCAGGTTTGAAGGGTGCCTTCTCCAGACAGCATGTTTCAGCTCCTTCCACAGATGTTCAATAGGACTTAAATCAGGGCTCAGAGAAGGCCACTTTAGAATAGTCCAATGTTTCGCTCTTAGCCATTCTTGGGTGTTTTTAGCTGTGTGTTTTGGGTCATTATCCTGTTGCAAGACCCATGACCTGCGACTGAGACCAAGCTGTCTGACACTGGGCAGCACATTTCTCTCTAGAATACCTTGATAGTATTGAGATTTCATTGTACCCTGCACAGATTCAAGACACCCTGTGCCAGATGCAGCAAAGCAGCCCCAGAACATCATAGAACCTCCTCCATGTTTCACAGTAGGGACAGTGTTCTTTTCTTGGTATGCTTCATTTTTGCGTCTGTGAACATAGTGCTGATGTGCCTAGCCAAAAAGTTCCAGTTTTGTCTCGTCTGTCCATAGAACATTCTCCCAGAAGCTTTGTGGCTTGTCAACATTCAGTTTGGCAAATTCCAGTCTGGCTTTTTTATGATTTGTTTTCAACAGTGGTGTCCTCCTTGGTCGTCTCCCATGAAGTCCACTTTGGCTCAAACAACGGCGGGTGGTGCAATCTGACACTGATGTACCTTGACCTTGGGAGTTCACCATGAATGTGTTAAGAGGTTGTTCTGGGCTCTTTTGTTACCATTCGTATTATCCGTCTCCTCCTGCGGCCACGTCCAGGGAGGTTGGCTACAGTCCCGTGGATCTTAAATTTCTGAATATGTGCAACTGTAGTCACAGGAACATCAAGCTGCTTGGAGATGGCCTTATAGCCTTTTGCTTGTCTATAATTTTCTTTCTAATCTCCTGAGACAACTCTCTCCTTTGCTTCCTCTGGTCCATGTTCGGTGTGGTACACACCATGTCACCAAACAGCACAGTGACTACTTGTCACCCTTTAAATAGGCCAACTGACTGATTACAAGTTTGTAGACAACTGTGATGTTAATTAGAGGACACATCTTGGTTGAACATGTCCCTATGGTCACATTATTTTCAATCTTTTCTAGGGGTACCATCATTTTTGTCCAGGCCTGTTTCATGAGTTTGTTTTTTAAAATAATTCTGTTGAACCACAATTCAGAAGCACTGTCTGATTTTCATTGGTTAATTTTCATAGAATTTTTATTTATTACCACTTTTGTCAGATTCAAGTTATTTCTATGACCATTGTGGGTTTTTTCTTTCATTAACAGAGGGGTACCAACAATTTTGTCCACGGCTGTATACGATATCAGCAATACTGATATTTTTCTGGTGTGTCTCAGTTGTGTGGCATTGATTTTGCCCTGAAACCAATAACAGTAGACTACAGCTGCAAATTGATCTGGGATGGAACCATTTTAAAGTATTTCAGTTGAGTTTTGTTTGTTTTTTAATAATACATGTTTTTGAGCCGACATGAGAACAGTCAGCCAATAACAATCAAAAATAATAAATTGGCCATTGGTAAACTTACAGCTACAGGGCCAGAATCTTCCAAGCCTATAAACAAGAAGCAGCTTACAGTTTTGTTCAACATGTTGCTAAAAATAAAGATGGTGTTTTTTCATATTAAGTTGAGGAAGTTATCTTATTTGACCTTGGTGAATGTGTCTTTATATGCCAGCTAATCATCAACGTAAGACAAAGGAGCTGTAAATAAGTGGGAAAAGTACATGCATGTATCAGCATCGGCAAAACATTTTCAAAATATCTGTTTATCGGTTATTGGCAATAAAATAAATAATCTTACATCCCTATTAAAAATGCTATCTTAAAAACTAAAATGGATTAAATTTATATAATGCTCACATGAAAACTGACATGGGTAAAATTTGAAAAAAAAAATTTGCTTAAAAATGCTAAATATCATAACTTTAGTGCCATACTGCACCTTACAGTCTAATTGGTAGCTCACATGTCACTCTTCTCCTGATAGTCCTGCATTGCACAGCGGGTATGAGTCATGTATCTATAAGGGTCACCATCTATTCATCTGTGATGTAGATAGGCTTTTTTTTAGCAGTTTTACTTTCCATGGGCAATCCCTTTGTCTGTTATGCTGTTTGAGTTTCTGTCGTTTGGTTGTTTACTGTCATGCTGCTGTTACACTGCAATTTCCCAGTTTGGGATCGATAAAGTACATCTATCTATCCATCTATCAATATCTATCTAGCTACAGTGCATCCGGATCCACAATGCTTCACTTTTTCCCCCATTTTGTTATGTTACAGACTTATTCCAAAATAGAATAAATTCATCTTTTCCCTCAAAATTCTACACACAATACCCCATAATGACAACATGAAAAAAGTTTTTTTTTGTTTTGTTTTTTTTGAGAATTTTGCAAATTTATTAAAAATAAAAAACTAAGAAATCACATGTGCGTAAGTATTCACAGCCTTTGCCATGAAACTCAAAATTGAGCTCAGGTGCATCCTGTTTCCACTGATCATCCTTGAGATGTTTCTACAGCTTAATTGGAGTCCACCTGTGGTAAATTCAGTTGATTGGACATGATTTGGAAAGGCACACACCTGTCTATATAAGGTCCCACAGTTGACAGTGCATGTCAGAGCACAAACCAAGCAGGAAGTCAAAGGAATTGTCTGTAGACCTCCAAGACAGGATTGTCTCGAGGCACAAATCTGGGGAACGGTACAGAAAAATTTCTGCTGCTTGGAAGTCCCAGTGAGCACAGTGGCCTCCATCATCCATAAATGGAAGAAGTTTGGAACCACTGGGACTCTTCCTAGAGCTGGCCGGCCGTCTAAACTGAGTAATTGGGGGAGAAGGGCCTTAGTCAGGGAGGTGACCAAGAACCCGATGGTCACTCTGTTAGAGCTCCAGCGTTCCTCTGTGGAGAGACGCGAACCTTCCAGAAGGACAACCATCTCTGCAGCAATCCACCAATCAGGCCTGTATGGTAGAGTGGCCAGACGGAAGCCACTCCTCAGTAAAAGGCACATGGCAGCCCGCCTGGAGTTTACCAAAAGGCACCTGAAGGAGTCTCAGACCATGAGAAACAAAATTCTCTGGTCTGATGAGACAAAGATTGAACTTTTCGGTGTGAATGCCAGGCGTCATATTTGGAGGAAACAAGGCACTGTTCATCACCAGGCCAAAACCACCCCTACAGTGAAGCATGGTGGTGCGAGCATCATGCTGTGGAGATGTTTTTCAACAGCAGGAACTGGGAGGCTAGTCAGGATAGATGGAAAGATTAATGCAGCAATGTACAGAGACGTGCTGGATGAAAACCTGTTCCAGGGCGCTCTTGACTTTAGACTGGGGCGATGGTTCAACTTTCAGCAGGACAACAACCGTAACCACACAGCCAAGATATCAAACAAGTGGCTTCAGGACAACTCTGTGAATGTCCTTGAGTGGCCCAGCCAGAGCCCAGACTTGAATCCAATTGAACATCTCTGGAGAGATCTGAAAATGGCTGTTCACCAATGCTTCCCATCCAACCTGATGGAGCTTGAGAGGTGCTGCAAAGAGGAATGGGCGAAACTGCCTAAAGATAGGTGTGCCAAGCCTGTGGCATCATATTCAAAAAGACTTGAGACTGTAATTGCTGCCAAAGGTGCATCAACAAAGTATTGAGCAAAGGCTGTGAATACTTATGTACATGTGATTTCTTAGTTTTTTATTTTTAATAAATTTGCAAAAATATTAAAAAAAAAAAAAACTTTTTTCACATTGTCATTATGGGGTATTGAGTGTAGAATTTTGAGGAAAAAATGAATTTAATCCATTCTGGAATAAGGCTGTAACATAAAATGTGGAAAAAGTGAAGCGCTGTGAATACTTTCTAAATGCACTGTAAATAAAACTGATATTCTGATTTAAACAATGGTATATTGAAAGCTAAAATAGCCTAACCTAACACAATATTAGCATAATAACAAAATAACTGAAGTTGAGGAATATAAGCTTAAAAATGTTAAATAAAAGATTAAAGCTTAGAAATTCTAGCTTAAAGCTGAAATGGCTTAAAGCAGAACAATGCTATCATAAAGGCTGAAATAGTTTAGTATATTAAAAGTCAAATGTTTTATTAATTTATTAAGAGCTTAACTAAATAAAGACACTGTGTATTTCTTTGTGAACATTTTATAAGAGACAATTTTGCACGACATGGGGCCGTTAAGCACAGTTTGTTAAATCAGCTATTTGTTCATCATCCCCATAAAATGGTTGTATCATTAAATGCTCACTGTGCTGCATGACTTTTGTGTTTTTTCCTTCCACAGTTTCTGTGTGTTCTTTGTGTGTTGTTACTTCTCCAAGCAATTGCCCTTGCCATGGCTCTCATCTTTGAAAAGAAGGTAAACATCATTACACACATTCTTTCACTTTCAAATATTATTGTATCATTTGTCCTGAAAAGATTCAGTTTATTTTACCCTTACATTCACTGAGAATGACTGTTTGTTAGGATACTTGTAATGGAGCTTTGTTTATAAGTGGCCCTTCAGGTGCTTTTACCACATTATGAAGTGAGGCTTAAAAATATCTGCATCTGAGAAAGGCTGTAAATTAATATTTCATGAACATTGTAAGACTTGTCTTCAAATAGCAAAAAGTTTGGAACCACCAAGAGTCTTTCTTGGTCTGTCTTCCAAAGCAAACTAAATAATTGGTGGCAGAAACCCTTGTTGGGGCAGGTAACCAAGAATCCAAAGGGCACCATTTATGTGAACTAGTCTTTTCAGAAGCAAAAAAGATGTATACACCATGCCATCTCTCAACAAAAGGCAGCATGGCTGCTCACTGGGAGTTGTATAAAAACTCCCAAAGTCCTCTGGTCTGACATTTAAACCATTTGGCCATATTTTCCAACAGTGTTTATGAAGAAAAACAGACATGAAGCATCACTTAATTGGAACTATCCCAACAGTCTAGCATGGCAGTTGCTGCATCATGCTGTGGGAATGTTGCTCTGAAGCAGGTACAGTGAACAAATACCTGTAGTTTAATGCCCCAAAAAAATTAAATGCTTTAGGGGAAAAACTTTAAAAGTCCAGGAATGACACAATGGAAGTCTGAATGTGAACCTAAGAGTGGATATCCAACCCCACTCCCCATCCTACCAGGTTGAAACTGAAAAATTCACCAAGAAAAGGAGAAATTTTCAAGCTTTGGGTCTCATTAATTTGAAGATGGATTGTCTTTGCTTCCAGAAGGAATTTAATCAAGTACTAATTGAATCCTTTGAAACTTTAATTTTGCTTTTCATTTTAGTGTATTAGTTCATTTTTTCAAGTACAAGGTTGCTCATTAAAGAGTTCTCTTGACTCATTTCTCATGGACTGAGAGGAACCAAACTTGGCATAATTATTAGTCTTTCCCTACATAGGTACCACCAAAGGTCACATAATTGTCCCATTGCTTTATGCATCTGTGGAAACCTCGCCTGTAGAAGTCTGCAGGTTGCATCAGAAACCACAACTTGACCTAGAAAATCTGCGTTTTCATCGTCTTGGAAGTGTTTGCCCTTCAAAAATGACTTCACAGTTGGAAAGAGCGTGAAATCAGATGGTGTGAGGTCAGGAGAGCAAAGTGGGGCGGGGGGGTGTGTGCAGAAGGATTACATAGCTGCAGGACCACGTTTCCGTCTGGCCAACATGCCAGTTGTGAACTGAGGTGTTGTCTTGCAGGAGGCGTTCACCTTTGATCATTAAACCACGCCTCTTGGTTTTGATGGCCTTCCACAATTTCTGCAGCAGTGAAGTGTATAGTAAGTCCCATTAACTGTAATACCCTTTGCCAGGAAATCCATGAGTCTCTGGATCATAGCGTTGGACCCATTAGTCTGTTGAAGAAGTCCTGCTGGTTTTCTTGGCACATGGCCAAAAGAGCCTAGAAACACATGACTCATTTTTGCTTCGGGGAAGGTGTGAGCACCTGTAAAAGAGAAGCTCTTTTAGAGTTCAGAGCTGCAAATTACGACATGGCCTGTAGAGATATGCATTATTATACATGTGCAAATTTAGACTCCTACAATAACTAGTAGTGGATCGGGGGTAATCTTTAATGAACAGCCCTCTTATATAAAGGTGATAAAGATGTCATATATTAGCATTGTAAGTTCTGACTGGCGTCATCTTTGACAGTGCTGATTCTGATGATATCTTCTGCTTTTTTTCTGCTTCTCTGTCTTTATCCAGACTATTGCCTTATTTCAGAGCAGTATACGAGAAGGAATTAAACACTACTACGATGATCTTGACTTCAAGAACATCTTGGACTATGTGCAACAAATGGTAGTGATATTTTACACAGAAAACACTGAAAAACTGGACATTTATTTGGATGTTGTGGTGACACTTTGTATTCTGTACTAGGCACATGTAATTATGGTCTGTTAGAAGATACTTGGAGGACTCAAGTATTTCATTTTCTTAAGTGTTTGTTCCAGATATATATTTTATTTGTGGCATGAGCCATTTGAAAGAAAAGCATAACCTCATCTGTACTTGTCCCTCAGACCCTTTACATTTCATGATTTCTTTTACTGAAGACATCTAGCAGGTATTTGAAGGCATTTGGCCAGTTTATCCATCCATCTTCTACCGCTTTTCCGGAGGTCCGGGTCGCGGAGGCAGCAGTTCAAGCAGAGAAGCCCATTTGGCCAGTTTATCTAATATAATATTGCTCATGCATGATTGGCCAGATAGGATTTGACAGAAATTTCAATTTTTGTCCCATTATCTCTGAACATGACTGAACCAATTTTTTTTTCCACAATATTTTTTTTTAACCTTTTTTTTTTTTTTTTTTTTTTACAAACATGGCACACACAATCAAACACTAACACTAAAGTAATTTCAGAATCAGAATCAGCTTTATTGGCCAAGTATGCACAACACATACAAGGAATTTGACTTTGGCTAAAAACTTGCTCTCATTGTTCAGGTGGAGGATTTAAATAAGGATTCAATGACAACAGAGTATGTACAGTAAATTACAGTCTGTCCACGTTTCTATAAAAGGATGCAAATATATACAGGAATATATGCAGTTATTTACTCAGACTAACCACACTTTGCAGAAATATATGAAAAAATATACAGTCACACAGTATTTCAATGTGAACTCAGATTCAGTGATATAATGTGAATGAAGTAAAAAGCAGTGTGAGAGTTATGTGCAATGTAATAATGGATGAAAAGTCATGAGTACAGCAACAGGTAGGACTAGGTGAATGTTAGGAGTTCATCAGAGTGATGGCTTGAGGAAAGAAACTGTTCCTGTGACGGGTGGTTTTGACCTTCAGTGATCTGTAACGACGACCAGAAGATAGAAGTTCAAACAGTTTGTGGCCGGGGTGTGATGGGTCAGCACAGATGTTTCCCGCCCGTTTCCTGGTTATGGACCGATATAAGTTCTCAATGGAGGGTAGGTCAGTACCAATGATCCTCTCCGCAGACTTAATGATCCGCTGCAGTCTGGTCTTGTCCTGTTTAGTGGCAGATCCAAACCAGACAGTGATGGAAAAGCAGAGGACAGATTGGATGATGGCGGTGTAGAAGACAACCAGCAGCTCCTGAGGCAAATCAAACTTCTTGAGCTGACGCAGAAAAAACAACCTCTGCTGGGCCTTTTTCCGGACAGTGTCTATATGGGAGGACCACTTCAGGTTCCGGGAGATTGTGGTACCCAGAAACTTGAAGGAGTCCACAGTGGACACTGTGCTGTTGAGGATGGTGAGTGGGGGGAATGAAGGGGGGTGTCGCCTGAAATCCACAGTCATCTCCACCGTTTTGGCTGGGTTAAGTTCAAGATGGTTCTGGCTGCACCAGAGGATCAGCTGCTCCACCTCCCGCCTGTATGCAGACTCATCATCATCCCGGATCAAACCGATGACTGTGGTGTCGTCCGCAAACTTCAGGAGCTTCACCGAAGGGTCCTCTGAGGTGCAGTCATTGGAGTAGAGGGAGAAGAGCAGTGGGGAAAGGACACATCCTTGGGGGGGTACCAGTACTAATTTTTCGGGAGCTGGATGTAAATCTCCCTAGCTTCACCTGTTGCCACCTGTCAGTCAGAAAGCTGGAGATCCACTGGCAGGTGGAGGGGGGCACCTTGAGCTGGAGGAGTTTCTGATGAAGAATGCCTGGGATGATGGTGTTGAACGCTGAGCTGAAGTCGACAAACAGGATCCTGGCGTACGTCCCTGGGGAGTCGAGGTGTTGCAGGATGTAATGTAGTCCCATATTCACTGCATCATCCACTGACCTGTTTGACCGGTAGGCAAACTGCAGTGGGTCCATCAGGGGGCCTGTGATGACCTTCAGGTGGTTCAGCACCAATCTCTCCAAGGATTTCATGACCACAGAGGTCAGGGCAACAGGTCTGTAGTCGTTTAATCCTGTAACAGAGGGTTTCTTGGGAACTGGAATGATGATGGAGCGTTTGAAGCAGGAAGGCACTTCACGCAGCTCCAGTGATCTGTTAAAGATCCGGGTGAAGATGGGGGCCAACTCGTTGGAGCAGACTCTCAGGCAGGACGGAGACACACCATCAGGTCCTGCAGCCTTCTTGATCTTTTGTCTCTGAAAGACCCAGCGCACCTCCTCTTCACAGATCGTTAGTGCTGGTGGGAGGTCAGAGTGGAGGAGGGATGGAGTTCCTGGGGCTGCAGATAATCCTTTTGTGTGGGTGGGAGGTGAGAACTGTAGGTTCTTTTCAAACCTGCAGTAAAAGCTGTTTAGGTCGTTAGCCAGCTGGAGGTTTTCCACAGGGTGGGGGGATGGTCTCCTGTAGTTGGTGATATTCTGCAGGCCTCTCCAGACAGAAGCAGAGTTGTTGGCTGAGAAGTTTTTTTGTAACTTCACACTGTAGCTCCTCTTAGCAAGCCTGATCTCCTTCGTCAGCATGTTTCTGGCCCACTTGTACAGAGTCCAGTCACCAGTCCTGTAGGCCTCCTCCTTGGTCTGACGTAGCTGCTTCAGTTTAGGAATGAACCAGGGTTTATTGTTGTTGTATGTGCAGAAGGTCTTGGTCTGCACACACATGTCCTCGCAGAAACAGATGTATGACGTCACAGTGTCAGTGAGTTCATTTAAGTTAATGGCTGCAGCTTCAAAAACACTCCAATCTGTGCAGTCAAAGCAGGCTTGTAACTCCAGCTTTGATTTCTCAGTCCATTTCTTCACAGTCCTTACAACAGACTTGGAAGTTTTTAGTTTCTGTCTGTATGTTGAAATAAGATGGAGCAGACAGTGGTCAGAAAAACCCAGAGCTGCACGGGGGACGGCATGATAGGCGTTTCTTAAAACTGTGTAACAGTGGTCGAGTGTACTTGTGTCCCTGGTGGGACATTTAATATGCTGTCTGTATTTAGGAAGCTCATTTGTGAGATTAGCTCTATTGAAATCACCCAGAATGATAAGCAGAGAGTCTGGATGTTTTTCCTCCACGTCTATCTGGTCAGCGAGGTGCTGCAGGGCCTCTGTTGTACAAGCAGCAGGCGGGATATAAATTCCGACCAGAATAAATGAGGAGAACTCTCGCGGTGAATAAAAGGGTTTACAGTTTATGAACAGTGACTCTAGGTTAGGGCTACAAAACTTCTTCAACACTGTGACATCAGTACACCAACCTTTGTTTATGTAGAAGCAGATTCCACCACCTTTAGTCTTTCCAGAGAATTCTCGGCTGCGATCAGCCCGAAACAGCTGGAATCCGTCCAGGCGGACCGCGCTGTCCGGGATGTGTTCACTCAGCCAGGACTCCGTGAAACAAAGGGCGCCAGATCTGCTAAAATCCCAGTTTTTGTGAGTCAGGAGCAGCAGTTCATCCATTTCGTTCGCCAAACTGCGAAATTTAAAAATAATAATAAAAAAACACTAACTACAAAAAAAATGTACTAAAAACACCAACAACCACTAACAAAGGCAAGTCATCAATAATGCTCCTAGGTAATCTATTACATAAGTATACATATTAAACATTCACCAATTTGGAATTTGCAAGGTCCACACACATCATTCACCTTCTTCTTCAGAAGTTATGTTTAATTTCTTTACATAATCAATGAAAGGTCTCCATATATTCTCAAACACATTTTCTTTTGATTTCAGTATGTATGTTATTCTTTCTAGTGGAAGGTTTGTTAACATCTGTCTTAACCACTGAGTCACATCTGGTCTATGAGTCTTTTTCCACAGTAGTGCAATACATTTTTTGGCATTAAGCAAACTGAGGTCTATGAATGCTCTTTCACTCTTATTAAAGTTATGCTTTTCTGGATACAGACCCAACAAAAACAGTTTAGGGTTCAATGTGAATTGTTTTGAAATTATTTTTTCAATTGTTACCCTCACCTCTTCCCAAAACATTCTGATTTTTCTACATTCCCATAAACAGTGAAATAGGGTTCCTTTACTTTCCATACATTTTGTGCATGTATCTGGTATGTTTTTATTATATCTATTTAACTCCACTGGTGTAACATACATCCGCATTAACCATTTAAAATGTATCAATTTAAGACGTACATTTATTGATTTGGTTTGAGCTTCTGTACAAGCCAATTCCCATTGTTCGTCTGAAATTTCAATTTGCAGGTCTTCTTTCCAATAATTCAGTCTTTTCTGTGAGTTTTCACTTGAATAGTGTCAATGAGTTATAAAACTCTGAAATAATACCCTTTCTCTTACTATCTTTTGTCAAAAATTTTTCCAAGGATGAAGAAGTAGGTCGGGTGAGAGCATTATTTTGATTTGATTGAATAAAATTCCTAAGCTGAAGATATTTAAAAAAAATGTGTTCTATTAAGATTGAATTTGATCCTCAGTTCTTCAAAAGACATTATGTTATCTGAACGTGACAAATATAAGTCTTGAATCTTTTGAATCCTTTTTAAATTCCATACTTTAAATACAGCATCTGCTCTCCCTGGTGTAAAATATTGATTACCCCATATTGGGCTAAATTGTGACAATAAGTGTGGTTCTTTTAAATATTTTTTGGTTTCACACCATATTTTGATCATATGCTTTACAATTGGATTTTTAACTTGTTTCTGTAATTTTTTAGCCGAGTCTGAGTATATGAATAAGGGAAGAGGTAAAGGTAAATTGTATGATTCCATTTCAGTCCAGTGAGGGAGATCATTTGATGAAAAATAATATGTCATAGACCTCAGTTGTGCTGACCAGTAATACAACATAAAGTCTGGACATTTCAGACCTCCACGATCAAATGGTAAATATAGTAAGGACAGACGTAATCTAGCCTTCCTGTTGTTCCATATAAATTCCACTACCTTTTTTTTTAATTCTTGAGAATAGATCTGAAGGTGGTGGTAAAGGAATGTTTTGAAATAAATAAAGTATTTTTGGTAAGATATTACTTTTAAATGTATTAATTCTCCCGATCATCGACATTGGTAGTGACATCCATCTCTGAAGTAACTCGTTAATATCTGTCATCAAGGCTTCATAGTTGGCACTGGCGACTGATTCTAGCTTAGGCAAAATTTGAATTCCTAAATATTTAAACTGATTTACAACATTGAATTGATTTACCTCAGGAGCTGGGTGATTTCTCTGAGTCTCATTTAGCATTAATATTGAAGATTTAGTTTTATTTATTTTATATCCTGATATTTCCCCAAAGTTCTTTATTAAATTTAACAAGGTCGGAATTGATTTTTTAAAATTCGACATAAACAAAATTATGTCATCGGCATACAGGGAGATTTTATGTTCTGTTGGTCCTACTTTAATTCCATATATTTGTGGATGTAAACGTACTGCCATCGCTAAAGGTTCAATTGCCATAGTAAACAATAAGGGTGAAAGTGGACAGCCTTGTCGACATCCTCTATTGATTTTTATTGATTTTGGGATATTGCTGTTTGTTAGGATTTCTGCTGTAGCATTATTGTATATTATCTGAACCCATTTTATGAAATTATTTCCAAGTCCAAACCTTTGTAGGACTTCATAAAGATAGGGCCATTCGACCCTATCAAAGGCCTTTTCGGCGTCCAATGATAGGAGAGCTGTATCCGGTGCTTCTTTATTGGAATAAATAATATTAAATAGTCTTCTTACATTATGGAAGCCTTGTCTTCCCATTATAAAGCCATTCTGATCTTGGTTAATAACATTTGGTAATATTTCTTGTAGTCGTCTTGCTAAAATTTTACAGATTATCTTAAGGTCAGCATTTAATAGGCTTATTGGTCTCATGTTTTCACATTTATTAGGGGGTTTACCTGGTTGTGGCAACAGTATAATTAAGGCATTATTCATGTATGGTGGTAAATTACTATTTTGAAATGCTTCTAAAACCATTTCCAAAAGTGGTTTTATTAATTTATTCTTAAATTTTTTATAGAGGTCAACTGGAAGACCATCTGGTCCTGCTCTTTTTCCTGATTTCATATTATCAA
The DNA here is from genome assembly GCA_020510985.1 of Pholidichthys leucotaenia. Classification (NCBI taxonomy): domain Eukaryota; kingdom Metazoa; phylum Chordata; class Actinopteri; order Cichliformes; family Pholidichthyidae; genus Pholidichthys; species Pholidichthys leucotaenia. Next base: position 167,742,999 of record CM035838.1, on the reverse strand, counting down.
TAGCTAGCCCAACTTCTTCTTGACTAATTTTAGACTTCAGTATCTCCCTGTTTTCATTTGGAATACACGGTATAGATAATCCACCCAAAAACCCATTTAGTTTTGTTAAGTCAGTTTCATTTTTTGTATCATATAGTTTTTCATAATAATCTCTAAAGGCACTATTAATTTCTAAAGGATCTATAACTGCCTGTCCGTTACTTATAATACTGGTAATTGGTGTTTTAAATTCTAATTGTTTAATCTGCCATGCCAATAATTTTCCTGATTTTTCACCTTGTTCATAAAAAGTTTGCTTCAATCTTAGAAGACTCGAGGCAGCTCTATTCGCTGATTTTTTGTCATATTCAGCTCTCAAAATCAGTAATTCGTTCTCTAACTTTGGGTTACTTCCTGCATACACTTTTTCTTGAAGAATTTTTATTTTACGTTCCAATTGGACTCTCTCCTCTCGAGTCTTCTTAGATTTTGAACCTGTATAACTAATAATATGCCCCCTTATAAAAGCTTTGAAAGCCTCCCACTTTATACATGCTGATGTTTGTGTAGTATTGATATCAAAGAACTCATCTATCTGTTTTTCTATGTACTTAACAAATTCCTCATCCTGAAGCCATTTATGCTGAAAATACCACCTACCTGGATCCTTTGTCAATTTCTTATCTACATATATTAGACAGCAGGGTGCATGATCAGAGATCACGATGTTATCATAGAAACAGTTTAGATTAAGAATTATTAACGCTTTGATCTATGATCAATAAGGAGTTTGAGATTACCTTGCAATATAAACATGCTCATACAGAGAAGCAAAAACATGGATGGTTGAACATTCATCCTACAAACTACACAAAAACAAATTCCCTTTCCCCACATTCGTGGTAATTCCCCCAAAATCAAAAAAATTCCGTCTCCCGTTATAGCTAGTGACTGTTCCACACCTGCGAGGATCAGTCAAACCATTCTCTCTTTCTCCTCTCAATCACCCTGACTCTACTACTTTTTTAATGACATTAACTCTCTTCTCTAGTTTTTCAAGTTTTATAGCAACTTTGTACATCATAGCTTTTTTTTTTTTAATATATAATACAATCTGTATTTTGTAGACATGTTATATGTTTCAGATCAATCAGATGCCTGTACAAATGATTAAATGTTCTACCTTTATCATGTTCATGCTTAGCTCCCACCAGTCTCCTTTTGGATCTGCTTAATGAGCTCCTGCACCTCTTGAGGGGTCTTGAAGGTGTGGGTTCTGCCCTTATATGTGACCAGCAGTCTTGCCGGATGAATCACTCCGTGACGAATTCCGAGGTTGCACAGCTCTTTACGGGCGGGGTCGAACTGCCTCCTTAATTGTTGAATTCTTGTGGCCAAATCTGGGTAGAATCGCACCTGTTGATCCTGGTATTTAATTTCCCCTTTAGCTCGCGCCGCGTTGGTGACCGTCATCTTGTCTCTATAGCTGAGGAACTTCATAATCAGTGTCCTCGGTGGTGTCTTATTGTCTCTCGGTGGGCCGATTCGGTGAGCGCTCTCTAAGACGACCGATGACTGCAGGTCCGCGTTGTTCAGCGCTTCTGGAATCCACCAAAAAGGAACATGGGTCCCGTCCCTCCGCTCCGTCCGGGAGACCCACCAGCCTCAAATTATTCCGTCGCGAGCGGGATTCTAAGTCCAGGACATTATCTTCCAGACGTTTACATTTTAATTCCAGTGTTTGCACCTTTGATTGTAGGCTGGTGACGTCATCTTCAGTGCTTGAGATTCGGAGCTCCGCCTGCGATACTCGTTCCATACAGTCGCTTATTTCCTTTCTCATTCCTTCTATCGCTGCTATAATCCCATCAAACTTAGACGAAAAGTCTGCTCTCATGGAGCTGATGGCAGCAAGCACCGCATTTGTCCCCTCCTCAGCAGTTACCGCTCCGCCGCTGGGTCCCTCCTCCGCCATAGTCTCTGGAGATTTTTCTGCTTCGTCTCGAGCGTGGAAGTCTGTTAGTTTGGATTGTTTTGTCGAATTACTTTTTCCTCCGCCTAATTTCCCAGCCTTGGTCTTTACCATATCCGCGCCTAAACGCTGGGATAGGTTTTTGTTCTAATTAAGAGAGTTTTAGCCTACTTTTTATTTTTAGGAGCAGAGCAGTGTGAAACACGTCTTCCTACGTGGCCGCCATAACCGGAAGTCCGACTGAACCAATTTTTAATTTACTTAACCAAACCGTTACACTAAAGTTGTAACAGTTCTGGCAGTTGTCATTTGGCTTTCATTTTAACGTCTTTTCAGCTGTCAGAAATTCCTCTGTGTGGAAAAATGTGCACAATTTACTGAATTATTGTTAAATATCAGCTCTGGTCAAAAATTTCTTGGAAATCTGTAGATTAATTTTTCGACTGCTGACAGACAAATCAACTGATAAGATATGTAGAACATTAAAAAATGGGATTTGAGTACTAAAAAATATGTTGGAACTAGGGCTGCCGTATTACAGCAATGGAGTCCGTTAGTTGTCAGTTATGCAGAGGGCATTTATTCCAATGCAGTCAGGTAATATTTAATATTTAGCAATAAGTATTTCCCCCAGTCTCTGAGTCACTGCGACTAAATCACACTCCCCTTCCAAAAACAATACAAGACGACCTTGCGCGTTGGAGCACATTACCTGTATCACTAATGGGAAGAGTCGCAACCGTTAAAATGATGGTCCTTCCTAAAATCAGTTATCTATTTTCAGTGATTCCTGGTTTAAGTCTCTAGACTCAAATATAAGTAATTTTTTTATGGAAGGATAAACGATCACGGATCAGTTTAAAAACAAAAAGCAAAAGAGTACGGAGGTTTAGATTTAACAAATTTTTTAAATTACTTCTTAGCCAATAGATTGCAGTTTGTTTCTAACTGGACAGAATCAACCCCACTAGGAAACCCAGGGTTAGATGCTGAACGGGCTCTCTGTGGGTCACTAAATATCTCTGACTTACCTTTCATGAGCCCCTGTATCAAGCGCCATGACTGTTTTAAAAGCATTAACATTAGCTCCTCTCTGACAGCCTGGTGGAAATTTTTAAAAATAACTGGGTCTTCACTTGTCCCTTGTAAACTCACAGCCATTTGGAATAATCCTGATATCCCGCAATAAAAGAGGATGTTAAATTTTCCACGATGGTGTGAAAAAGGAATAAAAAAAAAAACTTTGAACAGCTTATTCGAGGTGGAAACTTTATCCAATCTGAGGAACTGGTGTCACAGTATGACATCAGTGATAAAAAGTTTCTTGAATACCAACAGCTTAAATCCATAATAAAAGCAAGATTCAATTTCAACCAGATAGATTTAGAGGTACCAGGTAAGGTGACAGAGTTTCTGAATCTTAGTTCTCCTAAATTGATATCAAAAATACACGGACTATTATCAAAACTGGATGAGTCAGTATCTCTTCCAAAATTAAAATGGGAGACAGACCTATCAATAAAGATGAAGGCCTCTGAACACAGATATGTTTAAACACCTTTAAGATGACTAAAAATTCTAATTTACAACTCATACAGTACAAAGTTTCACATAGAACTCATTACACAGGACAAAGGATGTTCAAAATGGGCCTGAGTCACACAAATACCTGCTCCCACTGCACCAGCAACGTCCCGGATAGTTACATGTATATTTTGTGGTCCTGTGCATCGGTCCAAAAGTTCTGGCAGGAGACATGTGAAGACTTATCGGCATGGCTATGGTAGCATATCCCAACCTCTCCCACACTTTCCGTACTGAGTGGTTTAAATAAAATATAGAGTTAAAGATGTCACTCATGGTTCTCACTGCCTTATGCATCGCAAAGAAAGCTATCATGAATTGAAAATCAAGAAGTAATTTATGTACAACTCACTATAAGAACCTCCTATTAGATTATATTAGTCTGGAGAGAATGTCTGCCTCCTCTAAAAACCATTTGGCTAAATTCAATTCTCTCTGGTCTCTGCTTATTGATTCTATAACCTGAGGGGTGGCAGGTGGTGGCTCGCTCTCCTTGGCAACTCTGGCAGCAAACTGCATCCTGACTGCAAGGGGTGGCCTGGCAGGGGGGGCCTTGCCTTGCCTCCCAGGTGAGGCTGGGTCTGGCCTTGGGCCCTGGTGCTGGGGGGACCGTTCCCCCTCTGGGCTGGGGTTGGGTGTGCGCTGGTGGTGTGGGCCAGCCCCAGTGCATCCCCACATGGTGGGGTTGCGCCCTCCTCAGGGCCCCAGCAGCACTCTGGGGACTGGTGCCTGTGCCTCCCCCCTCCCCCGGGGCCTACGGGTGTGGGTGTGTGTACAATGGTGTGAAAAAGTGTTTGCCCTCTACCTGATTTCTCTTTTTTTTTATATATATATATATATATTTGTTGCACTTATATGTTTCTGTGAAAAAGTGATTGCCCCCTAAACCTAATAACTGGTTGGGCCACCCTTGGCAGCAACAACTGCAATCAAGTGTTTGCGATAACTGGCAATGAGTCTTTTACAGCGCTGTGGAGGAATTTTGGCCCACTCATCTTTCTAGAATTGTTGTAATTCGGTCACATTGGAGAGTTTTCAAGCATGAACCACGTTTTTAAGGTCATGCCACAGCATCTCAATCGGATTCAGGTCAGGACTTTGACTACGCCACTCCAAAGTCTTCATTTTGTTTTTCTTAAGCCATTCAGAGATGGACTTGCTGGTGTGTTTTGGATCATTGTCCTGCTGCAGATCCCAAGTGCCCTTCAGCTTGAGGTCACAAACAGATGGCCGGACATTCTTCTTCAGGATTTTTTGTTAGACAGCAGAATTCATGGTTCCATTTACCACAACAAGTCTTCCAGGTCCTGAAGCAGCACCCCTTCAGCAGCGCACACACCTTCCAGAAAGTTCAACTTTTGTCCCATCAGTCCCATAAGTATTTTCCCTAAAGTCTTGGGAATCATCAAGATGTTTTCTGACAAACTGAGACGAGGCTTTATGTTGTTTTTGCTCAGCAGTGGTTTTCGTCTTGGAACTCCATGCAGGCCATTTTTGCCCCGTCTCCTTCTTATGGTGGAGTCATGAACACTGACCTTAACTGAGGGAAATGAGGCCTGCAGTTCGTTGGCTGTTGTAGTGGGGTCTGTTGTGGCCTCTTGGATGAGTCGTTGCTGTGCTCCTGTGGTAATTTTGGTCGGCCGGCCGGCCACTCCAGGGAGGGTTCACCACTGTTCCATGTTTTCATCATTTGTGGATAATGGCTCTCACTGTGGTTCAATGGAGTCCCAAAGCTTTAGAAATGGCTTTATAACCTTTTCCAGACTGATCTCAATTACTTTGTTTCTCATTTGTTCCTGAATTTCTTTGGATCGCAGCATGATGTCCAGCTTTTGAGGATCTTTTGGTCTACTTCACTTTGTCAGGCAGGTCCTATTTAAGTGATTTCTTGATTGGGAACAGGTGTGGCAGTAGTCAGGCCTGGATGTAGCTAGAGAAATTGAACTCATCTTTCCAAAGAGATGATAAACCGCAGTTAATTTATGTTTTAACGGGGGGGGGGGGGGGTCCCCTTAATAATAAACACCTTCATTTAAAAATTGCATTTTGTGTTTACTTGTGTTATCTTTGTCTAATATTTAAATTTGCTTGATGATCTGAAACATTTAAGTGTGACAAACATACAAAAAAGTGAGAAATCAGGAAGGGGCAAACACTTTTTCACACCTGTGTATGTAATTCAATTCAATTCAATTCAACTTTATTTATATAGCGCCATTTCACAACAACAGTCATCTCATAGCACTATCAACTGTAGGGGGGACCCCCACAGTTGCAGAAAGACCCCAGCAATCAGGCGATCCCCTGTGAGCAAGCACTTGGCGACGGTGGAGAGGAAAAACTCCCTTTTAACAGGAAGAAACCTCCAGCAGAACCAGGCTCAGGGAGGGGCAGTCATCTGCTGCGACTGGCTGGGGGGTGAGGGGATAGAGAAGAAGAAAAGAACAGACATGTAGAGAGCAAACAGTACGATGGGGACTCAATCTATGGGAGAGAACAAACAAATGTTAATGACCAGCAAAAAAAAAATATTTCATAGAGAGTGAGGAAAGGAGTGAGGCCCAGTGCATTACTGGAGGTCCCCCGGCTGACTAAACCTATTAGCAGCATAACTAAGGGAGGGTTCAGAAACACATGATCCCTCCCTAATTGTTGGCTAGATCAAAAAGGTAGGTTTTAACCCTATTCTTAAAAACAGAGATCGAGTCTGACTCCCGAATCCAGATTGGCAACTGATTCCACAGGAGAGGAGCTTGATAACTGAAGGCTCTGCCTCCCATTGTACTTTTGGAGATTCTAGGTATTACAAGTAATCCTGCATTTTGGGAGCGTAGTGCTCTGTTAGGATAATACGGTAGTATCAGATCTTTTAAATAAAAAGGAGCCTGATTGTTTAGAGCTTTGTAAGTGAGAAGAAGGATTTTAAACTTAATTCTAAACGCTATGGGAAGCCAATGAAGGGAGGCCAGAACTGGAGAGATATGATCTCTCTTTCTAGTACCTGTTAAAACTCTTGCTGCAGCATTTTGGATCAGCTGAAGACTTTTTAAAGATGTTTTAGGACAGCCTGATAATAAAGAATTACAATAATCTAATCTCGAGCTAACAAAAGCGTGGATCAGCTTCTCAGCATCACTCTGAGACAAGATGCTCCTAATCTTGGCAATATTACGCAAATGATAGAAGGCAGTCTTAGAAACAAATTTAATATGTGAATTGAAGGACAAATCCTGATCAAAAATAACTCCAAGGTTCCTCACAGAGCTATTAAGAGAAAGAGTAACTGCGTCCAAACTGAAAGTTTGATTTGGAAAGGAATTTCTAAGGTTTTTTGGACCAACAAGAATGACTTCAGTCTTATCTGAATTTAATAGCAGGAAATTACAAGTCATCCAAGCTTTGATTTCCTTAAGACAGGCTTCTAACTTGGCTAATTGATTAGTATCATCTGGCTTCATTGACAAGTATAATTGTGTGTCATCTGCATAACAGTGAAAATGTATACAGTGCTTTCTAATAATGTTGCCTAACGGAAGCATATATAAACTAAAAAGAGTAGGGCCAAGCACAGATCCCTGTGGAACTCCATGACTAAGCTTTGAGCTGAGAGAAAACTCATCATTTACATGAACAAACTGGAACCTATCAGATAAATAAGATCTAAACCACTGCAACGAAGTTCCATTAAGTCCAACATAGTGTTCTAATCTATCAAGTAGAATATTATGATCAATAGTATCAAAAGCTGCACTAAGATCTAAAAGGACAAGTACAGAAACTAGTCCATTATCAGATGCAATGAGGAGGTCGTTAGTGACCGTATGTGTGTGTGCGTGCATGTGTGAGTGTGTGTACACATGCGTATGTGCAGGTGTGCGTGAGCATGGGGGTGTGTGGGTGTGGATATGGGTGCATGCATGTGTGTGTGAACGTGTGGGTATGTGTGTTGGGTGTAATGTGAGGTTGTGTGTGGGTATAGGTGGACATATGTGATGGTATATGTATACACATGTGAGGTTGGGCGTGTGTGTGTATGTGTGGATGCAAGTTCCTGTGGGTGGACATGCAGGGGTGGAGGGTGTGTATGTGAAGGGGAAGACATCGTTGGGCGGCAGGGGGTAGGGCGGGATGTCTGGTGGCCTGGGGGGTGGCGGTTCGGGTCCTGCTCTTCCCAGCCATCATGCAGTTGTGTCCCGGGGCAGGGCGCTTTGCTGCCTTGCCTCCGGTGTCCGTGGCGTCGGGTACGGGTGTGTGTGGGAACTCGAGGGTGGCCGGGGGAGCCGTTGGCACGGTTTGCAGCCGTGTTTCCATCAGTTTGCCCCAGGGCAGCTGTGGCTGCAGGGTAGCTTGCCGCTGTTGATGCTTGTCTGGGGTGGATGGTTAGTGGGCTTGCGGTGGGCGCTCTGGGGTGTTGCTTGGCATGTGGAGCACCCTATGGGTCCGGGTCATTATTATTGTTAATATTATGTTTATTTGTGTGTACAAGATGTGTGAGTGTGGCTACCCCATCATGCCTGTGGTGCTGGTGTGCACCGGAGTGCGACACTGGCGGGTCCTAGGCTGCATGGCCTGGTGGCCCTCGCCCTGGGATTGGATTTGCGGGCAGTGGGTGGCCTCCAGAGACAGTTTGCGAGCTGGCTTCTGGGGGGATGGGCTTTCCTTGGGACTGCCTCCCTCCCAGTCCTACCTCTCCCCAATTCTGGGTAGAGCATACATCTTATTGCATACCCTTAGGGTTTTAGGGTGAGGGTGTGCCGTACGGTGTTGGTGAGGAGGATCCCTCTGTCTACTGCACAGTGGGGCCACCCTCACCTCAATTTTAATTGCACTGTAGACACTGAGGGCTTGGAGAGATGGGAGCCCCGCTGCGCATAGCAGTGGCTAGTGGTGCCCTAATACACTATCCCCCCAATTTTTACTCCTCTTTGGTAGTTCACACACCTGCACACAATCGCACCACACAACTAACACTCACCCATCACAATTTGCGCATGGGGGGTGAGGGGGTGGGGGTCTTCCCCCACCACTGCTTGCCCTCCTTCTGCCTTGGTCCTGGCTGGTGTCCTGGGGCTCGTCATGTTGTCATCATCTCTGGGCGCTGCCGAATGAATAGGTGTGAGCAAGGGAGTGAGACAGTGAGTGAGTAAGTGAGAGTGAGGGAGTGATGAGTAGAGATGGTGGTGGTGGGTTGGATTTGTGTTGCACTTTGCATGTCAGGTGGTATCTTACAGTGCTTGTAGTGGTCCGTTGATCAGTCGCTCCGGGTGGGCGTTGGTGGTGGTGGTGGTGGTCTGCTTCTGTGGTCACGGCCACCCCAGGGCGGGTTGGCAGGGGTGTGGCTGCTGGTCTGCACCAGTGGTCTCCCCAGCTGCTGCCGGGCATTGGTGTGTGTTAAGGGTGAATAAGTGTGGGTGAGTGTGTGGGGGAGAGCATGAGTGGATGTGAGTCGGAGCGCGAGTGAGAGTATGTGTATGGGTGAGTGTGGGTGGGTGCAGGTGGCTGTGAGGGCAAGAAGGAGTAGAAACGAGATTGAGCGGGTACGGAAGTGGGTGAGAGGTCTGGATGTGGGAGTGCGAGTGTAGGATTGTGTGGGAGAGAGGGCAAGTGAGAGAGAGAGTGAGTGTGTGGGAGAGTGTGAATGCGTGGGAATGGGTGTGTGCTGGTCGGGGGGTGCTGGACTGAGGGGGTGGCACCTCCTGGCCGCGTGGGCTCCCTTGGGCTAGGGCTCCTGGCCCGCCATGGGGCTCCTGCGCCTTGCTGCCGCCTTGCTTGGGTGTGGGGGCCTGGGAGTTCCCGGGGTGTGTGTCGGGGGTGCTGGGATGGGCACAAGCCCACTGTGTGGGTGTCTGGGGGGTCTTCAGCCCAGAGGGGGGCCGCTGGCCTTCCGGTGCCTGGGGCACAGGGGCTGGCTGGTCCTGGGGCGGAGGCGTGCCTGGCCCAGCCGTCCCTCCTGGGACAGATGCTTGGTTGTCCTGGGGCTTGTTGGCCTTGAGACATTTGTGCTCTGTGGGGATTGATGGCGCTGTCTTGCTTGTTCGGGATTTCCAGGGGAGAGGGGTGCTGTGACCTGCCACCCTCTTTGTATGTTTCCTGGCAAACCACTCACATGCACACACCTACTTTGCGCACGCTGTCATACACATGCACACACACATACATCTCTCCTTTAACGGGTGCAGATACCAGACTCGTGATGAGACCTTTTCAGAAGAACAGTCTGTCTTCTGTATGTTTCAGTTGTGTTGGTCTGTTTGTCCTCTTTGTTCCTCTCTTTTCTTTCCCTTTCTCCATTCCCCCCATCAGGTCCTTCATGGGTAAAACAATTTAAATAAAGTATTAAAAGTTATTACTAAAGGAGTTTATAAATAACATACAGTACATGTAAGTGTTGTTATAAAATTATATATTTTCTGTACGTTACATGTTGGTTGTTGCAACTGTATAGTTTGTTGAAATTTATTGTTTCCTGACCGGAACTGATGTTTCCGTCTGGAGTGCCGCTGGGATTGTTTTTATTGTAGCACATAGCGGAAATGAGAAGAACGCTGTGCCACGTTATTCAGCTATCTGGCACTTAAGTTTGATTGAAGATTGAAGCCAAGCAGTTTGTTTTACCTTCAGAACTCTTTTCATGACAAGCGGCCAACGAGGTATTTGTTTTGTAACTTGTTTATATTATTTCGCTCTGTACTGTATACAGTTCTCACGGCGTGACGATGAGGGAGGTGCATAAGTCCCAATAAACGCCCGTTTAAAAGAACCAACCTGTGTCTGTTGTCGTGAAGAGAGCTACAGTGAGAACTCGCCTGCTCAACACGGGTAACAAGGACTCCGAGATCACGGCGGGTAGCGAGGAGAGGAAGATCCAGGTCGTCAGTTAAGCAAGTCCATACCGCACTGTCGTCATAGCAACCGCAAGTAACGGCCGTTAGACTGTGTTAAAGCGCAATTTTACAAGTTAAAGCCAAAAGGCGCTCCACCTCAAGTTTCAAGTTAAGGTGGTGTGAGAAGGGGTTTAACTTGGACATTGCAATAAGGACTCAGATCTATCAGCTTGTGTGCTATTTAGCTGTTGTGGCTGGAGATTATCAGATGTCCTGATTTTCACTGCTTGCTTCATGTTACAAGGTTAAAGTCAATGTTAAATTTATATGTAAATTAACAATCTTTGATGAAGACTTCCGGTTATGGCTGCCACGTAGGACGGACGTGTCTCGCTCTGCTCTGCTCCTGGAAAAAAAAAAATCGGCAAATAACTCTCTCATTTGGGACAGAATGTATCCCAGCATTTGGGCGAGGATATGTCGGCGAAGCCTAAGGCTGGAAAACCAGGAAAAGGAAAAAGCGAGCCGCCGAAACAGTCCAAATTAACGGACTTTCAGGTCTGTGACGCAGCAAACAAAACTCCATATATGGCGGAGGAGGCTGGCAACGCTGCGATTTCTGCGGGGAATGGCGCAGATGCGCTGATGGCAGCCATGAGTTCAATGAGAGCGGACTTTTCCTCTAGATTTGATGGGATTATGACAGCGTTGGAAGGAATAAGAAAGGAATTGGGTGACTGTGTAGAACGAACGGCGCAGATGGAGCTCCGTCTCGCTAGTGCTGAAGATGACGTCACCCGTCTTCAATTAAAGGTGCGCACTTTGGAAAAAAAAAATAAATCTCTGGAAGATAATATTTTGGATTTGGAATCTCGGTCGAGACAGAATAATTTGAGGCTGGTGGGTCTTCCAGAGGAATCAGAAGGTCGGGACGTATGTTCCTTTCTGGAAAAGTGGATTCCGGAGGTGCTGGGCAGCGAGGAGTTGCAATCAGCAGTGGTTCTGGAAAAAGCACATCGTATTGGCCCACGGAGAGATAAGGGACCGCCGAGGACCTTAATTATGAAGTTTCTTAGTAACAGAGACAGGATGAAGATCTTCAACGCTGCACGTGCTAAAGGAGAGATTAAACACCAGGACCAGCAGGTGCGGTTCTACCCAGATTTGGCCACAGGAATCCAGCAATTGAGGAAGCAGTTTGATCCCGTACGTAAGGAGCTGCGCAACCTTGGGATTCGTCATGGTGTAATCTATCCTGCGAGACTGCTGACCACGTATGAGGGCAGAACCCACATCTTCAAGACCCCAGAGGAGGCGCAGGAGTTCATCAAGAAGATCAAAGAAGAAGAAGAGACTGGTGGGAGCTAAGCATGAACAAAATATAAGGTAGAATAATTAAGCATTTGCACAGGCATCTGACTGACTTGAAGTAAATAGTAAGTTTACAAAATATAGATTGTATTATATATTAAAAAAACAAAACAAACAAACAAAAAAAAAAAAAACTATGATGTACAAAGTTGTTAAAAATTTTGGAGTTAAGTTGGAAAACTACAGAGGAGAGTTAATGTTACGTCATTAAAAGCAGTAGAGTTAGGGTGATTGGGAGGATGAAGAAGGAGTGGCTTAGGCTGTTCCCCGTGGGTGTGGAACGGTCGATGGCTATATCGGGAGACAGAATTTTTCTTTTGATTTTGGGGGGTTTGCCACAAGTGTGGGAAGGGGAAATTTGTTTGTGTGTAGTTTGTAGGATGAATGTTCAACCACTCATGTTTTTGCTTCTCTGTATGAGCATGTTTACACTGCAAGGTAATCCCAAACTCTCTATTGATCATGGACCAAAGTGTTAATCTTAATTTAACTTCATGGAATTGCAGAGGTCTACAAAATTTAAAAAAACTTAAACAAGTTATGAATAAAATAAAGGACATGGGTTCAAGAATTGTGTTTTTACAAGAAACTCATCTGATAGAGGAGGATGTTAAAAGAATTAGGAGTAGATGGCAGGGAAGTGTATTCACCTCTTCATTTTCATCCCGAGCCAGGGGAGTTATGACTCTCATACATAAATCAGTTCCTTTTCAGGTGAAAAATGTAATTGGAGACAAATTTGGAAGATATGTAATCATTCAAGGTTCTTTGCTATTAGAAAATATAAATCTTGTGAACTTATATGGTCCCAATATAGATGATCAGAAGTTCTTTGCTAATTTATTTCTCATCTTATCATCACTTACAGGGCAACATATAATAGCAGGGGATTTTAATTGTACATTGAATCCAGGTGTGGATAGATCAACAGGACTGGATTGTACGCACATTGGATGTAGGATGACTATTAATCATTTTATGAAAGAATTGAGATTGTTAGATATATGGAGAGAAATGAAACCACAAGTTAAAGCCTATTCTTGTTATTCCAGTACCTACAAGACATTCTCACGTATTGATTATTTTTTGATTTCCACAGAATTAAGGTCCAAGATTCAAAACTGCTTTTATGATAACATCGTGATCTCTGATCATGCACCCTGTTGTCTAATATATGTAGATAAAAAATTGACAAAGGAATCAGGTAGATGGCAATTTCAGCATAAATGGCTTCAGGATGAGGAATTTGTCAAGTATATAGAAAAACAGATAGACGAGTTCTTTGACATCAATACTACACAAACATCAGCATGTGTAAAGTGGGAGGCTTTCAAAGCTTTTATTAGGGGACATATTATTAGTTATACAGGATCAAAATCTAAGAAGACTCGAGAGGAGAGAGCTAAATTGGAACATAAAATAAAAAATCTTCAGGAAAAAGTGTATGCAGGAAGTGACCCAAGGTTGGAGAATGAATTACTGATTTTGAGAGCTGAATACGACAAAAAATCAGCGAATAGAGCTGCCTCGAGTCTTCTAAGATTGAAACAATCTTTTTATGAACAAGGTGAAAAATCAGGAAAATTATTAGCATGGCAGATTAAACAATTGGAAATTAAAACACCAATTACCAGTATTATAAGTAACGGACAGGTAGTTATAGATCCTTTAGAAATTAATAGAACCTTTAGAGATTACTATGAAAAATTATATGATACCAAAAATGAACCTGATTTAACAAAACTAAATGGGTTTTTGAACGAACTATCTATACCGTGTATTCCAAATGAAAACAGGGAGATATTGGAGTCTAAAATTAGTCAAGAAGAAGTTGGGCTAGCCATTGATAATATGAAATCAGGAAAAAGTGCAGGACCAGATGGTCTTCCAGTTGACCTTTATAAAAAATTTAAGAATAAATTAATAAAACCTTTTTTGGAAATGGTTTTAGAAGCATTTCAAAATAATAATTTACCATCATACATAAATAATGCCTTAATTATACTGCTGCCAAAACCAGGTAAGCCCTCTAATAAATGTGAAAATATGAGACCAATAAGCCTATTAAACGCCGACCTTAAGATAATCTGTAAAATTTTAGCAAGACGAATACAAGAAATTTTACCAAATATTATTAATCGAGATCAGAATGGCTTTATAAAGGGTAGACAAGGCTTCCATAATGTAAGAAGACTATTTAATATTATTTATTTTAATAAAGAAGCACCGGATACAGCTCTCCTATCATTGGACGCCGAAAAGGCCTTTGATAGAGTTGAATGGCCCTTTCTTTTTGAAGTCCTACAAAGGTTTGGACTTGGAAATAATTTCATAAAATGGGTTCAAATAATATACAATAATGCTACAGCAGAAATCCTAACAAATAACAATATTTCAAAACCAATAAAAATCAATAGAGGATGTCGACAAGGCTGTCCACTTTCACCTTTACTGTTTACTATGGCAATTGAACCTTTAGCGATAGCGATACATTTACATTCACAAATATATGGAATTAAAGTTGGACCAACAGAACATAAAATCTCCCTGTACGCCGATGATATAATTTTGTTTATGTCGAATCTAAAAAAATCAATTCCAACCTTGTTGAATTTAATAAAGAATTTTGGGGAAATATCAGGATATAAAATAAATAAAACTAAATCTTCAATATTAATGCTAAATGAGACCCAGAGAAATTACCCAGCCCCTGAGGTAAATCAATTCAATGTTGTAAATCAGTTTAAATATTTAGGAATCCAAATTATGCCTAAGCTAGAATCAGTCGCCAGTGTCAACTATGAAGCCTTAATGTCAGATATCAGTGAGTTAACTCAGAGATGGATGTCACTACCAACGTCGATGATCGGGAGAATCAATATACTTAAAAGTAATATTTTACCTAAAATACTTTATTTATTTCAATACATTCCCTTATCACCACCTTTAGATCTATTCTCAAGAATAAAAAAAAAGTTAGTGGAATTTATATGGAACAACAGGAGGGCTAGATTACGTTTGTCTTTATTATATTTACCATTTGATCGTGGAGGTCTGAAATGTCCAAATTTTATGTTGTATTATTGGTCGGCACAACTGAGGTCTATGACATATTATTTTTCATCAAATGATCTCCCTCACTGGACTGAAATGGAATCATACAATTTACCTTTACCTCTTCCCATATTCATATACTCAGATTCGGCAAAAAAAATTACAAAAACAAGTTAAAAATCCATTTGTAAAGCATATGATCAAAATATGGTGTGAAGCTAAAAACTATTTAAAAGAACCACAGTTATTGTCACAATTTAGTCCAATATGGGGTAATCAATATTTTAAACCAGGGAGAGCGGACGCTGTATTTAAAGTATGGAATTTAAAAGGGATACAAAAGATTCAGGATTTATATTTGCCATGTGCAGACAACATAATGTCTTTTGAAGAGCTGAGGATCAAATTTAATCTCAATAGAACACATTTTTTTAAATATCTTCAACTTAGAAACTTTATTCGATCAAATCAAAATAAAGCTCTCACTCGACCTATTTATTCATCCTTGGAAAAAATGATGATGAAAGATAGTAAAAGAAAGGGTATTATTTCAGAGTTTTATAACTCATTGACACTATCTTCAAGTGAAAATTCACTGAAAAGATTAAACTACTGGAAAGAAGATCTGCAAATTGAAATTTCAGAGGAACAATGGGAATTGGCTTGTACAGAAGCTCAAACCAAATCAATAAATGCACGCCTTAAATTGATACATTTCAAATGGTTAATGCGGATGTATGTTACACCGGAGGAGTTAAATAGATATAACAAAAATATACCAGATACATGCACAAAATGCATGGAAAGTAAAGGAACCCTATTTCATTGTTTATGGGAATGTAGATTAATAAGAATGTTTTGGGAAGAGGTGAGGGTAACAATTGAAAAAATAATCTCAAAACAAATCATATTGAATCCTAAACTGTTTTTGTTGGGTCTGTACCCAGAAAAGCATAATTTTAATAAAAGTGAAAGAACATTCATAGACCTCAGTTTGCTTAATGCCAAAAAATGTATTGCACTATTATGGAAAAAGACTCATAGACCAGATGTGACTCAGTGGTTAAGACAGATGTTAACAAACCTTCCATTAGAAAGAATAACATATATACTAAAATCAAAGGAAATTGTGTTTGAGAATATATGGAGACCTTTTATTGATTATGTAAAAAATTTAAACATAACTCTTGAAGAAGAAGGTGAATGATGTGTGTGGACCTTGTAAATTCCAAACTGGTGAACATAATATGTATACTTATGTATTGGATTGTCTAGACTAAACAGAGGAGCATTGTTGAAGATTTGATTTTGTTGGTGGTTGTTGGTGTTTTTAGTGCATTTTTTTTTTTTTTGTGTAGTACTTTAGTGTTAGTGTTTGATTGTTTGTTAAAAAAAAAAAAAAAAAAAAGGTTCAATAAAGATATTGTGGAAGAAAAAAAAAAAAACAATCTTTGATGAACGTTAAAAAATGGCATTTTAATCTGAAACTAAGATTTATGCAAGCTTTGTGTCTATAAAATTTCAACAAGCTTAAAGGGCATTTTCAGTGAAGTTAAAGGGCACTTAACCCAACTCTGTTTTTTCCTATTTTGTAAAATAAGCAATTTAATGCATTTCTAAACATATCATCTCATCTGTTAAAGTTCATATTTACATATTGTGTTAAGGTAATTTCACTGTTTTTATTCTTGCTTTGAAATTGAAGTTAGCTGAAAAGTGGCTAAGTTTAAATGTTTATACAGTTATCTTAATGCAGTATTGAAGTCAGTATAATTACAAACTAGACATCATCCAGTTGTTTCACTGTTGTTCAAGTTATCTCAAAATGGCTGACTCATCTGCCCAACCTGAAGTTACCAAATCTGCAGAAGCAGAAGGGCTGCGAAGAGGCGAAAGAATTCAAACCCTCACAGAGAAGGGGCGAGAACTTCAAGAAGACAAGATGAAAAGTATCCAACGACGGTACAGAATCATTTATGAGAAATGGAGGTACCATGCTAGAATAGGCAAGGAAATACTGACCAATGAAGCCTCAGAGGATGAATTGAGTGAGCTGATTGAAAATATAAGCAGCACTTGCTCCGATGTAAAAGCCATATATGAAACATTACGCAAAATACAAACTCCTGAGCCAGATCTGCGACGCAGAGTAGACACCTGCGTTTCACTCTGAGTTAATTATTCAAAGGGCAAAAGGGCAGCTTAAGGAGCCTAAAACAGAAGAAGAGGATGAACCTTGGCCCGATGTTGGATCAGTTCTAGACTCAACTTGCTCCTTATCAAGGCCACCATCTCATCAATCAAAATGTTCTATTTGTTCTAGTACTAACTCAGCCAAAAGATGCGAGGCTGCAGCGGAGGCTGCCGCATCCCAGGAAGTTTTAGTAGTATTGGATGAACAAGAAAGAGAAGAGGCTGAACTCCAAAGGCTAGAGGCTGAAGATAAACAACGGCTTGCACAATTTGAATCTGAAACCTTTGCCAGACAACAAGAAATGCAAGACAAACGTAGAAGGCTTAAACGCTTGGAAGAAGTGAAGAAGTTAAATGCTGCAAGAGCACGAGTAATGGTCTATGATCAAGTTGAAGAAAATTTTAAAACAGCTGAATTGCTGTATGATGTTGAATTTGGAGAAACACAAGCCCTCAATGCCTCAAGTCCCTCCTTCATCCCTCAGTCTCTGCCAGTCACCACACAAGCCCTCAGTGCTTTAAGTCCCTCCTTCATTCCTCAGTCCCTGCCAGTCACAGCTCAAGCTCCACCCATTCCTACAGTACAGAACACCTCAGATTTGGTCCGCATGCTAACGGAAGCTATAAATGCGAATCGTCTTCCAACACCAGAGCCTGCATTATTCACTGGAGACCCCTTGAGATTCAAGGACTGGCGACTCTCTTTTGAAACATTGATTGACAGGAAAAACATCCCAAAGAATGAAAAACTGTATTACCTAAGGAAGTATTTAGGTGGTGCTGCAAAAAAGGCCGTTGAAGGATTCTTCTTATTGGGCACTGAAGCTGCATATGACTCGGCCTGGCAGCTTTTGGAAAAACGTTTTGGAGACCCATTTATAATTGGGAAATCCTTCAGGGACAAACTACATGGATGGCCAAAAATAAGCACAAAAGATGGTTGTGAATTAAGGGAATTTGCAGACTTCCTTAAGAGCTGTGAGGCTGCAATGCCCCACATGAAGACATTAGAAATTCTTAATGACTGTAATGAAAGCCAAAAAATTCTGCTGAAGTTACCAGATTGGCTGGTATCCAGATGGAACCGTAAAGTGATGGAAGTCAGAGAAGCAAACGCTGATTATCCACCAAAGAGTTTGTAGACTTCCTGTCTAAGGAAGCAGACCTTGCTTGTGATCCCATATCCTCAATTCAAGCGCTCAAAAGTGTGGAAGGTGAGAAAACAAAACACACCCGAAGCCAAACTATTCAAGCAAAGACACTGGCCACAGATACAAAACAGAGCAGCATTCCATCATGTGTTTTCTGCAAAGGAGCAGGACATGACCTTGCTAAGTGCAGAAAGTTCAGTGAAAAGACAGTTCAAGATCGTGTCAAGTTTGTGCAAGCAGAGAAGCTTTGTTTTGGATGTCTGAATGTAGGACATCACTCAAAGGAGTGTGACAACAGAAGTACATGCCAGAGGTGCCAAAGAAGACATCCGACATGTTTGCATGAGGAGAAGTTTAAAGACCGTCAAAGGCTGACTGCTCCAAAAGGAGAAGATAACTCAAAGGACAAAGCAGAGATCAAAGAAGTAGCTGCGACAGCAACTACCAACAGAGTCATACAAGAGGGCCCAAACACACAAACATCCTCAATCGTACCAGTCTGGATCTCGTCTACAAAGCACCCAGACCACGAAGTTCTTGTGTATGCACTCTTAGACACTCAAAGCGATACAACTTTCATCCTAGACGAAATAGCCCAAGACCTCGATACAAGCAAAGAGAATGTCAGCTTGCAGCTGTCCACAATGACTACAAAATCAGTAGTCACAACCTCTCAGAAACTGACAAACTTGCAAGTGAGAGGATACAACTTAGAGAGAAGAATTCCATTGCCAGCACTTTTCACACGAGAGTTCATCCCAGCAGATAGGTCACACATTCCAACCTCTGAAACAGCACTAAAGTGGCCTCATCTTGAACAACTGGCAGACAAGATTCCACCACCACTAGATTGTGAAGTAGGACTACTAATCGGATACAACTGCCAACAAGCCCTTCTTCCAAGAGAAATTCTGTTTGGGAAAGACAATCATCCATATGCACAGTGAACTGATCTTGGCTGGAGTATTGTCGGCTGTGCAAATCCCGAAGCTAACTACAATGATGCAAAGAGATTCCACACATTCGTAGCCAACCGGATCCAATGCATAAGATCTAGCACAGATCCCGCACAATGGCGACATGTCAGCACTGAAAACAACCCAGCTGACTGCGCTTCAAGAGGACTGAGTGCAGCTCAGTTAAGAGTCTAATTGGCTGACAGGACCTGATTTTCTTTGGCTCCAGAATCTTCCACGTGAAGAGGAAATGGTGGGAGATGTTGAAAGAACTGACCCTGAACTTCGCAAAGTCCATGTCCATACAGTCATGATGAAAGGAATAGAGTCAGTGGCGAAACGCCTCGCCAAATTCTCTGACTGGTCCAGGGCAGTTAGAGCCATTGCTAGGCTCAAGAGATTTGCCAAAGAAATCAAAGGACTTCAGCCAAGAACAAATGAAGCAACTAGTCTTGAAGAAAGAAAGGAAGCAGAAAGCTTTATCATCAGGCTAGTGCAAGAAGATGCCTTTGCTGCGGACATACAAAAAATCAAAGCTCAGAAGGGAGACACTTTGAACAAGTACAGCAAGTTATATAAGCTGAACGCCTTCTTGGACAAGAACAATGTCCTAAGGGTAGGAGGACGATTGTCCCAGTCAGCCTTGCACCATGATGTAAAACATCCGGCGATCCTTCCAAAGAAATCCCATGTTTCACCACTGCTTGTCAAGCATCATCATGAGCGTGTATACCACCAAGGAAGAGGTATAACCTAGACTGGTTTACCTTCAAAGGCCCATTCACAAGGTGGTTACCTTGCTTGAGGCAAATTAAGTAGAAATTAAACAAAGTGGGTCACATTCTTTCAGAGTTCAAATAACCCAAGCCATTGATTCCATTTATAATCTGTGTTTAAAAGAAATCCCGCATTTAAATCAATGAGTGATTTGGTGGGAGTGTAAGTGTTATAAAATTATATATTTTCTGTACGTTACATGTTGGTTGTTGCAACTGTATAGTTTGTTGAAATTTATTGTTTCCTGACCGGAACTGATGTTTCCGTCTGGAGTGCCGCTGGGATTGTTTTTATTGTAGCACATAGCGGAAATGAGAAGAACGCTGTGCCACGTTATTCAGCTATCTGGCACTTAAGTTTGATTGAAGATTGAAGCCAAGCAGTTTGTTTTACCTTCAGAACTCTTTTCATGACAAGCGGCCAATGAGGTATTTGTTTTGTAACTTGTTTATATTATTTCGCTCTGTACTGTATATATGGTTATGCGTTACGTTTCCCCATACAGTTCTCACGGCGTGACGATGAGGGAGGTGCATAAGTCCCAATAAACGCCCGTTTAAAAGAACCAACCTGTGTCTGTTGTCGTGAAGAGAGCTACAGTACATATACTGTATATGTAATGTACAAAGCTCCTTTTGGCCAAGTAAATTTGTTTGGCACAATCAGGGAAGCACATTTCTGTTCTGCTTACCTAGCTGCTTGACAGGACAAGGGGTGGGAGGGAACATCCACAATATGCGTATCGCAAAAGACTGAACAGCGAAAGTAGTATTTGGCGGAGTGGTTAGCACTGTGGCAGCACAGCAACTCACCCTTGGCCAGGGGATCCTGGGTTCGATCCCAGCCCCCGACCAACAGTGATCTGTGTGGAGTTTGCATGTTCTCCCTGTGTCTACGTGGGTTTACTCCGGGATTTCTCCGGTTTCCTCCCACATGCCAAAAACATGCAAGTTAGGTTAATTGGCATCAAAAACTGGGGATTCTAAATTGTCCTTAAGTATGACTGTGAGAGTGAATGGTTGTCTGTCTCTCTGTGTTGGCTCTGCGATGGACTGGCGATCTGTCCAGGGTGTACCCTGCCTCTCACCCAAAGATGCTGGGATAGGCTCCAGCCCCCCCGCAACCCGAAAAGGATTAAGCGGAAGAAGATGGATGGATGGATGGATGGATGGATGTTTATGCATTCACACTTTGCCATTTTGGAGCAGCATTTACACAGCATCTGCATTATTACACTAAACTGAAGTAGATGGTGATAACGGACCTTAATGCAGAAGAAGAGCCAAGCTAGGGTGAATGCCAACCATAGAAGAAGAAAGAAGTCATAGTTAATGGAGTTTGTTGAGAATCACGATGGCTGAAGGGATGTAGACAGGAGGAAAATGGTAGCCAAAAAGAACTCATGATATTAACATGGTATAAGATAAGATAAGCCTTTATTACTCCCACAACGGGGAAATTCCAGGATTGCAACAGCACAGGGATAGCAACACTCAGAGCAACAATCAGAAGGCAAGAAAAAAAAAGCAAGCAAGCAAGTGCAGCTAATATACATATGTACATATTACTTTAAATATATATATATATATATATACACACAGACACACAGTGTAGAGCATTGTAGCTGGATGGGATAAATATATGAGTATATAAACACACAGTACAGAGCATTGCAGCTAGATGGAATAAATATGTAAATGTATAAACAGTGCGGAGCAATGTAGCTAGATGGAATAATATGTAGATATATAAACACACAGTACGGAGCATTGCAGCTAGGTGGAAAAAATATGTAAATATATAAACACACAGTGCGGAGCAATGTAGCTAGATGGAATAATATGTAGATATATAAACACAGTGCGGAGCATTGTAGCTAGATGGAATGAATATATAGATATATAAATATAAACATAAACATAAACACACCCAGTGCGGAGCATTGTAGCTAGATGGAATAAATATGTAAATGTATAAACACACACAGTGCAGAGCATTGTTGCTAGATGGGATGAAACAGCACAACCGTCTACTTAGTTATCCTACATGGTATGATTA
This sequence comes from Pholidichthys leucotaenia, assembly GCA_020510985.1. NCBI lineage: Eukaryota > Metazoa > Chordata > Actinopteri > Cichliformes > Pholidichthyidae > Pholidichthys > Pholidichthys leucotaenia. The sequence continues at coordinate 167,721,080 of CM035838.1, read as the reverse complement.
TGTGCCCATACATATTCTCACCCTCCGTAGCTACTGGTATTTTCCTAGTTGTATGCCGGAGGGGACCATTGTGTAAGTCTATTGCATCTTTTGCATTCAAAAAAACTATTAGGTTGTTACGTCTTTTTGCTATCTCTGCGAGCAGCCCTGCTTAGGTTGTACAGTCTGACAGCCGTTGGTAGGAAGGACCTGCGAAACCTCTCGGCTGTGCACCTGGGATGATGTAGTCCGCTGCTAAATGAGCTCCTCAGTGCATTCAGTATGTCCTGCATAGGGTGGAACTTGGACTCCAGCAGAGATGACAGTTTAGCCACCGTCCTTCTCTCTCCAATCTCCTCCACCGGATCAAGGCGCTGCCCCAGGACGGAGCTAGCTTTCTTGATCAGTTTTTTCAGTCTCTTCCTATCGGCTGCAGTAATGCCACTGCCCCAGCAGACCACTCCAAAACTGATGGCTGATGCCACCACCGTGTCATAGAATGTCTTCAGCAGCGCCCCTTGTACACCAAAAGACCTGAGTCTCCTCAGTAGGAACAGCCTGCGCTGTCCCTTCTTGTAGAGTGCGTCAGTATTGTGTGACCAGTCTAGTTTATTGTTCAGATGAACACCCAGGTACTTGTAGGATGTCACCATCTCAATGTCTGTTCCCTGTATATTTACTGGTGCTGTGAGGGGTTGTCCTTGCCTGCGGCAGTCCACCACCAGCTCCTTAGTTTTCCTCGCGTTGATCTGGAGGCAGTTCCGATGGCACCAGTCCACGAAGTCCTGGATAAGCCCTCTGTACTCAGCTTCATCTCCATTGGAGATGAGGCCAACGATCGCAGAGTCATCAGAGAACTTCTGTAGATGGCAGTGTGTTGTGTTGTGTGAGAAGTCCGCAGTATAAAGAGTGAACAGGAAGGGAGCCAACACCGTTCCCTGGGGGGCCCCCGTGCTACTGATGATCGTGTCGGACACACAGTCCCGGGTTCTCACAAACTGAGGCCGGTTCGTGAGGTAGTCCAGGATCCATGATGACAGGTGCTGGTCCACCCCTGCGCGCAGCAGCTTGTCCTTCAGGATCATCGGTTGGATGGTGTTGAAAGCACTGGAGAAGTCAAAGAACATGATCCTCACCACATTCCCGGGCCTCTCCAGGTGGGACAGAGAACGGTGAAGGAGGAAGATCACTGCATCCTCCACCCCAATGCTATGCTGGTAGGCGAACTGGAGTGGATCCATCGCTGGTTCCACCAGGGGGCGGAGGTGAGCAAGGAGCGGTCTCTCCAGGGTCTTCATCAAGTGGGACGTCAAGGCCACCGGTCTGTAGCTGTTCAGGTCTTTGGGGTGAGAAGTTTTTGGTACAGGTACCACACAAGATGTTTTCCACAGCTGTGGTACCCTCCCCAGTTTCAGGCTCAGGTTGAAGATGTACGTCACAATCCCACACAGCTGGTCTGCACAGGACTTGAGGAGCTTTGCGCTGATGCCGTCCGGTCCCGACGCCTTCCTCGCCTTGATCTTCCTCAGCTCCGTCCTCACCTGGGTCCTGGTCAGGGTCAGGATGGGGGGCTGTGTGTTGGGTGTGGGGGGGTGTTGGTGGAGTGGGGAGTGGGCAGCAGGACTTGATGTCTTTACAGGCAGCAGTGGATGTTGTGCAGTCAGGGGGGAGGGCGGTTGGTCAAACCTATTGAAAAACAAATTCAGATTGTTCGCCCACTCCCTGCCCCCCGTGGCCTGAGGGGAGGTATTCTGGAGCCCAGAGATGGTTTTGAGGTTTCTCCAGACCCCGCTGATGTCGCTCTGTTGCAGCTTGTCCTCCATCTTCCTCCTGAAGCTGTCCTTGCCTTCTCTGATCTTTCTCCTCAGCTCCCTCTGTACGGACTTCAGCATCTCCCTGTTCCCCGACCTGAAGATCCTCTTCTTCTCTCTCAGAAGTGTTTTAATCTCAGGGTTGATCCAGGGTTTGTTGTTTGAGCAACACCGTATGGTCTTGGTGGGAACGGATTTGTCCGCACAGAAGCTGAGGTAGCCCGTGAAGGTGTGAATGAGGCCATCCATGTCCTCACCATGTGGATCGCAGAGCTGCTTCCAGGCGGTGGCTTCAAAACAGCCCTTTAGAGTGTCCATTGCCTCCTCAGACCATAACATCACTGTGCACATGGCCGGGGGTTGTGTGTGCACTAGGGGTTTGTACACCGGCCGGAGATGAACCAAGTTGTGATCCGATCTCCCGAGTTGGGGGAGTTGTGATGAGGTGTACGCCTCCTTAGTGTTTGCGTAGAATAAGTCCAGTGTTTTATTGTCTCTAGTGTGGCATGTGACATACTGGGTAAACGTGGGTAGAACGGGAGACAGTGAAACATGGTTGAAATCGCCTGAGATGAGGAGAAGAGCGTCTGGGTGTTCTGTCTGCAGCCTGCTGGTTACTGAATGGATGACGTCACGCGCTGTCTTAGCGTTCGCCGTCGGATTTGCATAAACAACAATGCAGATCACGTGTGAGTGTTCTCTCGGGAGATATGTAGGCCGCATGCTAACAGCTAGCAACTCAATGTCTTTGCTGCAGTGACGTTGTTTAACAGTGATATGTCCCGGTCTGCACCAGTTGTTGTTAACATACACTACCGTTCAAAAGTTTGGGGTCACCCAGACAATTATTTTGTGTTTTCCATGAAAAGTCACACTTATTTACCACCATGAGTTGTAAAATGAATAGAAAATATAGTCAAGACATTGACAAGGTTAGAAATAATGATTTGTATTTGAAATAATAATTTTTTCCTTCAAACTTTGCTTTCGTCAAAGAATCCTCCATTTGCAGCAATTACAGCATTGCAGACCTAACATGATTGCACAAGGGTTTTCTAATCATCCATTAGCCTTCTGACGCAACGAGCAAACACATTGTACCATTAGAACACTGGAGTGATAGTTGCTGGAAATGGGCCTCTATGCACCTATCTAGATATTGCACCAAAAACCAGACATTTGCAGCTAGAATAGTCATTTACCACATTAGCAATGTATAGAGTGTATTTCTGATTAGTTTAAAGTTATCTTCATTGAAAAAAAGTGCTTTTCTTTCAAAAATAAGGAAATTTCTAAGTGACCCCAAACTTTTGAACGGTAGTGTACATTATCACTCCACCGCCCCTTGCTTTGCCACTGTCTGGTGTTCGGTCTGCCCGTATCATGTGGAAACCCTCCAGCTCAATGTTAGTATCTGCTGCTAGTTCAGTTAGCCACGTCTCAGTAAACAAAAGGAGAGAGCACTCCCGGTATGTGCTATCGTAACGGCAGATAGCCGCTAGCTCATCTACCTTTCCCAGTATAGAGCGTACATTCCCCATAATAACGGATGGGAAGGTGGGTCTATACCTTGTACTCCTTGTCCGCCGTCTAACACCAGCCCAACAACCACGTCGTTTTCGCCTTATTTCTCTCGGTACGTCGAGTTTTTTCGTCAGCACCGAGTGGCGATTAAGTGCAAGTGTATACTTTATTTAAATATTGAAACTCATGCCATTATTGCAATATTCATCAATATCACATATTTTCTTTAGTCTGTGCAGCCCTAGTTGGAACTGCTCTAAAGTGATTATTTCCATACCATTTTTAACAATAAAAAGGGCACTCAATCATGCTTATTTGGCAATGTGCATCAGGTTCGGATGACTATAGAAACAGAACCATTCCTGTGGAAAAAGGCCTCCTCGCTGAAGTGCTCTATAACCTTTAACTGACTGTTCCAAAACTGTTCAGCCTATACATGACCATCTAATTTCTGCTGAAATTTCTGCTGGGTCTTTGTGTTTATGTTGGGCAGACTACATTGGCTTGGTATTGGGGGCTGAATTTCAGTGTGATGTCTTTTCTTCTTTTTAATTTTCCAGTTTTCATGTTGTGGAGGAGACGAGTATAAGGACTGGGGAGTCAACCAGTATCATTTCTGCAATGGTACCGGTCCACTAGCTTGCGGGGTTCCATATACGTGTTGTGTTCGCAAGGTGAGTACTGATAACACACAGAGCAGCTGTTTGTAGCATTGCTTAAGCCTTTATAATTTATAATGATAATAATTTAAAGCTTTCTATATCGTGTTACATAACTAAATAAAATGCATTTGGAGAACAAATGATGTTTTGTTTTGTTTTTTTGGTTATAAAATTGTGACATTTGGGCGGCGGTGGCGCAGGTGTGACCAACTACTGATCGGAGGGTCATGGGTTCGATTCCTGTTCTGTCTGCTGTCCGCTTGTCGAAGTGTCCTTGAGCAAGACATTGAACCCCCAGATGCTCCTGGTGGCCTGGTTAGCGCTGTGTGTATGGCAGCTCTGCCGCCATCAGTGTGTGAATGGGTGGATTGCAGGATCTATAAAGCGCTTTGGTCATACTAGATGAGAAGAAAAGCGCTATATAAGTGAACGTCATTTATCATGTAAATTTGCTACTTTTTTCTTGCAATTTTGTGACTTTTCTTGAAATTTTGTAACTTTGGCCTTATAAATTTGCAAATTTACAAATATAAATAAATATAATAAATAAATTTGCGCCAATCTCTTCACCATTGACACACACACGCATTCACACCTAGGGCCAATTTAGAGTCTTCAATTAACCTAACTTGAATGTTTTTGGCCTGTGGGAGGAAACCGGAGTAAACCCACGCAGACACAGGGAGAACATACAACTCCACACAGAAGGGTCACCAATGGTCAGGGTGGGATCGAACCCACAATGGTCAGGGGTGGAATTGATCCCGTGACCTTACTGTGCTGCCACTGTGCTCACCACTGCTCCACCGAGCTGCACTTAAAAATTTGCGACCTTTTTTTTAATTCACTTTTTTCTTGAAAATTTGCAGCTTTGACTATTAACTTGCATTTTTTAAAGGATGTTGGTTACGTTACAGTTCTGTGTAATTTTTTTCCCTACTCATTTTTCAATATCCCCCCATTTTAGAAGGGTGTGAATGCTTTCCCATTACAGAAACTTAGTGTCCCTCTCAATATTTACTCTTGACAAAATGTTCCCTTTATACCCTCCCCCCGGTGAAATGAAATATCTGCCCATGCTCAGACAACCACTCTAAGATGATGACAAACTTTATATTGAAAATACTGGTATTATATGATCAGGACAGGGTATCAATGATGTTACCTTGGCTTGCTGCTCACCACCATCTTGTTTGTTAATCTCACACCCTGCTGATGGTCAGCTCAGATCCAGAAATCGCCCACTCTGTCAGTGACATCTCCTGCTTCATGAAAGCAACAGTAGACGTTTATCTACGCAGCAGAGCCATAATTGATTGTGCGAGAGCAGAACCTCGTCCAGCTAACAGGAAACATGCTCAGCTTTAATAGCACGTAGACCACAGTAATTTTTTTCTTTCTCTAAATGAAACAATGGTCACTTGTGGCCCCTTCTGTCCTCCATTACAGCCAGTATCATTCTTGCCCCTGAACTCTAAGTGCTGATACTGTCTGTGGAAGCACTGAAGTGTGCTGAGAAATTAATGACACGAACACAGCAAAGATATGGTGTAAGAGTTTATTATGAAGCCTGAGCACTGGCTGGCGTCGTGCTTTTATCATTTCCTACCTTTCATGGCTTCGGGCATTTTGCCCAGACTGAAATTCATGCTCTGCTGGACAGGAGACTGGTACACCCTCTTGTGAGAAGCTTTAGTCTCACATGCCCCTGTGCTTTTGTCTCAGGAGGATACCTGAGCTCTGTTAAAAATGCCCTCTCTGACTGTACATTTTGGCTTTTTTGCACAGATGGGAGAGGTCATCAACACCCTTTGTGGTTACCAGACCCTGGATAAGGAGGTGAGAGCAATGTGACATACAGTACTCACAAACAGTTAAGGCTATTCAGCTTTCAGGTGAAATTTCAGGATGCACCTAAAATGCACGATAACCTTTATAGGTGAACTTAATTTGATCTTCTGACCTTTTGACCGCACATGTCCAACTATTCAATGTTTCAGTTCTTTTTGCATAACTTGCTGTTCTCTAACAAGGTGCTTAACGGCAAAATTCACAACAGGTGTTTGACCCATGAATCGACCAATAAATTTTTCTGGTTCAATTAGAATTGGTATTTACTCTTCATCATGCTTCACATTTTGACATCGTGTGACCAAGATGACACCTAATAATTGATCAGCAGTACCTCACCATTGTGAGGCTTCAAACAGGATGTTCTCAGAGGAAAGTGGCCACTGAGCTTAGAGTGTCATCAGCAGGTTGCAACAGAGATACAGAGAGACTGGAAGAGTCACAGAAAGGCATAGAAGTGGACGTCCTTTGGCCACATCCCACGCTGATGACCGCTTGCCCTGCGGAACCGGATGATGAATGCCTCTCAGCTCCAGGCACATTTAAGGGAGGTGCGAGGCACCCAAGTGTCACGTCAGACCATTCGAAACCATTTACAGCTGCGTGGTGTGCATGCTAGACGACCTGCACAGATACCTGACCACACCATCAGGCAGAGGCATCATCGTTTGCATGGGCCAGGGAGCACTTACGCTGGACAAGGGACCAATGGGCCTCAGTGCTGTTCTCTGATGAAAGTTGATTCACGTTGAGCAGAAATGATGGCCACCAACAATGTTGGAGGTGTCAAAGAGAGTGCTATGCATCAGTCACTGTTGTCACCATGTTACAGTCTGGGCAGGTGTGTCTAGTCAATGCAGAACTGCCCTACACCTTGTGAATGGTACAGCGACAAGCCAATACTACCCAAATAACATTTTTAATCCAGTCATTGTGCCCCTTCATGAACAACACAGGCCTAATTTCATCTTCATGGCTGACAATGCTCCAGCTCATCGAGGTCGCATCATTTGGGAATGGCTGCTGGAGCCTGGGGTACTTCAAATGAAGTGGCCTGCACTTTCTCCAGTCCTGAATCCCATAGAAAACCTATGGGATCAACTGAGTCACTGTCTAGAGGCTCATAACCCTGCACCCCACAACCTCAATGACCCGAAGATCGCCCTGCAAGAAGAGTGGAATGCCATGGCTCACCAGACAATAAGTCGAGTTGTGAACAGCATGAGACGTCGTTGTCAAGCTGTTATTGATGCTCAAGGGCACATAACACGTTATTGAGACACTGATATTTTTTGTTGTGGTATACCCATCACTGTTGTTGGCTTTTGTTGCAATAAATTGAGATGAGGAAATCACCATTGTATGCTTCTAGTTAAATGCCCTACTTTCATGATATTATATCACTGTAGCGTGAACTTTTTACATTTTCCATAAATTTCACCCAAAAGCCAAATATTCCTAACTTTTTGTGAGTAGTGTATTTGTGGATTGTTTGGTTTGTTTGTTTTTGTTTTGTTTTTTGTTTTTTTTTTTGTTATTAAATACAACCAACAACTTCTGATTCAACTGTACTTGGGGAGCAAAGTTTTTTCTTTTTTTCAAGGACAAAATTATTCCTGGTGTTACAACATTAAAGATGACATTATGAAAATTGCACTTTTTCCTGAGTTTTTCTTAATGGATTTGAGTATCCAGAGTGGCTCCCAATGCAGAAATGCCAAAAAAGAAACCAAAACTCTGTTTGTTAGGGTCCACCTTGTCCTCAGTCAGTCTCATTTAGTGAGTTGTTCTCCTTTTGTGACAATGCCATGACTTAACACACAAGGAAAAATGGGAGTTGCATGAATCAAACATCTAACCACAGCAGGTTAAATTTTATTATGTAAAATTTTGAAATGAACAAAAATGACTGTACTGCAAAGCAAGTTCAACAGATCCAAGTTTTCTTGAACTAATCTGGCTAATATTAGAGATCAGAATAAGCAGCAACTAAATGAGTCAACTTGGAATTTTGAGACTGACTTAGGAGTGTCTTTGCATAAAACAGCTGCAGATTGTCGGCAGCAAATGGCCAGTGAGACACACGTATGGGTCTACAGCCAGCAGCATAGGTTTTAGAAAATACAAGTTGGAAACAAAAGCGTATTCATTTTATAATAAGTATGAGAGTCGATAATGAATGCCAGAATGCCAGTTCCCTAACATTGAGTCTGAGGCTGCGTGTCCACTGAGTGTGTAAAAATGCTTCAGACCCGTGTTTCAGGGTGCTTCACAGGCACTCTTTAAAAAAAAAAAAAAAATGGCCTCCGCCTTGTATTCTAGCAGTCGCGTCACTTGTCACTCAAAGCTTGCCGTCAGGGTTTCACACATTATGCTCTGCAACTTTCTACTAACTGTACTAAACCACATCAAACTGGTAAGAAAATATACATCCTTTTGAGCTTTTGCTGTTAAGGGTAGTATCTCACTGGACTGAGACGGTTTGCAGCTAGTTGGAGATTTAAAAAAAAATAATGTGAGACAAAGCCGAGAATTTGTGACCATTTTTACTTGGAATCACACTGTCTCAAGAATGTTGCAATAATGTTGCACAAACTCTCAGTGAGTTTTTGGCCAGAGTTCTCCGGGTGTTTGCATACATGTCATGAAAGTGTTGCAGGACATTCTTGCAATATGTGCAAGACTAAATTTAGGGTCCCGCAATGGCTGCCCAACACTCACACAACGAATATCTGTGCCAACTGCACAGTCTCATCCTTAAAAAATACAGGATGTCTCTCCATTCCAATGATCATTTTATTGTCTGAGGTCAAACTCGTATATACAATACATTATCACATGCCTGGGAACCACAGCAAACAATAAAATAATGATGCTTTCACTGCTTGCTCACTGTAGCTTTAAAACACCGGAGTATTGCACAGGAGCACACACGTAAAATGGCTTTAAAACAATACAAACACACGTATACGAGTGGGGGCTGAAAAGTTCGTAGGCTGACTATAGTGCTGCAAAGATTAGTTGACTGATTGATTAGTTGATCGTCAGAGAATTAATCCACAACTCATTTAATAGTTGACTAATCACCCGTGGACCCTTTTCCAGGAAAAATTCTAAAAAAAAAATAAATAAATTTAAAAAAAATCAGGTTCTAAAAGAAAAAAAAATTGCCATTTTTCTTGTTTGAGTATTATGAGTTAACCCCTTGCACTCCGGTCAATTTCCCTAAAAACGCCAAAAAATAATGTGCCCAAAGTAAACTGAAAGCTGTTCTTCAACCCTTTGCAGCATCTTCATGGGGTTGGTCTCATTTAAAAGAAAACACTTTGCATTTTTTGGCAAAACAGTCATAATCTCTCTAAGTGCTCCAGCCACTGAGTTACAGTCATCTAAACATACTGAACTTGAAGAAAATAAATTTGGCCTGGGTGTTTTTTTTGGATACAAATGCTTGCAAATAACACACAGCTTCAGATCCGGGCTGGAAAATGCACCAGAAATGTAGAACCAAGTGTTATCCAGCTGAGGTCCAAATTTTGTAACAATACCACAAAAAATGAATATATTACACAGCTTTTTTCCTCAGGTAGTTCCCAGGCGTTTTGGAACTGTGCCAAATTGTGCCAAATGGCACAGTTTGGAAAAACATCTGTAATTTTTGACTGCTTCAATGCAATGTAGAAGCTTCATTTTGGGCTCTAATGAAAGGTCACACTCAGGGCTGTGTCTGTGTGTGTGTGGGGGGGTTGCCCCCCCCCCCGCCACAGAAGATGGACATCGGCCATCGCTACATGACTGTTTAGCCTCATGTGGCGATGTGGGACAGCAGCTCAGTCACCACGGCTCCCCCGCCCTCGCTACAGAAGGATAGCGGGGGGGGCGGGCGGCGTTCACGGTCTGGACGCGACGAACGAACAGTGTACCGCGGCGCACGAACTTCAGACTTGCTGCACAGTTGTAATTTACCGATCAGTCAAAAGTCATTTTGGATTACAATTTTCAGGGATAGAGAATAATTTAGCTTAGAACACCTTACCTCTTCACAGCAGCAGCGGAGCTGGCGAACTTCTCTTCCTCATTGCCAGACGAGCTCGACGCTGGTCTCGCGACCCGATCAAAACATAATTCCATTATTGCGGTTTTGTGCTTCCATGATTGCGGTTTTTGGCGAACGATTTTTCAAAACAAATAACAGTAGTAATTAAAAAAAGACTGGCGAAGGCGTGTGTGTCACTCAGCCTTCGTTGTCAGCCTCCGTCGGTCTATGATGACCATGGAAGAAAATCATAACGTCTACTCTGCTGGAACAAAAACAAAATAAGCACCGCCTGTGGCCGAACATGCTGATGCGCGAATGCGGTCACACAGGTTGCATTTGTGGGTGGTCTCCGTGCTGCTGGGTCTGTGGGGTTCTTCCTGCGGGTCCTTTTTTGATCCGCTGCAGCAGTCTGTTCACCCAGCCTTAAAAAAAAACAGCTGGCGAACTTCTCTGCTTCAGTTGGCTCACTGCATTCACAGCGTTGGTAGGCGGGTCCTTCTTGCTAGGTTTTCAGTCATTGGTTCTTCAAGGTTTCAGAAACCCAATTCAAGGCTCTTATTAGTCAAATGAGAGGTCAATCAGATGAACTAATCTGTTCGCGGCTGTGTCTGCAGCTTTTATTTTCAGTGCGCGCTTGGACGCCATCACCATCTCCATCAGTCCTACATCACCATCTCCATGCGCTTTAGGACGCAGAGACTTGCCCGCCCGCGGTACAACGGAGTGCAAGTGGTTAAATATATTAACCACTGACAAATTGACAAATTGGTTTTGTCATGTCTGACAATTATTGCTCAAACTTCAAACTCATGTTTGGTGGGTCATTATTTTATTTAGCTATAGGGACCTTTTATAAAATGTTGGAGACAGAACAAGATGATAGTCTCAGGTGTGCAGACTTAAAACAGGTGAAGTAAAACATGCACTGGAGCCCTGAGCAGGAGCCGTGACAACAGGAAGCAGAGATAGTGGACATGACAGAAATAATTGTGATTAGTCGACCAATTGAAAAAATAGTTGTTAGAGTAGTCGGCTACCAAAATAGTCATTAGTTGCAGCCCTAGCTGACTAAGAAGGAGTTATGCTACAGCAACAAAACTAGTCATGCATTAAATTCAACCTTTCCTGATACTAACTGCATTGTTTATTTTCAGATACACTTGATATTGGAGACTGTTGAAAAATAAACCACATCTGGTCAAATTTGACCACTGCATCATGGTCAGCCTATGAACTTTGCAGCCCCCCCGCCGCCCCCATACAATAAACATGCCTGGCAGTCACTAGAAACAGTAGTAAAACCCTATATAACCGCTTGCCCATTCCAGCTCCAACACATGAAAAAGACCAGGAATTAGCCTTCTCCCAAACTTATAGCTAGTAAAGAAACTCATAACAACTATTATTCACATCATCAGTAAATGACAAGCAGATATATAAACAACATGACGATGGATAGACTGAAAATGACACTCACCTCTTCAAATAGGGTATTATGCAAAAAGTGAGGGGGGATGGGCAGTGTTGGGCAAGTTACTAAAAAGTAGTAACTATTTACAGTTACTAGTTACTTCTTTTCAAAAGTAATTTTTTTAGAGAACTGAGGCGAAAACGCCACGGCTGCCGGGCTGGAGTAAGGCGGAGGACAAAAAATATAAGGTACAGACCCTCCCTTCCATCTGTTGTCATGGGAAATGTACGGTCGATACTGGGAAAGGTAGATGAGCTAGCGGCTATCTCCCGTTACGATAGCACATATTGGGAGTGCTCTCTCCTTTTGTTTACTGAGACGTGGCTAACTGAACTAGCAGCAGATGCTAACATTGAGCTGGAGGGTTTCCACATGATACGGGCAGACCGAACACCAGACAGTGGCAAAGCAAGGGGCGGTGGAGTGATAATGTATGTTAACAACAACTGGTGCAGACCGGGACATATCACTGTTAAACAACGACACTGCAGCAAAGACATTGAGTTGCTAGCTGTTAGCATGAGGCCTACATATCTCCCGAGAGAACACTCACACGTGATCTGCATTGTTGTTTATGCAAATCCGACGGCGAACGCTGGGACAGCACGTGACGTCATCCATTCAGTAACCAGCAGGCTGCAGACAGAACACCCAGATGCTCTTCTCCTCACCTCAGGCGATTTCAACCATGTTTCACTATCTCCCATTCTACCCACGTTCACCCAGTATGTCACATGCCACACTAGAGACAATAAAACACTGGACTTATTCTACGCAAACACTAAGGAGGCGTACACCTCATCACAACTCCCCCCACTCGGGAGATCGGATCACAACTTGGTTCATCTCCGGCCGGTGTACAAACCCCTAGTGCACAGACAACCTCCGGCCATGCACACTGTGGAGTTATGGTCTGAGGAGACAATGGACACTCTAAAGGGCTGTTTTGAAGCCACCGCCTGGAAGCAGCTCTGCGATCCACATGGTGAGGACATGGATGGCCTCATTCACACCTTCACGGGCTACCTCAGCTTCTGTGTGGACAAATCCGTTCCCACCAAGACCATACGGTGTTGCTCAAACAACAAACCCTGGATCAACCCTGAGATAAAAACACTTCTGAGAGAGAAGAAGAGGATCTTCAGGTCGGGGAATAGGGAGATGCTGAAGTCCGTACAGAAGGAGCTGAGGAGAAAGATCAGAGTAGGCAAGGACAGCTTCAGGAAGAAGATGGAGGACAAGCTGCAACAGAGCGACATCAGCGGGGTCTGGAGAAACCTCAAAACCATCTCTGGGCTCCAGAATACCTCCCCCCAGGCCACGGGGGGCAGGGAGTGGGCGAACAACCTGAATCTGTTTTTCAATAGATTTGACCAACCGCCCTCCCCCCTGTCTGCACAGCATCCACTGCTGCCTCTAAAGAAATCAAGTCCTGCTCCCCACTCCCCACTCCACCAACACCCCCCCACTCCCAACACACAGCCCCCCATCCTGACCCTGACCAGGACCCAGGTGAGGACGGAGCTGAGGAAGATCAAGGCGAGGAAGGCGTCGGGACCGGACGGCATCAGCGCAAAGCTCCTCAAGTCCTGTGCAGACCAGCTGTGTGGGATTGTGACGTATATCTTCAACATGAGCCTGAAACTGGGGAGGGTACCACAGCTGTGGAAAACATCTTGTGTGGTACCTGTACCAAAAACTTCCCACCCCAAAGACCTGAACAGCTACAGACCGGTGGCCTTGACGTCCCACTTGATGAAGACCCTGGAGAGACTGCTCCTTGCTCATCTCCGCCCCCTGGTGGAACCAGCGATGGATCCACTCCAGTTCGCCTACCAGCATGGCATTGGGGTGGAGGATGCGGTGATCTTCCTCCTTCACCGTTCTCTGTCCCACCTGGAGAAGCCCGGGAATATGGTGAGGATCATGTTCTTTGACTTCTCCAGTGCTTTCAACACCATCCAACCGATGATCCTGAAGGACAAGCTGCTGCGCGCAGGGGTGGACCAGCACCTGTCATCATGGATCCTGGACTACCTCACGAACCGGCCTCAGTTTGTGAGAACCCGGGACTGTGTGTCCGACACGATCATCAGTAGCACGGGGGCCCCCCAGGGAACGGTGCTGGCTCCCTTCCTGTTCACTCTTTATACTGCGGACTTCTCACACAACACAACACACTGCCATCTACAGAAGTTCTCCGATGACTCTGCGATCGTTGGCCTCATCTCCAATGGAGATGAAGCTGAGTACAGACGGCTTATCCAGGACTTGGTGGACTGGTGCCATCGGAACTGCCTCCAGATCAACGCGAGAAAAACTAAGGAGCTGGTGGTGGACTGCCGCAGGCAAGGACAACCCCTCACAGCACCAGTAAATATACAGGGAACAGACATCGAGATGGTGACAGCCTATAAGTACCTGGGTGTTCATCTGAACAATAAACTAGACTGGTCACACAATACTGATGCACTCTACAAGAAGGGACAGCGCAGGCTGTTCCTGCTGAGGAGACTCAGGTCTTTTGGTGTACAAGGTGCGCTGCTGAAGACATTCTATGACACGGTGGTGGCATCAGCCATCACTTTTGGAGTGGTCTGCTGGGGCAGTGGCATTACTGCAGCCGATAGGAAGAGACTGAACAAACTGATCAAGAAAGCTAGCTCTGTCCTGGGGCAGCGCCTTGATCCGGTGGAGGAGATAGGAGAGAGAAGGACGGTGGCTAAACTGTCATCTCTGCTGGAGTCCGAGTTCCACCCTATGCAGGACATACTGAATGCACTGAGGAGCTCATTTAGCAGCAGACTACATCATCCCAGGTGCACAACCGAGAGGTTTCGCAGGTCCTTCCTACCAACGGCTGTCAGACTGTACAACCTAAGCAGGGCTGCTCGCAGAGATAGCAAAAAGACGTAACAAACTAATAGTTTTTTGAATGCAAAAGATGCAATAGACTTACACAATGGTCCCCTCCGGCATACAACTAGGAAATACCGGTCGCTATGGAGGGTGAGAATATGTATGGGCACATAATCATACCATGTTGGATAACTAAGTAGACGGTTGTGCTGTTTCATCCCATCTAGCAACAATGCTCTGCACTGTGTGTGTTTATATATTCACATATTTATTCCATCTAGCTACAATGCTCCGCACTGGGTGTGTTTATGGTTATATATCTATATATTTATTCCATCTAGCTACAATGCTCCGCACTGTGTTTATATATCTACATATTATTCCATCTAGCTACATTGCTCCGCACTGTGTGTTTACATATTCATATATTTATTCCATCCAGCTACAATGCTCTGCACTGTGTGTCTGTGTGTGTGTGTATATATATTTTATAGTAATATGTACATATGTATATTAGCTGCTCTTGCTTGTTTTTTTTTTTTTTCTTGCCTTCTGATTGTTGCTCTGAGTGTTGCTATCCCTGTGCTGTTGCAATCCTGGAATTTCCCCGTTGTGGGACTAATAAAGGCTTATCTTATCTTATCTTATCTTAATTTGAGTTATTTAACAATTACTGCATGATTAAAGTAATTATTTACTTGGAAAAGTGACTTTCACATTACTTTTAAATGCATACTGAAATCATCTCGCACACAGCAAGATAATTTAAATAATGGATCATATTATGGGCTTATTAATGTCCGGCTGAAAACAGACTGTTTCAGGCAGAGCTTTTAGAACATGTTCAGTCTGCTTTATCCTGCCTTGAGAGCTGTTATTGTGGGAAAAATCTGAAGAAAATCAACACAAAATTGCCAGTAATTTCCTCATTTTGGAGTGAGAAATAGGGTTTGTAGAGTGAGGAAGAGGGAAAAACAGTGAGACTCGCTCCAAAAGAGTGAGAGTTGGCAACACTGCATAAAAGTGTCCATGTTTATCTTACCTTTATGATATGGATTAATCCCATGTGCAGTGATCCAAAGGAAATGTCCATTATCCACAGTCCAAATGTCTGCTGTGACAGAGACATGATTTTGTCCCTCAAATACCTTTTGGAGCTCAAAATCCATTTGGGAATAATCTTTATGCAGGTGGCGAGTAAACGGTTTTAACTTAAGTGGCTCACAGTCTCAGCTGTCTGATGGAAAGTGACTGTTTATATCACGTCTTCAGTCTGTAACGACGTATCTAGCAATCAGTCGGTTTAATTCTTGCTGGGTCACAAACTGTCGAGATGCATACCTGTGCTTGAAATCCAGCCATGGGTGTTGAGACAAGAATATTTCCACTTTACATCCAGCCGTGGCTGTTCGGAGTACAGTAGATCCACTAACACGGTGTTAGTTGTTAGCATAGATAGCCACTACTTAGCACTAGCTTTGTCAGAGCTTGTTGCTGTTTTCGGGCGCTTCTGAAGATTGCAGTAGGTCTCAACCGCCACTTAGTTTGCAACCCACCAATATGCTTTTGTCTTTAACTGCGACAAAGGAAAAATAATCTATGTCCACAAAAAAACAAAGTGGCTTCATCTTTTTCTCCACTTAGTAGTGAAGACTCAGGCTCTTTGCAACGGGTCACGTTGACTGACGGCTGCGTCAGCTACGGTAGGGTCAGTTTGTATATTCATTTATTTGCGAAAAAAAAATCCATATTAATGTAACAAGTAACGCATCTGATCAAATTTCAGTAACTATAACGCATTACTAACGGAGTGGTGGCTTAGAGGTAGAGCATCCACCCCACAACCAGGAGGTTGTGGGTTCAAGGCCGGGTCTTACCAAAGATCATAAAAAAAATGGTACTGTCCACCTTCTAGCTTGGTGCCCGGCATAATACAACAGGGAAAGGAAAGTTGACGCACAGAGCTACGAAAGGACTGACCTCCCACTGCAGCTTTCACTACTTACAGTAGCTGTGTGGCCTAGGGTCAGAGAAACAGAGATAAGCGCTGCCCCTACACACCACAGGATGTCCCACATGCTGTGGAAGGGAATTAACTAACTTAACTTAATGTCTTACTGAATTTTTAAACAGTAATTTTGTTGCACAGTACTGCAAAAGTAGTGACGTTACAGTAACACGTTACTCCCAACACTGGTGACGGGTGCCTCGGTAATTGGGCTCCGGACAATGATTTGGTGTAATAATAAACATCTGCTGCCTGCCATTGCACCTCTTCAGTCAGTCACAACTGCTGCAGGCGCTTGTCTCTGATAAGTTAGAATTTTTTTTTTCATAGGTCCCCAACCCACTGCAAAGTTGCCTAACTTTTCTCGCACTTTCGGACTCGCGGAAACTAAATTGAGTCGGGTTCAAGACGAGGTCAAGATGGGTTTGAGAAACCTGCATTGACTCTGAAACTATTTTGAGAGAAAAGCTGTCACGCAAATTTTTTGAACCTGTTCAAAATTCCTGCGAGACAAGTGCAAGACTCTGAGACTCAGGAGAGGAAAATGAGAACTGCTGAGAATCTTTGGAGACATTTTGGAAACTCCTTTGGGAGTGCTGTTCTCCAACTAGTCTCAAGCTGTCACCACCCAGTGAGATACTACCCTACATATTGATCATGGTATCCTTTCAGCCTGATTCTGAGCAGAGGTGTGCCACTGATGAGTGCTATGCCGCTCCAAAAGTTTAACTCTTTTCAGCTTTGAGTGCCATGAGGAAAGCTCACTGCTGAGTGTTTTGTGCCGAGGATGCTGAACACATTAAATGCTAGACAACATAGAAAGTGAACAGAAAATAGAGCTCAGTGTGGGAAATGACACACTTGGTGAACAGGCAGCCTAATTCTACTCTGTCTCCGTTTTATTAGTAGCTTCTCACACTTAGGTTTCACAAAGATGGAGCCAAGCTGCTATTGGGAAAAATCATATCACCATTTCATATTGCATTGTAAATAAGAATTAACATGCATGATCTTGATGCATTCTCTCACCATGTGAGATGGTTCCAATCCCAAATCAATTTTGGACCCATCTAATTACGCAGTTAACCAAACATCTGGCAGTACTGCTGCCACTGTTGTACATTTTCTTGCAACGACTGACTCCTGTATTTTCTGTGTATTTTTTCTCTTTATTTCAGTCTTCCTCCCGTATTTGAAAACTTCTTTACAGTGCTGTGAAAAAGTATTTGTCCCCTTCCCGATTTCTTATTTTTTTCATATTTGTCGCATTTAAATGTTTCGGATCACCACACAAATTTCATTAGACAATGATAACTCGAGTAAATACAAAATGCAGTTTTTAGATGATTTAATTTATTAAGGGAAAAAAGCTATTCAAACCTACCTGGTCCTATGTGGAAAAGTAATTGCCCCCTAAACCTAACAACTGGTTGTGCGACCCTTAGGGGCAGTGCCTTTGGCATGGCAAACCAGGGTGGTGGTTCCTCTCTTCAAAAAAGAGGACCGGAGGGTGTGCTCCAACTTTAGAGGGATCACACTCCTCAGCCTCCCTGGGAAGGTCTATACCAAGGTACTGGAGAGGAGAGTCTGGCCGTTGGTCGAACTTCGGATTCAGGAGGAGGAATGTGGTTTTCATCCTGGCCGTGGCACATCGGAACAGCCCTTTACCCTCTTGAGAATCCTCGAGGGTTTGTGGGAGTTTGCCCAACCAGTTTACATGTGTTTTGTGGACTTGGAGAAGGCATTCAATGCCCATACTCGTGGTTTTTTGTGGGGGGGTGCTTCGGGAGTATGGGGTATTGGGCTTGTTGTTACAGGCTATTTGATGTCTGTACGATTGTTGTGACAGTTTGGTTCGTATTGCCAACACTCGATCGGACTCATTCCCAGTGAGAGTTGGACTCCGCCAGGGCTGCCCTTTGTCACTGATCCTGTTCATAATTTTTATGGGCAGGATTTCTAGGCGCAGCCAGGGAATGGAGGATGTCATGCTTGGTGACCACAGGATCTCATCTCTGCTGTTTGCAGATGATGTTGTCCTGCTGGCTTCATCCAGCATTGACCTACAGTTCTTACTGGGATGGTTTGCCACTGAGTGTGAAGTGGCTGGGATGAGAATCAGTACCTCCAAGTCTGAGTCCATGGTCCTCAGCTGGAAAAAGGTGGATTGTCCTCTCCAGGTTAGGGAAAGGCTTCTGCCCCAAGTGGAGGAGTTTAAGTATCTTGGGGTCTTATTCACGAGTGAGGGGAGAATGGAGCGAGAGATTGACAGATGGATCGGAGCAGCATCTGCAGTGATGTGGACGTTGTACCGGTCTGTTGTGGTGAAGAGGGAGCTGAGCTCTAAGGCAAAGCTGTCGATTTACCGGTCAGACTATGTTCCTACCCTCACCTATGGTCACTTGCTTTGGGTAATGACCGAAAGAGTGAGATTGTGGATACAAATGGCTGAAATGAGCTTTCTCCGTAGGATTGCTGGACTCACTCTCAGAGATAGGGTGAGGAGCTCAGTCATCCAGGAGAGGCTCAGAGTAGAACCGCTGCTCCTCCACATTGAAAGGAGCCAGTTGAGGTGGTATGGGCATCTGATCAGGATGCCTCCTGGACGCCTCCCACTTGAGGTGTTTGAGACACGTTCCTCTGGGAGGAGACCCTGGGGCAGACCCAGGACTCGCTGGAGAGACTGTCTTCCAGCTGGTCTGGGAACGCCTTGGTATCCTTTCTGAAGAGCTGGAGCAGGTGGCTGGGGAGAGAGAAGTCTGGGCTTCTCTGCTTGAACTGCTGCCTCCGCGACCCAGACCTCCAGAAAAGCGGTAGAAGATGGATGGGATGGATCTTTGTCTAATATTAAAATTTGTGTGATCTGCAACATTTAAGTGTGATTAATATGCAGTAATATAAGAAATTGGGAAGGAGGCAAATACTTTTTGACAGCAGTGTACATACTCAGAAGTTACTGTACATAAGATGCTAAAGGTGGTTTGACTTTGAAATTAAATGTTTCCCTTTCTGTCATTTTATCCCCCCCACCACCCATGTGTATATCAGCGCGAAGCCGTAGGCAGTGTGATCCACGTACGAGGCTGCATACATGCTGTCAACCTCTGGATGGGTGACAACATTGGGAAAACCATTGGAATCTGCTGTGCCATTGGGCTGCCACAGGTAACCAAAAACGAGGAACCAGAACAAGGTTTTCCACTATTTAAATGGTCCTTTAGTTGTGTTATTGGAAGTGTGAAATTTTCTGAAGCACAATTAGCTGTTCTGCCTCATGAATAATTGCACTTCCCTTTGTGTTGTTAAAAGGCTAAAGAGTTCTTCAG
The DNA here is from genome assembly GCA_020510985.1 of Pholidichthys leucotaenia. NCBI lineage: Eukaryota > Metazoa > Chordata > Actinopteri > Cichliformes > Pholidichthyidae > Pholidichthys > Pholidichthys leucotaenia. The sequence continues at coordinate 167,701,550 of CM035838.1, read as the reverse complement.
TGGGTCATGTTGTGACAGTTGAGCAATAGCCCTTAGGTCAGCTGTCATTTGTTTTCCAGCCCATGACGAGGTTTGAACAATCACAGATTTAATTTTGTAAGAGTGCAGTGATTAAACTAATTAAAACTTTAAAATAGCGTCATAATTGCTCTTCAAAACTTTTTCCAAATAAGTTATGGCTTTTTCTTTCTGAAAACTGAGTACTGAAGTGCATGTAAACGCAATTATTACCATTATGTGATTATTGCCAGTTATGATAATTGTGACCCTGTAGACGGGGTCAGTGAAAGTTGGCTCACACTAGCAGAATGCTGACTTATAACTCGTAAAACTTTTTATTAAATTTGCCTGAATATACAAGACGCGATATATTTAGCTCTCAACCTTTCATCTTTAGCTCATGCTAATGTCACTAATACATGTTGAGTGTATAATTAACTTCATGGCTGCTCTGCGGTCTGTTTAATAGCGCTCTCAGTAAGCTGGTGTCTTCTCAGCCTAAGGTCTTTTTTCTGAAACACATCTGTTCATTTCACGTTCAGACCAAGGTTCATGTTTTTGCTACATTGTCTACATTTGGTCCAGTTAGATTTGGTTTACACTACTCCTTATTCAAGTAAACGAAACAACTTTTCGTAATGTGCTTAGGTTTTGCTGTCATGGCAATGCTTGTGTTAGCACAGACTGGTAGTTCTCAAAGATGCTGCTCACCCCCCAAACTGTTCTTTGTTTTTTTTGTTTTTTTGCAGCTCTGGACACATCGGTATCCACACTTTAAGATAAAATTGGGGAAGACTCCATCATATTAGTCGGTGAACTAGTTTTGTGAGGCTAGAATATTATTCAAGTCTTCATTAAAAAGGATGCTTCTCCTTCTCATCAGTTGAATGATTTTCAGCTGGCATTGCTCTTTCATTTTTTTGTAAACTGTCGCCTCCTCTCCAAAAATATCTGGTGAGTTTCTGCATTTTTTTCCAATTAAGAATTCATGCTGCTGCCATAATTTAATTAAAAACTGGGTCTCTTCTGAAGTGCTGTCATTGCTCGTTTTCCCTCTTATCAGCTGCCTTAATTCCCTGTGTTTGGTCTGAAAGTCAGAACCTTTCTGAAAATTGCTTTCACACTCTAAGCCACAGGTGTCAAACTCATTTTAGCTCGGGGGGGCCACATACCGCTGGATTTAATGTGCAGTTGGGCCAGACCAGTAAAATAATAGCAAAACAACCTAATAATAACTCCCAAGTTTAGTACAAAGAAGTACATTATGAAATGTTTACATTTATTGAACCACTGATCTTTTACAAAACATGAACAACCTGAATGATGAATCTTCATCAAAGTATGAACAAGCTGATTTTTTTTTCTTTTCTGCTCTGTTTTGACCTGAAGCTGCTGACGAACAAGATCTTAATCACGATAAAAACAAATGCCATTTAAGGAACCAATTATCATATTGCTGCCATCTACTTGCTGGCAATAAACTGATGATGCCAATGATCAGTTTTCTCATGTTTACATGCACTGAATAAATAGTTTACTGGAGGATAAACCACTTGAGTTAATGACTCTGGTGGCATGGCCTTTATCGGATTATTCTGTTTATATGGCCACTTGAATAATCAGATTACTCCAGAAATCCAATCATAACTGGTTTATTAGTGTACATGTAAACATGATCATTGACCATGTTTACATGTACGTGAATAAACTGGTTATGGTTGGCTTTCTGGAGTTTCAATCCAGATTAAGACCCTTAATCAATTTTTGGCAGGTAAAATGCAGAATTATTGTCCTTTGAGACTATTTCACAAGTGCAAGAGAGCAAGTTACAGTATTATACTCACAATTTAACCCTGACCAACCAAATCAAATTATTTTTAAAGCATGAAAAAATGTTTCAATCAACATTAAGACCTTTAATCAAGTATTGGCAGGTGAAATAACATATTTGTAAGCTATAACAGCCCTTTGAGACTATTCACAAGTTAGACAGAACATGTTATAATCTTCACAGTTCAACCTTGAAGAACCAAATCAAGTAATTTTTGGCAGATAAAATGTTTGAATCCAAATTGGGAGCCTGAATGAATTTTTGGCAGATGAAACATACATTTTATGGATTCTACTTGCAGTATATAATTATAGGAGGTAAACGATGCACAAACACTAGTATTCATGGTAAAAAAAAAAAAAAAAAAAGCTTTATTGACTTGCATCGTTATACACAGATTTTGTTAATTTCAGCACACTGTTCTTAATGTATAAGGAAAAATATTAAAATCTGCTACAGGATAAAATGTCACATCTGTTTATTGTAACACAAAACTCATGGGTCTAAAATTATGACTAATCCCTCAGTGCATTACAGGTGCATCTCTCTAAATTAGAATATCAAAACGTTGATTTATTTCCGTAATTCAATTCATAAAATGAAACTCGTATTTTATATAGATTCATTACAGAGTGATATATTTCAAGTGTTTATTTCTTTTAATTTTGATGGTTATGGCTTGCAGTTCATGAAAACCCGAAAATCAGTTTCTCGAAAAATTAGAACATTACGTAAGATCAATTTTAAAAATTTGATTTTTAATAGAAATGTTGGCCGACTAGAAGTATTTCCATGCACACACTCAGTACTTGGTCAGGGCTCCTTTTGCATGAATTAATACTGCATCACTGTGGCATGGCATGAAGATGATCAGCTCAGGTGATCACACTTCCCTCTGCCGACAACCTTTATAGAGATGCTGATTTAATTTTCCAGTATGACTTGTATACGCCAGACCCAGTAATGCAGACGAGCTGAAGGCCGCTATCAAAGCAACCTGGGCTTCCATAACACCTCAGCAGTACCACAGGCTGATCGCATCCATGCCATGCTGCACTGATGCAGTAATTATGCAAAAGGAGCCCTGACCAACTATTGCGTGTGTACATGGACACACTTTTTAGTCAGGCAACATTTCTATTAAAAATCAATTTTTTAAAATTAATTTTATGTCATATTCTAATTTTTTGAGAAACTGAATTTGGGGTTTTCATGGGCTATAAGCCATAACCTTCAAAATTAAAAGAAATAAACACTTGAAATATATCAGTCTCTGTGTGTAATGAATCTATAATATATGAGTTTCACTTTCTGAATTGAATTATGAAATAAATCAACTTTTTGATGACATTCTAATTTATTGAGATGCACCAGTAAATATTCACAGACATACCTTTGCTAATTACATGGACCAGAAGTTACGTCTGCTTTGCTCAAAAGCAGCCATCAGCCTCAGAATCAGAAGGGAAACAGCTTTAGCTGAGCGAGGCGCGCTCCCCGCAGTGAGCCGATCAGTTTCTGGTGGCAGCAGCCCATCACTTTTTGGCAAGACACCGGCAGCTTCTCTTGTTTTGAACATGTTCAAAAAATTTTGTGACAAAAAAAACTGGTTCCAGCCGTAAAAACATCCAATAAATGGAAGCAAACTGACGGCCCCAGCACCCGCCGAGTTGTGAGACACAGGGGTAAATGTATTTTTAAAGAACAGTTATTAAATACAGTAAATACCGTGACATTTTAGTGTGTGCTGGATCCGGCATCCATTAAAAAAAAAAAAAACTTCACATATTTTTAGCGATGTTATGGGCAAGAAGGGATAATAACAGATGCAGGTGGGAAAGGTTTGCCTTGGAGTCTTTCTGGAAGAAATCCTGTCCTCCCTGCCTGCATAGCAGACTCCCCAAGGGTAAACTGGGGATCACTTTTGTGTCTGCTACTGTTGTGTGACCCCAGATGCACAAATTGGGAATAGCATTTTAATCATGTATGCAAACCTGGTGCAATATCATTAGCGCACACACATCTGTATGTGCTGAAACATGTGCAGTAGAGCCGTGTGCAGTTCACTAAGCACTTTAAATTCATGCATCGTATAGTTCTACAAATGCACTTTACTAAACTACACGATGCACCTTAGCACTTTACACTTAAGCATCCCGAGCAACACCTTGGTCATTGTGGTACTTTTTGCTGGTCTGAGATCAACAATATTCATCTTAACTTCATTCGTTTGTTTATCTCTTCCTATCGGTGAGCAATCTTACTGCTATTATTATTATTGTTGTATTGTGTTATTTGCCTCATTGTTGTGTTGTTTATTGTTGTTGTATTGTGTCATCTGTTTTATGTGGCTGGCATCGGCTGGCCAGGGGACACGAGATGGAAGTTAGCATCAGCTGTAATCTTGTATGCTGCATATTTACATGTGTTATGTGGCAATCTGTCCAGGGTGTACCCTGCCTCTCGCCCAAAGATGCTGGGATAGGCTCCAGCCCCCCCGCGACCCGAAAAGGATTAAGCGGAAGAAGATGGATGGATGTTCATTAATATGCACTGTCCCTTTTATAAGTAAATAAACATAAAGCAGTTACATTACTGAAAAAGCACTACTTGGGTATTGTATTATTTAATTTTCACACTTTGCAAATTCATCCCACGGGCCGGTTTGGACTCTCTTGCGGGCCGGATTTGGCTTGCGGGCCATTCATTTGATACCCCCGCTCTAAACAAACCAAACCAAGGTTCAGTTTGATCCAGGCAGAGACCACCTATTTTTGCTGGACCAGATTTCTTTTTGTTGGTCCGGACTGTGGTTGTGCAGATGAGTCACACCTAAAATATCAGTCAGATTTAAAAATCCAGATCAAAAGGTTTAGGTGTAAAATTCACTGAAAAGATTAAACTACTGGAAAGAAGATCTGCAAATTGAAATTTCGGAGGAACAATGGGAATTGGCTTGTACAGAAGCTCAAACCAAATCAATAAATGCACGCCTTAAATTGATACATTTCAAATGGTTAATGCGGATGTATGTTACACCGGAGGAGTTAAATAGATATAACAAAAATATACCAGATACATGCACAAAATGCATGGAAAGTAAAGGAACCCTATTTCATTGTTTATGGGAATGTAGATTAATAAGAATGTTTTGGGAAGAGGTGAGGGTAACAATTGAAAAAATAATCTCAAAACAAATCATACTGAATCCTAAACTGTTTTTGTTGGGTCTGTACCCAGAAAAGCATAATTTTAATAAAAGTGAAAGAACATTCATAGACCTCAGTTTGCTTAATGCCAAAAAATGTATTGCATTATTATGGAAAAAGACTCATAGACCAGATGTGACTCAGTGGTTAAGACAGATGTTAACAAACCTTCCATTAGAAAGAATAACATATATACTGAAATCAAAGGAAATTGTGTTTGAGAATATATGGAGACCTTTTATTGATTATGTAAAAAATTTAAACATAACTCTTGAAGAAGAAGGTGAATGATGTGTGTGGACCTTGTAAATTCCAAACTGGTGAACATAATATGTATACTTATGTATTGGATTGTCTAGACTAAACAGAGGAGCATTGTTGAAGACTTGATTTTGTTGGTGGTTGTTGGTGTTTTTAGTGCATTTTTTTTTTTTTGTAGTACTTTAGCGTTAGTGTTTGATTGTTTGTATCATGTTTGTTAAAAAAAAAAAAAAAGGTTCAATAAAGATATTGTGGAAAAAAAAAAAGGTTTAGGTGTGAAAGCACCCAGAGATTTTTCATAACAAAGTGTAAATACTTTGAGAATATCACATATTTTAAAAATGGTCACGTTTGATTTCATCTCCAAGACCATCATAGATGGCAAAATTAAATTAGGTCACTTCAAAACTGTCAGACACAAGTTGTAAAAAGTAGAGAAAGAATGCTAGATTTTCAATTCTTTGTTCCAAATATCAGTTTTGGGGCTTGAAATATTCAGGAGCAGTTATAGGAGCGAATATCCAGGTATTCTGAAGTCTTTTTTTTAATCCCTCAGTAAACTGCATCTGCAACGTTTTTCAAAAATGTGACTTTTTTTTTTTAACAAATTTTTGAACTTTTTGGCAATTGTTAACTAAATTTGCAGCTTTTTGTGTATAGTTGAAAATTGTTTTGTCTCATAAATTTACATTTTATTATAGATATGCTACGTTCTCCTTGTAAATCTGAACTTTTTCATAATTTTGTAGCTTCCTTGTAAATGATAGGACTTTCTCCTTCATAAATTGGCAATATTTATGATTAATTTTTTTGATTATTTTTTCCAACATATTGTGGTGTAATTGGATTGTTGGACCTGCTGTGGCTGGGAATTGATGAGACACAGCTGCGGCTCATTCTGTGGACTGCACTGAAAGACTCAAAAGAGCAGAGTGTCAGTCTGTGTTCGGAATGTTCACTCACTCCCGCCCTGCTCGCTATGTAATGAATTTAGATATAGTGGACTATATAGTAAACTCAATATAACAATAAAATTAACAGCTTTTGGACACTACTGGGCTCGTTTTCGCAGCGTGGTTAATGATGTCATCATGGCGAAACAGTAAAACGTAAATAGCTACGTTCCGACCCACAGTGTACTTCAAACTGTATTCCCTACTCCCTGCTCCGTTCTCAGGGAATATCAGTAAGTTAACTGCCCTTGGCAAAATTTCTCCATTTGAAACACCCTGTAACCATCGGCTCCTCCTCCGTGAGTTACCACGGTAACCATGGACACGTACTGATACTATGGTGGATAATTTATATTTCTTAAATAAAATATTAATACAAATATATTTTTATTACCATCAGTGATATAAACAATAACAAACATCAGTTTAGCTTGTTAATAACGTTAGCAACAATAGTTTGTTTTACTCGTATCTGAGGTGCAATGGCTAATGGGTAATCTTCTTGCCAACTTCCGGTAAAGTGATGTACGGTTGTTCACTTCTTCCCTGCACAGTTCTCAGTTCCCTTTGAACTGAAGACCACTGGCTTCCCTTCGGTTTGGACTCTCAGTCAATATGGCAGGTACCCTGTGCAGTCCACTTTGGAGTATACTATTGGGCGATCAGAAAGCAGCTGCAGACTAATGGTGGTTAAAAAAAAAAATAAAAATGAATACCTGCATGTAATTTGTAGTAAATATGTATTAAATCGTTTTTGCTGACTTAATAAATACTAGTGCATACCTGTGCATGCTCGATACCCATGCATGCCCATAGAAAGTTACTCTTACCATGGCAACAGTAACTATGCTGAAACCTGCCTTTGATCTTCGACGTCACCACTCGTTCAGTGATGCCTGCCTTTGATCTGTGATGATGTCATAGCGAGACCTATGATCGTGAGTGAAGCCTGCCTTTGATCTTTGATGATGTCATAGTGAGTCATATGATCTTTTAGCGAGTCCTGTGATCGTGAGTGATGTCTGCTTTTGATCTCAGTGAGTCCTATATTTTTGCGTGTCCTATGATCGTGACATCGTGACAGAGACCTTCCTTTCATTTTTGACATCACCACTCGTTCAGTGATGCCTGCCTTTGATCTTTGATGATGTCATAGCAAGTCCTATGATCGTGAGTGAGGCCTGCCTTTGATCTTTGATGATGTCATAGCAAGTCCTATGAGCTTTTAGCGGTTCCTATCATTGTGAGAGACATGGTGACATACATCGTGACACAGATTTCTTGAATTATATATAGAGTGATGATAAATACCTTAAGGTAGTTTATTTATTTTTTATATAGAATCCTTTATTAGTCCCACAGTGGGGAAATTACAGGGCATCCACATGAGTGGATGAGGCAGCCACTTGTGCGGCGCCCAGCCCTTTCACCATTTACACACACATTCACACCCAGGGCAACTTTAGCGTCTCCAATTAACCTAACTTGCATGTTTTTGGCATGTGGGAGGAAACCGGAGAAATCCCAGAGTAAACCCACGCAGACATGGGGAGAACATGCAAACTCCACACAGATCACTGTTGGTCAGGGGCTGGGATCAAACCCGGGATCCCCCAGCCAAGGGTGAGTTGCTGTGCTGCCGCAGTGCTAACCATTCCGCCACCGTGCTGCCCCATTATGTTGTGATGTGAAGCTCTCCTCTCACTGCTCCGTTGGCTGCGCATTGTATTATGGGATATATTGGCTAATGTAGTGACCATCCATTGTATACTACCTTTCAAAACACTATATGGGGAACGAGTGAACATTACAGACAAAGGCTGTTCATGACCTGGGGTTGTTTCATAAACCTGGAATATGGAACAAGTTAATTGAAGGGGCTTTCACACCTAATCCATTTGGTCCAGACTTCTGGACATTTTAGTTTGATTTGGAGCAAAATTTTAGGCGTGAAACCTCCCGAAAGCACAGTGTGGACCAGGGAGCCAAAATCTGATCTGGCAGAAGTAGGTGGTCTTGGTCTGGATCAACCTGAACCTTGTTCCACTTCGTTTAGAGTGTGAAAGAAATTTTCAGAAACTATGGGCAGAAAATTCATTTCACTGTTAAGGGGGGAGGGGGGCAATAAACAGAACATTTTCTCAAGAGTAAATATTGAGGGGGACACTCTAAATATTGTTGTAGTCGGGTCCATTTCTGGGTTTTGGGGGGCAATATCCAAGATTTTGTAATGGGGAAGAATTCAAATCCCATAAATTGTGGAAAGAACATCTCTGGTGTGTGTGTGTGTGAGAAATAAAATGGGATCATTGTTGAGACGAAGCCAAACAAAAAAAAAATTACATAAAATAAAAATTTAACCAGCATTCATGTGAACGTTATGAAATTTATGTGAAAACATTTACAAGAAAAAGTTGCAAATTGACAAGAAAAATGTCCAAAATTGTTGCAAATTAATGAGAATAAAGTTGCAAATTAACGAGAAAAAAGCTGCAAATTTATGAGAAAAAAATTGAAAAGCTATAAGAAATTCCTACCCCACCCCCAAATGTGTTTTTCCATGTATGTAAAGGTTTATGATGATATAATTCTCTTTTTTTTTTGCAGGTTGCGGGGTACGTGTCCCACCCCCACCCCCCACCACCTGATTTATACAGTGGTATGAAAAAGTGTTTACCCCCTTCCTGATTTCTCATTTTTTTGTATGTTTGTCACACTTAAATATTTCAGATCATCAAACAAATTTAAATATTAGACAAAGATAACACAAGTAAACACAAAATGCGTTTTTTAAGTGAAGATGTTTATTATTAAGGGGAAAAAAATCCAAACCTACATGGCCCTGTGTGAAAAAGGCCACCCCGTTGGCACATAAATTAATTGTGGTTTATCACATCTTTGGAAAGCTGAGTTCAATTTTTCTAGCCACACCTAGGCCTGATTACTGACCATAAGAAAGAGACTGGGCAAAAATGGCCTACATGGCGGAGTTCCAAGATGAAAACCACTGCTGAGCAAAAAGAACATAAAGGCTCGTCTCAGTTTTGCCAGAAAACATCTTGATGATCCCCAAGACTTTTGGAAAATACTCTGTGGACTGAAGAGACAGAAGTTGAACTTTTTGGAAGGTTTGTGTCCCATTACATCCGGTATAAAAGTAACACAGCATTTCAGAAAAGGAGCATCATACCAACAGTAAAATATGGTGGTGGTAGTGTGATGGTCTGGGGCTGTTTTGCTGCTTCGGGACCTGGAAGACTTGCTGTGGTAAATGGAACCATGAATTCTGCTGTCTACCAAAAAATCCTGAAGGAGAATATTCGGCCATCTGTTGGTGACCTCAAGCTGAAGCGCACTTGGGTTCTGCAGCAGGACAGTGATCCAAAACGCACCAGCAAGTCCACCTCTGAATGGATTAAGAAAAGCAAAATGAAGACTTTGGAGTGGCCGAGTCAAAGTTCTGACCTGGATCCAATTGAGATGCTGTGGCATGACCTTAAAAAGGCGGTTCATGCTCGAAAACCCTCCAATGTGGCTGAATTACAATAATTCTGCAAAGATGAGTGGGCCACAATTCCTCCACAGCGCTGTAAAGGACTCATTGCCAGTTATCGCAAACGCTTGATTGCAGTTGTTGCTGCTAAGGGTGGCCAACCAGTTATTAGGTTTAGGGGGCAATCACTTTTTCACGCAGGTGCCATGTAGGTTTGGAGGTCCGGGTCGCGGAGGCAGCAGTTCAAGCAGAGAAGCCCAGACTTCCCTCTCCCCCGCCACCTGCTCCAGCTCTTCAGAGAGGATACCAAGGCGTTCCCAGACCAGCTGGGAGACATAGTCTCTCCACCGTGTCCTGGGTCTGCCCCGGGGTCTCCTCCCAGTGGGACGTGCCTGAAACACCTCAAGTGGGAGGCATCCAGGAGGCATCCTAATCAGATGCCCATACCACCTCAACTGACTCCTTTCAATGTGGAGGAGCAGCGGTTCTACTCTGAGCCTCTCCCGGATGACTGAGCTCCTCACCCTATCTCTGAGGGTGAGTGCAGCAATCCTACGGAGAAAGCTCATTTCAGCCGCTTGTATCCGCGATCTCGTTCTTTCGGTCATTACCCAAAGCTCGTGACCATAGGTGAGAGTAGGAACGTAGATTGACTGGTAAATCGACAGCTTTGCCTTAGAACTCAGCTCACTCTTCACCACAACAGACCGGTACAACGTCCGCATCACTGCAGATGCTGCTCCAATCCGTCTGTCGATCTCTCGCTCCATTAAATTGTGGCCCATACCCACCGCCAACAGGAAGGCCGCCATCTTGCCTCAAAGTCGCCCCACCTCCAATTCTAGAAAAAAGTCACACCTCGCATTTGAACGCACTTGTCCTAGGGACCTTCTCCGATTGAGTTCATTTTTGCATGGAGGCATCTATAGGCATTGGCCATTAAAAATTGTATAAATTAAGTCAAATTCCCTTAATCATAATTCATTCATTCATTTAAAAACTCCATTTTGTGTTTACTTGTGTTATCTTTGACTAATATTTGAATTTGTTTGATGATCTGAAACATTTAAGTGCGACAAACATACAAAAAAATGAGAAATCAGAAAGGGGGCAAACACTTTTTCACACCAAACACAGGAAGTAAAGGCAGCCAATAAGAGGGAAAATTAGCACTCTGAGAGAAGAAATATGGCCGTTAATGGCATGCAGAAATTTACCAGACATTTTCAGAGAGGATACAAGAGAGTTTATGAAAAAAAATGGACAAGCAGTGCCACCTGAAAATCATCATGGCTGATGAGAAGGACAAACACCCTTTTTAATGAAGAGATGGATAACATTCTAGCATCACTAAACTAGTCCACCGACTATTATGATGGAGTGTCCCACAGTTTTAATGTAAACTGCGGTGTTACTGATGTGTCCAGAGCTGCAGAAAAGAACTTAGACGGGTGAGTAGTAGCATGTTTGCTAACAACTGGTCTGTGCTGACAACAGGTTTTTGTCGTGACAGCAAGACGGCGGCACATCACGGTGAAGTTGTTTAGCTTGCTTGAAAAAGAAGCAGTGTGAAACCTAACCGAAACAAATGTAGAAAATGTAACAAAAATGGGAACCTTGATCCAGACCTTCATGCGGACTTTCAGGTGTGGACAGCACCCTATGTTGATCTGAACCTAAACCAATAAAAATCATATCTGTACTAGCTTGGTTCTGGCCTCTGTCTGTAGCTGCTGGGCATCGTCTTGAGCTGCATCTTCTGGAACCTGCTGGTGGACATGAGCCAGTCATCTGACATGGTGGACTTCAAGCTGAAGAAGGCCGAGTTCAAGTACAGCGAGCTGGACCTGGCTGGCGCCGGCTGGTGCATGTGCCTGCCGAGGGACGGTGGCTACCTGCCCGTCCCCGCCTCCGAGCCCCAGCTCGACCCCATTGACATTCACCTGGAGAAGCTTAAGAAGCAGCCACCCCGCACGCACTCCCAGCTCCGGGAACTGCAGCAGTCCAGATCCGCCTCCGGGCTGGATGAGGTTGACGTAGGCCGAAAGCATAAAAGGGAACACTGAGTGGTCTTTTTAGTTTATTTTTTATTATTTTTTCCTCTTTTGTGGCCAGTCTTGCCTTTTAGGGTTTTGCCTTTTTTCTGTCATTGTATTCATTTTTTTTGTTTGTTTTTAGAATTGTGTTGCACTACTTTATGGTTGGAATTGAGAGAAATCCGTTCAGCTAAAGGGATCAGAAATACTTTGGCACTTTGCAAGTGAATCTGTTTACATCCAAATGTAAAGAAACATCCAACATCGCAACTTTTTAAAATATTTCTTTGTATTGTTTGTAAGTGTTGGTCTTCAAGGATTTATGACACCATTTCAGATTTTATTAAATTTTTCTAGCCTTTGAAATTGAACTACAGACGTGTCTCATGTGCTAAAGCTTACCTCAGGCTATTTGGAAAAATAGCCCAGTAGTCAGAGCACAATATTATTTGGTGTATAAATTAATGGTAGCTTGAAAAGTTTTTTTTTTTTTTTTTTTTTTTTTTTTTCAGTGTTGGAGATATAGGAATAGCCAAGTGCGTCATGCGTGTAGCCTCTGTGAAGGATATATACAGTTTGTGCATTATTTGACTTTATTATGATTTCTATTTGATTTTGTGATATCAGTGTTCAACTGTAAGACTGATAAATGTGAAATAAAAAGGGTGCATGTTTTGTACTGTAAATAAAGTAAGTTTAAAGGGAAAAACTGCAAAAATACCTACGTCTACATGGTAGGCTGTCATTGGGGGGATACAGTCAATTCCATTTTTTTAACAGAAGTTTTTATTCCTTTCATCTTTTCAAGGAACTCATAAAGGGAGTATGTAGACTACAGATCCAGTGAAAAACAACTCCTGATGGTTTTTGTATCTCTGTAATGCACTGTTTTGAGCTTCCACCCCAGCTCCTGCCTTGTGATCAACACTATTGTTCTTGTCAAATAAAACTAAATTTGTGTATGATTTTTTTCTTGCTGGGTTGTTTATTTGCATATTGTATAACTGTAATAAAGAATGCCAACAATTTCAACAAAGGAGTGAGGGGGTTTTTTGTTTGTTTTTCACTATCCACTGTATGGTGGGTACAAGTTTGGTGGGCAGTAAATGTGTGCATATCATTTGTATTTTGACATGGGCGTTCTCTTGATCTACTTTTGGGGCTTAGAAATAAAATGACTGACCAGTTGGCTCCTTTCCTGAAGGCATCTGTGTTGTGGCTCTTGACACCAGACCCACCCAGCCCACTCCATGTGAAGCTAATCCAAAAAAAAAAAAAAAACTTGAATCGACTTTTCTTGAAAATGCTCTCAAGGCTGCAATTCTCCATCTGCTTGTGCACCTTTTTCTACAACATGTTTTTCTCTCATTTGCACCTTTTTCTACCACAACATTTTTGTGCCGTTTCTACTACACTTTTTTTTGCACCTTTTTCTCAAACTTTTTTGCACATTTTTTTACCAACCTTTTTGTACTTTTTTTTTCTACCACACATTTTTGCACCTTTTTCCTCCAATTTTTCTCTTGCACTGCTTTCTACCACACTATCTACTAGACTTTTTTGCTTTTCACATCTTTTTCTGCCACACTTGCTCTGACGAGATATTTCTTTTCTTTACCGTTTTGCGCCACACTTTTTTATGCACCTTTTCCTACCACTTTTTCATACCAAACTTTTTTCTACCATACTTTACCTATCACACATTTTTCTTTTTTGTATCTTTTTCTACAACACATTTTTGCACCTTGTTCTACCACATTTTTCCCCAACACTTTTTGCACTTTTTTCTACCATACTTTACCTTCCAGATTTTTTTTCTTTTTGCACCTTTTTGTACCACACTTGCCTGACCTGACACTTAGGTCAGGCATTGGCTTGCTTGCTACCAGATAACCACGAAAACCGGTACTACCTGTCTCATGGGTCGGGCCGTCAGCGACTCAACCGGCATCCCCACCCTTCCGAGGGCGTGGAGGGTGAAACTGGGCATCCTGGCAGAACTAAAAATATCTGTCACAGGTCTGTGGTGGACCACTCCCAGTTACACAGGGTGAGACTGGACATCCTGGCAGATAAACACATCTGTCGCAAGGTCTGTGGTGGACTGTGCCAGTCGGTGCATTGTGACATGCACTACACAAAGAGCAGAGATAAACAAACCAATCATCTGGTCAGTCACTGCAACAGATACTGGAGTCAGTTTGTCTTCGCTTGTCCTTGCCACTGATAATACCTTTATCTGCCAAAAATGTGCTGTTAGTCCAGCAAAAGCTAGCAGTACTCAAGTACTTTGCAAGCAGTTTCATGAAATGGTCAATCAGAAAGCAACTCATACCGGCTTGGACGTCGCCCGGGCTTACAAGGTCCGCGCTGATTTGTTCACACTCCGACAGGCAGCGAAAAGTAAGCTAGGAGCAGGAAGACAAAAGAAGAGGAAAACAGCAACCTTGTATGTAGCAGAATGGAATGTACGCACTCTGTTGGACAGAACAACATCACAGCGCCCAGAAAGACAGACCGCGCTTGTGGCCCTGGAAATGAACAGGCACAATGTAGACATGGCTGCACTTAGTGAAACAAAATTGCCTGGATATGACAGCTTGGAAGACCATGGGTACATCTTTTTTTGGAGTGGGAGATCAACTCAAGAAAGGAGAGAAGCAGGAGTGGGCTTTGCAGTTAGAAAGGAGATAGCAGCAATGCTTGATGAGGAACCGGTGCCAATGACAGGATAATGCCTGAGACTCCCACTACAGCGGAAGATGTATGCCACACTCATCAGTGTATATGCCCCAACAATGACCAACACAGAGGAGGTGAAGGAAGAGTTCTACAGTGATTTACGTGAGACTATCAGGCGTGTACCGACTGATGACAGGCTGATACTCGTTGGAGATTTTAATGCCAGAGTTGGTTCGGACACCGAGAAATAGAAAGGAGTGCTAGGCAGTCATGGAGTAGACAAGTGGAATGCTAATGGAGAACTTCTACTTGCACTATGTTTAGAGTACAACCTTGTGATAACCAACATTCTATTTAAGCACAAGGACACACACAAGAAGACATGGATGCACCCAAGATCCAAGCACTGGCACTTATTAGACTACATCATAGTCAGGCAGAGAGACAGAAGGGATGTATTGGACACCAGAGCAATGACAGGTGCAGACTGTGGCACTGATCATGTTATGCTGAGATCTAGATAAAGGATTTGGAGAAGAAAACAGCACTGCAGGACGGGTGCGAAGTCACCACGGAAGCTAAACACTAGTGCACTGAAAGGCCAAAAGAAGCAGGAAGAACTTACACAGGAAATGGATGAAAACTTGAAAGATTGGGACAGTAACAACTCAGAGAATTACATAGAATTGGAAATAGAAATGGCTGCACGGTGGCGCAGTGGTTTAGCACTGTGGCAGCACAGTTTTACCCTCGGCCGGGGGACCGCGGGGATCATGAGATCGTGGGTTCGATCCCAGCCCCCGACCAACAGTGAGCTGTGTGGAGTTTGCATGTTCTCCCCGTGTTGCGCGGGTTTACTCCGGGATTTCTCCGGTTTCCTCCCGCACACCAAAAACATGTAGGTTTAGGGCGCTCGCGCACGCAGCGACCAGCAGCTGGTGGCTTGTCACCAGACTGCAAACCAAGTCTACCTACGGGTACAAATAAGTAACAAAAAAAAAAAAAAAAAAAAATAGAAGAGAAATGGGCAACACTAAAGGATACGGTGTATCAGACTGCGAGTGATGTATTAGGCCACCCTGAGAGGAAACATCAAGATTGGTTTGATGAGCATGATGAACACCTGAAGAAACTACTAGAAGTGAGGAATACAGCTAGGCAGGAAACCCTACAGTGTAATACAAGATCGAAGAAGAAGAAATACTCAGAGGCTCAGAGTGAGCTACAGAAGTACACCAAAGAGATGAAGTCCAACTGGTGGGATGAAAAAGCGGAGAAACTTCAAACTGCAGCAGACAGGAAGGACATGAAAACATTCTTCACAGGTTTGAGAGAAATCTGCAGCCCTAAACCAAGAGGATTGATCCAACTAAAGGCTATGGATGGTGAAACGGTTTTGCAGGAGAAAGACAAGATCCTGGACAGATTTGCAGACCTCTTTGACCAACTACTAAACAACCCTGGAGATCTCACTGAAGAGGCTAAAGAAGCTCTAGTGCAATGACCAGCTGTATCAAGTCTGGATGAACCACCAAATTTTGATCAACTAATGGCAGCTATCAGGACAACACAGGATGGTAAAGCTCCAGGAAGGGATGGAATTCCAGCAGAAGTGTGGAAATTTGGTGGTGTTCTGCTGACCAACTGCCTGCACAAGCTCATCCAAGAGATATGGGATGCCCAGAAAGTACCTCAAGACTGGAAGGATGCAAATATTGTGCCTTTGTTCAAGAAAGGTGACAGGAAGGATTTTGGAAATTACTGAGGTATATCACTGCTAGCCACTGTTGGTAAGATTCTCTCACGTGTACTACTGAACAGACTCAGTGAACACATCTCACAGAATGTACTACCGGAAACCCAGTGTGGCTTTAGAAGTGGAAGAAGCACAATGGACATGATTTTCTGCTTGAAACAGGTTCAAGAAAAGTGTATCGAACAGAACATGCCGCTTTATGTAGTCTTCATAGACTCCAGTAAAGCCTTCGATGCTGTTTTGGGCGCATGCGCACGCAGCGACCAGCAGCTTGGTGATATAGTGCGTGTGTGCGTGTGTGTGTTTTTTGTACTTTTTTACGTTTTTAGAAAATCCTCTGTGTCGTTTCTGCTCTGGAGCGTTTGTGGAATATATGGCGAACAGCTCCCTAGTATCTGCAACATGGATTTCCTCTCATATCTCGCACTGCTGCTTTCTGTGTTCTGGCTCTTTGTCTCTGAGGTAAACGCGTTCGGCTCCATGACGAGCAGAATAGTGGGCAGAATACAATATTCCAGGGACGTGTTGCTGCGCTTTAACACAGCTGGTGCAGAGTCTCTGATTGCGCCCAAATTTCATCTGCCGGACTTTATTTTGAGAGACGGTCACAGCGGTGAAAAAAGAAGCGGCAGGAGGAAGCGTGGAAGACGTGGAGGTGTGAAATTGCGCCTTAGGAGACGTCAGTTTGGTAACATTCTTCTTCCTTCGATCATTTTTGGGAATGCACAGTCAGTGAGAAACAAGGTGGAGGAAATTCAAGGCAATGTACGTTACCAGAAGGATTTTAAGAACTGCTGCGTCATGGCTTTCACTGAATCTTGGCTTACTGCGCATGATCGAGATGCAGACCTGTGGATTGACGGCTTTGGAGCTCCGCTGCGCTCGGATCGACAGGAAGAGGTAACTGGGAAGCGTCAGGGGGGCGGAGTATGTTTATACATTAATAAGCAGTACTGCACATCTGTCACGGTCAGAGAGCGCATCTGTACACCCCATGTGGAGCTGCTGTCTGTGTCACTACGCCCCTTTTATTTGCCTCGAGAGTTTCCCCAACTTTTCATCACAACTGTGTACATTCATCCGAGGGCAGACGCTGACTCCGCCTCCAGCACCATCTCTGATGTGGTGCAGCAGCTGCAGTCAATTTCTCCAGAGGCGCCAAACTTCATTCTTGGGGATTTTAACCATGTTTCTTTAAAGAAGACACTTAAAAACTTTCATCAGTATGTCTCCTGCCCAACCAGGCGAAAAAAGACATTGGACCTGTGCTATGGATCCATAGAGAGGGCCTATAAATCACTCCCCCTTCCTCCTTTAGGATCATCAGATCACAACTGTGTTCATTTGCTGCCCACATATAAAACGGCTCTCAGAAGAGGCAAAGTGGAGACCAGAGACACTGATGTGTGGACAGAAGATTCAGAGCACAGCCTCCAGGAATGCTTTGACTGTACAGACTGGAAGATGTTCATAATGGCCTGCGGGGATGATTTGGACTCTCTGGCTGAGCTCACATGCTCATACATGGCTCACTGTCAAAATAAGTTTGTTCCACGTAAACGTGTCAAAATATACCCCAACAACAAACCATGGGTTACTAAATCAGTTAAATCCTGCTTACAGAGGAAAGCTCTTGCCTTTAAACAAGGGTCTGTTTCTGCGCTACAGGTTGCCACTAAGGAGCTGAAGGCCGAAATTTTAAGAGCAAAACAGAATTATAAATCAGAGTTGGAAAGCAAGATGGCAGCAAATAAACTTGGTTCGGCCTGGGCCAGTATGAAAACTATTGCAGGCCTTCAGAGCACAGAGCACAGTAACCGTGTGTTTTTAGATGGTTTTAGTTCAGACACAGAGCCGGCTAATGCTCTTAATTGTTTTTATGGTCGTTTTGACTCCTTTGATTTTAGCACAGAAATCCAAGATTTGAAACAGAAACTCAAAGACAATCAGCACTTTAATATTGAGATGCAGGATGTTAAAAGGGAGTTCCGCGCTGTAAAAGTGAACAAAAGTCGGGGCCCTGATAATATATGTGGACGCCTGGTAAAGTCCTGTGCACATGAACTGAGTCCTATATTTCATTATATTTTCAATAAGTCCTTACAGACACAACATGTGCCTAAGATCTGGAAAGATGCCGTGGTTGTTCCCGTTCCAAAATCCAGCTGTCCTAAAACGGTAAACGACTTTAGACCAGTTGCTTTGACTTCAATTTTAATGAAAATTTTTGAAAAACTGGTCAGACGTGAGGTCCTAAGGCAGACTGAACATGCATTGGATCCTCTGCAGTTTGCCTATAGGCCTCACAGAGGAGTGGAGGATGCCACTGTCACTCTGTTTGACATGCTTTTTAAACATCTGGATTTTAATGGGACACACGCCAGGCTTTTATTTGTGGACTTTTCTTCTGCCTTTAATACAATCCAACCTCATATTTTAGTTGAAAGGCTCCTGCAACAATTTGATTTAAGCAATAATCTGGTGGGTTGGATTCTGGATTTCTTAACCAACAGGACGCAGAGAGTAAGGGTCAATGGCACATTGTCTGACCTAAAGTGCTCTTCTACTGGCTCTCCTCAGGGGTGTGTGTTGTCACCACTACTCTTCATCCTGTACACAAACATGTGTCGGAGCAGACATGACAACAGACACATTATAAAGTATGCTGATGACTCAGTCATTGTCAGTCTCCTCCAGGATGGTGAGAGTGGCCACGGCCCAGTAGTTGATGACTTTGTTCACTGGTGTGAGGATTCCTACCTGCAGCTGAATACAACAAAAACGAAAGATATGATTATTGACTTTAGGAGGAAAACTCCCAGGCACAAAGTCACCATACTAAAAGGCCAGACCACCGAATGTGTACAATCGTACAAATATCTTGGGACAATTATTGATAGTGGATTGAACTTTGAGGTGAACTGTGAAAGGGTGTGCAAAAAGGGTCAGCAAAATTTGCATTGTTTGAGGAAACTTGCACGCTTCCAAATTGACCGAACCATAATGACTATGTTCTATCGGGCTTTTATTGAATCTGTTTTATCCTTTTCTTTAATGTCATGGTTTGGTCAGATAAAACTGAAACAGAGGAAATCCTTGGATCAGGTAGTCAGATGGTCCAGTCGTTTGCTTGGTGAGTCACAGCTGAGCCTGACATCCCTGTACACCAGACAAGTACAGAGGATGGCCGACTCGATTTTAAATGATGACTCCCACCCTTTGCACTGCAACTTTCAGCTTCTTCCCTCCAGACGGAGGTTTGCTGTCCCAAAAAGTAGAACCCAGCGCTACAAAAACAGCTTTGTCCCTGCTGCTGTCAAAGAGTTGAACAAGCTATAAAAATTATATTGTACATATTTTATATTTACCTATTTTGTAAGATGTGTGCTGTGTTTGTGTCTATGTTGAATGTAATTAGTGGCTTGTAAATATGGATGTCACCAACTGCAAAACAAATCTACCTACGGGTACAAATAAAGTAACCTGAACCTGAACCTGAACCTGAACCTGTTTCGCGACAAGGGCTTTGACAGGTACTCAAGAAATATGGTTGTACAGAGAAGTTTGTCAGCCTGATCGAGGCACTCCATACAGGTATGCAAGCAAACGTGGCAATGAGTGGTTCAGTATCTAAAGACTTTTTAGTAAGCAACGGGGTGAAACAAGGGTGTGTGCTGGAACCTACACTCTTCTCGCTATATCTGGCAGCCATGCTTGAGGTGGCCTTCAAAGACACTTCAGAAGGAGTATACATTCAGACAAGGAAAGAAGCAGACTTGTTCAATGTGGCACAGTTTAAAGCCAAGAGTAAGACATTGATAAAGGTAGTAAGAGAAATGCTCTTTGCTGACGACAGTGCTCTAGTTGCACACAGCGTGGAAGATATGCAATCTTTAGTGGAGAAATTTGCAAAAGCAGCTAGCCAATTCAGCCTCCAAATCAACATCAAGAAGACAGAGTGCCTGTATCAACCACCAAAGTTCCAATTATCAACATCACTACCAGAAGAGATCAGCATTGGTACAGAGCCACTAGTCAAGTGCAAGACTTTCAAGTACCTAGGGAGTACGGTTTCAGAGAATGCTAGGCTGGACGATGAACTATCTCTCAGAATGGGAAGAGCAAGCGCTGTGTTTGGAAACTTGAGGGAGAGACTGTGGAAGAATTGACATGTGTCTATCCGTGTGAAATGCAAAGTGTACAGAGCGACAGTACTGGCTACTCTATTGTACGGTGCTGAAACTAGGACTGTCTACAGAGTGCAGGTGAAGAAACTCCACGCGTACGTGATGAGACACCTTCGAGCCATAATGAACATCTCATGGAAAGACAAGATAACCAACATAGAAGTGTTGAAACGAGCTGGTCTGCCATCAGTGGAGGACATGCTAATACAGAGATGAACCTGAGATGGCTCAGACATGTTGAGAGGATGGACCACCAGCGTCTCCCTTGGCAGTTACTCTACTCACAGTTATGCGAGGGCAAACGCAATCAGGGTAGACCAAGGATCAGATTTAAAGACGCTGTAAAAAGAAACTTGAAGAAGTTGGACATAGACAGGAGTTCCTGGCAGCGGAAGGCTAAGGACAGAGCTGTGTGGAGGAATCTGATCAGACCTAAATGAAACAGTCATTGTCACCCACGACAGACTGCTATGATGTACCACACTTTTTCTACCTACATTTCCTTTTTTGCACCTTTTTCTTTCACACTTTTTTAATCAAACTTTTTTGCACTTTTTTCAACCACACTTTACCAACCAGATGTTTTTTGCCCCTTTTTCTACCACACTTTCTCTACCAGATTTTCCCCATTTTGCATCTTTTTCTGCCACACTTTTTTCTTTTTATGCACCTTTTCCTAACTTACATTTTATGCCAAACTCACTCTTTTTGCACTTTTTTCTACCATACTTTTTCAACCAGATATTTTTTCATTTTTAAATTTTTTTTCTGCCAAACTTTCTTTTTTGCACCTTTTCCTGAACCTTGGTTCCTGCAGGATCACCACCGTGGACCTCAGAAATAAATGAGAAAAAAAAAATATCAAATCTCTCAGATGTGATGGAACTTTTTTAAGTTCAGCATAATAAAGTTATTACAAATGGCCTGTCTCTCCTCAGCTTCTTTAACTGCTCCTTTTTCTCTATAAATAACCTTAAGTGCTTTTTTACAGCATCACATAAGCAAATAAGATAAGCCTTTATTAGTCCCACAATGGGGAAATTCCAGGATTGCAACAGCACAGGGAGCAACAATCAGAGCAACAATCAGAAGGCAAGAGAAAAAAAAAACAAGAGCAGCAAGTATACATATGTACATATAAATATATATATATATATATACTGTATATATATATAGTATATATATACACACACAGTGCGGAGCATTGTAGCTGGATGGAATAAATATATGAGTATATAAACAGTGCGGAGCATTGTAGCTAGATGGAATAAATATGCAGATATATAAACACACACAGTGCGGAGCATTGTAGCTAGATGGAATAATATGTAGATATATAAACACACCCAGTGCGGAGCATTGTAGCTAGATGGAATAAATATGTAAATATATAAACACACACAGTGCGGCGCATTGTTGCTGGATGGGATGAAACAGCACAACCGTCTACTTAGTTATCCAACATGGTATGATTATGTACCCATACATATTCTCACCCTCCATAGCGACCGGTATTTTCCTAGTTGTATGCCGGAGGGGACCATTGTATAAGTCTATTGCGTCTTTTGCATTCAAAACTATTAGGTTGTCACGTCTTTTTGCTATCTCTGCGAGCAGCCCTGCTTAGGTTGTACAGTCTGACAGCCGTAGGTAGGAAGGACCTGCGAAACCTCTCGGTTGTGCACCAAGGATGATGTAGTCTGCTGCTAAATGAGCTCCTCAGTGCATTCAGTATGTCCTGCATAGGGTGGAACTCGGGACTCCAGCAGAGATGACAGTTTAGCCACCGTCCTTCTCTCTCCTATCTCCTCCACTGGGTCAAGGCGCTGCCCCAGGACAGAGCTAGCTTTCTTGATCAGTTTGTTCAGTCTCTTCCTATCGGCTGCCGTAATGCCACTGCCCCAGCAGACCACTCTAAATGTGATGGCTGATGCCACCACCGTGTCATAGAATGTCTTCAGCAGCGCCCCTTGTACACCAAAAGACCTGAGTCTCCTCAGTAGGAACAGCCTGCGCTGTCCCTTCTTGTAGAGTGCGTCAGTATTGTGTGACCAGTCTAGTTTATTGTTCAGATGAACACCCAGGTACTTATAGGATGTCACCATCTCGATGTCTGTTCCCTGTATATTTACTGGGGTTGTCCTTGCCTGCGGCAGTCCACCACCAGCTCCTTAGTTTTCCTCGCGTTGATCTGGAGGCAGTTCCGATGGCACCAGTCCACCAAGTCCTGGATAAGCCCTCTGTACTCAGCTTCATCTCCATTGGAGATGAGGCCAACGATCGCAGAGTCATCAGAGAACTTCTGTAGATGGCAGTGTGTTGTGTTGTGTGAGAAGTCCGCAGTATAAAGGGTGAACAGGAAGGGAGCCAAAACCGTTCCCTGGGGGGCCCCCGTGCTACCGATGATCGTGTCGGACACACAGTCCCGGGTTCTCACAAACTGAGGCCAGTTAGTGAGGTAGCAACAATAACATCAACTTACCAATGTCTCTACAGAACTTTAGAAGTTATCTTAAAGCAAGTTATTTCAACCACGCCACATCATGGTATTGACTTTAGTTAATAAACTGACATTAATGAAAAAAGGTTTGACTTAAAAATAACAGTTCAACATGTTTAATTAATACATTAAATGAAGCATACAACACATCAGAAAATAATGTCACGTAACATAATCTTAAATAATCAGATGCTGCTATTTTCTGGATTATTGGAGTGTTCACATTCAAACCGCTACAGAATTCAAGCACAAAACTTACTTGGAACTGTTTCTGACTTCACTCCATTTCTGGCTGAGCCGGGGGGAAAAAAAGCCAGGCTGAGCCACGCGCTGAATGCTGGGATATGTCAGGGGCACAAGGATACTCTTCATGTATCCTTTTTTTTTCGGGATTTTGAAGGCTGCATTTATCATCCGCATGTGAAGGAGCCCACAGAATGGGACAGTCTTCGACACAGCACAGTGACGTATCTGGCCTAGAAATGCACACTTGGAGGACGCAGAACCTAAATTCAAACACAGCACTAGACACATTGTGGAAAGCTGTTGCTTTTGAGGTCAAAGGTCAAAAAATTTTCACACTTCTAATCTTTTACTCAAAAAGCGATTGGACATTCAGCGCATGGGTCTGCATCTCTATTGCATGCCCTCTAAATACTGTAGTTGCACCTTTTTCTACAACACTTTTTCCTTACAGTCAGCTTTTCATTAATATGCTTTGACACAACACCCTCCCTCCCTTCCACGACCCATCTCAGTTTGCATACAGGTCAAACAGAGCCACAGAAGATGCCATCGCTGCTGCTCTCCATCCAGCCCTCACCCACCTGGACTCAAAAAGCTCCTACGTGCGAATGCTGTTCTTGGACTTCAGTTCAGCATTCAACACAATCATCACCCAGCACCTAACACAAAAGCTTAGACATTTGGGACTCAAAACCTCTCTCTGTAACTGGGTGCTGGACTTTCTCACAGGGAGGCCATAGAACGTGCGAGTTGGCAGCAACACCTCCCAGACCATCAGACTGAGCACAGGGGCACCACAAGGGTGCGTGCTCAGCCTGCTGCTCTTCACCCTGTTGACCCATGGCTGTGTACCAGCCTACAACACCAACCACATCATCAAGTTTGCGAATGACACAACAGTGGTGGGCCTCATCACCAACAACAAGGAGGCCAACTATAGAAATGAGGTGAGCCAACTGGTCCAGTGGTGCAAAGACAATAACCTCTTCCTGAATGTGGGAAAAACCAAGGAGGTTGTGGTCGACTTCAGAAGGGGACACACACAGCACCCCCCTCTGATCATTGATGGTGCAGCTGTGGAGAAGGTGAGCAGCACCAAGTTCCTGGGGGTGCACATCTCTGAGGACCTCTCCTGGTTCAACAACACCACATCACTGGCCAACAAGGCTCAAACTCACCTCCATTTCCTCCGCAAACTGAGGAAAGCACGAGTCCCACCCCCCTTCATGTGCTCATTCTACTGGGGCACCATTGAGAGCGTCCTCACCAGCTGCGTCACAGTGTGGTATGGAAGCTGCACCACCTCCTGCCGGAAGACACTACAGCGCACACTGAAAGCTGCCAGCAAGATCATCGGTGCCCCTCTGCACCCCCTTCTCAGACATCAACCACACCCGCTTCACCTGCAGAGCCATCAACATTGCAGGCGACACCTCCCACCCCTCACACTCCCTCTTCAGCCCTCTGCCCTCAGGGAAAAGGTACTGGAGCCTCTGGGCCCACTCCACAAGACTGCTAAACAGCTTTGTTCATCAGGCCATCAGGACCCTGAACTCTGTCCACCCCACCCCCCAGACAGTGACGCACTTACCCACACAATAACTACCTCAGCTGTTGCCACAGGAAGACTGGCACACCAACAGTAATACATTTGCTGCTGTATGTCACTGCACTTTACTGCAACGATTTGCACAAATGCCATATCTGCTGCTGTCTGTCATTGCAATACTGATCATGTGCAGTCCTATCGGTCACTGTCTGCACCTACACTACCACATTGAAATTGCAACTACGGGTATTACATCTCTACTTTTCTGTATATAGGACTGCTGGGTTTCATTATGGTTAATCTTTTATCTTTATTTGCACTATGGGAGGTCTGGGTCTATCTTTTGTTGCCATTTGCACTACGGGTTGCATTACTGTACATAGACTGTTGTTGTTGTTTTTCTAGCCTTATTCCTTTTTTTATATTATGCACACCAGTGAAGAGTGGTGTGCATAATCCTGTGTGTTCTGTATGTATAGTAGTATTGACAAAATCTTTGAATCTTGAATCTTTGAAAACAGCCAACCTTTTCAGCAATGTTCTTCTGTGGTTTACTCTCCTTGTGGAGTGGGTCCATGACTTCTTCTGGACAACTGTCAAGTCAGTCTTCTTTCCCATTATTGTGGTTGTGTATACTGAACTGGTCAAAAAGACACTATGTGCCATTTATGCTGGTTACTCAAATGCAAAATGAAATATTCTAATGATATACCAGATTTCTGATTTTCATGTCTGTGTTGTTGGCCAAAACAAAAAAGTTAAGGTCCAGGTTAAAGTTTCTATAAATGTAGACATGCCTTGGTACGCTTTGCCATTGCTATAGAACATTTTGCAGGAACAGCTTTCCTCCAATCCACACTGACATTTATGCATTTGTGTCATTAAGAATGATCTCCTTGAGTATTCTTGCTGTTTTACACACTGGCCCTAGCCATATAAATTCAATTTCCATGCAATACATGAATGCACATAGCTCTATGTTCTCCTACAGGTCATCTTTTCTCTTTCTCATCTCACCTCTTCTCCTCCCTAATTGGGATGATCAAGAGATGAGATGAGATGCATTTGGGCACGCTCTGC
The DNA here is from genome assembly GCA_020510985.1 of Pholidichthys leucotaenia. Lineage (NCBI taxonomy): Eukaryota > Metazoa > Chordata > Actinopteri > Cichliformes > Pholidichthyidae > Pholidichthys > Pholidichthys leucotaenia. The sequence goes on along the minus strand of CM035838.1, from coordinate 167,675,767 downwards.
AGAGCGCATCCAAGGCCGGGGCAGCCGCTAGGCGCCAGTCATAAAGAAGAAAGGAAAAAAAAGAAAAGAAAGGATATGAGATTGTTGGGGAAATAATTGCACAGAGATGCGTAAAACACTTGAAGTCTGAATACAGGATGTGTGTACATCCAAACAAGCAGTGACTGTGATGGTACACGGTGCTGGTTTTGTCGTACACCTATTTCTGTTTTTCTGGGAAAAAGGCTCAATATCAGTGTGACTTTCTGAAAAAGAGCAGGCATGTTGTGCCAAGGTAATATTCAATTTCAAGATTATTGGAAAATTGCTGAAATTACACCAAATAACCACTGCAGACTGACATGGTTTTCAGACCCAATGAGCAGACACGACTCAAGAATAAACACAATTATCTTTATTTGGAGAAAGTGTACATGTGGGTGCGTGTGTGTGTGTGTGCGTGTATCAGCTGGGGCGAGCAGAGCACCGTGCAACCTGGCAACCCTATGGACAAACAGACAGAGGATGGGTTAGTGACAGACCGCGGAGGGAGTGTACAGGATTGTTCTGTGCTTACTGGTAGTGGTGTTATGGTGGAGCTCAGGTTTAGCTCAGCGGCTACAGCCAGGAGGACAGTGCCCACAGTCCCAACAGTGGTTGGAGATGGTTGGTGATAGAGGTGCAGCTCGGTCCGCTGCCAGGAGGGAGAGAGGTCCGCCGCCACGGAACTCCGCTTGTGCACAGGGGACAGAGAGAGGATTTTTAAGAGATTGAGCGGGGCTTACTTGGTTGGAGGAGAAGATTCTTCCTGACGTTGACTGGCAGGACTGGAAACGAGAATGAAGGCAGGTTGAGGCTTGGAAGCTCAGGATTGAAGAGAATGGCAAGTGAAGGTCTTGGGGAATGGAGACAGATGACTCTGCACTGATCTCAGGGCCGCACGGTTTAAATAACCCTGGCTGTGATGGAGAGCAGGTGTGCGCGCAGCTGAGGATGATAGGCAGCCATGACAGTACTCTCCCCCTACGAGACGCCTCTCGGCGTTCGATCCAGCCTACCTGGGTGCATCCGGTGGAAGTCCCTGATGAGTTGTTTGTCCAACACGAAGGAGGAATGCACCCAGGACCTCCACTCCGGGACATAACCCTCCCAGTCTACCAGGTACTGCAGGCCGCGACCCCGGCGTTGGGCGTCCAGGATGGCGTTGACCCTCCACGCCGGATCGCCGTCGATCACCATCAGCGGAGGTGGAGACCTGGGAGGAGGACACAAAGGGCTGGAGCAGAAGGGCTTGACCTGCAAGACATGAAAAGTGGGACAGATGTGTGTGGGGGGGGGTAGGCGCACAGACACAGGGCTAATGATGCGGCTTATGGCAAACGGCCCATTGAACCGCTGTGACATTCTTCTCGTCTCAGCCGTCAAGTTGATATGCTTAGTAGAGAGCCAAATCTGCTGACCCACCTAGTAGGTGGGGGCTGGAGTCCTGTGACGATTAGCAGCCGAGGAGTTGTGCTCTGCCGTGCATCACAGTGCAGCCCGGGTCACTCTCCAGGTCCAGCAGCAGCACCTCAGATGAGCTCGGATAGAAGGAACGGTGATGTCCCCCTACTCCTCCGGGAAGAGCGGGGGGTTGTAGCCCAGTGAGGCCTCAAATGGGGACATGCCAGTCGCCAAGGAGATGGTGGTGTTATGGGCGTACTCGATCCAAGGAAGGTGGGTGCTCCATGATGCCTGGTTGGTGGTGGCGACACACCGCAGTGCAGCCTCCAACTCCTGGTTCGCCCGCTCACACTGCCCATTGCTTTGAGTATGATAGCCAGACGACAGACTTACTGTAGTCCCAAGGGCGTTACAAAATGACCTCCAAACCTGGGAGACAAACTGGGGGCCCCGGTTGGAGACGATGTCCAGGGGGATCCCATGTAACCTCACCACGTGTTGGACGAGAAGGTCCGCCGTCTCCTTAGCCGTAGGCAGCCCCTGCAGGGGGACGAAATGAGCGGCCTTGGAGAATCTGTAAATGATGGTGAGGATTACTGTATGATGGTTAGAAGGTGGGAGGCCGATGACGAAGTCTAACGCCACATGGGACCAGGGCCTGCCGGGAGTGGGGAGGGGGTGAAGCAGCCCGGCCGGCGGAGAAGAGGACGTCTTGCTGGCAGCGCACTGGGGACAGGTGCGGATGTACTCCCCTACGTCCTTCTGGAGCGAAGGCCACCAAAACATCCTTTGAATGAGGTCCACTGTGCGAGCCCTCCCAGGGTGACGTGAGAACCTGGAAGAGTGGCCCCAATGGATTACCTCGCCCCGACCAGCAGAAGGGACAAACAGTCTGCCTGCTGGCCCCCCGCCCGGGTCCGGCTCGTCCTCCTGCGCTCTCAGAACCTTTTCCTTAATGCCCCAGGAGAGGGCACCCACGACACACGATGAAGAGAGAATAGGGCGCTCAGTCACTTCCGTCGCATCCGGGGCAAACAGTCTGGACAGAGCGTCCGGTTTAGTATTCTTGGACCCGAGGCAGTAAGTGATGGTGAAGTCCTCCAGTGCAAGCTTAACCACCAGGAGCTCCATGTCACCGATGTCATAATTTTGCTGAGCCGGTGATAGGTGATGGGAGAAGAACGCACAGGGCCGGATCCTGCCATCATTCAGGGAGCACTGAGATAACACGGCTCCAACCCCCGAGTCCGAGGCGTCCACCTCCACCAGGCATTGGAGAGCAGGGTCCACCTGAGCCAAAATGGGAGAAGAAGAGAATTTATCCTTAAGTTCAGCAAAGGCCGCAGCCGCCTCCTCTGTCCACCGGAAGGGGACCGTAGGAGACGTCAAACGGGTCACGGGAAGAGCAATAACACTATAATTCTGGATGAAGTGGCAGTAGAAATTAGCAAACCCCAAGAACTGCTGGAGCTGCTTTCTAGAAGACAGAGTGGGCCACTCTACCACCACTTTTACCTTCTCGGGGTCGGGGATGATCTCATTATGGGAAATGATGAACCCGAGGAAGGATGTCTTGGAGGCAGGGAAGTTACATTTCTCGGCTTTCACAAAGAACTTATTCTCTAAGAGCCGCTGCAGTACCCGCCTCACGTGCACCCGACGCTCATCCAGGAACTGTGAAAAGATCAGGATGTCATCCAAATAGACAAATACAAATGTGCCCAAAAAGTCCCTCAGTACATCATTAATCAGCCGCTGGAACACGGTGGGGGCACTGGTCAGCCCGAACGGCATGACCAGGTATTCAAAATGCCCACTAGGGGTCCGACAACCCGTCTTCCATTCGGAAGACGCAGCTGAGGATGATAGGCAGCCATGACACAAACACCCAGCAGCGCACACATCGTCAGCAGCCACCATATATACAGTATAATACGACGGCAAGAGCCTCATGGCTGCAAAATTACACAATTTTTTTCAATCAATGCATTATAGTTCACCACCCCAGAGTTAGTATTGTATTTGAAAGATGAAACTATATATTTTTGTTACTACTCACCAAGGGAAGTTTTAATAGTGTTTAGATTTAACATGAAAACAATGTGCCAGTGCCAGAGAGCAATAAGGCAGGGTTACCAGCAAGGAAGAGTTTGATATGGTGTTCAGTATCAGAACTAAAAACAGTCTATGTCAAAATCAGCCCTCTGGGCAGATGAGAATTTATAGGTAGAACTCATGGGCGCAGGCAGAGGTATGGTACAAAAATAACTTATTAACAGAAAAACAGTGAAGTCAACGAAAGACGCAGCACGGGGGCCGGAGAAATAACTCAGAAGTAGTGATGTTACGCTCGACACCGCCTACTCGACCCCGATTCGAGCAACATGAAATGGAAGTGCCGTGAGCTGTGCATTGGGCACTGTGTTTGCACGCCCACAGTCACATGACCGTAGTGAACGAGGCCTCATTATGTCGCATCACATGATTCGAGGCCTGGCGGGAAATTTGAGAGGGTTGGGCATTGCATACGTCAATAGTCAAGGATTTAAAAGGGGTCTGATTCGCCGCTCAAACTGTGGGTTTTTTGAGAGGAGGAGATTTGTTGTCATTATTATAATCGCTATTTGAGTGGAAGTCTGGGAGAGTATTACACAAATTAGAATTAGGTTTAGGTTCAGTAACATTGAAAACACATTACATTTACTAAATATTAACACGTACTGTAGATACATACACATAGATTGATACCTAACACAACGCACACTTATTCACACAAACACACTAGACATATAGGATAGGCTTATAGATGGATAGATTAGACAGTCGTTTGTGTGGTTGAGAGAGCATATCCATTTTTTGAGAGTGCAAGGTGTGTTTTTGTGAGTGAGTGAGTGCCTGTGTGTAAGTGTAGTGAGGGAAATGGAGGAGCAACCAGTGCGTAAAAGAGCACGCTCTTATGCATGGCAAAACTTTGACATCGTCAACCCCAAGAAGGCCAAGTGTGTTATCTGTGCTACTGAGCTGACGTTCAGCAATAACACGTGCTCAGTGCTGTGACACCTGTGCAGTAAACACCTGGTAGTAAGCCACAAGAGGAGCAGACTGAAGCCACGCACTGTGCTTCATTTTTTTTTAATAAAAATCTTTAAACACTCCAAGAGGAACACTGTGTTTCATTATTTATGAAGAGCAGTAAATACTGCTCTCTACCAAAAAATCCTGAAGGAGAATGTCCGGCCATCAGTTAATGAAGCCCTCCAATGTGACTGGATTTAAACAGTTCTGCACAGAATTATCTATGTCTTACATATGTTTTGTTTTCAAAGGTGCAGTGTGTCATTTTTTTTCCCTAATCTGAATTCTGACATTTAATGCTGAATAAAATTTAAAATGGTTGGGACTGGGGTCACGGTCGCTGCGGTTGTGGTCTTTTTGGTGTTCTTACCCGGAGCGGGAGTGTTGCATAGTGCTGCTTTAAAAGGAACTCCGATTATATTGGCATGTTAGCTCTATATGCTTTATTTTTATGTTAGTAACATAACTATAATATAATTTTTTTGAAAATAATTCCCAGTTTTATATATTTTTAAAAAACTTTATTACGATGTAAATCGCCATTTTTGTTTACATCGCAATGCATTCTGGGTAATGACGTAGAATGGTTGCAGCCGTTTTTTCTGTCTTATACAAGCCAAGAAGCGAAGCTACTAACTACTGCCATTTGTCAGTGAAAATGCCACATTGCGCGGCTTTTGGATGTAATTTCCAATCAAAGGGAAATAAAGAGAGCGGGGTGAGCCTCCATAGCTTTCCTAAAGAGGGAAAGTGGAGGAAAAAGTGGGGCGGCAGCAGCTCAGAAGGTAGAGCAGGTCGTCTAATAACCCGATGGTTGGCGGTTCGCATCACGCTCTCCCCAGATATCCTGCCGTTGTGTCCCTGGGCAAGACACTTCACCCGCATTGCCTCCAGTGCCCATAACACTGGGTATGAATGTGTAAAAATGTTTAAATGTTCGGTGGAGGCTGTTGGCGCCGATTGGCAGCCACATTTCCGTCACTCTGAGTGTCTGTGATCACGCGCTCTAGCACACGCCTGATAAAGCTGACATACAGTGGGGTAAAAAAGTATTTAGTCGGCCACCAATTGTGCAAGTTCTCCCACTTAAAAGATGAGCGAGGTCTCCAATTTTCATCATAGGTATACATCAACTATGAGAGACAAAATGAGAAAAAAAAATCCAGAAAATCACATTGTCTGATTTTTAAAGAATTTATTTGCAAATTATGGTGGAAAATAAATATTTGGTCAATCACAAAAGTTCATCTCAGTACTTTGTTATATACCCTTTGTTGGCAGTGACAGAGGTCAAACGTTTTCTGTAAGTTTTCACAAGGTTTTCACACACTGTTGCTGGTATTTTGGCCCATTCCTCCATGCAGATCTCCTCTAGAGCAGTGATGTTTTGGGGCTGTCGCTGGGCAACACGGACTTTCAACTCCCTCCAAAGATTTTCTATGGGGCTGAGATCTGGAGACTGGCTAGGCCACTCCAGGACCTTGAAATGCTTCTTACGAAGCCACTCCTTCGTTGCCCGGGCGGTGTGTTTGGGATCATTGTCATGCTGAAAGATCCAGCCACCTTTCATCTTCAATGCCCTTACTGATGGAAGGAGGTTTTCACTCAAAATCTCACGATACATGGCCCCATTCATTCTTTCCTTTACACGGATCAGTCGTCCTGGTCCCTTTGCAGAAAAACAGCCCCAAAGTATGATGTTTCCACCCCCATGCTTCACAGCAGATATGGTGTTCTTTCTCCTCCAAACACGACAAGTTGAGTTTTTACCAAAAAGTTCTATTTTGGTTTCATCTGACCATATGACATTCTCCCAGTCCTCTTCTGGATCATCCAAATGCTCTCTAGCAAACTTCAGATGGGCCTGGACATGTACTGGCTTAAGCAGCGGGACACGTCTGGCACTGCAGGATTTGAGTCCCTGGCGGCGTAGTGTGTTTCTGATGTAGCCTTTGTTACTTTGGTCCCAGCTCTCTGCAGGTCGTTCACTAGGTCCCCCCATGTGGTTCTGGGATTTTTGCTCACTGTCCTCATGATCATTTTCACCCCACGGGGTGAGATCTTGCGTGGAGCCCCAGATCAAGGGAGATTATCAGTGGTCTTGTATGTCTTCCATTTTCTAATAATTGCTCCCACAGTTGATTTCTTCACACCAAGCTGCTTACCTATTGCAGATTCAGTCTTCCCAGCCTGGTGCAGGTCTACAATTTTGTTTCTGGTGTCCTTTGACAGCTCTTTGGTCTTGGCCATAGTGGAGTTTGGAGTCTGACTGTTTGAGGTTGTGGACAGATGCCTTTTATACTGATAACGAGTTCAAAGATAAGAGATAAGATAAGATAAGCCTTTATTAGTCCCACAACGGGGAAATTCCAGGATTGCAACAGCACAGGGATAGCAACACTCAGAGCAACAATCAGAAGGCAAGAAAAAAAACAAGCAAGCAAGAGCAGCTAATAAACATATGTACGTATTACTATAAAATATATATATATACACACACACACAGACACACAGTGCAGAGCATTGTAGCTGGATGGAATAAATATATGAATATATGAACACACAGTGCAGAGCATTGTAGCTAGATGGAATAAATATGTAAATATATAAACACCCACAGTACGGAGCATTGCAGCTAGGTGGAATAATGTGCCATTAATACAGGTAACGAGTGGAGGACAGAGGAGCCTCTTAAAGAAGAAGTTACAGGTCTGTAAGAGCCAGAAATCTTGCTTGTTTGTAGGTGACCAAATACTTATTTTCCACCATAATTTGCAAATAAATTCTTTAAAAATCAGACAATGTGATTTTCTGGACTTTTTTTTTCTCATTTTTTTTCTCATAGTTGAGGTATACCTATGATGAAAATTGGAGACCGAGCTCATCTTTTAAGTGGGAGAACTTGCACAATTGGTGGCTGACTAAATACTTTTTTGCCCCATCGTATATATTAATCACGCTGTGATAAAGCACGATATCGCTCCAGCGTGTGGCACCGGGATTCCTCCCTGTTCCTGAGGTGCAGGACAGAAGAGGATGCGAGGCGCATCTGCATAGTGATCAGTCCATACCTCTCACGCTGAGCGCTCTGCCAGCCCCGTACGCTGTGGGGGTCACACACGAGGTGTTCCTCCACACTCTCAATAATTTTTTTTCCCGTATATTTTTCTTTTTGGCGTACAGAAATGGCAATACGCCCGTATTTGCTAAAATTGCATTTTCCCCGTATTAAAATACAGCGAAACCGTATCACTTGACAGGTATGCCGTGACAAAATTCGAACCGTGATTCGCTTGAGCGTGCGTAAAGCACGCTCTGCCACCGGACCACCCATTTTTGCAAAAGCTCGGCACTTGGATTCAGCTAAACTGACCATAGCGCGCGAGGAGTTCGCCAACCTGGAAAGGTTGAGCATCATCAGGCGTTCGAACAGCCCATGGGCTTCCCCGCTTCACATGGTCCCGAAAGCTGACGGCTCGTGGTGACCTTGCGGAGATTTCCGCAGGTTGAACAACACCACAGCGCACGACCGCTACCCAATCCCGCATATCCAAGATTTTTCCGTTCATTTGGCGGGGGCGGGCGTTTTTTCTAAGATAGACTTGGTCCGCGGTTACCACCAAGTCCCAGTGCATGCTGAGGACATACCCAAAACAGCGGTAATAACTCCTTTTGGTCTATTCGAGTTTTTGCGCATGCCATTTGGGCTTAAAGGCGTTGTGCAGATGTTCCAACGCATGATGGACGCGGTGTTGCGTGATCTCCCCTTCGTATTCGTCTACCTGGACGACATCTTAGTAGCCAGCGCGTCCGAAGACGAACACGAAAACCACCTCACGGCAGTCTTCCGGAGGTTGGGAGAGCACGGTTTAATAATCAACCCAGTGAAGTGCCAGTTCGGGGTGACGCAGATTGATTTTTTGGGGCATCGCGTCTCTCCAGAAGGAGCGGTTCCGCTGCCTGACAAAGTGCGCGCGGTAGCAAATTTTCCCCAGCCACAAACGGTCAAGGCGTTACAGGAGTTTTTGGGAATGGTGAATTTTTATAACCGTTTCCTCCCCCGCGCAGCGCAGCTCATGCAAACATTGTATGCCGCACTCAAAAAGCAAAAGCCCACAAATAAGATCGAATGGTCTCCGGAGCGAGAGCGAGCATTCTCGGAGGTCAAAACAGCCCTGGCAAACGCTGCGTTGTTAGCACATCCAGACCCAACGGCCCGCATAGCGCTCACTACTGACGCGTCAGATGTGGCCATAGGGGCAGTCGTGGAGCAGCATGTAGCCGGGGCTTGGCAGCCGCTCGCCTTTTTCAGCAGGACTTTGCGCGATAGTGAACGAAAATACAGCGCATTCGACAGGGAGTTGTTAGCTCTCCACTTAGCCATTCGCCACTTCCAGTTCTGGCTGGAGGGACGCCGTTTCACCGCATTCGTTGACCACAAGCCGCTTACATTCGCGATGGCCAAGGTTTCAGAACCGTGGTCGGGCCGGCAGCAAAGACAGCTGACCGCCATTTCAGAGTTTACTACCGATATTCAGCATGTGGCGGGTAAACTGAATGTAGTGGCAGACTGTCTCTCGCGTGCCGTGGCGGCCCCAGTCCGCGTAGGGATAGATTATGCAGCCATGGCCGCGGATCAGGTTAGCGACGCGGACGTGCGCACGCTCCAGTCTGGACCAACAGGGTTAAGGCTGGAGAACAGGGTGCTGCAAGACGGTATGCCCCCCCTAATCTGCGATGTCTCCACTGGGCAACCGCGTCCTGTGGTACCGGCCGCGTGGTGCCGCCGCGTTTTTGACTCGATTCATTCTCTGGTGCACCCGGGAGTGCGCGCATCGGTCAAAATGGTAGGAGAGAAATTTGTATGGCTGAGCCTGCACAAACAAGTTAAGGAGTGGGCAGCAGCCTGCATGGCTTGTCAACAAGCCAAGGTACACAGACACACGAGAGCTCCCTTGGAGCCGTTTCACATCCCGGCTAAGAGGTTCGATCATGTTCACGTGGACCTCGTAGGCCCCCTCCCACCGTCACAGGGGTGCACACACCTTTTGACAATGGTGGACCGCACCACGCGCTGGCCGGAAGTGGTCCCACTGGCGTCAACCACAGCCGAGGAGGTGGCGCGCGCGTTTTTAACAGCATTGGTAGTGCGCTTTGGAGTCCCGTCGGACATTACGTCCAACAGAGGTCCTCAATTTGTCTCCGAACTTTGGTCAGCAATGGCCCGCAGCCTGGGGGTAACGATCCACCGGACAACCGCGTACAATCCGCAGGCTAATAGGTTATGCGAACGTTTTCATAGGTCATTGAAAGTGGCTCTCAGAGCGTCGCTGATGAATACAAATTGGGTAGACAGGCTACCGTGGGTTTTATTGCGGTTGCGTTCTGCACCTAAAGAGGACTTAGAAGCCTCCCCGGCTGAGCTAGTTTTTGCGCAGCCACTTGGGCTGCCCGGGGAGTTTCTCCCAGATAATCCTGCGCCAGATAGCTCCCCGTCTCAGCGGTTGCAGCGTGGCACGGAATTGGGCACGCTGCCTGGCCCCGTTCACCACAGTTTTCCGCGCGTTTTTGTGCCTAAGGCTTTGAAAAACGCGGAGTTTGTTTTTGTCAGACACGATGCCCATCGCCCACCGCTGCGACCACCTTATGATGGACCATTTAGAGTGCTGGAAACAGGGGACAAGCATTTTTTGCTAGATTTGGGGGGCAGGAAGGAAAAGATTGGCATAAACAGGCTCAAACCCACCTTTGTGGTGGCGGACGAGGATGTGCTGTTGGCCAGGGCTCCTCGGCGCAGCAGACCCCCTCGGGGACATTCCCCAGAACACCCACAGGGAGTGACAAACAGTTCTCACCCCCAGACAGCAGCTCCCCAGCAGGATGGCGCCACAGAAGTGGCGAAGCCCGCTTACAGCAGATACGGGAGGAGACTGAGGCCCAAGCAGCACGTGAGTTAATGTGTAATGATTTTATCATGACATGCAGACTGTTATTCTGTTGTTCCATCTTAGATGTTTGGGGGGGTCATGTGGGACACATATGTATCACTTTAAGCTTCACATCTCAGAGTTGAACAAAGAACTGGGTCTCCTTGGAGATAACAGGAGCATGTGAAAATTTAGTCTTTGGTATGCAAGAGACGGCCTTGGGGGATTTCCTGGTCTGCCAGAGACTATGAGGAGGATGTTATAGGATTTAAGGAAAGATGCATTGTTACTTGTGATTAAATGCAATGTGACTGTGAGCTTTGAAGGTCCTGGATATATAAAGGACGAATGTCTGTGTTTTTCCTCTTTCTGCTTTGCTGATGTTGGAAGATGTGAATAAACCTGACTCGTGAGATAAACTCTGCCTCGTCATTTTCACATTTCCACAATATAATGTATTCTTCTTTTTACATGCATTTAGTTACCCCTTGGTGACCCATGGAATATTTTTGTTTTGTTGTCTGTCACTGTATTGTTTTATAGGACAATTTTTATTGTACAATGATTGAAATATTTGTAAAAATTTATCATATGCTTTCTTTATATCATTTTCATCACAAACTATCTTCCAGTCTTGTATAAATAATTCATTTGCCATTAAATATATAGATTCTTCAGTTCTTATTCTTTTATATTTAATATTTTTGGTATACTTTTTCTTCCTATAATCACATTGATAGACAACAAAAATCGGCAGGTGGTCACTGATATAATTCAATAAAAGCCCACTCATGACATTTTCCATCATGTTTGTGAATATGTTACCTATTAGTGTGCCACTGTGTGACGTGATTCTGCTAGGTCCGGTAATTGTTGGATGTAAGCCCATACTGTACATTGTGTTGATAAATTCTTCTGTCAAACTATGTTGTTTTGAATTCATCAGATCTATATTAAAATCCCCACAGATGAACATAACTTTATGAGTTAGTTTTGCATACATTTTTTCCATCCAGTCCTTAAATAAGTCAATGTTTGATCCAGGTGTTCTATATACACAGCTCACTACTGTATTCTTCACATTGTCCAGACAGATTTCTATTGTAATACATTCAAATAAATCATCCACAGTTACTGACAGATTTTCAACAACCTTGTATTGCAAGCTCTTGTCAACATAAATTGCAGCTCCTCCTCCTTTTTTCACTTTTCTATTTATATAATTTAATTCATAGCTATCCATGGTAAAATCCACTCCTTTCTCTTCACTGAGCCACGTCTCTGATATTGCCACAATATTGAATGGCTCTTTAAACTGATGTAAATAATCTTTAATGTTATTAAAGTTGGCATAGAGACTTCTGCTGTTGAAGTGGATCATAGAAATATTGAAATCAGATGTGACCATTGTGTTAACCTCTTGCACTCCAGTGTACCGCGGGCGGGCACGTCTCTGCGTCCTAGTGTGCACTGAGAAAAAAAAACCCTGCATTTCCGTTCTTCCACTACAGACACAGCCGTGAACAGAAAGCCAAAGGAGTGCTTTGATTGGTTTAGATGTGACTGACCTCTCATTCGACTAATAAGAGCCTTGAATTGGGTTTCTGAAACCTTGAAGAACCAATGACTGAAAACCTAGCAAGAAGGACCCGCCTACCAACGGCTGCGAATACAGTGAGCCAATTGAAGCACAGTAGTTCGAAAGCGTGCATCCCTTGCAAAATCTGTTTTGTGTAAGCCGCTGGGTGACACACACGCGTTCGCCAGTCTTTTTTTCTTACTACTGTTCTTATTTGTTTTGAAAAATCGTTCGCCAAAACCGCAATCATGGAAGCGCAAAACCGCACTAAAGGAATCATGGTTTGACCGGGTCGCGTGACCAGAACCACAAGTCGTAACAAGCGGACCAGCGTCATGTTCGTCTGACAATGAGGAAGAGAAGTTCGCCAGCGACACTGCTGTTGTGGACAGGTAAGTGTTATAAGCTAAATTATTCTTTATCCCTGAAAATTGTAATCAAAATAACTTTTGACCGATCGGTAAATTACAACTGTGCGTAGTAGACCGCGGCGCACGGACTGGACACGGTTTGTGCGCCGCGTCCGGACCGTGAACAGCCCCCCCCCCCACTACTCTTCTGTAGCGGATTGCAGATATTATTGCAGATATTTTAGTACAACTGTGCGTAGTAGACCGCAGCGCACGGAGTGTGTACCGCGGCGCACGGACTGGACACGGTTTGTGCGCCGCGTCCGGACCATGAACGCCCCCCCCCCCCGCTACTCTTCTGTAGCGGATTGCAGATATTATTGCAGATATTTTAGTACAACTGTGCGTAGTAGACCGCGGCGCACCGTCCCCGCTTTCCGTCATGTAGCGATGGGCGATGTCCGTCCTCTGTAGCGGGGGAGGGGTGGGAGTTGTTATCTTCTACATTACAGATATTTTAGTATAATTTTTAGTGCACTGTAGGTTATTTTTTCTTGTAAAAAAAAAGCCACACATTTTTTACGTGGCATGCTTCTTTGTGTGTGGGGGCTTGTTTGTTCATTCATTCATGAATGAATGAATAAACAACCCCCCCCCCCCACACACACAGCCCTTCACCTTTCATTAGAGCCCAAGATCAAGCTTCTATATTGAATCATTCAAAAGTTACAGACGTTTTTCCAAACTGTGCCATTTGGCACAATTTGGCACAGTTCAAAAACGCCTGGGAACAACCTAAGAAAAAAGCTGTGTAATATATTCATTTTTTGTGGTATTGTTACAAAATTTTGACCTCAGCTGGATAACACTTGGTTCTACAATTCTGTTGCATTTCCCAGCCCGGATCTGAAGCTGTGTGTTATTTGCAAGCATTTGTATCCCAAAAAACACCCAGGCGAAATTTATTTTCTTCAAGTTCAGTATGTTTAGATGACTGTTACTCAGTGGCCGGAGCACTTAGAGAGATTATGACTGTTTTGCCAAAAAATTCAAAGTGTTTTCTTTTAAATGAGACCAACCCCATGAAGATGCTGCAAAGGGTTGAAGAACAGCTTTTGATTTACTTTGGGTACGTTATTTTTTGGCGTTTTTAGGGAAATTGACCAGAGTGCAAGGGGTTAAACTGTTCATCCGTGTAGTAACTACAGTTATTATTGATGGAGCTAAATAAATTATTATCAGGGTCTATGTTATATTCTTCGTCCTGTGGGTTGTGATCCGTATATTCAAAAACTTTCAGTTCCTGTTGTTCCTGTTTGTTAATCTTTTGTTTCATGTTGTTAAATGTCCTGTTGCAGATGAGTATATCCCTTCAGTGTCCTACAATTGTCTCTTGTTGCTGTCGACTCCAGTACGTAATATTCACTAATATCTGTCCAGTTCCATAATATTATGGATGTTAATGACCTTGGCTTCTTCAGCTGATCCATTTAATTTGATGTATATTTTACAGTTTAATGTCCAGGTGTTTTGAATCTTTTTTCTGCTTTCTCAGGTATCTTGCTTTTCTGGCTATTTCTGTGTTTTCTTTTGTGAGGTGCTCATTTATGTAAATGTTCATTCCTTTCAGTTTTCTACCTTGTTTTAGCAGCGCAGTCTTGTGTTTTCTATTCACAAACCTCATGATTACAGCCGGTTTGTTGCTGTTTTTCCTGGGCAGAGGGTGGCAGGCCTCAATGGTGTTACAGTCCAGCTGGATTCCTTTGGACTGCAGGAAGGCCACCACTTGTTGTTCTGTGGATTCGTCTTCCAGCGCATTGAGCCTCCCTCCGCTGTCCGCGGCCACCGCCCGAGCATATGATCGGGGTTTGATGTAGAGCCCTGTGATGAACACGTCGTTCACCCGGGTGTACTGCTCCAGGTCCGACACTCTGCTCTCCAGACACGCCAGCCTCTTGTCCTTCTCGGCATTCTGGATCTGCAGTGTTTTCACCTCCTCAAGCAGGCCCAGGATGTTTTTTTGCTGCAGCTTAACAGCAGAAATCTCTTCCGCCAAGAAGTCGAACAATCTTTTAATATCGTCCACCTCCTCAGTCTGCTGAGCTTTCTTACGACCCATGATCCCGGACAATGTATGTTGACTAAACAGCTAATAAACAGGTGTTTAGCTAGCTGAATGGCGGGCCGCTCCACTCCGCTCTCGTTTCCCAGTCCGTAGATGCTGCTATTGGCATCTTAAGTCAGGCAGGGATCAAAACTAGGATGTCCAGTCCGTAATCCAAATTCAGTTCTCAAAAGCCAAAAAAAAGTAGTCAAAAACCGAGCACCAAAACACAGAAATCCACCAAAATCCACCGACTGACAGGATCTGACAGCAGGTTGACAGGTTGACACTGATGGTCTGTGGCTGTTTTGCTGCTTCAGAACCTGGAAGACTTGCTGTGGGAAATGGAACCGTGAATTCTGCTGTCTACCAAAAAATCCTGAAGGAGAATGTCTGGCCATTGTTGGTGACCTCAGGCTGAAGTGCACTTGGGTTCTGCAGCAGGACATTGATCCAAAACACACCAGCAGGTCCACCTCTGAATGGCTTAAGAAAAACAAAATGAAGACTTTGGAGTGGCCTAGTCAAAGTCCTGACCTGAATCTGATTGAGATGCTGTGACATGAACTTAACCCCTTGACGCCTATTGTTGCGAATTCGCATCAATCCAAAAAAACCAAACAAAAAAACAATGATTTTCAATTATGAAAAAAAAAAATTGTTAACAGTTGGAAATAAATTCAGGCATCAAGGGGTTTTTAAGAAGGAGGTTCATGCTCAAAAACCCTCCAATGTGGCTGAATTACAACAATTCTGCAAAGATGAGTGGGCCAAAATTCCTCCACAGCGCTGTGAAAGACTCATTGCCAGTTATTACAAATGCTTGATTGCAGTTGTTGCTGCTAAGAGTGGCCCAACCAGTTATTAGGTTTAGGGGGCAATCACTTTTTGACACAGGTGCCATGTAGATTTGGATTTTTTTTCCCCTTAATTGTAACCACCTTCATTTAAAAACTGCATTTTGCATTTACTTGTGTTATCTTTGTCTAATATTTAAATTTGTTTGATGATCTGAAACATTTAAGTGTGACAAACATACAAAAAAATGAGAAATCAAGAAGGGAGCAAACACTTTTTCACACCACTGTATTCTGTTATTTCCTGAAGTTGTAGCTTGAAAGCAGGTTCGTAATCTATTATATAAAATGGTGCCACCCAGTGGAAGCAAGGTGTAGGAGCAGATGAAAATTCCCAAGTCTGAACTGTGTTTTAGTAGCATGATGTGTAGCTGTTAAATTAGCAGTTGCTAGCTCGTCACATAAACATTCTACTTTGTTCCTCTGACAATTAAAGCAACATACACCTGTAAGTACAGTTCTCTCTGTAGCATCTAGGCAATGATGGCCTAATGGTTAGGGATGTGGACTGGTAACTGGAGGGTTGCCCGTTCAATCCCTGGACCGGCAGGATCAGATCTTGGTGGCGCAGATGACAAAGCAGTGTTTGCCCCACCTTCCTTAACCCTACCATGGTGCTCTTGAGCAAGGCCTTTAACCCCAACTGCTCCAGTGGAGCTGCTCGGTGGCCACAGGTCAGTCTGTAATAGTACTGAGTAGCTCCTAGGTGTGAGTGAATGTGTGAGTGTGAACAGGGCCTCCTTGAAAAAGAGAGTTCACCTCTCAATGGACCGTCCCTGTATAAATAAAAGTTTAAAAAAAAATGTAATTATGTGTAAGAATGGGAACAAATTGTTTTATTTTACTACCAATGCTAACACTCCAATTAGCTAGTTGCGAGTCACATGACCCACAAACCCTCAAGAGGTATGTAAATAAACACTAACTTATATAAAAAGAAAAATCTGCACAGAAGAGTGGGTCAAAATTCCTCAGCAGCTATGTAAAAAACTCATTGCCAGTTGTTGGCACCAATGGCAGCACAACCAGTTATTACGTTTAGGGGCAGTTACTTTTTCACATAGGGCCAGATAGCTTTTTTCCCTTAATAAATGAAATTATCATCTAAAAACTATGTTTTGTTTTTACTCAGGTTATCTTTGTCTAATATTAAAATTTGTTTGATGATCTGAAACATTTAGGTAAAACAAATATGAAAAAAATATAAGCAATCAGGAAGGGGGCAAATACTTTTTCACAGCACTGTATATATATCTCAGAGGCTTTGTTCGCTGAAAATTGTCCTTTGATAGAATTTTTCCAACAATGACTAAAAATTCTGAAAGCTGTCTATCATTTGACAGGTTACATGGAGGGTGATCTAATTAAAGTCAATTAAAACGATAGATAAAAAAAAGTGTAGTGCAACCTCTCATGTAGAGCGTATTGGGGCTTTTTCAGGTCTTCCACTCAGATGCAGTTCTGACACTCAGTCAGCAGATGGCACTCTTTATTAAATGTTTCATAACACTGTGTCACTCATAAAGCAATTGTCTCAAAGTTGTTCATTGTTTCATAAGGCCTCAGTTTCACCATCACTACTCAGAAGTTGTAGATGAAACTAAATTCAGGAGTAACTTGGGACACGAGCTAATCAAAGAGAAGAACAACAGGGAATCAACAACGAGGACGCCAGACAGAGCACATGCAAAATCTGACATAAATAGGGGAATAGATAATGGACTTAACATTAGACAGCTGGGCAGACAATCAAGGGCAGCAGGTGAGGAAAACAGGACAGGCGGGGTTACACTGACCCTCATATACAGGGGATGCACAGGAGACATGACAATGAAAATACAGGACAACATACAGAGAAATACAGAGAGGGCAGTGGCTAGGGATATGGAAAACATGGGGAGTTGGAACAATAGGTAAACAGATATACACACAGACCTAGGGTCAAACAGAGGAAGACACAGAGGACAATTAATACAAATGATAATCAAGAATAATCACAGAGAAAACAAAGAATGAACACAAGGTGTGCGCATGATCCTAGAATCCTGCCCAGAAATGACAGTCTATCAAATTAATTTAAAAAAATATATGCTTTTCAGGTTAAAATGTTAAATGTTTAGAGTGCAAGTCATTTTTTACCTGCAGTGAATATTTACTTAAGGTCCCACTCTGTCAAACAAGATAGATAGATAGATAGATTGATAGATTGATAGATTTTATTGATCCCAAACTGGGAAATTACAGATTACCTGAGAGTGAGTTTGGTATTGTGAACATAGACTGTGCAGCAGACTGTTTGAGCTGATCGGAAGTGTCCGCTAATGAGGGCGTCACCTGCCCACCTGGGCTGGCAGCAAGAGACAGTCAGGCCGACGTAGCAGTTAAAACAGAATAAAATATATTGTTTGTTAAAATACAAGCACCCAGCCTGCTTGGATGAATACCGTCATGCCAGTAAAATGAGGTACGGTTCCAGAACAGGTTAAAATTGTCAATAACAATAAAACCACAGGCTGTAGTAGTTGACTGGAGCCATGTGTGCAGACTCAGAATCTGGCTAAAGCGACCGATGCCTCAGCCTAAAGAAGGCAGCAGACCAGAGATAAAAGCGTGCTTACCAGAGCCTTGTAGTGCCTGAAGAAGTCCGGCAAAGTTCTGCTTGAGGACCTCGGACATCTGGCTGAGACATCATTGCAGCTGACATGGACTATGACATTCCTCATGGCAGGATGTTTAGCCAGGAGGTGAGGAATATTATCCAGGATGTCCAACACTCTGGAACCAGGAAAAAAGTGAGTCTCCACGGCCCTTCTCTGGACATGTCTCAAGGTAGAATCTCCAATGATCAGGGTGGTTGGAGGAGGAGCTGGTGTTGGTTGAGGGGGTGCACTCTGGGTGAGAACTGTGCCACAACTTGCTCCAGTCCCCCCTGCAACAGATGAGCACCGCAGTGCCAGTATCAAATTTGGCTCTGCCCGATGGCGGACTGTTGGACAGGGGAACCACTCTGATTTAAGTGCTGCGGGGATCGAGGAAGGAGCTCTTCAAGGTACCCTCGGAGACCCAGAGAGCAGGATCGGAGGCTCTGAGTACCCAGACAGTGGAGGAAAATCATGTGGATCCAGGATATTGAAAGCGGTTTTCCAGGTGGAGGACGGGGCTACTGTTGGTCCCCTGCATCTGGGCAGGTGGGGGAAGGGGGGGCTACGGGCAGAACTTTTTACTGACCCATGATATCTCTCTCCGTGCTGCTGCACAGCCTCTCTGAGGATCTTACACCGGACAGAAGAGGTCGAAGTCTGCAATGATGGATGCAGAGACTCTGCTGTGGAGAGGCCAGTCATCTGAGCATCATCCGCTGTCAGTGGAGGGAACACAAAGCTGTCAGCTGGCATGGGAACAAAGGAGACGCTGCCAGGGGCAGCACTCAGGCCCCGACTCAGAGATGGGGAGTGTGGAGCCTGGAGAACTGGGCGATCTTCCGACATTAAAAGAGCAAAGCGGTTTGAAATTTCCAGACAAGGGAAAGCAACAGGCTCATCCAGGGCCCGCTTTTGGCTGCCAACTACCACCTCAGACCAGGGCATTTCGTGGCTAGGAGTCGAGCTATTCAAGGGCCTTGTACAGGTGGAAAAGTCCCACACAACTATGTCCTGGAGGGCCGAGCTATCACCGGAGACCTTCTTGGAGTGCTGAGCCAATAAGGTACAGTACTTGTCAAAAGAGGAAAACGAGCAGAGAAGCTGGAGAGCAGCGAATTCTTTCTCTGGAGTCAGCCGCTGGGCATCCTCTTTAAGGTCAGCAATCTGCTTGTATGCCTTTTGTAGGGGAGTAATATCCAGAGAGGTCCCCGTTGAGTCCATTTTTGTTAAAACCAAGTTCAGCTTGTGACAGTTCTGTCAGGTCTTTGAGTTTGCTTGAAGCCTGTTAAATAGGATTAGCAATCACTAAAATCCTTGCAGGATAAAATAAGAATAAAAACAAAAAAGTATAAAACAGAGTAAAAAGGTACAGTGCCTGGACTCCAGGGACTGTTCATATCCCAGTGACCACACTTCTGTCCAACAGTGATGCATTAGTTCATTCATTCTTTACAGTGAATTTAATCTTCATATAAAGAAAATTTCAAAAACAGTAAAAAAAAATCTGAACTGCTTTAAATTAATTAGATATTACATACCTTACGAAGCAGCTGCACTGTATATGCATTCTATGGTTTTTTCTCATATATCATACTGTTTGACAGTCTGGGCTCAAGCAGCCCCTTCCACAATAAGACATATAGGTTCATTATATAATCAAACCCTAAAAATCTTGGACAAAAAGCCCATTAGGTGGCATCACTGTAATGTTTTAAAAAAATACAACCTATTGAGTTTTGAGAGCTTCATTGACCTCTGTCTTCTGAAATTAACGTTCAAATGTTTCCATAAATCAGCACCCGAGCCACTTGCTGGTTTCGTCCAAAGACAGGACAGCAGCAGAGCCACCAGGAGTTCTGTTAACAATAACTAAAATATTCCACCGCAGAACCACATTTGGACAAACAGCTTTCTCTATAAAGGGCAGTCACATCTGGAACACAATGCCAAATGAAATTAAAATAATAACGGACTTTAAAACATTCACTAAAAATGTTAAAAACTGGCTGAAAAATAAACAAGAATGTACTCATGTATGAATTATTTGTCTGCAAAGTGAGAGTGAATGAAGGGAAGGAATAAATGTGTTTGTTTATAGTGAGTGACGGAGGGAGGAAGGCCTGAAATAGGCAAATGTGAGTTATGTTATATGTGTTAAATGTGAGTCAGGCTGTTATATTTGTGTATTTATAATATTTATAATATTTATGTTAAATGTGAGTCAGGCTGTTATATTTGTGTATTTATAATATTTATAATATTTATAATTGTGTATATATAATTTTTCTGCATTGATGTATGTGGTTATTGTGTATATTTTTTATCTTGATTCTTTTTTCTAAAGCCCATCCAGGGACAAGAGTTGCAAATTAGCTAATAGCTATACACTCTATGTGCAACACATCAGATTGATTGTCTTTGATTAATTGTCTATGTTTATTGCACTGTCCCTGTCAAATAAACTAATCTACTAATTTACTTTAGTTGACTCAGGCTTGCTACCCAAGTTAGGAGCTAGCCAGCTAGGATTAGCAATAGTGATGAAAGAGGGAGGGTGGAGTTGAATGCAGCTCATTGGCATTTAAAGAGACATCCATTGAAGCCAACAGGTCTGAGGAAAACTGCAAATGATGATTCGCAATGATGCTGCAATGATGCTGCAATAATTAAACAATTAAAGGTAATGTGGCTAAAGTACAATGTCACAAACATTTCTTTATGACCTGGGGGATCTGTGAACATGTGGAAAAAGCACAGTAAATGGGACCTTTAAATAGACCACATCCATTCATTCATCCATCTATCCATCTTGTACCGCTTTTCCGGAGGTCCGGGTCGCGGAGGCAGCAGTTCAAGCAGAGAAGCCCAGACATCCCTTTCTCCGGCCACCTGCTCCAGCTCTTCAGAGAGGATACCAAAGCGTTCCCAGACCAACTGAGAGACGTAGTCTCTTCAGCAAGTCCTGGGTCTGCCCTGGGGTCTCCTCCCAGTGGGACATGCCCAAAACACCTCAAGTGGGAGGCGTCCAGGAGGGATCCTGATCAGATGCCCATACCACCTCAACTGGTTCCTTTCAGTGTGCGAGAGCAACAGTTCTACTCTGAGCCTCTCCCGGATGACTGAGCTCCTCACCCTATCTCTAAGGATGAGTCCAGTAATCCTATGAAGAAAGCTCATTTCAGCCGCTTGTACCCGCGATCTCATTCTTTCGGTCATTACCCAAAGCTCATGACCATAGGTGAGGATAGGAACGTAGATTGACCAGTAAATCGACAGCTTTGCTTTAGACCTTTGCTCTCTTTTCACCACAATGGACCAGTACAACGTCCGCATCACTGCAGATGCTCCTCCAATCAATCTGTCAGTCTCTCACTCCATTCTTCCCTCACTCATGAATAAGACCCCAAGATACTTAAACTCCTCCACTTGGGGCAGGAGCTTGTCCCCAACCTGGAGAGGACAATCCACCTTTTTCCGGCTGAGGACCATGGACTCGGACTTGGAGGTGCTGATTCTCATCCCAGCCGCTTCACACTCAGCGGCAAACCATCCCAGTAAGACCTGTAGGTCATTGCTGGATGAAGCCAACAGGATAACATCATCTGCAAACAACAGATTTGAGATCTTGTGGTCACCAAGCATGATACCCTCCATTCCCTGGCTGTGCCTAGAAATCCTGTCCATAAAAATTATTAACAGAATCGGTGACAAAGGGCAGCCCTGGCGGAATCCAACTCTCACTGGGAATGAGTCCGACCGAGTGTTGGCAATACAAACCAAACTCTCACAATGGTCGTACAGAGACCAGATAGCTCGTAACAACAAGCCCGAAATCCCATACTCCCAAAGCACCCCCCACAAAAAAATCACGAGGGATGCAGTTGAATGCCTTCTCCAAGTCTACAAAACACATGTAAACTGGTTGGGCAAATTCCCAGGAACCCTCAAAGATTCTTAAGAAGGTAAAGGTGGGTCCGACATGCCATGGCCAGGACGAAAACCACATTGCTCCTCCTGAATCCAAGGTTCGACCAATGGCCAGACTCTCCTCTCCAGTACCTTGGCATAGACCTTCCCAGGGAGGCTAAGGAGTGTGATCCCTCTGAAGTTGGAGCACACCCTCTGGTCCCCTTTCCTGAAGACAGGAACCCCCACCCTGGTTTGCCATGCCAAAGGCACTTTCCCCGACCTCCACACAATGTTGCAAAGGCATGTCAACCATGACAGCCCCACAACATCCAGGGTCTTGAAGTACTCAGGGCGAATCTCGTCCACCCCTGGGGACCGGTCACCAAAGAGATTTTTAATCACTTTGGCGACCTCAGCCCCTGTGATGGGCGAGTCGTCCCCCTTGTCCACAAGCCCTGCTTCCTCTGTGGAAGGTGTGTCAGTGGGGTTGAGGAGATCCTCGAAGTATTCCTTCCACCGACCAACGATATCCCCAGTCGAAGTCAGCAGTGCCCCATCCGCACAATACACAGTGTGGACAGGGAGCTACTTCCCTCTCCTGAGCCGCCAGACAGTTTGCCAAAATCTCTTCGAGGCCGACCGAAAGTCTTGTTCCATGGCCTCACTGAACTCCTCCCACACCTGAGTTTTTGCTTCAGCAGCCACCCGAGCTGCACTCCACTTGGCCTGCCGGTACACCTCAACTGCTTTGGGAGTCCTACAAGCCAACCAAGCTCAATAAGACTCCTTCTTCAGCTTAATGGCCCCCCTCACCACTGGTGTCCACCACTTGGTTTAGGGGTTGCCACCACAAGATGCACCGATGACCTTGCGGCCACAGCTCTGGGCAGCCGCTTCAACAATGGAGGTGGAGAACATGGCCCATTTAGACTCCATGTCTCCAGACTCCCTCGGAATGTGGTCGAAGTTCTTCTGGAGGTGGGAGTTGAAGACCTCCCGGACAGAGGCCTCAGCCAGACATTCCCAGCACACCCTCACTATACGTTTGGGTCTACCAGGTCTGAACGGCATCCTCCCCTGCCATAGCATCCAACTCACCACCATGTGGTGATCAGTTGACAGCTCTGTACCTCTTTTTACCTGAGTGTCCAAGACATATGGTCGCAGGTCTGATGACACGATAACAAAATCGATCATCGTCCTGCAACCTAGGGTGTCCTGGTGCCAAGTACACATATGGGCACCCTTATGCTTGAACATGGTGTTCGCTATGGACAAACTGTGGTTAGCACAGAAGTCCAATAACTGAACACCACCTGGGTTCAGATCGGGCAGGCCACTCATCCCAATCACCCCCTTCCAGGTTTCACTGTCATTGCCCACATGCATATTGAAGTCCCACAGGAGGACAATGGAGTCTCCAAGATCAGCACTCTGTAGCACCCCAGTCAGAGACTCCAAAAAAGGTGGGTACTCTGACCCATCATTTGGTGCATAGGCACAAATGATGGTCAGGACCCTTTTCCCAACCCAAAGGCGTAGGGAAACAATTCTTTTGTCCACTGAGGAAAACTCCAATATAGAGGCAGCAAGGTGGGGGGATACAATAGAGGCAGCAAGGTGGGGGGATACAAGAATACCCACCCCTGCTCGTCACCTCTTGCAACTCCAGAGTACGGCAAGCTCCAGCCCCTTTCCAGGAGACTGTTTCCGGAACCAGAGCTGTGTGTTGAGGTGAAGCCGACTATATATAGTCAGCATCTCTCAACCTCATGCACCAGCTCAGGCAACTTCCCCACCAGAAAGGTGACATTCTATGTCTCAAAAGCCAGTTTAGGAAGCCTGAGATCAGACCGCCAAGGTCTCTGCCTTCAACTGCCACCTGATCCACTCAGCACCGGACCCCCATGATCCCTCCTGCAGGTGGTGAATCCACTGGAGGGCGAACCCATGTAACTCCTTCGGGCTGAGCCCGACCGGGTCCCATGGGTAGAAACCCAGCCACCAGGCACCAGCCATCGAGCCCCGTCCCCAAGCCTGGCTCCAGGGTGGGGCCCCAGTAACTCCATACTGGGCAAGGTACACTGAATCCTTGTTCTAACATTCATCATGAGAGTCTGTTGGATCGTTCTTAGTCTGGCCCTTCACCCAGGATCAGTTTATCTTGGATGACCCTACCAGAGACAAATTGCCCTGGACAACATAGCTCCTGGGATCACTAGGGCACACAAACCCCCCACCACGATAGGGTGACACTCCATGAGGAGTACACCACAGTAATGCAATATTGTATAGTGTGGAGTGCGTGAAAAGATAAGGCTGAGTTTATTTCTCAAATCAGATTTATTCATTTGTCTCCAACATCCTCCAAACAGAAAAAGAGAAACATCCTCCCACATCTGTCCTTTTTATACCCAGGACATCAAAGTACAGAGTCACATTGTCTTTAAATCCCAAGACACAATACATCATCCTCCAGGTCTTCTCCCCTCCACCTAAAACCACTGGTGGTCAGGAAATCCCTCAATGCCATCTCTAAAGATCACATTTCGCATCCTCCTGTTATCCCCAGGAGACCCAGACCTATTGTTCATTCTGAGACGTGAAGCAAGAGTAATATACATATGCAGCCTATGCAACTCACGTATGTGTCCCACATGATCCCCCCCCAAACGTCTAAGATGAAACAATACAACACAGTCTGCATATCATGATAAAATCACAAACATCAGTCCACGTGTTGTTTGGGCTTCAATCTTCTTCCGAACTTGCTGTAAGCGGGCTTTACCACTCCCGCGGCGCCATCCTGCTGTGGAGCTGCTATCTGAGGATGAGAACTGTTAGTCAATCCCTGTGGGAGCTCTGGGGAACGCTCCCTAGGAGGTCTGCCGCGTAGAGGAGCCCTCGCCAACTGCACAGCTTCGTCAGCCATCACAAAAGCGGGTTTGAGCCTGTTTATGCCAGTCATTTCCTTTCTGCCCCCCAAATCTAGCAACAAGTGCTTATCACCTGTTTCCAGCACTCTAAATGGGCCATCATAAGGCGGTCGCAAGGTTGGGCGATGGGCATCGTGTCTGACAAAAACAAACTCCGCATTTTTTAAAGCCTTAGGCACAAAAACGTGCGGAAAACTGTGATGAACGGGGCCAGGAAGCGTGCTCGCTCCCGTGTCGCTCTGCAACCGCTGAGCAGGGGAGCACTCTGGTTATCTGGGAGAAACTCCCCGGGCAGCCGGAGTGGCTGCGCAAAAACTAATTCCGCTGGGGAGGCTTTTAAATCCTCTTTAGGTGCAGAACGCAACCCCAATAAAACCCATGGTAGCCTGTCCACCCAATTTGCATCTGTAAGCGACGCTCTGAGGGCTGCTTTCAATGACCTACGGAAACGTTTGCATAAACCATTAGCCTGCGGGTTGTACGCGGTAGTGCGGTGGATCGTTACCCCCAGGCTGCGGGCCATCGCTGACCAAAGCTCGGAAACAAATTGAGGACCTCTGTCGGACGTAATATCCGACGGAACTCCAAAACGAGCTACCCAAGCCATTAAAAATGCGCGCGCCACCTCTTCGGCTGTGGTTGATGCCAGTGGGACCACTTCGGGCCAACACTTGGTGCGGTCCACTATTGTCAAAAGGTGTGTGCACCCTTGCGACGGCGGGAGGGGGCCTACGAGGTCGACATGCACATGATCGAACCTCTTAGCCGGGATGTGACACGGCTCCAAGGGGGCTTTAGTGTGTTTGTGTATTTTGGCTCGCTGGCAAGCCATGCAGGCTGCTGCCCACTCCTTAACATGCTTGCGCAGGCTCGGCCATACAAATTTCTCTCCTACCATTTTGACCGACGCACGCACCCCTGGGTGCGCCAGAGAATGAATCGAGTCAAAAACGCAGTGGCACCATGCGGCCGGCACCACGGGACGTGGTCGTCCTGTGGAGACATCTCAGATTAAGGGGGGCATACCACCTTGCAGCACCCTGCTCTCCAGCCTTAACCCTGTTGGTCCAGACTGGAGCGCGCACACGTCCGCATCGCTAACCTGATTTGCGGCCATGGCTGCATAATCTATCCCCACGCGGACTGGGGCCGCGCGCACCTCCACACCGCTAGCCTGCTCCACGGCCATGGCTGCATAATCTACCCCTAAGCGGACTGGAGTAGTTACGGCGCGCGAGAGACAATCTGCCACTACATTTAGTTTACCCGCTACGTGTTGAATATCAGTAGTAAACTCGGAGATTGCAGCCAGCTGCCTCTGCTGCCAGCCTGACCATGGCTCTGAAACCTTGGCCATCGCGAAAGTCAGCGGCTTGTGGTCGACAAACGCAGTGAAACGGCGTCCTTCCAGCCAGAACTGGAAGTGGCGAATGGCCAAGTGGAGCGCTAACAACTCCCTGTCGAACGCACTGTATTTTCGCTCGGTATCGCGCAAAGTCCTGCTGAAAAAAGCGAGCGGCTGCCAAGCCCCGGCAACCCGCTGCTCCACAACCGCCCCTATGGCCACATCTGACGCGTCAGTAGTAAGCGCTATGCGGGCCGTTGGGTCTGGGTGTGCTAACAACGCAGCGTTTGCCAAGGCGGTTTTAACCTCCGAGAATGCACGCTTCCGCTCCGGAGACCATTCGATTTTATTTGTGGGTTTTTGTTTTTTAAGAGCGGCATACAGTGGTTGCATGAGCTGCGCTGCGCGGGGGAGGAAACGGTTATAAAAATTCACTATTCCCAAAAACTCCTGTAATGCTTTGACCGTTTGTGGCTGGGGAAAATTTGTTACTGTGCGCACTTTGTCCGGCAGCAGAACCGCTCCTTCTGGAGAGACGCGGTGCCCCAAAAAATCAATCTGTGTCACCCCGAACTGACACTTCGCTGGGTTGATTATTAACCCGTGCTCTCCCAACCTCCGGAAAACTGCCGTGAGGTGGTTTTCGTGTTCCTCTTTGGATGCGTTGGCTACCAAAATGTCGTCCAGGTAGACGAACACAAAGGGGAGATCGCGCAACACCGCGTCCATCATGCGTTGGAACGTCTGCGCAGCGCCTTTAAGCCCGAACGGCATGCGCAAAAACTCGAAAAGGCCAAACGGAGTTATTACCGCTGTTTTGGGTATGTCCTCAGCGCGTACTGGGACTTGATGGTACCCGCGGACCAAGTCTATTTTAGAAAAAATGCGCGCCCCCGCCAGATGAACGGAAAAATCTTGGATATGCGGGATTGGGTAGCAGTCGTGCGCTGTAGCGTTGTTCAACCTGCGGAAATCACCGCAAGGTCGCCACGAGCCGTCAGCTTTAGGGACCATGTGAAGCGGGGAAGCCCATGGGCTGTTCGAACGCCGAATGATGCCCAACTTTTCAAGGTTGGCGAACTCCTCGCGCGCTATGGTCAGTTTAGCTGCATCCAAGCGCCGAGCTTTTGCAAAAACGGGGGGACCGGCGGTAGTAATAAAATGTTCCACTCCGTGTTTAGCGACGGCTGCTGAAAATGTGGGAACCGTGAGTGCTGGAAACTGAGTGAGGAATGTGTGGAACTTACCGCTTGCCGTAGCGACGTTGGCTTGTGCTGTGGGTGGGGTCACTCGGGCTGCACAGGGAATAGAGTAAAAAGAGAGTGCATTAACCAAGCGTCTATTGGGAAGATCAACCAACAACCCATGTGAGCACAGAAAATCAGCCCCTAACATGTTGAAGCTCACCGCAGCTATAATAAAAGTCCACTCAAATGTACGGCCTTGCAAGGACAGAAGCAGAGTCTTCTCACCGAAGGTCTTAATGCTCGAGCCGTTCGCTGCCGATGCTCCGTGGCTCCCGGGGCCTGCCAGCCGGTCAGCATAGGTTGGCATGATGAAACTCACTTGGGAGCCTGTGTCCACGAGGAACTGCCTCCCCGAACGCGCATCCGTCAAGTAGAGCAGCTTGTTCTGTTCACCGAGGGCCGCGGCTGCTACCAACCCCCGGCTCTGGCGTTTCCCGAGCACTTGAACTGACACGGTGGTATACACTTGCGTGCCCTCTCTGCAAAGCGGCGATGGTAGAAACAGAGGTCATCTCCTCCGCGATGTTTGGCCTTCACCGCCGCCGTTGCCGGTGGGTCTGCTGCCGCCGCCTCTGGCCCCCTGCCATCTCCGGCCATCGCGTCGAGTCCTGTCGCTGCTGCGGTGGCCGCGCGCTGTCTGCTGGCGTTGAGAATCCGCTGTGCCTCCTGGGCCAGCGCGCGGAAGTCCCGCTGGGCCAACAACGGTGAACCGGCCAGGGTCGCTCTCGTGGCCGACGGTAGGGTTCTCAGGAAAATGTGGGTGAAGAAAAAGTCGTTACCGTCTGAGCCCCTCAGCCTCAGCATGTCTTCCATCAGGTCGACGGGTGTGCTGTCTCCCAAGTCGTTCAGGGCCAGGAGTCTCTCCACTCTTTCCTGGACTGAGGGAGTGAAGCACTGGATGAGCGCTGCCTTCAGCCCGCCGTATTTGTCTTCGGCCGGTGGGCGCTGCACCAGGCTCTGCACATGTCAAGCCGTGTGGTTGTCAAGCTTGGCAATAACGTGGTAGAATTCCGTGTCATCTACCGTTATTCCCCGGAGAGCGAACTGAGCTTCGGCCAAGAGGAACCAGGAGCACAGGTTATCCTGCCAGAAATCTGGTAGTTTGACTGAGACTGCGTTCGCCTGGCTGGTTCCTGGCGAGTCCGGCTCGGGGGAATTTCTTTCGCTCATGATACGTCTTAAGGTCACCAGTGTGGAGAGCGTGAAAAGATGAGGCTGAGTGTATTTCTCAAATCAGATTTATTCACTTGTCTCCAACATCCTCCAAACAGAAAAAGAGAAACATCCTCCCACATCTGTCCTTTTTATACCCAGGACATCAAAGTACAGAGTCACATTGTCTTTAAATCCCAAGACACAATACATCATCCTCCAGGTCTTCTCCCCTCCACCTAAAACCACTGGTGGTCAGGAAATCCCTCAAGGCCATCTCTAAAGATCACATTTCGCATCCTCCTGTTATCCCCAGGAGACCCAGACCTATTGTTCATTCTGAGACGTGAAGCAAGAGTAATATACATATGCAGCCTATGCAACTCACATATGTGTCCAACAATAGCAAGTTAAATATAATTTTCATGTGGTAAAATATTTGCAGTAAAACTACTCAGTACATGCACTTGAGTAAATGACCTACTGATCTGTGACTATACAGTAAATGCACAATTGTTTCTGAGAATGCAATGAATTAATAAAATCCTAGCAAATTTGGATCCATTATGGCCTTCCAGTTCCGGCGCCACACGAGTTGGCTGCCTTTTGCAACAGCGGCTCAATTCTGAGTCTTTTTATCTTCCTTCTTCTTTCTGATCCGGTGATAACTTTCTGATCCGGCACACCTTTCACTCTACATATATCACGGACACACAGATCGCCCCAAAGGTCTCCCGAGTCGGCGGACGGAGCCTCTGTTTACAGCAGGAGACGATACAGTAGCGAAGAGCTAGCTAGCACTCAACCGCCACCCGGTGCTAACGGAGAAACTCAACATACCGGGAGAACTGAAGCGAAAACGACACAGGTGCCGGGCTGGAGTTTAGGCGGCGTGCAAGAAATATAAGACAGAATAATAAAGAGTGATGGCAAGAACCAAGCAGACCGCCCGTAAATCTACTGGAGGAAAAGCCCCCAGGAAGCAGCTGGCCACCAAGGCTGCTCGGAAAAGCGCTCCGGCCACCGGCGGAGTGAAGAAGCCTCACCGTTACAGGCCCGGTACCGTGGCTCTGAGAGAGATCTGTCGCTACCAGAAATCCACAGAGCTGCTCATCCGTAAGCTGCCCTTCCAGCGCCTGGTGAGGGAGATTGCTCAGGACTTCAAGACCGACCTGCGCTTCCAGAGCTCCGCCATCATGGCTCTGCAGGAGGCCAACGAGGCCTACCTGGTGGGTCTCTTCGAGGACACCAAACTGTGCGCCATCCACGCCAAGAGGGTCACCATCATGCCCAAAGACATCCAGCTGGCCCGCCGCATCCGCGGAGAGAGAGCTTAGACTTTCTGCTGCACATCCACCAACCACAATGCTCCGCACTGTGTGTCTATATATATATATATATATGTGTATATATATATATATATATATATATATATATATATATATATATATATATATATATATATATATATATATATATACATATATATATATATATACACTACCGTTCAAAAGTTTGGGGTCACTTAGAAATTTCCTTATTTTTGAAAGAAAAGCACTTTTTTCAATGAAGATAACTTTAAACTAATCAGAAATACACTCTATACATTGCTAATGTGGTAAATGACTATTCTAGCTGCAAATGTCTGGTTTTTGGTGCAATATCTACATAGGTGTATAGAGGCCCATTTCCAGCAACTATCACTCCAGTGTTCTAATGGTACAATGTGTTTGCTCATTGTGTCAGAAGGCTAATGGATGATTAGGAAACCCTTGTGCAATCATGTTAGGTCTGCAATGCTGTAATTGCTGCAAATGGAGGATTCTTTGATGAAAGCAAAGTTTGAAGGAAAAAATTATTATTTCAAATACAAATCATTATTTCTAACCTTGTCAATGTCTTGACTATATTTTCTATTCATTTTACAACTCATGGTGGTAAATAAGTGTGACTTTTCATGGAAAACACAAAATAATTGTCTGTGTGACCCCAAACTTTTGAACGGTAGTGTATATATTTATATTAATATGTACATATATATATACTAGCTGCTCTTGTTTTTTCTTGCCTTCTGATTGTTGCTCTGAGTGTTGCTATCCCTGTGCTGTTGCAATCCTGGAATTTCCCCATTGTGGGACTAATAAAGGCTTATCTTATCTTATCTTATCTTATTATGGATTTCTAGAATCCGACAGTTACTGTATCTACAGTATATATTACTGAATATATAGACTCACCAAGAGCAGTAGGTGTTTTAAGGGGGGATGCAAATTTTCAACTTTTTCCTCAAAAAATTGACTTTTTTTCTCATAAATTTGCAACTTTTTTCCTGTAAAGTTTCAGCTTTTTTCCTCATAAAATTGTAACTTTTTTCTTCATAAGTTTGTGACTTTTCCCCTGTATATTTTCCATCTTTTTGCTCATACATTTCTAACTTTTGTCTTACAAATTTGTAACTTTGTTCTCTTTCATATCACGGTCAAGGAACAGCACTGTAGCAAAGACATTGAGTTGCTAGCTGTTAGCATGCGGCCTACCTATCTCCCGAGGGAATACTCACACGTGATCTGCATTGTTATTTATGCAAATCCGACGGCGAACGCTGGGACAGTGCGTGACGTCATCCACTCAGTAACTGGCAGGCTGCAGACTGAACACCCAGATGCTCTTCTCCTCATCTCAGGCGATTTTAATCATATTTCACTGTCTCCCATTCTACCCACGTTCACCCAGTATGTCACATGCCACACTAGAGACAATAAAACACTGAACTTATTTTACGCAAACACTAAGGAGGCGTACACCTCATCACAACTCCCCCCACTCGGGATATCGGATCACAACTTGGTTCATCTCCTGCCGGTGTACAAACCCCTAGTGCACAGACAACCTCCGGTCATGTGCACAGTGAAGTTATGGTCTGAGGAGGCAATGGACGCGCTAAAGGACTGCTTTGAAACCACTGCCTGGGAGCAGCTCTGCGATCCACATGGTGAGGACATCGATGGCCTCACTCACACCATCACGGACTACATCAGCTTCTGTGTGGACAACACCGTACCCACCAAGACCATACGGTGTTGCTCGAACAACAAACCCTGGATCAACCCTGAGATAAAAACACTTCTGAGAGAGAAGAAGAGGATCTTCAGGTCGGGGAACAGGGAGATGCTGAAGTCCGTACAGAGGGAGCTGAGGAGAAAGATCAGAGAAGGCAAGGACAGCTTCAGGAAGAAGATGGAGGACAAGCTGCAACAGAGCGACATCGGTGGGGTCTGGAGAAACCTTAAAACCATCTCTGGGCTCCAGAATACCTCCCCCCAGGCCATGGGGGGCAGGGAGTGGGCGAACAATCTGAACCTGTTTTTTAATAGGTTTGACCAACCGCCCTCCCCCCCGACTGCACAACAACCACTGCTGCCTCTAAAGACATCGAGTCCTGCTGCCCACTCCCCACTCCACCAACACCCCCCCACTCCCAACACACAGCCCCCCAACATGACCCTCACTAAGACCCAGGTGAGGATGGAGCTGAGAAAGATCAAGGCGAAGAAGGCGTCGGGACCGGACGGCATCAGCGCAAAGCTCCTCAAGTCCTGTGCAGATCAGCTGTGTGGGATTGTGGAGCTCATCTTCAACCTGAGCCTGAAGCTGGGGAGGGTACCACAGTTGTGGAAAACATCTTGTGTGGTACCTGTACCAAAGACCTCCTGCCCCAAAGACCTGAACAGCTACAGACCAGTGGCCCTGACGTCCCACATGATGAAGACCCTGGAGACACTGCTCCTTGCTCACCTCCGCCCCCTGGTGGGACCAGCGATGGATCCACTCCAGTTCGCCTACCAGCATGGCATTGGGGTGGAGGATGCAGTGATCTTCCTCCTTCACCGTTCTCTGTCCCACCTGGAGAAGCCCGGGAATGTGGTGAGGATCATGTTCTTTGACTTCTCCAGTGCTTTCAACACCATCCAACCGATGATCCTGAAGGACAAGCTGCTGTGCGCAGGGGTGGACCAGCACCTGTCATCATGGATCCTGGACTACCTCACTAACCGGCCACAGTTTGTGAGAACCCGGGACTGTGTGTCCAACACGATCATCGGTAGCACGGGGGGCCCCCAGGGAACGGTTTTGGCTCCCATCCTGTTTACCCTTTATACTGCGGACTTCTCACACAACACAACACAATGCCATCTACAGAAGTTCTCTGACGACTCTGCAATCATCGGCCTCATCTCCAACGGAGATGAAGCTGAGTACAGAGGACTTATCCAGGACTTCGTGGACTGGTGCCATCAGAACTGCCTCCAGATCAACGCGAGGAAAACTAAGGAGCTGGTGGTGGACTGCCGCAGTCAAGGACAACCCCTCACAGCACCAGTAAACATACAGGGAACAGACAATGAGATGGTGACATCCTACAAGTACCTGGGTGTTCATCTGAACAATAAACTAGACTGGTCACACAATACCGACGCACTCTACAAGAAGGGACAGCGCATGCTGTTCCTACTGAGGAGACTCAGGTCTTTTGGTGTACAAGGGGCGCTGCTGAAGACATTCTACGACACGGTGGTGGCATCAGCCATCACTTTTGGAGTGGTCTGCTGGGGCAGTGGCATTACAGCAGACGATAGGAAGAGACTGAACAAACTGATCAAGAAAGCTAGCTCTGTCCTGGGGAAGCGCCCTGACCCAGTGGAGGAGATAGGAGAGAGAGGGATGGTGGCTAAACTGTCATCTCTGCTGGAGTCCGAGTCCCACCCTATGCAGGACATACTGAACGCACCGAGGAGCTCATTTAGCAGCAGACTACATCATCCTAGGTGCGCAACCGAGAGGTTTCGCAGGTCCTTCCTACCTATGGCAGTCAGACTGTATAACCTAAGCAGGGCTGCTTGCAGAAATAGCAAAAAAACGTGACAACCTAATAGTATTGAATGCAAAAGACGCAATAGACTTACACAATGGTCCCCTCCAGTATATACAACTAGGACAGTATCGGTCGCTACGGAGGGTGACAATATGTATGAGTACATATTCATACTATGTAGGATAACTAAGTAGACGGTTATGCTGTTTATTCCATCTTGCTACAATGCTCCGCACTTTGTATATATATATTTATATATTGATGTGCATGTATGTATATCCACTGCTCTTATTTATATCTTCCGTATCTTCTTAATTATTGCTCTGAGTGTTGCTATCCCTGTGCTGTTGCAATCCTGGAATTTCCCCATTGTGGGACTAATAAAGGCTTATCTTATCTTATCTTAAAAAGTTCCAGCTTTTTTCATCATAAATTTGTGACTTTTTTCCTGCATATTTTCAGCTTTTTCCTCAAAGATGTCCTACTTTTTCCTGAAAATTTTAAACTTTTTTCTTGTAAATTTGTACCACTCATCTAGATGCTGGTTACATTTTTGTTCTTTGTAATTAAATTGTAATTTGTGACTTTAAATTTTTTTTAATTGGCTTCAAATCATATTTGCACCTTTTTTCTTGCAAATTCATACCTAATTTACATTTATACATTTCTACCTTGTACTAAATTGGTAAATACCCACTCATCCCCCTTGTTAAAAAATAAAACAAAAATCTTCTATTGACTAAGAAACAGCATACTCTATGTATGTAAGTTTCTTTGTCTTGTCTCTCTAAACTACTTCTGACTCCATCTTTTAACATTACTAGGACGTCCAAGCATTCAAGCTCATGTGCAGCAGCTGTGATTGAATTACTCATATATCTACCTTCAGTTGCACAGGAAGCCCGGCCAACCAATCTGCAGTCAATTTCACACTAAATGCTCCAAGTGCTGTGTGTTTTTTAAAGACTCATAAGGTAGCATAAGCTTCTCTTTTGAGCTATCAGGGTTTCACGTTTTTCTGTCAGATGATTACACAGTGTGTCTTGATCATATGTATCCTGGTGTCTCATCCTTCTACTTAACCTCTTATGTAATCAGTTCTCTTTATAGCTGCTCATTGTCGGATCTGCAGAGTTGCTCCATTAGCTTTTAACAGACTACATTTAATAGCTTATCTCAAGTCTTGCTACGCTCGCTGAGTTTTTACAATAATATTCAGAGAAGCCAGGGGATTATCATCCACAAGGTTCAATTGATTTATTGTTGAGTTTTTCAATGCAAAGAATGCTGCTGTCTTTTCATCACTTTGATTACCCGTGACCTATTCATGAGGAAAACACATTAAAAAGCCATCTGAAGTCATGCCCTGTGAGATCTAATAGGAAGTTGTTTGTTGTTGTTCTTTAAGACAATCCATTCATTAAAAAAAGAAAAAGCACACAAATTTTGTGAGAGATCCACACTAGGAAGTCTTTTTGTTTCTTAATGGTCAGGTCAACAGCAACACCTCCAAGACCATCACACTGAGCACAGGGGCCCCACAAGGGTGCATGCTCAGCCCGCTGCTCTTCACCCTGCTGACCCATGACTGCGTACCAGCCTACAGCACCAACCACATTAAGTTTGCGGATGACACAATGATGGTGGGCCTCATTACCAACAATGAAGAAGCCAACTACAGAAATGAGGTGAGCCAACTGGTCCAGTGGTGTAAAGACAACAATCACTTCCTGAACGTGTGAAAAACCAAGGAAATTATGGTCGACTTCAGGAGAGGATACACACAGTACACACAGCATCCCCCTCTGATCACCAACAGAGCAGCTGTGGAGAGGGTGAGCAGCACCAAGTTATGGGGATGCACATCTCTTAGGACCTCTCCTGGGGCTTCATGTACAAAGAGTGCTTACGCACAAAAACATGGCATATGTCCTTTTCCATGGAAAATTTCAGATGTATCAAGAATGAAATGACCGTGGAAATATGTGCAGCCCCACGCCAACTTCATGCTGGCATATGTACATTTCTACTGTTATTGGTCCGTTGGCGACACTTAGAGGTGATGTTGGGAGACTGATAATGATGTGAAAATCATTGTACACACCAGAGACACATGAACAAACATCCCAGTGTGCACAATTAGATGAGTGGATATAAAAGCCAGCACAAAGAAGTGCAGAAAATGCCTCTAACAACAATGGCGTGAGCATTATTAGAGGATATTACAAATCGTGCAGTGAGAAGAGAAAGGGTATTTAGAGACAGAAGATTTTCTGGCTCAGGATGATGACTGGCTTGTCAGCCGGTTTAAGTATCCACAGGCAGTCCTTGTGGAACTGTGCTCAGAGCTACGGCCGCTCTTGGAGCACAACATGGTGAGAAGCCATGCGCTGCCCGTCCCAGTGCAGGTGCTGACAACTCTGGGGTTCCTGGAAATAAGGGCATTCCAGAGGGAGCTGGCAGATCCATCGGGAATTTCCCACTCAAACCTGAGCTGAGCTATGCCAGCCATGTGGGATGGCATTATCCGGCTGTCATCCAGGTACATCATATTCCCATACAATGCAGTTGAACAGGTCAACATTAAAGTGCAATTTGCAGCGAGAGCCAGTTTTCCTAATGATTCTAATGAACAGCATGGTTGGGAACAAACTACAAGCTGGCACTGTGCAGATGGATGGCTTCTTGATGAGTATATTCATGTAACTGTCCTAATAATAACCCACCTCATCCGCAACACGCCTGTATGCCCCCAAATATCACCCTGTCTTCAAAGCTTTATTACAACTCAGTGGTTTGAGTGACTTTTTTTGCTGATTAAGCTACAGTTTCACAGCATTCTACCAAGCCCCAATTGCCTCTGTATGTACAGTAGTTATGTCAATAAACACATGCGTAAAGTTTGAAATGCAACAGTCTCACCCTTTCCCCAGTGCACTTCATTCATTTAGTGTGTGTAATCCATGTAAGTTGTATATAACTATAAAGGATGAGATTTGCATTTTGGACATAAAATATGTACTTGTCGAGTCTAATATGATCTGCTTTCAACTGACATGTGACCGTGGCTACCTACTAAATAGGTTCATATTGTCTTCTTTTTCGTGACTGTTTTACCTTTATTCAACCAGCTGATCCACCCTGGTCACAAATCACAGCAATCAGCTGACACTTCTGAGGATGACTGCAGACGTCAGTCGAAACATGTCAAGGTTAAAATAAACATCTCCTTCTCATCCCTGTCTGAATAAAGGAAAACAGTAAACTAATCTTATAGGGCTGTGAGCAGACTATTAAATTACCTGTATCCAGTGTTAATGCTGGAGGACAGAGTGCCAAACAAAACATTTTTACATGCCTCTACCTCATTCAGGAGTGCCTCCAACTCACAGTCCGTGAAATTCCATTAAATCCATTATTTTTGATTGTGGATACAAGAGAATCAAACGTGCAGGGCTTGTATATATATCTGATTGCATATCTATTTGTGTATATTTGCATATTCAAATGGGGGCATGTCAAGGGAGGAGTCCAGTATTTCCTCACGTGTGTTCAGTTTCAAGTAGATTGGGATGTACAAAGGAAATGTGCTTGGATTCCTGTGTACGCACTGTTTCATACATTTGGTTGGGGTTTTTTTTTTGTTTTTTTTTTGCTCACGGTGTTTTTTTGATTTAAACGTATGTCATCTTTTAGTAGGAAATCCACGCAAGTCTTTGCGCCACCTCCTGCCGGAAGACTCTACAATGCACAGTGAACGCAGCCAGCAAGATCATCGGTGCCCATCTGCCCTCCCTCACGGACATCTGCCACACCCGCCTCACCCGCAGAGCCATCAGCATTGCAGGCAACACCTCCCACCCCTCACACTCCCTCTTCAGCCTCCTGCCCTCAGGAAGAAGATACCGGAGCCTCCGGGCCCACTCCACAAGACTGCTAAACAGCTTTGTTTACCAGGCCATCAGGACTCTGAACTCTGCCCACTTCCAATCCCCTTACCCCCCTCCCACTGCCCCTAGACTGTAACACACTCATCTACACAATAACTCTACCTCGCCACACTCGGCACACCAACAGTAATACATCTGCTGCTGTACAGTATGTCTTTGCACCTTACCGCAACTACTGTATTTGCACAAATGCCACACCTGCTACTGTCTGTTATTTCAATACTGATAATGCACATTCCAAACTGCCACTGTTTGGACCTCCCCTACCACACTGAACTTGCACTGCGAGATTACTGTACATAGGATTGCTGTGTTTTGTCTTTATTTGTACTGTGGGTATCGCTATTGTACATGGACTGCTGTTGTGTTTTCATCCTTATTCCTTCTTATACATTACATACACTACTAAGAGAGAGAAAAGTGGCATTTCGATTCTCCTGTATGTCCTGCACATGTAGAGTATTGACAAATTAAAATCTTTGAATCTTAATCTTCATGAAGAGATCAGAATGTATAGAAAGCAGATATGATCCCCATAGCAACCTGCCCAGTCTGATGCAGTGGCATGAAAGTACACAGCATAAATACTCTCTGTCCCTGAGATGCATACAAGAAACCACTGCAAGTTTGCTACTAAAAACTGGCTGAAACAGACCTGAATGCAGGCTTTGCACTCACAAAATGTAACAGTCTGAACACATTGCATGTATACGGTGTGAGAAAATATAGACAGTCTACATAGGTGAGCACGTTTGAACCAAAATACATTGCAGCAGTGATCAATGTTTAGTTAATGCCTAAGTGAAGAAACAAAGAGAACAACTTTTAAAAATTCCATTACACCTACATGGGTGTATTTTATTGGAAAGGGATCACTTCCCTAGCTCAGATACAGGTGTAACCATCCAATTAGGGATAAGGGCCTGTACTTATATAGCGCTTTTCTAGTCTCAAAGGCTACTCAAAGCGCTTCATGAGTACTAACCCTGTATTCTAAGGGCCTATAGGAGACAGATATCTAGGGACAATTTAGAACAACCAGTTAACCTAACATACATGTCTTTGGATTGTGGGAGGAAACCGAAGCCCCCGGAGTAAACCCACGCAGCACAGGGAGAACATGCAAACTCCACACAGAAAGATTCCTACCCCTGCCAGCCTGGGGATTCGAACCTAGAACCTTCTAGCTGTAAGGCAACAGTGCTAACCACAATTCACAACAAAAGACTGCTTGTCATGGTGCGGTCCTGGCAGACCACTAATGAGACGCTATAGGCAACCAGTGGGTTTGCGTATTTATTAAAGGAAGGAACAAGGTACAAAATAATGAGCCACATGGGGCAACACACCAACGATAAACAGAGAACTAGGGAGACTGACGGGAGACGAGGATACAACACTTACATATGGATAGCGAGGGCGGAACCTAACGCTGAAAGGAACTGGCTTCGGGCATAGGGAAACCAGTCTGGAAAAGGCGAGGTCGCAGCCCGGAGTAACCTAAGCTGCTCCCTTAAATAGGGAAGAGGAATAATCAGCTGATGAGGATGTCATCAGCTGAAATGCCAAACAGCTGTCACAGAGGAACTCTGCTCTGACAGCCGGAAGCCCCACCGAGACGCTATCAAAATAAGAGCCCAGAAAGGCCATAAGGAAAACTGCTACAGAACGGGAGGAAAAATACTGCATGACCCGAGCGTGGACAATATCGGCGCTCAGACCATAACACTGCCATAGAACCAAACATGGTGAGGCAGCGTTCAGTTTTTATGCTCCTCACATGTGGAACAAACTCCCAGAAAGCATCAGGGCTGCTGAAACTCTCAAATGCTTTAAATCGAGGTTAAAAACTTTCCCATTTGCTGCTGCCTTTCAGTACAGCAACTGTTAGTCTCTCACAATGCACTGTAATTTTTATTCCTTGCACTTTAACTTATTCGTTTTTAGCTTGTTTCTGTTTCTCTTTATTTTTTTTTAGTTTGTTTTTAAATTCTTATGTGTTTCTTTTGCAACTTACTGTAATGCTTTAATGTTTATGTAAAGCACTTTGAAATGTCTTGTACATGAAATGCGCTATATAAATAAGCTTGCCTTACCTTGCTTTGCCATAGAGTGTCTGCTATTTGGCCAAACACAATAGCTGCACCTCACTGGTCGATGCGTCTAACCAGCAGGCAGTCTGTTCAAGTATTTTGCCTACATTCAGTATGGCAGTCAACCTAAAAAGTTGTATAAGTAAGTGGAACTGAATCAGTTGAACAGGGTTACAAATGGAAAAAGCTGAAAATGTACAGAAAAAAAATTCTACAAATGGAATTGTTAGGTATGAGAGTGTGTGTGTCTGGGATGCCGTGCCCACCCACATGGTGACGTCAGGTGGGCACGGCCCACTCTGTATATAAACCCCTGTTCTATAATAAAGTTAGTTAGTTACTGCATGAAGACTCGCCTCCGTCCTGGTGATTCAGCAGAAATAGCATTTGGCGACCAGGAGAAGAATAGGAGCATGCTGGTTTAATCAGCAGCTGTTGCCATTTCTGGAGAGCCTGGGTGAGCCGTTAATTTCGTGGCTGCAGTGGAAATAGGAATTCGAGGAGTATGTTCACTCGTTGGGTTTCCCTCGGCTTGACGGGAGACAGTGGTGGGCCCTCCTGGCTTGTAACCTCGGCACGGAGGGCCGAAGGATTCTCGACTCACTAGGCACGAGTGAGGGCTACGAGGAGGCTATCGGGCTAATGGATGAGCACTTCGCGGAGTGGACGAGGGCCAGAGAGTTGCGGGCGAAGAGGCTAGTGGCGCTGGACATGCCGGAGCTAATTAGCTTGGAAGAGCTAACAGCTCAGTCGGAGCCTATGGACAGGCTAGCTGACAGGCTAGTTTCGCGCCGAAACGGGGCTAAGGGCGTGAAACTGGGCCTTGAGCCAGAACCGGAGCAGAGATGGAGAGAGCCCGAGTTAAGCGAGACCAACTCCAGCGGAGAGGTGGCGCAGCAGGAGTTAGCCCCGCCGCTGGAGGCCAGGCAGGCTGACGGCCCCAGGGAGGAGCAGCAGCCGCAGGACATTGTGACAGCGCAGCAGCGCACCAACACTGAGAGCACGGGATGCAGCAGTGAGGAGCCCAGGTCGGTGAGTGGGCCCGACAAGGGTGATGGTCCATATTCCGAGGAGAAGCAACAGCCCCAAGACATGGTAACAGCGCAGCGGAGCACCGACACTGAGATCGATGGATGCAGTGGTGAGGAGCCCAGGTCAGTGAGCGGGCCCGACAAGGGTGATGTGCATGTCCTGGAGGTGAGCAGTGGCCGGATACGGAGGCTATGCAGCATGACTCATGGAACCAGGGAGTCGAGAGCTGCATCGAGACGCCCAGGTCGGAGAGGGTCGCCGACGAATGCGAAGCTGAGAACCCCAGGAGTGAGCAGCGGCAGCTGGACATGGTGGCAGAACAGCAGAGCATCCTGGACGAGGGTGCTGGACGGTATGGCAAGACACCCGAGGCAGCGAACGGCGCCGACGAGCGGGTTTCCATTTTCACCAGAGTGCGGCCACGGGGGGCTGGACTAGTTGGAGTGCTGAAGGCGGTCGGGAGCAGTCCGAGGGACACAGTGAGATGGCGCGCTGGACAACAGCACTGTGGGGCCGGAGGGAAGATGAAGTTTATGGTGGGAAGGGACATCTTCGCCAGAGAGAGAGGCTTCGACCCTGGACATGGACAGAGGCCAGGGGCACATATGCTGTGGGAGTGCCCGGGGCCTCCGAGGCAGTTTTGTGGATGGTGGCTGCCCAGAGACGCTGGCGTTACTTGAATTTTTCTTTGTCCTTGTGTAAATACCTGTGTGTATATATGTACGTATTTGATGATGGTGTGCATGTGAGTGAATGTGAGTAATATGGGGTTATGTTGTATTTTTTTTTTCAAGTGACAAGGTCCAGTTTAATTGTTTTGTGTGAATGTGACAGGATGTTCATGACAGTATAATGTTCTCCCTGTTCTTAGTGTGTGATTCGGGTTTCTAAATTTGGGAGGTTCAACTGTATGTGTGGTTTCCCAGTTTTGTAAAGGGGGGGGAATGTTAGGTATGAGAGTGTGTGTGTGTGTCTGGGATGCTGTGCCCACCCACAGGGTGACATCAGGCAGGCATGGCCCACTCTGTATATAAACCCCTGTTCTATAATAAAGTTAGTTAGTTACTGCATGAAGACTCGCCTCCGTCCTGGTGAGTTATCAGATATAACAGAAATCTCAAATAAAAGTCACAAATTTATAAGGAAACCATTGCATACTTACAGGAAAAAAGTAGAAAATTTATAAGAAAAAAGTCAGTTTACAAAAATGTCAAAATTATGAGAAAAGCCATGTGTTTACAGTAAATTTAAATTAAAAAATGTACATTTAGAAGACAAAAATGCAAAAATAATGTGAAAATTTGCAAAATTCTAAGATTAAAATCTTTGAATATGCAATTAAAATCTAAAAAAGAAAAGCTGGAAATTGAGGCAGAAAAAAACAACAAATATTATTATGACAGTCCAGTTTATTCTTATAAGCCAGCTCAAATGTATTCTGGGACTTTTTTGGGTCAAAATTGCTCAGAATGACTTAAATTACAATTTTAATGCCACAGCATACACTACCAAGCAGGTAGTGTAAACTTTAACCAAGCTAGATTATTTTGCATTTGCAGCTGGTAAACACGCACATAAACTCTGACACAACAACACTGACACTGGAGATTAGCCATGAGAGGCAGCGAGGACAGAGCCAACGCTGAACAATAAACACTTAAGGGAGGAAGGACGAAATGAATCACAGGAGAGACTGAAGTCGGGGGTAGGAACTCCAGTCACGTACACGGAGGTGCACGATGTTGTTGTGTTGTAGGTCGCAGCGAGGAGTAAGCCTCAACTGCTCCCTTAAATGGAGGAACAAAAACCAGTCAGGAAAGGGGAAGGTAATTAATGAAATACCATACAGCTGTCACGGCGCGGCTTGGCTTTGACAGCCGGAAGTCCCGCCATGACGCTGTCAAAATAAGAGCCCTGGAGGAGGCCATATGACAAGGCCCAAAATAAGATAGAATGGGGAAAATACTGGGCAACCCGAGCGCGGATGGAATCGGCGCTCAGGCCGTCACAGTACCCCCCGTTCACAAGGCACATTCCAGGCATAAACTTAACATCCAAGGTCCCCTCCCCTAACCAGAAGGCTAACAGGACCGACCCAGGGAGGGCGGAGGAGCAAATAGGCCAGGAGGGAGAGAACCAAAACAAACAAACAAACAAACAAAAAATGACACAGAGAGAAAAAAAACCCACAAGGGACGGGTAACATGGATGAACATAAAATGTTCATCCATGTTACCCGTTTAAAATGCCGTGGCTTAAACACCAGAGTGACCAAAACTAGACCACACCTCAGAGAAATACTCAGGTACAAAGGAATGAATAAACAAAAATATATGACACATACCGCCCCGTAGGGAAACAAGAGAACCAAAATGCAGATATACTTCAAAAATATACAAGTACCATATAAACACTAAGAGAACAAAAAAACAAACTCAGTAACTACAGAGTATGCAAACAAAACTATAACCCAGGCAAAAAAAAACAAGGATATTAAATAAATAAATACTGGAGTGACCAAAACTAAACACTAAAGAGAAATACTCAGGTACAATGGAATGAATAAACAAAAATATATGAAACATACTGCCCGGTAAGGAAACAGGAAAACCAAAATACAGATATACTTCAAAAATCCACAAGTACCATATAAACACTAAGAAAAAAAGCTCCATAACTGCAGAGTAAGCAAACAAACTATAGATCAAGTACTGTGGGTCCATAATTAACAAACATTTAAATAAGACTCAAAAAGTAAAATTCACTTCCCAAGGTACGTGTATAAAGAAAATCTATGTAAAAATAGAAAAATAAATGCTGCCAGGCAAACAGATCCTTCCATTCAGTAAAATATCGAAATGGAGGTCTGAACAGACAGAGCACATCGGAACCAAAATACTAATGATGATAATAATAACCACAGAAAGCAGGGCAAAAATCAAGATTACAGAACATAAGAGACATGATAATGAAAATAAACACAACGACTAAACCAAGGCTAAGGCAGGAAAACACAGTGAGCTGAGGGCGAGGACATGGCTGAACTCAAGCCCCGAAGGCCACAGAAAACAAATGACAACATAAAACGAGGACATCCAGACCCTAACAACAAGTAATAAATTGATAAGGGGATAAAAAAGTTAAGGGAGGAAAAAAAAGAAAAAAAAACAACTTCAGAGGAGCCGGCAGGTAGAGAGCGGAGAAGAAAAAGAAAGGCAGTTCAGGCGGTCTACCCACATCCAGATTCCACCTGACTGAGGTGGGAAAAAGCAGTTCGGGCGGCCTACCCAAGTCCCAGACCCGGGAAAACAGTACCTCAG
Organism: Pholidichthys leucotaenia; assembly: GCA_020510985.1. Lineage (NCBI taxonomy): Eukaryota > Metazoa > Chordata > Actinopteri > Cichliformes > Pholidichthyidae > Pholidichthys > Pholidichthys leucotaenia. Next base: position 167,631,954 of record CM035838.1, on the reverse strand, counting down.
GTGGCTGGATCAGTTTGCCACACCAACAAGACAGTTCTTCAGGCGGACGACCCAGAACTCAGAATCCACGAAGCAGTTTTTTGGGTGGCCGAACCAGGTCGCCGATCCAACAAGACGATTCTTCAGGCGGCCGTCCTGCGTCCTTAGACCACCAGGACCAGAGGGGGAAGCTCAGATATGGCCTCCCTACCGAGAGGGACAGCGGGGGAGAGCCGACCCGAATGAGGGGAACCCCAACGGCACCCTGCGGGGAAAAATAGAAGGAAAAAGGAGGAACCAGCCCGACGTCTGGCAAAAGGGAATCCACAGCTCCCTCACCAGCCTCGAACTGAACCGGCGCTGCACCCTCGATGGACTCCGATTGGGCCGGTGCTGCACCCACGATGGGCCCCGATTGGGCTGGCGCAGCATCCTCGACGGGCCCCGATTGGGCCAGCGCAGCGTCCTTGATGGGCCCCAATTGGGCCGGCAAAGCCTCAGGGAGCCATCATTTTTTTTGTCCAGGCCTGTTTCATGAGTTTGTTTTTTAAAATAATCCTGTTGAACCACAATTCAAAAGCATTGTCTGATTTTCATTGGTTAATTTTCATAGAATTTTTATTTATTACCACTTCTGCCAGATTCAAGTTATTTCTGTGACCATTGTGGGTTTTTCTTTCATTAACAGAGGGGTACCAACAATTTTGTCCACGGCTGTATGTTTGGGAGATTCCAAATGCGTTTTTGCAAAATGTAGCCGGGCTTGGATGTTTTTCTTCATAAGATAAGGCTTCCATCTTGCCACCCTAGATGGAAGATTGTTGTCACATGTACAAAACAGCCAGTACTTGCCAGAAATTCCTGCAGCTACTTCAATGTTGCTGCTGACCTCTTGGCAGCCTCCCTGACTAGTTTTCTTCTCGTCTTTTCATCAATTTTGGAGGGACGTCCAATTCTTGGTAATGTCACTGTTGTGCCATATTTTCTCCACTTGATGAGAACTGTCTTCACTGTGTTCCATGGTATATTTAATTCCTTGGACGTTCTTTTGTACCCTTCTCCTAACTGATCTTTGAACAATGAAATCCCTCTGATGTTTTGGAAGCTCTCTGTGGACCATGGCTTGTGCTGTAAGATGTGACTACAAAATTGTCAGGAAAAGCCTACTAGAACAGCTGAACTTCATTTGGGGTTAATTAGAGGCACTTTAAATGGCGGTGGGTGTGTACTAACTCCCATTTAACTTCAATTCAATTCAATTTTATTTATATAGCACCATTTCACAACAACAGTCATCTCATAGCATTTTCAACTGTAGGGGAAACTCCCACAATTGCAGAAAGACCCCAGCAATCAGGCGATCCCCTGTGAGCAAGCACTTGGTGACGTCGACAGGAAAACTTCCTTTAAACACAAAGAAACTTCCAGCAGAACCAGGCTCAGGGAGGAGCAGTCATCTGCTGTGACTGGCTGGGGGTTGAGGGGATACAGAAGAAGAAGAAAAGAACAGACACGTAGAGAGCAGACAGCACGACGGGGACTCAGTCTATGGGAGAGAACAAATGGATGTTAATGACCAGCAAAAATATTTCATTAAGAGTGAAGAAAGGAGTGAAGCCCAGTGCATTGTTGGAGGTCCCCTCCCGCTGTCAAAACCCATCAGCAGCATAACTAAGGGAGGGTTCAGGGGCACCCGATCCCTCCCTGATTATAGGCTATATCAAAAAGAAAGGTGTTAACCCTATTCTTAAAAACAGAGATCGAGTCTGATTCCCAAATCCAGATTGGCAGCTGGTTCCACAGGAGAGGAGATAATTTAACATAAGTTTGAATGTGATTGGTTAATTCTGAACACAGCCACATCCCCAGTTATAACAGGGCGTGCGTATTTATGCAAACAGGTTATTGTTAGTTTTTTATTTTTTTATTTTTCCCCTTAAAAGATTTCAGTTTGTTTTTCAGTTGGGTCACATTAATGGTGGAAAAAGTTTTGAAATGATTTATCTTGATCTCATTTATTTACACCACAAAAACCTGGTATTTGAACAGGGGTGTGTAGACTTTTTGTATCCACTGTAGCTTCATTTGTGAAAAAAGTATTAGAAATATATTACAAATTGTTTTGTGCTGAAAAATAAATTTCTAAATATCTGACCATAATTTTTTGTATAGTTTTAAATTATCAGCACATTCATAAATTGTTTAAATCTGAAAAATATCATTCATCTCCTACTTTCAACTGTGATCACACAGCTTTAGTTCCTGATATTTTAATAAATTAGAGACGAAAGTTTGATTTAGAAGATGCTACTTTTCATCCTTTTTATGTTTCCTCATAATGCTCCTTATTCAAATGTATTAATATTAAATTAATCTGTATCCTTCACCTGTTCGCCAGACTCTCAATTTGACAACTAGTGGATTGGTTGTCTGATATTCTTCTTCATTTATTTTGGAATAAAATAAAAAGAATTCTAAACAACTTTCTAAATAATATAATTTTAAAAATCATTTGGTGCAAATTAAGCTAGATAGATAGATAGATAGATAGATACTGTAGATGTACATTATTGATCCCAAACTGGGAAATTACAGAGTTACAATTACGCAGTTATCCTACAGACAAAAAGCGGAAAACATCCTTAAAAGAAAATGCTCACCTCTACATCACTGTTACATAATCTTTTCTTTTTCTTTATTTAAACTAGTACATACCCGTGCATACCTGTCCATGCCCGTAGAAACCAAGTATAAGCAAGTATTTCTGCATGCCCGTTGCTGAAGGGTCTCCTCCTTCTCAGACGGCTGTGTTGTTCACAGTCATGCCTGCGGCGTACTGCTCGAACCTGAGGTGTTTCATCTTCACAGCATCTTTTCTGACATGCAGCAGTTCTCCTCATTGTATTGCTCTCCATCTGGTGGGTCTTCTTCTTCTTCTTCTTCTTCTTCTTCTTCTTCTTCTTCTTCGTTCAGATCACTGGTTGAGGGATAGGTGTGCTGTAATTCCAGCTCATGGACAGGATCATAAAAATAGATCTGAGCAAAAAGTGGCTTTCGACCCTGTTCAGGAAGACCCATGGATGCCCGTCAAAACCCAGAAACTGGAGCACCAGGAGAAAATCAGCGCTTTGCTTGGCATTTTACACTTTGTAGTGTAGACTGCCATTCTTCATAGGTACTGCTTCGGAGGGGTGTGGTTTAAAGTAGTGTGTCCTATTCTTAATCGGGTGACAGACTGACAGAGATTTCTTGAATTTATAGAGTGTCTTCTGCCTTACTGAGTGAGATTTCCAGATTTACTGCTTCGAATGGGTGTGGTTTAAAGTAGTGTGTCCTATTCTGTCTCAGCTTGTCTGTGCCTTGCCTGGCGTGCAGCATTGGCAGCCACCCAACTATTCCACATCTCCTCAGTCTCAGCTTGTCTGTGCCTTGCCTGGCGTGCAGCGTTGCTCGCTTTGCGGGCATTTCAGGCTTCAGGTGACTCAGCACGTGCATGGCGCACTGCCACACATTTCCTGTCTGTCTGTGCATCCCTTGTCTGTCGTACCCTATGCTGGTGAAGGGTCTCCTCCTGTCTCAGATGGGTGTGTTGTTCCCTCGGGTGTTACATCTTCACGGCATCTTTTCTGACATGCATCACAGTCATGCCTGGGAGGTACTGCTCGAACTTCAGCTGTGTCATCTTCATGGGATCTTTCCTGACGTGCTCGAACCTCAGGTGTTTCATCTTCACGGCATCGTTTCTGACGTGCAACACAGTCATGCCTGGGAGGTACTGCTCAAACCTCAGCTGTGTCATCTTCACGGGATCTTTCCTGACATGCAGCAGTTCTCCTCACTCTATTGCTTTCAATTTATCTAGCGTCTGGTTGCATCGTGAGTGATGGTCTATATGGCATCATAAAGACATCAAGGCAGGCATCATAGGACACTACATCATAGGTAGCCAGTCCTATTGTCTATATGACGGCATCACCTATATGACGGCGGCATCGCCTATATGACGACATCGTGAGTCCTATGTAGCCTGAGATCATAGGATCATCATAGGACATCATGCAAGACATCATAGGCCATCCTAACACAGACAGACAAACAGAGATTTCTTGAATGTATAGAGTGATATTATGAGGAAAAACTGTTGGCTGTGATTTCAGACAAGTATATCCGGTTGATGACATTTCATATTAAAAGCACATAACAGACACAACCATTCTGAAATCTGAATTACTGTAGAGGGCTTTTATTTTTACAGTCAGGAAGTAATGAGCTGTGATGGTGAAAATAAATTTACACTAATTCAGACTTCGATCATGTCTGGTGAATCCAGCATTTAGTGCAGGCGACTATGAGATTCAAAGAAGATTCAAAGATTCAGGATAAGGTCACTGAGCAGGAATTCAAGGATTGTTTCTCATTTTTAAGGATAATTAAGGTGTTGATTTTAGATGATCACATTTAAGACTTTTTATGAGCCTGTAGACACTAATGAGGTGGCTGTTTTTCTTCTTGCATTCTCATGGAAAAATTCTCTCCACAACATCCATACATGAAAGCAAATTAATCTGTCCACACAGAATTAGACTCTCTGTTTTCCTCTGTGATTTTACTTTCTCTGGATCTGTTCATGTCTTACCTATAGACTGGATAAAAAGTCTTACCAAGAGTGGCAGGAAGCGGCTGATGTCCGTGTTTCTCCACATGCACTGAGGCAGAGGTGGACCAGTATGCAAAGGTAGGCGACTGCCTTAGGCCCCGATCTGCTAAGTAAGGGCCCCGATCTACTAGGAGCCCCATATATTTTTTTAAATGTTTAGCATATTTAACATGATGTCCAACAAAATAAAGAAACAACAGTATTTACATAAATGGCAAATCAAATCACGAACGTAATGTCCTCCCCCCTTCTCCTCACACTGTTGGGCTCTTCCATGTTGTCTCTGAGACATGCGTGTATTGTTGGTTACATTGTAAATAAATCTTACAGCATGTAGAATAGCGGCAAAATGAAACAAAGTTATCCAAGCGGTGCAGAGAAATGGAGAAAAGGGAAGGGCGCAGAAAATTTTTATCAAATCAACCTTTTTCTACTTTAACCAGGGAGGAGACTAACCCTCCTGATGAGCAAGAGAGAGCAATGCTGCTTATACGAGCACACATGATGCTATTGACGAGCGCCTGTTGTTAATGAGGAGGCAGCAATGATGCCAGTTGCTGACAGTTTTAACCGATTTTCTAATTGTAAGATTTGCAGAGGCCAAGGCTCACAAGGTTAAATTTAAATATAACCAACTGTGCTCCCCAGCCATGCACAGGATATCTGCAGCCTCACAGCAGATGACATTACATGGAATATAGTTTGTTTGTTTGTTTGTTTGTTTATTAAGATCCCCATTAGCATTTGTATAAAACATTGGCTATTCTTCCTGGGGTCATTGACATTGACATTGATTTTTATTTGAACATTAAAGAAAGAAGAGAGTTCAAAACACAACAAAAAAACAAACCAAAAATAAAATGTTCAAGATAAGTGGGAAGAAGCCAACGCTTATATAGTCCCACCCCTTTTCCATACCCAACAAATTACAGTATTACTCATAATCATCATTATCCCACAACCACATTCACCATAATACACCCATAGTCAAATTATACACCAAAAATGACACAACAATGACAGTCCATATTGACAACAATACCAACATCCAACAATATTACAACAACAATAAACATACACTTCTGGCATGTCCAATACAAACACAGACAACACCATCACCTTCACAATCACCATAACACAACAACAACCTTCCCTCACTGAAGACACAATGTAACATCACTGCCCTTCATTCTCATACTGCTCAAAAATCATTTCTTTATATGTTGATTTAAATATGTGGATGTTTGGACATTGCCTGTGTTTCTCCCCCAACCCATTCCACAATTTTACCCCACACACAGACACACAAAAACTCTTCCGCGTAGATCTTACTAAGTGCATTTTAAATTTTGTATTCCCCCATAAATTATATTTCCCTTCTCTCTCCCTGAAAAGATTTTGTATATTGTGAGGCAAGAGGTTTTTACTAACTTTAAACATTAATTGTGCTGTGTAATAATGAACCAGATCCCATAATTTCAATAACTTCGAATGTAAAAACAATAAATTAGTATGTTCGAGGTACCCGACTTTGTGTATAACACGGACTGCCCTTTTTTGTAATATTAACAATGAATTAAGTTTACTTTTATAACTGTTACCCCAAACCTCTATACAATAAATCAAGTATGGAAGTACTAATGAGCAATACAAAATATGAAGTGATTTATAATCTAGGACCTGCTTAATTTTATTTATAATTGCAATATTTTTTGCAACTTTATTTTGTATGTATCTGACATGTGGTTTCCAACTAATTTTATCATCCAGTATTACACCCAAAAACTTGATCTCCTTAACTTTTTCAATAACTACATTATCTATATGAATGTGTATATCTTCTTTATTTTTACAATTACCAAATATCATTACCTTAGTTTTATCTATATTTAGTGATAATTTATTACAATCCATCCATTTTTTTAGCTTATTTAATTCATTATTTAGAGTATGGATTAGTTGATTATAATTATTTCCAGAATAAAATATGTTAGTATCATCAGCAAATAATATTATTTTTAATAATTTAGAAACTTGGAATATATCATTTATATATATGTTAAATAATTTGGGGCCCAATACTGACCCCTGGGGGACCCCACAGGCAATTCCCATACACCCAGACAGATATTCTCCCATCTTCACAAATTGTTGTCTCTCAGATAGATAACTTGTAACCCATTTCAGAGCCATTCCCCTAATACCATACATTTGCAATTTATTAAGAAGTATTGAATGATTTATTGTATCAAATGCTTTTCTAAAATCTATAAACACACCAATTGCATATTTTCCTTGATCTAATGCATGTATTATTTCCTCTGTTGCTTCCATTATCGCCAACGATGTTGGACTCTTGGCTCTAAACCCATATTGGTTCTGATTCAGCACATCCTGTTTATTTAAAAAGTTTTCTAATCTGTTGTTGAAAAGTTTTTCCAGAATCTTTGAAAATTGTGGGAGAAGTGATACTGGTCTGTAGTTTGTGTATTGGTGTTTATTTCCTTGCTTGAATAATGGTATTACTTTTGCTATTTTCATTTTCTGCGGGAATGAGCCAGTTTGAAATGATAAATTACAAATATATGTGAATGGTTTTAATATACCATCAACAGTTCTTTTTATTAGTGCCATATCAATACCATCACAATCTGTAGATAATTTATTTTTACACTTTTCAACAACAGATTTTACCTCTAGTTCATCCACCGCTATAAGAAAAATTGACCGAGGGTTACTTCCAATCAAAGTCTCACTCACGGTGTCTCTTCCTTGATTTGGAATTTTTGCTGCCAACTCTGGCCCAACACTTACAAAAAATTTATTCATTTTATTTACTACCATATTCTTATCATAAATATCACCGCAATTATCAGTAAAATACTCTGGATATATCATTTTCTTAGTTCCATTTTTCCTTAATTTGTTTAATATATCCCAGACTCCTTTTATATTATTTTTATTTTCATTTAACATTTTCCTATAGTATAATTTTTTACTAGTTTGTATTATTTCAGTTAATTTATTTTTATATGTTTTATATCTTTTTTCATTCTTTAGTTCTTAATTTAATGAAATTTTTATAGAGATAATTTTTCTTTTTACAAGCATTTTGTAACCCTTTGGTTAACCATGGGCAATTTTTGTATATGTGTTTTTTTATTAATTTCTTTAATTGGACAATTTTTCTCATATAATAATTTAAATATATCAATAAATTTATCATATGCCAAGTCCACATTTTTCTCTCTATAGACAACATCCCAATTCTGTAACATTAAGTCTTCTTTTAAATCACTGATTCTATCTTCTGTTCGTATTCTTTTGTAGATAATCTTTTTACATAGTTTATTATTATTCTTACTCTCATTAGCCCCATAATTAACATCTAAAGAAACAAATACAGGCAGGTGGTCACTAATATCATTTATTATTATACCACTTGTGGTCTATATTAATCATATATCCCATAACCTATATATGTATAAGCATGTGAGAATGTTTGGTGATTACATATGTAAAGCGACTTCACACCTCAGAACAGGACAAAGGGTCTCAACCGCCAGTGAAGATCAAAGAGCATCCGAGGCACTGCGGTGGAGACCAGATAGGTCGCCCTGACCTCCCAGGGCCAGGTGGAGGGGTACGAAGACAAAGGAGGGGGATTAAGATAATGAGGGATGTCAGCTTTGATATGCATGTCTCTTGTTATGTGTGAGTATAAGTACGCAGAGCCGAATGTGTTCGCTCTCTTTCTACTTCTGCTTCTGCACTGAGATGAGACTTGTTAGAGGAGCAAAGCTGTTAATAAACTTTGGTTTATAAGTCGCATCACCTCGTTATTCCAAGCTCTTCTACACTGGTGACCCTGACGCGACGATGGACCAGAGGCGTTCCCCCGCGATTGACTCATCTGAGGCGACCCAGGCAGACGCCGGCGCCCATGCAGACAGGGGAACGGATGGAAGACGTTTCCCCCACGGCAGAAGAGAGGGCTCAACCGAGCACCAGCCCCACCGTGAGAGCAGAAGAAAGGCGCTCTCACCCGGCGGACACATCAAGGACGGCCCACACAAGCGCCGTCACCGTCAAGCTGCCAGAATTCTGGCAAGAAGACCCGAGCTCGTGGTTCCAGCAAGCTGAGGCTCAGTTTGCACTGGCGGGCATAACGGCGGACGAGACGAAGTTTTATCGCATCGTCGCCAAACTCGACGCAGCCACGTCAAGATGTGCGCGGAGCATAATCCGACAGCCGCCTGCCTATGACAAATACAGAGAGCTGAAGGCGACCATCGTCGAGAACTTCGTCCCCTAGCCGAGGAGAGAGCAGAGAAGATCCTGGCGATCTACGGCCACAGAGGATGCAGACCCAAGGCCCTCATGGAGGACATGCTGCAGCTCAAGGAGGAGGACAACAACAACTTCCTCTTCCAACACATCTTCCTCAGCACTCTGCCACCACACATGAGAGGGACGCTGATGAACATGCGGTGCAGCACCCAGCAGGACTTCCGCGCGCTGGCCCGAGAAGCGCAGCGACTCACCAATGCCTGCAGGGAACAGGTGGCCACAGCAGCATCCGCAGATGCCCAGAGCAACGGAGAACCACAGACAACCGAGCAGAGCCCGCCCACCATGGCGGCAACACGACCAAGACGCAGCAGGCGGAACGACATCTGCTATTACCACCACCGTTTCGCCAAGGGGGCGTACAAATGCGTTCCCCCCTGCAAGTTCAAAAGTTCGGGAAAACGTCCAAACCGAGAACCGTTAACGGCTGCGGTTCTCGGTGAAAAAAATAAACTTCTTTATGTGACTGACGGACACACCGGCAAACAGTTCCTCATTGACACAGGAGCTCAACTGAGTTTTATCATGCCCTCCCAAGCAGACCGGGCCATGGGCCCCCGGGGAAATGGAGCAGTGGCAGCCAACGGCTCCATCATCAACACTTTTGGCGAAAGGAACCTGCCCCTCCGCATCCATGGCCGCAACTACAGATGGACATTTGTTGTAGCGGCGGTGAGTTTTAACTTGTTGGGCGCAGATTTTTTGTGTGCACATGGGTTATTAGTCGATCTAGCAAACAGACGCTTGGTTAATGCATTGTCCTTTGCTTCTATTCCCTGCTCAGCTCGAGTTTCTCCCCCACCCGTATTCACCAAAGCTCGACGCTTAGACACGACCAAGCTCGCCATAGCTCGGGATGAGTTTACTACCCTTGAAAAACTAGGCATTATCAGGCGCTCAAAAAGCCCGTGGGCGTCACCGCTTCACATGGTCCCGAAATCCGACGGTTCTTGGAGACCGTGCGGCGATTACCGCAGATTAAACAATGCGACAGCACATGACCGCTACCCTATTCCTCACATCCAAGATTTTTCACTACATCTGGCGGGTGCGCGCATTTTTTCAAAAATAGACCTAGTCCGCGGCTATCATCAAGTCCCCGTTCGAGCGGAAGACATTCCTAAAACAGCTGTAATAACCCCCTTCGGTCTTTTTGAATTTTTGCAGATGCCTTTTGGCCTCAAAGGCGCTGCTCAAACCTTTCAGCGGGTGATGGACGCAGTATTACGTGACCTCCCGTTGGTGTTCGTCTACCTCGACGATATGCTGGTAGCCAGCTCGTCTGAAGAAGAACACAAACAGCATCTCACTATGGTTTTTCAGAGACTAGAAGAGCACGGGTTAATAATCAATCCAGCCAAATGCAAATTCGGCATGTCACAAATTGATTTTTTGGGACACAGAGTTTCACCGAAGGGGGCAGTCCCACTGCCAGACAAAGTTCACACAGTAAAAAGTTTCCCACGGCCACAAACGGTCAAATCGCTGCAAGAATTTTTGGGAATGGTTAATTTTTACAACCGTTTCCTCCCCCGCGCAGCTCGGCTCATGCAGCCCCTATATGACGCGCTCAGAAAACAAAAACCTTCCAACGCGGTCGAATGGACCCCGGAGCGCGAACGCGCCTTCGCGGAAGTAAAAAGTGCCCTAGCTAATGCCACTTTGTGGGTTCACCCTGATCCCTCGGCCCGCATTGTGCTAACCACAGACGCTTCAGACCTGGCCATAGGGGCGGTTGTAGAACAACACGTCGGCGGAACCTGGCAACCTTTGGCATTTTTCAGCAAATCGTTAAACCAAACTGAGCGTAAATACAGCACCTTTGACAGGGAGCTTCTAGCGCTTCATTTATCCATCCGCCACTTCCAGTTCTGGTTGGAGGGGCGGCGTTTCACGGCTTTTGTAGACCACAAACCGCTCACCTTTGCGATGGCTAAAATTTCTGAACCGTGGTCAGGCAGACAACAAAGACAGCTAGCTGCGATTTCAGAGTTCACCACAGACATTCGACATGTGGCAGGCAAACTTAACGTGGTAGCAGACTGCCTCTCTCGCGCTGTGACATCGCCAGAGCGCGAGGAGACAGATTATACTGCCTCAGCCGCAGAACTCTTCGCCAACGCGGACACATACGCAGCCCCAATCCACGTAGGGATACATTATGCAGCCATGGCGGAGGAGCAAAGTAGTGACGCGGACGTGCGCGCACTCCTGTCTGGACCAACAGGGTTAAGGCTGGAGGAAAGGGGTTTACGCGACAGTTTGCCCCCCCTAATATGCAACATCTCAACTGGCCAACCTCGCCCGGTAGTCCCAGCTGCATGGCGCCGCCGTATTTTCGACTCAATTCACTCCCTCGCGCACCCAGGTGTGCGCGCTTCGGTCAAAATGGTCGCCGAAAAGTTTGTGTGGCCTGGTCTGCTCAAAAACGTAAAAGAATGGGCAAAGACTTGCATTTCTTGTCAGCGCGCCAAAATACACAAACACACAAAAGCCCCTCTAGAGCCTTTTCGGATGCCTGCTAGAAGGTTCGACCACGTTCATGTCGACCTCGTGGGACCACTACCTTCCTCCCAAGGTTTCACACATCTGTTAACAATGATAGACTGTACTACGCGCTGGCCGGAGGCGGTCCCTCTGGCGTGAACCACAGCGGAGGAAGTCGCTCGCGTTTTTTTGACAAACTGGGTGGCACGTTTCGGCGTCCCATCGGACATCACGTCCGATAGGGGGCCTCAATTTGTCTCAGAGCTTTGGTCAGCCATGGCCAGCAGCTTAGGAGGGACAATTCACCGCACCACCGCTTATCACCCTCAGGCTAATGGGCTATGCGAGCGTTTTCACAGGTCTTGAAAGGCCGCCCTCAGAGCCTCACTAACGGATACAAATTGGGTAAATAAACTTCCTTGGGTTTTATTGGGGTTGCGTGCTGCACCTAAAGAGGATCTAGACGCCTCCCCAGCAGAATTAGTTTTTGCACAACCTCTCAGACTCCCAGGTGAATTTTTGCCAGAGAACCCAGAGCCAGGGCATCTTCCAGCCCCGAGGTTTTTAGGCAGCAACGGCCCTGACACTCTCCCCGGGCCGGCACATCACTCTTTTCCACGGGTTTTTGTCCCCCAAGCTTTAAAAAACGCTGAATTCGTTTTTGTTAGGCATGAAGCTTTAAAACCAACCTTCCGCCCACCATACGATGGGCCATTCAGAGTGCTGGAACCTGGTGATAAGCATTTTGTGCTTGATTTTGGGGACAGAAAAGAAACAGTCAGTATTGACAGACTTAAATCTGCCTTCTTGTTGAGAGACGAGCCTGCACGGTTGGCGAGAGCACCTCGGCGGGGTAGACCCCCCAAGAGAAAAAACTCAGCCCCCCTGCAGGGAACAAATAACCACTCTCCTTCCCAAGCCGCAGATTCCTTACAGGAAGGTCCCACCAGGACGCCCAAACGGACCCACAGCAGATTCGGAAGAAGATTAAAGCCCAGACGGCACAGAGACTGATACAAACTATTCAAAAGTTGTTCACTAATTGTGCTGTAACAGTTTAGGACTGACTTGTGATATTACTATGCTGTTATGATTACCACTGAACTCTCTACAGGAGCATAGCTGCTGGAAAGTTTCTTCTTTGTCAAGGGGTGTAGCAGTTAGTATGTCATAATAATTATCTTAAACTGTGAATTTTTCTATTGTCCTTTTCTTAGTCATTTGGGGGGGGTTGTGGTCTATATTAATCATATATCCCATAACCTACATATGTATAAGCATGTGAGAATGTTTGGTGATTACATATGTAAAGCGACTTCACACCTCAGAACAGGACAAAGGGTCTCAACCGCCAGTGAAGATCAAAGAGCATCCGAGGCACTGCGGTGGAGACCAGATAGGTCGCCTTGACCTCCCAGGGCCAGGTGGAGGGGTACGAAGACAAAGGAGGAGGATTAAGATAATGAGGGATGTCAGCTTTGATATGCATGTCTTTTGTTATGTGTGAGTATAAGTACGCAGAGCCGAATGTGTTTGCTCTCTTTCTACTTCTGCTTCTGCACTGAGATGAGACTTGTTAGAGGAGCGAAGCTGTTAATAAACTTTGGTTTATAAGTCGCATCGCCTCGTTATTCCAAGCTCTTCTACACCACTCACCATATTATATTCAATAACATTGGTAAAAATGTTGTCTATCAGGGTAGCACGGTGTGTCATTATTCTCGTAGGTTTTGTAATCTTTGGAAATAAGGTTAAACTATACATTGTATCTAAGAAATCTTCAGTTGGTTTGTGTTGTTTTGTTTTCATTAAATCTATATTAAAGTCACCACAAATAAAGATATATTTTTGTCTTATTTTTGCATACATCTTTTCCATCCCAGTTTTTAAATTTTTCCATATCAGATCCCGGTGCTCTATATATACAATTTACTATTATATTTTTTCTTTTTTCCATCGTAATCTCAACTGTTAAACATTCCATACTTTCATTCACTGCTGATGTCATACTGTCTACTTTTTTACTTTTTAATTTTCTATCAACATACAGTGCTACCCCACCACCACTTTTACATTTCCTATTTTGTGTGTACATCTCATATCCATATAGTTCAAAATTTACATCTTTTTCTTCATTAATCCATGTTTCACTTATTGCAATAATCCTAAATGGTGTATTAAATTGATTTAAAAACTCCTTAATACTATCAAAGTTTGCATAGAGACTCCTACTATTAATATGTATTATTGTTAATGTTTGATCCAAATTCATGATTCCATTTAATTGTTGTTCTTCATACAACAATTCTACTAACAATTCTTCTAACATATATATCCTCCATTGTGTCTACCAAGACTTCCGGTCGAGTGAATGCTGGTGTGTTTTGCTGCCGCTGCTCTCCGGTTTTATTTTGATTTACTAGTTTTAACTTACTTGGTTTTGTTATCTTTGAGCTTTTGTTATCTTTGAGAGTTTTCTTGTTTGGACTGAACTGATTTACCTACAGGTTATTCATATTGCAACTGGTTCTTACCTCTTGTCCACACCAGGCTCCTCCTGTCACTTGGTGACACCAATGGTGTGTGTGATTTCTCAATGGGAAATCACACACACCATTGGAAACCTCCCAAATTTAGAACCCGAATCACACACTAAGAACATGGGGAACAATATGCTGTAATAAAACAACCTATCACATTCACACAAAGAACAACTAAAATTGGACCTTGTCTTTTGAAAACACAAAATAATCCCATATTATTCACACTCACTCACATGCACACCAGCAACCAATATATACAAAATGCACATTTTCTCAAATATGTACACAAATATTAGGTAACCCCAATGTCTCTGGACAGCCACCATTTGTCACACTGCCACGGAGGTCCTGGGCAGCCCCACGGCATCTGTACACCTGGCCGCTGTCCACCCCCAGGGTCAAAGCCCCTCTCCCTGGCAAAAATGTCTTTTCCTGCCATTTGGCGCTTCTTTCCCCGGGGCCTGCTCACTCTTTGCCATCATCCACTGCCTTGGGCACCTCACCACAACATCCAGCACCCTCCTCCAGGGTGCTCACTCGTCACTGTTCTTGGCACCCTCGCTCCAGGTGTCCCGCTACGTCCTGCTGCTGCTGCTGTTCCGTTACCGGGGACTTTCCCACACTTTGTTCCTGCCCCTCCTCCTGGCAGCTCCCTCCCTGAGAGTGCGGAGCAGGCGCTCCGGTGCTTACAATAAGAGCCTCGCCGGCGTTGGCCTCACCTAACCCAGTCTCTCTCTCCTCCTGCTCTGGTTCTGGCTGCTCAAGGGGTGGAGAAAATCCCGGTTCTTGTTCTTCCACCATTTTGTCATCATTATCCGGGTCCCATTCACTTTCAGTGTCACTCTCACTGTCCACACTGTGCTTTTTGGCCACACCCACATCCACAGAGCCTGTGCAAACTGGTTCTGGGCCACTGACCATTTGTCCACCAATTTCGAAAGTGAAACCCAGCTCATTGAACAAGTCCCACCCTATGACATTTTCACCTTGGCATGCCACCTGGAACCGGTGGCATTACTTTTGCACCATACTGCACTGCCAATGTGATGCTCCCGCCGGTACCGGAGCTCCCATTGTCTGGTAGTTCAACTGCATCTGGGCACCGGGGTGGGAGCCGCCGAACTATGGCCTCACTAACAATGGACCACGTGGCAGTGGCAGCTATCAACATGGGCACACTCATGTCATCCAGCTTCACCACACATTGCAGTCCTGACCAACCTTCGGGGCTCGCAATATTTATGCCGTCTCCGCTGTCGTCAGTGACCAGGGACTCCTCCACACATGGTCCCAGTTCTGCCTTAAGGTCCAGCTTGATGCCCGTAGCTTCATTTTGGCACAAGGTTAGCCTGTCAGCTAGCCTGTCTATTGACAGACTGAGCTGTTAGCTTTCCAAAGCTAACTAGCTCCCTTGTCCCTGGCGCCAAAAGCTCCTTCACCCGCAGCTCCCCAGCCCTCTTCTGCTCCGTGAAGTGCGCTTTCATTCACACAATGGCATCCTCGTAGTACTCTTTCGTTTCCAGCGAGTCGAGGATCCTTCGGCCCTCCGTGCCAAGGTTATGGGCCAGGATCACCCAGCATTGCCTCCCGTTAAGCCACAGGAGATCCAGCTCTCCGATGCACTCCTCGAAACCCTGTCTCCACTCCAGCCATGAAATCACCGGCTCACCTGGGCTCTCCAGAAATGGCATTACTCATTGAGGTATCCGGCACGTGCCCATTTT
The DNA here is from genome assembly GCA_020510985.1 of Pholidichthys leucotaenia. Lineage (NCBI taxonomy): Eukaryota > Metazoa > Chordata > Actinopteri > Cichliformes > Pholidichthyidae > Pholidichthys > Pholidichthys leucotaenia. The sequence continues at coordinate 167,616,214 of CM035838.1, read as the reverse complement.
TCTCCTGGTCACCATAAGTTATGTCTGGAAATGAACGAGCAGGAGGCGAGTCTTCATGCAGCCAACTCCACTTTATTATACTGAACTTGGGTTTATATACACAGTGGGCCGTGCCCACCTGACATCACCCTGTGGGTGGGCACGACTTCACATACACACATATTCTCTTACACAACACTGGCCACAGTGTGTTATCCCACCTAGGTAGGTCGGCTAACTCCACCATCAAAGAAGGTAACACCAGTCTCAACTTCGGTCTGCTTAACATCCGCTCACTCACGAGCAAGGAACATCTCATCCAGGACCTTTTCTCAGACCGTAAGTTGGATTTTCTCTGTTTATGTGAAACATGGCAACAGCCCAATGACTTCACCTCTCTGAATGACTGCACTCCACCGGGGTTTGTTTACACCTGCCATCCCCGTGGCTCCGGCTGTGGCAGGGGTGTCGCTATGATTCACCGCAAGAGGTGGAAAGTCTTGCCGGTGTCTGCTCCAACTTTCTACTCATTTGAATATTCAGCATCACAATTCACTGGCGTTATTCCCACCATTATCTGTATTGTATATAGGCCACCCAGGCCCAACAAGGACTTTTTAAATGACTTTGCAGCTCTCATCACTCATTTTTCCATGATATTTCCTAACTTGGTCATCCTTGGTGATTTTAATATTCATTTAGACAATGACAATAACACCTTTGCCAAAGATTTTACATTTTGCTTGGACAGTTTTGGACTCCATCAATATATTAATTTTCCTACCCACTGTAAAGGTCATATGTTGGACTTGGTTTGCTGTTCTGGTGTCACTCCCACTGACTGTAAATCTCATTCTATCCCCTTCTTCGACCATATGCTCATCTCCTTTAATATAAATCTGCCAGTTTTCAAAACCAACCCTCCCCGTTACATTACCTTCAGGAAAATTAGGGATATTAATCTTGACACCTTTTCATCTGCAATAAATTGCCTCCCCAGTTTATATAGCCAGTCCACTCCTGATCAATCAGTCTCCCACTACAATAATAATCTACATAATCTTCTTAACACCTTTGCTCCACTGAAACAGAGATCTGTTTCTTTCTTCCGCTCTGCACCTTGGTATACTCCCTCCCTACGTTAACTCAAGGCCAAAGGACGTCATCTGGAACGCGTTTTCAAGATAACTGGACAAATCATTCACAAAGAAATGTTCAATAATCATATCTTGCTCTACAAAGACTCCACTGCATCAGCTAAATCTGCATACTACTCTGATCTAATCTCCGTCAATAAAGGCAACTTGAAGGCACTCTTTTCTCTCCTCAGCAATGCCACAAGGCCCCCGGACTCACTCCCCTCACATATACTCACCTAGCTTCTGCATCTCTCTCATGTTATTCTTTACTTCCAAAATCTCCAATATCCATCAACAGCTTACGTCTGATGGAGCTGTAGTTTCTGGAGTGGATTCCCCGATTTCTTTTCTTTCCGTTATTCATTCCTTCTCGAGTTTTACACTTCCCTCCTGAACAGACATATCCCAGCTAATTCACAAATCCAAATCATCCACTTGTCAGCTTGACCCCCTCCCTACTGTCCTTGTTAAAGCTTGCCTTTCTACACTGGCTCCTTTGTTTACCACCATTATCCACTCTTCCCTCAATACTGGAATTGTTCCGTCACCACTCAAAACAGCTGCTGTTACACCTCTCCTTAAAAAAACGTGGTGCAGACTCATCTGATTTTAATAACTTCTGACCAATCTCTAATCTCCCCTTCATCTCCAAAATTCTTGAAAAAGTCATTGCCTCTCAGCTCCACAGTCACCTCAGTAATAAGCTCTATGAACAATTCCAGTCGGGTTTCCGCCCCCTCCATAATACAGAAACGGCATTGATCAAAATCACAAACAACCTCCTGATGGCTACAGATTCTGGCTTACTCACCATACTCATTCTCCTAGATCTCACCGCGGCCTTTGACACCATTTCTCATAACACCCTCCTAAATAGACTGGCTTCCATTGGTATCACCCACACTCCCCTCACTTGGTTCACGATACATCTCTCCAGCTGCACTCAATTCATTCAAATCAAATCCCACACCTCGAGTTTGTGCCCCATTTCTGCAGATGTTCCCCAGGGCTCTGTCCTGGGGCCCCTTCTCTTCATTATTTACATTCTTCCACTTGGTTACATTTTCCATAAATACAATATTAATTTCCATTGCTATGCAGATGACACCCAGCTCTACCCCTCCTCTAAACCCAACTCCACACTGCCACTTACCTCTCTTCCTGATTGTCTTTCTGAAATTAAATCATGGTTTACCTCTAATTTCCTCAAACTCAATGGCAATAAAACAGAAATTTTACTTGTTGGTACACCCTCCATCTTAACCAACTCCCCCAGTTTTCCATTGATATTAATAACTCTCTCATTTGCCCTTCCCCTCAGGTGAAGAGCTTGGGTGTCATCCTCGACAGCACTTTATCATTCCAGTCTCATAGCAATAATATTACTCGGTCCACCTATTTTCATATTCGTAACATTAACCGACTGCGTCCTTCCCTCACTCCGCACACTGCTGCCATCCTTATCCATAGCCTTGTCACTTCCCGCATTGACTACTGCAGCTCACTTCTCTTTGGTCTCCCAAATAAATCCCTCCACAAGCTACAGCTCCTTCAGAACGCTGCTGCCTGGACCATCACTCGTTCTCTATCCATAGAACACATTACCCCTGTTCTTCAGCATCTTCACTGGCTCCCAATAAAGGACAGAATAAACTTTAAGATACTACTCCTCACCTTCAAAGCCCTTCATAACCTGACCCCGCCATACCTGTCTGAACTCCTCCACATCGTCACCCTGGGCCACTCTCTCAGGTCCTCCTCTTCCCTTCACCTCGTCGTTCCTTCTGCCCACCTCATCACTATGGGGTATAGAGCCTTCAGTTGCTCTGCTCCCCGGCTCTGGAACTCACTCCCACCAGCCACTCGCAACATTGACTCTCTTCCATTATTTAAATCCGGACTCAAAACTTATTCGTTTAAACAAGCTTACTCTCTTTGATAATCTGCCTTTAATTCACTGTTTTTGGTTTGCTACTTAAGTTTTGTTATTGCATTTTAAATGTTTTTATTGTTTTAATGCTCTTTGAAAGGTGCCTAGAAATAAAATGTATTATTATTATTATTATTATTATGTTGTACAGAGGAGAGAGCACAATAGATGCCTCTGCAAAATGGACGTCAACAGACCATGAACAGGACCCAGCTGGCAAATGTGGGTAAATCAGTCCCTCCAGGATTTCATGGGATGTTTCTATGATTGTTGCAGTCCAACAAGCCTGAATGTGTGGGAGCATTTTTAAAAAGTTGTGATAAAAGTTGTGATGTTTTGAGAGTTTTTTGCACGAAAAGTGATGGGAAGAATTACAAATTTTAAAGCAGATGCTTTTTTTCCATAGTTTATTGCAATGATATTCTATTTTACACAAGAAAACCACAGGATTGTCAAAAAATTCCTATTAAACAGTGATTTGTAAATTAAGCAGAAACTTCTGCTATACAGAAAAACTCTTTTGTGTAACAGCAAATACAGACTTTAACACAATTAAGTGAGAATGAAGTAGCTACTCATAAATTTGTCATAAAAATGGCCAACACTGTAGGCTACTCTTGCTGAGAACTTGAATAAAAAGGATGAAAAAATAATTATCCGTTACAACAGCCAAATTGCAGTGAATGCATGTTGAAGAATATAGATTTGGAAATTATGGCAACACCTTCATTCAAAAACTCCCTAACCACAGCAGTCCCCAACCACTCGGTACCGAGCACAGAGAAAAAAGAAATAATTTATTGTTACTCTGTATTGTCTATCAAAGTCTGTGTTTTTCTGAAAAAAAATTATTGAATATTCTCTGTCTTTCTATGCCTGACTCCTAGGGCTGCATGATTATGGCCAAAATGATGATTGTGATTATTTTGATCAATACTGAAATCCCGATTATTCATTAACTTTAGGAAAAACACAGATTACATAAAATTCAATTTTTTTTTCTTCATTCTTCTTCTCAGTTGCTAGATGAAGCCTATGGCCAAAGCACTGGAGCCTCGTCAATTTATTTAGAAAAGCTGCCTTGACAACATAAGATCCACTGTTTGTTGTTATAAGATAAGATAAGATAAGATAAGCCTTTATTAGTCCCACAATGGGGAAATTCCAGGATTGCAACAGCATAGGGATAGCAACACTCAGAGCAACAATCAGAAGGCAAGAAAAAACAACATCTAGTAAACATATGTTCATATTACTATAAATGTATATATATAGACACACAGTGCAGAGCATTATGGCTGGTGGATGTGCAGCAGAAAGTCTAAGCTCTCTCTCCGCGGATGCAGCGGGCCAGCTGGAAGTCTTTGGGCATGATGGTGACCCCCTTAGCGAAGAAGAGACCACCAGGTGGGTCTCGCTGGTCACCTGCAGAGCCATGACGGCGAAACTCAGGAAACGCAGGACGGTCTTGAAGTCCTGAGCGATCTCCCTCACCAGGCGCTGGACGGGCAGCTTACGGATGAGCAGCTCCGTGGATTTCTGGTAGCGACGGATCTCTCTCAGAGCCACGGACCTGTGACGGCGAGGCCTCTTCACTCTGCCGGTGGCCAGAGCGCCTCTCCGAGCAGCCCTGGTGGCTAGCTGTCTCCTGGGGGGCTTCTTCCTCCAGTAGATTTTACGGGCGGTCTGCTTGGTTCTTGCCATCGCTCTTTATTATTCTGTCTTATATTTCTTTCACGCCGCCTAAACTCCAGCCCGGCACCCGCGTCGTTTTCGCTACAGCTCCCGGTATGTCGAGTTTCCCATTAGCACCGGGCGGCGGCCAAGTGCTAGCTAGCACTAGCTCCTCCCCGCTGTAACGTCTCCCGCTGCAAACTGTGGCTCCGTCCGCCGACCCGGGAGACCCCCGGGGCGATCCGTGCGCCCGTGATATATATACAGAGTGAAAGGTGTAGAAAGAAGAAGGAAGATAAAAAAAAGGCTGTTGCAACAGGCAGCCGACTCGTGTGGCGCCGCCGGTCCGGCAGAGCCGGAACCGGAAAATGCAGACTAGTCCCTCCTCCTGCAGGGTCCAAGATGACTGCGCTTCCTTCAGTCCGTGGGCTATAGCTTCTCCTGTGTGGTCTTGTGGGAAAAACAATGTCTGCAAGCACTGACTCTTCATTTTAAAATCTCCATCATTGTAGTGAATTGTCAGGGACAGGTAGGGCTCCGTTATTCTGCCTGACCATAGGTCAGTCGTAGTTGCAAAGTACTCGACAGTTGTGATATCAATCTGTATTTTTCCATACAGTGCAGGTAATGAACTTTGGAGAATCACGTGAGGTTCATGTATTTCTTGTCCAGTGTTTTGACCATGTTTTTAAAGCCTTCATTGCTCATATAGAATTTAGCGGACACATGTCTTTGGCCAAATAAAATGCTATTACATCAGTTACTTTAGCATGTCTTTGGGAGGCGGATGGATATGGTGAAGCTCTGTGCAGGGTTGATACTGTGGGGGCATGGTGTTGGACTTCTCTACCCAGCTAACAATGGACCGAAAGAGGAGGTGTCACCCGGGGGTATCAGACGGGACAGTAAGGACTATGAGCCCCCCAGGGAGAGGAGTAAATGCCGGGCCGCTGGGAGAATGGTGTGAGAGCAGCACCAGCATTATGTCATGTTAACGTGACACACAGGCTTTGTTCTAAACACAATGTGTTATGGTCGGAAGTTCCAGGTCTCGATGCATGGGAATAAAGAGATAAAAGAGGAATGCACTGAGACCCAGGATTCTTGTTTGCCGTAAATTATGGTGGAGAAGGAATAAAGTTTCTGTGTCATCCAGCTCGTTGCCTCACTTGCCTCCTTTCTCCACATTGGTGACCTGAAGACGTGCCATGGAAAGTGAGCCGAGCACCACCCCGGAGACTGCCTGGAGAGAGAGCACCAGCGCCATGTGCGTGGTCTGAGTCGAGCTCCCAGACTTCTGGCTTCATAAACCGACCGCGTGGTTCTTGCGCATAGAAGCCCAGTTCGCACTCCACGGTATAACAATGGACGATACCAGATACTACTATATGGTTGCTGTGCTGGATGCGCACGCCACACAACAGGTGATGAGCCTGCCTCAGGAGCCCCAGGCCCAAGGAAAATACAAAGTGCTCAAGAGGATGCTTGTCCAGCACTATACCCTTTCTGACAGTGAGAGGGCAGAGAGGCTCCTAACGCGTTCGGAGTTAAGGAACAAGTCAGCAGTGGAGCTTATGGAGAGCATGTTGGCGCTGAGGAGGAAGGATAACGAATCTTTCCTGTTTGCCCACTTGCTCCTCAGGAAGCGAGCGTGCAGACAGTGGCACCAGCATCCATGAGGGACTCCAGCGAGGTCGAGGAGCCGTTCGTGGTAGCCGGGACAGACACCAGAAGATGAAGAAACAGGGTGATCTTGTTTTTATCATCGCCGTTTCAGCTCGAATGCCCAATGCTGCCTGTCGCCATATCAATTCAAGAAGTCAGGCACGTTCGGAATTTGGTGGCAGTTGCAACCAATGGCGACAGGAACAGACTGCTTTATGTCATGGACACACACTGGGGGAGACGGTTTTTGGTGGACTCCGGCTCCCAGAAGAGCTTCATCCTGCCAGTCAACACAGACAGGGTGGCAGGACGCAGCGGTTTCGAGCTCATGGCCACCAACGGATCCACCATCAGGACATTTGGCGAACGGACACTGACGATATCTTGACATCTTGGATCGATATCTTGGATATCGATCCAAGATGGCGCCCACAGCGGTCGACATGGTGCTTCGCTGCGCTCTTTGTTTGTTTTTGTTTGTCAATTGTGTGTCTGCTTGCACTTATACCCGTGAAGAACTTCTAAATATCAGGACTTTGACCCCCACGGACCTCCTCCCAGTTTTTCTAGCCCCTGCCGCCGATCTGGTTTATTGTTTGGCTCGGAAAGTGAGACGGCGGAAGAGAGGAAGACGAGCGGGCGCTCTCGTACGACTTCGCAGGAGAGGCTCGCGAACGGCGCTGCCTGGCATATTTCTGTCCAATACCAACTCTCTCTCTAACAAGGTGGATGAACTGAGACTGCTGATGCGTTTTAAGGACCTCGCCTCCTCAGCTGTCCTCTGCTTTACTGAGACCTGGCTCCGGGAAAATATACCGGACAGCGCGCTGCGCCTCGACGGCTTTCAGCTCTTCCGTGCTGATCGTGACACAGAGCTTTCCGGCAAGACCACAGGAGGCGGAGTCTGCTTCTACATCAACTGCAGCTGGTGCTCTGATGTAACGGAAATTTCCAAACACTGTTCTCCTGCCTTGGAATTTCTTGTTATCAATTGCAAGCCCTTCTATTCCCCGCGGGAGTTTGCTTCTTTCATACTCATCGCTGTGTACGCCCCTCCCGACGCGGACACGCGCGAAGCTCAGCGCGTGCTCGCGGATCACATTCAACACACAGAGCGGAGTTTTCCAGACTCGCTGATTATTGTGGCTGGCGACTTTAATCAGTGCAATCTGAGCCACGATCTCCCCCGCTACAAACAGTTTATTAAATGCCCCACCAGAGGATTAAACACACTGGATCACTGTTACACCACAGTGAAAGACGCATATCGCGCTGTTCCTCGCGCTGCGCTGGGATTATCTGATCACGTGATGGTTCACCTCATTCCCACATACAGACAGAGATTGAAGCTCACTAAACCTGTTGTGAGCACTACGAAGATACGGACCAGTGATGCTGAGGAGAAGCTGGAAACGTGCATGGAAATATCTGACTGGGGCATGCTTAAAGGAGCCACGCATGATCTGGATGAGTACACGGACACTGTGAACTCATATATCCACTTTTGTGAAGAGAACATTCTTCCATCACGCACCAGGGTGAGTTACTCTAATGACAAACCCTGGTTCACAGCTAAGCTCAGACAGATCAGGAAGGAGAAGGAAGCAGCGCTGAAAAGTGGAGACAGGGACTGCTACAGGGAGGTTAAATACCGGTTTAACAGAGAGCTGAAGAGGGCTAAATCTCTATACTCAGAGAGACTCCAGCAGCAGTTCACTGCTAATGATTCGGCTTCCGTGTAGAGAGGACTGAGGCAAATCACCAACTATCGACCTAAGGCTCCTAAAGGTCAGGATGACAAAGCCCTTTGTCAGAGACTGTCCCAACACTATGCCCGTTTTGACACCTCGTCATCTGTGTCCAACTCCCCCCCTCCCTCCAGCTCCACAGCCTCCACATTCCCTACTTCATTTAAGGCACCCCCCCCCTCCTCCCCCCCTCCCCTTATCATCAGTGAGCAGGATGTGCTCAAACAGTTCTCCAGACTGAACCCGCACAAGGCCCCCGGCCCAGACGGCGTGTCTCCCTCCACCCTGAGACTCTGTGCGAAACAGCTGGCTCCTGTATTCACAGACATTTTTAACACCTCCCTTAAGTTATGCTACGTGCCGTCCTGCCTCAAATCCTCCACCATCATCCCTGTCCCCAAGAAGCCACGGATCACTGGACTTAATGACTACAGACCTGTAGCGCTCACCTCTGTAGTCATGAAGTCCTTTGAGCGCCTGGTCCTGTCCCACCTCAAGTCCATCACCACCCCTCTCCTGGACCCGCTGCAGTTTGCCTACCGAGCCAACAGGTCTGTAGACGATGCAGTCAACCTGGCCCTCCACTCCATCCTGCAGCACCTGGACTCCCCGGGAACCTACGCCAGGATCCTGTTTGTGGACTTCAGCTCCGCATTCAACACCATCCGCCCCACTCTGCTCCGGGACAAGCTGTCCCTGCTCAACGTGCCTGACTCCCTCTGCAGGTGGATCATCGACTTCCTGACGGACCGGAGGCAGCATGTGCGGCTGGGAAAGACTGTCTCAGACTATACTAGCATCAGCACCGGATCACCCCAGGGCTGTGTACTTTCCCCCCTACTCTTCTCCCTTTACACCAACTCCTGCACCTCCAGCCACCAGTCTGTCAAGTTGATCAAGTTTGCGGACGACACCACCCTCATCGGGCTCATCTCCAACGGCGACGAGTCCGCCTACAGGAGAGAGGTGGCCCAGCTGGCGTCCTGGTGCGACAATAACAACCTGCAGCTGAACGCTCTGAAGACAGTGGAGATGATCGTAGACTTCAGGAAAGTCACAACCCCTCTGCCCCCCCTCACCCTCTCAGGTTCTCCCATCACCACTGCTGATTCCTTCCGCTTCCTAGGCACTACCATCACCAGGGACCTCAAATGGGAGCTGACCATCAGCTCACTCATCAAAAAAGCCCAGCAGAGGATGTTCTTCCTGCGGCAGCTGAGGAAGCTCAAGCTACCCACCAAGATGTTAGTGCAGTTCTACACAGCCATCATCGAGTCCATCCTCACCACCTCCATAACCGTGTGGTACGCAGGAGCCACTGCCAGGGACAGACTAAGGCTGCAGCGCGTCGTGCGCACTGCTGAGAAGGTGATCGGCTGCAAGCTCCCATCTCTCCAGGATCTGTACATCTCCAGGACCCGGAGGCGTGCTGGCCGGATCATAGCCGATCCCTCACACCCTGGTCACGTACTGTTTGCCCCCCTCCCCTCTGGTAGAAGACTTCGGTCCATCCAGACTAAAACCTCCCGTCACATGAACAGCTTCTTCCCCTCTGCCATTAGACTGCTGAACACTAAGTGACTCTCGTGCACCATGTACAGCAGCTCAACCAGACTCATGTTAATCATCACTGTTTTCTTCCTGCATTACCGACTGCACTATATAGTTCTCCACAGTATCTGCTGCTGGCTAATATATATTTTAACTGTTGACCAGTATCACTTAATCTTATCCTACACTTTATTACATGTATAGTTTATTTCTCTTATCTTATCATGTTTAATGTTGCAGCACTGTACCGAGACAAATTCCTAGTTTGTGTACTACATGAACAATGGCAATAAACCTGATTCTGATTCTGATTCTGATATGCTTACACGGACACAACTTTCAGTGGGACTTTGTGATAGCTGCATGTTCCAGCCCCATTTCAGGTGCAGATTTTTTATGTGCTTATGGGTTGTTAGTCGATGTTGCTAATAGGAGATTAGTGGACACTGTCTCTTTTACCTCACTGCCCTGCATAGCTCAGGGAGCGGGGTCAACAACACTGGCAAACGTTATAGCTCCAGGGGGTAAGTACTAACATTTGCTCGCTGTCATGGTCTGAGCGCCAATCTCATCTACGCTCGGGTGATGCAGTATTTTCCTCCCATTCTGTATCATTCCTTATCTGGTTCTCAGAGCTCTTATTCTGACAGCGTCTCTGCGGAGCTTCCGTCTGTCAGAGCTGAGCTCAGCAGTGACAGCTGGAATTAATTGAACTGATGACGCCCTTATCAGCTGAGCAATCCTCTTGCCCTATTTAAGGGAGCAGCTTTGGTGTCTCGGGGCTGCGACCTCGTACGAGTAACGCTGGTCTTCCCAACGTTAGGCTGGTGTCCCCATTTCCCGGCTCCAGTCATCCTCTCAATCCTAGCTACTCTCAGTAAGTTATCCCTTAGTCTGTGTATTTCGTCAGTGTGTCTTAGCCACAGTCTTTATTTGTGTTTTGCCCCACGAGGCTCTTTATTTTGTACATTGTATCAGTCCTTCAATAAATACGCAAACTCACTGGTTGCCTATAGTGTCTCATTAGTGGTCCGCCGGGACCGCTCCATGACAGTAGGTCGCAGCCAAACGAGACGCCGGTGACTGTGAGTTTGCTTAATTGGGCTTGTAGTTTCCCCTTTCTGCGTATCAGTGTGCTGGGAGATGGCGTCGTCACACAAGGGCTATGCCATGAGCCTGGGCTACGAGCTGGTGATGGCCCTTATCGAGATCGACGGGCTCATTTCCAGCGCTCACCATCACACTGTCCCCAGCGCCTCACGCTGGTACCTGGACCTCGCTGAGGCGACTATTAACTGCCATCCTCGCTATGCAGACCACCCTGAAATCACGGCGAGGATGGCGGAGATCTCTGCATTCCGGGAGAAGCTCCGTGGGCTGAAGGGAAACTCTGGCAGGAAGCCGAAGGGGAGACATCCTCGCTCCTCATCTCGGCATCCCATTCCTGTCCCCCATCCAGTCCAGGAGTTCGCATCATCCAAGGGTCATCCCCAGCGGAGAAAGACGTCAGCCGGGATTCCCCCAGCATATCCTCAGCGAGAACCCCGTCCGGATCCAGTTCCGGGTAGCCGCACAAACTCTGTCTCCCAGCCAGCTGTAGCCTCTGCGTCTCATCGGAGGGGTAAGACAGCCGCTGCCGCCTCTGGGTTGTATGTGCCTCGTCCCCGGCCCACCTCAGCTGTTCCTCCCTCCTCCTCGACGCTCTCTCCAGCAGCTGAGAACTCCATGAGTCCTGCTCCGGCTGTGCCTGTCATCGATCCGGTGCGAGTGGCTCCTCCTCGTCCTCCCGGGGGGCCCTCCATCACCATCCAAAGGGGAAGGGAGAAAACGAAGCCCACCGCAGCAGCTTCCATCGGCCCTCGGCGGATCAGGCAAGTGGCTTTTCATTCTTTCCCTCCACTGGGTGAATTGCCTTGTTCGATCCCTGGGGGTGAAGTTCGGGGTTCTCAGTCCCCCGAGCTTCCTCCACCTGCTGCAATTATTAATTGTGAATCTGCTACCTGTGTGTCTCCTTCCCCTGAGCGTTCCCTGGTGCCAGGACTACACCGCCGGACGAGGAAGGAGCCTGCGGCCCTGGAGTACCTGGTTCCAGCCCCGCAGCCACATCATGGGCAGAGGAGGAGGGCAGACTGCCAATTGGAGCCTGCGCTGACGACTAAGCGTCCCTGGGTCTCCATGGAGGAGCGGTTCGACCCAGCAGGTCAAGGATCCCCTGCCACCACACTGTGCGGGTTTTCAGCGTGGACGTCAGCGTCAGGGAATCCCCAGACTGAGGACACCATCATGCCGGCTGCAGAGCCCGCTGCAGTCGAGTGGGAACCAGAGGTGGACCTTCAGCACGCTGAACCCAGATCGTCGAAGTCCTGGGCTGCAGTGGAGCCCAAGATCAGGCAAGTGCTCTATTTTGTCTTTCTTTCTTCTATTCTGGAGCATTTTTGCCTGTCTCTTGGGGAGACGAGCCGGGCGCAGCCGGGTGCAGCCGTCTGCTGCGTCCGAGCTTGTCTCGCTGGGCTCTGCCGCTGCTGGTGATTCTGATCCAAGTTCTCTGTTCTCCTCTGAGCCTTCTCCCAGGGTCACCGGTGACGAGCCTGCTCTGGTCGTCGCCTTGGAGGTTCTGGGTTCGGGTCTGAAAGTCATCCCTGGTGCTGCGCCGGCCCAGTCGGGGTCCGACGTGGGTTGTGTTCCAGCCCACTCAGGGACCGTCGTGGGTGCAACGCGGATCCAATCGGGGTCCATCATGGACACTGTTCTGGCCCAGTCGGGGTCCGTCATGGGTGCAGCACGGTCCCGCTCGGGATCCAACGTGAGCACAGCGCCAGTCCGTGTGGGGTTCGGAGAAGGAGCTGCAGATCCTCCACCGATCGACGCCGGCCTGGCCCCTCATCGTTTCCCCGATCCCTTTTTTCCTCCACTTGGTACCGCTGGGATTTCCCTTATCCGACGTAGCTCTCCCTTGCTATCCCTCTCAACAGGGAGGTCGCCTCCAGGTTCTCCCCTGCGGTCCTGGTGGCTGGATGACGCGGGTCGGCCGCCTGGGAAACTGCTTCGCCCGTTTGGCGTTCTGGGTCGGCCACCCGACAAACTGGACTTTTTGTTCGGCGACCTGGTTCGGCCGCCAGAGGTACTGGTTCTCCAGGCCTGGGACTGGGGTAGACTGCCGGAACTCATTCTTCTTCCCCTGTTAACAATCTGGATGCTGGATGCAGGTAGACCACCTGAACTTATTGTTTTTCTTTATTTCTTTGTGCCCTGCCTGCCATCATCCCTGTAGGTTTTTTTTCCCTCCCCTGTAGTTCTGGGATGCCTTGTGTTTTTCCTTTTTTCTATGAACTATATTGTACTGTGTATATCGCTGCTCTTTAGCATGTTGTTTCGTTCTTCTTTTGTCTAGTATTTGTGATGACTCGCTCTCTGCCATTATCTGCCACAGCTGCACACACACCTGCTCCCTATCACTCACAGGCTATATAACCTGCTCTGCCTGCAAGACCGGCATGGAGCCGTCTGTCTCCCTGGCTACGTGAAGCTCTGCGCTCCCCGTTCAGCCAAACATTCAGCCCTCGTCATCCCTGCCGTGCTGGCCTTTACCTGGAAGGATTCTCCTCAACTTCAAGTAAGCTCATTATTCTACTGACCTGTTCAGCATTATCCCCTCTGCACAGGCGGAACTCCCAGGCGGCGGAATCCTTTCCTCCAGGCAGCGGACTACATCTATCTCTCACCTTCCCACTGTCTCTCGTCAGCAACGCTGGGTGGCAGACGCTGTCCTTCGGGATTGCCTCCGGGCCGACCTTCATTCTCCATCGCATCTGTAACAGTAAGCCTCAGTTACTCCACCAATACACTCCAGCGTTGAACTGTGCTAATACCATGCCTCTGCTCTGTTCTTAGGGTTGCCAGATTGCACGGCGTTCTGCTCAGCTTCCAGCTGTTACAAGTCAACGGACCCACGCACTCACTTCCACATTTACTACACAAACACGCACCCACACACAAACATTATCACAATAAAGCTAATTGAACTTACTCTTCAGCTTGTGTCTGTTCCCTGGGTCAGCCATTATGTCAGTATTATTAGGGTACATGGTATTTTGGTATGTGCCTGTATTTCAGTTTCTCCCTCCTATTGTTTGAGAAATTTGTTTCGCTGCTCTTTAGTGTGTCTTTTTTTCCCCTTCCTCTGTTTGACAGACGCTCTGTGTTTTGTTTTTGTTTTTCCGTTGCCTGTGTATCATGGTCTTTAGGCATAGTATGTTATTTGCCTCCATTGTTCAGTTTCTGCATTTTCTCCTGTGCATTATAGAGTATATTTGTGGTTTTGCTTTTTGTTTTTTGTTTTTTTTCCCATGCTCTGTTGTTGTACCAGGTTCTGATTTGTTTCTGTATTCCCTCTTGTCATTTTTTGTCCCGGTTCCTTTCTTGATGGGTTTTTTTTTTTTTTCTGGTTCTCGCCCTTCTGGACTTATTTTTTTTCCCCTCCTCCCACCCTGGGTGGGGGGGGGAGGCTTGGATGTTATGTTTACGCCCAGAGTGCGTCGTTCGGGGGGGAGTACTGTCATGGTCTGAGCACTGAGCTCGTCCGCGCTCGGGTCATGCAGTGTTTTCTTCCCATTCTGTATCATTCCTTATGTGGTTCTCAGAGCTCTTATTCTGACAGCGTCTCTGCGGAGCTTCCGGCTGTCAGAGCTGAGCTCAGCAGTGACAGCTGGAATTAATTGAGCTGATAATGCCCTCATCAGCTGATCAATCCTCTTGCCCTATTTAAGGGAGCAGCTTCAGTCTCTCGGGGCTGCGACCTCGTACGAGTTAGGCTGGTCTTCCCAGTGTAAGGCTGGTGTCCCCATTTCCCAGCTCCAGTCATCCTCTCGATCCTAGCTACTCTCAGTAAGTTATCCCTTAGTCTGTGTATTTCGTCAGTGTGTCTTAGCCACAGTCTTTATTTGTGTTTTGCCCCACGAGGCTCTTTATTTTGTACATTGTATCAGTCTTTCAATAAATACGCAAACTCACTGGTTGCCGATAGTGTTTCATTAGTGGTCCGCCAGGACCGCTCCATGACACTCGCACAGTTCCCAGCACTCACGGTCCCGACTTTTTCGGCTACGGTAATGAAACACGGGGTCGAGCACTTTATAATGACAAAAGGTCTGCCGGTGTTTGTGCGTCCTCAGCATTTGGACATAGCTAAACTGGCCAGCGCACGAGAGCAGTTTGCCAACTTAGAGCAGTTGGGCATCGTCAGGCGCTCTAACAGCCCGTGGGCATCCCTGCTACACATGGTGCCTAAAGCCGACGGGTTGTAGCGACCGTGCAGTGATTTCTGGCGCCTGAATAGCGCCACGGAACACGATCATTATCCCATTCCGCACATCCAGGATTTTTCCGTGCACCTGGCCAGGGTGCGGGTTTTTTTGAAAGTGGATCTGGTCCGCAGATACCATCAGGTCCCCAGTACGTGCGGAAGACGTTCCAAAAACAGCAGCAATCAGGTTCAGGTTATTTTATTTGTACCCATAGGTAAAGTTGCTTTGCAGTCAGGTGACATCCATATTTACAAAGCACAATTACATTCAACATGAACACAAACACAGGCACACATGAAGCTGACTATAAACACGATAAAAGTACTCAAGGCTCCACCAATCAGGACAAAAGACAAAGAGATAAGAGAAAAAACAAAGACATAAGAGAGAAGGGTCATATTAAAAAGTTAAAGACTAGTCAAAGAGGTTAAAAACTCAAAAGTCTAAAACCCAATAAAAGATTTAGAACCCAAATAAAAACCTACAAAAATAAGTAAATATAAAATAAAATTAATAAATAGGTAACTAAATTATGTGCAATATATTGTTACATCTTGTTCAACTCTTTGACAGCAGCAGGAACAAAGCTGTTTTTGTAGCACTGGGTTTTACTTTTTGGGACAGCAAACCTCCGTCTGGAGGGAAGAAGCTGAAAGTGGCAGTGCAAAAAGTAAAAGAAAAGAAAAGAAAAGCTCGATAAAACATTGTCATTATGGTTCAGTCAATTTGGAAGCGTGCAAGTTTCCTTAAACAATGCAAATGTTGCTGACCCTTTTTGCACACCCTTTCACAGTTCTCTTCAAAGTTTAAATTACTATCAATAATCGTCCCAAGATATCTGTAAGATTGCACACATTCAATGGTCTGGCCTTTTAGTACAGTGACTTTGTGCCTGGGAGTTTTCCTCCTAAAGTCAATAATCATATCTTTAGTTTTTGTTGTATTCAGCTGCAGGTAGGAATCTTCACACCAGTGAACAAAATCATCAACTACTGGGCCGTGGCCACTCTCACCATCCTGGAGGAGACTGACAACTGAGTCATCAGCATACTTTATAATGTGTCTGTTGTCATGTCTGCTCCGACACATGTTTGTGTACAGGATGAAGAGTAGTGGTGACAACACACACCCCTGAGAAGAGCCAGTAGAAGAACACTTTTGGTCAGACAATGTACCATTGACCCTAACTCTCTGTGTCCTGTTGGTTAAAAAATCCAGAATCCAACCTACCAGATTATTACTCAAATCAAACTGCTGCAGGAGCCTTTCAACTAAAATATGAGGTTGGATTGTATTAAAGGCGGAAGAAAAGTCCACAAATAAAAGCCTGGCATGTATCCCATTAAAATCCAGATGTTTAAAAAGCATGTTAAACAGAGTGACAGTGTCATCTTCCACTCCTCTGTGAGGCCTATAGGCAAACTGCAAAGGGTCCAGTGCATGTTCAGTCTGCTTTAGGACCTCAAATCTGACCAGTTTTTCAAAAATTTTCATTAAAATTGAAGTCAAAGCAACTGGTGTAAAATCATTTACTGTTTTTGAACAGCTGGATTTTGGAACGGGGACGACCACAGCATCTTTCCAGATCTTAGGCACATGTTGTGTCTGTAAGGACTTAATAAAAATGTAGTGAAACACAGAACTCAGTTGCACTCATGTGCACAGGACTTTACCAAGCGCCCACATATATTATCAGGGCCCTGACTTTTGCTCACTTTTACAGCACAGAACGCCCTTTTAGTATCCTGCACCTCAATATTAAAGTGCTGATTGTCTTTGAGTTTCTGTTTCAAATCTTGGGTTTCTGTGCTAAAATCAGAGGAATCAAAATGACCATAAAAACAATTAAGAGCATTAGCCAGCTCTGTGTCTGAATTAAAACCATCTAAAAACACACGATTACTGCGCTCTGTGCTCTGAAGGCCTGCAATAGTTTTCATACTAGCCCAGGCTGAACCAAGTTTCTTTGTTGCCATCTTGCTTTCCAACTCTGATTTATAATTCTGTTTTGCTCTTAAAATTTCGGACTTCAGCTCTTTTGTGGTAACCTGCAGCTCAGAAACATCCCCCTGTTTAAAGGCAAGTGCTGTCCTCTGTAAGCAGGATTTAACTGATTTTGTAACCCATGGCTTGTTGTTGGGATATATTTTGACACGTTTACGTGGAACGATCATGTCCCTGCAGAAAGCCAGCATGTCACATCCACTAAAGAGTCCAAATCTTCTCTGCAGGCCACTGTGAGCACCTCCCAGTCCGTACAGTTAAAGCATTCCTGGAGGCAGTGCACTGAATCCTCTGTCCACACGTCTATGTCTCTGGTCTTCGCCTTGTCTCTTCTGAGAGCAGTTTTATATGTGGGCAGCAAATGTACACAGTTGTGATCTGAGGATCCTAAAGGATGAAAGGGAAGAGATTTAAAGGCCCTCTCTATGGATCCGTAGCACAGGTCCAATGTCTTTTTTTGCCTGGTTGGGCAGGAGACATACTGATAAAAGTTTTTAAGTGTCTTCTTTAGAGACACATGGCTAAAATCCCCAAGGATAAAATTTGGAGCCTCTGGGGAAATCAACCGCAACTGCTGTACCACATCAAAGACGGTGCTTGAAGCGGAGGCAGCATCCGCTCTCAGGTGAATGTACATAGTCGTTATGAAAAGTTGGGGGAACTTGCGGGGCAGATAAAAAGGGCGTAGTGACATGGACAGAAGCTCCACATCTGATGTACAGATGTGCTCTCTGACCGTGACAGATGTACAGTACTGTTTATTAATATATAAACATACATCGCCCCCCTGACGTTTCCCCGTTACGTCTTCCTGCCGATCCAAGCGAAGTGGGGCTCCAAAGCCGTCAATACACAGGTCCAAGTCCCGGTCATGCGCCGTAAGCCACGTCTCCGTGTAAGCCATGACACAGCAGTTCTTGAAATCCTTCTGATATCGTACAGTTCCTTGAATTTCACCCACTTTATTTCTCAGGGATTGTACGTCCCCCATAATAATGGAAGGAAGAGGAATGCGGTTAAGCTGACCCTCCTCAGATTTAATCTTACGCTTCCACGCTTTCCGCGTTTCCTCCTCTTGTCTCTCTTTTCATCGCTGTGTCCATGAAAATCTCTTAAAATAAAGTCCGGCAGTTGCGGCACAGACTCAAACAGACATGTTTCTGGAATACTGCGTTCTTCCTGGCATGATCGCGATCGTGCTTACCTCCAAGACAAAGAGCCGGTAAGAAAGAAATGAAAGTGCAAAAACAAGAAGGAAATCCATACTGATGGAACCAGGGAGCTCTTCATTATAAAGTCCACAAACATTCAAGGACAAAAACAGCACAGAGAATTACATTAAAACACCTCAAAGTGCATAAAAACATAGACACAGACATCAAACTTTTTTCACCCGCTGCCGGTCGCTGCGTGCGCATGCGCCCAGACCAGCAGCAGCAATAACTCCTTTCAGCCTTTTCAAGTTCTTACACATGCTGTTCAGATTAAAAGGTGCAGTGCAGACTTTCCAGAGGACGAAGGACGCTTTGCTTCGCAACTTTTCCTTCGTTTTTGTCTACTTAGACAACATTCTGGTAGCTAGCGAGTCCGAGGAGGAGCACATCCCCATCTCGAGACGGTTTTCCAGAAGTTGGAAGCGCACAGACTAATAGTGAAGTGCCAGTTCGGTGTGCCAGAGATTGATTTTTTAGGCCACCACATTTCGCCAGAAGACACAATTCCATTACCGGATAAGGTGCGTGCTGTGGCAGACTTTACGTGCCCGCAGACCATGAGAGCACTGCGGGAGTTTTGGGGAATGGTTCATTTTTATAACCGTTTCCTTCCCCGAGCAGCCCAGCTGATGCAGCTGTTGTAAGCCACGCTTAAAAAAAAGAAGCCCGTCGAAGCCATTGGCTGGACTCCCAAGCAAGTCCAGGCTTTTACTAACGCCAAAACAGTGCTTGCAGATGCTGCGTTGTTAGCCCACCCAGATCCATCTGCACAGATAGCGCTCACGACGGATGCATCTGATGTTGCCATGTTGCAGTGGTGGAGCAGTACATCTCAGGTTCATGGCAGCTGCTCACATTTTTTAGCAGGACTTTGCGCGACAACGAACGCAAGTACAGCACATTCGATAGAGAATTGCTGGCTCTCCACCTGGCGACGTGCCATTTCCAGTTCTGGCTGGAGAGGCGCGAGTTCACTGCATTTGTGGACCATAAGCCGCTGACACACATGATGTCCAAGACCTCAGAACCGTGATTGGCCCAGCAGCAACGGCATTTAGCCGCAATTTCAGAGTTTGCTACCGATATTCAACACGTTGCCAGTAAACTCAACATTGTGGCCGATTGCCTGTTGTGCACGTTAATCACGGTCTACATGGGAATAGATTTCCCTGCCACGGAACAAGACGGAGACACAGACATTTGCGCACTCCAGTCTGCGCCAACGGGGTTAAACCCTCCCTTAGCTCTGCTGCTAATAGATTTAGACAGCCGGGGGACCTCCAATAATGTGCTTGGCTTCACTCCTTTAATGTTTTCTCTCTATATGTCTGTTCTTTTCATCTTCTCTATCCCCTCACCCCCCAGCCAGTCGCAGCAGATAACTGCCCCTCCCTGAGCCTGGTTCTGCTAGAGGTTTCTTCCTGTTAAAAGGGAGTTTTTCCTTTCCACTGTTGCCAAGCGCTTGCTCACAGGGGATTGCCTGATTGCTGGGGGTCTTTCAGCAATTGTGGGGATTTCCCCTACATTTGAAAGTGCTATGAGATGACTATTGTTGTGAAATGGCGCTATATAAATAAAGTTGAATTGAATTGAATTGAATTAAGGCTGGAGAGCAGGGTGGTGCAAGAAGGGTGCCCTCCCTTGCTCTGCGATGTCTCCGAGCTCTTGGCGCCGTTGCATTTTTGATTCTGTCCACTCCCTTTCGCATCTGGGAGTGCATGCATCGGTGAAGCTAGTGGGGGCGAAATTTGTCTGGGCGCACTTGCGCAAAGACGTGAAAGAGTGGACTGCAGCTTGCGTCGTGTGCCAGTGGGCCAAAGTGCACAAGCACACCAGAGCCCCCCTCAAGCCATTCCAAATCCCAGCCAGGAGGTTCGACCATGTCCACGTGGATTTGATAGGATCCCTCCCGCCATCACAAGGTTTTACGCACCTCTTAACAATCGTGGACCGCACCACCCGCTGACCTGAAGTGGTCCCGCTGGCTTCTACCACGTCCGCAGAAGTGGCTCGCGCTTTTTTGTTGGCTTTGGGTTGCACATTTCGGATCTCCATTGGACATCACATCCACAATTCGTTTCAGAACTCTGGTCCGCGATAGCCCAGAGCCTGGTGGTCAAAATTCACCGCACTACTGCATACAACCCCCAGGCAAACGGGCTATGCAAGCATTTTCACAGGTCGCTTAAAGCAGCGCTCAGAGCTTCGCTCATGGACACAAATTCAATTGACCGTCTGCCCTGAGTTCTTTTAGGGTTGCGCTCCACACCAAAGGAGGATTTAGCAGCCTCCCCGGCAGAACTTGTTTCTTCTGAGCCGCTGCGGATCCCCGAAGAGTTTTTACCATAAAACCCCACGCCTGAGGCTGATCCACCCGCACAATGTTTGCACAGTACAGAGGCTGGGAGCGTACCGGGCCCGGCCCATCATTGTTTTCTCCGCACAGTCGTCTCAAAAAGCTCGCACGCCAGTTTTGTTTTTGTCAGGCACAACAAGTGTAGGTGTTGGGAGACCGTCTGCATTGACAGGCTGAAGCCCACTTTTGTGTTGGCAGATGAGCTGATGGTGTTGGCCCAAGCTCCCTGGCGCAGACACCCACTGTTAGTGGCTCCGCAGGTTGGTGATCCCTCCGCAGGGACCTGCACTCGCGATGATAATGTGTTTCTCCCCCCTTCCTTTTTTCCCTCCACAGACTGACGTGCTCTCCTGGACACCCCGGCAGCAGGGCGGTTCGACTGGATCGGCGACCCCCAGCTACAGCCGCTATGGGCGCCAGCTCAAGCCCAAAGGACGGGGGGGTTAGTGCCCTTTCTGGGTGTTGGGGGGGCTGTGTGGGGGCATGGTGTTGGACTTCTCCACCCAGCGAACAGTGGACCAAAAGAGGAGGTGTCACCGGGGGGTATCAAATGGGACAGTAAGGACTATGCACCCCCCGGGGAGAGGAGTAAATGCCAGGCCGCTGGGAGAAGGGTGTGAGAGCGGCACCAGTGTTATGTCATGTTAATGTGCCATACAGGCTTTGTTCTAGACATAATGCGTTATGGTCAGAAGTTCCAGGTCTCAATGCATGGGAATAAAGAGATAAAAGAGGAACACACAGAGACCCGGGATTCTTGTTTGCTGTAAATGTTTATATACTTATGCACTATGTAAACACTATGTATATAAACACTTTGTAAGTGTTTATATACTCATATATTTATTCCATCCAGCTACAATGCTCCACACTGTGTTTATATATTTATATATCTATTCCATCTAGCTACAATGCTCCGCACTGTGTGTCTATATATATATATTTATATTTATATGTACATATGTATACTCACTGCTCTTGTTTTTCTCTTGCCTTCTGATTGTTGTTCTGAGTGTTGCTATCCCTGTGCTGTTGCAATCCTGGAATTTCCCCATTGTGGGACTAATAAAGGCTTATCTTATCTTATCTTAAATTATGTTGGAGAAGGAATAAAGTTTCTGTGTTGTCCAGCTCGTTGCCTCACACACAACCAATTTTGGTTTAAAATGTTTGCCTTTGAAACCATACAGCTGGAGAAGGACACTGTCAAAAAGGTCATTTATATTAAATATAAAGAATATTCATATTTAAAGAATATTGTTTTTGCTCTTGTGTGTGATTGCATGTGCAGGCTTCTATTTTTATTTTTTTTTGAGACTTTTATTTAGCATTTTCATTTTTCACATAAAAAACAACAACAAAAAAAAGAAAACAAAAAAAATCACAAACAAGCAGACATATATGAAATAAAATTTACAATTTTCTTTTGTGTATTTCAGGTACTAGATCCATTTTTTTTCCCATAGGCAAATGTAAAGGGAAAGTCAATCGTTCCATCGTGTAAATTTCTTTAACAATGTCTATCCACCCTAAAAATATTGATGGTTCCGCACAAGACCATTTTACTTTCACTTTTTCCCATCTCCCTTTAGTGTACAATTTTTTTTCCTTCTGCTTTTTTTTTTTTTTTTTTTGTGCTTATTTTGTACCCGTAGGTAGATTTGTTTTGCAGTCTGGTGACGAGCCACCAGCTGCCAGTCGCTGCGTGCGCAAGCGCCCCTTACCCCTAACCTGCATGTTTTTGGCATGCGGGAGGAAACCGGAGAAATCCCGGAGTAAACCCATGCAACACGGGGAGAACATGCAAACTCCACACAGATCACTGTTGGCCGGGGGCAGGGATCGAACCCACGACCTCTGCGATCCCCCGGCCGAGGGTAAACTGTGCTGCCACAGTGCTAACCACTGCCCCACCGTGCAGCATTGTATAACATATACGAAAAAAAAAAAAAAAAACCTTACATATATACAGAAAACCCCTCCCTCCCAATTCCTCAAGGCTTAAAAAAAAGAAAAAAAAAAGAAGAAAAAAAAAGAGACAGGGTCACCCTGCTGTGTTTTAACTTATCCCAGACGACACACATTTGTAATCACCTTATGATTTTCCAACCAAACATTCGTTGATTATTGTTATTATTATTATTATTATTATTATTATTATTATTATTACATAATTTTCAACAAAAAGAAGAGCTCTCAATATAATCTATAAAAGGACTCCATGTCAAGGCAAAGTTCCTGCGGGTTCTGCAAACATTATATCTAAGTTTTTCTAGTGGAAGAAAGGAAAGCACCTCCTTTAGCCAATGTGAGAAAGATGGAGGGTTATTTGACTTCCACTGGAAAAGAATAAGCCTGCGAGCAAGTAAAGAAGCGAATGCCAGAGCATTACCTTGATAATCTGTGAGTTTACAATCTGGGGGTATTATGCCAAAAATAGCTATGTGGGAACTGGGGATTATTTCATGTTTGCAAATATATGAAAAGACCTCAAATATAGATGCCCAAAAATTTGTGAGAGCGGGGCACAGCCAAAACATGTGTTCTAACGAGGCTGGGGCATGGCTATGTCTTAGGCAGCTAGGGTCAGTAGTGGGAAAAATCTTAGCAAGCTTATCCTTTGAATAGTGGAGGCGGTGAAGCACCTTAAATTGAATAAGCCCGTGATGGACACACAACGAAGAAGTATGTATACGTGTCAGACTTTCACACCACTGCCCTTCAGAGAATTTTATCCCTAAATCTTTTTCCAATTCTGCTTTTGTTTTATCCCATGATATCGCCACTAAATTTTGTATAATCCCATAAATCGTAGAAATACGTTTCTTGGCCCAAGGATCCAAATCTAGGATTTCATCTAGTTGATTAGTCCGTGTCAACAAAGGAAAAGAGGGAAACATTTTTTTTTTACAAAACTACGAATTTGAAGAAATCTGAAAAAGTGGGATCTAGGTATGTCATAATCTTTTGTAAGCATATTAAAAGAAGAAAAAGTGTTTCCCAGGAATAAATCCTTTAAAAAAACTAATCCCTGTCTATGCCAGAGGTGAAAAACATCGTCAAGCACAGAGGGTGTAAAAAACTGATTATTTGCTATTGGGCAGAGCATGCTAGCCTGAACTAACTTAAAGTGCCTTCTGAACTGGAGCCATATTTTTAAAGAGGATCTAACCACCGGATTCAATACCTGTATGCAATGAGTATATAGATAGATAGATAGATAGATAGATAGATACTTTATTTCGAACAAAAAAAGTATAACAAAAACAAACAAATGACAAATGCAATAAAGTAACAGTATACACTGTTCAAAAGGGAGAAGGAAGAAGTGAACACTTATTAATTCCATCTCCTCTTTTCCATAAATACACCCATGTGAATTTTATACAAATTACCACCTTTAAGACCCCAAGTAAACAATTTACTGTATTTTTTACAAATCAACATTAACACCCATCCATACATCAAAACCAGCCTCAAACAACACAGATATACACAGTGCTGTCCCACCCACCATTCCATAGTGTCCCATAATGTCCCAGAGTGAACATAATGAATCGTACATATAAATACTACCCTTCTAACATATATCCTTTCAGCAAATGGTGTTTATACCTCTTTTTTAATTGATTTCTGTTTGTACATAGTTTCAGTTCCGGCTCCAGACTGTTCCACAAATCCACCCCACAGACAGATATGCACATACTTTTCTTGGTTGTTCGTATCTTGGGTTTTGTAAAGTTTAAGTCTCCTCTCAAATTATGATCATTGTCTCTTTTTTTAAATATTTTTTGTATATTAGTTGGGAGTTGATTATTAATTGCCCTGTACATTACTTGTGCTGTATTAAATTTGACTAAATCGATTAACTTTATGACATGTGACTTCAAAAACAACGAATTGGTATGGTCTCTATATCCTACATTGTTTATTATCCTTATAGCTCTTTTTTGTAATGTGCATATTGACTGTAGGTTGGTCTTGTAGGTGTTTCCCCAGACTTCTACACAATAGTTAAGATGAGGTAAAAACAGTGAATTGTACAATAAGACCAATGATTTATAGTCCAAGATGTGTCTTGTCTTCCCCAGTATGCCTATACATTTTGCTAACTTGGCCCGGATGTGACTGATGTGAGGTTTCCAGCAGATTTTATTGTCTAGCGTCACCCCCAGAAACTTATTTTCCTGTACTGTTTCTATTCTGGTATCATCTATCGTTACCATTATTTCATGATTTATTTTATAATTTCCAAACAACATAATCTTTGTTTTTTTTAGATTTAGAGATAATTTATTTTTGTTGAACCACTGCGTTAACTTTTCTATTTCAGTTGTGACCACCTCTAAAACCTGCTGCAAATTCTCACCAGTGCAAAGGATATTTGTGTCATCCGCAAACAAAATAAATTTCAGAATTTTTGATACTTGGCATATGTCATTTATATACAAAACTAGAAAAGCACTCGGAGAGCGCAGACCTCCGCCAAGCGCCACAATTCCCCCCATACAGGGGGGATCTGGTCAGACTGTACAACCTAAGCAGGGCTGCTCGCAGAGATAGCAAAAAGACGTAACAAACTAATAGTTTTTTGAATGCAAAAGATGCAATAGACTTACACAATGGTCCTCTCCGGCATACAACTAGGAACATACCGGTCGCTATGGAGGGTGAGAATATGTATGGGCACATAATCATACCATGTAGGATAACTAAGTAGACGGTTATGCTGTTTCATTCCATCTAGCAACAATGCTCTGCACTGTGTGTGTTTATATATTTGCATATTTATTCCATCTAGCTACAATGCTCCGTACTGTGGGTGTTTATATATTTATATATCTACATATTATTCCATCTAGCTACATTGCTCCGCACTGTGTGTGTTTATATACTTGCATATTTATTCCACCTAGCTGCAATGCTCCGTACTGTGGGTGTTTATATATTTACATATTTATTCCATCTAGCTACAATGCTCTGCACTGTGTGTTCATATATTCATATATTTATTCCATCCAGCTACAATGCTCTGCACTGTGTGTCTGTGTGTGTGTGTATATATATATATTTTATAGTAATACGTACATATGTTTATTAGCTGCTCTTGCTTGCTTTTTTTTTTTTTTTTTTTTTTTTTTTTTTTTTTTTCTTGCCTTCTGATTGTTGCTCTGAGTGTTGCTATCCCTGTGCTGTTGCAATCCTGGAATTTCCCCGTTGTGGGACTAATAAAGGCTTATCTTATCTTATCTTATCTTATCTTATACAGTGTTTGTGTGTACGTTTTCAGATTCCTTGAGCATGTAAACATATGACTAGCAATTGGATTCACAATGATTATTTGTTTATTTGACAGGGACAGTGCAATAAACACACAATTAATCAATGACAATCAATCTGATAGTGATAGGATTAGTGGTTCAGTAGTAAAAGCATTGCCTCCTTGGCGGAGGTAATAAACTAAAGTGTTGCTGTTGTGTCCATCTCCTCCACTGACGGATGCAAATTGGGTAGACAGGTTGCCGTGGGTTTTATATTATATTGTAACGTGCTGCTCGACATGGCGACGTCCCACCGGGAGGTTCGAACTCACGCCTCCCGCTCCGGAATCCCGCACTCTACCTGTGTCGCCAATAGGGTCAACCCACTTGGCAAGCCAAGTAGGGTGCTCATATTGAGTTCGCTACAATATTATTTTTTGGGGGGTTGCGCTCCGCGGCAAACGAGAATTTAGAAGCTTCGCCGGCAGAGAGCTCGTTTTTGCGCAGCGCCTATGGCTGGCCGGGGAATTTCTGCCAAAGAATCCGTCGGCGGACAGCTGCCCGTGTGAGGTTTTGCAGTTGCGCGCAAACACAGGCACGCTGGCGGGCCCAGGCCAGCAGTGTTTTCCGCGTCCTTTTGTGCCTAAAACGTTGAAGAACGCAGCATTTGTGTTGCAGACAAGACGACCAGCGCCCTCCATTGCGCCTGCGCACATGTTGAAAATGGCTGTATGTCACAGTGTTGAATGAAAAATGTTTTAAAAAATTCCTGTATCCAGATGGTGAACCGGATCACCCCCAAAATTTAATCAGTTCTTCCTTGTACCATTTCCAACAACGCCTGAAAGTTTCATGGAAATCCGTCCAAGATTTTTTGAGTTATCTTGCTAACCAACAGACAAACAGACAGACAGACAGACAGACAGACCCCGGCAAAAACATAACCTCCTCCTGGCCTTTTCGGCCTGGCGGAGGTAATAAAGAGTTTGGGTCCCAAAACTGACGCCTGGGGCACACTGCAAGTGATGTCCATGAAGGGTGATTTGTGCTCACCAATTTGTACAAATTGTTGTCTGTTACTTAAATAACTTTCCACCCAACTCAGTCCTACCCCTCTTATCCCATACCTTTCCAGTTTCCTTAGTAGTATTCTGTGGTCAATGGTGTCAAAAGCTTTCTTTAAATCTATAAAAACTCCTACAGCAACCTTTTTTTTATCTATACAACTAGTAATTTCTTCTATAAGTTCAATCAGTGCCAAAGATGTAGATTTATCTGCTCTAAAACCATACTGGCTATCTGTAAGGAGGTTGTGTTTTTCAGTGAAATCATCCAGTCTCTTAGTGAAGATTTTTTCAAGTATTTTGGAGAATTGTGAGAGTAAACCCCTCATGGATCGTCACCTTATCGTGGTGGGGGGTTTGCGTGCCCCAGTGATCCCAGGAGCTATGTTGTCCGGGGCAATTTGCCTCTGATAGGGTCTCCCAAGACAAACTGGTCCTGGGTGAAGGGCCAGACTAAGAACGATCCAACAGACTCTCATGATAAATTGTATATCTGTAGAAGCATGCTCAAATAACGAGGCTGAGTTTCAGTCATAAAACCAGCTTTATTTGACAGAACGCAGCTTCTAGCATTCTCAAAGCAGGAAAGAGAAAGAATCATACTTCAACACCCTTTTATACATTTCCAGCATCAGAATTCAAGTCACATGGTGGCTTCAGTCAACATACAGTTACAAAGCATCTCTTTGAAGCTTCACCATTGTGGGACAAAGAGACAAATCTCACACTTCCTTGTTACCTCCTGTAGATTCGAGTCCTCAGTCCTTGCAGACGTGACACCCCACAATACACATTCAGTCCTGTCTCTGTGGCAGCGTGAGCCCACAATGTGTGTCGGCCACATATCAAGGATTCAGTGTACCCCACCCGGTATGGGGTTACCGGGGCCCCACCCTGAAGCCAGGCCTGGGGGAGGGGCTCGAAGGCTACCGTCTGGTGGCCGGGTTTCCACCCATGGGGCCCGGCCGGTCTCAGCCCGAAGGAGTTACATGGGTCCGCCCTCCAGTGGGTTCACCACCTGCAGGAGGGATCATGGGGGTCCGGTGCTATGTGGATTAGGTGGCGGTCAAAGGCGGAGACCTTGGCGGACTGATCCCAAGCTTTCTAAACTGGCTTTTGGTACGTGGAATGTCACCCCTCTGGTGGGGAAGGAGCCTGAGCTGGTGTACGAGGTTGAGCGATACCGTCTAGATATAGTCGGCCTCACCTCAACACACAGCTCCGGTTCCGGAACCAGTCTCCTGGAGAGGGGCTGGAGCTTGGCCTTTTCTGGAGTTGCCCCGGGCGAGAGGCGACAAGCAGGGGTGGGTATTCTTGTATCGCCCCACCTTGCTGCCTCTATATTGGAGTTTTCCCCGGTGGACGAAAGGGTTGCTTCCCTGCGCCTTCGGGTTGGGAAACGGGTCCTGACCATCATTTGTGCCTATGCACCAAATGATGTTTCAGAGTACCCACCCTTTTTGGAGTCTGTGACTGGGGTGCTGGAGGGTGCTCCTCCTGGAGACTCCATTGTCCTACTGGGGGACTTCAATGCGCACGTGGGCAACGACAGTGAAACCTGGACGGGGGTGATTGGGAGGAACGGCCTGCCCGATCTGAACCCGAGTGGTGTTCAGTTATTGGACTTCTGTGCTAACCACAGTCTGTCCATAATGAACACCATGTTCAAGCATAAGGGTGTCCATATGTGCACCTGGCACCAGGACACCCTAGGTCGCAGGTCGATGATCGATTTTGTTATCGTATCATCAGACCTGCGACCGTATGTCTTGGACACCCGAGTAAAGAGAGGTGCAGAGCTGTCAACTGATCACCACCTGGTGGTGAGTTGGATCCGATGGCAGGGGAGGAAGCCATTCAGACCTGGTAGACCCAAACGTATAGTGAGGGTGTGCTGGGAGCGTCTGGCTGAGGCCCCTGTCCGGGAGGTCTTCAACTCCCACCTCCGGAAGAACTTCAACCACATTCCGAGGGAGTCTGGAGACATGGAGTCTGAATGGACCATGTTCTCCACCTCTGTTGTTGAAGCGGTGGCCCAGAGCTGCGGCCGCAAGGTGGTCGGTGCATCTCGTGGTGGCAACCCCCGAACCAAGTGGTGAACACCAGTGGTGAGGGGGGCCATTAAGCTGAAGAAGGAGTCCTATCAAGCTTGGTTGGCTTGTGGGACTCCCGAAGCAGCTGAGGTGTACCGGCAGGCCAAGCGGAGTGCAGCTTGGGTGGTTGCTGAAGCAAAAACCCGGGTATGGGAGGAGTTCGGTGAGGCCATGGAACAAGACTTTCGGTCGGCTTCAAAGAGATTCTGGCAAACTGTTCGGCGGCTCAGGAGGGGAAAGCAGCTCCCCGTCCACACTGTGTATGGTGCGGATGGGACACTGTTGACTTCAACTGGGGATATCGTCGGGCGGTGGAAGGAATACTTTGAGGATCTCCTCAATCCCACTGATACGCCTTCCACAGAGGAAGCAGGGTTTGGGGACGAGGGGGATGACTCGCCTATCACAGGGGCTGAGGTCGCCAAGGTGGTTAAAAATCTCCTTGGTGGCCGGGCCCCGGGGGTGGACGAGATTCGCCCCGAGTACCTCAAGGCCCTGGATGTTGTTGGGTTGTCATGGTTGACACGCCTCTGCAACATTGCGTGGAGGTCGGGGGCAGTGCCTTTGGCATGGCAAACCGGGGTGGTGGTTCCTCTCTTCAAAAAAGGGGACCGGAGGGTGTGCTCCAACCTTAGAGGGATCACACTCCTCAGCCTCCCTGGGAAGGTCTATGCCAAGGTACTGGAGAGGAGAGTCCGGCCGTTGGTTGAACCTCGGATTCAGGAGGAGCAATGTGGTTTTCGTCCTGGCCGTGGCACATCGGACCAGCTCTTTACCCTCTCGAGAATTCTTGAGGGTTCGTGGGAGTTTGCCCAACCAGTTTACATGTGTTTTGTGGACTTGGAGAAGGCATTTGACCGCGTCCCTCATGGATTTTTGTGGGGGGTGCTTCGGGAGTATGGGGTATCGGGCTTGTTGTTACGAGCTATTCGGTCTCTGTACGACCGTTGTGAGAGTTTAGTTCGTATTGCCAACACTCGGTCGGAGTCATTCCCAGTGAGAGTTGGACTCCGCCAGGGCTGCCCTTTGTCACCGATCCTGTTCATAATTTTTATGGACAGGATTTCTAGGCGCAGCCAGGGAATGGAGGGTGTCATGCTTGGTGACCACAGGATCTCATCTCTGTTGTTTGCAGATGATGTTGTCCTGTTGGCTTCATCCAGCAATGACCTACAGCTCTTGCTGGGACGGTTTGCCGCTGAGTGTGAAGCGGCTGGGATGAGAATCAGCACCTCCAAGTCCGAGTCCATGGTCCTCAGCTGGAAAAAGGTGGATTGTCCTCTCCAGGTTGGGGACAGGCTCCTGCCCCAAGTGGAGGAGTTTAAGTATCTTGGGGTCTTGTTCACGAGTGAAGGGAAAATGGAGCGAGAGATCAACAGACGGATTGGAGCAGCATCTGCAGTGATGCATCTGCAGTGATGCGGACGTTGTACCGGTCTGTTGTGGTGAAGAGGGAGCTTAGTTCTAAGGCAAAGCTGTCGATTTACCAGTCAATCTACGTTCCTACTCTCACCTATGGTCACGAGCTTTGGGTAATGACCGAAAGAACGAGATCGCGGATACAAGCGGCTGAAATGAGCTTTCTCCGTAGGATTGCTGGACTCACCCTCAGAGATAGGGTGAGGAGCTCAGTCATCCGGGAGAGGCTCAGAGTAGAACCGCTGCTCCTCCACATTGAAAGGAGTCAGTTGAGGTGGTATGGACATCTGATTAGGATGCCTCCTGGACGCCTCCCACTTGAGGTGTTTCAGGCACGTCCCACTGGGAGGAGACCCCGGGGCAGACCCAGGACTCGGTGGAGAGACTATGTCTCCCAGCTGGTCTGGGAACGTCTTGGTATCCTCTCTGAAGAGCTGGAGCAGGTGGCTGGGGAGAGGGAAGTCTGGGCTTCTCTGCTTGAAATGCTGCCTCCGCGACCCGGACCTCCGGAAAAGCGATAGAAGATGGATGGATGGATGGATGGCTGTGAGAGTAAAGAGACTGGCCTGTAATTTGTGAAGCGATGACTGTCTCCTGTTTTGTATAGAGGTATTACTTTTGCTATTTTCATTTTGTCTGGAAATGTACCAGTTTGAAATGACAAATGTGTGTTACAGATGTGGGTGAGTGGCTTAACAATTCCTTCAATTACTTTTTTCACTATTGTCATGTCAATTTCATTCCAGTCCATTGATTTTTTGTTCTTAAATTTACTCACAGTCTCGATAATTTCCTTTTCAGTAACTGCACCCAAAAAGATTGTGTTTGGATTTCTATCTTCTATTTCATTCACAGAACCACTGTAGTTTGTTTCTGGTGTCACTATTGATTTTGCTAATTCAGGACCAACGTTTACAAAAAATTTATTGAAACCACTGACCACATCTTCCATATTATTTATCAAATTGCCATTTTCAATAAAATATTCTGGATAATTAGCATTCTTAGGACGATTACTAATAATCCCATTGAGTACTTGCCATATTCCTCTTAAGTCAAATTAGACAAATTTGTTATTAAGTTATTTTTGTTATCCTCTAATATTCTGTTGTAATATTCTTTCTTACAGGTCCTCATTATATTAGTAAGCTTATTTTTATATCTTTTATATTTGATCTCAGCTTCCACCATTCTGCATGTAATGAATTGTTTATATAATGTATTCTTCTTTTTACATGCATTTATTAACCCCTTGGTGACCCAAGGAATATTTTTTTGTTGTTGTCTGTCACTGTATTGTTTTATAGGACAGTTTTTATTGTACAATGATTGAAATATGACAACGGTGAGGATAAGATGGGTAATGGGTTGGACAGAAGCTCTATCTCAACTCAAATCAGACCTTCCTTGTTCTTATATATATCGATCCAATGTAAAAATTTTACCATGTTTGCTGCCCAATAATAAAAAATAAAGTTAGGTAGGCCCAAACCTCCTGCCTCCTTTGGTACCTCCAAGTACTTCCTTTTCATCCTAGGATTTGAACTGTTCCAAATGAATGATGAAATCAACCGGTCTAGTTGTTGGAAAGCTGTTTTAGATATACAGTAAATATAGGGATCATTTGGAATATATATAAAAATCTTGGCAGAATTGTAATTTTTACTATATTTATCCGGCCTGCTAATGAAATGGGTAAGTTTGACCATTTTTTAATGTCTTAAGCTGTCCGTTCAATTAATTTTCTAAAATTATGATTATATAATCCATCTATTGAACGAGTATATCTCAATGCCTAGATACGTAAATATATTCTTTTCTAATTTAAAAGGAAATCCAGAGTAATCACAATCTACATCATTAACAGGGAATAACAAACTCTTAGAGTAATTAATTTTGTAGCCTGAGAAATAACCAAAATTATCTAGGATACATAATAATTTTGGTATGGTTCCTTCTGGGTTAGATACGTACACTAGTAGATCATCTGCATACAGCAGTATCTTGTGAAGTTTATTGCCCCGTGAAATGCCTCTCACCCCGTCTTCTTTTCTAATCGCTATGGCCAGCGGTTCAATCGCTAGGTTAAATAGGTAAGGAGAGAGGCTGCAGCCCTGTCTGCAACCCCTGTAAAGCCTGAAATAATCAGAGAGTGTGGCATTTGTCCGTACTGCTGCCATAGGGGAATCATATATTATTCTAATCCAAGCTTGAAATAATGGACCAAAACCAAATCTTTCTAAAATAGCGAATAAATATTGCCACTTGACACGATCAAATGCTTTTTTGGCATCTAACGAAATCACTATTTCTGTTTCTTCGGATATATATTTCCGGTTCCAGTTCCGCCGGACCGGTGGCGCCACACGAGTAGGCTGCCCGTTGCAACAGCCTTTTTTTTATCTTCCTTCTTCTTTCTACACCTTTCACTCTGTATATATATCACGGACGCACGGATCGCCCCGGGGGTCTCCCGGGTCGGCGGACGGAGCCACGGTTTGCAGTGGGAGACGCTACAGCGGGGAGGAGCTAGTGCTAGCTAGCACTTGGCCGCCGCCCGGTGCTAATGGGAAACTCGACATACCGGGAGCTGTAGCGAAAACGACGCGGGTGCCGGGCTGGAGTTTAGGCGGCGTGCAAGAAATATAAGACAGAATAATAAAGAGCGATGGCAAGAACCAAGCAGACCGCCCGTAAAATCTACTGGAGGAAGAAGCCCCCCAGGAGACAGCTAGCCACCAGGGCTGCTCGGAGAGGCGCTCCGGCCACCGGCAGAGTGAAGAGGCCTCGCCGTCACAGGCCTGTGGCTCTGAGAGAGATCCGTCGCTGCCAGAAATCCACGGAGCTGCTCATCCGTAAGCTGCCCGTCCAGCGCCTGGTGAGGGAGATCACTCAGGACTTCAAGACCGTCCTGCGTTTCCTGAGCTTCGCCGTCATGGCTCTGCAGGAGACCAGCGAGGCCCACCTGGTGGTCTCTTCTTCGCTAAGGGGGTCACCATCATGCCCAAAGACTTCCAGCTGGCCCGCCGCATCCGCGGAGAGAGAGCTTAGACTTTCTGCAGCACATTCACCAACCAACCATAATGCTCTGCACTGTGTGTCTATATATATACATTTATAGTAATATGGACATATGTTTACTAGATGTTGTTTTTTCTTGCCTTCTGATTGTTGCTCTGAGTGTTGCTATCCCTGTGCTGTTGCAATCCTGGAATTTCCCCATTGTGGGACTAATAAAGGCTTATCTTATCTTATATGTGGTATATATGCTGCACGGTGGCGCAGTGGTTAGCACTGTGGCAGCACAGTTTTACCCTCGGCCGGGGGAGCGCAGGTTCGATCCCAGCCCCCGACCAACAGTGATCTGTGTGGAGTTTGCATGTTCTCCCCGTGTTGCGTGGGTTTACTCCGGGATTTCTCCGGTTTCCTCTCACACGCCAAAAACATGCAGGTTAGGGAGTTAAGGGGCGCTTGCGCACGCAGCGACCGGCAGCTGGTGGCTTGTCACCAGACTGCAAAACAAATCTACCTACGGGTACAAATAAGTAACAAAAAATATATATATATATATATATATATATATATACAGTATATTCAGAAGACGACGCATGTTATAAAAAGATTGCCGGCCGGGTATAAAGCCAGTCTGGTCATTGTTCACAATTGATGCTATAACTGTCTCAATGCGAGTGGCCAGAATTTTTGTAAAAATTTTATAGTCACAATTTAACAAACTTATCGTGCGATATGAGCCGCAGAGTAAGGGGTCTTTATCTTTTTTAAGCAAAATCAATATAATTGCCTGCGTCATGGTCTGGGGTAATTTCTGCTGGTGGAAAATATCAGTGTATACTTGTTTAAGAATTGGAGCCAACTTAAGTGCGAATTCTTTATAGAATTCAATAGAGAAGCCATCAGGGCCTGGGGCTTTGTTACTCTGCATAGATCTTATTGCTTGTAATATTTCTGCTGTCGATATTTCTCTGTCCATTTGTACGCGGTCCTCTGGCGTAATTTTTGGAATAGTCAGACCATCTAAAAATTCGGATACATGTGAAAAGTCTCTGGAGATTTCAGGAGAATAGAGACTAATATAAAATTGTTTAAATTGGTCATTTATACCATCTGGGTTGGCAGTTTCTGTTCCTAATGATGTGCGGATTTTAAGAATAGTGTTGGCAGCCGCAGATTGTCTAATCTGGTACGCCAATAATTTCCCCGCTTTCTCTCCATGTTTGTAAAAGTCTGTTTGGATTTAAAAAACAATCACTCTGTATGTTTAATGGACATATTATCGAATTCTGTTTTAAAAAGTAACTTTTTTTTATATAATTCAGGGGTAGGAGAAGCAGCATATAGACAATCTGTTTCTGCTATATTCTGAGATAGTTCTATCATACATTGTTTGTTTTTTTTCCTCTCATATGCAGTATATGAAATTATTTGGCCTCTGAGATAAGCTTTGAGTGCTTCCCAAATCACAGATAATTTAACATCAGGAGTTTGGTTGATCTTCATAAAATCTACGATTTGTTGTGAAAGGAAGTTTTTGAAGGAGCCCTTAGAAAGCAGGAGAGGGTCAAACCGCCAAGTGCGCTGGGGTCTAGGGCAATCTGGGAAGCTCATATCTAATTGTATGGGGCTATGATCAGAGATCACAATAGCATTATATTGGCACCCCTTAACCATGGAGGAGGTTCTGCCATCTAAAAGAAAAAAATCAATTCTGGAATAAGAATGATGTACAGGGGAGAAAAAAGAGAATTGTTTTGTAGTTGGATTATTTTTCCTCCAAGGGTCAAAAAGAGCATACAAGTCTATAAACAACTGAATGACCCTACCTGCCCTTGAAATCTTATTGTTAGGTCTTGGATTGGACCTATCTAAAAAAGGGTGTAATACACAGTTAAAGTCTCCCCCCAGTATCAGTAGATAATCGTTAAGATCGGGAAGGACTGTTATAAAATTACTGAAAAAAGAGGGGATCATCCCAGTTTGGCCCATAGATATTCGCTAAAACCACTTGTGTACCAAATATATTGCCCGTAACCACTACATACCTTCCACGAGGGTCAGAGATGGTTGATGAAGAGATAAATGGAACACACTTCTTGATCAGAATGGCTGTGCCCCGTGCTCTGCTCTCATATCTCGAACTAAAAATCTGTCCAATCCAGGCTTTTTTTAGTCTCACATGTTCGATTGATAGGAGGTGCGTTTCCTGTAGAAACATAATATCAGAACCAAGAGATTTTAAATGTCCCAGAACCCTATTATGTTTCACAGGATTATGAATTCCTTTCACATTCCAACTCAGGAAGCAAAGAGAGCCAAAAGTATGAGTGTCAGACACTGAACCTTTATCAAAACACAAAAAAAGAAAAGCAAGTGATCCTGTCTACAAACAAACAAGAAAAAATAAATAAATAAATAAAGCCTTGAGACCCCATACCGATCCAACAAAACCTTCAGGATCGCATTTCCCTTTGCTGGTATGACACAGTCAATGTACATAGAAAAAAGGAAAAAAAAAACTCTCCTAGCGGGCCTTGGCTAGGATACACAGTCCACAGATATGAATAATAGGAAAACAGGAGAGAAAAAAAATGTTGCACTTAGAATATGGAACATTTTAAATTTCGACTCTTAGATTAACATTTGAGGACTAGCTCTCTGATGGTGGGTAAAGTTAAATTAAATTATCTGAGATAATATCTAAAAAAAAAAGGGGGGGGGAGAAGGGGAAAACAATTCAATCCAGAAGCACTTTGGGGTTAATCCATTCTTTGTCCATTCTTTGTCTTCATTTAGTTCAGTTTTTTTCTTTTCTTTTCCACCCTTCCTTTCTCTACTTCCCCCTCCCTCCCCTCCTCTGCACTCTAAGTAGAAACAGCAGATCACTAGTCCAGTCACCTAAATAATCTTATTCATTTTAGCCACACATTCTTATACTTACACCCATCCAAAATAAATAAATAAATAAATAAAATTTAAAAATAAATAAATAATTATACATATATGCAATACATATACACATAAATACAACATAAAAAAACAAAAAAATGAGTAATAAAAAAGGGACAAATCTACAGTGAGAGAATTAATCAACTTATGAAAAAAACTGTACTTATAAAAAAAACTTAAAAAGAAAATTCAAAATTCGAATTTCAAAAATTTAAAAAAAAAATCA
Organism: Pholidichthys leucotaenia; assembly: GCA_020510985.1. NCBI lineage: Eukaryota > Metazoa > Chordata > Actinopteri > Cichliformes > Pholidichthyidae > Pholidichthys > Pholidichthys leucotaenia. The sequence goes on along the minus strand of CM035838.1, from coordinate 167,579,624 downwards.
TATTTTTAAAACCATGTAAAAAAAATAAGAATGAAATAAGGGAAACATATAGAACAATTTTTTTCAGAAAAAATGAAATAAACACAAAGTTAACTAATTTAAACTGAGAAAAATATGACAATTTCTTGGCTGCAAGGAATTTTAAACAGCATTACCAATAGAGGGGCACATTATAAAAGATAGGAAAGACTACTAGGTGAGATCATCGATTGTTAGTTACCGTTCCATCTAGAGAACCGTACCAGTTACTGTCCTTTAGCCATCTGCACCCGTTGACAGCCAGAACCCATTAATCACTACTGACACTTTGCGTTCTTCTTTAATATTTCCGTGGTTTTATTGCTGCAGGTTTTCCCTGATATAATCCATCGCCGCAGATGGGTCCTCGAAGTGTTTATCCAACCCGGATGGTAGAGAAATACAGAGAACCGCTGGGAAGAGGAGCCCATACTTGACACCCTGGCAGCCCCGAAGGAGCCGCTTGGCTTCAGAGAAAGCCGCTCTCTTCTTCGCCACGGCAGCCATATAGTTAGGGAAAATGCTCACTCTCCGACCTTGGAGGTTAAGCGGAGCCAAACGTGATGCTTTACGGAGGACCTCTTCTCTCACCTGAAGATAATGGAATTTTGCCACAATCACCCTAGGGGGTTCTCCCTGCTTAGGTGAAGGGCGCAGGCTGCGATGGGCCCGATCCAACGTCGGGGTGAAGTCAAGTTTCAATAGCTCCTGTAGGGTCCTAGCAACGGTCACCGTGGGCCTCTGGCCTTCACTGTTCTCCAGCCCTTCCTTTATACCAGTGATTCGTATATTGCACCGACGTTGTCGCCCCTCCAGGTCTTCCAACTTCAGGCTCAGTGCGGCAACTTCTGATTTTAGCCGGCCGACGTCTCCTTCGATGCCAACCGTCTTATCTGAATACGTATTTAGGCCATCCTCCAGGTCTCCTAAACGGGTCTCTTGCCTTGCCATATCCTGTGCGATAGAATCCATTTTTGCATCCAAATCTTTCATCTTTAAATCTATATACGCCAATATCCTGCTTTCACTGTTCACGATAGCGGCCATCACCTCGGAGAGATCGGCCGGTTCCCCCTCAGAGGCCTTAATTAATCCGGAGGCTTTAGCGGCCTGCTCTTTGCTGGGTTTATTCCTGCTCATGGCACCTTCAAAAAAGTCGTCAGGAAGATATGAGGTCAAAATTCTGGTGCCTAAGCTATTTAGTCTGGTGTATATTCAGCCAGTTTATCTAAAATTGGTCAAAAAATGTTGAAATATTCATAAAAAGTTTGCCCTAGCCAGGAACCCAGTAGTAACACATCCTCACATGATACTGCTCAACAGCACCCCCAAAGAAGCTCTCTAGTTTTTGTTTTTTTTTGTGAGGAGGTGTGTTTGTGTGTTGCGTTTCATTTCGAGCGCTACGGAAGGTAGTGTACGTTTTATTTCGGAGGGGGCTGTCATGAAAAAAAAGATTAGCAGAGGATAAATTAATGTGAGGTGAACTGGGATGCATGAATGAGCACAGAGTACTACTAAACAGAAATTTCCCTTGCTGACCCAGAACAAGCTTTTATCTGCTCCACATCAGGTGGGGAAGAGTCAGAGTTACAGGAGGCTCTGACGTTCGGCTGAGGCTCTCACTAGTCGCTGTGATATTTGTGGCACACACAATTGTGTTTTGCAGCTTTGAAATTAATATAATCTGTAAGAATATGACAGACAGCCTTCTGATTAATTTCCACTCTTTGTCTCTTTTGGGGGGGGGGGCTGATTCCACTCTTTCAGGAAGAAGGTTCAGCACAAATTGGTCAGACCAACTTTGCTTATACATAAACAAAAGAAAAAAAGGCACAAAATGCTTATCCGATTAATTGAGTAATCGATAGCTGCAGCCCTAGTGTTATTTATGCTAATGTAACCGTCACTGCAGCTTCTCTGGGTTATGTTATACAATTAAAGCCTGAGCAGCCTGCTGATATGCTAAAGATGTTTTGTGGAGGTGTTATGAGTGTTGGCAAGAGCTAGTGTAACCCTTGCCTTGTGTTAATTAGGTAAGGGAAATTATTAAGTGTAGACCAGTTGCTAGGTTCGTAAGGGTTACAATAGGGAATTAAAATGAGTGTGGAATGAAATAGCTGGAGGCAAGGAATGAGCAATTCATATCTGTTATTATTAAAGATAAAAGGAACAAAATATACAAACAATTTACAAATATACAGATATAACAAAGGCCGGCATGAAATAAAACCCCCAAAATGTCCTACTGAGCTCAGTGTTTGTTTGTCTTTTTTGTTTTAGTCGTTTGACCAGTCAAGATATCTTGTATTTCCAGATTCAGGTTTCTTTTCCTCTTTTAAAGCGGCGGTTTGAGTTGTTACCATTTTGAATTTTGGGCACTGGAGAGAGGAAGGATGTTCTTCAATCGAGACCTTGGTTCAGATCTCGGTTCAGTCTCGGTTCAGGTCTCGGGTCAGGCTCGCCATCTCCATTCGGAGAGAATCCAGGATCCACAAGGTTCTTAATCAGCAATCAAAAAAAACCTAGCCTGCACAACAATAATGGTATTATTGTTTACAGCTAGAGTAATTCATTTTCCAATCTCTTCTTATATAACACTATAGCTTAGTGTTTAAATTCTTCTCTCATATTACTATTGTTACAATCCAGTAATATAGTAATATCTTACATTTCACATCTTACATCTTACATGCATGTGTTCTTTTCTCACAATCTCTCTGGTAGCACATGAAATACTTTTTTTTTCTCATGTAACCAATTAAATTAATTTCTCTTTTTATCTCTACATCATTTAACCATGAAATTATGATTAATCCTTTTTAACCTTGTCTTTGTAAATCATGAAATGATGAAATACAATTAATTTATCACATAACCAGGGAATATACTGTCCCATTACTTCCAATATTCCCTTTTAAAATCAGTAAAACCCTGTCTGAGCTACTGGGTTTAGCATAACCTATGAATTTACATAGGAGACCAACACCATATGCTTTTAGCATCAAACTACACATTACATTCGACAGAAATAGTGCATAAGAACTAAAAGTACTTCAGCATACTGTTGGGAACTGAAATCACATTTAGGAAAATCATACAGACACAAAAATAGCCTTTTCCATTGCTTTTAAACAGAAAAAAATCCACTCACGATTAGCATTAGCATAATGCTAACATTAGCATGTATTGTTTAGTACACACTCGGTTTTCACTCACCAAGATGAGGTATCAGTGTGAACACAGCAAAAGTCACAGCCTCACGGCCTCTCAAGCTCATGCTCCCGTCAACTTAGGATAATAAAGGTTTCAAATTAGTGTTTGGACAGTGTTTAGATTTATTTACAGCATCTTTCTAAGTTAAACTCACCAAGAAGACCCACAGGTCTCCACACAGACCGTCCACAGCCCCTCTCGTCCGCTCTCAGATCGCAAAAGACCGAAACACAGAGTGCGCATCTCGGCACTCTGCTTGGAAGGCGGGGCTAATATCGCTCTTAACGAATGAAAAGACCACAATCGCCCAACGTGACCATGAAACGGGAATTTAAAAGTTGGATAACGAGGATCACACTTCCTCTTCCCAAAATAATCATTTTTCAAAATAAAATCACACAATTGTATTAATACAATTGACATCTGAGAAAAAAAAGGGTCATTTTCTCAGCTGGGTTACACCCTCCCATGCTAAATATCATGCACGTCCCGTTGCATGTGTAACCAAGACTGTCCATCGTCAGTATTTAGAAACTCTGAGAAGGCTGTATTCAAACCTTGAAAAAGGGACTTAACAACAGTCACTAGAGGATTTCCTAATTCAGGATACTCTAGTCTTTTTGGAAGTTGTCTGATTCTTTCAGATCGTCGTATTGGTTGAATTGTAATGCGATCATTTTTGTCCATTTCATCAGGTAAATCATTTGATTGGTGTTCTTGTCCCTCGACTGAATTGTCAGAAGGTTCTTCTAGTATTGTTGCTGTTTCATTTTCCACAGGTTTGTCATTCTCAGTATTGTCTCCATCCGGTATCATTTCCACAGGTGAATTATAGGAAAGTTCAATCTCATTTGCATTATGCTCCCTATCTGGTTCTGCATTGGTAGTGGTTTCAGGTAAGTCACAATCAGGTGGGTTTGTCATTTCCGGTGTCTGCAAAGGTTTTGGATAATCATGCACAGTAGTAAATCTGGTTATCTCCTCACGTGGGGAATCCTCAACCCATGGAATCAAAAATTCATTTTCAATTTCAATTAACTCTTCGTGATCATTGTTCTCTGCAACAGTTGTTTGGCGTGTCTTAGGACGGTGAATAGGCTCTGGCTCAGGTGTTTCTGCTGTGGCAACAGGGAGGAAACTGCAGGGAAGCAAAAGGTCTCTGTGTAAAGTTCTTGAGGGACCTTGCTTTGACTCGAGTTTAACCGTGTAAACAGTGAAGCGGCATGAAAAAATAAGCAGCAGTGCTGTGGTTTTGAGCAGGTTTTATTAATCATGTCGCCTTCATGGGATCCTCTCTCCGGTGCATAGTGGAGCAGCCCGGAGCGGGATCCCTAGGCTCTCAGAGAAAGAGAGGCGGACACAGTGTGTCCACCTGTTGCAGGATCAGAGTGAGAGAGGAAGAGAGAGAGATTGCGTTACAGAGTTGCACCTTAAATACTTGATCATAACAATACATCAAAAAGACATACCCCACAGTCTAGAATGATCAAAGGGACAACAGAACAGGCAGGAGGTATTTGCATTTGTAAGCCATACATCACAATGGGCAGATTAGCTAGACCTCGCTCTAAGTGCAAGACAAAGAGGCTAACAAGCACATCTACATACTGATCTGAGTCTCTAGGTCACAGTAAGGACAGGACGCATGAGTACAAAGGATGAAAGGCATCGATTAACATCACATAGGTGAGACAGAAGAAACTCGTCTACCTGTAGACATTAATACACCAAAGCACATCTAAGATGCTCAGAAAAAGCACAGTAAGGACAAGCCATATGCACACTATACAGAATGGCGCATTACATCACAACACATGCATGTTTGCATCACAAATACATGAATGGCACATTGCTTCTCAGTAATGCAGCAGAAAAACAGAGAAAAGAGGGCTGAGTGTCCTTAGTCTGTTGTGGGGTTAAAACGAACTGCCACACACGCTCCCCCCCAGAGGACGCGGCAGGGGGTCGCGACCTCGATAATCCATCTGTGTGAGCGAGCTGTGGGAGAAGCTCGCTGCAGGCGGAGGGGGAGGGAGGGGAGGGGTAGTAAGTGCCGGCAGGAGCTGTGAAATCGCCCTGAGCCGTGCAAAAATTGCTTGCTGCTCCGTGACGTCGAGGGTTTGTCCCGTTGCACGTGCGGAGATCACAAGAAGAAAAACTAGTCTCTGACTCCTCTCGTGGCCATGAAGAAAAGCAGGGGCGGCTGTAAGAAAAAAAAAGTAAACAAAACATAGGGACTGTTGGCTTTGGGTGCTGAAGCAACCCCAAAGCTCCCGGGAACAGCTGACGGCTGAAATCCCGTTGTGCCGTGGCTAAGACCATTAAAAAAAAAATCCAGTGGCGAGCTGCGTGCTTGCTTCAGGTGAACGAGCAGCCCTGAAGGTTCTGTGGGCAGCGGCGGAGGACGATGGCGGTCTGTGGCGTGGCTGAGACTGTTAACAAATCCTTCCAGTATGCTGCATGCGTGCCTCAGGTGAGCGAGCAGCCCTGAAAGGCAGCGGCGAAGGAGGAAGGCAGTCTGTGGAGCCATTACTTGTCCCGTGCGTGATGCGCCGTCCTTGTAACTCCTCGATGCGTGCGCGGGGGTTCAGTGCGTGGGTGGGCCGCTGGAGTGGTGAGTCAGGGTGCAGAAACTTGGTGGAGAATGGCGCAGACGGCGCCGGTAAAATCCAGGTTGAGCTGTGGCTGTAGATTGGCCATGGTGCGTTGGAGCGGTGAGAGGAAATAGACGATCTTTAGTCCCTCAGGCCCGTGCAGATGCGTTGAAGCGGCGGGAGGGAATAGACGATCCTATGTTCCTCAGGCTCATGCAGCTGCGTTGGAGCGGTGTGAGGAAGTAGACGATCTCCGTCCCTCGGGCTCGTGGAGGCGCGTTGGAGCGGTGCGAGGCAATAGACGATCTTTGTGCCCCGGGCTCGTGCAGCTGCGTTGGAGCGGTGAGAGGGAGGAGACGATCGTTGTCGCTCGTGCGGCCATGAAGAAAAGACGAGGCTGAATAGCGGCTGTGATGAGGGCAGAGGGACTGGCGTGTTGACTTTAGGTTCAGGCGTAACCCTAAAGCCTCAGGAACCGCAAAACCGCTGAATTCCCTATGTGTGCCATGGCTGAGACCATTAACAAATCCTTCGAGCATGCTGCGTGCGTGCCTCCAGGTGTGAGAGCAGCCCTGAAGGCTCTGTGTGTAGCGGCGAAGGATGATGGGGGTCTGTAGAGCCGTATGCGTCCCGTGCGTGGTGGTGCAGATCTCAGGCGAGGGTCGCGCCATGACGTTTTCTGCAGTTTACCCGGTCGTGGGTGATGTCCGGAGAACCTGTGTTGGCTCCGCGTCGAAGTCTCCCTGAAGCCGCAGGGAGGGGGAACCAGTAGGCTGCTGCGACGGAGCATTCATGCCCGGGTGTTGCGTTCGCTGGCCGCTCGTTTTCTTCAGCGTCGGTTCGCCAGCGTGGCCATCCAAAACAAGGCTGCGTTGCACAAAGCGTGTGCGTCTTCAAGGGGCCACCAACGCAGCTGTGTGGCTGTCCAGCTCGGAAGGTTGCTTTCGCACAAAACGTGTGCGTGTTCGAGGGGTCACCAGTGAAGCGGCATGAAAAAATAAGCAGCAGTGCTGTGGTTTTGAGCAGGTTTTATTAATCATGTCGCCTTCATGGGATCCTCTCTCCGGTGCATAGTGGAGCAGCCCGGAGCGGGATCCCTAGGCTCTCAGAGAAAGAGAGGCGGACACAGTGTGTCCACCTGTTGCAGGATCAGAGTGAGAGAGGAAGAGAGAGAGATTGCGTTACAGAGTTGCACCTTAAATACTTGATCATAACAATACATCAAAAAGACATACCCCACAGTCTAGAATGATCAAAGGGACAACAGAACAGGCAGGAGGTATTTGCATTTGTAAGCCATACATCACAATGGGCAGATTAGCTAGACCTCGCTCTAAGTGCAAGACAAAGAGGCTAACAAGCACATCTACATACTGATCTGAGTCTCTAGGTCACAGTAAGGACAGGACGCATGAGTACAAAGGATGAAAGGCATCGATTAACATCACATAGGTGAGACAGAAGAAACTCGTCTACCTGTAGACATTAATACACCAAAGCACATCTAAGATGCTCAGAAAAAGCACAGTAAGGACAAGCCATATGCACACTATACAGAATGGCGCATTACATCACAACACATGCATGTTTGCATCACAAATACATGAATGGCACATTGCTTCTCAGTAATGCAGCAGAAAAACAGAGAAAAGAGGGCTGAGTGTCCTTAGTCTGTTGTGGGGTTAAAACGAACCGCCACAACAGGTAAATTACCTGCACGTTTGACTACCACATGAATGTCGGCCTCCCATTTATCAGCAAGCTTATTTTTTCCACGCAGTCTCACATTTCTAACTAAAACCCTATCCCCAGGTTCAAGTTCAGAAACAGTGATTTTGCGGTCAAACCTGGCCTTGTTCTTGTCTGCAATCTTTTGTGCATTTTGTGAAGCTAACTTGTAGCTTTCTTCGAGCGTTTTCTTGAGATTTTCAATGTATTGCAAGTGAGTAACTTTCTGATCTTTGTTGAGAGGAAGTCCGAACGCTAGACCAACTGCCAATCTGGGTTTTCTACCAAACATTAATTCGTAGGGAGTAAACCCGGTTACATCACTGCGTGTGCAGTTGTATGCATGTACTAACGGCATAACATAGTCTTTCCAGTCGGACTTTTGTTTGGGCTCAAGCGTTCCTAACATACTCAGTAGCGTTCGGTTGAATCTTTCAGTGGGGTTACCCCTGGGGTGGTATGGGGTTGTTCTTATTTTCTTTATGCCTGAGATCTCACAAAGGTCTTTTATTAGTTTTGTCTCAAAATCAGGACCCTGATCACTGTGCAGGCGCTCAGGTATACCGTAGTGAACGATGAATTGATCCCACAGGCACCTGGCAACCGTTTTGGACCTTTGATTTGAGGTAGGCAACGCAAGGGCAAATTTAGTAAAATGATCAGTTATTACGAGAATATTGTTGGTATTGCTACTGTCTGGTTCCAGACTGAGAAAGTCCATGCAGACTAGCTCTAAAGGTCGTGTGGTGGTTATGTTGACCAGGATAGCCGCTTTTTCAGGAGGACTCTTCCTCCGTATGCACCGATCACATGTTTTTACCTTTTGCTCGACATCTGTTACCATACGTGGCCAATAGAATCGTGTTCTGACCAGATCAAGGGTTCTGTCAATACCTAAGTGGCCCATATCATTGTGCAGACTTTGGAGTACGGGAGCTCTGAGCTCCTTGGGAAGAACGAGCTGGTGGGTCACTTGGTCTCCATTTTGTCTTCTTCTGTACAACACTTCATTGTACATCTCCAATTTATTGAGTTCTCTGAGTAAAAGAGGGAGATCTGGGAGTTCTTCTCTAGCAGTCAGTGGGGGTGTTTGGCCAAGTTTGATTTGTTCAATAACTTGTCTGATTGTCGAGTCCGCTCTTTGTTTGTCTCTGATTTCTGTTTGAGACAAGACAGGGATAGTTGGTAAGCCATTGTCTTGCTCCAAAACAATACAAGTTTGGGATTACGTCAGCTGAGATGGTAAGTGACTCTACAAGTGTAACACCACTATCCTGATTGTCATCACGGATTTTAACAAGGTGGTTTTGACAGATGGCTTGGACAGCTTCATCATGTACAATCTCTGTGGTGTCACTGTCAGCTAGGTGACGCTCTACAAAGCGGCTTACACGCTCCTGCTCTTTCCTGGACTGGACATCGTTAACGAGTTCACCATGAGAACGTCTAGACAACCCATCTGCGTCTAGGTTTTTCTTGCCTGCTCTATACTGTAACTTAAAGTTGTAGTTAGACAAAGCTGCAAGCCACCTGTAGCTTGTGGCGTCCAATTTAGCAGAGGTCAATATGTAGGTGAGTGGGTTACTATCTGTAACTACCATGAACCGACCACCATACAAATAGTCGTGAAACTTTTCGGTTACTGACCATTTTAGAGCTAAAAATTCTAGCTTGTGAGCTGGATAACGTGCTTCACTCCTTGATAACCCGCGACTGGCAAAAGCTATGGCCCTAAGCTGACTGTCCTGCTCCTGATAGAGTGCTGCACCTAAGCCAGTGGTACTAGCATCCGTATGGAGTACGTAAGGCAGCTTCGGGTCTGCAAAGCCTAAGATAGGAGCTGATGTTAACTTTTCGATGATGGAGTCAAAAGCTTTTTGACAGTCTGTGGTCCATCGACTCTCAAATGGCAGTTTGGGATCAAAGTAGGTTTGGTCAGTGACTTTGGATTTTGACCTTTTGTTGAGTGGTGGGTAACTGCATGTGAGGTCATTAAGAGGGCGTACTATAGACGAGTACCCTTCAATGAAGCGTCTGTAGTACCCTGCGAACCCTAAAAAGGATCTCAGTTCCTTGACATTCTTAGGCCGTGGCCAGGTCTTAAGGGCCTGAATCTTTTCGGGATCTGTCTCGACACCGCTTTCGGAGACTACATGACCTAGGTACCGGACTGTTGTTTGAAAAAATTTACATTTTTCTGGCGATAACTTTAGCCCGTACTCTTTAAGATGATGGAGTACCCGCATGAGTCGCCGTTCATGTTCTTCTAAACTATTTGAAAAGATGATGAGATCATCTAGAAAGACTAGCACCTCATTTAAGTTCATGTCACCGATGCAGCGCTCCATGAGCCGCTGAAAAGTGCTTGGGGCGTTGGTTATGCCCTGCGGCTTGCAGTTGAACTCCCAGAATCCAAGGGGTGTTACAAAAGCGGTCTTTTCTTTGTCTGCTTCTTCTACCTCAATCTGGTAATATCCAGACTTAAGATCGAGGACTGTAAACCACTTGGATCCTGTGAGCGCCGAGAACGTCTCCTCTAGATTTGGGAGAGCGTAAGAGTCTTTTCTTGTTTGCAAATTGAGTTTGCGAAAGTCTATACATAGACGCACATCATTGTTCCGCTTCCTCACCACGACGATGGGGGACGTGTAGGGAGACTGGGACTCTCTTATCACACCTGCAGCGAGCAGCTCTTGAAGGTGTTTACGCAGTGCCTCAAGGTCTTGAGGGTGTATAGGGCATGCACGGTGCTTAAAGGGAGTCGGATCGTGAAGACTGATGGAGTGTTTCACTTTGCTCGTACACTCAAAGTCCAAATCATGGAAAGCAAATACTTCTGGGATGTCATTTAGTTGTTTGGTTATTCGCTCTTTCCACTCCTGTGGAATCGGTGAGTCACCAAAGTTGAAACTCAGTTGTGTCTTGTTTGTGGTCGACTCATTTGCACTGACGACATTGCGCTGGGACAGGATACAATGGAAAGCTCCAAGTTCTGCGATGACACAAGTGGACGGAATTGTGACATCTTGCTCTGTTTCATTTGTAATCATTACAGGCACTTTGTGTGGAGCTCGGGAAGGAAGTGTTATCAGGCAAGTTTTAACACAAAGGCCACCAGGCAAGAAAGACTGAGAGGGGTGTTCAACTATAGCACAGGTGTCTGAAGTACAGTGAACGTTGGCAGACCCCTCTAAAACTACAGTTTTACCTGCTGGAACTACAGCTGGCGCTTTGCCTGACAAGGTAACTAATCCAATGTTCCCATCTTTGTTCTTTGTATGTTTTAGTTCGTGAGTTTTCAACAGTGTCCTAAAACCGTAAGGACTAGGTAAGTAATCAGGAGTCTTGATGTCCAAATACTTTCCATACAGAACATCAAGTGTGTTTGTTCCCACTAACACTGGTGTCTCACTATTAGGATTGGTATCTGGAACAACGAGAGCTAAGGTTGGTATGTCAATCTCTGTGTATAAGAAGTCTTTTGGAAAGGTAATACACATCTCTATATAACCTAAATAGGGGACGGGCTGACCTGCAGCGACCTCTACTTCTAAAAGGTCATAGAGTGGTTTAAGGTTTTGATCGGGAAAGTTCTATTTGTAAAATGACTCGGTGACTGTAGTCACTTGTGACCCTGAGTCAAGAAGACAATGCACATTAACATCAGAACTGCTAACTACAGCTGTGCATTTGGAGCCAACTAACCCTTTTAGTAGACTATACTTAGGTGGGTTAGTAACAGACTGCTTAAGGCTAGCGCGTTGCTTGTACTTAGTGGGACATGATTGTCTGGCTACAGTCTCCATTTGCCCCGTAATAGAGACTGTTCTTAGTTTAACCCGGTCTTTATTAGCTGCGGGATTTTCAGACTCCCATCTCTTTTGTTTCTCTTTAAACAGCTTACGCTTTTCAGTAACTAAAGCTGGGTTTGGTTCGTTTTCGCAGTTCGGCTTGATGTGGCCATCCTCTCCACATTGGAAACAGTACCACGGTTTGGGTGGGGTACTTTGAGTTTTGACCGTTTGTTCTGTGGGTTCCTTTGTTACTTTATTCGACTTTCATTTCTCTTTTGGCTTTGTACTGGGTGTACTTTTTGAGTTTTGAGCTTCTGGTTTTTCAGTTAGTTTTACTAGTTGAGTTTGAATTTCTGCAACTTGTTATGAGAGTTCTTGAATTGAGTTTAACGTGATATTGATCTCATTTTCATCTGAACTGCATTGCACAGTTTGCACGTGGGATGTCACTTTTTGTTTTGAACTGCTCAAATGTTGTCTCATTCGCAAGTTTTTGGCAGCAATTTGGTCTTCTTCAGTACGGAGCAAGAGAAGCAAATCAGGAAAAGTTGGGGGATTTGTTCGTTTTTGTTTTAACTGGAGTGCAGTTAAAAGGGAATCATCCCAACACCCTCGACAAACTGTGTGACAAGTAGCCTGTCAAAATCCTGGCTTGAAGCACCACCATGCTTCACAGTGTGAGTCAAAGCTACTTGAAGACGTCGTAGATATGACGAGGGTTTCTCACCTGTGTTTTGGAAGGTGTCAATAAACTTCGCGTAAAGCTCTCCGCCACCTTGAACTGTACCATAAGCAGAATCTAACAGCTGGAGGTATTCTGATGGTGAGCTGTTGGGGTTCAAGTGCTTGTCTACATCAGCTGCTGGGGGTAAAAGAGACTCAATGATCTTTCGGGATTGTTGCAATTTGGACATAGCAGGATCAGTCAAGATTAATTCTACACTGGAGCACCAAGTATCATAATCTAGCTCATAAGTTGGTCGGAGGTCTTTGCCAGAAAAAGCTCTGAGCTTTTGTGAAAACGGCTGCATGGAAAAATCTTCCCTTTTTACAATGTGCTCAACTACCTCACGTCGTACTTCTGAGGGATTTAAATCATGTGCAGAAATGGTGCGCATACTTTGAGCTGGGGTGCTCGCAGTGTGATTTGACTGGTTAGTTGGTTGTGCACCTTGAATACTGGGCTCAGCTGCAGAAGGCTGAGGTTGAGTTTCATCCAAGAAAGCTTCAAGTAACTTATCAGGTAACTTAACTTCCTCTGATTGATCATTTTCAGATTCTTTGATTGACTCAGAAATCTGTGACATCATGTCTTTCAGGACATCTGCAAAATCTCTGCCACTCATCTTCGTTAGGTTTTTAATGTTAGTGAGATATGACTTGGTCGTATCGTTCCCTACATGGTGCATGTAAACACTGGCAAGGGATTGTATCATATAGCTGGCTCCACTATCAGATAAATGAGTACATGGCAATGGGTCAAGAGCTTCAAAAGCAATACCCGAGTGATACTTAAAAATAGCACTCTGGGAAAACTCAGACTTACTATCTGCTACTTTTATGACTCTTGAAATCCATCCATGCCGTTTCAAAAATTCAGTCACTTCATCAAGTTGCTCATCTCCAGCGATTTCACTCACTATCACTGCATTTGGAATTTTTACAGATTCACGTTCAACAATATCCATTTTGGGTACGTTATAGGCTTGAAATAACGTAAGGGAAAGAAGAAAAAGGCTCCTGGCTGGGCTCGCCACTTCTTATTGTAACCCTTGCCTTATGTTAATTAGGTAAGGGAAATTATTAAGTGTAGACCAGTTGCTAGGTTCGTAAGGGTTACAATAGGGAATTAAAATGAGTGTGGAATGAAATAGCTGGAGGCAAGGAATGAGCAATTCATATCTGTTATTATTAAAGATAAAAGGAACAAAATATACAAACAATTTACAAATATACAGATATAACAACGGCCGGCATGAAATAAAACCCCAAAAATGTCCTACTGAGCTCAGTGTTTGTTTGTCTTTTTTGTTTTAGTCGTTTGACCAGTCAAGATATCTTGTATTTCCAGACTCAGTTTTCTTTTCCTCTTTTAAAGCGGCGGCTTGAGTTGTTACCACTTTGAATTCTGGGCACTGGAGAGAGGAAGGATGTTCTTCAATCGAGATCTTGGTTCAGATCTCGGTTCAGTCTCGGTTCAGGTCTCGGGTTAGGCTCGCCATCTCCATTCGGAGAGAATCCAGGATCCACAAGGTTCTTAATCAGCAACCAAAAAAATCCTAGCCTGCACAACAATAATGGTATTATTGTTTACAGCTAGAGCAATTCATTTTCCAATCTCTTCTTATATAACACTATAGCTTAGTGTTTAAATTCTTCGCTCATATTACTATTGTTACAATCCAGTAATATAGTAATATCTTACATTTCACATCTTACATCTTACATGCATGTGTTCTTTTCTCACAGTCTCTCTGGTAGCACATGAAATACTTTTTTTTTCTCATGTAACCAATTAAATTAATTTCGCTTTTCATCTCTACATCATTTAACCATGAAATTATGATTAATCCTTTTTAACCTTGTCTTTGTAAATCAAATACAAATGAAATACAATTAATTTATCACATAACCAGGGAATATACTGTCCCATTACTTCCAATATTCCCTTTTAAAATCAGTAAAACCCTGTCTGAGCTACTGGGTTTAGCATAATCTATGAATTTACATAGGAGACCAACACAATGTGCTTTTAGCATCAAACTACACATTACATTTGACAGAAGTAGTGCATAAGAACTAAAAGTACTTCAGCATACTGTTGAGAACTGAAACCACATTTAGGAAAACAATACAGACACAAAAATAGCCTTTTCCATTGCTTTTAAACAGAGAAAAATCCACTCGCGATTAGCATTAGCATAACGCTAACATTAGCATGTATTGTTTAGTACACACTCGGTTTTCACTCACCAAGATGAGGTATCAGTGTGAACAAAGCAAAAGTCACAGCCTCACGGCCTCTCAAGCTCGTGCTCCCGTCAACTTAGGATAATAAAGGTTTCAAATTAGTGTTTGGACAGTGTTTAGATTTATTTACAGCATCTTTCTATGTTAAACTCACCAAGAAGACCCACAGGTCTCCACACAGACCGTCCACAGCCCCTCTCGTCCGCTCTCAGATCGCAAAAGACCGAAACACCGAGTGCGCGCCTCGGCACTCTGCTTGGAAGGCGGGGCTAATATCACTCTTAACGAATGAAAAGACCACAATCGCCCAACGTGACCATGAAACGGGAATTTAAAAGTTGGATAACAAGGATCACACTTCCTCTTCCCAGAATAATCGTTTTTCAAAATAAAATCACACAATTGTATTAATACAATTGACATCTGAGAAAGAAAAGGGTTATTTTCTCAGCTGGGTTACACTAGTAAGATGGAGCTAATTAACTTGTCTGAGCTTCAGTGTTAAGCTCAAAACATTTGTCTCCTTAAGACCAAGGAGGCCTGATTGTGTGCAGCTCGCTGTGACAAATCAGGGTCTCCAGTATACAAGGTTTCAGTTGGGATCAGCTCTCCATTGGATTGTCACCTGGTAAACATCCTAGTGAACAAGCCTTTGTGTTATGTTTGTGAATCCTGCTCATCTGCTCTTTTGTTCCTTTGCATTTAGGAAAACCTCCTTGTCAGCCAGTCTCCTTGATTCATGCACGCTCACCAAACAACTAGCCACTTACCTCCTGGTTCTGGAGAATCTACCTGGTCCACTTTTCATCTTCTGCAAACTGGAGACCAAATAAACTCATCTCAAAAATCCAAACATTCCATAATAAACTCTCTTCAATGCATTAACCGGATAAACTCTTTGCTCTGAGCTGGAAAGACTGTGCTCTCAAGATCTTCCTGGATCTCTGGTATTCTGCCTACCTGTCAAGAACCCTCACCAGCCATCATGCTTCCCTATAGGAAGCTAGCACCCTAAATCTACAAACAACTAGAAAAGCACGCAGAGAGCACATACCTCCACCAAGGCTCCGTCCATCCCTTATGGATCACCTCCAAAATGTAATGGGTTTGTTTTGGAGGATTCTTGCTAACACTGTGTGTGAAGATAAGAGCCTTGGTGGAGATATGCCTTCTGGGATCATCACCAAAATGTTATGGGTTCCTCTCTTGCCCAAGGACCACCTCTGGTGAAATTTTCATCAAAATCTGTCCAGTAGTTTTTGCGTAATCCTGCTAACAGGCTGACAGACAAACACCCCGGTTGCATTACCTCCTTGGTAGAGGCAACCATATTTACCATCCTTGTACTCCATTCACTTATGTTCTCCTTCTCCTTCCCCTTGCAGGCTAAAATCCCACAGTGTGGGTTCCAATCATACTTACCTGTTTAAATAAAAACTGCTCCTTCGCCTCGATCTCTGCCTCCTTGTATTTGCGCTCTGCATCTGGGTTCCTTTTTAGGAAAGTGTTTTCCACAACGTTCCAACTTCAGAATTGGGATTGTATAAACATGACAAGCTGAGCAACACAGAAAGTCATCACACATGTCACAATGCATTTCAGTCACTTTGGTAGGGATGTCCTGTTTACTATGAAATGGAACCATCCTGGTGCTATTGCCTATAGTGAAATGTTGAAAATAGATGCTAATCTTGGCTAAAGTGTTATGTGCAGCCCCGGGGACAAAAGGTTGTCTGTGCACTCAACAACATGTCTACACTTGTATATGGTTAAAACTCTTAATACATGCGTCTACCAATTGGCACCATCTGACTATGCTGTATATTTAAGCATTTGTTGCATTCATGCAAAATAATATCTGTATTAAAGCTAGCTAAATAAGCAAAGCTATATAAATAAAGTCATTCTAAAATGTCTTTTAACCTGTTTTGCCTTTTCATGGGCAGGCAATCCAACACCCTATACTTTATCATTTTTTCCACAATCCTATAGATCATTGATTGGTTGGTATGGCACATTAGCAGATTTTCTATCAGCGGCTGGTGTTCACCATATTCTGACACTTTCTGCCTGGAGCTCTATGCTGAGCTCCAGTTTGCCCTTTATTGAACTAGTCATGACGGAGAGGGACAGAAAGTCAGAGAGACAGAAATAAACAGAAAGGAACGCTCCTCTGTGCCGAGTTTGTACCATTCAACAGTTTGTTGGAGCACCACTCTCATGTTTTCATTGATGCAACCCTACAAGCAAACAAAGTCTTTTCTTCTATTTATTCTAGCTGACAACTAATCCAGGTAGGCTGTCAAATTCTTTTGTCTTGTTTTCTGATTCTTTTTTTAAAAATTCTGTGCATTATTGGTTTCTTTATCTCCAAGCAGTGGCATTTAATTTTCTCATCTTGTTGAGTCCACTGATGGCTTTTAGTTTAGCTATTTTTCTGGGGGGTTTTTTCATCCTTTGCTCCAGGCCTTTAGTATGGGAATCCAGGCAGCAGCAGTCAGTGATCTGGGATGTTTATTTGACTTCAGTCACAGCAGCATACTTGTGCATTTTGTTCTTTTTCATTTTGGAGGATAAAATGTAAAACAGAGAGCAGCATGTGATTACTGTCCTTCTGAAAATAAAAGCAAAGAAAACCTTTTCCATAGGATACCATCTCAGTCCATGGGGAAATTAAATTTGTCAAACAGGCTCTGGAAACTTTCAGAGAGGCTGATGGGGGAGTAATTTCTTTAAACTCACTGCAGCACTAATGAGCCACTCTTACCCTCATAACTGTGGTCCCTCTCTGGCTATATCTCTCACACATGTGCATAAACACACAGGATCATTATCTGTGCATATATCAGAAACAGCACCTAAAGTTTTAATTGGCTGCACAAGACCTCAAATGGTCAAGGGATTGGTGTGTATATGGGCATGACTACAGCACTTGTTTAATGTCTGTGCCTTCATGTGTGATTTAAACAGAAAGAGAAAAAACGTGATTCTTGTGGCAGTGGGTCACATCTTATCTCGCTCTTAGCTCATTGGCTCATCTTCCATTTGCAACAAACTTGGAGATGTTGGAGAGCAGAGTGCAGGGTCAAGTGTGAGCGTATTTAGATGAGTGATTCTCCTAAATTGGTTCAAGGTTTTTGTGTCTTGCTCTCTCAACTACCAATTCTCTGCACAGGATGTTTTGAAAACACGTGTAATAGTCTTTGTCGTCTTCAGAAAGTATCACCACCATAGCAAACGTTAGAATTTGTTTAGTCGGACCATACTGCACAACTGTGATTTAGCATGATGAACCACAGAAACATGAAATAAGGGAAGATCTACAGAATACATTAAAACTGATAAATAATGTCTTTCATGAATGTTTGGGTCTTAACATAATGGCCATTATCAGTTAGAAATAATTCTATGAGAAGTGCTGATTTTTGGCAAATTTAAATAAAAATATTTTAAACGAACTAAATATCTGTTCTTCAATACTAACTGTGTAGTTGTGTACAGACTATTTTAAAAGGTTTTTCCATAATCTTAACATTAACAACCATATAATAACAATATTTTATTACTCATTCTTACAGAAAGCTGATTTTCCAAACACACTGAGAGGCATACAAAAATGTCATGCAGTATTTTCTAGCATAGCACTTTACTTCTGCCTGTGATATCTTTAAGGGACAATACATCATTTGTACCAGTTAATGTGCATAAAATGAGAGGATCACTGCAGCAAATGCTCTAAGTATTAACCTAAAATCTGCCTAATGCTTTAACACCATGCTGTCAGAAATGGTGATCTTTAAAAGAATTATATTAGCAAGTCTGAGCAAGTAGGAGTAGATGAAAGTTAACATCCTATATAGTAGGCTACACATCTGTCACAAAGTCTCCACTTATGGTTAAAGGAAAAGAAGCAAAAACATCCCTGTTTAAGATAAAACAAAATTATGCAACAAGTCAGTAATTCCAAAAAAAAAAACTGAGACAGGTCAGTGGGTTGTTTTGAATACGATGTGTTTCACTGTGTTTGACAGTTTCAAAAGTGCTCAAATTTGTTGAAAAAATGTTTAAAGGGGTCATTTACTGCACTTTTCCCACATGTTGACAGCTGTCACAGGTCGTGCTGAAATGTTTGTGACGTACTTTGGTCAAATTCTCTTTAATTATTTAACTGTTGAAGCATCACTGTGAATCGTCTTTTGCAGTTTTCCTGAGAACAGCTCGTTTCAGTGCATGTCTCTTTAAATGACTAAGAGCTGAACATAACTTCACCCTCCCTCTTATGTCATTATTACTAATCTCAGATGGCTAGCTCCTAGCTCGGATAGCGAGTCTGGGCTACTTACTTACTTACTACTCCTGCGGGGTGAGGGCAAGTGGCCATCACCATGCCTACAGCCAATCAGGTTAACTAGTGCATGCCAACATTGCCAGTCTTGGGCTAGCTACTCTGCATCCTCAACAGTGACTCCGAGCTGTTGGAGGTCTCTCTCCACCACATTGAGCCATCTGGTGTGTGGCTTGCCCTGGGGTCTCTTCCACCCTGAGGCCCTGGGGTCGAACATGAGGATGACTTTTGTCGAGTGTTCTGGTAGGAGGCGTAGGACATGGCCAAACCAGTGGATACGTCACTGTGTAATAAGGTGGGGTGCTGTAGGCTGATGTGTGTGGGCTCAAAACGTGTCATTAGAAGTGCACTGGGGCCACCTGACGTTCTTGATGGTTCTGAGGGCCCGACTATCAAACCCATCCACTCTTGAGGCCAGAGTCTTATTCAGTGGCCATGTCTCTGACCCATAGAGTAGAATGGAGAGGACTGATGCATTGTATACGCTGAGCATCGTCTTTCGGGAGATTGAACGATGGCGCCATAGAGGTTTCCATAGTGCCTGTAGGGCTGATGCAGCGAGGCCTCGTCTGCAGTTGATCTCTGGTTTCATGTCCCCGTTGTTGATCACTGTGGAGTCCATACACAAAAGAATTGACAAATTCAACAGCATCATTCCCGAGCTGTAACGGAGGTGGGTTTGGTCCGTTGCCAACATGCACTAGCTTAGCCTTCGTCCAGCACACCTGAAGGCCTAGTTTTGCTGCCTCTTCATGATATACAACTAGAGCATCCCTCAGTTGACTATAGGATGGGGTGAACAGGATGGTATCGTCAGCATATTCAAGGTCAGCCAGATGGTAGTTGCCAAACTGCATGCCATGGACCCGGTCGCAGACCTTGGTCATCAGATAGTCTATGACACAATTGAAGAGATCAAGAGCGGCCACACAACCCTGTCGGACCCCGCTGTTGATAGGAAACCAGCTGGACTCCTTTCCGTTCACGTGGACCCAGCTCTCCATACTGCTGTAAAGCCGCTTAAACAAGGCTACAATCTTGGGTGGGCCTCCGAGGGTCTGTAGCATACTCCAAAGAGAAGCGTGATCCATGGTGTCGAAGGCAGCCTTAAGATCTATAAAGGCTGTATAGAGATGGCAATCCTTGTGGAATTCATACGCCTTCTCTATTAATTGACGAGCAGCAAAGATGTGGTCTGAGGTTGAGTGGTTGGGCATGAAATCTGCCTGCTGAGGGCGACGGCCACCTCTGATGGCTGGAAGGGCATGACTGATGAGGATCCTGGTGAAGAGCTTACCAGGAATGAACAAGAGGGTGAGGCCTCTGTGATTGCCGCAGACAAGTTTGTCACCCTTTCCCTTCCAGAAGGGGAGGATGATGCCCCTGGTCCAGTCACTGGGGAGCTGCTCTGTCACCCAAACATGATTGATAATGTGGGTGAGCCACTGGATTGTGCAATTTCCACCCATCTTCAGCAATTTGGCGGTTATAGCACAAATTCCAGGGGCTTTCCTGTTGTTTATCATGGTCAGGGCAGCCGCGACTTCTCCGGGGGTGACTAGATTGGTTCTGCAGAAATCACAGGAAGCAGTGTCATTGGCAGTGGCTAAGAGACTGGGGTCAGTGGGAACAGGAGGATGATGCAGGACATGATTGAAGTGTTCCTTCCAGCGGTCGAGGCAGTCTGTCTCAGTGTTAATGAGTTTGCCGTTGATGTCCTTCACCTGGGCTGTCTTGGTGTGTGGGCCATTGCATGCTTGATGGAGCATGCTGAACATGCTGCTCATGTTTTTATTTCTGGCCGCTGACTCCAGGCACTCGGCTTCTTCCAACCAGTACCTCTCTGTGTCCTCTCCAATGGTCACATTGCGTAGATGGTTTAATCTGCATTACTCCATCAGGTCGCTTTGGAGGCAGGCCTCTTGGTGATGGTCGATGATGTCCAGAGTCCGCCGAGAGATCCAAGGTCATTTTGGGGAAGATTGTAAACATCCCAGGGCATTGTGGGCAGACTGGATGATGTTTTTCTTGAAAGTCTCCCAGTCGCCCACTTTGTCCATAGCCAGGGCACTGAAGTGATTATTGATAGAGCATCAGAACTTGGTGGAGATGTTGGGATCATGGAGCTGGGAGGAGTCCAAGCAGGACTGGTACTTGGCAGAAGGATCGACCCAAAGCTTCAGCTTAAGCTGTGCGATCAGCAGATGATGGTCAGTGTTACCAAGCTCTGCTCCTCTGAACACATGGCAGTTTGTTACAAATGACTTCCAGTTGCGGGAGATGATAATGTGGTCGAGGGCCTTTCAGGTTCTGCCATCCGGGCTGTACCAAGTCCAGTGATGGATGAGTTTCTGAGGAAACCAGGTGTCGGCTACGCAGAGATTGTGGGGAGTGGACAGAAAAGAAGGAGATGGTTACCATTGTCGTTCATTGATGAGTCAGCAAAAGTGATGCCAATAAGTGGGCCGGGATCCACCAGCAGATCTCTGGAGGAGAGGGTAGCGTTGGCATTGGTAAGAATGATGGTGATGTTGTGCGGTGGACCTGTCCAACAACCCTGAAGAAGCTGGTCAGAGAAAGCATCCTTCTCTTCCTCATTTGCAACATCAGTAGGGGCATAGGCGACAATAACTGTTATCTTTCCGTGTTGGTGAAGAAAGTGGGCCGAAAGTAGACTGTCGCTCACCGGTATCCAGCTGATGAGTGACTTGCGGATGGGCTTTGGTGTGGCAAGTGCCACACCATAGAGGCCCGTCCACTTCTCAGGCCCGCTCCAGATGAAACAGAAATCACCTACAATGGTTTCACCGCTGCTTTGCCACTGTGATTCGCAGAGACCTGCCAGGGTGATGGTGTAGCGGGTGAGCTCTCGGACAGCATGTGGCTGCCTCTGGTGCGAAGGAGTGTCTGGACATTCACGTGCAACACGGTGTGGTCTGGCAAAGGTTGAGCCGTACTCATTGGTCGGGGGGATGCTGGGGTCCAATTCCAAAATGGGCAGTCCGGTTTCTTCTGATTGGTTTCAGAACAAATAGATTTCTCCTGAGTGGGTTGTTAGTCCTCCGCAGGACAGTCGGATGATAGGGCTGCCATCTAACAGCGTGCCAACATGTCGTGGGTCACTGTTTGTCTGGAACCTCCCTAAGAGGCCGGCCTGCCAAGGGTGACCCTACCAGGAGCAAGCTCCAGACCGTAACACTCTTCGGATCATTGGAACACACAAGCTCCCTCGTCACGACAAGGCCAAACCCAAGAAAAAATGTAAATTTGTCTTAAATTTAAATTCAAATTTAAACTCAAATTTGAATTCAAATTCAAATTTGTCTCCTAGTTTACCACTAGGTGGCATATGAACATGCAGCAGCCTCCCTTCTCTCTTCGTGTTTTGTGCCGTTTAGTGCTGTTTAAATTACGCATAAGTGTATATTCATGCGTTTAATGTCCACATATGATGTTGCGCACAAGTTACAGTCACCACAGCCTTCTAGAGATAAAGAATATAACCAAACATTACGCCCTTGACCAGAGCATTATAGAGGAACTCCATGGCCTAGGTCTTCTCCGCAGACCTCCACACCCCGGCCTCAACTGCTGTGTCCCATCCCAAATAGCAGACGGCCGCAGACGGTGTGAGTGAAAACGAAAGAGAAGTAAACATGGAGGTATCCGAACGAAGCTAGCCACTAGCCCACACAGACTCCTGATTCCTTCCCTCATTTTGGCCAACGTATGCTCACTAGACAACAAAACAGACCACATACAGCTCCTGAGAACTACGCAACATGATGCGCAGAACTGCTGTGTTTTTATCTTTATGGAAACGTGGATAAATGACAATATCCTGGACTCTGCTATTCAGTTAGCAGGGCTAACATGCTATCATGCTGATCAGGTGTTCATGGAAGTAGGAAAGACCCATGGAGGAGGCGTGTGTGTTTACATCAATGACGTTTGGTGCCGAGATATGACTGTTGTACACAAACACTGTCCTCCGTTGGTGGAATTTATGATCATCAAGTGCCGACCTTTCTACTTACCGAGAAAAATTACATCTATCTTGCTAGTCACCGTGTATGTCCCACCCCCACCAACCAGTCGTCGAGAGAGTAAAGGCATTAAAATGAACTCTATCAGGCTATCAGTGAGACACAAACAGCGCATCCAGATGGATTCCTCATCACAGCAGGAGACTTCAACCATGCAGATTTAAAGGCCTTCCTACCAAAACTACACCAACATGTGGACTTTCCAACAAGAGGAGACAGCTTGCTGAACCTGGTATACACAACTCACGAGAACATACAGAGCCTCCCCCTTCCCCACCTGGGTCTTTCTGATCACATCACCATCTTGCTAAGGCCTGCATACAGACCCAGAGTGAAAGCCATCAGACCAACAAAAAAGCAGGTACGTGTGTGGCCAGAGGGGGCCTCTGATGCTCTGAATGATTGCTTCACCACTACAGACTGGGACACTTTCAAGCATGCAGCCACTCACAGAATCAGAATCAGAATCAGAATCAGCTTTATTACCAAGTATATTTACAAGTAAACACACAAGGAATTTGACTTGACATTGGGCGCGCACATTAGGCGCATCCAATGACACGGCAGCCATAGGCGCCTGTCTGCAGTGGGGGTAAAGGGGGGAGGGGGGGGGGAAACACAATAGGCAGAGAGAAAAAACATAGTTATCAGAATCACGCTCGTATAAGCTCATATAAGCTCATGAGCCAAATTTTGATTACACAGAAAAAAACCCTCTATGCACATTAGCAGACAATAGATACAATCACACAGCAGAGGGAGGGAGAGCAGTGTGTGTATATTTGCATGTCATTGTGTAGTGTGAGTGTAACAGTTGTTAGTGAGCAGCAGAGGGCGCCTCCAGGCAGTGGATAGATGTTATAATCATGTGACTTATAAACAAGTCAAAGATCAGAGTCTGTCTCTCTTTTCCTCTTCCTTGCAGAAGGCACATGGGCAATGTCCTTGAGAGACCAATCCGCTGACGACAACAACTGATTGTTGATGTATGGGTAGACATAAGCCACTTCCCAGCGTTATCTTCATCGAGGAGGAATGTAAACAAAGGCACCAAAACACAAGGTCAAATCTGCACAGTGCACTCAGAGAATAAAAAATTTCTCTCTCTTCGATTCTGTGCTTCAATTTCATACAGGCTTGAATCATACTTTAGATCATTCTCTGGAGAGCACTCAGCGATCCACAGATGTTATCCACCTACCGAAACATAGGTAAAACATGTCCAGAGAGTTCGTTCTCTCTTCAATGCATGCCAGATAGTAAATTCCATGTTAATCCTGCCGCTGACAGTCAGTGCTCCCCCCAGCTGGACGAATTGTTGAATTTGTTAAGGGAGCTACGCCGGGGTCCGCATTTGATTAGCTCACCCAGATAATTTCGATACACTAGGAAAACTCCAGGGGCCAAACAGAAGATCCTGTGATCAGTTCAATCTCAGTCGAATCACACAGACACATGAATTCCAATACCATGAGTCTCCCTTGGGTTCCCCCTGACCCGATCTTCTACTTTTTAAAGTGGTGACAATCGCATATAAGTCGCTTTCCAGATCCATAATTTCCATTTGGATTAAGATTCAGCCAGGAGAAGAGTGACATTGCAAGCTGGGATCAGAAGGGAGAGGATTAGGAGGGAGAGGGAAGAAAAGCGTCTGCTCTCTCTCAGAAGCGGAAGTGAATGAATGAACAATGGACACACAAACCTAGAGGAGTACACTGAGGTTGTTGTAGCATACATACAGTAGCTAAATGTATTGATGATGTCACTCACTGCAAAACCGTCACTGTTCATGCCAACCAGAAGCATGGATGACAGCAGAGGTCCACAGGCTCCTGAGGGCTCGGGACGAAGTCTTCAGTGCCGGTCACACTGCAGGACTAACAGCAGCTAGGGCCAACCTGTCCTGTGGTATCAAGGAGGCAAAACGACAGTACAGCAAAAAAAAATATCCAGCCACTTCGGCAACACCAAAGATGCACATTCTCTCTGGCGTGGCATACAGACGTTCACCAACTACAAACCTTTACCTCAGACCTGTGCGATGCGAGTGACATCACATTGCTTGACAACTTAAATAACTTCTTTGGCCACTTTCAAGCACAAAGCAGTACATCAGCACAGAAGACCACTCCTCCCCCAGACGAGCAGGCTATAAGTCTGGATCCGGCTTGCGTGAAGTGGACCCTCTCCAGGCTCAACCCATGCAAGGCAGCTGGACCAGACAACATACCAGGTCATGTTCTGAAGGACTGTGCGGAGGAGCTCAAGAATTTCCTGGCCGACATCTTCAACATCTCCCTGAGTCAAGCTGTTGTCCCCACATGTTTCAAAACTGCTACCAAAACACCAGTCCCAAAGAAGCCCATCCCATCCAGCTACAGTGATTACTGGCCCATAGCAATGACCTCCATCATAATGAAGTGCTTCGAGCAGCTGGTCATGCAGAACATCAAGTCCACCCTCCCTCCCTCCCATGACCCATCTCAGTTTGCATACAGGTCAAACAGATCCACAGAAGATGCCATTGCTGCTGCTCTCCATCCAGCCCTCACCCACCTGGACTCAAAGAACTCCTATGTGCGAATGCTGTTCTTGGACTTCAGTTCAGCATTCAACAGACTCATCCTCCAGCACCTAATACAAAAACTCTTGGGACTCAAAACTTCTCTCTGTAACTGGGTGCTGGACTTTCCCACAGGGAGGTCACAGAACGTGCGGGTTGGCAGCAACACCTCCAAGACCATCACACTGAGCACAGGGGCCCCACAAATGGTAAATGGTAAATGGTGTTTACTTATAGCACTTACTTGTAGCACTTTTCTCATTTTTAGATGAAAAAAGCACTTTACAGATCCTGCTATCCACCCATTCACACACACATTTGCACACTGATGGTGGAAGAGCTGCCATGCACAGGCACTGGCTTGACCCATCAGGAGCAACTGAGGGTTCAGTGTCTTGCTCAAGGACACTTCGACATGCTGACTGCAGATAGAGTGGGAATCAAACCCCTGACCCTCCGATCAGTAGTTGGCCACACTACACCTGCGCCACAGTTGCCCCGCACAAGTGTGCATGCTCAGCCCACTGCTCTTCACCCTGCTGATCCATGACTGCATACCAACCTACAGCACCAAACACATCATCAAGTTTGCCGACGACATCACAAACAATGAAGAGGCCAACTACAGAAATGAGGTGAGCCAGCTGGTCCAGTGGTGTAAAGACAATAATCGCTTCCTGACCGTGGGAAAAACCAAGGAGATTGTGGTTGACTTTAGGAGAGGACACACAGCATCCCCTTCTGATCATCAATGGAGCAGCTGTGGAGAGGGTGAGCAGCACCAAGTTCCTGGGGGGTGCACATCTCTGAGGACCTCTCCTGGTCCAACAACACCACATCACTGGCTGAGAAGGCTCAAACTCGCCTCTGTTTCCTCCACAAACTGAGCAGAGCACAAGTCCCACCCCCATCATGTACTTATTTTACCGGGGCACCATTGAGCGCATCCTCACCAGCTGCATCACAGTGTGGTACGGAAGCTGCACAGCCTCCTGCCGGAAAACACTACAACACAC
Organism: Pholidichthys leucotaenia; assembly: GCA_020510985.1. Taxonomy (NCBI): domain Eukaryota; kingdom Metazoa; phylum Chordata; class Actinopteri; order Cichliformes; family Pholidichthyidae; genus Pholidichthys; species Pholidichthys leucotaenia. The sequence continues at coordinate 167,553,337 of CM035838.1, read as the reverse complement.
AGTGAAAGCAGCCAGCAAGATGTTCGGTGCCCCTCTGCCCCCCTCTCAGACATCTACCACACCCGCCTCACCCGCAGAGCCATCAACATTGCAGGCAACACCTCCCACCCCTCACACTCCCTCTTCAGCCCTCTACCCTTGAGGAAAAGGTACCGGAGCCTCCGGACCCGTTCCACAAGACTGCCAACCAGTTTTGTTCACCAGGCCATTAGGACCCTGAACTCTGCCCACGACCCCCACCCCCACCCCTGGACTGTAGCACACTCACCCACACAATAACTACCTCAGCTGTTTGCACAGAAAGACTTGGCACACTAACAGTAATACATCTGCTGCTGTATGTCTCTGCACCTTACTGCAACCATTTGCACAAATGCCATACCTGCTGCTGTCTGTCTGTCTTATTACCTCCGCCAAGGAGGTTACGTAATCGGGGTGGTTTGTCTGTCTTTTTGTTTGTTTGTCCATCCGTCCATCTGTCTGTTAGCCGAATACACAAAAACTACTGCATGGATTTGGATGAAATTTTCACCAGAGGTAGCCCTTCAGCCATGGATGAAACCATTAAATTTTGGTGATGATCTGAGAGTGCATACCTCCACCAAGGACCTTGTTTTTATTTGTGCAGCAGGATTACACAAAAACTACTGGATTGATTTGGATGAAATTTTCACCAGAGATGGTCCTTGGGATAGAAAGGAACCCATAACATTTAGGTGATTGATCCAGAATGCATACCTCCACCAAGGCTCTTATCTTCTCACATTGTGTTAGCAAGAATAGTCCAAAGCTACTGGATGGATTTGGATGAATTTTTTGCCAGAGGTGGTCCTTGGGCTAGAGAGGAAACCATAACAATTTGGTGATGATCCGAGAAAACATACCTCCACCAAGGCTCTTATCTTCTCACAGTGGGGCAGATTTACTAATGCACTGTGCCATCGCAAAACCCTGTTTTGGCATTAAAAAACTACCGTTGAGATTTGCTAAAGGGTGCAGGGCAAAAATAGCGGTGGAAAGGTGTGGACTATGTTAATTTTGCGCCTGGCCTCATTGCATATGTACAGGTACACTACCGTTCAAAAGTCTGGGGTCACCCAGACAATTATTTTATGTTTTCCATGAAAAGTCACACTTATTTACCACCATGAGTTGTAAAATGAATAGAAAATATAGTCAAGACATTGACAAGGTTAGAAATAATGATTTGTATTTGAAATAATAATTTTTTCCTTCAAACTTTGCTTTCGTCAAAGAATCCTCCATTTGCAGCAATTACAGCATTGCAGACCTAACATGATTGCACAAGGGTTTTCTAATCATCCATCAGCCTTCTGACGCAATGAGCAAACACATTGTACCATTAGAACACTGGAGTGATAGTTGCTGGAAATGGGCCTCTATACACCTATGTAGAATACTGCACCAAAAACCAGACATTTGCAGCTATATAGTCATTTACCACATTAGCAATGTATAGAGTGTATTTCTGATTAGTTTAACGTTATCTTCATTGAAAAAAAAGTGCTTTTCTTTCAAAATAAGGAAATTTCTAAGTGACCCCAAACTTTTGAACGGTAGTGTACATCACAAAAATTTAGAATATCATGAAAAAGTTCAATATTTTTTGTCACTCATTTCAGAAAGTGAAACCCATATATTATATAAATTTATTACACAGACAGTGATATATTTCAAGTGATCATTTATTTGAATTTGATGATTATTAAATTAATTAAATCACCCTTTTTGTCATTCAACCATACAACCAATCATGTACAGTAGAACGAGATTGTGCTTTATCCTATCTACAGTGTCAAATCACACACACCCCATATGTAGAATCAGAAGGGCCGCTTGCCATGCAAGGCGCCGCCACAGATTTCCCTCCTCCATCATTGTTGCTGAGCACCAAGCTGGACGGCAGGAAGTTCCGCTTTTAATGGTCTTCGGCATGACCCCCGGCCGGGATTTGAACCCCTGCCTCCCGGGTGTGGGGCGGATGCTCTACCAACTGAGCCACCACTCCGGTGTGGCTATGGCTTACAGCCCATGAAAACCCCAAATTCAATTTCTCAAAAAATTAAAATATTACAGAAAATTAATTTAAAAAAATAGTTTTTTAATAGAAATGTTGGCCGACTGAAACGTATGTCCATGTACACACTCAATACTTGGTTGGGGCAAATTTTGGATTAACTACTGTATCAATGTGGCGTGGCATGGAGGTGATCAGCCTGTGGCACTGCTGAGGTGTCATGAAGGCCCAGGTTGCTTTGATAGTGACCTTCAGCTCGCCTGTATTGTTGGGTCTGGTGTCTCTCATCTTCCTCTTGACAATACTCCATAGATTCTCTATGGGGTTTAGGTCAGGAGAGTTTGCTGGCCAATCAAACACAGTGATGCCATGGTCATTAAACCAGGTTTTGATACTTTTGGGCAGTGTTGGGGGGGGGGGGGGCAAGTCCTGCTGGGAAAATTAAATCAGCTTCTCCATAAAGCTTGTTGTCATGGTTTATAAGCTGACAAGCTCACGTGCATGATGCAACAGAACAGGAAAGTAACCACACAAAGGGGAACCGTTTGAAAGTTAATTAATTTGCAAATCAAGTGCACAGCTAGGGAAACAGTCACTCGCCAGAGGAACCACCCCTGTGGAGAGAAGACAAGAGCTGTGAGTGGAGGAACAGAGTAAGGGGAAATGGGCAAGCCAAACTGCCACTTACTTGGATATCCAGTGAGAACCAGCAGGGCCCCAGCAGTGAATAGATGAACCAGTAGGGTGTGGGGGATGAGCTGATGGTGCCTGACCGGGTGGAGATAGGAAGCTGAGGAAATGGTGAGATGTGGCAGGACAGCACACGCAGTCCTGGAGACACACCTGCATGGTGGCAGCAACCTGAGGAGAGAAGAGCAACAAGGTAAGACAACGTGTCTATACTTGTCAGATTGTACTTGCTTGTCTGTTAGACGGGCAATATACCCAGACGAGCCAGTGTTGAATGCACGGAGGGAGCCTCCTTACGTATGTTGGCTGATGAACGAGGGCAGGTGTGTCTTCTGCCTCACACCAGCAGATGACCTCTGTTCAGATAAAAGTAAATTTTGCATTTCATTTGGAAATCAAAGTCCCAGAGTCTGGAGAAAGAGTGGAGAGGCACAGAATCTAAGTTGCTTGAGGTTTCGTGTGACGTTTCCACAGTCAGTGATGATTTGAGGAACCATGTCATCAGCTGGTGTTGGTCCACTGTGTTTTATCAAGACCAAAGTCAGCACAGTCGTCTACCAGGAAATTTTAGAGCACTTTATGCTTCCCTCTGCTGACAAGCTTTATGGAGAAGCTGATTTCATTTTCCAACAGGACTTGGCACCCCCCCCACACACACACATACACACACACACACTGCCAAAAGTATCAAAACCTGGTTTAATGACCATGGCATCACTGTGTTTGATTGGCCAGCAAACTCTCCTGACCTAAACCCCATACAGAATCTATGGAGTATTGTGAAGAGGAAGATGAGAGACACCAGACCCAACAATGCAGACGAGCTGAAGGTCACTATCAAAGCAGCCTGGGCTTCATAACACCTCAGCAGTGTCACAGGGTGATCACCTCCATGCCACGCCACACTGATACAGTAATTAATCCAAAAGGAGCCCCAACCAAGTATTGAGTGTGTACATGGACATACTTTTCAGTCAGCCAACTTTTCTATTAAAAAACTATTTTTTTTAAATTAATTTTATGTAATATTCTAATTTTTTGAGAAACTGAATTTGGGGTTTTCATGGACTGTAAGCCATAATCATCAAAATTAAAATAAATGAACACTTGAAATATATCACTGTCTGTGTAATGACTCTATATAATATATGGGCTTCACTTTCTGAAATGAGTGACAAAAAATATTGAACTTTTTCATGATATTCTAATTTTTTGAGATGTACCTGTATTTGTGGGAGTTGTCATGTCAACGTGCAAATTTGAGGGAGGGGAGTATTTAAATGACTGGTGCAAGGTGATTGACTGAGGTCTGCGGTTGTCAGTGTCCTGCTAAATGCGCCAGGGCTTAACGCCCCCAAAAAACTCGTCTTATCATCTGCGCCTGATGACAGCGATCGCCAGTGCCAGGAGACACCAGTGAGAACTGAGGGCACGTGGCCGATGAGAAAGAAGCTTCTCCCTGCGTGTGTCGTGATTTGGCATGACAGAACAGATTAATATGAACAGAAACAATCTCACAGAGATCAGTGTTGTGCTGAACTGGACATCAGCCAGCAGAGGATTTTTTAAAAATTTCATTTGTTTATATATAGCCTAATAATAATAATAATAATAATTTATTTCATTTATAACACACTTTACATCTCAGGGCAAAATCTCTACACAAATAGGATTAAGAACAAGAATAAATGCGAACATTAAGTACATACGATGACACACCAAGACATACCTGGTGAGAATTGCTCTCTAATATTTTACCTGGTAAAATAAAGGTTGAATAAATAAAATGAAAAAGGTTTCGTAAACAATGAATTCAAATCCATAAAATAGGATAGCCCTTCCTACCTGGAGTGGACAAAAGGAGCACAGATGCGTCCCCCGACATTGCAACATCGTAGTAACTCAATGACAGCAGTCTCTACTGTGGCTGTCCAAGGAATAAGTGAAATTGTGTATGTTTAATTTTATTATGTTCCAGACTTCAGAAAAGATAAAATGTACATACAGTATTTATGAAAAGTCATTGACTGGGAGACCTGTAGATTTTATTAAAACAAAGTTATTCGTATAATAAAACCCCAGAGTCTCCATCAGACCATCCTGACAGTTCTTGTGTTAATAAAATAAACACATTGGTCAATAATCAATTTATTCATAAGCAGTCCTTAATTTATACATATAAAACAAAGGAGTCTGCCATGTGAAATGAAAATCAAAACTCTGATATATGATGAACAAAAATAAACAAAAGCTTTAAAAAAAAAAGGTAAAGCCAACTTTATTGTCATTCAGTCCATACAGCAAATCATGCACAGTAGAACGAAATTATGTTTCTCTTATCTACAATGTTAATCACATCTAGAATCAGAGGGGTCGTTGCCACAAATTTCCCTCTGCCGTTCCATTATTGCTGAGCACCAAGCTGGATGGCAGGAAGTTCCACTTTTATATGGTCTTCAGCATGTCTCGGCAGGGATCTAAACCCAGGCCTCCCAGGTGTGGGGCGGATGCTCTACCAACTAGGCCACCATTCCGGTAGCTTAAAAAAGCTTAAAACAACTATATTATGCTCCTCCGAACTGGTTGTGCCTTTGTTGATGACCCGCTTCCTCATCAGGTGTGCCTGTGCGAAATTTTGTGGAGCTCTTGGTGGATGGGTGGTCATTATTGAAATGAAGTGACTGCGTCTGTGTTCATAATTTTGCGTGTTGTTAATAGATCACTGGCAAAAATTGGCCATTCTCTTAGGTGCTCTGTCTAATTTGCGCACTCCCTAATTTGCACTGCCTTAGTAAATCTGCCCCAGTGTGTTAGCAAGAATACTCCAGAACTACTGGATGGATTCGGATGAAATTTTTACAAGAGGTGGTCCTTAGGCTAGAGAGGAACCCATAACATTTTGGTGATGATCCCAGAATGTATACCTCCACCAATGCTCTTATCTTTTCACACCGTGTTATCAAGAATCCTCCAAAACTACTGGATAGACTTTGATGCAATTTTCACCAGAACTGGCTCCTGGCCTACACATGAACCCATTACATTTTGGAGGTGATCCATGAGGGACGGAAGGAACCTTGGTGGAGGTATGCGCTCTCTGAGTGCTTTTCTAGTTGAAATATTGATCATGTGCAGTCCAATCTGTCAATGTCTGCACCTACACTATCGCCTTGAACTTGCAATTATGGGTATTACGGCTGGGTTTGTTTGTTTTTTTTTTGTATATAGAATTGCTGGGTTTTATCGTTTATCTTTATTTGCATTACGGGATTGCTGGGTTTTATCTTTTATCTTTATTTGCACTGTGGGTAGCATTACTGTACATAGACTGCTGTTGTTGTTTTTCATCCTTACTCCTTTTCTTATATATTGCGCACACCACCAAGAGAGAGAAAAACGGCATTTCAATTCTCCTGTATGTCCTGTATGTATAGAAGTATTGACAAACAAAAATCTTTGAATTTTTGAATGAATGAAATAATGCATCACTTGTGGACATGGGTGAGTGGTTTCAGTGGTTGATAAGATATGACCAGTCCCTGTAGTAAAATAAGGTCAGAAACCTTCATGAATGAGTGAACTATGAATCATGCAAAGCTGCCCTAGTACAGTTCCAGAGTACAACAAGTTGGAAGTGAGCACAAGAATTTTTTTTAAAATTCAGATTTTACCCTCTTGTAAACATTGTCTACACTGACATGCTGGCAGCCTACACAAGCAGTACCCTGTGTCCATGCTTATACACAAGTGTATGTTATGTCTCTATAAAGCAATGTGAGGTGTTTGGAGGCAGGGCGAGCCCATCGATCAGCACGTGAGGTGGGGGGGAGGCTGCCTGCAGCTCTCGTTCCATCTGCCCACTGGGTGTGAAGGACACTGATGTGACAGCACTAATTACAGAGGCAGGAAGCCAGTGCAATAAACATTCACAGCAGCAGCTCAAGCAGGCTCTGCGAGGCTAAAACGACCCTCCACCGGCCACTTTACACCTCTCATCCCTGCAGGGTGGATTGTATTTCATGAGTACCATGCCAAATGAGGTATTATCCACAAAGAGTTAGTCGAGCAGAAAAGAAACACTGCTTGGATGTATAGAGTGTAGAAACAAGGAATACTGCTCTCTGCAAAGAATAAAGATAATACTGTGACGTTTCAAGGGTTCACACAATAATGAGAGAGGATTTGGAATGTAACAGACATTTATTTTTCACTGCCAAATGACACAAAACAGAGGGGAGGTCATCCACACATACACTCACTTCACTCAGAGTGACACAGACACATAATCTCTCACACGCAGGGAAAACAATACTATCACAACCAGACTTATAACAGAATTATAACGGTACAACAATAACACTCAGAACACAAAAATTATATCAGTTTATGAATCTCCCGCGGCGCAAAGCATGCCGGGAGAATTCCCCGCCCCTTATCACAGCCCCAACATTACACTACCCCCCCCCCCCACCGGACTGGTTTCTGTCCCCAGAACAATAAGTCCTACTCAAAAGTCCAATACGAACCCGTCCAGGTGTCGGAGCACCCGCCGTTGGCAGCGGCTGGCATGCACGGGTTCGTTAGTGTCCATGTGAGCCTTGACCAGGGTCTCTGGTTGGGATGGGGCCTCTGGCTCAGCCACCCACGGGGCAGCTGGCTGGTAAGGGGCAAGGCGGTCGCGGTGAAGCACCACCACCTGGTTCCTCTTCTGCAGCCTCACCCTGTACTTTACATTCGACAGTCTCTGTAGGACCACGCACGGTCCCAACCAGTGGCTTGCCAGCTTTGGTGACAGTCCCTTCTTCTGCTCTGGGCTGAAAACCCAGACTTGATCCCCAGGTGCAAAGTCTCTCCCTTGGCAGCAGGAGTCGTACGCTTGCTTCTGTTGACTCCCCGCCACTACCAGGCCCTCCTGAGCCAGTTCGTACACCATGTGAAGATGTTCTCTTAAGCAAAACAAATAATCCAACCCAGGTTTGCTCTCCACCCCCATATGTGCCCTGGGTGCCCCCACCTGATACTGCTGTAACAGGGTGTGGGAGCACTGATCAGTCAGTCCTTTCTGAGTCATGCAGGTGTCACAGCGGTGGACATAGAGCTCCACGTCCTGATGACACCCTGGCCAGTAGAACCGGGCCCGAAAACGCTGCAGAGGCTTTGTCACCCCGAAGTAGCCCGCCCCCACTGACCCATGGACCAACTGAAGCACCTTGGGGCGGAGCCATCAGGGGAACAGCAGCTGCCAGACGTGACACTTCCCAGCTGGAGATTGCCACCGCCAGTAGACGACACCCTCACGACAGCAGAGGTTGGACCATTGAGAATGCAGGGCCTTGGTCTATGGGTCCAGCAGGGACACATCCTCACAGGCAGCCGCCAGTCCATGTCCAGCCACTGCCAGACCCGGGAGATGACAGGGTCTCTATTCTGCTCAACCCAAAGCTGCTGCGCACTGAGGGCATCTGTGCCGTCATCGCTGGGGAGAGCTGGCTGATGATCTGAGGACAAACTATGAGCCGCTCCGCTATCCCCAGCCACGGTGGTCTGGAGAGCAGCTGCCCATGAGACTGCTGGGTCATGATCCTTGGCCCGCTGGCAGCGCCAACAGTCCTCCACAGCACAGCACCGCCGGGCAGGTGCAGGGCAGTGGCGCACGATGTGGCCTGGCTCCCTGCAGCGGAAGCATCCCTCGTAATATCGCCGTTGCACTCTCACCGGCCTTGCAGCTGTAGCCTGGCGCAGCTCCTCCTCATCCTCGCTCTCAACTGTGGCCTGGAAACCTCTCTGCCTTGGTGATGAAACGTCAGCCACTGGCTCCAGCATGGGCTCTACACGCGCCGCCTCTGCCAAGGCCATCTCCCAGCTGCTTGTGGCATGAATCCGGATGTGTTCTCGGAGCCAGGCCGGGTGGAACCCTCGGATGAAGCTCTGGAGGGCAAGCCTCTTCACCGCCTCTGGCTCGAAGTCCGGGTAGCTGCGCTGTATCATCAGCCGGACATCTGCTGCATAGGCCCCCAGACTTTCTTGATCATGTCGCTGGCGGCTGGCTAGCTGTTCCCTGACATGGTCAGCATGGATCGGCCTCCTGAACTGCCTCTGGAGTGCTCCCTGTAGTGCTGGCCAGCTGTGATGTTCCTGAATCTGAAGGTCGGACAGCGTGCAGAGAGCTCCACCCTCCAGAGCCACTGCGACCTGCACAGCCGTCGTTTCAGGTGTCCAGCCGTTAAACATGGCAGCCAGTTTAACCTGGATGAGATAGTCGTCGAGTGAGGTTTCACCACTAAAGCAGGAAAGCTTGAACGGTTGGCGGTGCTAGGGTTGGGACGGTCACCTCCGTGCTGATCAGTGCCCTCAGCTGCAGTGGGATCGCTGGCTCATAGTTCCCCATGCCGACGCTCCTGGTTGTGCCTTGAAAAAGGTAGAACACGGGATGCACTTGCTCCATCCAGTCTGTTTCTCCATTCTTTGCAGCGAGTAGCTCTGGTGGCTGGCATGTATGCTCTGCTGTCAGTTTCCATCTGACCGATGAGCTGTTCAAGCCGTTGAGTCTCTGCCTTGATTCTCTCTTCCATCCATCAACATCCCACTTCTGACACTAGTGTGACGTTTCAAGGGTTCACACAATAATGAGAGAGGATTTGGAATGTAACAGGTATTTATTCTTCACTGCTGAATTACGCAGAATGGAGGGGAGGTCATCCACACACACACTCACTTCACTCAGGGTGACACAGACACGTGATCTCTCACACACAGGGAAAACAACACTATCACAGCCAGACTTCCAGCCATTCATCTTCTACTGCTTAATCCTTTTCGGGTCGCAGGGGGGCTGGAGCCTATCCCAGCATCTTTGGGCGAGAGACAAAGTACACCCTGGACAGATCGCCAGTCCATCGCAGTGCACAACCAGACTTATAGCACAATTATAACGGTACAACAATAACACAGAGGTGGCCTAATGGTTAGGGATGTGGACTGGTGAGCGGAGGGTCACGGTTTCGATCCCTGGACAGGCAGGATTAGATCTGGGTGGGACAGATAACAGAGCAGTGTTTTCCCCACCCTCCTTAACCTCACTGTGGTGCCCTTGAGCAAGGCCCTTAACCCTAACTGCTCCAGTGGAGCTGCTCAGTGGCCACTGGTCAGTCTGTGGTTGTACTGGGCAGTTTCCTGGTGTGAATAGGGTGTCCTTGAAAAAGAGAGGCTGCCTCTCAATGGAACTACCCTGTATAAGTAAAGGTTAAATAAATAAATGCTCAGAACAGAAGAATTATATCAGTCAATGAGTCCCCCACGGCGCAAAGCATGCCAGTATCATGATCTGAGCATGGGGGGATCCCGCCGTGCTCTGTCTCTTTACTTTTTTTATATTTGTGTGGTGTTGTATTTTTTGAATTCTTATTCCTGTTATTTTATCTTTGGTTATTTTTCACATATCCTGTATTGTGTCTTAGTATGATTTATTTTCCTGTTTGCATCATTGTAGTGTTATTATTAAATGGTTGGGTTTACTTGTCTTTATTTGTTCTCACTATATTTTGTTGTATTCCGCTCTTCTTGGGGCTGCAGCTGTCAGTGGCATTTTCGGGTTTTTTGCTCTGTTGTGGGCGGTGCCCCTGTCAGCTGTCAGTCCTGTCTCTCCCTCTCATTGCTCCCAGCTGATCCGAGTTTGTCTTCATTGTTTCCTCCTGCCCGCTTATGGTATCCGCACCTGCCATCAATTGTTTCATTTTGTTTTCAGCTATATAAAGACAGTTATTTTGTTTCCTCATTGCCGGAGTCTTAAGATTCTCTTACCAGAACCCTGCCCCTGTGCTGGTGTATCTTGTAAGTTTGCTTTGCCTTCAGTTTGGACTTTGTGTTGTGCACTGTTTTGGATTTTCATTACATATCACAAACTGGATTTCTAGGCGCAGCCAGGGAATGGAGGGTGTTATGTTTGGTGACCACAGGATCTCATCTCTGTTGTTTGCAGATGATGTTGTCCTGTTGGCTTCATCCAGCAATGACCTACAGCTCTTGCTGGGACGGTTTGCCGCTGAGTGTGAAGCGGCTGGGATGAGAATCAGCACTTCCAAGTCCGAGTCCATTGTCCTCAGCCGGAAAAAGGTGGATTGTCCTCTCTGGGTTGGGGACAGGCTCCTGCCCCAAGTGGAGGAGTTTAAGTATCTTGGGGTTTTATTCACGAGTGAGGGGAAAATGGAGCGAGAGATTGACAGATGGATCGGAGCAGCATCTGCAGTGATGCGGACGTTGTACCGGTCTGTTGTGGTGAAGAGGGAGCTTAGTTCTAAGGCAAAGCTGTCGATTTACCAGTCAATCTATGTTCCTACTCTCACCTATGGTCACGAGCTTTGGGTAATGACCGAAAGAACAAGATCACAGATACAAGCGGCTGAAATGAGCTTTCTCCGCAGGATTGCTGGACTCACCCTCAGAGATAGGGTGAGGAGCTCAGTCATCCGGGAGAGGCTCAGAGTAGAACCGCTGCTCCTCCACATTGAAAGGAGTCAGTTAAGGTGGTATGGGCATCTGATTAGGATGCCTCCTGGACGCCTCCCACTTGAGGTGTTTCGGGCACGTCCCACTGGGAGGAGACCCCGGGGCAGACCCAGGACTCGGTGGAGAGAGTATGTCTCCCAGCTGGTCTGGGAACGCCTTGGTATCCTCTCTGAAGAGCTGGAGCAGGTGGCTGGGGAGAGGGAAGTCTGGGCTTCTCTGCTTGAACTGCTGCCTCCGTGACCCGGACCTCCAGAAAAGCGGTAGAAGATGGATGGATGGATGGATGGATATCACAAACTAGCAGTTCAGCACATGGGTCTTCTTCTTTGCCCCAAGGGGCATTCCTTGACAGCCGGGAGAATTCCCCGCCCTTTATCACAGCCCTGACATTATAATACTGTGTTCTTTTTCAGCTGGTGCTTATAAGAGCAAAACAATATATGCAAATGTTTCAATTAAAGAACTCAACATATGTAGAAATAATCCCTGAGTCAAAAAGAATCAAGGCTTCAGAGTCTATTTTTTTGCTCTTGGCTCTAACTGATGATCTAGCTGATGTTAATTAACACAGATATGTCTATCACTGCTATTTCAGGCCCGCGGCTCTGGCTGGGAGCACAGATGTCCCGCCCACCTGCTGCTCAAAATTTTGCATGTATAAATGGCAGCCATTCAGAAGAAAGGTGACTTAAAGGGAGGAGGAAAGGATCTGAAATAGCTTATTTCAAACTATGAAGAACTGTAAAATAACATGATTAGACCACCGCTGGCTCAATATTTCATATATATGTATTTTTTTTTTAACCCTGAAAAACTCTTATTCTTAATGATGCCTGTTACAAAGGGGTAAAATTTTGTCCATTTATTTCTGTGAAGAACTGAGGATTATTTTCCTTATCAAAGCAACTAAGGCTGGGATGTGTATGAACCAAGAGAATGGGTTGCAGGTTATTTACTTTGGAAAAGACATATTTCAGCTGTAAATCTGATTGTTATTTAGGTGTAACGGACTAAAGATTCATCTTCATTCACAAAGGACAAACCAGAGGGTGCACATTTGCCATAACATAGTTTGAAACGAGTGGGATACTAAATGAGCCTCAACTTATTGTTATGTATGCCCCTTTCGGGGCATAAATGAGGCACCAAATGCCAGCAGTGAGTTTGCTTATTTATTAATAAAAAAGGAACAAAATAATGTGCCACCGGGGCAAAACACAAACAACTATACATGCAACCCCGAAGGGTAAATAACAGAAGAGAAATAAAGAATCAAAACAGTCACTTACAAATTTGTAGCGAGGGCGAAACCTTACGCTGACAAAGGACTGGAATCAGGGTTGGGGATTCCAGTCTGGATAGGGCGAGGTCGCAGCAAGGAGGCAACTCGCTAGCGAACTTAAATAGTATAACAGAAAACACAAACTACAAACAGGTGTGGACGGTGATCACAGACAGCTGTGACAGGTCGCGAGAAGGCTTGACAGCAGGAAGTCCTGCCGCGGTGCTGTCAAAATAAGAGCACAAATAATCACCATCCTAAACACGACTGAATCTAAAGACAGAAAATGCGGAAAATAAGTGACTCGGGACAGACCCGTGCTTGGGATCACTACACTTATTGCAAGTAAGTGTGGATCTTGTTCAAATGTTCGAGGTGTAATGGTGAAGATGCAAGGAGTAGAGGTGTGAAGGTCGATGGGTTTAAATAGCTGGGGCCAACCATCCAAAGCTAAAGATAGGGAATAAGACAGGTGAAGAAAAGAGTGAAGGTAGGGTGGAGTGGGTGGCAGTGTTTCCTCTGGCTTAAAGACCTTGGCACAGTGGCAACATATTTTTCCGCGGGGGTGGGGTGGGGGACAGAAAACACATGACACTATTGTAATCAGAATATGTTAATTTTATACTATTTATTTCTTTTTTTTTAATTTTGCACAGTAACTTTGCATATGGAACTTACCATTTGAAATATTGTACAACCAAGGCTTGAATATTGGATATTGGGCCAGTTGGGGTCCCACACAGACGTCCTGTGTTTGGACTTTTTACTGGTGTCATCCTTCTCTCCTTCCTCTGCTCTCACCTCTCCTGGACCCTCTGCCTGAACACTTTCCTCTCTTTGGCTCATCTTGTCTGTCTCATCTTTCCCTCTCTGAGTTCTGTCTAACTCAGGTTCTTGCTCTGTCTATAGTGGTATACAAACAGGCTAGAAAATACCAAGTGTCACATTTTGACCTGCAGGATTTTTATATCATGGTTTACATAAATGAGAAAAAGTATGTGCATTTTTTTTTGTATTTTTATTCTAGTGTTTCTTTTATTCCATTGAGAAAGAGTAGGAAAGAGAAGGGAAAAACATTCATAAGAGTAATTTACTTATGCATACTTAAATTATATGGTCAGTATGGTCATTATATGGTATAGTAGCCAGAAATTCTACCCATGTAAAAGCAGTGGTATGAAATTAATAATTAAAAGTAAGCAACCAGGACTTCCGGTTATGGCTGCCACGTAAGACGGACGTGTCTCACTCTGCTCTGCTCCTGGAGAAAAAAATCGGCAAATAACTCTCTCATTTGGGACAGAACGTATCCCAGCGTCTGGGTGAGGATATGTCGGCGAAGCCTAAGGCTGGAAAACCAGGTAAAGGAAAAAGCGAGCCGCCGAAACAGTCCAAATTAACGGACTTTCAGGTCTGTGACGCAGCAAATAAAACTCCATATATGGCGGAGGAGGCTGGCAACGGTGCGATGTCTGCGGGGGGAGGCGCAGATGCGCTGATGGCTGCCATGAGTTCAATGAGAGCGGACTTTTCCTCCAGATTTGATGGGATTATGACAGCGTTGGAAGGAATAAGAAAGGAATTGGGTGACTGTGTAGAACGAACGGCGCAGATGGAGCTCCGCCTCGCTAGTGCTGAAGATGACGTCACCCGTCTTCAATTAAAGGTGCGCACTTTGGAAAAAAAAAAAAAAATGTCTGGAAAATAATATTTTGGATTTGGAATCTCGGTCGAGACAGAATAACTTGAGGCTGGTGGGTCTTCCAGAGGAATCAGAAGGTCGGGACGTATGTTCCTTTCTGGAAAAGTGGATCCCGGAGGTGCTGGGCAGCGAGGAGTTGCAATCAGCAGTGGTTCTGGAAAATGCACATCGTATTGGCCCACGGAGAGATAAGGGACCGCCGAGGACCTTAATTATGAAGTTTCTTAGCAACAGAGACAGGATGAAGATCTTCAACGCTGCACGAGCTAAAGGAGAGATTAAACACCAGGACCAGCAGGTGCGGTTCTACCCAGATTTGGCCACAGGAATCCAACAATTGAGGAAGCAGTTTGATCCCATACGTAAGGAGCTGCGCAACCTTGGGATTCGTCATGGTGTAATCTATCCTGCGAGACTGCTGACCACGTATGAGGGCAGAACCCACATCTTCAAGACCCCAGAGGAGGCGCAGGAGTTCATCAAGAAGATCAAAGAAGAAGAAGAGACTGGTGGGAGCTAAGCATGAACAAAATATAAGGTAGAATAATTAAGCATTTGCACAGGCATCTGACTGACTTGAAGTAAATAGTAAGTTTACAAAATATAGATTGTATTATATATTTTAAAAAAAAAACAACAAAAACAAAACAAACAAAAAAAACTATGATGTACAAAGTTGTTAAAAATTTTGGAGTTAAGTTGGAAAACTACAGAGGAGAGTTAATGTTACGTCATTAAAAGCAGTAGAGTTAGGGTGATTGGGAGGATGAAGAAGGAGTGGCTTAGGCTGCTCCCCGTGGGTGTGGAGCGGTCGATGGCTATATCGGGAGACGGAATTTTTCTTTTGATTTTGGGGGGTTTGCCACAAGTGTGGGAAGGGGAAATTTGTTTGTGTGTAGTTTGTAGGATGAATGTTCAACCACTCATGTTTTTGCTTCTCTGTATGAGCATGTTTACACTGCAAGGTAATCCCAAACTCTCTATTGATCATAAACCAAAGTGTTAATCTTAATTTAACTTCATGGAATTGCAGAGGTCTACAAAATTTAAAAAAACTTAAACAAGTTATGAATAAAATAAAAGACATGGGTTCAAAAATTGTGTTTTTACAAGAAACTCATTTAATAGAGGAGGATATAAAAAGAATTAGGAGTAGATGGCAAGGAAGTGTCTTCACCTCATCATTCTCATCCCGGGCCAGGGGAGTTATGACTCTCATACATAAATCAGTTCCTTTTCAAGTGAAAAATGTAATTGGAGACAAATTTGGAAGATATGTAATCATTCAAGGTTCTTTGCTATTAGAAAATATAAATCTTGTGAACTTATATGGTCCCAATATAGATGATCAAAAGTTCTTTGCTAATTTATTTCTTATCTTATCATCACTTACAGGGCAACATATAATAGCAGGGGATTTTAATTGTACATTGAATCCAGGTATAGATAGATCAACAGGACTGGATTGTACGCACAATGGATGTAGGATGACTATTAATCATTTTATGAAAGAATTGAGATTGTTAGATATATGGAGAGAAATGAAACCACAAGTTAAAGCCTATTCTTGTTATTCCAGTACCTACAAGACATTCTCATGTATTGATTATTTTTTGATTTCCACAGAATTAAGGTCCAAGATTCAAAACTGCTTTTATGATAACATCGTGATCTCTGATCATGCACCCTGTTGTCTAATATATGTAGATAAAAAATTGACAAAGGAATCAGGTAGATGGCAATTTCAGCATAAATGGCTTCAGGATGAGGAATTTGTCAAGTATATAGAAAAACAGATAGACGAGTTCTTTGACATCAATACTACACAAACATCAGCATGTGTAAAGTGGGAGGCTTTCAAAGCTTTTATTAGGGGACATATTATTAGTTATACAGGATCAAAATCTAAGAAGACTCGAGAGGAGAGAGCTAAATTGGAACATAAAATAAAAAGTCTTCAGGAAAAAGTGTATGCAGGAAGTGACCCAAGGTTGGAGAATGAATTACTGATTTTGAGAGCTGAATACGACAAAAAATCAGCGAATAGAGCTGCCTCGAGTCTTCTAAGATTGAAACAATCTTTTTATGAACAAGGTGAAAAATCAGGAAAATTATTAGCATGGCAGATTAAACAATTAGAAATTAAAACACCAATTACCAGTATTATAAGTAACGGACAGGTAGTTATAGATCCTTTAGAAATTAACAGAGCCTTTAGAGATTACTATGAAAAATTATATGATACCAAAAATGAATCTGATTTAACAAAACTAAATGGGTTTTTGAACGAACTATCTATACCGTGTATTCCAAATGAAAACAGGGAGATATTGGAGTCTAAAATTAGTCAAGAAGAAGTTGGGCTAGCCATTGATAATATGAAATCAGGAAAAAGTGCAGGACCAGATGGTCTTCCAGTTGACCTTTATAAAAAATTTAAGAATAAATTAATAAAACCTTTTTTGGAAATGGTTTTAGAAGCATTTCAAAATAATAATTTACCATCATACATAAATAATGCCTTAATTATACTGCTGCCAAAACCAGGTAAGCCCTCTAATAAATGTGAAAATATGAGACCAATAAGCCTATTAAACGCCGACCTTAAGATAATCTGTAAAATTTTAGCAAGACGAATACAAGAAATTTTACCAAATATTATTAATCGAGATCAGAATGGCTTTATAAAGGGTAGACAAGGCTTCCATAATGTAAGAAGACTATTTAATATTATTTATTTTAATAAAGAAGCACCGGATACAGCTCTCCTATCACTGGACGCCGAAAAGGCCTTTGATAGAGTTGAATGGCCCTTTCTTTTTGAAGTCCTACAAAGGTTTGGACTTGGAAATAATTTCATAAAATGGGTTCAAATAATATACAATAATGCTACAGCAGAAATCCTAACAAATAACAATATTTCAAAACCAATAAAAATCAATAGAGGATGTCGACAAGGCTGTCCACTTTCACCTTTACTGTTTACTATGGCAATTGAACCTTTAGCGATAGCGATACGTTTACATTCACAAATATATGGAATTAAAGTTGGACCAACAGAACATAAAATCTCCCTGTACGCCGATGACATAATTTTGTTTATGTCGAATCTAAAAAAAATCAATTCCAACCTTGTTGAATTTAATAAAGAATTTTGGGGAAATATCAGGATATAAAATAAATAAAACTAAATCTTCAATATTAATGCTAAATGAGACCCAGAGAAATTACCCAGCCCCTGAGGTAAATCAATTCAATGTTGTAAATCAGTTTAAATATTTAGGAATCCAAATTGTGCCTAAGCTAGAATCAGTCGCCAGTGTCAACTATGAAGCCTTAATGTCAGATATTAATGAGTTACTTCAGAGATGGATGTCACTACCAATGTCGATGATCGGGAGAATCAATATACTTAAAAGTAATATTTTACCTAAAATACTTTATTTATTTCAATACATTCCCTTACCACCACCTTTAGATCTATTCTCAAGAATAAAAAAAAAGTTAGTGGAATTTATATGGAACAACAGGAGGGCTAGATTACGTTTGTCTTTATTATATTTACCATTTGATCGTGGAGGTCTGAAATGTCCAAATTTTATGTTGTATTATTGGTCGGCACAACTAAGGTCTATGACATATTATTTTTCATCAGATGATCTCCCTCACTGGACTGAAATGGTATCATACAATTTACCTTTACCTCTTCCCATATTCATATACTCAGATTCGGCAAAAAAATTACAAAAACAAGTTAAAAATCCATTTGTAAAGCATATGATCAAAATATGGTGTGAAGCTAAAAACTATTTAAAAGAACCACAGTTATTGTCACAATTTAGTCCAATATGGGGTAATCAATATTTTAAACCAGGGAGAGCGGACGCTGTATTTAAAGTATGGAATTTAAAAGGGATACAAAAGATTCAGGATTTATATTTGCCATGTGCAGATAACATAATGTCTTTTGAAGAGCTGAGGATCAAATTTAATCTCAATAGAACACATTTTTTAAAATATCTTCAACTTAGAAACTTTATTCGATCAAATCAAAATAAAGCTCTCACTCGACCTATTTATTCATCCTTGGAAAAAATGATGATGAAAGATAGTAAAAGAAAGGGTATTATTTCAGAGTTTTATAATTCATTGACACTATCTTCAAGTGAAAATTCACTGAAAAGATTAAACTACTGGAAAGAAGATCTGCAAACTGAAATTTCAGAGGAACAATGGGAATTGGCTTGTACAGAAGCTCAAACCAAATCAATAAATGTACGCCTTAAATTGATACATTTCAAATGGTTAATGCGGATGTATGTTACACCGGAGGAGTTAAATAGATATAACAAGAATATACCAGATACATGCACAAAATGCATGGAAAGTAAAGGAACCCTATTTCATTGTTTATGGGAATGTAGATTAATAAGAATGTTTTGGGAAGAGGTGAGGGTAACAATTGAAAAAATAATCTCAAAACAAATCATATTGAATCCTAAACTGTTTTTGTTGGGTCTGTACCCAGAAAAGCATAATTTTAATAAAAGTGAAAGAACATTCATAGACCTCAGTTTGCTTAATGCCAAAAAATGTATTGCACTATTATGGAAAAAGACTCATAGACCAGATGTGACTCAATGGTTAAGACAGATGTTAACAAACCTTCCATTAGAAAGAATAACATATATACTGAAATCAAAGGAAATTGTGTTTGAGAATATATGGAGACCTTTTATTGATTATGTAAAAAATTTAAACATAACTCTTGAAGAAGAAGGTGAATGATGTGTGTGGACCTTGTAAATTCCAAACTGGTGAACATAATATGTATACTTATGTATTGGATTGTCTAGACTAAACAGAGGAGCATTGTTGAAGACTTGATTTTGTTGGTGGTTGTTGGTGTTTTTAGTGCATTTTTTTTTTTTGTAGTACTTTAGTGTTAGTGTTTGATTGTTTGTATCATGTTTGTTTAAAAAAAAAAAAGGTTCAATAAAGATATTGTGGGAAAAAAAAGTAAGCACCCAAAAATTTCTAGCTGAGCTAAGGATACAAAGAGCATCTACTTAAAAGTTTGAAAAATGACTTTAGTCTTGAAGGTTTGAGGTTTTTTCATTCCTACTGCCCACCTTATCTCTCTTATTATATGAATTCTATCGCTTTTCAAACATGTATGTATATATCACGCTTTTTTATTTCATACTGGGAGGGCAGGAATTTGACATTTGTGATGGTCTAATGGTAGAGCATCCACCCCACAGCCGGGAGGTAGTGGGTTCACACCCCAGCTAGGTCATACCAAAGATCATATAAAAATGTTACTTTCCACTTTCTAGCTCAGTGCTAAGCATAATAGAATGGGAAAAGGCATGTTGGTCACCCAGCCATGGGGGGAGCAAAAGCCAGGTGTTATGTCCACAAACCTGGTAGGAAATGAGGCTGACGTTTGCACTGGAACACAGCTTTATTATACACAGGCCAACAGCACACTACATGTTACACATGTGGAATTGCCTGGGCAAGAAAGCCTGGAAAGGCAGACTCCCCAATATATATCAGCGTGATGATGCCGCCAGCCGGCCGCGTCATCACACCACACACTACACAAAATCCCATCATAACACCAGCGTACTGCTAGTGCCATTCCCAAACCTGGGTGAATGGGGGAGGGTTGCTCCAGTTAGGGCATCCGGCATAAAATCTTTGCCAGATCAAATGTGTTGACTGTGATCCACTGGGGCGACCCCTGATAAGGGAGCAGCTGAAAGAAGATGACAGTAAGCTTATTAGTTGGAGGAGCTGTTGGACTAAAGCCTAAGGAGGTGAAGTAAGGCTGCATGTCCACCAAACACATTTTTTGTCGCCCGACTGCCCTGAGCATTTTTTTTTTCAGCATTTGTACGCTGTGCTCTGAGGGAAAAAAAAAGTCTGTGTCCTGTATCCCTGCAACAGCTTGTCACTGTCAGCTCATCACTCCCGCTTTTCCTATTGTCAGACTTTCTACAGATTTTTTAATAGCAGTCTCTAAATAACAATGGACAGGAATCTGACATGTTTTAGGATCCAGTAAGCAGACACAGACTCAAAAGCAAACTAAATTATCTTTATTGTGTGCTGGGTGTGTGCGTGCGTGCGTGCGTGCATGCGTGTGTTGATGTTGCAGCCGGGGCGAGCAGAGCACCGTACAGCCTGGCAACCCTATGAATGAGCAAAGACAGGGAGGATTAGTGTCAGAACTCAGGAGGAAATGTACAGTGATGTTTAGGGCTTACTAAACAGGGGGGCGCATGCGCACGCAGCGACCAGCAGCTTGGTGATATAGTGCGTGTGTGCGTGTGTGTGTTTTTTGTACTTTTTTACGTTTTTAGAAAATCCTCTGTGTCGTTTCTGCCCTGGAGCGTTGGTGGAATATATGGCGAACAGCTCCCTGGTATCTGCAACATGGATTTCCTGTCATATCTCGCACTACTGCTTTCTGTGCTGTGGCTCTTTGTCTCTGAGGTAAACGCGTTCGGCTCCATGGCGAGCAGAATAGCGGGCAGAATACAATATTCCAGGGACATGTTGCTGCGCTTTAACACAGCTGGTGCAGAGTCTCTGATTGCGCCCAGATTTCAGCTGCCGGACTTTATTTTGAGAGACGGACACAGCGGTGAAAAGAGAAGCGGCAGGAGGAAGCGTGGAAGACGTGGAGGTGTGAAATTGCGCCTTAGGAGACGTCAGTTTGGTAACATTCCTCTTCCTTCGATCATTTTTGGGAATGCACAGTCTGTGAGAAACAAGGTGGAGGAAATTCAAGGCAACGTACGTTACCAGAAGGATTTTAAGAACTGCTGCGTCATGGCTTTCACTGAATCTTGGCTTACTGCGCATGATCGAGACGCAGACCTGTGGATTGACGGCTTTGGAGCCCCGCTGCGCTCGGATCGGCAGGAAGAGGTAACGGGGAAACGTCAGGGGGGGCGGAGTATGTTTATACATTAATAAGCAGTACTGCACATCTGTCACGGTCAGAGAGCGCATCTGTACACCCCATGTGGAGCTGCTGTCTGTGTCGCTTCGCCCCTTTTATTTGCCTCGAGAGTTTCCCCAACTTTTCATCACAGTTGTGTACATTCATCCGAGGGCAGACGCTGACTCCGCCTCCAGCACCATCTCTGATGTGATCCAGCGGCTGCAGTCAATTTCTCCAGAGGCGCCAAACTTCATTCTTGGGGATTTTAACCATGTTTCTTTAAAGAAGACACTTAAAAACTTTCATCAGTATGTCTCCTGCCCAACCAGGCGAAAAAAGACATTGGACCTGTGCTATGGATCCATAGAGAGGGCCTATAAATCACTCCCCCTTCCTCCTTTAGGATCATCAGATCACAACTGTGTTCATTTGCTGCCCACATATAAAACTGCTCTCAGAAGAGGCAAGGTGGAGATGAGAGACATTGATGTGTGGACAGAAGATTCAGAGCACAGCCTCCAGGAATGCTTTGACTGTACAGACTGGAAGATGTTCATAATGGCCTGCGGGGATGATTTGGACTCTCTGGCTGAGCTCACATGCTCATACATGGCTCACTGTCAAAATAAGTTTGTTCCACGTAAACGTGTCAAAATATATCCCAACAACAAACCATGGGTTACTAAATCAGTTAAATCCTGCTTACAGAGGAAAGCACTTGCCTTTAAACAGGGGTCTGTTTCTGCGCTACAGGTTGCCACTAAGGAGCTAAAGGCCGAAATTTTAAGAGCAAAACAGAATTATAAATCAGAATTGGAAAGCAAGATGGCAGCAAATAAACTTGGTTCGGCCTGGGCCAGTATGAAAAAAATTGCAGGCCTTCAGAGCACAGAGCGCAGTAATCGTGTGTTTTTAGATGGTTTTAGTTCAGACACAGAGCTGGCTAATGCTCTTAATTGTTTTTATGGTCGTTTTGACTCCTTTGATTTTAGCACAGAAATCCAAGATTTGAAACAGAAACTCAAAGACAATCAGCACTTTAATATTGAGATGCAGGATGTTGAAAGGGAGTTCCGCGCTGTAAAAGTGAACAAAAGTCAGGGCCCTGATAATATATGTGGACGCCTGGTAAAGTCCTGTGCACATGAACTGAGTCCTATATTTCACTACATTTTCAATAAGTCCTTACAGACACAACATGTGCCTAAGATCTGGAAAGATGCCGTGGTTGTTCCCGTTCCAAAATCCAGCTGTCCTAAAACGGTAAATGACTTTAGACCAGTTGCTTTGACTTCAATTTTAATGAAAATTTTTGAAAAACTGGTCAGATGTGAGGTCCTAAAGCAGACTGAACATGCATTGGATCCTCTGCAGTTTGCCTATAGGCCTCACAGAGGAGTGGAGGATGCCACTGTCACTCTGTTTAACATGCTTTTTAAACATCTGGATTTTAATGGGACACACGCCAGGCTTTTATTTGTGGACTTTTCTTCTGCCTTTAATACAATCCAACCTCATATTTTAGTTGAAAGGCTCCTGCAACAATTTGATTTAAGCAATAATCTGGTGGGTTGGATTCTGGATTTCTTAACCAACAGGACGCAGAGAGTAAGGGTCAATGGTACATTGTCTGACCTAAAGTGCTCTTCTACTGGCTCTCCTCAGGGGTGTGTGTTGTCACCACTACTCTTCATCCTGTACACAAACATGTGTCGGAGCAGACATGACAACAGACACATTATAAAGTATGCTGATGACTCAGTCATTGTCAGTCTCCTCCAGGATGGTGAGAGTGGCCA
Source organism: Pholidichthys leucotaenia (assembly GCA_020510985.1). Lineage (NCBI taxonomy): Eukaryota > Metazoa > Chordata > Actinopteri > Cichliformes > Pholidichthyidae > Pholidichthys > Pholidichthys leucotaenia. The sequence continues at coordinate 167,530,363 of CM035838.1, read as the reverse complement.
CGGCCCAGTAGTTGATGACTTTGTTCACTGGTGTGAGGATTCCTACCTGCAGCTGAATACAACAAAAACGAAAGATATGATTATTGACTTTAGGAGGAAAACTCCCAGGCACAAAGTCACCATACTAAAAGGCCAGACCACCGAATGTGTACAATCGTACAAATATCTTGGGACGATTATTGATAGTGGATTGAACTTTGAGGTGAACTGTGAAAGGGTGTGCAAAAAGGGTCAGCAAAATTTGCATTGTTTGAGGAAACTTGCACGCTTCCAAATTGACCGAACCATAATGACTATGTTCTATCGGGCTTTTATTGAATCTGTTTTATCCTTTTCTTTAATGTCATGGTTTGGTCAGATAAAACTGAAACAGAGGAAATCCTTGGATCAGGTAGTCAGATGGTCCAGTCGTTTGCTTGGTGAGTCACAGCTGAGCCTGACATCCCTGTACACCAGACAAGTACAGAGGATGGCCGACTCGATTTTAAATGATGACTCCCACCCTTTGCACTGCAACTTTCAGCTTCTTCCCTCCAGACGGAGGTTTGCTGTCCCAAAAAGTAGAACCCAGCGCTACAAAAACAGCTTTGTCCCTGCTGCTGTCAAAGAGTTGAACAAGCTATAAAAATTATATTGTACATATTTTATATTTACCTATTTTGTAAGATGTGTGCCTGTGTTTGTGTCTATGTTGAATGTAATTGTGGCTTGTAAATATGGATGTCACCAACTGCAAAACAAATCTACCTACGGGTACAAATAAAGTAACCTGAACCTGAACCTGAACCTGAACCTTACTGTCGATGAGATGGTGAAGAACTCAGGTTTAGTCCCGAAGGCTCCGGGCCAGGGAGACAGCGTCTACAGGCCCGGTTGCGAATGGAGATGATGGAGGTGCTGTCGAGATGTAGTGGGCACTCGGTCCGCCGCCAGGAGGGAGAGGTCCGCCGCCACGGATCTTCGCTTGTGCACAGGGGATTAGAGCGTAGAATAGTGGTGAAGGAAGGGATGGCTTACTTGTCGTGGGGAAGTGAGCACTTCCAGACGAACGATGAGGGATGACTAGTTTCTCTGAAGAACGACGATGACAAGAAGGAAGACTCCGGAGGAAGACGAATAGGTGTGCCGGTCTCATCAGATCAGGGAGTAAGACGACTCCGTGCTGCCCTCAGGTCAGCATGGCTTAAATAGCTCCGTTGATGAGGGAGAGCAGGTGTGCACGCAGCTGTGGAGAATCTGACAGGCAGAGCGAATCATCACAGAAACGTTTTCAAGCAGCTCTGGATATAAAATATGATGACACAGAAAGCAGGAGTCTGAGTACAGACTAGTACTGGTGTCCTATGTCCCGCCCACGCAGCAGTTCTGATTGGCTGCTTAAGGTCTGACATTGACGAGCTCAGCTACAGTCTCTGAAAAGTTGAACTTTTTTCAACTCTGAGTGCTCTGAGCGCCACGACAAAAAACGGCCACTGCCAAAAGCGTTTCAGCGCCATTGGCGCTCAGCACTGTAAACACTGGACTACATAGAGAATGAATGGAAAATAGCCGCCCAGAGCTAAAAAACAATGCGTTTGGTGGACACGCAGCCTTATTCATCTAGACTTCAATATATCTGAGCAGTAAAACATACAACCTTTACTGGATCCATGAGAGAAAAAGGGCATGTAAATACAGTATATCACCTAACACATCAAACATATTTAATAAAAAAGGAATGCATTTCTGAAACTGAGTGGTCCAAATAAGTTTGTTGATGTCACATTTTTAAGCTAACAAGTCTTTGTCATGAATTGCTCCTTCAGGGCAGAGAGAAAGACCCGGCGCTGAACTGCAGTTTGTGGTGTTTCAATGAAAAAACACAAATCCAACGGTGCACAAAATAAAAACTTACAAACCGACGGAACAGGGAGTAGGTTGGATGAAACATCAGAACGAGTCAGGGTACTGACGGGAACAGGAATAGGACTCCTTGATGAGACTCCGGCAAGGAGTGAATAAACAGTCCTTAAATAGGCGTGCAAACAATTATCACAAATGCCATCAGGTGTGATTCACATGAGCGGACTGAAGGTGAAAGTGATTACAATCAGCTGTGAGTCATCAGGAGAGGAGATGGGGCTGCCAGCTTGACAGGGGCACCGCCAACAACCTGTGTAAAACCCTGAAGTGCCTGTGACAGCTGCAACCCCTGAGAGAGAGAGAAAGAACCAGCAACATACAAATACAGTGGTGTGAAAAAGTGTTTGCCCCCTTCCTGATTTATCATTTTTTGGATGTTTGTCACACTTAAATGTTTCAGATCATCAAACAAATTTAAATATTAGACAAAGATAACACAAGTAAACACAAAATCCAGTTTTTAAATGAAGGTGTTTATGATTAAGGGGAAAAAAAATCCAAACCTGTGTGGCCCTGTGTGAAAAAGTGATTGCCCCTAAACCTAATAACTGGTTGGGTCACTTTTAGCAGCAACAGCTGGCCCACACATCTTTGCAGAATTATTGTAATTCTGCCACATTGGAGGGTTTTCGAGCATGAACCACCTTTTTAAGGTCATGCCACAGCATTTCAATCAGATTCAGGTCAGGACTTTGACTAGGCCACTCCAAAGTCTTCATTTTGTTTTTTCTTAAGCCATTCAGAGGTGGACTTGCTGGTTTCTTTTCAATCATTGTCCTGCTGCAGAACCCAAGTGCGCTTCAGCTTGAGGTCACGAACAGATGGCCAGACATTCTCCTTCAGGATTTTTTGGTAGACAGCAGAATTCATGGTTCCATTTACCACAGCAAGTCTTCCAGGTCCTGAAGCAGAAAAACAGCCCCAGACCATCACACTACCACCACCATATTTTACTGTTGGTATGATGTTCCTTTTCTGAAATGCTGTGTTACTTTTACGCCATTAGTAATGGGACACACACCTTCCAAAAAGTTCAACTTTTGTCTTGTCAGTCTGCAGAGTATTTTCCCAAAAGTCTTGGGGATCATCAAGATGTTTTCTGGCAAAACTGAGATGAGCCTTTAGATTCTTTTTGCTCAGGAGTGGTTTTCATCTTGGAACTCTGCCATGCAAGCCATTTTTGCCCAGTCTCTTTCTTAAGATGAAGTCATGAACACCGACCTTAACTGAAGCAAGTGAAGCCTGCAGTTCTTTGGATGCTGTTGTGGGGTCTTTTGTGACCTCTTGGATGAGTCATCGCTGCGCCTTTGGGGTAATTTTAGTCAGTCAGCCACTCCTGGGACGGTTCATCACTGTTTCATGTTTTTGCCATTTGTGGATAATGGCTCTCACTGTGGTTTGCTGGAGTTCCAAAGCTTTAGAAATGGCTAGAAAATTGAAATCAGCTTTCAAAGATGTGATAAACCACAGTTAATTTATGTTTTAACAGGGGGGTAATCACTTTTTCACACAAGGCCATTTAGGTTTGGATTTTTTTTACCCTTAATAATAAACACCTTCAATTAAAAACTGCATTTTGTGTTTACTTGTGTTATCTTTGTCTAATATTTAAATTTGTTTGATGATCTGAAACATTTAAATGTGACAAACATACAAAAAAATGAGAAATCGGGAAGGGGGCAAACACTTATTCACACCACTGTATAATGTGATGACAAAAAAAGACTGAAGGAAAAATACAAGTAAACCCAAATATGTAAATAATAAAACTACAATGAACGTAAACAGGAAAATAAGTCACACTATGAAACGATACAGAATATGTGAAAACCAACCAAGGATAAAATAACAGGAACTAGAACTCAAAAATACAACACTATACAAATATGGAAAAAAGGCAGTGAGACTGAGCATAGCGGAATCCCACGTGCTCAGATCGTGGCAGTTTTAATATTTGTAGTTTTTTTTGTTTAATCACTGAATATGTGATGATAGTTTTTTCATGCTGCATACCAACTCACTCCCACCAGCAGGAACACGGTGGCCTCAAACTTTGCTGGTGTCAACTAGTGCCACGTGCGATAAGTTACCCTCACATTTGTTTTAATTATGAACATTTTCTATTGACCCCATTCTATGGATCACCCTTTTAATTATCTCCTTATTGATCTGTGCTGTAAGCCCACATGCAGGACACAGAACAAGATCTTTCTCTGGTGCTGGTGGGGCTTCAGCTGGAGGCTTCCATTGCAGATGTAGAGCAATCACACGCATGCATAAATCACTAAAAACACACACATGCATACAGAGTTAGTGGTTACTCAGCATTTTCACTTGCTATGAGCCTGTAGCTGAAGTTAACTATATGGTGTTTTCCTGCCACTCATGCATAAACTCAGCAAAAACTGTGTGCTCATTCTCATGGGAGTTCTAGTTTCATAGTTTCACGAGTGCAGTGGGTTATTATTTTGTTTTTTGAACAAACTACTATATAGAATATATCAACTGCCAAAGGGATTAAGAGTTACTGAGCTGCAAGCCATGTCTGATTTCTACTGGCATTGGGCTGGTCAAACCTTGTATGCAGTTAAAAAAGGGTGGACAACTATTGTTTTTCATACAGCTTATCAAGGCACCGATAGCCTCACTGTCCCGTAGTGATGCTGTCTCTGTGACTTTTGGAAAGAAAAAAAGAAATCCTTAAAAAATGTCACTCTTAATTTTTAACAGGATGGACCATGGAGACCGAGGGTTGGGAGTCTCCCACCTTCGCTACGAGGATGAAGAGGGTGAGTGTGTCATTCATAATCATAACCATAACTTGGGCAGTTCAGCAGCTGGTCCATGCAAGCCACATTGCAACCCACCCCCACTAGGCCTGGGAATCATCAATGATTTGAAGAGACAGTAAATATGCTTTAAAAGGAAAAGAGATTTTTAATAAACCCAGATTCAGAACCCAACTGAAGGAACAATGTATCTCTGTAAAAGGAATTAGTTTGTGGAACAGTCTGGACACAAAATTCAAAGAAGCCAAATCAAGCAATATTTTTAAAACGCTCAAAAAAGTCAATATGTAAAAAAAAAAACCCCACAATAACTGCTAAGGGCTTTCTATTTGGTTGTGATGTATTAAAATGGATCGTCACCTTATCGTGGTGGGGGGGTTTGCGTGCCCCAGTGATCCCAGGAGCTATGTTGTCCGGGGCAATTTGCCTCTGATAGGGTCTCCCAAGACAAACTGGTCCTGGGTGAAGGGCCAGACTAAGAACGATCCAACAGACTCTCATGATAAATTGTATATCAAGGATTCAGTGTACCCCGCCCGGTATGGGGTTACCGGGGCCCCACCCTGGAGCCAGGCCTGGGGGAGGGGCTCGAAGGCTAGCGTCTGGTGGCCAGGTTTCCACCCATGGGACCCGGCCGGGCTCAGCCCGAAGGAGTTACATGGGTCCGCCCTCCAGTAGGTTCACCACCTGCAGGAGGGATCATGGAAGTCCGGTGCTATGTGGATTAGGTGGCAGTCAAAGGCGGAGACCTTGGCGGACTGATCCCAAGCTTTCTAAACTGGCTTTTGGTACGTGGAATGTCACCTCTCTGGTGGGGAAGGAGCCTGAGCTGGTGTACGAGATTGAGCGATACCGGCTAGATATAGTCGGCCTCACCTCAACACACAGCTCCGGTTCCGGAACCAGTCTCCTGGAGAGGGGCTGGAGCTTGGCCTTTTCTGGAGTTGCCCCGGGCGAGAGGCGACGAGCAGGGGTAGGCATTCTTGTATCGCCCCACCTTGCTGCCTCTATATTGGAGTTTTCCCCGGTGGACGAAAGGGTTGCTTCCCTGCGCCTTCGGGTTGGGAAACGGGTCCTGACCATCATTTGTGCCTATGCACCAAATGATGTTTCAGAGTACCCACCCTTTTTGGAGTCTGTGACTGGGGTGCTGGAGGGTGCTCCTCCTGGAGACTCCATTGTCCTACTGGGGGACTTCAATGCGCACGTGGGCAACGACAGTGAAACCTGGAGGGGGGTGATTGGGAGGAACGGCCTGCCCGATCTGAACCCGAGTGGTGTTCAGTTATTGGACTTCTGTGCTAACCACAGTCTGTCCATAACGAACACCATGTTCAAGCATAAGGGTGTCCATATGTGCACCTGGCACCAGGACACCCTAGGCCGCAGGTCGATGATCGATTTTGTTATCGTATCATCAGACCTGTGACCGTATGTCTTGGACACCCGAGTAAAGAGAGGTGCAGAGCTGTCAACTGATCACCACCTGGTGGTGAGTTGGATCCGATGGCAGGGGAGGAAGCCATTCAGACCTGGTAGACCCAAACGTATAGTGAGGGTGTGCTGGGAGCGTCTGGCTGAGGCCCCTGTCCGGGAGGTCTTCAACTCCCACCTCCGGAAGAACTTCAACCACATTCCGAGGGAGTCTGGAGACATGGAGTCTGAATGGGCCATGTTCTCCACCTCTGTTGTTGAAGCGGCGGCCCAGAGCTGCGGCCGCAAGGTGGTCGGTGCATCTCGTGGTGGCAACCCCCGAACCAAGTGGTGGACACCAGTGGTGAGGGGGGCCATTAAGCTGAAGAAGGAGTCCTATCAAGCTTGGTTGGCTTGTGGGACTCCCGAAGCAGCTGAGGTGTACCGGCAGGCCAAGCGGAGTGAAGCTCGGGTGGTTGCTGAAGCAAAAACCCGGGTATGGGAGGAGTTTGGTGAGGCCATGGAACAAGACTTTCGGTCGGCTTCAAAGAGATTCTGGCAAACTGTTCGGCGGCTCAGGAGGGGAAAGCAGCTCCCCGTCCACACTGTGTATGGTGCGGATGGGACACTGTTGACTTCAACTGGGGATATCGTCGGGCGGTGGAAGGAATACTTCGAGGATCTCCTCAATCCCACTGATACGCCTTCCACAGAGGAAGCAGGGTTTGGGGACAAGGGGGATGACTCGCCTATCACAGGGGCTGAGGTCGCCAAGGTGGTTAAAAATCTCCTTGGTGGCCGGGCCCCGGGGGTGGACGAGATTCGCCCCGAGTACCTCAAGGCCCTGGATGTTGTTGGGTTGTCATGGTTGACACGCCTCTGCAACATTGCGTGGAGGTCGGGGGCAGTGCCTTTGGCATGGCAAACCGGGGTGGTGGTTCCTCTCTTCAAAAAAGGGGACCGGAGGGTGTGCTCCAACTTTAGAGGGATCACACTCCTCAGCCTCCCTGGGAAGGTCTATGCCAAGGTACTGGAGAGGAGAGTCCGGCCGTTGGTCGAACCTCGGATTCAGGAGGAGCAATGTGGTTTTCGTCCTGGCCGTGGCACATCGGACCAGCTCTTTACCCTCTCGAGAATTCTTGAGGGTTCGTGGGAGTTTGCCCAACCAGTTTACATGTGTTTTGTGGACTTGGAGAAGGCATTTGACCGCGTCCCTCGTGGATTTTTGTGGGGGGTGCTTCGGGAGTATGGGGTATCGGGCTTGTTGTTACGAGCTATTCGGTCTCTGTACGACCGTTGTGAGAGTTTAGTTCGTATTGCCAACACTCGGTCTGAGCCATTCCCAGTGAGAGTTGGACTCCGCCAGGGCTGCCCTTTGTCACCGGTCCTGTTCATAATTTTTATGGACAGGATTTCTAGGCGCAGCCAGGGAATGGAGGGTGTCATGCTTGGTGACCACAGGATCTCATCTCTGTTGTTTGCAGATGATGTTGTCCTGTTGGCTTCATCCAGCAATGACCTACAGCTCTTGCTGGGATGGTTTGCCGCTGAGTGTGAAGCGGCTGGGATGAGAATCAGCACCTCCAAGTCCGAGTCCATGGTCCTCAGCCGGAAAAAGGTGGATTGTCCTCTCCGGGTTGGGGACAGGCTCCTGCCCCAAGTGGAGGAGTTTAAGTATCTTGGGGTCTTGTTCACGAGTGAGGGGAAAATGGAGCGAGAGATCGACAGACGGATTGGAGCAGCATCTGCAGTGATGCGGACGTTGTACCGGTCTGTTGTGGTGAAGAGGGAGCTTAGTTCTAAGGCAAAGCTGTCGATTTACCAGTCAATCTACGTTCCTACTCTCACCTATGGTCACGAGCTTTGGGTAATGACCGAAAGAATGAGATCACGGATACAAGCGGCTGAAATGAGCTTTCTCCGTAGGATTGCTGGACTCACCCTCAGAGATAGGGTGAGGAGCTCAGTCATCCGGGAGAGGCTCAGAGTAGAACCGCTGCTCCTCCACATTGAAAGGAGTCAGTTGAGGTGGTATGGGCATCTGATTAGGATGCCTCCTGGACGTCTCCCACTTGAGGTGTTTCAGGCACGTCCCACTGGGAGGAGACCCCGGAGCAGACCCAGGACTCGGTGGAGAGACTATGTCTCCCAGCTAGTCTGGGAACGCCTTGGTATCCCCTCTGAAGAGCTGGAGCAGGTGGCTGGGGAGAGGGAAGTCTGGGCTTCTCTGCTTGAACTGCTGCCTCCGCGACCCGGACCTCCGGAAAAGCGGTAGAAGATGGATGGATGGATGGTATTAAAATGAGGTGTGCCTTGGCAGGGAGTTGTGAGAGGCTATACCAACCTTATTTTATATTATATTTTTAATATTTCTTTTGTTTATATGTTTTTGTAAATAGGATCATGTAAAAAAGGGGCAGTTTATATAAGATTTTTCTTTCTTCTTTGTCAGAATAGTATACACATATGGCAAATCCATAGATACAGTCGTGAAAAATTTGGACAACCCTTTAAATATTCAGTTCTTTCTTAAGAAATGTTCACGTATCTATGTCTGACCTTGTTTTTGTTTTTATTTGCATTTTTAAAAGTTTATTTTAGCCATTGTAAGTGGGAATGAATGTGGGGGTGTCCTAAAAAAGATGGGGGATGTCCTAATTTATTCCTCACTATTTGTTTAGAATTACATTTTACAGAAAATTTGAAAAAAGTCTTTAATTCATTTTTAATTGTTTAGTTGTATTACATGAATTTCCTACTATTTTTAGCACTGATATTAAATATCCATATGTCTAAATATGTTAAAAAAAAACACACACACACAGGCTTATACAGGGTGTTCTAATTTTTTCACATGACTGTATATCCATCGGTTTAGCCTACTTTGTCAGAATAGCCTTCCTATGTATGATATGATGTTCCAGTAGGTACATTTAAGCTAAGACGAAAGAATACTAGTTTTTGTTTTTTTCCCCTTGTCCTGTCAGGCAGCTAGGTGAGCAGAACAGAAATCTGCTACCCTTATTGTGCCAAAACAGATTTACTTTGCCAAAAGGAGCTTTATACAGTACACACACACACACACACACACACACACATTTATATATATATATATATATATGTATATATATATATACATATACTACCGTTCAAAAGTTTGGGGTCACCCAGACAATTATTTTGTGTTTTCCATGAAAAGTCACACTTATTTACCACCATGAGTTGTAAACTGAATAGAAAATATAGTCAAGACATTGACAAGGTTAGAAATAATGATTTGTATTTGAAATAATAATTTTTTCCTTCAAACTTTGCTTTCGTCAAAGAATCCTCCATTTGCAGCAATTACAGCATTGCAGACCTAACATGATTGCACAAGGGTTTTCTAATCATCCATTAGCCTTCTGACACAGTGAGCAAACACATTGTACCATTAGAACACTGGAGTGATAGTTGATGGAAATGGGCCTCTATACACCTATGTAGATATTGCACCAAAAACCAGACATTTGCAGCTAGAATAGTCATTTACCACATTAGCAATGTATAGAGTGTATTTCTGATGAGTTTAAAGTTATCTTCATTGAAAAAAAGTCTTTTCTTTCAAAAATAAGGAAATTTCTAAGTGACCCCAAACTTTTGAACGGTAGTATATATATATATATATATATATATACAGTATATATATATATATATATATATATATATATATATATATATATATATATATATATATATATATATATATACAGTATATGTACTGTATATTGTTGTAAACTCCTCTTGTAATTACTTTTAATACTTTATTTAAATTATTTTACCCATGAAGGACCCGACAAGATGGGGAATGGGGAAAGGAGGTGTGGGAAAAGGGAGAGGAACAGACAAAAAAGACAAACAAACCAACAACTAAAAAAAGCAGAAGATAGACTGCTTCTTCCACCGAAGAGGTCTCAACATGAGTCTGGTATCTGCACCTGTTAAAGGGGAGACATTTGTGTGTGTGCATCCGTGTGCGTGTATATGAGAGTGCACGCAAAATAAGTGTGTGCATGTGAGTGGTTTGTCAGGAAACATACGAAGAGGTTGGCCGATCGTAGCAACTCCCCCTTCCCGCCAGAAACCCTGAGCAGGTACGGCGACGCCACCAACCCCCACAGGGCACAAATGTCCGAGGACAACAAGCCCCAGGAAAGCCAGGCATCCACCCCAGGAGGGACGGCCAAGGGATGGCCAAGGGAAGCCAAGCGGCCAGCGCGGCGAGCCCAGGGGTGTGGGCCCACCAACCCCCCCTCTTCCCCGCAGCAGGGCCAACGCCAGTCCCCAGGCATCAGGCGCTGGGAGGCCAGCGGCCCCACCCCCCGGGCCAGAGACCGGCCTGCATTCCCGGCGCGAGCCCCCCTCCCCCTGCCCGGCGCCACCGCCGCACACCCCAGGGACCCCCACGCCCAATAAAGGTCCCCCTGCCATCCAGGAGAGCCCACATAGCCAAGAGGCACTACCCCCTCAATCCAGCACCTCTCAACTAGCAGACACACCCATTCCCACACAGTCACACCCTCATGCTTTCATACACACCCACACGCACTCACTCACTCTCGCTCACCCTCTCCCCCACACAATCCCACACTTGCACTCCCGGAGCCACCCACTCTCTCTCACTCCTGTACTCGCTCAATCTCGCTCCCACTCGTCCCCAGGGTCACCCACATGCACTCATATTCACCCATACATGCACTTTCACTCATGCTCCGACCTACTCACATCCATTCATGCTCTCCCACACACACTCACCCACCCTCATTCACCCTTATTACTTAGGACGACCGCGATGCAGATGCAGCGAGCATGAACGCTCACCAGCGCGCAGCAGTGGCCAGGAAGACCACCGGCGCAGGCCAGCAGCCCCCCCCCCCCCCGCCGACCTATCCCAAGTGCGGCTGCGGCCACAAAAGCAGACCACCACCCCCCAGCACCCACCTGAGCGACTGATCAGTGGACCACCGCAGGCGCTCCGAGATGCCACCCAACACGCAAAGCACCACAAAAAACTGACCCACCATCACCATCTCCACTCATCACTATCTCACTCTCGCTTACTCTCTTGTTCAGCCACCCTCTCACTCCCTTGCTCGCATCTATTCATTCGGCAGCACCCAGGGATTTTGACAACATGACGGGTCCCAGGCCCCCACCAGGCCCCCTAAATACTAGTTTAATACAGTGGTATGATGTTCTGATAGGTTACTTTACAATGACAGAATGGCATACCTGTAGTTTACGACAGTGGTAGAACTAAACAAGACAATCATACATTCACATACAAAAAAACTTAGATGTCTATAAAAAAAATGATCTATATACCATTCACTTTCTCCAGTACAACAGCATTGTTTTAACGATCTATATTCCACTTATTTTCTCCAGTAAAACAATGTTTGTTTGTTTTTTACATTTTTTAAAGTTTAAGTTAACTGCACCCTAACTACAGTTATATGTAACAGATCTACTGCAACAACAGAACTAACAATATGCAACTCTATATAGTTATAACATTACCTAATTGCTTATCTTTGTCAGCTGTATGAAGTCTCTGGCAGTATGGTGAAATTATGGACTTTCATTCAGTACAGCGTATTTCTGTTGCGCACATGTCTGTGCCTGCGCAGTAACCCAGGTATGCTGTTCTGATAGGTATGCCAAAATGTCAGAACACTGGCTATACAAAACAGAAGAAAAGCAAGAGCCATGCATGTTAGCAACAACAAAGGTGACTGCACGCAGGTGTGAAGAGGAGCTCCTGTGTTTACCACAGTGCATCTGGAAAGTATTCACAGTGCTTGACTTTTTCCACATTTTGTTATGTTACAGCCTTATTCCAAAATGGATACAATTAATTTTTCCTCAAAATTCTACACACAACACCCCATAATGACAGCATGAAAAAAGTTTTTAGGAGATTTTTGCAAACTTTTTAAAATTAGAAAAACTAACAAATCACATGTACGTACATAAGTATTCACATCCTTTGCCTAATACTTTGTTGATGCATCTTTGGCAGCAATTACAGCCTCAAGTCTTTTTGAATATGATGCCACAAGCTTGGCGCACCCCTCTTAGAGCAGTTTTGCCCATTCTTCTTTGCAGCACCTCTCAAGCTCCATCAGGTTGGATGGGATCTCTCCAGAGATGTTCAATTGGATCCAAGTCTGGGCTCTGGCTGGGCCACTCAAGGACATTCACAGAGTTGTCCTGAAGCCACTCCTTTGATATCTTGGCTGTGTGCTTAGGGTCATTGTCCTGCTGAAAGATGAACCGTCACCCCAGTCTGAGGTCAAGAGTGCTCTGGAGCAGGTTTTAATCCAGGATGTCTCTGTACATTTCTGCATTCATCTTTCCCTCTATCTTTCCCTCTATCCTGACTAATCTACCAGTTCCTGCCATTGAAAAACATCCCCACACCATGACGCTGCCACCACCATGTTTCACTGTAGGGATGGTATTGGCCTGGTGATAAGCAGTGCCTGGTTTCCTTCAAACATGACACCTGGCATTCACGCCAAAGAGTTCAATCTTTCTCTTATCAGACCAGAGAATTTTGTTTCTCATGGTCTGAGAATCCTTCAGGGGCCTTTTGGCAAACTCCAGGCGGGCTGCCATGTGCCTTTTACTAAGGAGTGGCTTCTGTCTGGCCACGCTACCATACAGGCCTGATTGGTGGATTGCTGCAGAGACGGTTGTCCTTCTGGAAGGTTCTCCTCTCTCCACAGAGGAACGCTGGAGATCTGACAGCATGACCATCGGGTTCTTGGTCATCTCCCTACCTAAGGCCCTTCTCCCCCGATCGCTCAGTTTAGACGGCCGGCCAGCACTAGGAAGAGTCCTGGTGGTTCCGAACTTCTTCCATTTATGGATGATGGAGGCCACTGTGCTTACTGAAACCTTCAAAGCAGCAGAAATTTTTCCGTACCCTTCCCCAGATTTGTGCCTCGAGACAATCCTGTTTTGAGGCACATATTGTCTCAGACAATTCCTTTGACTTCATACTTGGTTTGTGCTCTGACATGTACTCTCAACTGTGGGACCTTATGTACAGTGGATATAAAAAGTCTACACACCCCTGGTCAAATGCCAGGTTTTTGTGATGTGAAAAAATGAGACCATGATAAATCATTTCAAAACTTTTTCCACCTATAACCTGTACAACCTATAACCTATAACCTATAACCTGATGTATAACCTGTACAATCCAACTGAAAAACAAACTGAAATCTTTTAAGCGGAAAAATAAAAAATAAAAAACTTAAAATAACCTGGTTGCATAAATATGCACACCCTTAAACTAATACAGCACCTATGGCTGTTATTATAGCACTCAATCTTTTTAGGTAGGAGTTTATCAGCGTGGCACATCTTGATGTGGCAATATTTGCCTACTCTTTTTTGCAAATATGCTCCAAATCTCCCCTCATGGATCGTCACCTTATCGTGGTGGGGCGTTTGCGTGCCCCAGTGATCCCAGGAGCTATGTTGTCCGGGGCAATTTTCCTCTGATAGGGTCACCCAAGACAAACTGGTCCTGGGTGAAGGGCCAGACTAAGAACGAGCCAACAGACTCTCATGATAAATTCTATATCAAGGATTCAGTGTACTCCGCCCAGTATGGGGTTACCGGGGCCCCACCCTGGAGCCAGGCCTGAGGGAGGGGCTCAATGGCTAGCATCTGGTGGCCAGGTTTCCACCCATGGGACCCGGCTGGGCTCAGCCCGAAGGAGTTACATGGGTCCGCCCTCCAGTGGGCTCACCACCTGCAGGAGGGATCATGGGGGTCTGGTGCTATGTGGATTAGGTGGCGGTCAAAGGCGGAGACCTTGGCGGACTGACCATCATTTGTGCCTATGCACCAAATGATGTTTCAGAGTACCCACCCTTTTTGGAGTCTCTGACTGGGTTGCTGGAGGGTGCTCCTCTTGGAGACTCCATTGTCCTACTGGGGGACTTCAATGCGCACGTGGGCAACGACAGTGAAACCTGAAAGGGGGTGACTGGGAGGAACGGCCTGCCCGATCTGAACCCGAGTGGTGTTCAGTTATTGGACTTCTGTGCTAACCACAGTTTGTCCATAATAAACACCATGTTCAAGCATAAGGGTGTCCATATGTGCACCAGGCACCAGGACACCCTAGGTCGCAGGTCGAGGATCGATTTTGTTATCGTGTCATCAGACCTGCGACCATATGTCTTGGACACTCGGGTAAAGAGAGGTGCAGAGCTGTCAATTGATCACCACCTGGTGGTGAGTTGGATCCGAAGGCAGGGGAGGATACCATTCAGACCTGGTAGACCCAAATGTATAGTGAGGGTGTGCTGGGAACGTCTGGCTGAGGCCCTTGTCCAGGAGGTCTTCAACTCCCACCTCCGGAAGAACTTTAACCACATTCTGAGGGAGTCTGGAGACATGGAGTCTGAATGGGCCATGTTCTCCACCTCTATTGTTGAAGCAGCAGCCCAGAGATGCAGCCGCAAAGTGGTCGGTACATCTCGTGGTGGCAACCCCCGAACCAAGTGGTGGACACCAGTGGTGAGGGGGGCCATTAAGCTGAAGAAGGAGTCCTATCAGGCTTGGTTGGCTTGTGGGACTCCCGAAGCAGCTGAGGTGTACCAGCAGGCCAAGTGCAGTGCAGCTCGGGTGGTTGCTGAAGCAAAAACCCGGGTGTGGGAGGAGTTCGGTGAGGCCATGGAACAAGACTTTCGGTCGGCCTCGAAGAGATTCTGGCAAACTGTCTGGCGGCTCAGGAGGGGGAAGCAGCTCCCTGTCCACACTGTGTATGGTGCGGATGGGGTGCTGTTGACTTCAACTGAGGATATCATCGGGCGGTGGAAGGAATACTTTGAGGATCTCCTCAATCCCACTGATACGCCTTCCACAGAGGAAGCAGGGCTTGTGGACGAGGGGGATGACTCGCCTATCACAGGGGCTGAGGTCGCCAAGGTGGTTAAAAATCTCCTTGGTGGCCGGGCCCCGGGGGTGGACGAGATTCGCCCTGAGTACCTCAAGGCCCTGGATGTTGTTGGGCTGTCATGGTTGACACGCCTCTGCAACATTGCGTGGAGGTCGGGAGCAGTGCCTTTGGCATGGCAAACCGGGGTGGTGGTTCCTCTCTTCAAAAAAGGGGACCGGAGGGTGTGCTCCAACTTTAGAGGGATCACACTCCTCAGCCTCCCTGGGAAGGTATATGCCAAGGTACTGGAGAGGAGAGTCTGGCTGTTGGTCGAACCTCGGATTCAGGAGGAGCATTGTGGTTTTCATCCTGGCCGTGGCACATCGGACCAGCTCTTTACTCTCTCGAGAATTCTCGAGGGTTCGTGGGAGTTTGCCCAACCAGTTTACATGTGTTTTGTGGACTTGGAGAAGGCATTCAACCACGTCCCTCGTGGTTTTTTGTGGGGGGTGCTTCAGGAGTATGGGGTATCGGGCTTGTTGTTACGAGCTATTCGGTCTCTGTACGACCATTGTGAGAGTTTGGTTCGTATTGCCAACACTGGGTCGGACTCATTCCCAGTGAGAGCTGGACTCCGCCAGGGCTGCCCTTTGTCACCGATCCTATTCATAATTTTTATGGACAGGATTTCTAGGCGCAGCCAGGGAATGGAGAGTGTCATGCTTGGTGACCACAGGATCTCATCTCTGTTGTTTGCAGATGATGTTGTCCTGTTGGCGTCATCCAGCAATGACTTACAGTTCTTGCTGGGATGGTTTGGCGCTGAGTGTGAAGCGGTTGGGATGAGAATCAGCACCTCCAAGTCCGAGTCCATGGTCCTCAGCCGGAAAAAGGTGGATTGTCCTCTCTGGGTTGGGGACAGGCTCTTGCCCCAAGTGGAGGAGTTTAAGTATCTTGGGGTCTTATTCACGAGTGAGGGGAGAATGGAGCGAGAGATTGGCAGACGGATTGGAGCAGCATCTGCAGTGATGCGGATGTTGTACCGGTCCATTGTGGTGAAGAGGGAGCTGAGTTCTAAGGCAAAGCTGTCAAGTTACCAGTCAATCTATGTTCCTACTCTCACCTATGGTCACGAGCTTTGGGTAATGACCGAAAGAACGAGATCGTGGATACAAGCGGCTGAAATGAGCTTTCTCCGTAGGATTGCTGGACTCACCCTCAGAGATAGGGTGAGGAGCTCAGTCACCGGGAGAGGCTCAGAGTAGAACCGCTGCTCCTCCACATTGAAAGGAGTCAGTTGAGGTGGTATGGGCATCTGATTAGGATGCCTCCTGGATGCCTCCCACTTGAAGTGTTTCAGGCACATCCCACTGGAAGGAGACCCTGGGGCAGACCCAGGACTTGGTGGAGAGACTATGTCTCCCAGCTGGTCTGGGAACGCCTTGGTATCCTCTCTGAAGAGCTGGAGCAGGTGGCTGGGGAGAGGGAGGTCTGGGCTTCTCTGCTTGAGCTGCTGCCTCCGTGACCCGGACCTCCGGAAAAGCAGTAGAAGATGGATGGATGGATGCTCCAAATCTGTCAGAGTGCAAGGGCATCTCCTGTCCACAGCCCCAGTTCAGATCACCCCACAGATGCTCGATCAGATTCAGGTCTGGACTCTGGCTGGGCCATTCCAAAACCTTAATCTTCTTCTGGTGAAGTCATTCTTTTGTCGATTTGGATGTGTACTTTGGGTTATTGCCCTGCTGAAAACTGAAGTTCCTCTTCATCTTCAGCTTTCTAGCAGAAGCCTGAAGGTTTTGTGCCAACACTGACTGGTATTTGGAACTGTTCAGAATTCCCTCCACCTTGACTAAGGCCCCAGATCCAGCTGAAGAAAAACAGCACCAAAGCATGATGCTGTCACCACCATGCTTCACTGTAGGTATGGTGTTCTTTTGGTGATGAGCAGTATTGTGTTTCAGCCAAATATACCTTTTGGAATTATGGCCAAAAAGTTCAACCTTGGTTTCATCGGACCATAACACATTTTCCCACATGCGCTTGGGAGAAAAGCACATTTGCTTGGATGTTTTTCTTCATAAGATAAGGCTTCCATCTTGCCACCCTACCCCATAGCCCAGACATATGAAGAAGATGGGAGATTGCTGTCACATGTACTAAACAGCCAGTACTTGCCAGAAATTCCTGCAGCTCCTTCAATGTTGCTGTCGGCCTCTTGGCCTCCCTGACCAGTCTAGTCTTTTCATCAATTTTGGAGGGACTTCCAGTTCTTGGTAATGTCACCGTTGTGCCATATTTTCTCCACTTGATGATGACTCTTCATTGTGTTCCATGGTATATTTAATGCCTTGGAAATTATTTTGTACCCCTCTCCTGACTGACACCTTTAAACAATGAGATCCTGCCGATGCTTTGGAAGCTCTCTGTAGACCATGGCTTATGCTGTAAGATGTGACTACAAAAATGTCAGGAAAAGCCTACTAGAACAGCTGAACTTTATTTGGGGTTAATCAGAGGCACTTTAAATGGTAGCAGGTGTGTGCTGACTCCCATTTAACATTAGTTTGAATGTGACTGGTTAATTCTGAATACAGTCACATCCCCAGTTATAACAGGGTGTGCATATTTATGCAACCAGGCTATTTTAAGTTTTTTTTTTTATTATTTTCCCCTTGAAAGATTTCAGTTTGTTTTTCAATTGGGTTGTACAGGTTATAGGTCACATTAATGGTGGAAAAAGTTTTTAAATGATTTATCTTGGTCTCATTTTTTTACATCACAAAAACCTGGCATCTGAAAAGGGGTGTGTAGACTTTTTATATCCACTGTAGACAGGTGTGTGCTTTCCAAATCATGTCCAGTCAACTGAATTTACCACAGGTGGACTCCAGTCAAGCTGTAGAAACATCTCAAAGATGATCAGTGGAAACAGGGTGCACCTGAGCTCAAGTTTGAGCTTCATGGCAAAGGCTGTGAATACTTATGTACAGTACATGTGATTTCGTTTTTTATTTTTAATAAATTTACAAAAATCTCAAAAAAAAACTTTTTTCACATTGTCATTATGGAGTATTGTGTGTAGAATTTTGAGGAAAAAAATGAATTGAATCTATTTTGGAATAAGTCTGCAGCATAACAAAATGTGGAAAAAGTGAAGCGCTGTGAATACTTTCCAGATGCAGTGTACCTTTGGTGGAAGAAGAAGTTAAAAAAGAAAGAGGGAATGGTGTAACAGTATGCTTCTGCTTCTGTGTCTTCAATATTCATTTTCCTCTTCGTCTTCTTTGTGTACTTTTGACTTTGCATGCTGTGTTGGTAGCACCACCTCATGAATGGGAGGTTGGCTCTTGCACATGTGTAGTCAACACGCACTGGCAATGCGGTCACAAAATTTGGGCTGCACGCACTAAGCCATGGAGGGGCACTGCAGAACCTAGCGGACTGGAGACAACATCATTTTTGTCACACAAGCCTCACGCTCAAGCAGACGCACAATGTGGAGGTTAGGGGTGGGAATTGCGAGGGACCTCACGATTCGATTCTGATCATGATACTTGGGTCATGATACGATCCTATTATGATTCAATGATGATCACAATATCACAATATCAAGTATCACAATCCCATATATTTCAAATTTTTTCAGCTTACTCAACCTCAAATCATGTCCCAAAGTAAAACTGTTGATATCTCTTTCATATAATAAAGTATTCTCTGGGGTTCATTTTCTACGGAGACAAGTCTCTGCATGCAGGGAGGGCAGAGGTCAGTGCTGTTTGGAATCAACTCCCACTCCAAATACATTTAGCTGACTGTGGACTCTTTTAAAAAGCACCTCAAAACTTTTTTGTTTAACGAGGATTTCTGATGAGTTTCATCTGCTTTTTAATGGTAAGTCTGATATTTTTAAATTATTTTAATTCTGTGTTTTAACTTTTTTTTGGTATTTTTTACATTTATTTTTATCTATCAACTTCCTTTTATTCCATTTTATTGTACAGCGCTCTGTGACTATATGTATGTGAAAAGTGCTTCACAAATAAACTTTACTTACTTGGCGCTTGGAGAAAAAGCTCCATGCTGGTGTCTCTTTAGCTTAGCCGTTGCTAATGCTGCTCCGAGATGTGTACTAGCCCGCCGTGTTTTTTCTTTTTTCTTTTTTTGTGCAGTGCTTCTTGCGGGTTTCTTTTCTTCCATCTTTGTTATAAAATCTAAAAAATGCCCAACATTTGAGCTAACTGCTTCCAACTTTCAAAGCTGGCTGCAAATCTCAGAGACAAGATATGACTTTGCACCATCTAGTGGACTGAAAACTGATAACCCAAAAGCATATGAGTGTGCATTTTTTTAAAATAAAAGATCATGCCGTGCGTCTATGGATCGGTGCACTGTTGCCAGTGCCAAGTATCGTGATCCATCACTGAATCAATCTTTTTCCCACCCCTAGTGGAGGTCGAGCATAAACCCAGTTTTACAGCCTCTGCAACTGCCTCAAACACAGTTGACAACAACCACCCCTAATCTCAGTCATATACCCCCATTTTTCATAGCATCTGTTCAAGGCAGATCTTCTGGCATGTAGAGGATACCCAAAGCTCGATTCTCTTCTTATTTAGCCGTACAGCATATTTATTGATGAACATAACATGGAGTGGAACAGTCAAGTCTCCACTGTAGGTCAACACAACACAGAGCCTGTAATGGCTGTAATGGAATAAAAATGCACTCTAGTGTTTGCGCAGACTCAGATAGGGCAGAAAACCCGGGAACATGAGTACCTGATGACATCACATCCTGACGCACTATCACCATGACAACAGTAACACAATGAGTAAGAATTCAAAATGAAACAACTCTCAACAGTGTCAAATGACAAATTAAAATACTGAGCCTGAAAGGGACCTCTGAACATACATCTGCATAAGAGAAACTACATACGGGGTCAGAACCCATCTTTTAAAAAAAACAAAACTAAGGGGTATTCTTGGTAATCCTTTTGGCAAAATGCTGCACACAATAATGGGACCATTCAGGACTTAATGTCTTATCGCAGGCAGCCACCAGGGGGCAATCAAGATGTGTAGCCTTCAACTTTTGGTGAGCTCTCCTGTTGTTCATCTTGATATAAAGTCTATGATGGCAACATTTATTCAGAGGGACTTCTGTTTTAATTTAAAGCTATGTTTCTAATTTCTCCAGAGAGTGTCTTGATGGCTCCTGTTAATGTGCTGCAAATGAGCAGTGAAATTTGTCATGACTTTACTTGTATTTTGGGGGAATTGGGGAATTAAATATATATGCATGCTCGGCTGCCTTCACGCTCAGAAGACCTCTTTCAATATTGGCTTGCGTCTCCCTACAGCTGAGTATTTCCCCTCGGAGGTGTGTGTCCAATTAGCTTTACAACAGTATCTTAATTGCTGGCAGCTGATCAAATTCAAATCATCCAGATTTGTGCTGCAAAACAGAGGTTGAGATTTAATGATTCTAAAGAAGCTTTGGTTTGCTTTTATTCAGTGCCAATGGAGAATGACACTGTTGTTAATAAACAGACATGAGGGGTGGAACATAATTTATTCAGGGTTTGTTAAAGTGGTTAAACATTCATGAATATACTCCTCTGTGAATGAAAAATTAATGAAAAAGCTCATTAGATAATCTACTAGTGTTACTGACTGTCAGTCACCCATATTTGACCAGTTGTTGACTATGATTTTCATAATATTTGGTAGTAAAATTGCTTGCTTACTCTTGCAGTAAATCGCCCACTAAAATGAAGATTTCTTTTTCCACTGAATCCAACTATTTGCATGGGATGACCGCTGCCATTTGTTGCATGCTCACTGAACAACTGTGACCATATGTCCACAGACCATCAGTCCATCTACATTGGCGTCCCAGTTCCTCAGAGATACAGACGCAAACGCAGACGGAGGCGTTCCAGTCGAGAGGCTGGTGACATGGGCAGGGACAGACACTACAGCCACCACAGACACCACAATCATGACCGGAACCGAGAAATAGACGTGGAGGAAGGCCACATGGGTTCAACTGAGCAGAGCCTCCAAGACATCAACTCCACCAGTAAGTGCAAAATAAAAGCTTCAAGTGTTTTAACCTACATCAACTTGACCTAATGTACTTGAACTTTTTACAACCCCAATTCCACTGAATTGGGGACGTTGTGTAAAACATAAATAAAACCAAAATACAATGATGTAAAAATCATTTTCAACCGACAGTGGATATAAAAAGTCTACAAACCCCTGTTCAAATGCCAGGTTTTTGTGATGTAAAAAAATGAGACCAAGATAAATGATTTCAAAACTTTTTCCATTATTAATGTGACCTATAACCTGTACAACGCAACTGAAAAATGAACTGAAATCTTTCAAGGGGAAAAATAAAAAATAAAAAACTTAACCTGGTTACATAAATATGCACACCTTGACACTAATAGCTCTAGTAGGTTCATTTTGTCTTCTTTTAATTATTTACCTTTTTGTTCTTATTAAAGACAAAAATAGAAAGGAGATATTTTTACCTTCTTTACATGTTTCAGCTGTTCACTGCAGCCTTCGTCAGAAGTGTCAGCTGATTGCTGCCAGGTGTCATTTTATCAGCTGACTTTCGTAGGCGGGACCAGCCCAGCAGACCTGTCAGACCCACCGAGCCGGTCCATTGCAGGGCCAACACAGAGAGACAGACAATCATTCACTCTCACATTCATACCTAAGGACAATTTAGAGTCCTCAGTTTTGATGCCAATTAACCTAACTTGCATGTTTTGGACATGGGCATTTCCACAATTAAATTGCCCCAACACCAGCATATAACCACCGTATCTGGTCGTGTTTTGTGGTAGTCGCCGAACGCACGGTGCCGGTCGCCATCCTTATTTCCGGGAATCATCGGGAGGAACTCAGGTTCCTAATTCTCCCAAATTCATCATCTCCGAAGATTCTAGGGTATCCTTGGCTCCAGAAGCACAGCCCCATTATAAACTGGGGTCAAAATTCCATCTCCTCCTGGAGCCCATTTTGTTGGGCTAATTGTCTCCGTTCAGCTGAATGTTCTCCATCTCGCCCTGTCTTCCTCCCTCCGGTCGAGCCGCCGGACCTCAGCCTCGTCCCCCGGGCATACCACGATTTGGGAGAGGTCTTCAGTAAGTCGAGAGTGCTGTCGCTTCCGCTTCACCGCTCTTATGACTGTGTTGTGGACCTCATCCCCGGGGCAAAGCTGCCGTCCAGCCGGCTCTACAGCATATCTGGTCCGGAGAGGGAGGCAATGGAGAATTATATTAAGGAGTCGCTGAACATCGGCCTTATTCAGCCATCTTCGGCCCCTCTCGGGGCTGGGTTCTTCTTTGTTGGAAAGAAGGATGGTTCGCTGCGCCCATGTATCGACTACCGGGAGCTCAACGCTGTTACAGTGAGGACAAATATCCCTTGCCCTTGATGAACTCTGCATTTGAACTCCTTCAGCGCTCACGGATATTCACCAAATTAGACACGCAATGCATACCATTTCATTCACGTTCGTGAGCGGGACGAGTGGAAGACGGCATTTAAGACCCATCAGGGGCAGTTTGAGCATTTGGTGACGCCGTTTGGACTCACCAACGCCCCCGCTGTCTTCCAACGGTTAATTAACGATGTCCTCCACAATATGCTCTACCAATTTGTGTTCATCTATTTGGATGACATTTTGATTTTCTCCTGCCCGCCAGAGGAACATGAAGTCCATGTAAGAGCAGTCCTACAATGGCTCTTGGAGAACCAGCTCTACGTTAAGGCCGAGAATTGTGAGTACTCCATAACATCTACCACCTTCTTGGGCTTCATAGTGGCTGAAAGGAGACTGATTGCCGACCCAGCCAAGGTGAGGGCAGTGCTCAACTGGCCAACTCCCCACTCCTGTAGGGAGCTTCAACGCTTCCTCGGGTTTGCAAACTTTTATTACTGGTTCATTCGGAACTATAGTGGGGTCGCACTGCCCTTGACGCAGCTGACCTCCGTTAAGGTCCCCTTTGGGTGGACCGAGGCAGCTGAACAGGCCTTTTCCAAACTGAAGGGCCTGTTCACTAACCTATCTTGGCTCAGGTCAACATGCAGCTCCAATTCATCCTTGAGGTGGACGCATCTGATTCGGGGGTGGGCGTTGTCCTCTCACAGCTTGCATCATCCGACCAGAAGCTCCACCCGTGCACGTATTTCTCTTGTTGGCTTACGCCGGCCTAGAGGAATTACGACATAGGGGACAGAGAGCTGCTCGCCATTAAGTTGGCGCTGGAGGAATGGAGGCATTGGTTAGAGGGGGCTATTCACCCCATTGTCGTGTGGACCGACCACAAAAACCTTGAGTATTTGCGGTCGGCCTGCCGATTCAATGCCAGGCAGGCTCGTTGGGCCTGTTTTTTCAGCGGTTCAATTTCACCATCGCTTACTGGCCTGACTCTCGGAACACCAAACCGGATGCGCTATTGCGCCAGTTCAATTCCAAGGAGATAGTGCCCCCTTCACACCCCCAACCCATTCTTTCCCCTTTATGCGTCCTCAGTGCCCTTACGTGGGATATCGAGCGGAGGGTCCATCAGGCCCAGTCTCGGAAGCCTGTGCCAGCAGGGTACCCCCGGAACCATCTGTACGTCGCCGCTGCCCTCCGCAGTGATGTCATCCAGTGGGGTCACAGCAGCCACTTCGCCTGTCATCCTGGGATCACCCGTACCTCGGACCTGATCCGGCAGGTGTTCTGGTGGCCCACACTGCAGCGGGACATACGGGAGTATGTGCGGGCCTGCCAGACCTGTGTCCAGGGCAAGTTGGACTCCTCCCTGCCAGCTGGACTACTCCATCCTTTGCCCATCCCCGGTCACCTGTGGTCCCACATCGCATTGGACTTTGTTACTGGACTTCCACCCTCCCACGGCAAAACAGTGATTCTGACCATCGTGGACTGCTTCTCCAAGGCTGTGCACCTGGTGGCTCTTCCTAAACTCCCCTCGGCCTTGGAGACAGCTTCCCTTCTCACTGATCATGTGATCCGCATCCATGTCCCTGTGGACATCGTGTGTGACTGGGGCCCACAGTTTACGTCGCAGGTTTGGAGGACCTTTTGCTGGACCCTGGGGACAACGGTGAGCCTCTCCTCTGGGAATCACCACCAGAGCAACAGGCAGGCAGAGCGCACCAACCAGTCCTTGGAGGCCACCCTGTGATGTGTAGCAGCCGAAAATCCATCCGCCTGGAGCACGCACCTGACCTGGGTGGAGTATTCCATGAACTCGGCCATCTCTACGGCAACTGGTCTCACCCCGTTTGAGGCGTCGCTACGATACACACCTCTACTACCTCTACTACCAATGGCCGAGAGGGAGGTCACGGTTCCCTCCGTGGGGGCTCATGCTTGCTGCTGCCGGCATCTCTGGAGATCCACGCGCGCCGCCCTCACCTGCTCTGTTGAGCGCAACCGGGCCACGGCTGATAAACGACGGGTGCCTGCCCCCAAGCACACCGTGGGGCAGCAGGTCTGGTTGGCAGCCAGTCAGTTTCCTTTGAAGACAACGTCAAAGAAGCTGTCTCCTCACTTCCTTGGGCCTTTTCCAGTCTCCAGAATCATCAATGATGCCTCGGTCCGGCTCAAGCTTCTACCAGCCCTGCAAGTGAACCCGACCTTCCACGTATCCCACATAAAGCCCCTCTCAGTCAGTCCCCTCTGCCCCCCCCCCAAGCTGTCTCCTCCTCCCAAGATAATCGATGGCCAACCTGCCCACACAGTTCACCGGATTCTGGATGTTCGCCGTCGAGGCCGGAGTCTCCAATATCTGGTTGATTGGGAGGGCTACAGACCTGAGGAACGTTCCTGGGTTCCCACGTCCCGGATCCTGGACAAAGAGATGCTCCGGTCCTATCACCGTGCCCATACCAACAAACCCCATGGACTGCCAGGAAGCACTCCTAGAAGAGGGGGCCCTGTCATGGGCAGTGAGAGCGCGCCCCCTCCTTCCCGTTCATCTCTCCTCAGCTCATCAGCACACCTGAGTGAGAGGACACACCTGTGCCCTCTCATCAGCCAGCGTTCTTAAAGAGGCATCCTTCAGTGATTCAACGCTGGCTTGTCTGGGTATACTGCCGTAAACACAGCGAATTGTGTTCACACTGGTGAAGAAATTATTAACCTGTGTGCTTTCTTTCCCTATTCAGATTGCTGCCATTGTGAGGGTGTGTCTTTGGGACTGCGCACGCTCTCCTGCCACATCTCCACTCACCAACAGCAAACCTCCACCCGGTCAGGCACTACCAGCTACATTTCCCACACCCTGCTGGTTCATCTATTCCCCGCTGGAGTCCTGCCGGTGCTCCCTCGGAGCCCACGTAAGTGGTAATTTGGCTTGACCATTTTCCCTTACTCCATTCTTCCTCTCACAGCGCTCGTCTTCTCTCCACAGGCTCCTTCCTCTGGCGAGTGACTGTTTCTGTAGCTGTGTGAAGATTTTTGCTATTTAATAAAGAACCTCAAACATGCACTATTGTTTGATTGTCCCTTTGTTGCGGCATCGTGCATGTGGGCTGATTTACTATTTCAGTCATGACACCAGTTCCAGCTGGAGAAAAACAGCATCAAAGCATGATGCTGCCACCACCATGCTTCAATGTAGGTATGGTGTTCTTTTGGTGATGAGCAGTGTTGTGTTTCAGCCAAATACAGCCGTGGACAAAATTGTTGGTACCCCTCTGTTAATGAAAGAAAAACCCACAATGGTCACAGAAATAACTTGAATCTGACAAAAGTGGTAATAAATAAAAATTCTATGACAATTAACCAGTGAAAATCAGACAGTGCTTTTGGATTGTGGTTCAACAGAATTACTTTAAAAAACAAACTCATGAAACAGGTCTGGACAAAAATGATGGTACCCCTAGAAAACATTGAAAATAATGTGACCATAGGGACATGTTAAGATGTGTCCTCTAATTAACATCACAGGTGTCTACAAACTTGTAATCAGTCAGTCAGCCTATTTAAAGGGTGACAAGTAGTCACTGTGCTGTTTGGTGACATGGTGTGTACCACACTAAACATGGACCAGAGCAAACAAAGGAGAGAGTTGTCTCAGGAGATTAGAAAGAAAATTATAGACAAGCATGTTAAAGGTAAAGGCTATAAGACCATCTCCAAGCAGCTTGATGTTCCTGTGACTACAGTTGCACATATTATTCAGAAATTTAAGATCCACGGGACTGTAGCCAACCTCCCTGGACGTGGCCACAGGAGGAGACGGATAATGCGAATGGTAACAAAAGAGACCAGAACAACCTCTAAACACATTCATGGTGAACTCCAAGGTCAAGGTACATCAGTGTCAGATCGCACCATCCGTCGTTGTTTGAGCCAAAGTGGACTTCATGGGAGATGACCAAGGAGGACACCACTGTTAAAATCAAATCATAAAAAAAGCCAGACTGGAATTTGCCAAACTGCATGTTGACAAGCCACAAAGCTTCTGGGAGAATGTCCTATGGACAGACAAGACAAAACTGGAACTTTTTGGCAAGGCACATCAGCTTGATCCAAGATGGCGCCGCGGATGGCAGCCACTGGCTTCTGCTCTCTGATGTTTTTGATAATTTTGTGTGTTTTTTTGGACTTCTGCTCTTCCGTCTGAGTCACCTATTCAAGGGAGGAACTACTTTCACTCAGACTATCTCCCAATGCAACTTCTCCGCCAGTTTCTGCTGGCGGAGAAGTTGAGAAGTTGCTGGCGGAGAAGTTTTTTCAGTCGATCTTAGCTGTGGGAGCAGCGGCTATTGGCACTGGCCGGAAACGAAGGCGGCGTGGTAAACGTGCCGGTGTGCTAGTCAGGCTGAAGAAACGAGGATATCGCACGCCGCTCCCATCGATCCATCTGGCCAATGTCCGCTCTTTGGCGAACAAAATGGACGAACTGCTGCTCCTGACTCACAAAAACCTGGATTTTAGCAGATCTGGCGCCCTGTGTTTCACGGAGTCCTGGCTGAGTGAACACATCCCGGACAGCGCGGTTCGCCTGGACGGATTCCAACTGTTTCGCGCTGATCGCAGCCGAGAATTCTCTGGAAAGACTAAAGGTGGTGGAATCTGCTTCTACATAAACGAAGGTTGGTGTACTGATGTCACAGTGTTGAAGAAGTTTTGTAGCCCTAACCTAGAGTCACTGTTCATAAACTGTAAACCCTTTTATTCACCGCGAGAGTTCTCCTCGTTTATTCTGGTTGGAATTTATATCCCGCCTGTTGCTTGTACAACGAAGACACTGCAGCACCTCGCTGACCAGATAGCAGATGTGGAGGAAAAACATCCAGACTCTCTGCTTATCATTCTGGATGATTTCAATAGAGCTAATCTCACAAATGAGCTTCCTAAATACAGACAGCATATTAAATGTCCCACCAGGGACACAAATACACTCGACCACTGTTACACAGTTTTAAGAAACGCCTATCATGCCGTCCCCCGTGCAGCTCTGGGTTTTTCTGACCACTGTCTGCTCCATCTTATTCCAACATACAGACAGAAACTAAAAACTTCCAAGTCTGTTGTAAGGACTGTGAAGAAATGGACTGAGGAATCAAAGCTGGAGTTACAAGCCTGCTTTGACTGCACAGACTGGAGTGTTTTTGAAGATGCAGCCATTAACCTAAATGAACTCACTGACACTGTGACATCATACATCAGTTTTTGTGAGGACATGTGTGTGCAGACCAAGACCTTCTGCACATACAACAACAATAAACCCTGGTTCACTCCTAAACTGAAGCAGCTACGTCAGACCAAGGAGGAGGCCTACAGGACTGGTGACTGGACTCTGTACAAGCGGGCCAGAAACATGCTGACGAAGGAGACCAGACTTGCTAAGAGGAGCTACAGTGAGAAGTTACAACAAAACTTCTCAGCCAATAACTCTGCTTCTGTTTGGAGAGGCCTGCAGAATATCACCAACTACAGGAGACCATCCACCCTGTGGAAAACCTCCAGCTGGCTAACGACCTAAACAGCTTTTACTGTAGGTTTGAAAAGAACCTACAGTTCTCACCTCCCACCCACACAAAAGGATTATCTGCAGCCCCAGGAACTCCATCCCTCCTCCACTCTGACCTCCCACCAGCACTAACGATCTGTGAAGAGGAGGTGCGCTGGGTCTTTCAGAGACAAAAGATCAAGAAGGCTGCAGGACCTGATGGTGTGTCTCTGTCCTGCCTGAGAGTCTGCTCCAACGAGTTGGCCCCCATCTTCACCCGGATCTTTAATAGATCACTGGAGCTGTGTGAAGTGCCTTCCTGCTTCAAACGCTCCATCATCATTCCAGTTCCCAAGAAACCCTCTGATACAGGATTAAACGACTACAGACCTGTTGCCTTGACCTCTGTGGTCATGAAATCCTTGGAGAGATTGGTGCTGAACCACCTGAAGGTCATCACAGGCCCCCTGATGGACCCACTGCAGTTTGCCTACCGGTCAAACAGGTCAGTGGATGATGCAGTGAATATGGGACTACACTACATCCTGCAACATCTCGACTCCCCAGGGACGTATGCCAGGATCCTGTTTGTTGACTTCAGCTCAGCGTTCAACATCATCATCCCAGGCATTCTTCATCAGAAACTCCTCCAGCTCAAGGTGCCCCCCTCCACCTGCCAGTGGATCTCCAGCTTTCTGACTGACAAGTGGCAACAGGTGAAGCTAGGGACATTTACATCCAGCTCCCGAAAAATTAGTACTGGCGCCCCCCAAGGATGTGTCCTTTCCCCACTGCTCTTCTCCCTCCACTCCAACGACTGCACCTCAGAGGACCCTTCGGTGAAGCTCCTGAAGTTTGCGGACAACAACACAGTCATCGGTTTGATCTGGGATGGTGATGAGTCTGCATACAGGCGGGAGGTGGAGCAGCTGATCCTCTGGTGCGGCCAGAACCATCTTGAACTTAACCCAGCCAAAACGGTGGAGATGACTGTGGATTTCAGGCGACACCCTCCTTCATTCCCTTCACTCACCATCCTCAACAGCACAGTGTCCACTGTGGACTCCGTCAAGTTTCTGGGTACCACAATCTCCCGGAACCTGAAGTGGTCCTCCCATACAGACACTGTCTGGAAAAAG
Source organism: Pholidichthys leucotaenia (assembly GCA_020510985.1). Classification (NCBI taxonomy): domain Eukaryota; kingdom Metazoa; phylum Chordata; class Actinopteri; order Cichliformes; family Pholidichthyidae; genus Pholidichthys; species Pholidichthys leucotaenia. Next base: position 167,501,178 of record CM035838.1, on the reverse strand, counting down.
GCCCAGCAGAGGTTGTTTTTTCTGCGTCAGCTCAAGAAGTTTGATTTGCCTCAGGAGCTGCTGGTTGTTTTCTACACCGCGATCATCCAATCTGTCCTCTGCTTTTCCATCACTGTCTGGTTTGGATCTGCCACTAAACAGGACAAGACCAGACTGCAGCGGATCATTAAGTCTGCGGAGAGGATCATTGGTACCGACCTACCCTCCATTGAGAACTTATATCGGTCCATAACCAGGAAACAGGCGGGAAACATCTGTGCTGACCCGTCACACCCCGGCCACAAACTGTTTCAACTTCTATCTTCTGGTCGTCGTTACAGATCACTGAAGGTCAAAACCACCCGTCACAGGAACAGTTTCTTTCCTCAAGCCATCACTCTGATGAACTCCTAACATTCACCTAGTCCTACCTGTTGCTGTACTCATGACTTTTCATCCATTCTTACATTGCACATAACTCTCACACTGCTTTTTACTTCATTCACATTATATCACTGAATCTGAGTTCACATTGAAATACTGTATGACTGTATATTTTTTCATATATTTCTGCAAAGTGTGGATAGTCTGAGTAAATAACTGCATATATTCCTGTATATATTTGCATCCTTTTATAGAAATGTGGACAGACTGTAATTTACTGTACATACTCTGTTGTCATTGAATCCTTATTTAAATCTTATTTAAATCCTCCACCTGAACAACAAAAGCAAGTTTTTAGCCAAAGTCAAATTCGTTGTATGTGTTGTGCATACTTGGCCAATAAAGCTGATTCTGATTCTGATTCTCTATGTTCACAGACGCAAAAATGAAGCATACCAAGAAAAGAACACGGTCCCTACTGTGAAACATGGAGGAGGTTCTGTTATGTTCTGAGGCTGCTTTGCTGCATCTGGCACAGGGTGTCTTGAATCTGTGCAGGGTACAATGAAATCTCAAGACTATCAAGGTATTGTAGAGAGAAATGTGCTGCCCAGTGTCAGACAGCTTGATCTCAGTCGCAGGTCATGGGTCTTGCAACAGGATAATAACCCAAAACACACAGCTAAAAACACCCAAGAATGGCTAAGAGCAAAACATTGGACTATTCTAAAGTGGCCTTCTATGAACCCTAATCTAAATCCTATTGAATATCTATGGAAGGAGCTGAAACATGCCGTCTGGAGAAGGCACCCTTCAAACCTGAGACAACTAGAGCAGTTTGTTCATGAGGAGTGGGCCAAAATACCTGCTGAGAAGTGCAGAAGTTTCATTGACAGTTACAGAAATCGTTTGATTGCAGTGATTGCCTCAAAAGGTTGTGCAACAAAATATTAAGTGAAGGGTACCATCATTTTTGTCCAGGCCTGTTTCATGAGTTTGTTTTTTAAAATAATTCTGTTGAACCACAATTCAAAAGCACTGTCTGATTTTCATTGGTTAATTTTCATAGAATTTTTATTTATTACCACATTTGTCATCCATCCATCAATCTTCTACTGCTTTTCCGGAGGTCCGGGTCACGGAGGCAGCAGTTCAAGCAGAGAAGCCCAGACTTCCCTCTCCTCAGCCACCTGCTCCAGCTCTTCAGAGAGGATACCAAGGCGTTCCTAGACCAGCTGGGAGACATAGTCTCTCCACCGAGTCCTGGGTCTGCCCCAGGGTCTTCTCCCAGTGGGACGTGCCTGAAACACCTCAAGTGGGAGGCGTCCAGGAGGCATCCTAATCAGATGCCCATACCACCTCAACTGACTCCTTTCAATGTGGAGGAGCAGCGGTTCTACTCTGAGCCTCTCCCGGATGACTGAGCTCCTCACCCTATCTCTGAGGGTGAGTCCAGCAATCCTACGGAGAAAGCTCATTTCAGCCGCTTGTATCCGCGATCTTGTTCTTTCGGTCATTACCCAAAGCTCGTGACCATAGGTGAGAGTAGGAACGTAGATTGACTGGTAAATCAACAGCTTTGCCTTAGAACTAAGCTCCCTCTTCACCACAACAGACAAGTACAACGTCCGCATCACTGCAGATGCTGCGCCAATCCGTCTGTCAATCTCACGCTCCATTTTCCCCCTCACTCGTGAATAAGACCCCAAGATACTTAAACTCCTCCACTTGGGGCAGGAGCCTGTCCCCAACCCAGAGGGGACAATCCACCTTTTTCCGGCTGAGGACCATGGACTCGGACTTGGAGGTGCTGATTCTCATCCCAGCCACTTCACACTCAGCGGCAAACCGTCCCAGCAAGAGCTGTAGGTCATTGCTGGATGAAGCCAACAGGACAACATCATCTGCAAACAACAGAGATGAGATCCTGTAGTCACCAAGCATGACACCCTCCATTCCCTGGCTGCGCCTAGAAATCCTGTCCATAAAAATTATGAACAGGATCGGTGACAAAGGGCAGCCCTGGCGGAGTCCAACTCTCACTGGGAATGACTCCGACCAAGTGTTGGCAATACAAACCAAACTCTCACAACGGTCGTACAGAGACCGAATAGCTCGTAACAACAAGCCCGATACCCCATACTCCCGAAGCACCCCCCCACAAAAAACCACAAGGGACACGGACAAATGCCTTCTCCAAGTCCACAAAACACATGTAAACTGGTTGGGCAAACTCCCACGAACCCTCGAGAATTGTCGAGAAGGTAAACAGCTGGTCCGATGTGCCACGGCCAGGACGAAAACCACATTGCTCCTCCTGAATCCGAGGTTCGACCAACGGCCGGACTCTCCTCTTCAGTACCTTGGCATATGTACCTTCCCAGGGAGGCTGAGGAGTGTGATCCCTCTAAAGTTGGAGCACACCCTCCAGTCCCCTTTTTTGAAGAGAGGAACCACCACCCTGGTTTGCCATGCCAAAGGCACTGCCCCCGACCTCCACGCAATGTTGCAGAGGCGTGTCAACCATGACAGCCCAACAACATCCAGGGCCTTGAGGTACTCAGGGCGAATCTCGTCCACCCCCAGGGCCCGGCCACCAAGGAGATTTTTAATCACCTTGGCGACCTCAGCCCCTATGATAAGCGAGTTATCCCCCTCGTCCCCAAACCCTGCTTCCTCTGTGGAAGGCGTATCAGTGGGATTGAGGAGATCCTCAAAGTATTCCTTCCACCGTCCGACGATATCCCCAGTCGACGTCAACAGTGCCCCATCCGCACCATACACAGTGTGGACAGGGAGCTGCTTTCCCCTCCTGAGCCGCCGGACAGTTTGCCAGAATCTCTTCGAGGCCGACCGAAAGTCTTGTTCCATGGCCTCACCGAACTCCTCCCATACCCGGGTTTTTGCTTCAGCAACCACCCGAGCTGCACTCCGCTTGGCCTGCCGGTACACCTCAGCTGCTTCAGGAGTCCCACAAGCCAACCAAGCTTGATAGGACTCCTTCTTCAACTTAATGGCCCCCCTCACCACTGGTGTCCACCACTTGGTTCGGGGGTTGCCACCACGAGATGCACCGACCACCTTGTGGCCGCAGCTCTGGGCCGCCGCTTCAACAACAGAGGTGAAGAACATGGCCCATTCAGACTCCATGTCTCCAGACTCCCTCGGAATGTGGTTGAAGTTCTTCCGGAGGTGGGAGTTAAAGACCTCCCGGAAAGGGGCCTCAGTCAGACGTTCCCAGCACACCCTCACGTTTGGGTCTACCAGGTCTGAATGATATCCTCCCCTGCCATCAGATCCAACTTACCACCAGGTGGTGATCAGTTGACAGCTCTGCACCTCTCTTTACCCGGGTGTCCAAGACATACGGTTGCAGGTCTGATGACACGATAACAAAATCGATCATCAACCTGCGACCTAGGGTGTCCTGGTGCCAGGTGCACATATGGACACCCTTATGCTTGAACATGGTGTTCGTTATGGACAAACTGTGGTTAGCACAGAAGTCCAATAACTGAACACCACTCGGGTTCAGATCAGGCAGGCCGTTCCTCCCAATCACCCCCCTCCAGGTTTCAATGTCGTTGCCCACGTGCGCATTGAAGTCCCCCAGTAGGACAATGGAGTCTCCAAGAGGAGCACCCTCCAGCACCCCAGTCACAGACTCCAAAAAGGGTGGGTACTCTGAAACATCATTTGGTGCACAGGCACAAATGATGGTCAGGACCCGATTCCCAACCCGAAGGCGCAGGGAAGCAACCCTTTCATCCACCGGGGAAAACTCCAATATAGAGGCAGCAAGGTGGGGGGATACAAGAATACCCACCCCTGCTTGTCGCCTCTCACCCAGCGCAACTCCAGAAAAGGCCAAGCCCCAGCCCCTCTCCAGGAAACTCGTTCCGGAACCGTGTGTTGAGGTGAGGCCGACTATATCTAGCCGGTATCTCTCAACCTCGTACACCAGCTCAGGCTCCGTCCCCACCAAAGAGGTGACATTCCACGTACCAAAAGCCAGTTTAGAAAGCTTGGGATCAGTCCGCCAAGGTCTCCGCCTTTGACCGCCACCTAATCCACACAGCACCAAACCCCCATGATCCCTCCTGCAGGTGGTGAGCTCACTGGAGGGCGGACCCATGTAACTCCTTTGGGCTGAGCCCGGCCGGGTCCCATGGGTGGAAACCCAGCCATCAGACGCTCGCCATCGAGCCCCTCCCCCAGGCCTGGCTCCAGGGTGGGGCCCCGGTAACCCCATACCGGGCGGAGTACACTGAATCCTTGATATAGAATTTATCATGAGAGTCTGTTGGATTGTTCTTAGTCTGGCCCTTCACCCAGGACCAGTTTGTCTTGGGTGACCCTATCAGAGGCAAATTGCCCCGGATAACATAGCTCCTGGGATCACTGGGGCACGCAAACCCCCCCACCACAATAAGGTGACGATCCATGAGGGGGACCACTTTTGTCAGATTCAAGTTATTTCTGTGACCATTGTGGGTTTTTCTTTCATTAACAGAGGGGTACCAACAATGTTGTCTACGAATTATGGCCAAAAAGTTCAACCTTGGTTTCATCAGACCATAACACATTTTCCCATATGCATTTGGGAGATTTCAAATGTGTTTTTGTACAAAGTAGCCAGGCTTGGATGTTTTTCTTCGTAAGATAAGGCTTCCATCTTGCCACACGACGCCATAGCCCTGACATATGAAGAAGACGGGAGATTGTTGTCACATGTACTAAACAGCCAGTACTTGCCAGAAATTCCTGCAGCTCCTTCAGCGTTGCTGTCGGCCTCTTGGCAGCCTCCCTGACCAGTTTTCTTCTCATTTTTTCATCAATTTTGAAGGGACATTCAGTTCTTGGTAATGTCACTGTTGTGTCATATATTCTCCACTTGATGATGACTGTCTTCATTGTGTTCCATGGTATATTTAATGCCTCGGAAATTATTTTGTGCCCTTCTCCTGATACCTTTGAAAAATGAGATCCCTCTGATACTTTGAAAGCTCTCTGCGGATCATGGCTTGTGCTGTAAGATGTGACTACAAAAATGTCAGGAACAGCCTCCTAGAACAGCTGAACTTTATTTGGGGTTAATCAGAGACACTTTAAATGGTAGCAGGTGTGTGCTGACTCCCATTTAACATGAATTCAACTTTATTTCAACTTTATTTATATAGCGCCATTTCACAACAGTCATAGCACTTTCAACTGTAGGGGGACCCCCACAACTGCAGAAAGACCCCAGCAATCAGGCGATCCCCTGTGAGCAAGCGCTTGGCGACGGTGGAGAGGAAAAACTCCCTTTTAACAGAAAGAAACCTCCAGCAGAACCAGGCTCAGGGAAGGGCAGTCATCTGCTGCGACTGGCTGGGGGGTGAGGGGATAGAGAAGATAAAAAGAACAGACATGTAGACAGCAAACAGCACAATGGGGAATCAATCTATGGGAGAGAACAAACAGATGTTAATGACCAGCAAAAGTATTTCATTTGTCAGCCTGGCTACAGTGCTGAAAAGAAACCTGGGATTATTCTTGTTCTCTTCTATTAATGTGGAATAATAACTTGTTCTAGCTTTTCTAAGAGACATTTTATAAATTGAAAGATGATTTCTCCAAGCTAAATAGATTTCATCTAAATTAGTGGAGTGCCATTTTCTTTCTAATTGATGAGTGTTCTGTTTTAAGCTACGAGTTTCTGTGTTGAACCAAGGAGTTAGAAATCTCTGATTAGACTTTTTCTTTTTCAAAGGGGCCTCCATGTCTAGAGTGGCCCCTTTACACATTCAAACTCACATTGATACGAGTTTGAATGTGACTGGTTAATTCTGAACACAGCCACATCTCCAATTATAAGAGGGTGTGCATATTTATGCAACCAGGTTATTGTAAGTTTTTTTTTAATTTTTTTCCCCTCAAAAGATTTCAGTTTGTTTTTTTAATTGGGTCGTACACACGTTGACAAAATTATTGGTACCCCTCTGTTAATGAAAGAAAAACCCACAATGGTCACAGAAATAACTTGTATCTGACAAAAGTGGTAATAAATAAAAATTCTATGAAAATTAACCAATGAAAATCAAACAATGCTTTTGAATTGTGCCCTTCAGAGGTAAAGTGGGCTATCCCACAAAACCATTATTTTGAGAAAATGAGCTCTAAAGTTGAAATATTCTCAAAAAATCAGTGTGCCTATATCATTAAAAAGTTACCCCTATAGGGGTAATGGATAATGGTTTTGTGGGATAGCCCACTTTACCTCTGAAGGGCACAATTGTGGTTCAACAGAATTATTTTAGAAAACAAACTCATGAAACAGGCCTGGACAAAAATGATGGTACCCTTAATATTTTGTTGCACAACCTTTTCAGGCAATCACTGCAATCAAACGATTTCTGTAACTGTCAATGAGACTTCTGCACCTCTCAGCAGGTATTTTGGCCCACTCCCCATGACCAAACTGCTCTAGTTGTCTCAGGTTTGAAGGGTGCCTTCTCCAGATGGCATGTTTCAGCTCCTTCCATAGATGTTCAATAGGGTTTAGATCAGGGTTCATAGAAGGCCACTTTAGAATAGTCCAATGTTTGGCTCTTAGCCATTCTTGGGTGTTTTTAGCTGTGTGTTTTGGGTCATTATCCTGTTGCAAGACCCATGACCTGCGACTGAGACCAAGCTGTCTGACACTGGGCAGCACATTTCTCTCTACAATACCTTGATAGTCTTGAGATTTCATTGTACCCTGCACAGATTCAAGACACCCTGTGCCAGATGCAGCAAAGCAGCTCCAGAACATAACAGAACCTCCTCCGTGTTTCACAGTAGGGACCGTGTTCTTTTCTTGGTATGCTTCATTTTTGCGTCTGTGAACATAGAGCTGATGTGCCTTGCCAAAAAGTTCCAGTTTTGTCTCGTCTGTCCATAGGGCATTCTCCCAGAAGCTTTGTGGCTTGTCAACATGCAGTTTAGCAAATTCCAGTCTGGCTTTTTTATGATTTGTTTTCATCAGTGGTGTCCTCCTTGGTCGTCTCCCATGAAGTCCACTTTGGCTCAAACAACGACGAATGGTGCGATCTGACACTGATGTACCTTGACCTTGGAGTTCACCATGAATGTGTTTAGAGGTTGTTCTGGGCTCTTTTGTTACCATTCGCATTATCTGTCTCCTCCTGCGGCCACGTCCAGGGAGGTTGGCTACAGTCCCGTGGATCTTAAATTTCTGAATAATATGTGCAACTGTAGTCACAGGAACATCAAGCTGCTTGGAGATGGTCTTATAGCCTTTACCTTTAACATGCTTGTCTATAATTTTCTTTCTAATCTCCTGAGACAACTCTCTCCTTTGCTTCCTCTGGTCCAGGTTTAGTGTGGTACACACCATGTCAACAAACAGCACAGTGACTACTTGCCACCCTTTAAATAGGCTGACTGACTGATTACAAGTTTGTAGACACCTGTGATGTTAATTAGAGGACACATCTTGGTTGAACATGTCCCTATGGTCACATTATTTTCAATGTTTTCTAGGGGTACCATCATTTTGTCCAGGCCTGTTTCATGAGTTTGTTTTTTAAAGTAATTCTGTTGAACCACAATTCAAAAGCATTGTCTGATTTTCATTGGTTAATTTTCATAGAATTTTTATTTATTACCACTTTTGTCAGATTCAAGTTATTTCTGTGACTATTGTGGGTTTTTCTTTCATTAACAGAGGGTTACCAACAATTTTGTCCACGGCTGTACAAGTAATAGGTCACATTAATAGGGGAAAAAGTTTTCACGTGGTCACCATTTATTGGGGGGAGGCAGGGGTCCTGTCTGTTCTTTCTGAAGTCCCGTATGAGTTCTTTGGGTTTTTTGGACATTCAGTTTCAGGTTGTTTGCTTGGCACCACAACAGCAGATTCTCTACTTCTGTCCTGTATGCCTTCTCATCGTCGTTAATGATGAGCCCAGGTGGTATCGTCTGCGTACTTCACGATGACAGTGGTTGGGTGGGTTAGAATACAGTCAAAGGTATACAGGGAGTACAGTAGAGGGCTTAGGATGCAGCCCTATTATCAGTTTGAACATTAAATATATTGTCTTTGTAGTGTATTTAATTGAATATAGGTTGAAAATTATTTTAAATAATTGTAGTTTGTTCATATTTACATTTTACATAATGTCCCAACTTTATTGGAATTAGTTAGTTAGTTAGTTAATCCCTTCACACCTGAAGGTGTATATGGGCGGCGCCTATCTCCGTTTCTCTGACCCTAGGCCACACAGCTACTGTAAGTAGTGAAAGCTACAGCGGGGGGTCAGTCCTCTGGTAGCTCTGTGTGTAACTTTACTTTCCCCATTCCATTATGCGGAGCACCACGCTAGAAGGCTTTATTTAACTTTATTGGAATTGGGGTTGTATAACTATAACTTTCCAATTAAGACAATTTAGCTAATTTTCCTTCTGACTTCTGAGTTTTATCAAGCCATCAAAATACACATCCTATAGGTCATACTAAATTTACATTCAGGCAGCAAATAAAGTACCGTATTTAATATGCAGTAAAAGCAATTGTGCAAGGAAGAATTTCTACATTAGAAAAAGGTTTGATGTGTTCACGTGAACTAAAAATTGGAAAAATACACTTGTTATAATACACTTTTTCAGTCTTTTCCTACTCTCACTTCCAGGTCCCTCCAACTCTGTGGGAGGTAGAACCAACAAAAGAAAATGCACAAGTAGTATTCTCCTTTGCACCTACAGTAGTATGAAAAAGTGTTTGAACCCTTCCTGATTTCTAATTTTTTTGTATGTTTGTCACACTTAAATGTTTCAGATCATCAAACAAATTTAAATATTAGACAAAGATAACACAAGTAAACACAAAATGCAGTTTTTAAATGAAGGTGTTTATTATTAAGGGTAAGAAAAAATCCAAACCTACATGGCCCTGTGTGAAAAAGTGACCCCTCCCCCCCCCCGTTAAAACATAAATTAACTGTGGTTTATCACATCTTTGGAAAGCTGAGTTCAATTTCTCTAGCCACACCCAGGCCTAATTACTGCCACAGCTGTTCTCAATCAAGAAATCACTTAAATAGGACCTGTCTGACAAAGTGAAGTAGACTAAAAGATCCTCAAAAGCTAGACATCATGCTGTGATCCAAAGAAATTCAGGAACAAATGAGAAACAAAGTAAATGAGATCCATCAGTCTGGAAAAGGTTATAAAACCATTTCTAGAGCTTTGGGACTCCAGCAAACCACAGTGAGAGCCATTATCCACAAATGGCGAAAACATGGAACAGTGGTGAACCTTCCCAGGAGTGGCTGGCTGACCAAAATTACACCAAGAGTGCAGCAACGACTCATCCAAGACGTCACAAAAGACCCCATAACAACATCCAAAGAACTGCAGGCCTCACTTGCCTCAGTTAAGGTTAGTGTTCATGACTCCACCATAAGAAAGAGACTGGGCAAAAATGGCCTGCATGGCAGAGTTCCAAGATGAAAACCACTGCTGAGCAAAAAGAACATAAAGGCTCGTCTCAGTTTTGCCAGAAAACATCTTGATGATCCACAAGACTTTTGGGAAAATACTCTGTGGACTGACGAGACAAAAGTTGAACTTTTTGGAAGGTGTGTGTCCCATTACATCCAGCGTAAAAGTAACACAGCATTTCAGAAAAGGAACATCATACCAACAGTAAAATATGGTGGTGGTAGTGTGATGGTCTGGGGCTGTTTTGCTGCTTCAGGACATGGAAGACTTGCTGTGGTAAATGGAACCATGAATTCTGCAGGACCTGATGGTTGCTGCAGGACCTGATGGTGTGTCTCCGTCCTGCCTGAGAGTCTGCTCCAACGAGTTGGCCCCCGTCTTCACCCAGATCTTTAACAGATCACTGGAGCTGCGTGAAGTGCCTTCCTGCTTCAAACGCTCCATCATCATTCCAGTTCCCAAGAAACCCTCTGTTACAGGATTAAACGACTACAGACCTGTTGCCCTGACCTCTGTGGTCATGAAATCCTTGGAGAGATTGGTGCTGAACCACCTGAAGGTCATCACAGGCCCCCTGATGGACCCACTGCAGTTTGCCTACCGGTCAAACAGGTCAGTGGATGATGCAGTGAATATGGGACTACACTACATCCTGCAACACCTCGACTCCCCAGGGACGTACGCCAGGATCCTGTTTGTCGACTTCAGCTCAGCGTTCAACACCATCATCCCAGGCATTCTTCATCAGAAACTCCTCCAGCTCAAGGTGCCCCCCTCCACCTGCCAGTGGATCTCCAGCTTTCTGACTGACAGGTGGCAACAGGTGAAGCTAGGGAGATTTATATCCAGCTCCCGAAAAATTAGTACTGGCGCCCCCCAAGGATGTGTCCTTTCCCCACTGCTCTTCTCCCTCTACTCCAACGACTGCACCTCAGAGGACCCTTCGGTGAAGCTCCTGAAGTTTGCGGACGACACCACAATCATCGGTTTGATCCGGGATGGAGATGAGTCTGCATGCAGGCGGGAGGTGGAGCAGCTGATCCTCTGGTGCAGCCAGAACCATCTTGAACTTAACCCAGCCAAAACGGTGGAGATGACTGTGGGTTTCAGGCGACACCCCCCTTCATTCACCCCACTCACCATCCTCAACAGCACAGTGTCCACTGTGGACTCCGTCAAGTTTCTGGGTACCACAATCTCCCGGAACCTGAAGTGGTCCTCCCATATAGACACTGTCCGGAAAAAGGCCTAGCAGAGGTTGTTTTTTCTGCGTCAGCTCAAGAAGTTTGATTTGCCTCAGGAGCTGCTGGTTGTCTTCTACACCGCCATCATCCAATCTGTCCTCTGCTTTTCCATCACTGTCTGGTTTGGATCTGCCACTAAACAGGACAAGACCAGACTGCAGCGGATCATTAAGTCTGCGGAGAGGATCATTGGTACCGACCTACCCTCCATTGAGAACTTATATCGGTCCATAACCAGGAAACGGGCGGGAAACATCTGTGCTGACCCATCACACCCCGGCCACAAACTGTTTGAACTTCTATCTTCTGGTCGTCGTTACAGATCACTGAAGGTCAAAACCACCCGTCACAGGAACAGTTTCTTTCCTCAAGCCATCACTCTGATGAACTCCTAACATTCACCTAGTCCTACCTGTTGCTGTACTCATGACTTTTCATCCATTCTTACATTGCACATAACTCTCACACTGCTTTTTACTTCATTCACATTATATCACTGAATCTGAGTTCACATTGAAATACTGTGTGACTGTATATTTTTTCATATATTTCTGCAAAGTGTGGTTAGTCTGAGTAAATAACTGCATATATTCCTGTATATATTTGCATCCTTTTATAGAAACGTGGACAGACTGTAATTTACTGTACATACTCTGTTGTCATTGAATCCTTATTTAAATCCTCCACCTGAACAACGAGAGCAAGTTTTTAGCCAAAGTCAAATTCCTTGTATGTGTTGTGCATACTTGGCCAATAAAGCTGATTCTGATTCTGATTCTGATTCTGAATTCTGCTGTCTAACAAAAAAATCCTGAAGGAGAATGTCCGTAGCTGTGGCATGACCTTAAAAAGGCAGTTCATGCTTGAAAACCCTCCAATGTGGCTGAATTACAACAATTCTGCAAAGATGAGTAGGCCAAAATTCCTCCACAGCGCTGTAAAAGACTCATTGCCAGTTACCACAAACACTTGATCGCAGTTGTTGCTGCTAAGGTGGCCCAACCAGTTATTAGGTTAAGGGGGCAATCATTTTTTCACACAAGGCCATGAAGGTTTGGATTCCCCCCACCCCCTAATAATAAACACCTTCAATTAAAAACTGGTCTTTGTGTTTACTTGTGTTATCTTTGTCTAATATTTAAATTTGTTTGATGATCTGAAATATTTAAGTGTGACAAACATACAAAAAAATGAGAAACCAGGAAGGGGGCAAACACTTTTTCACACCATTGTATCAACCTGTCTTTCATCACATGCAGTTGTATACACTTTCAGAAATGTAAAATTTGGTGAATATAACATTTTTTGTGCATAGCTGTAAGGCTGGATTTTACTTGAAATAGCTTTTTTTTCATGCCTCCTGCTTTTGATTCTGCTTCCTTAAAGCAATTTCAACAAAGAGCAGCAGGACAGTGTAGGGTAGCTTCTGTTGTGGGTTGGTGTATTGAGCAGTCCCGCAGAAAGCTGCTGTTCCAGATTTCAAAGACTTTAGCTGGGAAGGTTGTCCACTTTGCTAAATCAGTGTGGCGAGGCAAGGCAGAAGAGGTGTTTTCTCCACTACTTCTAAACGGTGCACACATCAATACAGTCTTTTGATTCTGTGGGCCTCATAAACTGTACGGTGAATATAGAGCAGGGGAACCAGAATAAGAGAAAGTGCTGCCCAGTGATCGAAAAACAACAAGCTGGTTGTTCAGAAAATTAAGTATATTAGACTGTTAGAAGCTACAATAGCTAATATTGTCGTGGATCTTTGACCAAGAGGAAGATGTGAGAAGCAGCAAGATAATCACCGACAAAGGCAGCAGGTAGTTTTAAATGTTTTCACCATGCAGATTTTCATTCCTGCCAAGAAGCCCCGACTACTGGCTTTCCCCACATATTTTTGACACTTCCTCATCTGACAGTAAATGACAACTCCATGTATCTGTAGGTCTGCAAAAGCTGAAAGTGTGATGCAACTGGACAGCTCCACAGTGTAAATCCTGATTTAAGGGGAGCTGACAAAAGATACAAACTCTAGGTTTGAGCATGTTAGAATTTCCACCAGCTGCTATCACTCCATAAAAAATCAGAGTACAAAAATTACTTTAAACCACTGACTTGGAAATGCTGTTAGAAGTAGTCTGGGCAGTACTTTATAATGCAACCTGCAAATTAAGATAAGATAAGATAAGATAAGCCTTTATTAGTCCCACAACGGGGAAATTCCAGGATTGCAACAGCACAGGGATAGCAACACTCAGAGCAACAATCAGAAGGCAAGAAAAAAAGCAAGCAAGCAAGAGCAGCTAATATACATATGTACATATTACTATAAATATATATATATACACTACCGTTCAAAAGTTTGGGGTCACTTAGAAATTTCCTTATTTTTGAAAGAAAAGCACTTTTTTCAATGAAGATAACTTTAAACTAATCAGAAATACACTCTATACATTGCTAATGTGGTAAATGACTATTATAGCTGCAAATGTCTGGTTTTTGGTGCAATATCTACATAGGTGTATAGAGGCCCATTTCCAGCAACTATCACTCCAGTGTTCTAATGGTACAATGTGTTTGCTCATTGAGTCAGAAGGCTAATGGATGATTAGAAAACCCTTGTGCAATCATGTTAGGTCTGCAATGCTGTAATTGCTGCAAATGGAGGATTCTTTGACGAAAGCAAAGTTTGAAGGAAAAAATTATTATTTCAAATACAAATCATTATTTCTAACCTTGTCAATGTCTTGACTATATTTTCTGTTCATTTTACAATGCATGGTGGTAAATAAGTGTGACTTTTCATGGAAAACACAAAATAATTGTCTGGGTGACCCCAAACTTTTGAACGGTAGTGTATATACACACAGACACACAATGCGGAGCATTGTAGCTAGATGGAATAAATATGTAGATATATAAACACCCACAGTATGGAGCATTGCAGCTAGGTGGAATAAATATGTAAATATATAAACACACACAGTGCGGAGCATTGTAGCTAGATGGAATAAATATGTAAATATATAAACACACACACAGTGCAGAGCATTGTAGCTAGATGGTATAAATATGTAAATATATAAACACACACAGTGCAGAGCATTGTTGCTAGATGGGATGAAACAGCACAACCGTCTACTTAGTTATCCTACATGGTATGATTATGTGCCCATACATATTCTCACCCTCCACAGCGACCGGTATTTTCCTAGTTGTATGCCGGAGGGGACCATTGTGTAAGTCTATTGCATCTTTTGCATTCAAAAAACTATTAGGTTGTTACGTCTTTTTGCTATCTCTGCGAGCAGCCCTGCTTAGGTTGTACAGTCTGACAGCCGTAGGTAGGAAGGACCTGCGAAACCTCTCGGTCGTGCACCTGGGATGATGTAGTCTGCTGCTAAATGAGCTCCTCAGTGTATTCAGTATGTCCTGCATAGGGTGGAACTCGGACTCCAGCAGAGATGACAGTTTAGCCACCGTCCTTCTCTCTCCTATCTCCTCCACCGGATCAAGGCGCTGCCCCAGGACAGAGCTAGCTTTCTTGTCTTGATCAGTTTGTTCAGTCTCTTCCTATCGGCTGCAGTAATGCCACTGCCCCAGCAGACCACTCCAAAAGTGATGGCTGATGCCACCACCGTGTCATAGAATGTCTTCAGCAGCGCCCCTTGTACACCAAAAGACCTGAGTCTCCTCAGTAGGAACAGCCTGCGCTGTCCCTTCTTGTAGAGTGCGTCAGTATTGTGTGACCAGTCTAGTTTATTGTTCAGATGAACACCCAGGTACTTGTAGGATGTCACCATCTCAATGTCTGTTCCCTGTATATTTACTGGTGCTGTGAGGGGTTGTCCATGCCTGCGGCAGTCCACTACCAGCTCCTTAGTTTTCCTCACGTTGATCTGGAGGCAGTTCCGATGGCACCAGTCCACGAAGTCCTGGATAAGCCCTCTGTACTCAGCTTCATCTCCATTGGAGATGAGGCCAACGATCGCAGAGTCATCAGAGAACTTCTGTAGATGGCAGTGTGTTGTGTTGTGTGAGAAGTCCGCAGTATAAAGAGTGAACAGGAAGGGAGCCAACACCGTTCCCTGGGGGGCCCCCGTGCTACCGATGATCGTGTCGGACACACAGTCCCGGGTTCTCACAAACTGAGGCCGGTTTGTGAGGTAGTCCAGGATCCATGATGACAGGTGCTGGTCCACCCCTGCGCGCAGCAGCTTGTCCTTCAGGATCATCGGTTGGATGGTGTTGAAAGCACTGGAGAAGTCAAAGAACATGATCCTCACCACATTCCCGGGCTTCTCCAGGTGGGACAGAGAACGGTGAAGGAGGAAGATCATCGCATCCTCCACCCCAATGCCATGCTGGTAGGCGAACTGGAGTGGGTCCATCGCTGGTCCCACCAGGGGGCGGAGGTGAGCAAGGAGCAGTCTCTCCAGGGTCTTCATCAAGTGGGACGTCAAGGCCACCGGTCTGTAGCTGTTCAGGTCTTTGGGGTGGGAAGTTTTTGGTACAGGTACCACACAAGATGTTTTCCACAGCTGTGGTACCCTCCCCAGCTTCAGGCTCAGGTTGAAGATATACGTCACAATCCCACACAGCTGGTCTGCACAGGACTTGAGGAGCTTTGCGCTGATGCTGTCCGGTCCCGACGCCTTCCTCGCCCTGATCTTCCTCAACTCTGTCCTCACCTGGGTCCTGGTCAGGGTCAGGATGGGGGGCTGTGTGTTGGGAGTGGGGGGGTGTTGGTGGAGTGGGGAGTGGGCAGCAGGACTTGATGTCTTTAGAGGCAGCAGTGGTTGTTGTGCAGTCAGGGGGGAGGGCGGTTGGTCAAACCTATTGAAAAACAGATTCAGATTGTTCGCCCACTCCCTGCCCCCCGTGGCCTGGGGGGAGGTATTCTGGAGCCCAGAGATGGTTTTGAGGTTTCTCCAGACCCCGCTGATGTCGCTCTGTTGCAGCTTGTCCTCCATCTTCTTCCTGAAGCTGTCCTTGCCTTCTCTGATCTTTCTCCTCAACTCCCTCTGTACGGACTTCAGCATCTCCCTGTTCCCCGACCTGAAGATCCTCTTCTTCTCTCTCAGAAGTGTCTTTATCTCAGGGTTGATCCAGGGTTTGTTGTTTGAGCAACACCGTATGGTCTTGGTGGG
The DNA here is from genome assembly GCA_020510985.1 of Pholidichthys leucotaenia. Taxonomy (NCBI): domain Eukaryota; kingdom Metazoa; phylum Chordata; class Actinopteri; order Cichliformes; family Pholidichthyidae; genus Pholidichthys; species Pholidichthys leucotaenia. Next base: position 167,484,950 of record CM035838.1, on the reverse strand, counting down.
AACGGATTTGTCCACACAGAAGCTGAGGTAGCCCGTGAAGGTGTGAGTGAGGCCATCGATGTCCTCACCATGTGGATCGCAGAGCTGCTTCCAGGCGGTGGTTTCAAAACAGCCCTTTAGAGTGTCCATTGCCTCGTCAGACCATAACTTCACTGTGCGCATGGCCGGAGGTTGTCTGTGCACTAGGGGTTTGTACACCGGCCGGAGATGAACCAAGTTGTGATCCGATCTCCCGAGTGGGGGGAGTTGTGATGAGGTGTACGCCTCCTTAGTGTTCGCGTAGAATAAGTCCAGTGTTTTATTGTCTCTAGTGTGGCATGTGACATATTGGGTAAACGTGGGTAGAATGGGAGATAGTGAAACATGGTTGAAATCGCCTGAGATGAGGAGAAGCGCATCTGGGTGTTCTGTCTGCAGCCTGCTGGTTACTGAATGGATGACGTCACGCGCTGTCCCAGCGTTCGCCGCTGGGACAGCGTAAGTACAGTGTGTATTAGGTGTTCCCTGCTTTTTACCCGTATTTACTTTTGGTTTCCACTGTATTGATAGAGCGATTACATCTGGTGAAAGTCAAGGTATAATACAGCCTGCACTATAGTAATTACCCCTTGCTTATTCTATTTTCACCCTGGTTTTAGCATGTTTTCATCCTATTTTAACTATGTTTTCACCCTGTTTGTACCTTTATTTCATTATGTTTTTTCTGCCGAAAGTTTGCGAAAACCAGGCTTCACGCCTGTCATTAGCAACATTTACCGACGTTAAGCAACAATTAGCAACATCTGTGCAAATGTTTCCGAAAGTGTTTGCATAACACAGTTGGCAAACACTAGCGACTATTAGCAAATGTTAGCAACAGTGTTTGCTGCAATTAGCAACTATTTGCCACTCTTTTGCCAATGTTTGGCAATGTTTGGAGTCCCCAAAAACAAAAGACTAATAAGGTTTGGGACCTTTAACGAACCCTGACAAAACCCAAAAATCACAATGTTCGTCAGCATTCGCCAGTCTAACAGTCACACAAATGTTTACGACAGTGTTTGCAAAACACAATTGGCAAACATTAGCAACTGCTAGCAAATGCTAGTGACAGTGTTTGAAAAGATTAGCAACTATTTGCCACTCTTTTCCCTCTGTTTGCGAACAACTGAGACCTTTTGCCAACTCTCGTTAAAATACCAGGCAAATGCCAGGCAAATCTTGATAGCTATTATTGATTAATTCTCTCAAATATACTTTGCATCAAAGCACAAGTTTTGTAGATTTTATTGTCAAATGTTGTCTCTGCTTTGGCAGGATTGGTTTCACAATTGCACTCCATTCTAAAAAAAACAAGTGGATGGGATATAAGTGAAATGCAGTAGCTGTCAATAAACAGCTTCACTACTATTGACCACTGGTGGATTAATAGATAACACCCCATGAACAGTAATCACAGTCCATAGGGTTGGCAGGGCAGGGTCCCACACACATAGTCGAAAAATGAAATGGGCTCTTCATATGGTAGTGTCTGAACAAGGCTATTTCTGCCATTTTGGGGTGAGGGGCGTTATGCAAGATTGTATTTGGAGGGCTCCTATTTTTGCAATGGGGAAACCCTTTCATATGGACAAAAAAAAAAATCTCTCTTCTTCCAACAAAAACACTGAAATATAAACTTAGGTCACCGTCTAGATGAACAATAAATAAATAAATAAAAATAAATCATTAAATGGAATAAGAAATTTAACCAGGATTGATATAAATGTTGCAATTTTCCAAAAAAGTCAAAGATTAATAAGAAAAAAGTAGAAAATGTATGATAAAGAAGTTGCAAATTTACAAGAAAAAAGGATGAAAATTTGCAATAAAAACATTCTAAATTTATTAAAAAAAAAAGTCACCAAAATTTATCAGAACAAAGCTGCGAAAATACAAGGAAATAGTCACAAATTTACAAAAAATAAAATAAAATAAAAAATTTACAAGAAAAGGTTAAAAATTTACAAGAAAAAGGGTGAAAATTTACAAGAAAAAAAGTTACAAATGTACAGGAAAAAAGTAGCAAATTAATGAGAAAAAAGTTGCCGTAAAAAGTTGCAAATTTACAAAAAAACCAAACATTTATAAGGAAAAAAAGGCACAAATTTACAAGAAAAAGGTTGAAAATTTATGAGAAAAAAGTTGGAAATTTACATGAAAAAAGTAACCAAAATTTGAGGAAAAAGCTGTGAAAATATAAAAAGTCACAAATTTAAGAGGGAAAAACTGTAAAATTTACAAGAAAAAATTCACCAAAATTCGAAAGAAAAAAGTTGTGAAAATATAAACATGTCACATATTTATGAGGAAAAAAGCAGAAAACTTAAGTGAAACAAGTCACAAATGTACAAAAAAGTTGCAAATTTACAAGAAAAAAAGTTGAAAATTTACAAGAAAAAAGCTGTGAATTTATGAGAAAAAAATGAAGGTAATTTAAATTTTCACCCAAAAAATAGGGTGAACTTGCAGGTTTGGGTGCCCCTAAATGGATGACGGGGTCCGTACTAATTGCATATAGGCAGAAACGGCTTTATGACTGAATAACTAAAATCCATCCATCTTCTACTGCTTCTCCGGAGGTCCGGGTCACGGAGGCAGCAGTTCAAGCAGAGAAGCTCAGACTTCCCTCCCCACAGCCACCTGCTCCAGCTCTTCTGAGAGGATACCAAGGCGTTCCCAGGACAGCTGGGAGATGTAGTCTCTCTAGCGTGTCCTGGGTCTGCCCTGGGGTCTCCTCCCAGTGGGATGTGTCCGAAACACCTCGAGTTGCAGTCCTCCACTTGGGACAGGAGCTCATCCCCAACCCAGAGAGGGCAGTCCAGCCTTTTCCGGCTGAGGACCATGGACTCGGACTTGGAGGTGGTGATTCTCATCCCAGCTGCTTCACACTCAGCAGCAAACCATCCCAGCAAGACCTGCAGGTCACTGCTTGATGAAGCCAACAGGACGACATCATCTGCATACAGCAGAGATGAGATCCTGTGGTCACCAGACATGACACCCTCCGTTCCTTGGCTGCACCTAGAAATCCTGTCCATAAAAATTATGAACAGAACTGGTGATAAAGGGCAGCCCTGGAAGAGTCCAACTCTCACTGGGAATGAGTCCGACCGAGTGTTAGCAATATGAACCAAACTCTTACAATGGTCATATAGAGACCGGATAGCTCGTAACAACAAGCCCAATACCCCATACTCCCGAAGCACCCCACACAAAAAAACACAAGAGATGTGGTCAAATGCCTTCTCAAAGTCCACAAAACACATGTAGACTGGTTGGGTAAACTCCCATGAACCCTCGAGGACTCTCGAGAGGGTAAAGAGTTGGTCCGATGTGCCACCGCCAGGATGAAAACCCCACTGCTCCTCCTGAATCCAAGGTTTGACCAATTGCCGGACTCTCCTCTCCAGTACTCTGGAATAGACGTTCCCAGGGAGGCTGAGGAGTGTGATCCCCCAAAACCAAGAAAGAGCGAGCCCTTCATCTCAGCCTGAGTTCTATTAATCTGCTCTGATGAGGACAAAATTGTAGATTTAATTCAAAACAACTGCTGGGATATTTTCATTTTGAATCATTCTTTTAAAAGAATGACAGTGAATGAGGTTAACATTGTAAAAACTGTCATCATTAGATAATGAATATCGAGTTTGTGCACACATAACCTGCTTTGAGCACAAACGGACACAAGATATAATGTTATATGATGACTCGACACACAACAGATTAGTGGACAAAATGTTTTCACAGAAAAGATCTGTAGTTTAAAATCTTCAGACTGACAGTAGCCTATAACAACACCTCCCCTGTGTGCCGCACTCTCACCAGAACACATGCAGGCTCCCTGTTCATTCATTCATTCATTCATTCATTCATTTCTCTAAAAAAAAAAATACATTAATGCCTGATCTATAGACTCCAATAGTAAGTCCCCAATTAAAATGAGAATGTGGATGGAAAAAAAAACTATTTAGTGTATCATATAAATAAAATGACAGGTGGTTATATTATGATTGTTAAAACTCACTCCATTAAAATAACAAAATGCTGTTTCCTAATGAACTCCAGAGCTGCACAATTTCAAAACACACCACTGACATAACAGTAAACAAAGCGCTTCTGAAAAGTGACCTCCTTTTTCTTGATCAAAAGTGCATTGGCATAACATGCACCATACTGATGCACATGAGACTGCGTGTTGCCACACCTCTTTGAAATGACTGTCCATCTCCCAGTGCAAAACGGACACACTGCCTACTGGTAATTAGATGGTGTGACACAAAGTGGAAAAAAAAAACACACAAAGTGCTGGCAAAAACTAAAAAACACTGGCGTACAGTGGGAAGTCTGGTGCAAAAGTCCACTGAGGACCATCAAAATAGGGCCCACAGTTTTTTTTAATTGGATTAATTGTCATTTACTTTTTGACACCCATCAGCGTTTTTTGATTCCCCACATGTCATGAATTGCCCCTTGGGGCAGAGAGGAAGACCCAGATGCTGAACTGCAGTTTGAGAAATTTATTGAAAAAACAAAAACACAAAGTTCAAATGGTGCACTAACAGAAAATCCAAACAGATATCCAAAGCAGCTTACGGCAAATACAGCACACCAGGACAGGGCCAGGGTTCTGGTGGAGAGAATAGCTGGTAGAGGGTTCCTGGTTCGAATCCCCAGGCTGGCAGGGGTTGGATCCTTTCTGTGTGGAGTTTGCATGTTCTGTGCTGCGTGGGTTTACTCCGGGGGCTCCGGTTTCCTCCCACAATCCAAAGACATGCATGTTAGGTTAATTGGCTGTTCTAAATTGTCCCTAGATATCTGTTTCCTATAGGCCCTTAGAATAGAGGGTTAGTACTAGTGAAAGCGCTTTGAGTGGTCTTTGTGACTCGAAAAGCGCTATATAAATGCAGGTTAGTTAGTTAGTAGACTTCGGCAAAGAGGAATGAACGTAACAAAACTACAATGAACATAAGCAGGAAAATAAATCATACAAAGAAACAATACAGAATATGTGAAAACAAACTAGAGATAACATAACAGGCATAGAAGTCAAAAATACAACATTATACAAATAAGGAAAAACAAAAGGCAAAGAGACAGAGCACTCAGATCGTGACACCACAATGGAAACCAAGCCAATAAATCCGAGAAAATGATTACGCACAGAGCAGAAAATTAAGAACAGTAAATTTTGCAATAACATTTTTTTTTGGGGGGGGGGGGGGGGGGGCGGCAGTCCTATTTTGGGGGATTTATATACAGTATATATATATATATATATATTTTTTTTTTATATTCCCCCTTCTCTCCCTTTTGGCTTTCCAGCACCATGGACAGCGACACTTCTTTGGCATTTTTCTTGTGTCTGTGCATGTTTGAAGTGAGTTTCGGTCTAAAAATATCTGCTTCTGCCAGTATTTCAGTCGACGTTTGCCAATGGAGCTTAACTTAGGCCGACTTAGGTGAACTCTGCACATCTTAGCCCAGCACTCAGGAACTTTTACAAACTGAGTACAGCTTTCACCAACGTTTATTTCCAAACCGGTAAATTTTCAGCATGCTGAAAATTTTCAGAGAACACAACTTTCACCAGCGTTCGCCAACAAACACCAACTATCATTAACTTTTACCAGCTTTTGCCAGCAGAGCCAGACGTTTGCCAAAACGTCAGTAAAAGTCAGTCCAAACGCTGTAGTGTGAATCCATCCACTTTAAAAAAGCAACCAAAAAGTAAGGCCTAAACTGGGGAACACTTTCTACATCTACAATGATACATGCTTGTATGAAAAAGAAGGCACATCCATGTTATTATGGCAGATACATAAAAGTCATGCAATTTAAAACTCAATACTTATTCATGTTCTTTTTGGAAAAAAAATTAAAAATGGGAAAATACAAATCTGAATACTGTCAAATGCATTTGTTCCCGTCAAGTGTCTCCAGCGGCTGAGAGGCTACGCTACATTCTGAGTGAAGATGATGACACGCAGACGCCGACGCTCTTCACCGAGATGGACACTCTGCAGAGAGAAGGAGACGAGCTAGAGTGGAAGGAGTCTGCCAGGTGGATGTTCGCACACAAACACGCCGTTCAAGCCTGTCTCACTCAAAATTATAATCAGTCAGGTTGCTGCTTTGCTTTTGCTTCAAGGTTGAAATCTTGTTTTAGCCCACCATTACTTGTCTGGAGCTAAATTTTCCCTCTAAAAAGTGCTGCATGGATAACAACTTCACATAAATTTGCTCAAAAATGTATTTGGTTTTATATTTCAAAAGTAAATTGAATTTTCCAGAAGAGAAGCCACTTATTTAATATTGCTCAGATCATTGATCGCTAAATACAGCAAGGGTATTTCTGATTGGTTCTACAGCTCATTCAAAGGAACTTTTAAGTTTTCATGCAGTTCATTTAACATTTAATCTAACTAAGGTAATTGATCTATCTACTGTATATCTATTAGAGCTGTAAGCACCAGTGATCTGGCTTTCACTCGCTCTATATGCTGAATGTTACATAATGTTCATTTTGTACATATCTTACGTTTTACTTCCAGAATGACCATAAAGCTGGGAAATCAGCAGGCCTAACTATAGCTAGATGTTATTTTTCGTAGAAATTAAAATTTACTACTATAAAACACTCAGGAAGGGCAAACTTGCACCCAGTCAGCCACTTCTTCCCCTCATATCTTAATTTCTCTGAACAGCCTGTTAGTTTTGAGCAAACAGCACCATCTGCTGGTGACCATCAAAATACCCAACAAGGCACTGCATCCATTCTCTAACTTTGGAATCTTTATAAATAAATACATTCATTTCTGGATGCTGATGTTGATTAAAATCACCCCTAAATCAATTTTGTTGATGCTTTGTCCATGACCAGCCTCTCCTCTAAATTTTTTTTTGCAAAATTTGTAAATAACTTTCTGAGTTGGTGGAACACAGCAAGAATGCCCTGAGTTCAAATCTATGAGCTGGTCAACTGGGACCTTTCTGTGTGGCATCTGCATGATCTCCAGGTGTCTGCATGGGTTCCATGGAGATACTCCAGCTTCCTCCCTCAGTCCAAAGACATGCACATTAGATTACTAGATTAACTACTTGAGAATTCTCCATACGGATGTGAGCGTACCCCTTACCGGAAGGGATTAAATGGTTAAAGTGGTTTTATTTTAGTGGGTTATGAGGGATTTCTGTGACATTATATGATCTATAACAGAATGGAACAAGCTCCCCACTGCTTTGAAGACCAGAACAAGACTTTTCCACAGAGACTAAAAATTGGATTTTAAATAATCAAGCCTGCCAGCATTGACTCTCTCCCTTAAATTGGATTTGAAATTGAACTCTTTAATTGTTTTTATGTGTGCTGTTTCTCTTATCTTTTTACCTTTTAAACTTATTCCCTGCTTGTTTCAGAGACAACAGAGTCTGAAATCCGACCTGAATTGCTCTCTATAAGTGCTGTTTTTCTTTTAAGATCTTCCTACCTGCCTCAGAGACTACAGATGGAAATTAATGAGAATTCTATAATCTGATAGAGAGCATCTTTACCCTATGCTTAATGGTTTTTTTTTTCTGTACATGGTCCCTGACAAATAAACCATTAAACTAAACTAAACTAAACTAAACTAATCTTTAAAGTCAAACAGCCCAAAGTCCAACTGCACAGGAGTTCTCTCCTACAGAAACTAGGATTACAACTCTGCCTGAAATGGCTCATTAGGATTTACTGTTTACTTCTGTGAGTTTATCATGCCATTATCAGAGACATCATCAATAATTTCCCCATGGGGACAATAAATAAATAAATGATTAAAATGATTATGATACACACCTGCTTCCTGGGTTGTCTGGCACTCTTCTTCTTAGAGAAGTGAGTTAGAGCTTAAATAGCTACAGTGCAGCTAGCTTAGCTAGTGGCCAACCAAGGCAAATTCTAGTCACCCCACTAGACATCCGTGGTCACAGCTTGATCATTAATTCACAGTTGATAATATATCTTGCATCACTCTGGCCTGTTTTTTTGTGGGGTTTTTTAGCATTACGGTTACTGATGCCATTAGTATTGCTAGCTTTGTGATGTGAATCACCGCAACCAAGGGCTATAAGATAAGATATATGGTTCTTTTTTGAAAAATTTAGTCACTGTAGCAAACCAACCCTGCATTCAGTTGACAAAACCATTTGCAACCGTTTGGAATTCTTCGTTAGTTTCCGTAACTGAACAACACGGTTGCCACGAATCGTTTTCTCACTGGCCGAACTCCCCGGGGAAGTGACTCGCGTAGTGAACAAAGATGGCAGCTTGGTAAGATAGTTTGTGATATCCTTTTCTTTTCTTTTTGGAGCAATTCCATCAATTTAAGAGTAGAGGTTATGTCAGTTTGCAAGTAAAACAATACCACGCATAACATATTGTTTTTGGTGGGGGTATAATGGAGAATTCTTAGGTAATATGAAGTTGAAGAAGGCTACAGTCTACGCCGTAGTTACTATGGTCCTCTAACCGGCTGACAGAGGACCATAGATCTACACAACTACAGAATGCGTGAGCCGAAGAGAAAAAACGTTCGCCAAGAACTGCCCGTTCATTTAGGTCAGTTCATCTTGCAAACTATGTTCGGCAAACTGTTTTGTGAACTGAACTCATGTCAGCTCTTTCATTAATCTACAGTCGATTAAACATCTCGCCCCATTCTGGCTTGTTTTGTTATGTGTATGGTTATGATAGCTGGGTAGATTCAACAGCTAATGTTAGCTGGTCTAAGCGGCCACAGGCAGGATTTCAGAACCAACTTCTAAGCTGACCTTTGAGTATAAACTGAGAGAGAAGTCCACTAGCCTAGTCACTAGACGGATCATCTACTAACCCTTGACATTCATATAAGTTATTTTAATGTACGCCTTCTTGATTAGCATTGATTAGCTGCCATTAGCAGAGTTAGCCATTCACTCATTCAGTGTTGTTTCTATACTTATTGCATACCAGGGTCCAGTCTTATGCTATCAACTACTCAAACTACACACCCTTGCCTCTGATAATGCTTTGTTTGTGTCACAAACTCCTGTGCGCCATAACACGGTGGACAAGGGAGAGAATGAAAAACCCAATTGCGAGAGTGGAGAGTGCCATGTTTATTGAAGTCACCACAAAAACACAGTTCAGTAATAACCAAGTTTCAGTTCAGCTTCAGCACACAAAAATACAGAAAGGTGTAATGACAGGATGAGGCCACCAAACATACAGGGCGCCCACTGGATGCTCCACAGCCCAGTCAAAGAAGCCTAGTGCCGCAGGACCGTTTAGCACAAAACAGAAAGGCGATAAGCCTCATGCTGCAGGGCTGCAAACAGCACAAAAAGAAAGGTGAAACAAAATGACACTTACAGGGCTGGAGCAATCTGAGGCGAACCGAGCAGCCTGGGGGAAGAGGATGAGATGCAGGGCCAGCCGAAATACCAAGGGAGATAATCCAACAGAAGTGATGGGCTGGAGAACAATGAAGGTAGTGAATCACATACGGGGAGAACTGGCTACCGCGTATGGAGGAGAATGCCCCGACAATCTCTTTCCTCTGGCGCACCCAACAAATATTCCAGAAGCTAATGAGGAAAGAGATTGCCGGTGTGGGAATGCGTGGGCAGAACTGATTAACAACAGGTGTGTGAGAGTGTGTGAAATGAGAATGAATGGAGCATGTGCCTGTGTGTGTGCATGTGGGTGCGTGTATGTGTGTGAGCACCAGACGGCGCAGCTGACGGAGCTTGACAGGAGGAGGGGCGTGCCCGAGCTGTCAGGAGGAAACTAGTTCAAATCCTAACAATAAGCCAGAGCCGGGTTTGGCCTCCAAACCCGGACTCATGACAATTTGGGATTTTAAACTCTATATTTTAGCCAGTATTTGTTAGTATGTTACACAGCCTAACATCCAAAGCTAAACATAACGTTAGCTTCAAACATGGTGTTGCCATCAACACAGAAATCGCAGAGAAATTAAGAAAGAAGCAGGGTGAGGTGAAGTGCGGCTAAATGGCATTAATATGCTATAAAACAGCCTGCTTTGAGGAGAGCTCCTTTTCCCATGTGTAAAATGTTCCTACAATAATTAAACCCTGAGTCATTTTGACCAAAGCATGGCACAGTCATTTCATTAACACCTCTGGGAGCTGTGTCAATATTTGAAAAAAAAAAAAGCTTAAAAGGAACTCTTTAATAAGAAAATACTATAATGAAAAATCCCGTTGCACATACAAAAATACACAAACAAATTCAAGCAGGCAAAAATAATAACTGCCTTTGTAGGGGTAAAAAAAAATCTGATATTTTTAAAATAAATGATAATTGAAATTACAATATTTTTTTTTAATTTAAGCACAATTATATAATTACTTGCATAAATTCCATCTTAGGGATCCTTTAAAAATATGAAAATGAATATCTAATTTGCACAATGAAGAAAAATCTAAAGCTAGTTGCTACAGAAGTTATATTATTATTATTAGTAGTAGTAGTAGTAGTAGTAGTTTGTATGTCAAACAACAGTCTGAACACTGAATAAGAATACTGTAAAGTTAAAATTAGCAACACATCCAGAATGATTTTCGTATATATTCCTTACCTGTTCTTTGTGTTGTGTTGCCTTCAGGTGGGTGAAGTTTGAGGAGAAAGTGGAGGAGGGAGGCGAGAGGTGGAGTAAACCCCATGTGTCCACGCTGTCCCTGCATAGTCTATTTGAGCTGAGGACATGTCTCCAGACAGGAACGGTGCTGCTGGATCTGGAAGGATACTCCCTACCTCAAATAGTTGGTGAGTTACCTTTAACGGGAGCTAGCTAGCTAGCCTGTTAGCTTGTTAAGCCGCGAGCTTCACAGACACGGAAAGTTAATGTTTATGTGGCTGTATAGGTAAATTATTTGAAAAATAAAAGGCTATAATTCTGTTAAAGACAGAAGGCATTTTTGTCATCGTATATTACCAGTTTTAATAAGTCAATACTTCCAGGAAGTAATTAGGTTTAGCTTTAATAGCTAACAAGCAGAGATGGGAGGTGACTGAAGTTTATTCAACTAGCGCATTTAAGAGGAAAAAAACATAAAATGGTAAGAGTAACGTCAAAAATTCTCAAGAAAATAGCTGCTAATATAAATATAAAGAGCCACATTTCCTAAAAGGAAATGTTGGAGATTTAACAATAAATAAGTTGCAAATTTATAAGAGTGTGGCACATATGTGGGTTTCATATGCTTCACATATACTGTATATTACTGTGTGCTTATTGTATGCTTCACGTCTCAGAGGAACAAAAGGACTGAACCTCCTAGGGGTAACAGGAGGATGTGAGATCTAGCCTTTTGTATGCAAAGAGATGGCCTTGAGGGATTTCCTGACCACCAGGACTTTAGGTGGAGTTGAGAAGACCTGGAGGGGGATGCATTGTGACATGGGATTAAAAGACAATGTGACTGTGTGCTTTGATGTCCTGGGGTATAAAAGGGACAGATGTTGGGGGATTCATTCTCTTTCTGTTTTTGGATGTTGGAGAATGTGAATAAAACTGGACTTGTGAAATAAACTCAGCCTCATCCTTCCACACTCTCCACACTGGTGACCCTAAGACTTATCATGAGCAGAAGCAATTCTCCCGAGCCAGACTCGTCAGGAGCCAGCCACACTCTCCACAAGAGAAGATTTATAAATTCATCCATCCATCCATTTTCTACCACTTTTCCGGAGGTCTGGGCGACAGAGGCAGCAGCTCAAGCAGAGAAGCCCAGACTTCCCTCTCCCCACCCACCCGCTCTAGCTCTTCAGAGAAGATAAGATAAGATAAGCCTTTATTAGTCCCACAATGGGGAAATTCCAGAATTGCAACAGCACAGGGATAGCAACACTCAGAGCAACAATCAGAAGGCAAGAAAAAACAAGAACAGCTAGTATACATATGTACATATTACCATAAATATATATATATATATATACTGTATATGTATATATATATATACTGTGTATATATATATATATATATATAGACACACAGTGCGGAGCATTGTGGTTGGTGAATGTGCAGCAGAAAGTCTAAGCTCTCTCTCCAAGATACCAAGACATTTCAAGGCCAGCTGGGATACATAGTCTCTCCAGCATGTCCTGGGTCTGGCCCGGGGTCTCCTCCTAGTGGAATGTGCCCGACACACCTCAAGTGGGAGGCGTCCAGGAGGCATCCTGATCAGATGCCCAGACCACCTCAACTGGCTCCTTTCAATGTGGAGGAGCAGCGGTTCTACTCTGAGCCTCTGCCGGATGACTGAGCTTCTCACCCTATCTCTGAGGGTGAGTCCAGCAGTCCTACGAAGAAAGCTCATTTCAGCCGCTTGTTTCTGCGATCTCGTTCTTTCGGTCATTACCCAAAGCTCATGACCATAGGTGAGGGTAGGAACATAGACTGACTAGTAAATCGACAGCTTTGCTTTAGAGCTCAGCTCCCTCTTCACCACAACAGACCAGTACAACGTCCGCATCACTGCAGATGCTGCTGCGATCCATCTGTCAATATCTCGCTCCATTCTCCCCTCACTTGCGATTGAGACCCCGAGATACTTAAACTGCTCCACTTGGGGCAGGAGCTTGTCCCCAACCTGGAGAGGACAATCCACCTTTTTCCGGCTGAGGACCATGGACTCGGACCTGGAGGTGCTGATTCTCCTCCCAGCAAGTGATTTGTAAATTCACTTGAAAAATTCTCAAAAACATCTTGGATTTATACAAAATAAATAGTTGTAACATAAATTTAAGTAGTAAATTGAAAAAATATACATTTATGGCACAGTTATAAATTTACAAGAATCGTATTGTCAAAAAAAAATCTCATAAATTGGCAAGAAAAGGGCAAATGTATGCGAAGCCCCAAATTTATGAGAAATTTAGTAAATTTGAGCCCATTCACAAATTTAGGAGTAAAGGCTAACAAATTGGAAAGAGTTGTCATTCCTCATTATTCAACCAGCTTTTTAGATACTTTCTTACTGTTACTCAAGTAAATTATTTGGTGATTGCTCATACATATATTCAGTGTTGCCAACTGTCACTCTTTGGGGATGAGACTCACTCTTTTGCCCTCTGTCTTACACAACAAACCCTATTTCTCACTCCAACATAAGGAAATAAAATACTACCAAATTTGTAGAGGTGGTGGGGGGGAAATGATGCACTGTAGTGCTGGTGATATCAGTATCATAATCCTTTATTAAAAATCATTAATAAATCAGTTGCTCCAGGATTTTGCAATGTTGCAATTCTACCAATTCCCGCAAATTTAGCGGGTCCTGCGTAATTTGAATTGTGTGCAATCACCGCAACTTCCCCGCAATTTTGGCCAACTGTTGTCAACTTCCACCGATTTCGCCAATCAGATTTGTCCCTGAGTAGCACACAAACGTGTACGTCATCAGTCTGATCAATCAAATGCGGTGCTGCACCTTGCTCACTTCCGTGTTTACAGTGAGTACAGAGCACATCAGCAAAAAACAGAGTGTGATTAAAAAAAAACACTCACCTGCAAGTTTTCCCACATCGTTCCTCCCTCCGTCTCCTCTGGTCCGCCGGTGAAGATCTCCTCAAGTCTCTGTAATGACCGTGTGTATGAAGTGCCAGGTTTATGTTGTAAAACGTCCACCTGCCTGAACACACCCCCGACTTGGGAACGTGTGTGAGGACAGATGCCGTAAAACCACAAACAAATGAGAGAATCTAATACTGCACCTAGTGTTGTAACATTTTATACATCTTTAGAAGTAAAAGTCACTACCACATCTTGTCACTGAGTTTTAAAGCTGTGAATCTCCGGTCTGGACACAAGCTAATGCGCAATTCAGGCAAATCCCCAAGGAGGGGCCCACAATTTACTGCAACAATAAAAAAAAAAAAAAAAATCCCACAAAATCCTGGAGGGACTGATAAATGTTTCAAATACAAACTTACCTATTTAGATGCCAGAGTAATAAAAACAATTGACTTTTTAGTCCACTAGATGGTGCTAAATGCTCACTGTCTGTTTGGGTCACCACAGCAAATGAAAGACTTGAGCTGGAAGTTGGACAATCCAAGGATTGGGATAGGAAATCACAATTTATGATATTACAATAATCAGCGCACCGCAAGATTCTGATAATATCGTATTGTGGCCCAAGTATGGTGATAGTATCATGTCATGTGCTTCTAGTGGTTCCCACCCCTTGACTTCCTTCAGATTTTTACACAATAAAAGCTCTCAAGGCAGCACTGTCAAGGTATAGTAAAGGCTGATTGCCATGGCAAGCAGACTGAACATATTCTAAAATGTATTCTGAGGTAAAGAAGTGTGTGTATTGGAATAAAAAAACTGTTTATATGTATCGATTGCATGTACAGTCACTCCGCTTCTACCCCACTGTACACAGTGGTTAGCACTGCGGCAGCACAGTTTACCCTTGGCCGGGGGATTGTGGGGATCGTGGGATCGATCCCAGCCCCCGACCAACAGTGATCTGTGTGGAGTTTGCATGTTCTCCCCGTGTTGCGTGGGTTTACTCCGGGATTTCTCCGGTTTCCTCCCACATGCCAAAAACATGCATGTTAGGTTAATTGGCTGTTCTAAATTGTCCCTAGATATCTGTTTCCTATAGGCCCTTAGAATAGAGGGTTAGTATTAATGAAAGCGCTTTGAGTGGTCTTTGTGACTAGAAAAGCGCTATATAAGTGCAGGTTAGTTAGTTAGTAGTTAGTTAGTTTCCTCTAAATTTCACTCAAGCTTTTCTGAAAAGTTGACAACTCCTGTGCTTTAACAGTTAATATCAGAAGGTATTGCAACTTGAGTACAATTCTTATTACTCTACACACTCCTGCTAATAGGTGATCCATTTTATTAGCTTGTAGAGAGAAATGAGCAGGCAAGCCAGTGAGCTGGATCAGCGTGGACTTTATTCTCTCTAACCTCAAGTCAACAAGAATAAACTCAGGTCACTGGGCATCTCTCTTTTATATTTCACATACCTTGCCTAGCGAAATGGGGGTTCACACCACAATACACACAATCACAATGCACGTCATCACAAAGCCTGTCGGTGCATTAACATACAGTCTGGTGGAGAAGCCGCAGTCTGCCCGGCGCATCAGCCTAACGGTTCTTTAGCATCTCCACCTCCGCTGTCCCGTCTCGACCCCCCGTCGGCTTCTCTCCTCCTGTGCCATTCAGTCTGAGTGGAGAATGTAACGTCTAGTTCCCCCTCACCACCCCCCACCCGAACACTCAGAATGAGCCTTAACCCTTATGTCCTGTGGGCTTCAGCCGATGTCCGTAGCGGCTGTAACGGGGGATCGCCGGCTCTGAGGCGCTGCTGTGCCAGTGGGGCACTCCTGGAGGTGCGTCCGTCTGTGGGGGGACATTGGGGGGGGGGGGACACATCTTCAACATGCAATTGTGACTGAGCTGATGAGTCATTTACCTGGGGAGCTCTCAGTGGGGGTCGTCCGCGCCAAGGAGCTCGGGCCAACACCAACTGCTCGTCTGCTAATACGAATGCGGGCTTAAGCCTGTCTATGCAGACTGTTTCTCTGCGTCCCCCCAAGTCTAACACAAAATGTTTAGCCCCAGGTTCCAACACTCTGAACGGGCCGTCGTAGGGCATCGGGGTCCGGTGGGCAACGGGGTCCGGTGGGCATCATGCCTGACAAACACGAACGACGCATCCTTCAAGGTCCTTGGGACGAAAGCGCGGGGAAAACAGTGGTGGGCCAGGCCGGGTACTGTCCCTGCCTCTGCACTACGTAGTGAAGGCGGGGATGGGTCGGTGTTTGGTGCTGGGCTGTCAGGCAAAAATTCGCCGGGGAGCTGCAGTGGCTGGGAAAAAACAAGTTCTGCTGTGGAGGCAGCCAAATCCTCCTTCGGTGCAGAACGCAACCCAACAGAACCCACGGCAACCTGTCCACCCAATTTGCATCCGTAAGCGAAGCCCTGAGCGCTGCTTTAAGCAACCTATGGAAATGCTCGCATAACCCGTTGTCCTGGGGGTTGTACGCGGTCGTGCGATGAATGGTGACGCCCAGGCTCCAGGCCATCGTGGACCAGAGGTCGGAAATGAACTGCGGGCCCCTGTTGGATGTGCTGTCCAAAGGGGCGCCAAAGCGTGCCACCCATGTCGCCAAAAAAGTGCATGCGACTTCTGTAGACGTGGTGGAAGCTAGTGGCACCACTTCGGGCCAGCGCATGGTGCGGTCCACCACTGTGAGGAGGTGCGTATACCCCTGCGATGGCGGGAGGGGCCCCATGAGGTCCACGTGAACGTGGTCGAACCTCTTAGCCGGGACGTGGAACGGCTCGAGGGGGACCTTTGTGTGCCTGTGCATCTTAGCTCGTTGGCACACTACGCAGGCTGCAGCCCACTCTTTCACCTGTTTGAACAGGTGCGGCCAGACAAACTTTGCTTCCACCATTTTGACTGACACGCACACTTCCGGGTGCGCCAGGGAGTGAACCGACTCGAAAATGCGGCGGTGCCTCATACCAGATCATACCAGATTTTTGAGCACAGATTTATTTGCCAATAAATCTGTGCTCGTACCAGATTTTCAGCTTGTCAAATTCTGGCTACCGGGCACGGGCGGCCTGTGGAAACGTCACAGAGTGGGGGGGGGGGGCGTCTTGCAGTACTCTGCTCTCCAGCCTTAATCCTGTTGGTCCAGACTGGAGCGTGCAAACATCCGCGTCGTCGACCTGCTCGGCGGCCATGGCCGTGTAATCTGTCCCTACATAGACTGGGACCACTAATGCGTGCGAGAGGCAGTCTGCCACCACGTTGAGTTTACCGGCCACATGTTGAATGTCGGTTGTAAACTCCAAGATAGCAGCCAGCTGTCTCTGCTGCCCCGCCGACCACGTTTCCAAAACTTTGGCCATAGCGTATATTAGCGGCTTGTTTATTTTTTTAAAATTTATTTTACCTTTATTTAACCAGGAAAAAAACCCGTTGAGATTAAAAACCTCTTTTTCAAGGGAGTCCTGGCCAAGAGGCAGCAAAAAAATCACAAATACACTTACAATGACATACAAATCATATAAAACAGTTACAAATTAGTGAGGCCATCTCAACTGTTCTCAATCTGGTTTTAAAGTCGTTCAATGAAACAAGTTCCGTTAGTTTCCAGTCTTTTTGCAACATGTTCCATGTAGAGGGGGCTGAGAACATGAAAGCTCTTTTTCCCAGCTCAGTACGGGCAAATGGAACAGAAAGCAACAAATGATCATTAGAACGCAAACCATAAGAATCAACACTTCTCAGTGTGATCAAATTACAAATGTAAGGGGGCAACAGTCCAAGCATGGCCTTGTAAATAAAAAAGTACCAGTGAGTCAACGTCCTGGTGGACAAAGAGGGCCATCCCACTCTAGAATACAGTTCACAGTAATGGGTCAAGGCTCTGCAGTTTGTAACAAACCTCAAAACAGCATGCTATACAGAGTCAATCTTACTCAGACACTGAGGTGAAGCGTTCATATACAAGAGGTCTCCATAATCTAAAATAGATAAAAAAAAGTTGCAGTAACAAGACGCTTTTTAACCTCAAAAGAAAAACAACATTTATTTCGAAATAAAAAACCCAGTTTCAGTTTAAGTTTCTTCACAAGATTTTCAACATGGGGCTTAAAAGTCAGAGCGTCATCAAGCAAGATACCAAGATACTTGTACGAGTGAACCACCTCAATTTCATTTCCCTCAAAAGTGGACACTGGGAAAAATTTGTGGACTCCTCCTAAAATTTGAAAACCACATCAGTTTAGTTTTGTCAGCATTAAGGACTAGTTTTAGCTGCAGAAGTGTGTGCTGCACCACATTAAAAGCTTTCTGCAGAGAAGCAATAGCATTAGCAGGGGAAGAGCCAAAGCAGTAAATAATTGTGTCATCGGCATAAAAATGCAAACTAGCATCAGACACATTTTGTCCTAGTGTGGGCGGTTCGGTTAACCCCCACAACAGATTAAGGACACTCAGCTCTCTTCTCTCGGTTTTTCCCGCTGCACTACTGAGATGTAATGTGCCATTCATGTATTGTGATGCAATGTGCCATGCATGTATTGTGATGCAATGTGCCATTCATGTATTGTGATGTAATGTGCCATTCATGTATAGTGTTCATGCGTCCTGTCCTTACTGTGACCTAGAGACAGATCAATATGTAGATGTGCCTTGTAACCTCTTTGTCCTGCACCTGGAGCAGAGGCTAGCAAATCTGCCTATTGTTATGTAGGTCTTACAAATGCAAATGTCTCATGCCTGTTCTGCAGTCCCTTTGATCGTACCAACTGCTGTGAATCTGCTTTGATGTATTGTCTGAGTTGGGTATAAATACTGCACAGGTTCTGTAACTCGCTCTCTCAATTCCACTTCCTCAACTGCTGCTGCTGGACACAGACTTTGTGTCCTCCTTCTCTGAGAGCCGTGGGCTCGCTCCCGGCGCCGTGCATGCGCGCCGGGAGCGGAGCTCGTGACGGCGGTATGATTAATAAAACCTGCTTAAAACCACAGCATCGCTGCTTATATTTTTATCATCCGCCGCACTGGTGACCCCGAAGACGCACACGCTTTGTGCGAAGCAACCTTCTGATCTGGACAGCTGCACTGGTGACCCGTTCTTCAGGATGAGATCTGCACGTCTGAGATCTGCTCATCCACGCTGGACCGGCCGCGCTCGCAGCTCCTCCACACGAGAGCGCAGGCACCTCGTCCCTTCTCCACGACGGCAACCTCCAGGGCCGGCGGAGAACGCAACACGTGGACCTGAACGCACCACGGCCGAGCGGTGCCCAAGATCGTCTATTCCTTCCCACCGCTCCAACGCATCTGCACGAGCCTGAGGGACAAAAGATCGTCTATTTCCTCCCACCGCTCTAACGCACCATGGCCAAGCTGCAGCCACAGCTCAAACCTGGATTTTATCGGTGCCGTCTGCACCGATCCCCACCAAGATTCTGCACCCTGGTTCTCCTCTCCAGCTGGCCCACCCACGCACGGAACCCTGGCACACGCACCGGGGAGTTACGAGGACGGCGCATCACGCACGGGACAATAACGGCTCCAGAGACCCCCATCTTCCTGCACTGCTGCACACAGGCCCTTCAGGGTTGCTCGTTCACCTGAGGCACGCAAGCAACTTGTTCACAGGATTTACTGATGGTCTCAGCCACGGCGCACAAAGGGATTTCAGCCGTCAGCTGTTCCCAGGGGTTTTAGGGTTGCTCCTGCACCTAAAGCCAACAGCCAAGTACCTCTGCTTCTTTTTTTTCTTACAGCCGCTACGCAGCCTCACCGCTCCTGTTTTCTTCATGGCCACGAGAGGAGTCAGAGACTAATTTTTCTTCTTGTGGACCTCTGCACGTTCAACGGGACAGCCCTTCGACATCGCGGACCCACGAGCAATTTTTGCGCGGCTCAGACAATTTCACCGTCCCCCTGCCGGCACTTACCCCCCTCCTCCCTCCCCCTCCGCCTGCAGTGAGCTTCTCCCACAGCTCGCTCCCATAGAGGGATTATCGAGGTCTCGGGCCCCTGCCGTGCCCTCTGGGGGGGAGCGTGTGGGCGGTTCAGTTAACCCCCACAACAGATTAAGGACACTCAGCTCTCTTCTCTCGGTTTTTCCCGCTGCACTACTGAGATGTAATGTGCCATTCATGTATTGTGATGCAATGTGCCATGCATGTATTGTGATGTAATGTGCCATTCATGTATAGTGTTCATGCGTCCTGTCCTTGCTGTGACCTAGAGACAGATCAATATGTAGATGTGCCTTGTAACCTCTTTGTCCTGCACCTGGAGCAGAGGCTAGCAAATCTGCCTATTGTTATGTAGGTCTTACAAATGCAAATGTCTCATGCCTGTTCTGCAGTCCCTTTGATCGTACCAACTGCTGTGAATCTGCTTTGATGTATTGTCTGAGTTGGGTATAAATACTGCACAGGTTCTGTAACTCGCTCTCTCAATTCCACTTCCTCAACTGCTGCTGCTGGACACAGACTTTGTGTCCTCCTTCTCTGAGAGCCGTGGGCTCGCTCCCGGCGCGCATGCACGGCGCCGGGAGCGGAGCTCGTGACGGCGGTATGATTAATAAAACCTGCTTAAAACCACAGCATCGCTGCTTATATTTTTATCATCCGCCGCACTGGTGACCCCGAAGACGCACACGCTTTGTGCGAAGCAACCTTCTGATCTGGACAGCTGCACTGGTGACCCGTTCTTCAGGATGAGATCTGCACGTCTGAGATCTGCTCATCCACGCTGGACCGGCCGCGCTCGCAGCTCCTCCACACGAGAGCGCAGGCACCTCGTCCCTTCTCCACGACGGCAACCTCCAGGGCCGGCGGAGAACGCAACACGTGGACCTGAACGCACCACGGCCGAGCGGTGCCCAAGATCGTCTATTCCTTCCCACCGCTCCAACGCATCTGCACGAGCCTGAGGGACAAAAGATCGTCTATTTCCTCCCACCGCTCTAACGCACCATGGCCAAGCTGCAGCCACAGCTCAAACCTGGATTTTATCGGCGCCGTCTGCACCGATCCCCACCAAGATTCTGCACCCTGGTTCTCCTCTCCAGCTGGCCCACCCACGCACGGAACCCTGGCACACGCACCGGGCAGTTACGAGGACGGCGCATCACGCACGGGACAATAACGGCTCCAGAGACCCCCATCTTCCTGCACTGCTGCACACAGGCCCTTCAGGGTTGCTCGTTCACCTGAGGCACGCAAGCAACTTGTTCACAGGATTTACTGATGGTCTCAGCCACGGCGCACAAAGGGATTTCAGCCGTCAGCTGTTCCCGGGGGTTTTAGGGTTGCTCCTGCACCTAAAGCCAACAGCCAAGTACCTCTGCTTCTTTTTTTTCTTACAGCCGCTACGCAGCCTCACCGCTCCTGTTTTCTTCATGGCCACGAGAGGAGTCAGAGACTAATTTTTCTTCTTGTGGACCTCTGCACGTTCAACGGGACAGCCCTTCGACATCGCGGACCCACGAGCAATTTTTGCGCGGCTCAGACAATTTCACCGTCCCCCTGCCGGCACTTACCCCCCTCCTCCCTCCCCCTCCGCCTGCAGTGAGCTTCTCCCACAGCTCGCTCCCATAGAGGGATTATCGAGGTCTCGGCCCCCTACCGTGCCCTCTGGGGGGGAGCGTGTGGGCGGTTCGGTTAACCCCCACAACAGATTAAGGACACTCAGCTCTCTTCTCTCGGTTTTTCCCACTGCACTACTGAGATGTAATGTGCCATTCATGTATTGTGATGCAATGTGCCATGCATGTATTGTGATGTAATGTGCCATTCATGTATAGTGTTCATGCGTCCTGTCCTTACTGTGACCTAGAGACAGATCAATATGTAGATGTGCCTTGTAACCTCTTTGTCCTGCACCTGGAGCAGAGGCTAGCAAATCTGCCTATTGTTATGTAGGTCTTACAAATGCAAATGTCTCATGCCTGTTCTGCAGTCCCTTTGATCGTACCAACTGCTGTGAATCTGCTATGATGTATTGTCTGAGTTGGGTATAAATACTGCACAGGTTCTGTAACTCGCTCTCTCAATTCCACTTCCTCAACTGCTGCTGCTGGACACAGACTTTGTGTCCTCCTTCTCTGAGAGCCGTGGGCTCGCTCCCGGCGCGCATGCACGGCGCCGGGAGCGGAGCTCGTGACGGCGGTATGATTAATAAAACCTGCTTAAAACCACAGCATCGCTGCTTATATTTTTATCATCCGCCGCACTGGTGACCCCGAAGACGCACACGCTTTGTGCGAAGCAACCTTCTGATCTGGACAGCTGCACTGGTGACCCGTTCTTCAGGATGAGATCTGCACGTCTGAGATCTGCTCATCCACGCTGGACCGGCCGCGCTCGCAGCTCCTCCACACGAGAGCGCAGGCACCTCGTCCCTTCTCCACGACGGCAACCTCCAGGGCCGGCGGAGAACGCAACACGTGGACCTGAACGCACCACGGCCGAGCGGTGCCCAAGATCGTCTATTCCTTCCCACCGCTCCAACGCATCTGCACGAGCCTGAGGGACAAAAGATCGTCTATTTCCTCCCACCGCTCTAACGCACCATGGCCAAGCTGCAGCCACAGCTCAAACCTGGATTTTATCGGTGCCGTCTGCACCGATCCCCACCAAGATTCTGCACCCTGGTTCTCCTCTCCAGCTGGCCCACCCACGCACGGAACCCTGGCACACGCACCGGGGAGTTACGAGGACGGCGCATCACGCACGGGACAATAACGGCTCCAGAGACCCCCATCTTCCTGCACTGCTGCACACAGGCCCTTCAGGGTTGCTCGTTCACCTGAGGCACGCAAGCAACTTGTTCACAGGATTTACTGATGGTCTCAGCCACGGCGCACAAAGGGATTTCAACCGTCAGCTGTTCCCGGGGGTTTTAGGGTTGCTCCTGCACCTAAAGCCAACAGCCAAGTACCTCTGCTTCTTTTTTTTCTTACAGCCGCTACGCAGCCTCACCGCTCCTGTTTTCTTCATGGCCACGAGAGGAGTCAGAGACTAATTTTTCTTCTTGTGGACCTCTGCACGTTCAACGGGACAGCCCTTCGACATCGCGGACCCACGAGCAATTTTTGCGCGGCTCGGACAATTTCACCATCCCCCTGCCGGCACTTACCCCCCTCCTCCCTCCCCCTCCGCCTGCAGTGAGCTTCTCCCACAGCTCGCTCCCATAGAGAGATTATCGAGGTCTCGGCCCCCTACCGTGCCCTCTGGGGGGGAGCGTGTGGGCGGTTCGGTTAACCCCCACAACAGATTAAGGACACTCAGCTCTCTTCTCTCGGTTTTTCCCGCTGCACTACTGAGATGTAATGTGCCATTCATGTATTGTGATGCAATGTGCCATGCATGTATTGTGATGTAATGTGCCATTCATGTATAGTGTTCATGCGTCCTGTCCTTACTGTGACCTAGAGACAGATCAATATGTAGATGTGCCTTGTAACCTCTTTGTCCTGCACCTGGAGCAGAGGCTAGCAAATCTGCCTATTGTTATGTAGGTCTTACAAATGCAAATGTCTCATGCCTGTTCTGCAGTCCCTTTGATCGTACCAACTGCTGTGAATCTGCTTTGATGTATTGTCTGAGTTGGGTATAAATACTGCACAGGTTCTGTAACTCGCTCTCTCAATTCCACTTCCTCAACTGCTGTTGCTGGACACAGACTTTGTGTCCTCCTTCTCTGAGAGCCGTGGGCTCGCTCCCGGCGCGCATGCACGGCGCTGGGAGCGGAGCTCGTGACGGCGGTATGATTAATAAAACTCTACTTAAAACCACAGCATCGCTGCTTATTTTTATCATCCGCCGCACTAGATCATTAATGTACATAATGAATAGGAGGGGTCCTAATACAGAACCCTGTGGCACCCCCTTGTGGACACTGACAATTTCAGAACACAAACCATCATATTTAATACATTGGGTCCTGTCACTCAAATAATTTGCGAACCAGGAGACTACATGTTCCGACAGACCAAAACTGATGAGTCTTTGCTTTAAAACTGTGTGGTCCACAGTGTCAAAAGCCTTTGACAGATCAATGAAAAGTGCAGCACAGTACTGCTTTTTATCAAGAGCAAGATAAGATTTTAAGATCCTCTCTTAAAAGGAGGAACCACAAAAGCTGACTTCCAGACTACAGGAATCTCTTTGTTTTCAATTGATAAATTAAAAAGTACTGTAAGAGGCTGTGCAATAAAATCGGCAGCCATTTTCAAAAAGTAAGGCTCTATCATATTTTTGGTCCGCAAACGCAGTGAAGCTGCGCCCTTCCAGCCAGAACTGGAAGTGGCGTATGGCCATATGGAGAGCCAGTAACACTCTGTTGAATGAGCTGTATTTACACTCATTGTCGCGTAAAGACCTACTCAGAAAGGCGAGCGGCTGCCAAGAACCGGCGATGCACTGCTCCACGATGGCCCCTATTGCCACGTCCGATGCGTCGGTAGTGAGCACTATCCAAGCCACCGGGTCTGGGTGCACCAGTAATGCGGCGTTTGCTAGGGCTGTTTTGGCATTGGAAAACGCCTGCTCCTGCTCAGGGGTCCAGTCGATGCTGTCTGCCGGTTTCCGTTTCTTAAGCGCGGCATACAATGGCTGCATGAGCTGGGCTGCGTGGGGGAGGAAATGGTTGTAAAAGTTAACCATCCCCAAAAACTTCCTGTAGCGCCCTGACTGTCTGAGGCCAGGGAAAATCTGCCACTGCGCGCACTTTGTCCGGTAAGGATATCGCACCCTCCGGTGAGATGCAGTGACCCAAAAAGTTGATTACTGTAACCCCAAACTGGCACTTCGCTGGGTTGATTTTTAACCCGTGCTCTTTCAACCTCTGGAAAACCATCCTGAGGTGGGCTATGTGTTCGTCCTTGGACGCGCTGGCCACCAGGATGTCGTCCAGGTAGACAAACACAAAAGGCAGATCATGCAGCACAGCGTCCATCATGCGTTAGGTCTGCTCCGCGCCTTTTAACCCGAAAGGCATGCGTAGGAACTCAAAAAGACCAAACAGGGTTATGACTGTTATATTATTATTATTATTATTATTATTGGGTATGTCTTCTGCACGCACCGGGACCTGGTGGTACCCGCAGACCAGGTCCACCTTGGAAAAAATGTGTGGCCCGGTGAGGTGGATGGAAAAATCCTTAATATGGGGGATTGGGTAGTGATCGTGGGCTGTGGCATTGTTGAATCTGCGGAAATCGCTGCATGGTCACCACGATCCCTCGGCTTTAGGCACCATGTGTAGCGGGGTTGCCCATGGGCTGTTTGAGCGCCTGATGATGCCCAACCTTTCCAAGTTGGCGAACTCCTCACACGCACTGGCCAGTTTAACTGCGTCCAGGGGGTGAGGTCGTGCGAAAACGGGCGGCCCCATGGTGGTAACGAAGTGCTCTACCCCGTGCTTAGTGACGGTCGTCGAAAACGTCGGAACCGTGAGTGCTGGGAAATGGGTGAGTAGTGTGTGGAACTTACCCCCTGGAGCTGTGACGTTGGCCAGTGTTGTGGACCCGGCTCCTCGAGCTGTACAGGGCAGAGAATCAAAAGACATAGCATTAATCGGGCGTCTGTTAGCCATATCGACTAATAGCCCGTGTGCACACAGGAAATCTGCACCCAAAATGGGGGGTTTACATGCCACTATGACGAAGGACCATTGGTAGTTACGGCTGTGCAAGGATATAGTCAGTGTCCTTTCACCAAAAGTCTTAATGTCTGAGCCGTTTGCGGCTGCCAGCTCGGGGCCGCTACTTCCAGCCAGCCGGTCTGCGTAGGATGGCAGGATGAGTCTCCTTTGGGAGCCGGAGTCCACGAGGAACCATTTCCCCGAGCATGAGTCCATCACATAGAACAGCTTGGTTGTGTCACCAGTGGTCACAGCTGCTACCGACTGCTGGTCCTGGCATTTCCCGAGTGCTTGAACTGGCACAGTGGCACGCATTGCAGTGCGTCTTCTCTGAAGCAGCGGTGGTAGAAACAGAGCGTGCCCCTCCGGTGCTTCTTGGCCTCTGAGGCGGCCACCATCGATGGCTTCTCGCCCTTGCTGGCCGTCTCACTGGGTTCCGACGCCACTGCGTTCACAGCGAAGGTTCTGGTCACCAGGATAATCCGGTCCACCTCTTGTGCCAGCGCCTGGTAGTTCTGCGTAGCCAGCAGCGGCCAATTGGTGAGGACCGCTCTGGCTGCTGTCGGGAGGTTCCGGAGGAAAAGGTGGGCAAAGAGGAACTGCTCGCCATCTGTGCCCATCAATGCCAACATTTTCTCCATTAATTCGACCGCCGACCCGTCTCCCAACTCGGAGCGCGTCAGGAGCCTTTCCGCTCTCATGCAGTCCGAGAGCGTGTAGCGCTGGGTCAGCGCGGTCTTGAGAGCGTCATATTTGCTGTGGGCTGGGGGCCATTGGAGCAGGCTCGCCACCTGCTGTGTTGTGCGTGCTTCCAGCGCCGCAACCAAGTAGTAGTACTTGGTGTCATCCGCAGTCACTCCACGGAGCGTGAACTGGGCCTCGGTGTGGAGGAACCAAGCCGTCGGGTCGTGTAGCCAAAAGTCTGGGAGCTTGACCGAAATGGCGCACGCAGTCTGGGTGTTTGCCTCGAGTTCCATTCTACGTCAAAGGTCACCAGTGTTGAGAGAAATGAGCAGGCGAGACAGTGAGCTGGATCAGTGTGGACTTTATTCTCTCTAACCTCAAGTCAACAAGAATAAACTCAGGTTGCTGGGCATCTCTTTTATATCTTACATGCCTTGCCTAGTGACCTGGGGGTTCACACCACAATACACACAATCACAATACACATCATCACAAAGCCTGTTGGTGCATTAACATACAGTCCAGTGGAGAAGCTACAGTCTGCCCGGCGCATCAGCCTAACAGTCCTTTAGCGTCTCCACCTCCGCTGTCCCGTCTCGACCCCCCGTCGGCTTCTCTCCTCCTGTGCCTTTCAGTCTGAGTGGAGAATGTAACGTCTAGGTCCCCCACAAGCTCTAGGACTGGTATGACATGTTCATGTACCAAACATACGTAATATGTTTCTGAGTTGTCATAGCATTGTACTTTCATCTTAAGGGGTTATTTTCTTTATTTCTTCAAAATTTTTGTGGTGAGACAAAGTGACGAATTTTAAAATCTCTATCAGAGATACTCTGAGCTGGCTAAGAAGCAGACTGAGAACTACACCTTTTCTAGCTTTTCTAATTTATGTCACATTTGTAAAGGTAAATACAAAATAATAAATTACGTGAAATTAAATGATGAAGAAACTACTTTTTACTTTGGCTATCCCTTCCGTTTTTACTAAACCATTCTTCTTTCAACTTATCCTATTAAAGTCTTAAGTTTTATTTCTAAAACATGTATGCCTTTGAAAATTTAAGTATAGTGCTATATTTAAGTATAGTGATATATATAACATTTTTCAATATTAAAATTTCTGACACTTTCTTCTTCATACTATCAGTGATTCATTTGGACCAGAAAGCACATACCCCCACCAAGGCAGCTGATTTTCTCCTGGATATTTTAATTTCTTTGTACGTCTTGTTAGCCGTCAATCCATGGTCCATTTCAAATCTCTCCTGAAAATTTCATCAAAATCTTTGAATAACTTTCTGAGTTATGCTGCTAACACACACACACACACACACACACACACACACACACACACACAGAGAGACTGGCTAAATAACCTTTATCATTGAGGTAAACATGGATAAATGTCTCTTTAGAAAATATGTTAACATATTATATGGTTTATTTTGATATATGCACACCTTTAACCAGGGATCTAGCAGCATATACCGGAGTGGTGGCTCAGTTGGTAGAGCATCCGCCCCACACCTGGGAGGCAGGGGTTCAAATCCCGGCCGGGTCATGCCGAAGACCATATAAAAGTGGAACTTCCTGCCATCCAGCTTGGTGCTCAGCAATAATGGAATGGAGGAGGGAAATTTGTGGCGGCACCTTGCATGGCAGCGGCCCTCTGATTCTACACTTGGGGTGTGTGTGATTAACACAGTAGATAGGAAAAACACAATCTCGTTCTACTGTACATGATTGGATGTACAGCTGAATGACAATAAAGGGTAATTTAATTTAATATTTTAAGTTCTCCCGCAGCGTCTTCATGAGGTTGTCATTGTGTTCTGTTTCATGTATGTAATATGCATTCTCAGCCAAACTGAGAGCTTTAATCATATGTGTCATTTCACAGTAACCGAGGCTGCCTGTGTCTCACGGGGTCAAAATTTCAAGCATACTTTATACCAAAGAACCCAATTTGTATCAACACTTTAGACCTTCTTTTTATTGAAAAATGAGAACTAAAGGCTTCAGATAGTACTGTTGTTGCAGGGTCACACAATGTAAAAATACAGAACCATTGTATCAGAGTAGACATGTCTAGATGGAAAGTTCCTGACGATTCACCTGTTAGCTAGGTCGAATGTAATGTACAAAGAATAGCGTCTTCCTGTGTAGGCCTTTATTATATCTCAGATATCAAACAAAAAAAATGTGGCTTGCATTTTCTTGTTGAGCTATAGCCCATGTGTCGGAGTGGACATTTTGGACAGAAAATGTATAGCAGTGGAAAAAAAAAATATGAAAACACACTTGGTCAACAGTTATTCTTGATTGCTAAAACTTTCCGAGACATATTATGCGATTCATACAGGAGGACATAATTCCTGGTCACACATTACTGTAGTAGTGACTAGTTTAGAACGAGACACCGATTTCCGTCCAATATTAGCACACTTTAGATTGTAGTGACCAAAGTTACTGACAGAAGTCGCTGAAACTTTGCATGATGTTAAATCGGGGTGTGTTGTTCAAAAATACAGATAAAAGCACCCAGCCATACACAGTGTAACATAAGGGTAATGGCTAATAAGTTAAAACTGGTGGCCTAGGTTATTGTGAAATGACCCATGTGTGTTTATTTTAATCCCCACTGGTCCCTTACACATAACCTTAATCTGCCAGCTATGATAAATGCTAATGATTTTACCTTGTGCAGTTTATGCGTCACCATGATAAAACTTGAAATTCTGTCTTCTTTTCAGATGAAATCATTGAAAGACAGCTAGAAGAAGGCATGATATCCCCCGATCTGAGAGATAAGATCAGCTTTGTCCTGCTGAGAAAGCATCGACACCAGACCAAGAAGCCAATCCACCGCTCGCTGGCTGACATTGGAAAGCCAAGCTCGTCTTCCAGTGAGTGTCCAAATCTGTACTGCAAATTCTCTTCTACTATATAGCTTTTGCATGAAAAATGTATTCTGGTTGTACTGGTTTGCACTGTTGCTTCACAGCTACAGTACAGTAGAAGGTTGTGGGTGTGAACCATGAAGGCGTTTTCTTGTAAATTTACAATTTTTTTTCCTCATAAAATGGCAACTTTTTTCTTATAAATTTATGAGGATTGTATTGTAAGTTTGTGATCGTCCTTTCATCCATCCATCCTCTACCACTAATCTGGGGGTCATGTGGGCAGTCTAAGCAGAGAAGCCCAGACTTCCCTCACTCTGGCCATCACCTACAGCTCTTCAGGGAGGATACCAAGCTGTTCCCAGGCCAGTAAGGAGATGTACAGTTGTAATCAAAATTATTCACCCTTACTGCAAAATAGGTTTATTGGCAAAATGTACAAACCAGCAACTGTTTACAATAAACAAACAAGAACAATTTAATAGCTCGACACAACTAATATTACAAGTGGTTTCTCCAAATTCAGCAAAAAATGCCACATTTAATGACTACTGTAGTCTCAAAATTATTCAATCCCTTCATGACAAGCATCTTTAGTTCTTAGTAGAGCACCCTTTTGCTGTTATAACCTGCTGCAAATGTGATGCATAGCCAGACACCAGCATCTGGCAGCATTCCTGAGGCATCTTAGCCCATTCCTCATACGCAAAGACCTCCAATTTACTAATATTCTTGGGTTTGCATACTGCAACTGCCTTTTTCAAATCCCGCCAGAGATTTTCAGTGGGGTTCAAGTCAGGTGACTGTGATGGCCACTCGAGTATCTTACAGGATTTCTTATGAAACTAAGCCTTTGAGGTATGCTTGGGATCATTGTCCTGTTGGAAAGTCCAGTGATTCCCAAGCTTCATCTTCCTCACAGACGGCATGACAGTTTCTCCCAGGATTTCCTGACACTTGATTGAATCTGTGTTGCCCTCCCCACGCTGCAGGTTTCCAGTGCCAGAGGAAGCAAAGCAGCCCCAGAGTGTCACTAAGCCATCGCCATGCTTCACTGTAGACAGGATGTTCTTTTCAGCATATGCTTCATTCTTCCTCCTTCAGACATACCGTTGCTCCATCGGCCTGAAAAGTTCAATTTTTTTTCACTGCTCCACAAAACAGAATCCCCAAACCTCTTTGTCTTACTTATATAGTTTTGAGCAAACTGGAGCCAGTTTTCTTGTGCTTACTGTGGAAACTGAAGCCTCAGTGCCAGCTGCCACCAAGTCTTACTGAAGGTCTTTTGCAGTCAGTCAAGAGTTTTTGACCACCTGCCTTATCAGGACTCTGTTGGCAGCTGTTGATAGCTTCCTCTTTCTGCCACGTCCAGGTAGTGTAGCCACTGGTCCCTCAACTTTAAACTTGCGACCTATGCTTCCAACTGTATCTCTAGGAACATTCAGTGCCTTCGCTAGCTTTTTTAAAAATCCTTTTCCTTGATTGTGCAAAGCAATGAGCTCTCCTCTGAACTTTTTGAACAATTCTCTTGACTTAGGCATATTTTTAACATGCAGTCAAACATCACCATCAACAGTCCAGGTATTTGAGGTGTTCTATCTCAAGCACACATGATGAAACTAATGAAGCCCTTGATTGGTCATCAGGTGTGCTTGAGACCACACATTATTTGCAAATGTGTGCTCTTATGAAGAATTCTCTTCAGGGGGTTGAATAATTTTGAGACTGCAGTAGTCATTGAGAGTAGGATTGTGTTGAATTTGGATGAAATCCTTGTAATATTAGTTTTCGTCATAAACTTCTTTGTCATAAGCTTCTCGCAGCGCACGGAGGAAGAGAAGGAAGGAAGAGGATTTAAACACAGGGGTTACCAAACACACATTTATTGAACATAGGTTAAGGGAAAACCATACAAAGTGGCAAGGCAGCTCAGGTAGACCAAGAGTCCTCTAAGACGGTAGGCTGAACGGGGAGAAAGCATAGCAGTTGTGCTGCGCAAGGAAATGCTACCAGCATAGCGGCACAACCGCACAAAGAAACGCTACAGTTACTTACAGCCCTTAGCAATCCAGGTCCTCCCAGTTGAACAGTCAGCACAAACCTTCGGTGACTGACGGTCACATGACGAAGAACGGTAGTGTGACTCATATAATGGACCAGCGGTGTTTGACTAGCAAAGAGCTGCTTATGCACAAACACTGCTGGCCTAACAAATTGGAAACACTTGGGCGAGGCGCGGGAGAGATGATTACCGGGGCTGGGAACAGCTGATGGAAAAGGAGAGTGAGGGGGTGTGGTTGAACCTGCAGACTGTCAGCAGCGTGGGAGAAAATAGGTCACAGTGGCTGTCTAACAGCTGCCGGTTAGGCAGTGGCTATGGATGGGGAATAGGCACAGAATACACAAAATTCACATACATAATGGAACCAAAACCCACCGACAGATCAGGACCGAGCCAGGGGGAAACCAAATCGGCTCAGTTCCTGACAGAGACCCCCCTTTAAGGGGTGGATTCCCAGACACCCAAGGTAACATCACCCACCCCCCCACCCCCCAACAGGAGCAAAGGCAACAAACAACATGAACCCGGGTGGGCGGTAGGGGGAAAAGGAAAGGAGGGAACACAATACCCCGCCCAGGGCCTACAATTAATCCCCCCCAAGTCCTAAGGCGTTGGGGCTCAGGAGGCCACCCAGAGTCCCAGGGCCAGCAGAAGGTCCGGTGGATGGAGTCCGGCAGCCTGCTGGGAAACATGGACCACCTGACCCTGGGAGTCAATTCCTCCGGCGGCCGGCCAGCGTAATTTTGCCACTAGGACCGGAGGGGTGAAGCAGGAGGTAGCCTGCCCACCGGAAGGCTCACTGGTGGGTCACCGAACTGGGGAGAGGGGACCTTCACGGTGTTGGGCAGGAAAAAGGAGACCATGGCATCCTCAGGGTGGTCCGCAACAGCACCCCGACCTCCGGCTCCGTTGCATCCACGGTGGACCCCGACCGGGCTGGCTCCGTTGCACCCACGGTGGACTCCAGCAAGAGCCTTGCAGTACTCACGGTGACCTCTGGCCGAGGCTCTGCAGCACCCACGGTGGAACCCGCGCTGGAGCGTGGCCTCCATGACAGGTCCGGACAGGGGCGCAGCACCCACGTCGGGCTAATCCGGGAGCGCAGGCCGCATGATGGTCCAAAACCAGCCTGCTGTGTCCACGGAGATTCGGCCTGAGGCCTCAAGGAGGTCCAGTTCAGGCTCCCAGTCCATTGTGGACGCCTCCGCAGCTGGCGAGATGGTGTTAGCAGTCCTGGTCCTCTGACACTCCTCCTCCTGACACTCCGCCCCTGTCCCAGGAGACAGACAAGGTTTGTTATTGTCAAGATGAGTAGAGAGAAAAAAACACTTGCCTGTCATCCCGGCCCTTGATGTTTACTGCTGCAGCTGGCAGGCTGTCATCCCTCTCTGTGTCCACGGTGATACGGCCCTCTTCTACAGGTGGAGGAGGAGCCGGCTCCATGGCAACGGAGGTGGGCGTTCCCGGGACGGCCCCGTCAGACTTCACAGGAACTGTAGGGATGATGGCTGCTGATGGAGAAGGCTTCTCACGGCGCTGTCTCGCAGGACGACGTCGGGAGCTGGAGGAGCCGGAAGGGAAGCAGGCATCTTGCTCTGGCAGAAGGCAGGAAGAATGAACCCCCGGGAGCGCTTGAACCTCAGCGCGAGCTTGGTCTTCCTAGGGGATTTCCTCACCCTTTTGCTGCACCCATGCTGCAGTGCTGCCAACCGGTTAATCCGCTCCATTCCCTCGGTGTGCCGAGCGAGCTGAGGGCACCGCTGGATCTCTGCCTCCGCCAGATCTACATACCAAAGGATGTCCTTCGGGGCAGAATATCCGCTGGCCGATGAGATGATCCCGTCGATATCCATTAGCGCTCGGCAGCACTCCCATCCCAAGCTTAACGGATTCCTCCGGGGCGCCGAATCCATAGCCAACTCCAACACAGGTTAGTCTCAAAAAATTATAGCCAAAAAAGGAAGGGAAGATGAATGTGTGGGTGAACCCGTTAAATCCTCTGCGCTGGCTGGACCATTCTGTCATAAACTTCTCCATGCGCTGCGAGAAGCACACAGGTTCAGGTTCAGGTTCAGGTTACTTTATTTGTACCCGTAGGTAGATTTGTTTTGCAGTTGGTGACATCCATATTTACAAGCCACTAATTACATTCAACATAGACACAAACACAGGCACACATCTTACAAAATAGGTAAATATAAAATATGTACAATATAATTTTTATAGCTTGTTCAACTCTTTGACAGCAGCAGGGACAAAGCTGTTTTTGTAGCGCTGGGTTCTACTTTTTGGGACAGCAAACCTCCGTCTGGAGGGAAGAAGCTGAAAGTTGCAGTGCAA
This sequence comes from Pholidichthys leucotaenia, assembly GCA_020510985.1. Classification (NCBI taxonomy): domain Eukaryota; kingdom Metazoa; phylum Chordata; class Actinopteri; order Cichliformes; family Pholidichthyidae; genus Pholidichthys; species Pholidichthys leucotaenia. Next base: position 167,451,746 of record CM035838.1, on the reverse strand, counting down.
AGGGTGGGAGTCATCATTTAAAATCGAGTCGGCCATCCTCTGTACTTGTCTGGTGTACAGGGATGTCAGGCTCAGCTGTGACTCACCAAGCAAACGACTGGACCATCTGACTACCTGATCCAAGGATTTCCTCTTTCAGTTTTATCTGACCAAACCATGACATTAAAGAAAAGGATAAAACAGATTCAATAAAAGCCCGATAGAACATAGTCATTATGGTTCGGTCAGTTTGGAAGCGTGCAAGTTTCCTCAAACAATGCAAATTTTGCTGACCCTTTTTGCACACCCTTTCACAGTTCACCTCCAAGTTCAATCCACTATCAATAATCGTCCCAAGATATTTGTACGATTGTACACATTCGGTGGTCTGGCCTTTTAGTATGGTGACTTTGTGCCTGGAGGAAGGAGGAAGGAAGGAGGAAGAGAAGGAAGGAAGAGGATTTAAACGCAGGGGTTACCAAACACACATTTATTGAACACAGGTAGAGGGAAAACCATACAAAATGGCAAGGCAGCTCGGGTAGACCAAGAGTCCTCTAAGACGCTAGGCTGAACGGGGAGAAAGCGTAGCAGTTGTGCCGCGCAAGGAAACGCTACCAGTGTAGCGGCACAACCAAACAAACAAACGTTACAATTACTTACAGCCCTTAGCAATCCAGGTCCTCCCAGTTGAACAGCGAGCACAAACCTTCGATGACTGACGGTCACACAACGAAGAACGGTAGTGTGACTTGTATAATGGTCCAGCGGTGTTTTACTAGCAAAGAGCTGCTTATGTACAAACACCTCTGGCCTAACAAATTGGAAACACCTGGGCAAGGCACGGGAGAGATGATTACCGGGGCTGGGAACAGCTGATGGAAAAGGAGAGCGAGGGGGCGTGGTTGAACTGGCAGACTGTCAGCAGCGTGGGAGAAAATAGGTCACAGCGGCTTTCTAACAGCTGCCGGTCAGGCAGTGGCTATGGATAGGGAATAGGCACAGAATACAGAAAATACACATACATAATGGAACCAAAACCCACCGACAGATCAGGACCAAGCCGGGGGGAAACCAAGCAGGCTCGGTTCCTGACAGTTTTATTTAACTATTTAAGCCAGGGATGGGCAACTTTGGTGGTACATGTAAACCTACTGTGGGGGGTATTATTTCCTGCAAAGTTAAAAGTTTCACAATTAAAACTGAAAATGAAAATTAAAGCTACTCAGTGTTTTATCATATTAGAATTAAAATTACTGATAAAATTATATCTGCCCTGTAACGGACAGGCGATTTGTCCAGTGTGTACCCTGTCTCTCACCAAGAGATGCTTGGATAAGCTCCAGCCACCACCCCCCCCCCCCCCCCCAAAAAAAAGGGATTAAGCAGAAGATGGCTGGATGGATGGATGGATGGATGGATAAAATTATATTCTGGTCATAACAATGCTGTCATACTGCAGTCTAGTTAGTACCTCACATTTCACCCTGTGCCCGATAGTCCTGCATTGTACAGCAAGTACAATTCATGTATCCACAGGGGTCATCATCTGCAATGTATTTAAAGTTATCTAAGCAGTTTTTCCTTTTACTGGGTAATTCCTTTTTCTATTATGCTGTGTGTGTTTCTGTCATTTTGATTGTCTTCTGTCATGCTGCTGTTACACTGTAATTTCCCAGTTTGGGATCAATAAAGTACATCTATCTTTCTGTCTGTCGATCTAAAACTCTCTCCATCAAACTGATGAGCAAAGAGAAATTCTGGGCAATAATTAACAAAAGAAGCCAAGAAGAAAAGGAAATATAACGGGGCTTAGCTTGCTCTTGGGTGTGGAGGAGCAGAGAAATAGCTGTGTGGGCTTGGTAATGTCTGGCTCCCCAAAATGGGGAATGAAAAAAAAAGTTGAAGAGCCACTGGTATAAATGAACAAAAAAAAATTAAAAATCAGCAGATTACAATGACCAGTCTCTGAACTTTTATTGCTGACATAAGATTTTAACAGTGTGCTTCAGTCACACTCTTGAGAAAGAAACCTCAAAGCTTTGAATATTTTTCTGCACAATTAAGGAAAGCCTCCGAGCTCCATGAGGCTTCACCTGCCAAACAAGAATAAATGCTACAGCTCCTCAGCTGTACAATTTATTCTTGTTTAAAGGCAGCCTACTTTGTACATTTAGTGCTGTTACAGCCTATTAATGCGGTCTTAGCATGCAACACATACCTGACAACCATCCAGTGCACACTGCTGCACTGGATGAATGGCTCCCTCACTCTCGCTGTATCACTTGCAGAGAGTGGTACTTAGATTTCTATTAGAGCTCCCTCTGCTGACGGACTGTATAATTGCATTTAAGAATGCGGTTCCAAATGTGATATGAATAAATAATTGAATTTTGGAAATGCACTGGCGGGGCCACAGTGGATGAGGGGGTCGGCTGCCAGTTGCCCATCCCTGATTTAAGCTGTTCATGTGTAATTTGCTTAATGCAAACACCTGAATTTTTTTTTAATTTTGCCAATAAACGTAAGATGTAGTGGGGCTTGAATAATTTTGATTGCAACTGCAGATGTAGTTAAAACAGTTCAGAACACAACAGGCAAGCAAAGTGAAGGGGAACTTAAAGTATGGCAGAAAGGACACAGATTAAAGAGCATGATGAGGCGTGGCAGTTACAGTGGTGTGAAAAAGTGTTTGCCCCCTTCCTGATTTCTCATTTTTTTGTATGTTCGTTACACTTAAATGTTTCAGATCATCAAACAAACTTAAATATTAAAGATAACACAAGTAAACACAAAACACAGTTTTTAAATGAAGGTGTTTATTATTAAGGGTTAAAAAAAATCCAAATCTACATGGCCCTGTGTGAAAACGTGATTGTCCCCTCTCCCCCACGGTTAAAATATAAATTAACTGTGGTTGATCACATCTTTGGAAAACTGAGTTCAATTTCTCTAGCCACACCCAGGTCTGATTACTGCCACACCTGTTCTCAATCAAGAAATCACTTAAATAGGGCCTGCCTGACAAAGTTAAGTAGACTAAAAGATCCTCAAAAGCTAGACATCATGCTGTGATCCAAAGAAATTCAGGAACAAATGAGAAACAAAGTAATTAAGAGCTATCAGTCTGGAAAAGGTTATCAAGCCATTTCTAGAGCTTTGGGACTCCAATGAACCTCAGTGAGAGCCATTATCCACAAATGGCGAAAACATGGAACAGTGGTGAACCTTCCGAGGAGTCGCCTGCCAACCAAAATTACCCCAAGAGTGCAGTGATGACTCATCCAAGAGGCCACAAAAGACCCCACAACAACATCCAAAGAACTGCAGGCCTCACTTGCCTCAGTTAAGGTCAGTGTTCATGACTCCACCGTAAGAAAGAGACTGGGTAAAAATGGCCTGCATGGCAGAGTTCCAAACTTTTTGGAAGGTGTGTATCCCATTACACCTGGCCTAAAAGTAACACAGCATTTCAGAAAAGGAACATCATACCAGCAGTAAAATATGGTGGTGGTAGTGTGATGTTCTGGGGCTGTTTTGCTGCTTCAGAACCTGGAAGACTTGCTGTGGTAAATGGAACCATGAATTCTGCTGTCTACCAAACAATCCTGAAGGAGAATGTCTGGTCATCTGTTCATGACCTCAAGCTGAAGCACACTTGGGTTCTGCAGCAGGACAATGATCCAAAACACACCAGCAAGTCCACCTCTGAATGGCTTAAGAAAAACAAAATGAAGACTTTAGAGTGGCCTAGTTAAAATCCTGACCAGAATCTGACTGAGATGCTGTGGCATGACCTTAAAAAGGCAGTTTATGCTCAAAAACCCTCCAATGTGGCAGAATTACAACAATTCTGCAAAGATGTGGGCCAAAATTCCTCCACAGCGCTGTAAAAGACTCATTGCCAGTTATCACAACCGCTTAATTGCAGTTGTTGCTGCTAAGGGTGGCCCAACCAGTTATTAGGTTTAGGGGGCAATCACTTTTTCACACAGGGCCCTGTTGGTTTGGATTTTTTTCCCCTTAATAATAAACACCTTCATTTAAAAACTGGATTTTGTGTTTACTTGTGTTATCTTTGTCTGATATTTAAATTTGTTTGATGATCTGAAACATTTAAGTGTGACAAACATACAAAAAATGATAAATTAGGAAGGGGGCAAACACTTTTTCACACCACTGTCGTCGTCGTCGGTCTATGATGACCATGGAAGAGAATCCTAAACGTCTACTCTGCTGGAACAGCACCGCCTGTGGCTGAACAGGCCGATGCGCGAATGGCAGTCCCTGTCACACAGGTCGCACTTGTGGGCGGTCTCCGTGCTGCTGGGTCTGTGGCGGTCCTTCCTGCGGGTCCTTTTTTCATCTGCAGCAGCAGTCAGTCTCTCTTCACCCGCCTTGAGCTGTCTGGTCAGGGTGCCTCTCCATTTGGAGCGGTCCGTTGCAAGGTCCCCCCAGCGCTCTGTGTTGATCTCCAGGGCCTTCATGTCTCTCTTGCAGACGTCTCTAAAACGCAGCTGTGGGCGGCCAACGTCTCTCTTGCCAGTTGCCAGTTCTCCATAGAGGACGTCACTTTTTCACACCACTGTACATGTTATCAAACACTGGTGCATTCCTTTTATGATGTTTAAGAATGAATTTATTGTTGAAAAGAATGTATTATGACATGTCAGTTACCAGAAATACCATTTGAGATATAGAGACGTCTTTTCTTTCACGATGATCGGTCCCTTCTGGTCCAATGGCTGATTTGATGCCTCAGAAAAAATCATTATGCATGTACGTATTTAACACACTTGATAAATGAATGAAGGCACTTCTGCAGTCAGCAAGGCTCATATCCTCCACAGGGGATGCATTAATGTTTGATGAGTTAATTACCACTGTAGCATTTCCACATCTCATCAGGATAAAGCACATACTTCTCAATAAATCATAAATCACCGCAGCTGCACATACCATCTTAATCCATTTCTGCTACCCTTCTGTCTGTCAGGTCGGAACGCTGGGCCCCGGGGTGGTCCAGTTCCAGGTCCGGGTCCAGGGCCAGCACCCAGCTTTAACCGATCCACAGAAGACCTCAGAGTGAAACAACAACCTGCAAACTACGGCCGTCTGCGTAAGTGGCAGTTTTTATTTCGTTTGCACTCCCAAGTTTTCCATTAAAATCCCAGATAAGATTTGTGCTGTTTTACAGATCTTATGACTGTAATCAGAGCATAAATCACCCCAGAACCGTCAAACTGCTGTGGGAACCTATAATCATCTTTTTTTTCCCCCTTTTATTTTGTGGTCATATATTTTAGACTGAAATCATGAAGATGGAGTATAAGGAATTTCACAAAATTTTATTAGCTTGTTGTTGTTTTTTACAATTTAATTGTATTGAACTTAAAGTATAATTGTAGCTCTCCAGTTCTCCAGTGGGCTCACCACCTGCAGAAGGGATCATGGGGGTCCGGTGCTATGTGGATCAGGTGACGGTCAAAGGCGGAGACCTTGGCGGTCTGATCCCAAGCTTCCTAAACTGGCTTTTGGGACGTGGAATGTCACCTCTGTGGTGGGGAAGGAGCCTGAGCTGGTGCATGAGGTTGAGAGATACCGGCTAGATATAGTCGGCCTCACCTCAACACACAGCTTCGGTTCCGGAACCAGTCTCCTGGACAGGGGCTGGAGCTTGGCCTACTCTGGAGTTGCCCTGGGTGAGAGGCGACGAGCAGGAGTGGGTATTCTTGTATCCCCCCACCTTGCTGCTTCTATATTGGAGTTTTTCCCGGTGGACAAAAAGGTTGTTTCCCTGCGCCTTTGGGTTGGGAAACGGGTCCTGACCATCATTTGTGCCTATGCACCAAATGATGGTTCAGAGTGCCCACCCTTTTTGGAGTCTCTGACTGGGGTGCTGGAGAGTGCTGATCTTGGAGACTCCATTGTCCTACTGGGGGACTTCAGTGTGCACGTGGGCAACGACAGTGAAACCTGGAAGGGGGTGATTGGGAGGAACGGCCTGCCTGATCTGAACCCAAGTGGTGTCCAGTTATTGGACTTCTGTGCTAACCATAGTTTGTCCATAACGAACACCATGTTCAAGCATAAGGGTGTCCATATGTGCACCTGGCACCAGGACATCCTAGGTCGCAGGTCGATGATCGATTTTGTTATCGTGTCATCAGACCTGCGACCGTATGTCTTGGACGCTTGGGTAAAAAGAGGTGCAGAGCTGTCAGCTGATCACCACCTGGTGGTGAGTTGGATGCTATGGCAGGGGAGGAAGCCATTCAGACCTGGTAGACCCAAACGTAAAGTGAGGGTGTGCTGGGAACGTCTGGCTGAGGCCCCTGTCCAGGAGGTCTTCAACTCCCACCTCCAGAAGAACTTCAACCACATTCCAAGGGAGTCTGGAGACATAGAGTCCGATATGGGCCATGTTCTCCATCTCCATTGTTGAAGCAGTGGCCCAGTCCACCCAGGTGGACACCAGTGGTGAGGGGGGCCATTGAGCTGAAGAAGGAGTCCTATCAGGCTTGGTTGGTTTGTGGGACTCCCGAAGCAGCTGAGGTGTACCGGCAGGCCAAGCGGAGTGCAGCTCGGGTGGCTGCTGAAGCAAAAACTCAGGTATGGGAGGAGTGCGGTGAGGCCATGGAACAAGACTTTCTGTCAGCCTCGAAGAGATTCTGGCAAACTGTCCGGCGGCTCAGGAGGGGGAAGCAGCTCCCTGTCCACACTGTGTATGGTGCGGATAGGGCGCTGTTGACTTCGACTGGGGATATCGTCGGGCGGTGGAAGGAATACTTTGAGGATCTCCTCAATCCCACTGATACACCTCCCACAGAGGAAGCAGGGCTTGTGGACGAGGGGGATGACTCACCTATCACAGGGGCTGAGGTCGCCAAGGTGGTTAAAAATCTCTTTGGTGGCCAGGCCTCAGGGGTGGACGAGATTCGCCCTGAGTACCTCAAGGCCCTGGATGTTGTAGGGCTGTCATGGTTGACACGCCTCTGCAACATTGCGTGGAGGTTGGGGGCAGTGCCTTTGGCATGGCAAACCGGGGTGGTGGTTCCTCTCTTCAAAAAAGGGAACTGGAGGGTGTGCTCCAACTTTAGAGGGATCATACTCCTCAGCCTCCCTGGGAAGGTCTATGCCAAGGTACTGGAGAGGAGAGTCCAGCCATTGGTTGAACCTCAGATTCAGGAGGAGCAATGTGGTTTTCGTCCTGGCCGTGGCACATCGGACCAGCTCTTTACCCTCTCAAGAATCCTTGAGGGTTCGTGGGAGTTTGCCCAACCAGTTTACATGTGTTTTGTGGACTTGGAGAAGGCATTCGATTGTGTCCCTCGTGTTTTTTTTTTGGGGGGGGGGGGGCGCTTCGGGAGTATGGGGTATCTGGCTTATTGTTACGAGCTATTCGGTCTCTGTACGACCGTTGTGAAAGTTTGGTTCGTATTGCCAACATTTGATCGTACTCATTCCCAGTGAGAGTTGGACTCCGCCAGGGCTGCCCTTTGTCACCGATCCTGTTCATAATTTTTCTGGACAGGATTTCTAGGCACAGCCAGGGAATGGAGGGTGTCATGCTTGGTGACTACAGGATCTCATCTCTGTTGTTTGCAGATGATGTTGTCCTGCTGGCTTCATCCAGCAATGACCTACAGTTCTTACTGGGACGGTTTGCCACTGAGTGTGAAGCGGCGGGGATAAGAATCAGTACCTCCAAGTCCATGGTCCTCAGCCGGAAAAAGGTGGATTGTCCTCTCCAGGTTGGGGACAGGCTCTTGCCCCAAGTGGAGGAGTTTAAGTATCTTGGGGTCTTATTCATGAGTGAAGGGAGAATGGAGCGAGAGATTGACAGATGGATTGGAGCAGCATCTGCAGTGATGCGGACGTTGTACTGGTCTGCTGTGGTGAAGAGGGAGCTGAACTCTAAGGCAAAGCTGTTGATTTACCAGTCAATCTACGTTCCTACCTTCACCTATGGTCACGAGCTTTGGATAATGACCAAAAGAACGAGATCACGGATACAAGCGGCTGAAATGAGCTTTCTTCGTAGGATTGCTGGACTCACCCTCAGAGATAGGGTGAGGAGCTCAGTCATCCGGGAGAGGCTCAGAGTAGAACCGCTGCTCCTCCACATTGAAAGGAGACAGTTGAGGTAGTATGGGCATCTGATCAGGATCCCTCCTGGACACCTCCCACTTGAGGTGTTTCAGGCACGTCCCACTGGGAGGAGACCCCAGGGTAGACCCAGGTCTGGGAACGCCTTGGTATCCTCTCTGAAGAGCTGGAGCAGGTGGCTGGGGAGAGGGAGGTCTGGGCTTCTGTGCTTGAACTGCTGCCTGCATGACCCGGATCTCCGGAAAACCAGTGGAAGATGGATGGATGGATGGATAATTGTAGTTGTGGTTGAATTTTTATTTTAAGCTCCAGAGTAGAACAAAAATGTCCAATTGTACTTGAAATTATTTAACCATATGTAAATTGTTTTGCACAAACAAATCAAACAAGAAATGGTTGAATTGTTAAAATGTTGCTTGATTTGTTTTTTGCAAACATTTGAAAGCTTGGAAAACAATTGGTGAATGGGGTCGAATAATTTCAAATGTACCTATGCCAGCAGCTGATAGAGCAGGTGGAATTGAAATGTCTTGATTGGCTTCCCCTGGTGGTGGCAGTTCAAAATACAGTACATGTGGACACCAGGATTGTACTTCAGCAGGTCAGGGGAACAGCTTTCTGAACTCACTTATATGAGGACTCTGGCACATATAATACAGTTAAAAACCAAGTTTACATGCACTGTATGAGACACATAACCTTCTTTTCTTCACTGTCACAATAAATCATCCTAAACTTTTCCTGTTTTAGGTCAGGATTGTGGCGGGTTTGAGATAACCCCCACAGCAGACTGAGACAGACACAGCGCTCCGCTAGAGCAAATAACAAAACAGTGAAATGTGTGTATTAATGTCTACAGGCAGCCCCGCTCCTTCTGGCTTGTTCCGGCTCCGTATTGTGATGTTAATGTCCCATTCATGCATTGTATTCATGCTTCCTGTTCTCACTGTGTCTCTCAAATGCAAATGCCCATACCAGCTGCTGTGAATGCTCTTTCATGTATTGTTTGTAACTGGGTATATAAGCTGACTGAAATCCATGCTCACTCTCTCATTGCTGTGATTCCTTCAACTGCTGGTGACACACACACTGTGTCCCTCTGCTGAGAGCCTGAGGACGCCACTCCAGCCTGCTTGCACAAGGGCTGGGGTGGAGTTCCTGTGACGGTGGTGTGATTTAATAAACCTGCTTAAAACCTCACTTCGCTGCCTTTATTTTATCATCCGCTTCAAGGATTACCAAAATTATTTCTATTTGCTAAATAAGTTTTAGATTTGCTAAATTATTTTTTAGAGAATTTTTTTATTACTTTCTTCAAAGTCAGAAGTTTACACACATTTCCTTAGTATTTGGCAGCATTGCCTTTAACTGTATGACTTGGGTCATATGTTTTGGGTATCCTTCCACAAGCTTCTCACAATAGTTTGCTGGAATTTTGGCCCATTCCTCCTGACAGAACTGGTGGAACGGAGTCAGGTTTGTAGGTCGCCTAGCGACACGTCTTTTCAGCTCTGCCCACAAATTTTCTATGGGATTGAGATCAAGGCTTTGTGATAGTCACTCCAAAACATTGACTTTATTGTCCTTAAGCCACTTTGTAACTAATTTGGTGGTGTAGAGAATGCATTCAAGGATGAGGCTGAGTTTATTTCTCAGGTTTAGCTTTATTATGAGAACACATTCTCTAGCAATCTCTAAACAAGAAAAGAGACTGAGCCGTGAAATACCACATTCTTATACTGCCTAAGTCACATGGTGCTTTAGCAAACATACAATCACATGGTACTTAATCCCAGTCACAATGCAACTCTTTGATGTCTGTCTCTTATCCCTCGATGTTCCGGGAATCCTTCTGGGGCATCCTCTCTGAGACAAAGGCCAAAACTCACACCTCCTCGTCATCTCCTGTAGACCTCTGCAGACCCAGACCTTCTTTGTCCCGCGAGACGTGAAGCACCCAATACACATACAGCCATACATTTGTGGGAAATATGAACTCAATATATGTGCCACAGTGGTATACTTAGGGCCATTGTCCATTTGGGGAAGACCATTTGCATCCAAACTTTAACTTCCTGGCTGATGTCTTGAGATGTTGCTTCAATATTTCCACATAATGTTCTTTCCTCATGATGCCATCTATTTTGTAAACTATACCAGTTCCTCCTGCAGCAACACCCCCCCCCCCCACAACATTACAGGTACATCTCAAAAAATTAGAATATCATGAAAAAGTTCAATATTTTTTGTCACTCATTTCAGAAAGTGAAACCCATATATTATACAGATTAATTACACAGAGAGTGAAATATTTCAAGTGTTCATTTATTTTAATTTTGATGATTATGGCTTACAGCCTATGAAAACCCCAAATTCAGCTTCTCAAAAAATTAGAATGTTACCGAAAATTTATTTTAAAAAATAGTTATTTAATAGAAATGTTGGTCAACTGAAAAGTATGTCCATGCACACACTCAATACTTGGTCAGGGCAAATTTTGGCTTAATTACTGTATCAATGTGGCGTGGCATGGAGCTGATCACCCTGTGGCACTGCTGAGGTGTTATGAAGGTCCAGGTTGCTTTGATAGTGACCTTCAGCTCGTCTGCACTGTTGGGTCTGGTGTCTCTCATCTTCCTCTTGACAATACTCCATAGATTCTCTATGGGGTTTAGGTCAGGAGAGTTTGCTGGGCAATCAAACACAGTGATGCCATGGTCATTAAACCAGGTTTTGATACTTTTGGCAGTGTGGGGGGTTACCAAGTCCTGCTGAAAAATGAAATCAGCTTCTCCATAAAGCTTATCAGCAGAGAGAAGCATGAAGTGCTGTAAAATTTCCTGGTAGACAACTGCAGTGACTTTGGTCTTGATAAAACACAGTGGACAAACACCAGCAGATGACCTCTGTTCAGATCGAAGTAAATTTTGCATTTCATTTGGAAATCAAAGTCCCAGAGTCTGGAGAAAGAGTGGAGAGGCACAGAATCTAAGTTGTTTAAGGTTTAGTGTGACGTTTCCACAGTCAGTGATGATTTGAGGAACCATGTCATCAGCTGGTGTTGGTCCACTGTGTTTTATCAAGACCAAAGTCAGTGCAGTCGTCTACCAGGAAATTTTAGAGCACTTCATGCTTCTCCCTGCAGACCAGCTTTATGGAGAAGCCGATTTCATTTTCCAGCAGGACTTGGCACTCCCCCCCCCCCCCCACACACACACACACACTGCCAAAAGTATCAAAACCTGGTTTAATGACCATGGCATCACTGTGTTTGATTGGCCAGCAAACTCTCCTGACCTAAACCCCATAGAGAATCTATGGAGTATTGTCAAGAGGAAGATGAGAGACACCAGACCCAACAATGCAGACGAGCTGAAGGTCACTATCAAAGCAACCTGGGCCTTCATGACACCTCAGCAGTGCCACAGGCTGATCACCTCCATGCCACGCCACATTGATACAGTAATTAATCCAAAATTTGCCCCGACCAAGTATTGAGTGTGTACATGGACATACTTTTCAGTCAGCCAACATTTCTATTGAAAAACTAGTTTTTAAAATTAATTTTATCTAATATTCTAATTTTTTTGAGAAACTTAATTTGTGGTTTTCATGGGCTGTAAACCATAATCATCAAAATTAAAATAAAAGAAACACTTGAAATATATCACTCTCTGTGTAATGAATCTATATACTATATGGGTTTCACTTTCTGAAATGAGTGACAAAAAATATTGAACTTTTTCATGATATTCTAATTTTTTGAGATGTACCTGTATGTTACCACCCCTGTACTTCACATTTGGGATGGTGTTCTCAGGCTTGCAAGCTTCTTCCTTTTTCCTCTAAATGTAATAATGGTCATTATGGCCAAACAGTTCAATTTTAGTTTCATCAGACCGCAGGACATGTCTCCACAAATGCAGGTCTTTGTCCCTGTTTGCATTTGAAAACTGTAATCTGGCTTTTTTATGTTGCTTTTGGAGTAATGGCTTCTTCCTCACTGAGTGTCCTATCAGCCTGTGGCGGTACAGGACTCGTTTCACTGTGGATAATGATACTCTTTGGGACTCTAGGAAGAAAAGTGGCAGCTAGTAGCTGCAACTAATAGATATCCTAATAAATAAACAAACTCATTCACCAGCTTCAGCCAGCATCTTCACAAGGTGTTTTGATTTTGTTCAGGGGTTGATATGCACATTTTGCACCACAACACGTTCATCTTAGGGACACAGAACCCATCTCCTCCCTGAGCCATATGATGGCTGGACATTCCCATGGTGTTTATACTTGTGTATAATTGTTTGAACAGATGAACGTGGCACCTTCAGGTATCTGGAAAATGTACCCAAAGATGGACCAGACTTGTGGAGGTCCACAATTCTTTTCTTGATATTAGTATATGTAAATTTCTGACTTTGAAGAAAGTAGTAAAAATTCTCTCAAAAATTGTTTAGTAAATATAAAAATTATTTAGCAAGTAGTAGTAATTTTGGTAATCCTGTCAGACCTAAAACAAGAAAAGTCTAGTCTGATTTAATGCCAGACAGTGAGGAAAAAAAGGTTGTCTTTTTATACAGTGTATATAAACTTCTGGTTTCAGCTGTATATGATTTTCACAACAATAGGAATTTGCCACAATAAATTCATCATGTGTGTTTTTATAGCAATAAATGGTAATATTGTATACCGTCCCACTCCTAATCTGTACATATAAATAAAGTAGCCTATTAATACACTCAGTGGTTAGGAAAGTCTGATCTGATGTAAAGTTTGCCAGCTGAAGGTCCTCTGTTTTATCTTTCAGGTCACGCTCAGAGTCGGAGTATGAATGACATCGCAGATGCTCCCAGCACAGACCAGGTGAGTCATTACTGTGACTGACAAGTGAAGCAGCTCATTATCTCATTATCACAGTTTCTATATGTATCAAGGGTATGGTTCTTAAACACTTGATACTCATTCAGTAAATTAAAAAAAAACAAGTGTGGTTTATCATTCTTGTGGACTAATCCCTCATGGTGGTGATAATTTATGCTTTCATCTGGTATTATAGGAAAATGTCTATTTGTTTATGCTGAATTGATCGCTAGAGAGTGTACTCATTTTCCACTTTGTTGCCTTCCATTATGTGGGAGATTACCTAATCCATGTCTCAGTAAGGCGTTGCATTGTGTGGAGAGGCTCTGTCCTAAGCATCATCAATTTTTCATTCTGGCTGCTGGCGAAGGTGACAGCCAGCGGTAGAGCGAAGTGTGCAAGCACATAACTTTCTCATTAGTGGAGCCCATGCGATTGTGTGGCTTAAACCCGATGACACATGTTTGGGCCGCCGTAAGGACGTGTTGTTATTACTAGGATTAGGCTTGCCGGGCTCCTGTACAGACAGGTCAAGATTAAGTGTCATTGACAGGGTGGATCAAAAACATGAAAATAAGTGGATGAGATTTTGAAGTGCCTGATGTGGGCCATAAACTTTTAAAAGAGCAGCTATGAGGACAAGTACTGATTGTCCAGTTCCAAGGGCTAATTTTTTTCTGCTGGCTGGATGCTCATATTGTATTTACAGAGCTATACTTGGACACATGCAATAGTTTGTTCCAGTGTGTATTTGTACTTCAGTGTGCCACATTTTCTGTGTCAATATCGAGCTGTAACAGGTTGCATGGGGGAGAGCATAGATCTCATTGTTCAGTCCGCGTGCTGTGCCCTCACATGTAACCACAGATCTGAGCTCTGAGTTGTCAAACAGACTCTTTATGCTCAAGCTTTAAGCTTTACCACGCCTTTACATGAGAGGCTAGTCGGCTGTTTGAGCCTGCATCTGTTTTACCTGTCTCATTGCTCTTTATTAAAGAGCTGTGGTGCAGGTATAGTGTGGTGGACTACTAATTGGAGGGTCAGTGGTTTGATTCCTGCTCTGTCTGCAGTCTACCTGTCGAAGTGTCCTTGAGCAAGACCCTGAACCTCCAGTTGCTCCTGGTGGGTCAGGTCAGCGCCCTGCATGGCAGCTCTGCCGCCATCAGTGTGTGAATGTGTGCGTGAATGGGTGAATGGCATTCACTTATAAGATAAGATAAGATAAGATAAGATAAGCCTTTATTATCCCACAATGGGGAAATTCCAGGATTGCAACAGCACAAGGATAGCAACACTCAGAGCAACAATCAGAAGGCAAGAGAAAAACAAGAGCAGTGAGTGTACATATGTACATATAAATATAAATATATATATATATATATATAGACACAGTGCGGAGCATTGTAGCTAGATGGGATAGATATATAAATATATAAACACAGTGCGGAGCATTGTAGCTGGATGGAATAAATATATGAGTATATAAACACACACAGTGCGGAGCATTGTAGCTATATGGAATAAATATATGAATATATAAACACAGTGCGGAGCATTGTAGCTATATGGAATAAATATATGAATATATAAACACAGTGCGGAGCATTGTAGCTAGATGGAATAAATATGTAGATATATAAACACACACAGTGTGGAGCATTGTTGCTAGATGGAATGAAACAGCACAACCGTCTACTTAGTTATCCTACATGATATGATTATGTACCCATACATATTCTCACCCTCCATAGCGACCGGTATTTTCCTAGTTGTATACCGGAGGGGACCATTGTGTAAGTCTATTGCGTCTTTTGCATTCAATACTATTAGGTTGTCACGTCTTTTTTGCTATCTCTGCGAGCAGCCCTGCTTAGGTTGTACAGTCTGACAGCCGTAGGTAGGAAGGACCTGCGAAACCTCTCGGTTGTGCACCTAGGATGACGTAGTCTGCTGCTAAATGAGCTCCTCAGTGCATTCAGTATATAGTGCTTTTTCTCATCTCTGGATGACCAAAGTGCTTTACAGACCCTGCTATCCACCCATTCACGCACACATTCACACGCTGATGGTGGCAGGGCCACCATACACACAGAGGCGCTAGCCTGACCACCAGGAGCAACTGGGGGTTCAGTGTCTTGCTCAAGGACACTTCGACATGCAGACTGCAGACAGAGTGGGAATCGAACCCCTGACCCTCCGATCAGTAATCGGCCATACTACACCTGCACCACAGCCGCCCCACACGAGGGTGCATGCTCAGCCTGCTGCTCTTCACCCTGCTGATCCATGACTGCATACCAGCCTACAGCACCAACCACATCTTTTGAAAACTGAGTTCAATTTCTCTAGCCACACCCAGGCCTGATTAGTGCCACACCTGTTCTCAATCAAGAAATCACTTAAACAGGACCTGCCTGACAAAGTGAAGTAGACCAAAATATCCTCAAAAGCTTGACATCATGCTGCAATCCAAAGAAATTCAGGAACAAATGAGAAACAAAGTATCTGAGATCTATCAGTCTGGAAATGGTTATAAAGCCATTTCTGAAGCTTTGGGACTCCAGCAAACCATTATCCACAAATGGCGAAAACATGGAACAGTGGTGAACCTTCCCAGGAGTGGCTGGCCGAGCAAAGTGGCTGGCCGAGGTCACAGTGACCCCACAACAACATCCAAAGAACTGTAGACCTCACGTGCCTCAGTTAAGGTCAGTGTTCATGACTCCACCATAAGAAAGAGACTGGGCAAAAATGGCCTGTATGGCAGAGTTCCAAGACAAAATCCACTGCTGAGCAAAAAGAACATCAAGGCTCATCTCAGTTTTGCCTGAAAACATCTTGATGGTCCCCAAGACTTTTGGGAAAATACTCTGTGGACTGACGAGACAAAAATCAAACTTTTTGGAAGGTGTGTGTCCCATTACATCCGGTGTAAAAGTAACACAGCATTTCAGAAAAGGAACATCATACCAGCAGTAAAATATGTTGGTGGTAGTTTGATGGTCTGGGGCTGTTTTGCTGCTTCAGGACCTGGAAGATTTGCTGTGGTAAATGGAACCATGAATTCTGCTGTCTACCAAAAAATCCTGAAGGAGAATGTCTGTCCATCTGTTTGTGACCTCAAGCTGAAGCACACTTGGGTTCTGCAGCAGGACAATGATCCAAAACACACCAGCAAGTCCACCTCTGAATGGCTTAAGAAAAACACAGTGAAGACTTTGGAGTGGCCTAGTCAAAGTCCTGACCTGAATCCGACTGAGATGCTGTGGCATGACCTTAAAAAGGTGGTTCATGCTCGAAAACCCTCCAACGTGGCAGAATTAGAACAATTCTGCAAAGATGTGGGCCAAAATTCCTCCACAGCACTGTAAAAGACTCATTGCCAGTTATTGCAAATGCTTGATTGCAGTTGTTGCTGCTAAGGGTGGCCCAACCAGTTATTAGGTTTTAGGGGGCAATCACTTTTTCACACAAGGCCATGTAGGTTTGGATTTTTTTTTCTCTTAATAATAAACACCTTTATTTAAAAACTGCATTTTGCATTTACTTGTGCTATCTTTGTCTAATATTTAACTTTGTTTGATGATCTGAAACATTTAAGTGTAACAAACATACTAAAAATGATAAATCAGGAAGGGGCAAACACTTTTTCACACCACTGTATATGCTATTACAGTTGTGGGTTCTCATATATTTAAAAAAAAAAAAAAAAAAAAAAAAGTCTTTCAAATCGTGATGTCAGCCTGTCAGAATTATTCCTGTGAGCCAAAATCTCAGTTTCTACACTGCTCTAAAGCCTCAGTTTTTGACACTGTTTTTCTGCTCTTGGATAGATCATGTCTAAAGAGTGGATAAAAAGTATGTACGTAAATGATCGTCTCATGCACACTTGTGAACACATCACAAGCTAAAACAGTTTCAGCTTGTTGAACTGAAGCATACTAGGAGAAACTAGAAAAACACTCGGAGAGCGCAGACCTCCACCAAGTGCCACAGTTCCCCCCATACAGTGTTTGTGTGTATGTTTTCAGATTCCTTGACCATGAAAACA
This sequence comes from Pholidichthys leucotaenia, assembly GCA_020510985.1. NCBI lineage: Eukaryota > Metazoa > Chordata > Actinopteri > Cichliformes > Pholidichthyidae > Pholidichthys > Pholidichthys leucotaenia. Next base: position 167,434,747 of record CM035838.1, on the reverse strand, counting down.
TATGACTAGCAATTGGATTCACAATGATAGGATTAGTGGTTCAGTAGTTATTCACGAAAATCGCATTTTCCGTAATGGGGGTTTTCGCCACAGTTCCCCCCATACAGTGTTTGTGTGTACGTTTTCAGATTCCTTGACCATGAAAAGATATGACTAGCAATTTGATTGACAATGATCTGATTAGTGGTTCAGTAGTTATTCAGGAAAATGACATTTTCCGTAATGGCGGCCACAGTTGCCCCCATACAGTGTTTGTGTGTACGTTTTCAGATTCCTTGACCAGGAAAACATATGACTAGCAATTTGATTGACAATGATATGATTAGTGGTTCAGTAGTTATTCACGAAAATGACATTTTCCGTAATGGCGGCCACAGTTCCCCCCATACAGTGTTTGTGTGTACTTTTTCAGATTCCTTGACCACGAAAACATATGACTAGCAATTGGATTGACAATGTTAGGATTAGTGTTTCAGTAGTTATTCAGGAAAATGGCATTTTCCGTAATGGCGGCCACAGTTCCCCCCATACAGTGTTTGTGTGTACTTTTTCAGATTCCTTGACCATGAAAACATATGACTAGCAATTGGATTGACAATGATAGGATTAGTGTTTCAGTAGTTATTCAGGAAAATGGCATTTTCCGTAATGGCGGCCACAGTTCCCCCCATACAGTGTTTGTGTGTACTTTTTCAGATTCCTTGACCACGAAAACATATGACTAGCAATTGGATTGACAATGATAGGATTAGTGTTTCAGTAGTTATTCAGGAAAATGGCATTTTCCGTAATGGCGGCCACAGTTCCCCCCATACAGTGTTTGTGTGTACTTTTTCAGATTCCTTGACCAGGAAAACATATGACTAGCAATTGGATTGACAATGATAGGATTATTGGTTCAGTAGTTATTCACGAAAATGGCATTTTCCGTAATGGCGGTTTTCTTGTGGACGGTGATCCGGATCACCACCAAAATGTAATCAGTTCTTCCTTGTACCATTTCCAACAACGCCTGAAAGTTTCATCGAAATCCGTCCAAAACTTTTTCAGTTATCTTGCTAACCAACAGACAGACAGACAGACAGACAGACAAACAGACAAACCCCGGCAAAAACATTACCTCCTTGGCGGAGGTAATAATGATTATCTTAGGTAGACATGTTAAAAGAAATCAGTGTTTAAATGCTTTTTATGTGCTTTTTGTGTTTGTTTTTCATCATTTCTGTGCTTGTTCATGGGTCATGGATCGTCACCTTATCGTGGTGGGGGGGTTTGCGTGCCCCAGTGATCCCAGGAGCTATGTTGTCCGGGGCAATTTGCCTCTGATAGGGTCTCCCAAGACAAACTGGTCCTGGGTGAAGGGCCAGACGAAGAACGATCCAACAGACTCTCATGATAAATTGTATATCAAGGATTCAGTGTACCCCGCCCGGTATGGGGTTACTGGGGCCCCACCCTGGAGCCAGGCCTGGGGGAGGGGCTCGAAGGCTAGCGTCTGGTGGCCGGGTTTCCACCCATGGGACCCGGCCGGGCTCAGCCCGAAGGAGTTACATGGGTCCGCCCTCCAGTAGGTTCACCACCTGCAGGAGGGATCATGGAAGTCCGGTGCTATGTGGATTAGGTGGCAGTCAAAGGCGGAGACCTTGGCGGACTGATCCCAAGCTTTCTAAACTGGCTTTTGGTACGTGGAATGTCACCTCTCTGGTGGGGAAGGAGCCTGAGCTGGTGTACGAGATTGAGCGATACCGGCTAGATATAGTCGGCCTCACCTCAACACACAGCTCCGGTTCCGGAACCAGTCTCCTGGAGAGGGGCTGGAGCTTGGCCTTTTCTGGAGTTGCCCCGGGCGAGAGGCGACGAGCAGGGGTAGGTATTCTTGTATCGCCCCACCTTGCTGCCTCTATATTGGAGTTTTCCCCGGTGGACGAAAGGGTTGCTTCCCTGCGCCTTCGGGTTGGGAAACGGGTCCTGACCATCATTTGTGCCTATGCACCAAATGATGTTTCAGAGTACCCACCCTTTTTGGAGTCTGTGACTGGGGTGCTGGAGGGTGCTCCTCCTGGAGACTCCATTGTCCTACTGGGGGACTTCAATGCGCACGTGGGCAACGACAGTGAAACCTGGAGGGGGGTGATTGGGAGGAACGGCCTGCCCGATCTGAACCCGAGTGGTGTTCAGTTATTGGACTTCTGTGCTAACCACAGTCTGTCTATAACGAACACCATGTTCAAGCATAAGGGTGTCCATATGTGCACCTGGCACCAGGACACCCTAGGCCGCAGGTCGATGATCGATTTTGTTATCGTATCATCAGACCTGCGACCGTATGTCTTGGACACCCGAGTAAAGAGAGGTGCAGAGCTGTCAACTGATCACCACCTGGTGGTGAGTTGGATCCGATGGCAGGGGAGGAAGCCATTCAGACCTGGTAGACCCAAACGTATAGTGAGGGTGTGCTGGGAGCGTCTGGCTGAGGCCCCTGTCCGGGAGGTCTTCAACTCCCACCTCCGGAAGAACTTCAACCACATTCCGAGGGAGTCTGGAGACATGGAGTCTGAATGGGCCATGTTCTCCACCTCTGTTGTTGAAGCGGCAGCCCAGAGCTGCGGCCGCAAGGTGGTCGGTGCATCTCGTGGTGGCAACCCCCGAACCAAGTGGTGGACACCAGTGGTGAGGGGGGCCATTAAGCTGAAGAAGGAGTCCTATCAAGCTTGGTTGGCTTGTGGGACTCCCGAAGCAGCTGAGGTGTACCGGCAGGCCAAGCGGAGTGCAGCTCGGGTGGTTGCTGAAGCAAAAACCCGGGTATGGGAGGAGTTCGGTGAGGCCATGGAACAAGACTTTCGGTCGGCTTCAAAGAGATTCTGGCAAACTGTTCGGCGGCTCAGGAGGGGAAAGCAGCTCCCCGTCCACACTGTGTATGGTGCGGATGGGACACTGTTGACTTCAACTGGGGATATCGTCGGGCGGTGGAAGGAATACTTCGAGGATCTCCTCAATCCCACTGATACGCCTTCCACAGAGGAAGCAGGGTTTGGGGACGAGGGGGATGACTCGCCTATCACAGGGGCTGAGGTCGCCAAGGTGGTTAAAAATCTCCTTGGTGGCCGGGCCCCGGGGGTGGACGAGATTCGCCCCGAGTACCTCAAGGCCCTGGATGTTGTTGGGTTGTCATGGTTGACACGCCTCTGCAACATTGCGTGGAGGTCGGGGGCAGTGCCTTTGGCATGGCAAACCGGGGTGGTGGTTCCTCTCTTCAAAAAAGGGGACCGGAGGGTGTGCTCCAACTTTAGAGGGATCACACTCCTCAGCCTCCCTGGGAAGGTCTATGCCAAGGTATTGGAGAGGAGAGTCCGGCCGTTGGTCGAACCTCGGATTCAGGAGGAGCAATGTGGTTTTCGTCCTGGCCGTGGCACATCGGACCAGCTCTTTACCCTCTCGAGAATTCTTGAGGGTTCGTGGGAGTTTGCCCAACCAGTTTACATGTGTTTTGTGGACTTGGAGAAGGCATTTGACCGCGTCCCTCGTGGATTTTTGTGGGGGGTGCTTCGGGAGTATGGGGTATCGGGCTTGTTGTTACGAGCTATTCGGTCTCTGTACGACCGTTGTGAGAGTTTAGTTCGCATTGCCAACACTCGGTCGGAGTCATTCCCAGTGAGAGTTGGACTCCGCCAGGGCTGCCCTTTGTCACCGGTCCTGTTCATAATTTTTATGGACAGGATTTCTAGGCGCAGCCAGGGAATGGAGGGTGTCATGCTTGGTGACCACAGGATCTCATCTCTGTTGTTTGCAGATGATGTTGTCCTGTTGGCTTCATCCAGCAATGACCTACAGCTCTTGCTGGGACGGTTTGCCGCTGAGTGTGAAGCGGCTGGGATGAGAATCAGCACCTCCAAGTCCGAGTCCATGGTCCTCAGCCGGAAAAAGGTGGATTGTCCTCTCCGGGTTGGGGACAGGCTCCTGCCCCAAGTGGAGGAGTTTAAGTATCTTGGGGTCTTGTTCACGAGTGAGGGGAAAATGGAGCGAGAGATCGACAGACGGATTGGAGCAGCATCTGCAGTGATGCGGACGTTGTACCGGTCTGTTGTGGTGAAGAGGGAGCTTAGTTCTAAGGCAAAGCTGTCGATTTACCAGTCAATCTACGTTCCTACTCTCACCTATGGTCACGAGCTTTGGGTAATGACCGAAAGAACGAGATCGCGGATACAAGCGGCTGAAATGAGCTTTCTCCGTAGGATTGCTGGACTCACCCTCAGAGATAGGGTGAGGAGCTCAGTCATCCGGGAGAGGCTCAGAGTAGAACCGCTGCTCCTCCACATTGAAAGGAGTCAGTTGAGGTGGTATGGGCATCTGATTAGGATGCCTCCTGGACGCCTCCCACTTGAGGTGTTTCAGGCACGTCCCACTGGGAGGAGACCCCGGGGCAGACCCAGGACTCGGTGGAGAGACTATGTCTCCCAGCTAGTCTGGGAACGCCTTGGTATCCCCTCTGAAGAGCTGGAGCAGGTGGCTGGGGAGAGGGAAGCCTGGGCTTCTCTGCTTGAACTGCTGCCTCCGCGACCCGGACCTCCGGAAAAGCGGTAGAAGATGGATGGATGGATGGATGGAAGTAAGTATTATTTGCTAACACACTTTGAAACTGGTTACAGTTTTATGCTGGCTTTTTTTGCTTTGGCTTTTTGTTTTAATTCTTGGGGCCATATTACAATGATGCGGTCGGTTAGTCAGTTGTCAGTGACACAGATAATGTGTTTACAGTGGGGCAAAAAAGTATTTAGTCAGCCACCAATTGTGCACGTTCTCCCACTTAAAAGATGAGAGAGGTCTCCAATTTTCATCATAGGTATACCTCAACTATGAGAGACAAAATGAGAAAAAAAATCCAGAAAATGACATTGTCTGATGTTTAAAGAATTTATTTGCAAATTATGGTGGAAAATAAGTATTTGGTCACCTACAAACAAGCAAGATTTCTGGCTCTCACAGACCTGTCACTTCTTCTATAAGATTCTCCTATGTCCTCCACTCGTTACCTGTATTAATGGCACCTGTTTGAACTCGTTATCAGTATAAAAGACACCTGTCCACAACCTCAAACAGTCAGACTCCAAACTCCACTATGGCCAAGACCAAAGAGCTGTCAAAGGACACAAGAAACAAAATTGTAGACCTGCACCAGGCTGGGAAGACTGAATCTGCAATAGGTAAGCAGCTTGGTGTGAAGAAATCAACTGTGGGAGCAATTATTAGAAAATGGAAGACATACAAGACCACTGATAATCTCCCTCGATCTGGGGCTCCATGCAAGATCTCACCCTGTGGGGTCAAAATGATCACGAGAACGGTGAGCAAAAATCCCAGAACCACATGGGGGGACCTAGTGAATGACCTGCAGAGAGCTGGGACCAAAGTAACAAAGGCTACCATCAGTAACACACTACGCCGCCAGGGACTCAAATCCTGCAGTGCCAGACGTGTCCCCCTGCGTCCAGGCCCGTCTGAAGTTTGCTAGAGAGCATTTGGATGATCCAGAAGAGGATAGGGAGAATGTCATATGGTCAGATGAAACCAAAATAGAACTTTTTGGTAAAAACTCAACTTGTCGTGTTTGGAGGAGAAAGAATGCTGAGTTGCATCCAAAGAACACTATACCTACTGTGAAGCATGGGGGTGGAAACATCATGCTTTGGGGCTGTTTTTCTGCAAAGGGACTAGAACGACTGATCCGTGTAAAGGAAAGAATGAGTGGGGCCATGTATCGTGAGATTTTGAGTGAAAACCTCCTTCCATCAGCAAGGGCATTGAAGATGAAATGTGGCTGGGTCTTTCAGCATGACATTGATCCCAAACACACCGCCCAGGCAACGAAGGAGTGGCTTCGTAAGAAGCATTTCAAGGTCCTGGAGAGGCCTAGCCAGTCTCCAGAGCTCAACCCCATAGAAAATCTTTGGAGGGAGTTGAAAGTCTGTGTTGTCCAGCGACAGCCCCAAAACATCACTGCTCTAGAGGAGATCTGCATGGAGGAATGGGCCAAAATACCAGCAACAGTGTGTGAAAACCTTGTGAAGACTTACAGAAAACGTTTGACCTCTGTTATATACCCTTTGTTGGCAATGACAAAGTATTGAGATGAACTTTTGTTATTGACCAAATACTTATTTTCCACCATAATTTGCAAATAAATTCTTTAAAAATCAGACAATGTGATTTTCTGGATTTTTTTTCCTCCTTTTGTCTCTCATAATTGAGGTATACCTATGATGAAAATTGGAGACCTCTCTCATCTTTTAAGTGGGAAAACTTGCACAATTGGTGGCTGACTAAATACTTTTTTGCCCCACTGTATGGGCATTTTCAAGCTCATTTCCTTATCACAGCAGCGTAAAAATGAACTCTCCACCGGCACATGATGCAAAGAGGCTGGTATAATCATCCACAGGTGTGTTTTGGATAATCCAATCCAAAGTGCTCATGCCCATCCTTTTAATGCGCTGACTAAAGCCTGTGTGTGTGTGAGCCAAAATGCACGCGATAGTAATGCTGCTTGGTAACAAGGAAGACATCAATCACTGTTGATGCCCAGTTAATTATGTTTGACAGAACAAACGGGTAAGAATGGGCTGAAAAATCAGCTGAATGGTTTAATGTAGTGTGCACGGATGCAACATACAGAATATAAATGGGTTTGAAACTTCAGGAAAAGAGGATGATGCCTGTGCAAACTTAATAAACTTTCATTAACGATGGCGTGAAAGTTGCTCCCGGCCTGTGGGGAGATGGAGGAAAGGAGGAGATCTGGTGCGGCTACCCGTCCACGGTGACCCCGGCCACGAAGTGAGCCTGCTTTCGATGGCCCCTGACAGATGGCAGTTTGTGATGCTGGTGGTGGTGCTGCTGGTGGAGAACCGCAACCCTAGGCACGGTGCAGCCGCCCAGCTGGAAACCCAGGGCACGCAGCTAAGGCAGATGTGTGGACGCATCTCCTGTCTCTGTGGGGAGTTACAGTGAAAAGTAAAACACTGCACACTCCTTATTCATTCATTTATTCCCCTAAAAACAAACACATTAATGCCTAATTAGTCCGTGATGAAAACAAAAATGTGGATGGAATAAAAATCTTCAGCCTCCCCCCATGCGCACACATGCTCACTGTTCATTCATTCATTCATTCCCCTAAAAAAAAATCCTACATTAATGCCTAATCTATAGACTCCAATAGTAAGTCTGCAATTAAAATAAGAGTGTGGATGGAATTTTAAAAAAACTAGTGCATGACCATCATATAATTAAAATGACGGGCGATTATAGTATGATGACTATTACAACTCTTCATTAAAATAACAGAAAAACCTGTCATGATCGGGGGCATGATCTGGGGACCATGCTCACCCTTTAAGTTTATTTTTACTATTCTCTGTGTTTAGTATTATCCTGGTTTGTTTTGCATTATTTATCCCTGCAGTGTCTTTAATTCTGATTCTCATTATGTGATTATTTTCCCTGCCTGAGTCTAAGTTCAGTCATTGCGTTTATTTCCATTAGCATGTCCCTGGCCGGTTTTGAGTTGTGACTATTATCATTATTATTTGTTATCTTTATGTACTCCCTGGTCCTGTGTTCATGTATTTTGTGAACCTTCCATTCCTGTTTACCTTTTGTCTCAGTCCCTCATGTTTTCCGTATCTGTTCCCATACCCAGCTGTCTGTGACTGCCCTTGATTGTTCCCCAGCTGTCTTGTGTCCTGTTAATAGTTCCCTCCTCTATATACGTGAGTCTCTGTGCTTTGTTCTGTGAGAGGTCATTGTCTATCCTGCTGTGTTCTTGTTTTGATCCATTTTCCTCATTCCTGTGAGTTCCTGTGCCCTGAGTTTCCTCGTGAGTTTGTTTTGCCGTGCCAAGTTTAGTTTTGTTTTCAGCCCGCATGCTGCCTTGGTTTTGTTCCTGAGCTTTTGTTAATAAATCGTATTGCACCTAATCCTTGCCTGCGCTATGAGTCTCCAGTTCATAAATTCTCATCTGCCCAGAGGACAGATTCTGACAAAACCCAGCAGATGCCGTTTCCTCATGAGCTCCGGCGCTGCGTGATTTCAAAACACGCCACTGAAATATCGTTAAACAATGCACTTCTGACGATAGACCTCCTTTTTCCTGATCAAAAGCAGATTGTGATGGAATGCACTATAATGGTTATGCGCATTAGATTGCATGCTGCCACACCTCTTTGAAATAAGCCTCCTCCTCCCAGCATATACTGTAGCGAGCACAGTGTCTACTGGCAACTTGATGGTGTGACGCGAAGCATAAAAAACAGACAGTGCGCTGACAGAAACTAACAAAAACACTGGTGTACGGCAGAAAGTCTGGCGGAAAACTCTGCAGATGATCATCCTAATAGGGCTCTTAGTCTTGTCTTCTGTAAACCACTTTGGGCTGTATGTGTCCTTGAAAGTTTCTATATACATGAGCCTGAGCTGAGTTGAGAGGGATAAAGTTCTTGGAGCTAGAAACGTAGACCACAATAAGTAAACTTTTTATGCATTATTTTCAATTTTTGAATACAACAATCATTACAAAAATGCTGAAAAGTAGAAAAACTGCATCAAAAATAAGTATATACAAGTAGCTACTCAGTAACCTTTAAAGTGTTTTGCCTCATTTCTACAACATAACCATATCTATAAAATAATATTATTGTTTCCAGGATTTGCAAAAAACTGCAAAATAGGTATTAAGTTAAGCAATCTAAAGCAAAACAAACAGAAAATACTGTGTATAACACCACAATTATGAGTATTTTTGAAGATGGGTAAGTAAACCCTTTTTCCCCCGTGTTTGCTAACCTTTATTCCCTCCATTTTCTGCAGCTGAAAAATAAATTCATGAAGAAGATCCCCAGAGACGCGGAGGCCTCCAACGTTTTGGTGGGTGAAGTCGACTTCCTCAGCAGACCCTTTGTAGCCTTTGTCCGCCTGGCCCAAGCTACGACTCTGGGAGGTCTGACAGAGGTACCCGTTCCCACCCGGTAAGAGTGATCATCACCTTGGCCTTCCAGCAGATGTCCACTGTTCCTGCACACGTCTCACATTTATTTCACCACTCTACAGATTCCTGTTTATTCTCCTGGGGCCCCCGGGGAAGGCCAAGTCATATAATGAGATCGGCAGAGCCATAGCAACACTAATGGTGGATGATGTAAGTATCTGTCATTGTGTGCTGAAGACGTTTCTCTGATGTTCTTCTTTGTTGGACTGCACCAGCTGACATCGGCATTGTCATTTTCTGTGAAAGCTAAGATCAACATTTGTGTTATAGTTGTAGTGTGTATACTTCAGCCTGCCAATCCACCAGAATGCCTACTATTGTGTTTTGATTACGCCTGGATGTGATGCTGAGTGTTAAACAGCTGTTATGAGCAGGGTTTCAGTTGGAATAATGAGTCACCCATTGTTTGATAATGGCCATGTTATTCTCGTTCTTGAGTGCAGTTTTGTTTCCTCTGTCACTTATCACTGAGTCAAATGTGTCAATTTTTTAATTGCAGTTGTCAGCAGTAAAGGAATGACAGACTGTTATTTTAAGTGGAACAAGTTTCTGTTTTGGAACAAAAATTATTGTACATATGTTTACCAGCCCCTGTCTGATTTTAAGTTAATGATTGGTAATTGATACTTTTAGTTTATTTGAACTTTGCTATAAAAAGGATGAAGAATGGAAAAGCAGCTGGTCCAAAAGGAGTACTACAGATGCAACGTTTGCTTTAAGAGTGTTGATGGAGAAGTATAGAGAAGGTCAGAAGGAGTTGCACTGTGTCTTTGTGGATCTGTAGGGTCTGTTTTGTTTTCTTATCTTTTTGGTGTTATACACTGTTGTGCCAATAGGTGGTCACATATTTTTTTGTTAACTCTGCTGGTTAAACTGCAACAGAGCTGAAGGGAGCACAGAAACAGGCCATGATGCGCTTCATCGAGGTTATAAAAAATCCTTCAGATCACCAGAGAATTCTGTTGAATACACCAGAGATAATGTGGGGAAGTGATCTTATTTCCCCCGTGCGTTTTTGCACATTAGTGCTGGGTGTCAGAGTTGTGCGTGTGGCTGAGCTGAGCTGATGTGCAGAGCGCTCAGCTGTCCCACAGAGAGGCAAGACTTAGTTCTGCACTTCCATAATGTATGTAATAAATTCTTATGTTTGACAAGTATGCTTTAAAATGACCAGGGGAACTACATTTAGTCAAAAGCTTAATTCATTTATTCCTATTTTTGTCTGTAACCAGTGAAGGCAGACTCACTCCTCTGCATTAAGTCCGACCACTTTTTTCCCCTCAGTATGAAGAATTGTGATTATGTAGGTAATATAACCCAAATACACAAATAAATCATGTCTGTACAGATTTAAATTATAACTCTCAGCTGAAGATCAGCTGGTCAAACCAGTGGTGTTGTGCAGCCTCGATCTCCTCCAAAATGTAGTTCTTTTGCATTGAATGAGACTTTTAATGTTGCCCCACAGCACTAATTTATTTTTTTTTCCTTCTCTTATGATGATGTCAATTTCTAAAACAGAGAAGTTTCTCTTTTTGCTGTCTTTCATTCTGCTGTGTCATAAATTCTGGGAGTGAGACGTGGCCGTGGAAATCAAATGACGTTCAGATCCATCCTTCAGATCTGTCAATGAGTGAACGATTGTACGATGAGATTGACCAGAGATGCACGGATTCATAAATACCACATAGACATTTTCGTGCGATCATATTTACATCCAAATGTGCACCAATTTCTACGCACTTTTGATAATTGAGGGCCAACGTGTCTTGTGCCAAGTCAGGTATCACTGATTTAAATTCATTTATTGAGGTCAATTCCATAAGCATCCCAGATATTTTGAAGCTGATCCCAAGCAAATGAAGCAGAATACCTAAATGAGTTTTTTTCCCCAGTTCACTGCAGGCTCTATAGGGACAGAAAACAAGAGTAATTCCTGACTGCGAAGGTGGTTAAGATCCAGTGTGCATTTGTTGGATATAAATCCCAAAAGGTATAAAACTGTTGGAAAATATTTCCTTCTTTTGACCAATGCAAGACCACTGAAGAGCAGAATCAGCTCTTTGATTTTTATATGCAACTGACCCTACAAGTTTCTAGGGCATGATAAAGACTGGCGGTTATTCTTAAATGAAATCCAACTTGGATCAGATTTTGACACGTCCCCATCCACAGTTGTTCAATCTGGTGGTTAGAGCAGTGCGTACCGATCACTGTCACCATTATGTGAGTCAAATAAATCGGCGTAACCTTCTCTCTCTTTCAGCTCTTCAGTGACGTAGCTTACAAAGCCAGGGATCGAGAAGACCTCATCGCTGGCATAGATGAGTTTTTAGATGAGGTGATTGTGCTTCCACCTGGAGAATGGGATCCCAAAATACGGATTGAGCCACCCAAGAAAGTTACCTCAGCTGACAAAAGGTGGGAGATTCACTAACAACGATAATGCTTCTACGGTTCAAAAAGGTCAAGTTGCACAATGAGGGAATGAATCGACTTGCTTTGTCAGAATCATAGTGTTACAACATAATAGTGTTTTCTCTGGATGAAAGCAAAAGCTCGGGACTTAGTGCAGCATTGAATTGGGGCTTTATTAAACAAAAGAGAAGAAAACTTTTTCAGGTGTGAAAACTCTTTGTAATTAATATATTCTTAGCTTGTGATCTTGTGGAAATCTGAGAGATAATATAAGGATGCATTCTGAATACTGCAGCCACTAATCAGGCCATTGTAGCAGACAGAAATCATTTAACCTCAGGGTGAGCCTAAAGTTATTTCTTCAAGCAGTTATCCAGGTCACCAGATTCTGACTAGATTGTTTAACGTAACAGTGGAACAAGACTGAATTAAAGAACATCCTTTAGAAGTTCCATCACAGTGTATGCCTGATATTTATGGATAGTTTTGTTTTGCAGGAAGTCTGTGTTTTCCCTAAATGAGCTGGGCCAGATGAACGGTACAGCTGGAGGAGGAGGAAGGCTGGCTGAAGATGAGGAGATGCCCGCTCAACACGAGCTTGGTGAAGAGCTGGCATTTACTGGAAGGTGGGTAGAGGCTGAAAGGTCAGTGTACAATATAAGAAAATAGAATATGAATCAATCACTATTTGAAATTGGAAGATTTTTTTTTTATCTTTGAGGTAAACATTAAACTCCCACAAAGATACAAACACTCCACAATAAAGGCTTAAGAACTCAGTCAGACCAACTTTTTCTAATGCTGTCGCTCCTAGTCACTCCCAATGAGAATCTTAGCATCTTTATCTCTGCTACTTTCAGCTCTGCCTCTTGTCTTATTGTCAGTTCCACCGTCTCCAAATCACACATCATAGTAGTTCTTACTACCGTCTTTTAAACTTTCCCTTTCACTGTAGCTTTTATCCTTCTGTCACAAATCATCTCTGACATTGATCTGCACCCACTTCACCTTGCCTCTTCTTTCTTCTTCACCTCTCTTGTGCACTGTCTGTTGCTTTGGATGGTTGACCCCAGGTATTTAAACTCATCTAGCTTCACTACCTCTACTCTTTGCATCTTAACTGTTGCACCTGCCACCCTCTCATTCACGCATGTATTCTGTCTTGCTTTTAGTGACTTTTATTCCTCTTCAGTGCATACCTTCACCTCTCCACGTTCTCTTCCACCTGCTTCCTACTCTCACTAGAGGTCAAATTGTCATCTGCAAACATCATGGTCCATTGAGACTTCTGTCTGACCTCGTCTGTCAGCTTATTCATCACCATTTCAAACAAGAAGGGGTTTTGAGCCGATCCCTTATGTAATCCCAGCCCCAACCTTGAATCCGTCGCTCCTACAGCACACCTCACCACCGTCTCACTGTCCTTGTACATGTCCTGCATCACTCTCACATACTTTTCTGCTACTCCTGACTTCCTCATACAATACCACAGTTCCTCTCTTGGCACCCTTTTGTATGCTTTGTCTGCGTTTCTCTATACTTCTTCATCAACACTCTTAAGGTAAACATTGCGTTGGTGTCCACTGTTATTCACTTGCACAAATGTGTATGACTGAGCCCTCAGATGTAAGGAGAATTCTTCTACCACATATGTTACTCACAGAAAGTTAGGGATATTTAGCTTTCAGGTGAAATGTATGGAAAATGTACAAAGTTCATGCTACAGTGATATAATATTATGAAAGTAGGGCATTTCCAAGGTTGTCATAGCCAGGAGCGGCACTGGGGTTAAGCTCCCAGTGCTCATAAAATGCTCCTTACAGCGTGCGTCTCGAAAAGCCTCTGACAACTAAGTCCAGCTCCTAGCCTGCCCTGTGGTTTAGTCTCTAAGCCCAGCGGAACTGCTTTTACTAATAGGAGAAGGGGCGAGGGCGGATCTCTGGCGCCTTAAAACCAGATGCTTCGGGTAGATGGTGGCTCGTCAACCTGGGAAGGTAGCCCATCTAGGGGAAGGTAAACCCTGATTTCAAACCTCCGCTGCCTTGCGGCACACCCGGTCACGGGAAAGGCTTCGGGAGTCAACCCTGAGGAAAAATCCGGAGTCGGAGCCCCTAAGGCAGTTCTCTGTTGTGCTCAACATCGTTCTGGCAGCTCCTGCGACGGCGCTGGTGCCAAACTATAGCAGCCCTGCTGTTCCTTTGGATTCATCAGTGACGTGGAGAGGGGGGACATGATGCATGGGTAACATCTTGTCCTCCATATCTTCCTGCCCAGGCTTGAATCCTACCAACGCCCAACGCTGGAAGGTAGAACACCGGTGCGCATCGGCCTGTTCAGCCACAGGCGGTGCTGTTCCAGCAGAGTAGATGTTTAGGATTCTCTTCCATGGTCATCATAGACCGACTGAGGCTGACAAGGGCATTTACAGTGCATCCGGAAAGTATTCACAGTGTTTCACTTTTTCCACATTTTCTTATGTTACAGCCTTATTCCAAAAGGGATTAAATTCATTTTTGTCCTCAAAATTCTACACACAACACCCCATAATGACAATGTGAAAAAGTTTTTTTTTAGATTTTTGCAAATTTATTAAAAACCAAAAACTAAGAAATCATATGTACATAAGTATTCATAACCTTTGCTCAATACTTTGTTGATGAACCTTTGGCAGCAATTACAGCCTCAAGTTTTTTTGAATATGATGCCACCAGCTTGGCACACCTATCTTTGGGCAGTTGTGCCCATTCCTCTTTGCAGCACCTCTCAAGCTCCATCAGGTTGGATGGGAAGCGTCGGAACACAGCCATTTTCAGATCTCTCCAGAGATGTTCAATTGGATTCAAGTCTGGGCTCTGGCTGGGCCACTCAAGGACATTCATAGAGTTGTCCTGAAGCCACTCCTTTGATATCTTGGCTGTGTGCTTCGGGTCATTGTCCTGCTGAAAGATGAACCATCACCCCAATCTGAGGTCAAGAGCGCTCTGGAGCAGGTTTTCATCCAGGATGTCTCTGTACATTGTTGCATTCATCTTTCTCTCTATCCTGACTAGTCTCCCAGTTCCAGCCACTGATAAACATCCCCACGGCATGATGCTGCCACCAACATTGGCATGGTTATGAGCGGTGCCTTGTTTTCTCCAAACATGGCGTCTGGCATTCCCACCAAAGAGTTCAATCTTTGTCTCATCAGACCAGAGAATTTTGTTTCTCATGGTCTGAGAGTCCCTCAGGTGCCTTTTGACAAACTCCAGGCGGGCTGCCATGTGCCTTTTACTAAGGAGTGGCTTCCGTCTGGCCACTCTACCATACAGGCCTGATTGGTGGATTGCTGCAGAGACGGTTGTCCTTCTGGAAGGTTCTCCTCTCTCCACAGAGGAACGCTGGAGCTCTGATAGAGTGACCATCAGGTTCTTGGTCACCTCCCTGACTAAGGCCCTTCTCCCCCGATTGCTCAGTTTAGACGGCCGGCCAGCTCTAGGAAGAGTCCTGGTGGTTCCAAACTTCTTGTATTTACAGATGATGGAGGCCACTGTACTCATTGGGACCTTCAAAGCAGCAGAAATTTTTCTGAACCCTTCCCCAGATTTGTGCTTGGAGACAATCCTGTCTCGGAGATCTACAGACAATTCCTTTGATTTCATGCTTGGTTTGTGCTCTGACATGCACCGTCAACTGTGGGACCTTATATAAACAGGTGTGTGCCTTTCCAAATCATGTCCAATCAGCTGAATTTACCACAGGTGGGCTCCAATTAAGCTGTAGAAACATTGCAAGGATGATCAGTGGAAACAGGATGTACCTGAGCTCAATTTTGAGCTTCATGGCAAAGGCTGTGAATACTTGTGTACATGTGATTTCTTAGGTTTTTTTTTTTATTATTTTTAATACATTTGCAAAAATCTAAAAAAAAATCACATTGTCATTATGGGGTATTGTGTGTAGAATTTTGAGGGAAAAATAAGTTTAATCCCTTTTGGAATAAGGCTGTAACAAAACAAAAGGTGGAAAAAGTGAATTGAGGTTGTGGGGTGCAGGGTTACGAGCCTCTACATGGCAACTCAGCTGATCCCATAGGTTTTCTGTGGGATTCAGGTCTAGAGGGAGTGCAGGCCACTCCATTTGAGGTACCCCAGCCTCCAGCAGCCATTCCCTAATGATACAACCTCGATGAGCTGGAGTATTGTCGGCCATGAAGATGAAATTAGGCCTGTGTTGTTCATGCAGGGGCACAATGACTGGATTAATGATGTTATTCAGGTAGTATCGGTTTGTCACTGTACCATTCACAAGGTGTAGGACAGTTCTGCATTGACTAGACACACCTGCCCAGACTGTAACATGGTGACAACAGTGACTGATGCATAGCGCTCTCCTTGACATCTCCAACATCATTGGTGGCCATCTTTTCTGCTCAATGTGAATCGACTTTGATCAGAGAAAAGCACTGAAGCCCACTGGTCCCTTGTCCAGCATCAATGCTGCTCGGCCCATGCAAAGGATGACACCTGTGCCTGATGGTGTGGTCAGGTATCCTTGCAGGTCATCTAGCACACAGACCACACAGATAAACAGTTTTGAATGGTCTGACGTGACACTTGGGTGCCTCTCGCCTCCCTTAAATGTGCCTGGAGTTGAGTGGCATTCATCATCCGGTTTTGCAGGGCACTGTTCACGATGAAGCGGTCATCAGCGTGGGATGTGGCCAAAGGACGTCCACTTCTATGCCTTTCTGTGACTCTTCCAGTCTGTCTGTATCTTTGTTGCAACCAGCTGATGACACTCTGTAACACTCTAAGCTCAGTGGCCACTTGCCCCTGAGAAAATCCTCTTTGAAGCCTCACAGTGGGGAGGTACTGTTGATGAATTGTGAGGTGTCGTCTTGGTCTCATGATGTCAAAATGTGAACAGCATGATGAAGAGGACTGTTTAAATACCAATTCGAATTGAACCAGAAAATTTATTGGTCGATTCATGGATCAAACACCTGTTGTGAATTTTGCCTTTAAGCACCTTGTTAGAGAACAGCAAGTTATGCAAAACGTACTGAAACACTGAATAGGTGGACATGTGCATTCAAAAGGTTAGAGAAGGTCAAATTAAGTTCACCTGGAAAGGTTATAGTGCATTTTAGGTGCATCCTGAAATTTCACCCAAAAGTTGAATATCCCTAACATTTTGTGAGTAGTGTATGTTATTTCTCAAACAAAGAAATGTACATGAAACAGAGATGAAAATATGACTTTCTCCTGGGCTAGTGCAGAGCTATTTTTTAGTGAGTAAATAAAAACTGAGTTGCAGCAGGAGGAAGAGTTATGACGTTCTCTTAAGGTCAAACACAATTCAAAAGCAGCGTTTTACTGTCTGGAAAAACAGCCTTAGAAGTGGCAAGCATTGACCACCCATGGCAGCATGAGTGTCTAGATATCACTTTAAAATTGCTGTGTAAGTATCCTCTCCACTCATGTGAAGTGACAGACTGAAAAACTCTCAACTCTTCTGCTGTAGAAGTAAATAACTTCATGCTGACAAGTGGGGTGTGTGTGAAGGATTCTAACTAGACCTCAAGACCTCTTCACTCTCAGAATGCAGGCTTACTTGTGGTTCCCAGATTTTTTAAAAGTAAATTTGGAGGCAGAGCCTTCAGCTATCAGGCCCCTCTCCTTTGGATCCAGCTCCCTGCCTGGGTATGGGATGCCGATACCCTCTCATCTTTTAAGATCAAGCTTAAAACTTTTCTTTTTGATAGAGCTTACAATTAGCTTTATTAGTAGTAGTAATGTTGTTGTTGTTATTTTCCCCTGATTTCTTGTTCATGGAATTTTGACTCTCACTTTGACTGTTTTATTGTGATTTTATTGTCTTATAGTTGTTTTAATCAATTCCTTTCATGCCTACATATTTTTGAATATTTTAACCTCTTGCCTTTTTGAGCTTTTATATGTTTCTGTCTGACTGTGGTTCCGTAAAGCACCTTGGGTTGCACGTGCTTGAAAGGTGCTATATAAATAAACTGAACTGAGAACTGAACTGAACTAACTAGCGTGTGTGTATGTGGTGTGCAATAGGTTCTGTGGTGGGCTATGCCTGGACATAAAGCGGAAATTGCCATGGCTCCCTAGTGATTTCTATGAGGGCTTCCACATTCAGTCCATCTCTGCTGTGCTCTTCATCTACTTGGGCTGCATCACCAATGCCATCACCTTTGGTGGTCTCCTTGGAGATGCTACCGACAACTACCAGGTGATACTGTGTGCCATGCTATACAAAAGAATGTATGAAGAGAAAATTTTAATTTATTGAGCTTTTGTGAACCAAAGGGATGCAATTTATTTGTTTTGTGGATAATACAGTGAGCTACCAGTATTTTCTACTTTGTATTTTTGCTTTTCCTGATTTTTTTTTTTTTTTTTTTTAGGCAACCAAGTCTAGATGATATATTTAAATTAGGCCTGGGATATTTAACAGGCTAATTTTATGATTAATAATAATACTTTCTAAGATGGTGTCAGCAGCTGTGACTGGTTTGTCTCAGCAGCTGCCTCAGCTTAAAAGAAGAGTAGGTCTTGTTTTCACGGTTAAATTTGCATAGTTTACACAACACTAAATGGGTCCTCCCGCACTCAGGACACCTTAAGTGCACTACCACATCCTGCACACACACCCCATTTCAAGCCCACATATCTGCTGTAGTGTTCATTGATTGGTGTAACCCACTCAATAATATGAGAGTTTCTGTCAGAGTGAGCAGAAGAAAACACCAACTCCAGCTGACCACTCACTCTGATGTAGCCTCAAAAAAAGATTAAAAGCATCTAACCCACCATTAAGGTCAGAATTGTGCATGTTCTCTAGAAAAGAATTGAGAATTGCTTTGTTTGTTCGTACTTTCATGTGTTGAGATACTTGGGCAAGTTACAATGAGGAGAAGTACTGACTTCCTCACTGACCATTTCAATTTTTTTTTTGTATTTTTGTTGATTATGACGGGCACAGGTATATTCATTGAATAAAATGCAATTAAAAGTAAAGTATCAGGGATGGCAATTTTCCACCGATCCGCGGATTTCCGCCGATTTATTTTCAAATTGATCATTTCTGTGAATCGTCTAAATCCGTTAAGAAAATTTTAGGGGGGGTAAGGTACCTTATTGTTACCGATTTTAGTGAAAATCAACACGATTACATAGGCGCTTGGCGCTTCCCCGGAAGTCGTCTCCCTCGATAACCCGGATGTGTTGTGTTCAAGCTACTGCTGTATTGTAAACAGCCCTGCGATTGGATAGTTGCAAACGATTGGACCAATCAAATGGCTCGTTGTATGCTTTGTCAAAAATTCATGGCGGCGTGTTCTCAGGGATGTGATTTTCTGCTAATTCGCCAAATTCCGCTTTATTTTATCTTCCAGGAAGATAAAGTACGTTAAGTACGTTAGCGGCTTGTGGTCCACGAACGCAGTGAAGGTGCGCCCTTTCAGGCAGAACTGGAAGTGGCGTATGGCCAGGTGGAGAGCCATTAACACTCTGTTACTGGCGGCGTACAACGGCTGTATGAGCTGGGCTGCGCGGGGGAGGAAACGGTAATAAAAGTTAACCATCCCCTTTTATGATTCCAAACAGTTTGAAATTGACAGTGCACAGTGGACATTGACTCATAACTTTTGAATATTTCTAAGACTTGGCTACATCAGTGATTGTGCAAAATGAACTGCTCAAGTCTCAATGGAGATTGAAACTGGTGATCTGAAATGAATGCTGAAATTATAAAAAGTAATGGTATGTTGGAATTTTATTTCTGTTATGGAACAGATAAAATTAACTGATTTTGATTTGATCAAGTGTTAAAGCATGTGATGGATAATGCTTGTTGGAATATTTTAGGAATGCTATCTTCTTGGAACATAAGTCAATATTATACAGTAATAAGTGGCATTCAGCTGTTTGTTTTATGTCATTTAAGCACAGTTCTGGTACTTAAAAATCATAAAAACCCAGGAGCTTCGGGGGGCTTCGCCCCCCTTGCCCCCCCCCCCGCCAGGGCTTTGCCCCAGACCCCGCTGGGGGACTGTGTCCCCCAGAACCCCCTGCTGAATTTTCAGATAATTTCTCCAACCCCAAATCACATCCCTGGTTCGTGTTGGAATTCTGAGCTTTCGGTATTGTTTTCAGCGGAATTATGAGATTTTTATCGAAGGATCAGGAGTCATCAGTGCTAGAAATAGACAAAAGTGTCAAAAATAAGTTCCGATGGAATTGGCTTGAGAGAAAAGTGACGGTAAAGGTGAAAATTGGCTCAAAGTTTGACGAGGTAACAGAAACACTCGGACAATTTCTGAAGAAACCAGAAAAGAAGATGAAGTTCAAAGTTCAGAGACTGACACAGCTTGCTGCCAAAAGGAAGAAAGTTTCACATTAGAAGTGACTTGGTGACCAGTGTAAATAGTGTAATAAACTCTTATAGAACTGTTAAATATGTTGGACTAAAGACAGTGAGACAACATTGAAGAAAAAGTAAGTTAACTTTTCATTAAATTTAATGATTTATCTAAGTCTAGTATTTCAATTTTTTTTATCATTTTTTTCAGTCTAAATTACTTCTGTTTTACTGAAAACCTCCCAGCTTCAGGGGGGCTGCACCCTCCCCAGCCCCCCCATAAGTCAATCGACCAAATTAGATTTCAGCTGAAATCAGAATTTCCTGTTGCCATCCCTGAAATATGCTTCCTTTTCAGTTATTCTTTTCCTCAAGGTTAGAAAGTAATCACAATGAATTATAGGAAAATGTGCAGTTAATTAGTTCATTTTTTTTAAATCAATGCACAGACCTAATTTAAATTAATAATTTGAAGACTAACATTTTTCAAACTTGTTTTACAAGTCCATAGTGACACATGAATATACAGAGGGGGAAATAAGTATTGAATGTAAATATTCCATACATATATTTCCAGTGAGGCTGCTCACAGGAAATTCTCACCAGACTTTGGTATTAACTCAAGAAATCAACACATAGAATGAAATCAAAACATTTAAGTTAATAAATCCAGTTATGTGTAATAAAATGGAATGAAACAGATAAAAAAGTATTGAACACAGTAACTAACATGATTCTGACTGCATCATAATACCATAATAATTTGCTGGAGCAAAACTGTTTTACAGCGAAGCAAATATAAACACAGCCAAGTAGCTTCAGCAGATTAAAATCAGCTGGTCTGTTCAGGAAGTTCAAGTGTAATTTGTGCGTCATATTTATCAAGTTAGTTAAGACATATGCTCAGTCTTAAGCTGTACACATCTACTTTATCATGTGGCCAACTGTTTTCCTTTATTCAATTTAGCTTGTGCAGAATTAGATAATCTGCTTCAGCTTGTCAGACTTCATGTGTAAGAAAAACTGGAAGATGTGGACATGTCATGTTCTTTTTGCCAGTGTCTCTTATTTTTTGTACATCGGCACCTTCTAATCACCTCAGACTTAGTTATACCAGCACATACAGGAAATGCTTCCTCAAACATTCTCTGTCAAATTGACCATTTGACTCACATGCAACAACACAGCAAGTGTCCTCTCCACACACCAGTAAGCACCAGTGTTGGGAGTAACAAGTTACAACGTAATGCGTTACAGTAATGCGTTACAGTAATGTCACAGTAACGGCACTACTTTTGTAGTAACTTGTTGTGTAAGGAAATTACTGTTTAAAAACTCAGTAATGAATTACAGTTACTGAAATTTGAACAGATTTGTTAATCATTTTATTTATGTATAAATATGGATATATATTTTTAATGTAAATTAATACTGACACTATCGTAACTGAGATGCAGCTGTCCGTCGATGTGACCTATCGCAAAGAGCCATTAATCCTCATCAGTCTGAGTGAAGGAAGAGATGAAGCAACTTTGTTTTTGTGGAAATGCACACCGTTTTTCCTTTCTCGCGGTTGAGGTTAAAAGTATATTTGTGGGTTGCAAGCAAAGTGCCGGTTGAGACCTACTGCAGTCCTCAGAAGCTCCTGATTAAACAGCATCAAACTCCAACAAAGCTAGTGCTAAATAGGGCTGCAACTAACGATTATTTTGGTAGTCGACTAATCTAACGACTATTTTTTCGATTAATTGACTAATCGTGATTATTTCTGTCATGTATGCTTCCTGCTGGCACAGCTGCTGTTCAGGGCTCTAGGTCATGTTTTACCTCACCTGTTTAAGCCAGCACACCTGTGAAAATCACTTTGTTGTCAGTCTCTGCCTTAATATAATGTAGCCTATTATAAAAAGTTCCCAAAGCTAAATAAAATACTGACCCACAAACATGAATTGGAAACTTGAACTTTACAGCTTAATCAGAAGTGTTTGTAGCAACACAATTAAATAATAGATGTTAAAGTGTAAAAACTCAAATATCAGCTCTGCTGCTACATAAAGGCTGTTGTAACTGCGTGTTAACAACAAACTAGAGTAATATTCAACTCCATCCATCCATCCAGCCAGCCATCTTCTACCACTTTTCCGGAGGTCCGGGTCACGGAGGCAGCAGTTCAAGCAGAGAAGCCCAGACTTCCCTCTCCCCAGCCACTTGCTCCAGCTCTTCAGAGAGGATACCAAGGCGTTCCCAGACCAGCTGGGAGACATAGTCTCTCCACCGAGTCCTGGGTCTGCCCCGGGGTCTCCTTCCAGTGGGACATGCCTGAAACACCTCAAGTGGGAGGCGTCCAGGACCAAAAGCCAGTTTAGAAAGCTTGGGATCAGTCCGCCAAGGTCTCCGCCTTTGACCGCCACCTAATCCACATAGCACCGGACTCCCATGATCCCTCCTGCAGGTGGTGAGCCCACTGGAGGGCGGACCCATGTAACTCCTTCGGGCTGAGCCCGGCTGGGTCCCGTGGGTGGAAACCTGGCCACCAGACGGTAGCCTTCGAGCCCCTCCCCCAGGCCTGGCTCCAGGGTGGGGCCCCGGTAACCCCATACCGGGCGGGGTACACTGAATCCTTGATATAGAATTTATCATGAGAGTCTGTTGGATCGTTCTTAGTCTGGCCCTTCACCCAGGACCAGTTTGTCTTGGGTGACCCTATCAGAGGCAAATTGCCCCGGACAACATAGCTCCTGGGATCACTGGGGCACGCAAACCCCCCCACCACGATAAGGTGACGATCCCTGAGGGGGATATTCAGCTCCATTAAAGTAAAAAAAAAACCAAAAAACCAAAAAACAGGATGGATTAGCTTGTTATTTTCTTTTTTCTTTTTTTTTTTTTTTTTACTTTAATGGATATTCAACTCCATTAAAGTAAAAAAAGAAAATAACAAGCTAGTCCATCCTGTTTGAAACCTCGCTGGGTCTAGAAGTTTGAAAGTTTAATTAGGCTTCAGATGAAAATATAAAGAACTTTTTCCAGTCCAAAATAAATTTAAAAAACACTTTAAATATCAGAACAGGAATGTGAGCCTTCACTACACATACAGTGAAATATTTAAGCCATTTTAAATTTATTTGTGATGATTATGGTTATCTTTGTTCAATTAAATTCTAAATCATAATTTTCTAATTTACGGAGATGCCCTAATATTCAGAATGAAGACTGATATTACGGTGACAACAATAGAGAATACGAAAAAGAGTAAGTTGCTCATGTAATTCACTCATTTACTGCAGTTAACATATAGTCAGCATAACAGAAGCAGCTCAGCTGTCAGGAACTATCGTAAGAGAGATTACTGTCCGACAGCAAGTAAACTATTTAAATGGAACACACTAATAGTGTGATCAGTTTTCTAAAGCTGAGCGAGTCATTCACTGAAAATAAGAAGTGCTAATGTTACTTGCTAACCTTACTGGTGCAGTCTGCTGACAGGAGGAGGAAATGGATGCATCGCTGTAGTGCAGCTGTGATATGACAAACTGCTTTACAGTCTACATTTAACTTATTTCATTTATGAATTTTTGGTGAAATCCCCCCATCCTTTTCAAACTTTTGGCCTGCTCCATGATTTTCTATCCATGTCGCTATGATGCGCTCCTCTTCTTCTTTGCTGGAACAGTTAAACTGAACATTTCCGCGGCATGCATATAAACTTTAAAATTAAACAATTTGTCAACAAATTTTTATGATTGACGTTATCAACAACGTTGACTAATCATTTCAGCCCTCGTGCTAAGGAACAGCTACCTTTGCTGACAGCTAAGTGGATCTATTCTATCTGAACACCCACGGCTGGTATACATCTAGACAGTTTGTGACCCAGCAAGAATTAAACCACCTGATTGCCAGATACATTGTTAAAGACTGAAGACATGCTATCAGCAGTCACTTTTCTTCTGACAGCTGAGACTTTGAGCCACTGAAGTTAAAAAGCATTTACCTACTACCTGGACAAAGAATTTTCAGTAATAGATTTTATTCTCTGAAAGACATTTGAGGGACTGGATCACGTCTCTGTTACAGCAGACGTTTGGACTGTGAATAATGAGCATTTTCTTTGGATCACTGCACATCGGGTTAATCCATCATAATAGACAGTTCTATGTTCCACACACTGACACATGTGCAGCAACACCAACATAAAAACTGTGTGTGAAGTTCTGTCTGGAGCAGTCTGTGTTCAGCCTGACATTAATAATAATAAGCCCATAATGTCATTCATTAATTAAATGATCTTGCTATTTGTGCAAGATAATTTAAGCATTCATTTAAAATAATATGAAAGTTACTTTTCCAAGTAACTAGTTACTTTAATCAAGCAGTAATTGATAAAGTAACTCAATTCACTTTTGAAACGAAGTAACTAGTAACTGTAATTAGTTCCTAGTTTTTAGTAACTTGCCCAACACTGGTACGCACACACAGACACTTTCTTTTGTCATTGTTGGCTTTTCATCAGAGATTTGACTCGCTCCACTACACATTACATTTTTCACCTACATTTTCATTTCCAGAATTTTTTTCTTTTTAATATGACTCCACAACAACTCTTTTCTTCCTGTCCCATTTACTTTCTGGGTTTGTCCACTCCTACCTGAACCAACAGGGTGTGATGGAGAGTTTCCTCGGTACGGCCTTGGCTGGTTCTGTCTTCTGTCTCTTCAGCGGTCAGCCCCTCATCATCCTCAGCTCCACCGGACCCATCCTCATCTTTGAAAAGCTCCTGTATGAATTCAGCAAGTATGTCAATTATGCAATAGACCTACTGTTGCTACAGCCTGAAAAACTCAATGACAAAGGGGTCCAACATAACTAGAAAACGTGCATTTCCTGAATAAATGCACTGTGAATTCTGTAAAGTGAAAATGTTTTCTTTAAATCCTAAACAAAAAAGCTAAAATGTGATGGCTTAAAAGGTAGACTAGATTAAGATGAATGCTGTAGCTTAAAGGTTAGACTGGCTTAAAGCTGGACATTTTTAGCTCAAAATCTGAAATAGTTTAAAGTTGATCAATATTAGCTTGAAAGAGGAATTGCTGCAATCAAATCACTGAGGCGGCGCCTTCAAAGAAAGTCTAATTCAAGAACAGTATATTGGCTCTAAGGCTGCAGCTTTTGAACCGTAAGCATCCCAAGGATCTACTCCACACAGTGATGTGACTTTTATGTTCCTGGGGACAGAAATTAGATCACACTCACAGTGTGAAAAAGGGGGACATTTCTGGTCAATCTTCGTATCCAGGTCTCATTTATAGAGGAAGAGTGGAGGGATTTGAAGGGGATTACTGGTACTTTTGGGCCTCAGCAGACTAAGAACTAAACACGCTGGCGCTGAAGAACAGATGGGAGTGACAGTACAAGTGTATTTCTTTTCTCAAAAAAAAAAGTTCAATAGAAAAGTTTGTTCAGGAAAAAATCAGATCTGTATTTTTTTAGCCCCTAGCTCTGAGCTGAGCAATACACACCCATTATAAAGTTTAAAACGGGCTGAAAATCTACCCACCTTTAAAGGGGTTGTTGATTGAAAAATGGTTTTGTAGGTTTTAAATTTCTGAATGGCGTCTATTGGTCATGTGATTATCAAAAAAAGTATCAAGACACTCACTTCTCTTAAAAAACAGACACACACAGCCTTTATATCATTTTTCACTCCCAAAAGCAAACTGACTGTTCAGATTTGCCACGGGATGTTACTTACACAGTAAACCCAATTTAGTGTGTCCTTGATACCCGCCCACTGCTCTATTATTGGCCAACCTAACTGTCAGTCATATGGACAACAGTACGCTAACAAGTTAGCTTACCAAGTGTAGATTGTATTATATTCTTTTGATTTCAGTCACCCTAATAGACGTCACTGTTAACACCTGGTTCACTAAATCACTAATCCATTATCCTGTAGTCGATAATACATCTTGTGCCATTCTTATATTTTTTGCCATGAAGCCACTACCATACCTGTGTATATACATGCTTCATCGTGTATTCTGTAACTGTGTTTTATCAAGTCCTTCTCTCTTACTTTATTGCACAGTAGCCTGGTGGAGTACCCACAATTTCGTTGTACTGTACAACTGTACAGTGACAATAAAGCCTATTCTATTCTATGATGCTACATTGAGCTCTGTTAGCATCAACTTGGCTAGGCGGTTGGTTGGCATTGGTCACGTGATCGACAGATCGCTTAGTGTTCACTTGACTGTTGATCCGGTCAGTTTGGATTGCTATTTACTAAAAATTCTATTCATCCCCACTGGAATCCTTGTTCATCTATCAGCACTTGACCATATATGTTGTTCTTAGACATTATTTTGAGCAGCTAGCCACCTTGAAGCTAGCAGTTTAGCCACTCATTCATGAATGTTTCTGTGCCTATTATACTCCAGGGATTGGCCATATCCTGTTGACAACTGAAACCACCCACTCTTGTCAACCAGTGATACATTATTTCATTCATTCTTTAAGACAAACATTAGTTGGCTCAGGGGTAAGCAAAGAACCCCTGCAAAACTGTTAAAAAGGCTTTTCTTGGCCACCAACAAATGTAAGGAGTTTTACAGAAATTCTCCACCCGAGCCACGAAAGATCCCGGTGCCAGCCTGACCTGTATTCGTCTCAGGATACATCCGAGCTAAAGGCTAGGAGCTAGCTAGCATTAGTGATGTAAGAGGGGGGGCGGACTTGAATCTGGTCTGAAGAGTTAAAGTGATGTAGTCTCAAACAGGTTGTTTTCAGAAAGGCTGGAAAAATTAAAAAAAAACAAAACAAACAAATTTGCTGCACTAATCAAAGAAAATTTGTACAAAATACATCATAAACATATCATTAAGATGTGTGTGCTGTTAAAATGTAGAAAAAAGTACAATCAGTGGCACGTTTAAACTTAAATATATCATCAGCATTCAGAGATATCAAAAAGAAAATGAATACCTGAAATGTTAAAACATGCTGAAGTATGAGAAAGATTTGATGGTTTCTGTAGCTGCAAATATGCTTAAATTTTTAGCCTTAAAAGCTGAAAGATGATTTGGGTTTCTCCTTAGACTTTGGTTATATTTTTTATATTTATATTTATATGTAGTATTTTAAATCTACACCAAAAGCAACATGATGAATGTCTTTCATGAATTGAACATACGTAACAAGATTCTAATTTATTTTGTAGAATAAAGTGTGTAGAAGGAGAGAGAGAAACAACAACAAAAAAACACGTGGAAGAAGCAAAATGGCTGAATTCAACTTCTCCCTTTCACAGGAGCAATGCCTTAGATTACATGGAGCTGCGTCTGTGGATTGGCATCCACTCCTGCCTGCAGTGTTTCATCCTCGTAGCCACAGATGCCAGCTACATCATCAAGTACATGACGCGATTCACCGAGGAGGGCTTCTCCAGCCTCATCTCCTTCATCTTCATCTCGGACGCCATCAAGAAGATGGTGGGCGCCTTCAAATATTACCCCATCAACATGGACTTCAAGCCTGACTACATCACCACCTACAAGTGCGAGTGCCTGGCCCCAGACCCGAGTGAGTTCACCCTGTGACCCAGGGAGAAGTGGGGGGGGGGGGGGGGGGATTCTCATGGAGGCAGCTAATATTGCCGGTCATTTTATATTTTTTATATAATAAGATGTTGAATAGCTTTTGTTTTTTGTTCACCTGTACAGTTTTAATCATGAGCCTACAGGATACAGCATGCAGATAGCACAACATAACAAAAATAATTTTTTTGTAAGTTGTCTGTGTTTTTTCAACTGATTTAAGACAATTTTGCGCCGCTGAATCCGAAAATGGCATCCATTTCTCTCGATCAGGTCAGGTTTTTATGTTAAGTTATAAGCAGTTGTACAGTTCTACTGTAAATTGAATAGTAGGCATTGATAAAGGTAAGTACATGTAAATTGAATATTACATCATCATTGTTAAAAATTCAGAGAATTTCAAGAAATAAAAAAGAATTTTGCATCATATAAAGTGAAAATACCCTTACATGTAAACAAAAATGTCAGAAAACATGTGGCCATAGTTCAAAAAGTTGACCTGATTGAGCAAAACCAATGTGATTTTTGGATTCAGCACATCAAAATTGTCCTAAATCAGCTAAAAAAAACTTAGACAATAAATTTGGTGTTGACCAGTGTAATGCATTTACTTATTTAAATAATTAAACTGATGAACAGAGACTGTGGGTTAGTGTTTTTAAATGCCACATGCCTCTCTTATCAACAACATCACAACTGTTTGGCTGTTTAAAAAGAAACTTTTCTACTGAACTACTTTGACATTTTTGCTGAACACAGATGGAGAAAAGTTAACACACTAAAATCAAAGGTGAGAGGCTACTAGATAATGGCTATTTGATATGCACTATAAAATGAACTGATGGGAAATACAATAGGTCACCCTCATTGCAATCTGCCAAATGACAGTTTACGGATTTTTCTATCACTGCTAAAAAAAAAAAAATATGCCAGTGACAGACACTATTCAGTTAACACAACCTCTACATAGTACTGTAGTCATTCCATATAAAACCGCCTATTTATGTCATGATTAATAACACTTGACAGCACACATGCACAATGCCAAAGCACAGGCGGAACCACACAGAGGGGCACATTTGAGAGTTTTATTAAATATCAAAAAACCAAAGTGCACAGCTGCAGAAACAGTCACTCGGCAGAGAAATGGCCGTGTGGAGAGAAGACACGAGCTGTGAGCAGAGAAATGGAGTAAGGGGAAATGGGCGCGCCAAATTGCCACTTACTTGAGAAATCCAGGGATGACCGGCAGGACCCAGTGAGGAATAGATGAACCAGTAGAGTAAGGGGGGAAGATGAGCTGATGGTGCCTGACCAGGTGGAGTAGGAGCTGAGGATGGTGCTGAGGACGGTGAGATGTGGCAGGAGAGTGCACACAGTCCAAGAGACACACCAACACGGTGGCAGCAACCTGAGGAAGGACGAGAAGTAAGGTGAGACAACGTGTTCACACTTATAGCTTAAATTTGCTTGCCTGTTTGCTGGCAGTATACCCAGACAACCCAGCGTTGACTGCGTGGAGAAAGCCTCCTTAAGTACGCTGGCTGATGAGCGGGTGCAGCTGGGTCTTCTGCCTCTGGTGTTGTGATGAATTAGTGAATGTGAGGCAGGACAGGAGGGGCGCGCTCCCGCTGCCCATGACAGGGCCCTCCTCCTCTAGGAACGCCTCCTGGCAGTCCGGAGGGCTTCTCCGGGTGTACACGATGATAGGCCTGGAGCATCTTCTTGTCCAGCACTCAGGACAAGGGAGTCTAGGATTGTTCCTCTGGGCCGTAGCCCTCGCAGTCCACCAAATACTGCAGACCACGGCCCCAACGACGAACATCCAATATGCGCCGTACAGTGTAGGCGGGGTGGTCGTCGATGATCCGAGGAGGGGGAGGCAGCTTGGGGGGGGGGGCAGAGAGGACTGGCCGAGACGGGCTTGATGTGAGCAACGTGGGAAGTGGGGTTCACCTGTAGGGTCGGGGGCAGCTTCAGCTGGACCGACGTGTCGTTGATCACCCTGGAGATGGTGTAACGTCCAAGGAAGCGAGGGGACAGCTTCTTCGATTTCTCCTTAAGAGGAATCTGACTTGTCACCAGCCAGACCTGCTGTCCCACGATGTACTTAGGGGCCAGAACCTGCCTCCTATCAGCAGTGATCCGGGTGCGTTCCGTGGTGTGAGCCAGGGCGGCCCGAGTCGACCTCCAGATGCGTCGGCAGTGACAAGCATGGGCCCCTACGGAAGTAACCGAGACCTCCCTCTCTGCCATGGATAGGAGAGGTGGCATGTACCCCAACGACGCCTCAAACAGGGTGAGTCCGGTTGCTGATGATACCGCAGAGTTTATGAAGTACTCCACCCAGGCCAGATATGTGCTCCAGGATGATGGGTTGTCGGCTGCTACACACTGCAAGGCAGCCTCCAAGGACTGATTGGCGCACTCCGCCTGCCCATTGCTCTAACTAACTAACTAACTAACTAACCTGCACTTATATAGCGCTTTTCTAGTCACAAAGACCACTCAAAGCGCTTTCATTAATACTAACCCTCTATTCTAAGGGCCTATAGGAAACAGATATCTAGGGACAATTTAGAACAGCCAATTAACCTAACATGCATGTTTTTGGCATGTGGGAGGAAACCGGAGAAATCCCGGAGTAAACCCACGCAACACGGGGAGAACATGCAAACTCCACACAGATCACTGTTGGTCGGGGGCTGGGATCGAACCCACGATCCCACGATCCCCACAATCCCCCGGCCAAGGGTAAACTGTGCTGCCGCAGTGCTAACCACTGCGCCACCGTGCACCGTGCAGCTCTGAGGATGATTACCAGAAGAGCGACTCATGGTGGTTCCTAGGGTCCGGCAAAAGGCCCTCCAGACCTGGGACGTGATTTGTGGACCCCGATCAGACACAGTGTCCACAGGGATTCCGTGGATCCGGATCATGTGCTCAGTGAGGAGGACTGCTGTCTCCAAGGCCGAAGGGAGTTTCGGGAGAGCCACCAGATGAACCACCTTGGAGAAGCAGTCCACGATGGTCAGGATCACTGTCTTGCCACGGGAGGGGGGAAGTCTGGTGACGAAATCCAAGGCAATATGAGACCACGGACAACCAGGGATGGGGAGGGAGTGGAGGAGACCCAATGGGGGGGGGGGGTCTGATTTCCCCCGGATGCAGGTCTGACAGACCTTCACGTATTCTTGTACGTCCCACCACAGCGTGGGCCACCAGAACGCTCACCGGACAAAGTCCACTGTTCAAGCGATGCCCGGATGGCACGCAAAGCGACTGGTGTGACCCCACTGGATGACATCGCTGCGGAGGATGGTCGGGCTGTACTGGCGGTTCCCGGGGCACCCTACTGGCACAGGCTGCTGGGACTGTGCCTGACGGACCCTCCTCTCGATATCCCAAGTAAGGGCTCCAAGGACGCACGAAGGCGGTATGACGGTTTCGGGGGAGAGGGGGGCTACCTCCCCAAAATCAAACTGGCGCAATAGCGCTTCTGGTTTAGTGTTCTGGGCGCCAGGCCGGTAAGTGATGGTAAAATTAAATCGCTGGAAAAATAGTGCACAGCGAGCCTGCCTGGCATTCAGTCGGCGGGCCAACTGCAAGTACCCAAGGTTCTTGTGGTTGGTTCCACACGACGATGGGGTGAATGGCCCCCTCTAACCAGTGCCTCCACTCCTCTAATGCCAACTTAATGGCCAGCAGCTCTCTGTCCCCTACGTCATAATTCCTCTTGGCCGGCATAAGCCAACAAGAGAAATACGCACACGGGCGAAGCTTCTGATCAGAGGGTGTGCACTGCGACAGCACAGCGCCAACCCCCGAGTCAGACGCATCCACCTCAAGGACAAACTGGAGCTGCATGTCGACCTGGGCCAAAATAGGGGTTTCTGTGAACAGGTGCTTTAATTTGGCAAACGCCTGTTCAGCTGCCTCAGTCCACCGAAAGGGGACTTTAACGGAGGTCAGCTGCGTCAAGGGCAGTGCCACCCCACTGTAGTTCCTGATGAACCTGCGGTAAAAGTTTGCGAACCCGAGGAAGCGTTGAAGCTCCTTACAGGAGTGGGGAGTTAGCCAATCTAACACTGCCCTCACCTTGGCTGGGTCAGCAATGAACTCCCCCTCAGCTACGATGAAGCCCAAGAAGGTGGCAGATATTGTGGAGAACTCACACTTCTCAGCGCTAACGTAAAGGTGGTTCTCCAGGAGCTGTTGTAAAATGGCCCTGACGTGGACCTCATGTTCCTCTGGCGAGTGGGAGAAAATATCATCAAGGTAGACAAAGACGAATTGGTAAAGCATATTGCGGAGGACATCATTTATTAACTACTGGAAGGCGGCGGGGGCGTTAGTGAGCCCGAATGGCATCACTTACTCAAATTGCCCCTGGTGTGTTTTAAAAGCCATCTTCCATTCATCGCCCTCGCAAATGCAGACCAGATGATATGTGTTCCTAAGGTCTAACTTGGTGAAAACCCGTGAGCGCTGAAGAAGCTCGAACACTGAATTGATCAAAGGCAAAGGGTACTTGTCTTTAATGGTAATAGTGTTGAGCTCCCGGTAGTCAATGCACAGGCACAGCGAGCCATCCTTCTTCCCGACAAAGAAGAAGTTGGTTCCGAGCGGAGCCAAAGATGGCCAAATAAGGCCGGCGTTCAGCGATTCCTTAATATACTGCTACATTGCCTCCCTCTCCAGGCAGAAATACTATACAACCGGCTGGATGGCAGCCTGTCCCCCAGGATGAGGTCGATAGCACAATCAAAAGAGCAGTGAGGCGGCAGCGACAATGCCCTTGATTTGCTAAAGACCTCAGCTAGATTGTGATATGCCCGGGGAACGAGCCTGAGATCCGGCGGCTCGGCCGGGGAAATGGAAACAGACAGACGGGGAACACTCTGCTAAACGCATACAGTGGGCCAAACAAAATGGGCTCCAGGCAGAGATGGTATTTTTGTCCCAACTGATCATGGGGTTATGCCTGTGTAGCCACGGGTAACCAAGGATGATATAGGGAGAACCAGGAACGACAGTTCCTCCCGGTGGTTCCCGGAAAGGAGGATGGATATAGGCACTGTGCTGTGAGCGACCACTGCGACCTCACGGCCAGATATAGTTGTGATCCTCTGACCACAGGGCAATTTACGTGTGGGATTGCCCACCTGCCTGACTAACTCGGCAGACACGAAATTACCCTCTGACCCTGAGTCAACCAGTGCCTCAGTCCTCCTCTCGACCCCCGGCAATTGCACGAAGGCCGAAATTGAAAAATTACCGGGGGGAGAAGATTTGGTCCTGCTCGCCAGACCCCTCATGGTTACTGACGGGCCGCATCTTTTAGCCACTGGCAGCATTCGTCCAGACTGTGGTTCGTTAAACCACAGTATGTGCACGTGCCAGCCCTTCGCCTTCGCAGGCGCTCATCATCGGTCAAGTGCTGAGAGAGCTCCATCGGTTCGGGCAAAGAGCTGGTGCCGCCAGTGCCAGTAACCACGGCGGACACACACTCGGCGTGCGGGCAAGAGGAGGACTCGCGCTCCTTCGTGCATTCACAGTATCGGTTACCCAATCCAACTGCCTTATCTATGAGACCGTCGAGAGTCTCCGGGACAGGGTGAACCGCCAGATCGTCACGGAGTTGATTGTTCAACCCGTGGAGGAACGTACTGCGTAACGCAATATCGTTCCACCCTGAATCAGACGCAGCAACCCGGAACTCCACCGAGAACTTGGCCACAGACCAGGTGCCCTGGCGGAGCGTCATCAGGCGGCTCATTACGTTGCCCTCACTCTCGGTCCGGCCAAACGCACTGGAGAATGCGGCCACAAATTGCTCAAATATATACTGACGCCCCTCGGGGTTGTCTAACGTGACCATGCCCAATCAAGGGCTTGATCCCTGAGCAACAGAGTAAAAAATTGGATCTTGGCCACGTCGTCTGGGTACTCCTCTCCGACCTGCTCCAGGTACATTTGAACTTGGATTAGAAAACCCTTACATTTCCCCACCTCCTCTGCGTACAGGGAAGGTGTGGGAACGGAAGTAGTACGGCACACCATAGTGCGCGGAGCAGGCTGTGGGGGAGCGGCCAGAGGAGACGCTGTAGCCCAAAGTTTCATCATTTTAGATACCTGTTGCGTCAACACAGTGAGCTAGTACTCGGTCACTGCTAGGCGATTCATAGAGACAGCTCCTGTGGTGAGGCACTGGCTGCGCTATCTTCCTGGCTGGGTGGTTCTGTCAAACTTGACAGCACATGTGCATGATGCCAAAGCACAGGAGGAACCACACAGAGGGGCACGTTTGAGAGTTTTATTAAATATCAAAAACCAAAGCACACAGCTGCAGAAACAGTCACTCGCCAGAGGAATGGCCCTGTGGAGAGAAGACATGAGCTGTGAGCAGAGGAATGGAGTAAGGGGAAATGGGCGCGCCAAATTGCCACTTACTTGAGAAATCCAGGGATGACCGGCAGGACCCAGTGAGGAATAGACGAACCAGTAGAGTAAGGGGGGAAGATGAGCTGATGGTGCCTGATCAGGTGGAGTAGGAGCTGAGGACGGTGAGATGTGGCAGGAGAGTACACGCAGTCCAAGAGACACACCTACATGGTGGCAGCAACCTGAGGAAGGAAGAGAAGTAAGGTGAGACGTGTTCACACTTATAGCTTAAATTTGCTTGCCTGTTTGCGGGCAGTATACCCAGACGAGACAGCGTTGACTGCGCGGAGAGAGCCTCCTTAAGTACGCTGGCTGATGAGCGGGTGCAGGTGTGTCTTCTGCCTCAGGTGTCGTGATGAGTTAGTGAATATGAGACAGGACGGGAGGGGTGCGCTCCCGCTGCCCATGACAGTTTTTTTTTTCCACAATATCTTTATTGAACCTTTTTTTTTTTTTAACAAACATGACACAAACAATCAAACACTAACATTAAAGTACTACAAAAAAAAAAATGCACTAAAAACACCAACAACCACCAACAAAATGAAGTCTTCAACAATGCTCCTCTGTTTAGTCTAGACAATCCATTACATAAGTATACATATTATGTTCACCAGTTTGGAATTTACAAGGTCCACACACATCATTCACCTTCTTCTTCAAGAGTTATGTTTAAATTTTATGACAGTTTATTTTTAATTCAAATTCCACTTCGATTAACCAGCACTTGGGCACTAGTTTCATTGTAGGATACTTAGCGGGCACTCGGTAGTGATTTGTTTAGAATTGTTTTGAAGACCTCAAGAAATGAAAACTCATTTTCTATATGCTGGTAGGATTATTATTGCCAACTGTGCTCTAAAGTAAGATAAACCTTTATTAGTCCCACGATGGGGAAATTTCAGATAAATAACCACAAATAACAATGCCAGGACTAGAAGGCACTCAGAGTTTCAGACCCATGCCAAACCTATGACTTTGATCATTGAGCTCTAAATGAATGCATATCTAGAACCGTGCATGTACGCACCCTGCTTGCCCCCTCCCGGCATCCCCAGATGAAACAAAGAGTCAATCATCTCATACTATGAGGACGGACACTGGCTTTATATTATGATTACATGTAGTACTGTAATTACATCCAGTAAACATTGAGGAAGAATACAGCCTGTGCCACAGTACTTACCCTGTATTTTCAGAATAATTACCCTCCACTTATTATAATTATGTCACTCTTACACCATAGTTGCAGTATTTGTGGGCTGTATTATAATAAAGTGTGGTCCCACTTCTGTAAACAGAAGAATAGAGTGAGTCTAGGGCTTTAGATCCTTGTAATATCTCCCAATAAAACATATCCTGAAAGGTAATTGTGGCTTTTATTGTCAAATTATTAAATTGCGTCTTTTAAGTCGCTACAGCTAGATTTGATAGAATAGTTTTAGCTGATGAGCCCCATGCACTCTGATCCATAAAACTGTTTGTCTAATTCTGCTGTTTTTCCTAACCTATAAAGCTTCCACTGTCCATGTTGATTTAGAGACTTGTATAGTGTGTCTGAATTTACATGGCTGTTAACGGAGGCCTTTGGGATTTATTTTAGGCCTCTTTTTTTGTCAGACTAAAGCTGTTTTGTAATAAGAAAAAGAACACTTATTTATCCATCACTTTGAAAGGTCGAAACCAATAAATATTTGGAAATGATGGATTCTGCAGACAGTATGAGGGATCTGGGAATCAAATTCATGTTTAAAGATCAAACCTGAGGTCTATCCAATATCTGTGATAGCTGTAGATGGGACTGTATATAGATGATGATGAATTACAACTGGACACATTCTTCATGGGTTGAGGAGTTCCCACATGCTCTCTATTTTCCTAGTTTGAAAATGTAAGTGGTTTGCAGACATTTCAGTAGACATTGATTTCTGTAACTGATTTGTCTCTTGTTTGCTTTTGCCATGCACAAACAATTTGGCTGCCGTCTCTTACAAGTGAGTACCTCTTTGTTAGACTGCATGGGCCTCGGCGTGGTCTCTGCAACCTCCACCTCCTCAATTCTCATTGTATTTGATTTCTTTCTTTCCCTTTTGTTTGCGTCCTTCGCCCCGTCTCCACTTCTGTCTCATTACATCCCTTTCATTGGTGAACAGTGGCTGCAATGATCTTCAATGATTTAGCTCCAATGCCAGATAACAGCTCTAGTGTTTCTGGGGTAAGTGATTGCTTTCATTCACCTTTTCATTCTTCTAAATCTATTTTTTAAGAATGTATTTCTTGTTCAATATTATGGAGTTGTGAACATTTTGGCAGCCAGCTGTCAGCTCTGACAAAAAAGTCATTTTGCTCTCCTCTTTTCTTCCTTTGTTTTTCACCATCGATCCCATCATTCTCTCACTAACACTTATAACTTCACATCTGTCAATTGCCATTCTGTGTACATCTTTGTTGAAACACTTCACTCTTCTTCATCGTCTGCTGTCTTCCCCTGCCACCACCACCTTCCCAGTTGAATGTGACAGCTCTTGACTGGAGCCAGCTGAGCAAGAAGGAGTGCGTGAAGTACGGCGGCTCTCTGGTGGGGAAGTCCTGTAAATATGTTCCTGATCTGGCCCTCATGTCTTTCATCCTCTTCTTCGGCACCTACTCCATGACCGTCTCGCTCAAGAAGTTCAAGTTCAGCCGCTACTTCCCCACCAAGGTGACCAACCATCGACGATAATGTATACAATACATATGGCAGTTTGCATCTCTCAGATCCTGGGTCAGATCTTTCTGGATTTTTTTCCTGTTCTAAGATGCTTTTTTTAGGACCTTTCAGTTCTTCTTTTGCCCTTCGCCTGTCTCGTTTCCTTAAGAAAAATCGAGAAAAATGGACAGTGTTTTGGTACGAGGACTAAACTAAAGATGAGCAAAAAAGATGCCATTGTCAAAAGTAAGACTCTGAAAGACATTCAGAAAACCTGGAAAACCAGTGTTCAAGACTATTAGGTCTGGCTCCTTGAAAGCAAAGTATAAAGAAATGAGAGGGGGGCTAAAACTTTTTTTTGCAAAAGCAGGTTTTCACCAGCTAGTGGCACAGTTGAAATCCATATTTGATAATTAATAATCATTTTATCTGTGATCTTAACCAGAGTTGGCCAGCTTGTCACATCTGTCCCACCAGAGAGCAGATAGTCAGACTTCATTTAGTGAACAGTCATTCCCGCAATGAGCTCATCCATCCTGTTTTCCTCCTCTGCAGCTGAGGAAACTCATCAGTGACTTCTCCATCTTCATGTCCATCATGACCTTTGTTGGGCTCGATATGTTGATAGGACTCAAGACGCCAAAGCTAATTGTCCCTACAGAGTTTAAGGTAAAAGTTATTATCGAACTCTTAAATCAAATCAGTTATATCGTATGGTAATGGGAAGGTTTCCGTGAAATGTATGAATAATCTAACAATGTGATATCGTCACTGAAAAGAGAAGAGAGAAATGGGTGAAATTTTAAATAATGGGTAACTTTCAGTCTGGACTTCCAGTGTCGCAGTGGATTTTGACCAGAATAACCCATTCCTCTCTTGGAGATTTTACAGCCTCACAACTCGGTTTTAATGTGGCGTAACACAACCAGCTGCAGAGAGTTTGCAGCAGTTGCATAGATCACTGTTACCCCGCACAAACAACTGCTTCTCACACATACTTAAAACGTTTCTTGTTTAATTTAAATTACACCCCTAACATCTATTCTCTTTTGGAAATGGCTTCAATTGGAGCAGATCATGTCCAAAGTCAAAACAGTCATGAAGCATCAGCAGAATGCTTCCTGGAGAACAGAAAGGGCTGCTGTAGTTTTTATTTAACTTAGGACATTTGTTGCAGATTTGCAGTAAACCGGACCATTAAACTGTATAAAGTCTGTTTCAGGAATGACGACATTGCAAACATCCTCTATTAAAAAAGCCATTTTGGATAATTGTTGTCCAAAAAAAAACCTGCATGGAAACTTCTTTTTGAATAAGCAATATTTTCCCTGTAATTTTTTTTCTGTTAAATTTATGATTGTGTAGCAAACTTGCAACTTTTTTAGTACCTTTTTCTAATGTTTGCTATTGTTTTCTTCTAAATGTATGAGGTTTTTCTTTTAAATTTGCTGCTGTTTTGGAGGATATTAGATTTTTATCTCGTAGATTAGCTTTTTTTCTTGTAAATATAAAAAACCTTTTTTCTAAAAAAAAAATGTGGGACTTTGTGAGTTTGCTATTTGCAACTTGCTCTTTAATTCTTTACATTTTCACATAAATTCTGTTACTTTTTTTTTTTAATTGTCTTGTAATTTAAAAAAAAACTTAAACTTGCATTTTTTCCCCATAAATTTGGATTTTTCTTAAACATTTATGTGCCATCTTTCCTTTATATCCATGTGGACGCTTTAATATTCTGGCTAATCTAATAATAGTGATGTCATAAATACCAAGGCTAAGAGTGAACATAGAACTTGTACTTAAAATAGAGTTTATTTGTTGATTTTTTTTTAATATTGCCTCTAAAAATTATTGGTTTATGCCACAAAATTTGCAAAGACAACAATAATAAATACAATTTACTGTGTTCACGCTAACTTTCCACTATATTTACCTGTCATGGTATAAGATATTTTGGAATGTTTTTGTGAAATGAGGGTTTCATTGTGTGGCTCTAATGGGCAGCACAGTGATGCAATGGTTAGCATTGTTGCCTAACAGCTAGAAGGTTCCAGGTTCAAATCCCCAGGCTGGCAGGGTAGGAACTTTTAGAGACTAGACTATACAGCAAGTACAGATCCTTATCCCTTATTTACCAATAGCCTACTCGACCGGGTCGTGGCTGGATCGTGATGCCTTTCGGGAAGAACCCATGGTGGGTTTATCTGGGCAGCTTCGTCCCCGCCCTCCTTGTCACCATCCTCATCTTCATGGACCAGCAGATCAGCGCTGTCATTGTCAACCGTAAAGAGAACAAACTGAAGGTAGGCGTTCATCAGTATCTTCTAGTTTTCTGTACAGAATTTTATCTGAAAAATGTATTATGTTTTCATGTATTTAATTATTAGATTGTAAGAAAAAAAAAGAAAATGAGAGATTTTAAAATGATTAGAATTTGACCATATTGAATAGAATTTGGCACTGGTATCCCATACTTTTGGCAGTATAGTGAATATTTAACTGAACTGTGTGTGTCCTCCTCTGCAGAAAGGCTGTGGCTACCACCTGGACCTGTTGTGGGTGGGAGTCCTTATGGCCGCCTGCTCCTTCCTGGGCCTACCCTGGTACGTAGCGGCCACCGTTCATCTCCATCGCCCACATCGACTCTTTGAAGATGGAGAGTGAATCCAGCGCTCCGGGAGAGCAACCGCAAGTTCCTCGGGGTCAGGTTGGTCCGCAGAAAAGTAAAAAAAAAACAAAGAACAGCTATAAAAGAACACCAGAATTTGGGAATTAATGCTGTCAGGCTGCCTGCAGCTGTGCCACAGAGTGAGAAATGCTGCATTGTTTGTGGTTGGAAACAGTGGCCTTGTGAAATTGACTTGACATTCTTCTGTTTGTGTTTCATCAATGTCAAATATACAGAGAACAAAGAGTGACGGGCACACTGGTGTTTGTTCTCACTGGAGTTATCCATTTTCCTCGCATCCATACTAAAGGTACGATGTGTGCAACACATGAATCAGGCATGCTGTAGTCTGCAAAAATTTGGGCACCCTTTGACGAAGTGCATGTTTAATTCATTAGTCATGTAGACTTTTGCGCGTTCATAATGGTGCATTTATTTATCTTGTTTTCTTCAATTTCTGAAAAAAGTATCAATGCTTTAATGTTTGCTGGTAATCTTGTAATTTTTTTTCTTTTCCTACATACAGTACATGTATAATTTTTTTTGAAAATCTTTTCAGTTAAAAAAATATATATGGCATGGCCAGATTATTGCATAACACTGTTATGACTTTCTATATTATTTTGCATAATGGAATACAGTACATTTGAAACATCAGTGCTAAGCACTAATGCAAAAGGCATTTTTTCCTTATAAATTTGCAACTTTTCTCATAAATTTTATCATTTTTTTTTCTTGTAAATTTACAACTTTTTCATATAAATTTGATAATGTTTTCTCATAAATTTGATCATTTTTTGAATAAATTTGATCTTTTTTTCCCTCATAAATTTGCAACTTTTTCCTCATCAATTTTATCTTTTTTTGTAAATATGCAGCTTTTTTTTTCCCCACAATATTTTTTATTGAACCTTTTTTACAAACATGGGCACAATCAGACACTAACACAAAAGTAATTTAAAAATTAAAAAGACAATAACAACAACAAAAAAAATGTGTAAGTAAAAACAACAGCCAAGCAGCTTTTTTTTTTAATATAAAACTGCAACGTTATTCTCATAATTTGGCAACATTTTCCTTGTAAATTTGCAACTGCGCTCATAAATTTGCAACTTTTAATATTTAACATTTTGCTTTTTTCCTCATAATTTGAAGTGTTTTTCTTGTAAAATAGAAACTGACTACTTTATTGTCAAATTTCTACCATTTCCGTGTAAATTTGCAACTGCAAATTTGGATGCTGGATAAATTTTATTCTGGGTAATAGTTTACATTATCCTTTTATCTGTTTAGTCCTTTTTTTGAGGGGTGGGGGGGGTCCATTCTGGTGAGGCCCAAAAGGAGCTAATGTGACCATAAGTCACAAACTTATGGTAAAAATAATCCAAAGCAAGTCATTTGAGGAAAGAGTTGTACATTTGTGAGAAAATGTTAAGATAAAATGAATTTACAGTAAAATACATTAAAAAAAAATCAAATTCATGAGAAAAAATTTTCAAGACCAAATGAGTGTTAAAGAGGTTCCAGATGTACAAAAATAAAGTTACAAAGATACACAAAAACAGATGAAAATTTTACAATAGAAATGTTACAATTTTGTATTTAAAAACTTGAGTGTGTTATTTATGTACAGGTACAGCTAAAAAAAATTACAATATTGTGGAAAAAACTTCCAGTATTCATAAACTGTATTTTCTTTACATATTCCAAGCCTTTATTGTTTAATTTTGATGACTCTAGCTTATTAAATTACCAGTCAGGATAGTCTAACGTTTTGGAGTTTTTTTATACAGATGTGTACAGTTTTTATTTCATATTTACCTCATCATCATCATCATCATAGCAGTCTGTCGGGGGGCAACAATGACTTTCATTTAGGTCTGATCAGATTCCTCCACACAGCTCTGTCCTTTGCCTTCCACTGCCAGGAACTCCTGACCTTGTTAACCCGAGCGATGTCCGAGCCAGTATGAGTTGCTTTCTCACTGACCATTTCATGAAACTGCTTGCAAAGTATTTGAGTACCGCTAGCTTTTGCTGGACTAGCGGCACATTCTTGGCAGATAGAGGTGTTATCAGTAAGGACAGGCCAAGACAAACTGACTCCAGTTATCTGTTGCAGTGACTGACCAGATGATAGGTTTGTTAATCTCTGCTCTTTGTGTAGTGTGTGTCATGACGCACCGACTGG
Organism: Pholidichthys leucotaenia; assembly: GCA_020510985.1. Classification (NCBI taxonomy): domain Eukaryota; kingdom Metazoa; phylum Chordata; class Actinopteri; order Cichliformes; family Pholidichthyidae; genus Pholidichthys; species Pholidichthys leucotaenia. The sequence continues at coordinate 167,393,332 of CM035838.1, read as the reverse complement.
CACAGTCCACCACAGACCTTGTGACAGATGTGCTTATCTCCCAGGATGTCCAGTCTCACCCCGTGTAACTGGGAGTGGTCCACCACAGACCTGTGACAGATTGTTTTTAGTTCTGCCAGGATGCCCAGTTTCACCCTCCACGCCCTCGGAATAATGATCATAATAAACATACACGCAGGGCAGGAACCAAAATTACAGGACATAATTAGAGACATGATAATGAAAAATAAACACATTTACCTACTGTATCTTATAATCTGTAGTCTACTGTTGGCAATATAAAGCTAAGTTAATATGGTTCTCAACGCTAACATGTATGAATGTAATATCTTATTCACTGTCTGTTCCTGCTGTTTTTTTCTAGTTCATCCCAATGCCTGTGCTGTATGGCGTCTTCCTCTACATGGGTGTAGCTTCTCTCAACGGAATCCAGGTACGCTGCATGGGCAGCTGGTGTTATCTATGATAATAAATTGGATCATTGTGGCCGTCATGTTATTTATTGCTTTTCTGACTGCAGATGGGAAGCGGCTTAGTTGAAGCTGCCAAGCATACATAACATAGCTGATAATGTCAGGGGATCATCCAGGCTGCACAGATACACATTTTAGGGAAAAAAATGAGTAAAATAAACAGTGTATACTCTAAGTTTCTGGGTTTGCTAATTGCATGGACAGAGAAGAAAGTGGTATTAAATTGTTACCTTGTAGGGTTTGGTGTACATCAGTGTATTGCATGGATGTGTTTAATTCCCCTGTAAACAGAAGAGTTGGAGGAGGAGGGATGGGTGGTAGAGTTGCCACAGAAACTGTGATATATTTGGGAGATTTGCAACATTTTTCTTGTTAAATTTGTGGCTTTCCTATCACTGATGTGTTTATTTTCCTTCTTCTTATAGCATTCAGTTTGAAGAAAGTAAAATATAAAACTATCCATTTGCACCTTCAAATATTACCTGAAATAATTTGAAAGAAACAGCTAAATAGAATAAATTGATTTTTTTTCTGTGCCAGAATAGAATAGCGATAATTTCAATTCTGATTTCAGTTAAAGAGCCCCATTATACTCTTTTTCCACATGTCAACACAGTTCCCAGAGGTGTTACTTGAACATCTGTGACGTGCATTGATCAAAACACCTCAGGGTTTAATTAGACAGATAGATAGATGTACTTTATTGATCCCAAACTGGGAAATTACAGTGTAACAGCAGCATAACAGTAGACAACCAAACAACAGAAACACACATGACAGACAAAGGGATTACCTGTGGAAAGTAAAACTAACACGACTATAAAACCTATATACATCATAGCTTAATATATGATGACCCGTCTAAACACATGAATCATCCCATTGCACAAAGAAGGACTATTAGGAGCAGAGTGAAATGTGAGGTACCAGTTAGTCTGTAAGGTGCAGTGTGGCAGCATAGCTATGACCAGAATACAACATCATAGTGAGTTATTGTACAGTGAAATTGCATGTGGCAGGAAAGATTTCCTGTACCTGACCATTCGACAGCAAAGCTGTAGTAGTCTACTGGAGAAAGTGCTTCACTTTCTGTCCAGTGTGTGTGCTGGAGGGGGTGTATCAGGATTGTCTCATGATGGATCGCCAGTTTATTTAGTGTTCTCCTCTCCACCACTGTCTCAAAGGTCTCCGGTCTGAGACCAATTACAGAGCCAGCCCTCTTGATAATCTTGTCAAGTCTGTTGTGTCTCTGGCCCGGATACTGCTACCCCGACAGACAGCAGCAAAGAAGTATGGCGCTGGCGACAACGGTGTTGCAGAAAAGCTCCAGCATCCTGCTACACACATTGAAGGATCTCAGCTTCCCTCAGGAAGTAGAGTCTGCTCATCCCCTTCTTGTGCGCAGCATTGGTGTTGGATCTCCAGTCCAACCCGCTGCTGATCCTGACACCCAGACTATGTGTAAGTCCTCAACCACTCCCACATCCCTCCCCCCTAATCTGCAATGGCTGAGAAGGAGTCTTCCTCTTCCTGAAGTCTCACCATCCCCATCTCTCTGGTCTTGGCTGACATTCAAAACCTCAGGTGATTCTGCTCCGTCCACTCCACAAATCTGTCTACCAGTGCCCTGTACTCCCCCTCCTGTCCTCCTCTTATACACCCCACAACAGCTGAGTTGTCAGAGAATTTCTGCCGGTGGCATGACTCTGTGTCGTACTGAAAGTCAGTGGTGTATAAGGTAAAGAGAAAAGGAGAGAGCACAGTCCCCTGTGGAGCTCCCGTATCACTAGCTACCACCCCAGACAAGACATTGCCGAGCCGGACAAACTGTGGTCTGCCTGTCAGGTAGTCAGTAATCCAGGAGATCACAGAGCTGTCAACCCCCATCACCCGCAGCTTCTCACCCAGCAGCAGTGGCTGGATGGTGTTAAAGGCACTGGAGAAATCAAAAAAAGTGATTCTCACAGTATCTCCTCCACCATCCAGGTGCAGATGGGCTCGTTGTAGTAGGTAGATGACAGCATCTTCAACTCCTAAATGGGGCTGATATGCAAACTGCAGAGGGTCCAGCCACGTCTTCACCTGCGGCCTCAGGTGGGCTAAGACCAGTCTCTCCAGGCCCTTCATCACATGAGATGTGAGGGCAACTGGTCAATAGTCATTCAGGTCTGATGGAGATGACTTCTTAGGGACAGGAACCAGGCAGGATGTCTTCCACAACACCGGTACTCTCTCCAGACTCAGGCTCAGGTTGTACAGGTGTTTCAATACTGGAGCTAGTTGGTTGGCACAGGTCCTCAGGGTCCTGACGGAGATGCCATTAGGGCCCACAGCCTTCCGCTGATGGAATCTCTCCAGCTGTTTCTCCACCTGGTCTGTAGTCACCGTGAGGTGAGGGTGGGTCCTGGTGCCCCCTAAGGAGGAGAAGGAGTGGGGACATGGAGAGATGGCAATTTTCCGCCGATCCGCGGATTTCCGCCGATTTATTTTCAAATTGATCATTTCTGTGAATCATCTAAATCCGTTGAGAAAATTTTAGGGGGGGTAAGGTACCTTATTGTTACCGATTTTAGCGAAAATCAACACGATTACATAAGCGCTCGGCGCTTCCCCGGGTCAAGTCTCCTGCGATAACCCGGATGTTATGTACTCAAGCTACTGCTGTATTGTAAACAGCCCTGCGATTGGATAGTTGCAAACGATTGGACCAATCAAATGGCTCGTTGTGTGCTTTGTCAAAAATTCATGGCAGCTTGTTCTCAGGGATGTGATTTTTCCGGTAATTCGCCGAATTCTGCTTTATTTTATCTTCCAGGAAGATAAAGTACGTTAAGTACGTTAGCGGCTTGTGGTCCACGAACGCAGTGAAGGTGCGCCCTTTCAGGCAGAACTGGAAGTGGCGTATGGCCAGGTGGAGAGCCATTAACTCTCTGTCGAACACGCTGTCTTTACGCTCACTGTCGTGCAAAGACCTGCTAAAAAAAAGGTGAACGGCTGCCAAGAACCGGCAACGCATTGCTCCACGACGGCCGCTATACCCATGTCCGAGGCGTCGGTAGTGAGCGCTATCCGAGCCGCTGGGTCTGGGTGCGCCAGTGTTTGCCAGAGCTGTTTTAACCTCAGAACGCCTGCTCCCGTTCAGAAGTCCAGTCGACTCTGTCCGCCGGTTTCCGTTTCTTGAGTGCGGCGTACAACGGCTGTATGAGCTGGGCTGCACGGGGGAGGAAACGGTTATAAAAGTTAACCATCCCCCAAAACTCATGCAGCGCCCTGACATTGATGGTGAGGAGAAAAAAATAGCAAAACAATTTAGTTACATTACTTTTATGATTCCAAACAGTTTGAAATTGACAGTGCACAGTGGACATTGACTCATAACTTTTGAATATTTCTAAGACTTGGCTGCATCAGTGATTGTGCAAAATGAACTGCTCAAGACTCAGTGGAGATTGAAGCTGATGATCTGAAATGAATGCTGAAATTATAAAAAGTAATGGTATGTTGGAATTTTATTTCTATTATGGAATAGGTAAAATTAACTGATTTTGATTTGATCAAATGTTGAAGCATATGATGGATAATGCTTGTTGTAATATTTTAGGAATGCTATCTTCTTGGAACATAAGTCAATATTATACAGTAATAAGTGGCATTCAGCTGTTTGTTTTATGTCATTTAAGCACAGTTCTGGTACTTAAAAATCATAAAAACCCAGGAGCTTCGGGGGGCTTCGCCCCCCTTGCCCCTGACCCCTCTGGGGGACTGTGTCCCCCAGACCCCCTGCTGAATTTTCAGATAATTTCCCCAACCCCAAATCACATCCCTGGTTCGTGTTGGAATTCTGAGCTTTCGGTATTGTTTTCAGCGGAATTATGAGATTTTTATCGAAGGATCAGGAGTCATCAGTGCTAGAAATAGACAAAAGTGTCAAAAATAAGTTCCGATGGAATTGGCTTGAGAGAAAAGTGACGGTAAAGGTGAAAATTGGCTCAAAGTGCGACAAGGTAACAGAAACACTCGGACAGTTTCTGAAGAAACCAGAAAAGGAGATGAAGTTCAAAGTTCAGAGACTGACACAGCTTGCTGCCAAAAGGAAGAAAGTTTCACATTAGAAGTGACTTGGTGACCAGTGTAAATAGTGTAATAAACTCTTATAGAACTGTTAAATATGTTGGACTAAAGACAGTGAGACAACATTGAAGAAAAAGTAAGTTAACTTTTCATTAAATTTAATGATTTATGTAAGTCTAGTATTTCATTTTTTTTAATGATTTTTTTCAGTCTAAATTACTTCTGTTTTACTGAAAACCTCCCAGCTTCAGGGGGGCTGTGCCCCCCCCCCGGCCCCCCATAAATCAATCAACCAAATTAGATTTCAGCTGAAATCAGAATTTCCTGTTGCCATCCCTGGTTGCTGGGGTGACGGACTGTGAGGTGAACCTATTAAAAAACAGATTCAGTTCCTCAGCTCTCTCCTGGCTCCCAGATGGCTTCCTGACTCTCCCCTTGCACCCAGTTATTTGTTTCATTCCCTCCCACACATCTTTAGCGTTGTTTTGCCTGAGTTTGTCTTCCAACTTCCTCCTGTAATTGTTCTTGCACCTCCTCAGCATCTCTCTCAGCTCATGCTGCACTCCCCTCATCTTCTGCTTGTCTCCAGCCCTAAAAACTCTCATCTTTATGTTCAGAAGTGCTTTCAGGTCACTGGTGACCCATGGTCTGATGTTGGAGAAGCAGTGTACAGTCTGAGCTGGCATGGTCATGTCTTCACAGAATCTAATGTATTCTGTGATGCAGTTGGTCATATTGTCTATGTCCGCCCTATGTGGTTCACAGAGTACGCCCCAGTCTGTCGTCTTGAAGCAGTCCTGCAGTGCATCAGCAGCCTCCTGTGTCCACCTCCTCACAGTCCGTGTATAAGCAGGCTGCCTTTGCACAAAGGGAGTGTATTTGGGTGTTAACATGACCATGCAGTGATCTGATTTGCCATTGGGGGGTAGAGCTGTTGCACTATATGCATCTCTGACATTGGCATACAGTAAATCCAGTGTTTTATTTTCTCTGGTGGGACAGTCAACAAACTGGTGAAAGTTTGGTAATGTTTTTCCCCACTGAGACATGGTTAAAATCACCTGTTATGACCATAAATGCATCTGGGTGCTTCTCCAGTAATGTGGCCACAGTGGAGCTGATGACGTCACAAGCCACCGCTGCGTCAGCTGACAGAGGGACGTAGACGATAATTACTGAGGCCACTTCATTTCTCGCGGCATATAATAAGGTCTCATACTCACAGCCAGCAGTTCAATGTCCAGGCATAGTGCAGGACCATTTTACAGATGGGGAAGGAGCTGTCTTCAAAATGGGCTGTTTTTAATAGCATGTTGCTTTAAATGCTGATTAGCCCAAGTCCCCCAGTTTGGGTGTCAGATTAAGTAACACACTGTCAAATACTGGCTGAATGTTAGAGATTTAAAGCCCAAATAAAGCATTATTGGACACAGGGTGCGTGGTCTGAATGGTTGGCAGTTTATGACCAGTCCTTGGGGTGTAATAAGCACAGAAACAACTCTGAATGAGTGAATGGCTAATTCTGCTAATGGCAGCTGACCCCTTCAAATTGAGGAGGCGTCTAGTCTGGAGTATAATAAGTTAAAACAAATTAAGCTAAAGTAGATAGACCTCGAAGTCGGTCAGAAATCCCAGCTGTGGCCTCTCAAACCAGCTTACATTAGCAGCCAAATCTACCTGGCTATCACCGCCAAAATATAACAAAAAAAGTCAGAATGCTGTGATATATACAGTAATTGACTCTGGATTAATGATGGAGCTGGACTAGTATGGTGACTACAATTTACAAAAAAAAGAGCCATTAATGCCCTGGTTGTACCGATTCACCTTGCTAACCTAGCCATGTCACTGATCCCAGTCCCAGAAAAAAATAAAACAAGAATACCTTTAGATATATTACTGGCTGTGAATTAATAAATGAACTGGATGTCCAACGGGGTGACTTTAATTTACAGAGAGGAGCTCTAAAAATCCACAGTCCGGCCACTAGTTAGCTCACTCGCTAAGCTAGCTGCACTGTTGCTATGTGAGTTTCGAGGCTCAGTAAGAAACTTTATCTTCTTCTCAGAGGAGAGGGCGTGTCAGACTGGCTGCGGGGCAGATCTGTATCAGGTCTGTTAAATAATGATGTGATAGCCTTGTGGAAGAGAGAAGCAAACCCAAACAAGGTGTTCCAGGCAGATTTGGAGTCCTAGTTTCTGTGGGAGAGGTCCTCCCACAGACTTTGAGTTGTTTGACTTTGCAGACCATACAGTGGGGTAAAAAAGTATTTAGTCAGCCACCAATTGTGCAAGTTCTCCCACTTAAAAGATGAGAGAGGTCTCCAATTTTCATCATAGGTATACCTCAACTATGAGAGACAAAATAAGAAAAAAAAAATCCAGAAAAATCACATTGAAGGATTTTTAATGAATTGGTAAATTCCTTGGTAAAATAAGTATTTGGTCAATAACAAAAGTTCATCTCAATACTTTGTTATATACCCTTTGTTGGCAGTGACAGAGGTCAAACGTTTTCTGTAAGTTTTCACAAGGTTTTCACACACTGTTGCTGGTATTTTGGCCCATTCCTCCATGCAGATCTCCTCTAGAGCAGTGATGTTTTGGGGCTGTCGCTGGGCAACATGGACTTTCAACTCCCTCCAAAGATTTTCTATGGGGTTGAGATCTGGAGACTGGCTAGGCCACTCCAGGACCTTGAAATGCTTCTTACGAAGCCACTCCTTCGTTGCCCGGGTGGTGTGTTTGGGATCATTGTCATGCTGAAAGACCCAGCCACGTTTCATCTTCAATGCCCTTGTTGTTGGAAGGAGGTTTTCACTCAAAATTTCACGATACATGGCCCCATTCATTCTTTCCTTTACACGGATCAGCCGTCCTGGTCCCTTTGCAGAAAAACAGCCCCAAAGTATGATGTTTCCACCCCCATGCTTCACAGTAGGTATGGTGTTCTTTCTCCTCCAAACACAACAAATTGAGTTTTTACCAAAAAGTTCTATTTTGGTTTCATCTGACCATATGACATTCTCCCAATCCTCTTCTGGATCATCCAAATGCTCTCTAGCAAACTTCAGACGGGCCTGGACGTGTACTGGCTTAAGCAGGGGGACACGTCTGGCACTGCAGGATTTAAGTCCCTGGCGGCGTAGTGTGTTTCTGATGTAGCCTTTGTTACTTTGGTCCCAGCTCTCTGCAGGTCATTCACTAGGTCCCCCCATGTGGTTCTGGGATTTTTGCTCACCGTTCTCGTGATAATTTTGACCCCACGGGGTGAGATCTTGCGTGGAGCCCCAGATCGAGGGAGATTATCAGTGGTCTTGTGTGTCTTCCATTTTCTAATAATTGCTCCCACAGTTGATTTCTTCACACCAAGCTGCTTACCTATTGCAGATTCAGTCTTCCCAGCCTGGTGCAGGTCTACAATTTTGTTTCTGGTGTCCTTTGACAGCTCTTTGGTCTTGGCCGTAGTGGAGTTTGGAGTCTGACTGTTTGAGGTTGTGGGCAGGTGTCTTTTGTACTGATAATGAGTTCAAACAGGTGCCATTAATACAGGTAACGAGTGGAGGACAGGGGAGCCTCTTAAAGAAGAAGTTACAGGTCTGTGAGAGCCAGAAATCTTGCTTGTTTGTAGGTGACCAAATACTTATTTACCAAGGAATTTACCAATTAATTCATTAAAAATCCTTCAATGTGATTTTCTGGATTTTTTTTTTCCTCATTTTGTCTCTCATAGTTGAGGTATACCTATGATGAAAATTGGAGACCTCTCTCATCTTTTAAGTGGGAGAACTTGCACAATTGGTGGCTGACTAAATACTTTTTTGCCCCACTGTATAATGTCACAAAGATCCTACATAATCCACAAAAAAGGGAAAAAGCATATCTGCCTATGAATAATTAAGATTAGTCATTTATATTATTATAATAATTGTGTGTGTGTTGCCGCTCACATGTAACATTCATTCCTCTTTACCCCTGTCTTTCTGTCCTCCCCAGTTCTGGGACAGAATCAAGTTGTTCATGATGCCGTCCAAGCACCAGCCTGACTTCACCTACCTCCGCCACGTTCCTCTGAGGAGGGTTCATCTCTTCACGCTCATACAGATCACCTGTCTGGCTGTGCTTTGGGTCCTCAAATCCACCTTCTTGGCCATCATCTTTCCTGTTATGGTATTTGTGACAAGTGCTGGAATTTATACCACAGCCCTTCATGAAGCATGTGCCTTATGAGTTACCCAGTTATTCTAGTAGTCATGTAAACAGAATAAACTGATTGTCTTTATCACATAAGGGCCATTATCGGATTATGAGAAGTCAGATAAACACAGCTAGTTTATTGCACGATAATCAGTTTATTCATTGTGTGCAAACCTTGTAGGGTTTGTCACTATGCTAGCATTTTAAACTCTGTACCAATAACTAGGAAAATATCAGATTCTGAAAATGATTTCCATGACCACAGGGAGAAAACATTAACATCAAAGACAAAACTACTTTTAAAAAAGTCGCAAATTTATGAGGAAAAACTTGCTAATTTATGACAAACAAACTTGCATATTTATGTGAAAAAGTTACTAATTTATGAGAAAAATTTTATAAATTTATGGAAAAAGTTGCAATTTTATGAGGAAAAAAATTACTAATTTGTGAGGGAAAAAATGCAAATTATGAGGAGAAAAAAGCTGTAAATAGTGAGAAAAAGTTGCATTTTTTTGGTGAAAAAACTCACTAATTTATGAGAAGAAAATCACAAATTCACCTGAAAAAAGTTCCAAAATTACAAGAAAAAGGTTGCAAATTTATGAGAAAAAAGATGCAAGTTTATTTGAAAAAGTTGCTCATTTATGACACGAAAGTCACATTTACAAGGGAAAAAGCTGCAAATGACAAGAAAACGGTCACAGATTTATGTGAAACAAAACTGCAGATTTATGAGAAAAAAGTTGCAAATTTTTGAGGCAGAAGTAGCTAATTTATGAGAAAAAAATTGTCCGAATTCTGAGAGGAAAAAAATTTGCAAATCGCAAGAAAAATGCTATTTTTTCACAGAAAACTCAATAATTTATGAGTAGAAAATTACAAATTTACAAGAAAAAGTTGCTTTTTATGAGGAAAAAAGGTTGTAAATTATATTTAAAAAAAGCTGCAAATGTGAAAAAAAAATTGCTAATTTACAAGGAAAAAGTGTCATGAACTCCCTTTCAGGGAAAGATAAAGGCACCGCGTGCCTGCTTTGAGTTTGCAAATGTATTTGTGACACAACACAAAAACTACAAAACTAGTGAACAGGGAAAATACAGGTGAAGCCAAAAATAGCAAACAGCTAAGGCGAGAGGAATCGCTGGCTTCACCTGGAGAACAGAGCTAGAAACACATGCTGGGACTGCATAGAGAAAAACTGAGGAAAATAAAGAGGAACTTAAGTCCTGTTGTTGCGAAGGGTGCTGCGCCAATAATTCAATTCAGTTCAGCTTTATTTATAATGCGCTACATCACAACAAAAGCCGTCTCGTGGCGCCACAGTGCAGATAAAAAAATCACACAGTCACAGAAAGACCCAGCAATCTGACGATCCCCTATGAGCAAGCACTAGGCGACAGTGGAGAGGAAAAACTCCCATTTGGAAGGAAGAAACCTCTAGCAGAACCAGGCTCAGGGAGGGGCAGTCGTCTGCTGCGACTGGCTGGGGATGAGGGGATAGGGAGGATGGAAAGGACAGACATAAAGAACATAGCAGTAAGATGCCAAGTATAATATTGGAGGTCAACCAGCAGTATGGATCAGATAACAATAGAACAAGAGTGGGTTTAAAAGACACAAATACCCTCCTTAAACGAAAGCTATATTAAAAAGGAAGGATTTTACCCTGTTCTTAAAGACAGAGACCGAGTCTGACTCCTGGACCCAGAGTGGTAACTGGCTCCAGAGAGAAAGGGCTTGGTAGCAGAAGGTTCTGCCTCCCACCGTACTTTTGGAGATTCTGGGCACCACAAGTAAGCCAGCATTTTGGGAGCGTAATGCTCTGTTAGGATGGTAAGGTAATATCAGATCTTTTATATACTGGGGGCCCAGATTGTTAAGAGCTTTGAAAGTAAGAAGAAGGATTTTAAACTTGATTCTGAATTCAATGGGAAGCCAATGGAGGGAGGACAGAACCGGGGAAATATGATCTTTTTTTCTAGAACCAGTTAAAACTCTAGCAGCAGCATTTTGAATCAATTGAAGACTTTTTAAAGACACTCTAGGACAACCAGATAATAGCGAATTACAATAATCTAATCGCGAACTGACAAAGGCGTGAATCAGTTTCTCAGCATCACCCAGAGACAAGATGCTCCTGATCTTAGCAATATTGCGCAGATGATATAAGGCGGTCCTAGAAACAGTTTTAATATGTGAATTAAAGGACAAATCCTGGTCAAAAATCACTCCAAGGTTCCTCACACAACTGTTCAGAGTGAGAGTGGCAGCATCTAAATTAAGGGCATAATCTGAAAAGGAATTTCTAAGATGTTTTGGGCCAACAACAATGACTTCAGTCTTATCAGAGTTCAATAGTAAAAAATTACAAGTCATCCAAGCTTTGATGTCCTTAAGACAGGCATCTAGCTTGGCCAACTGATCACAATCATCGGGCTTCATTGACAGGTATAGTTGTGTGTCATCAGCGTAACAATGAAAATGTATACAGTGCTTTGTATAGCACTGTATACAATAGCGCACAGCCCCTTAAATAAGGCAAAGGAAATGATGACAAAAGGGAACAGGTGTGTGGAACAGGAGCAGAGATAATAAACTGAAATACAAACAGCTGAGGACAACCAGGAAGCTAGCTAGGAAATACAGGAAGTAGCAAAGGACATTATCAAAGTAAAAGCACGGAGGACATGACAGGAGAATACCAACCCAGATTCAGACAAAATACAAAAGACAGACAATAATAATAATACACCGACATAGTAAGGGCAAGGTTAGGAAATAATATTCTTACACAAAGAGGACAATTGGCAAACTAAAATCACAAAAACATTCAAAACTCAATATGAAGTCAAATAATAACACAGAGGCGAGAAAAATAATCAAGAATAAACTGACAGCATGGGCACAGTGCGTACACTGTGCTTGGCATCACGACAGAGCCCCCCCACCACCGCCACCACCAAGGGGTGGATTCCAGACACCCCATCGTAACACCAAAGAAAAAAAAGACAAGAAAACACCAAAGAGGCACCCCCCCCACCACCAAAATAAATCAAATAAGCAATCCCGGGCGGGTGATGGGGGAAACCAGGCTTGGAGGGACCGAATCGACAAAAAAAAGAAATGCTCCTGACAACCCACCAGACAACGAGCTGGAATAGATCTGGCGGCCTATCCGAGTTTCTAGACCACCCAGGCAGGTGACACAATCCATCGGGTGGCCTCCCAGCGTACCGAAGCCCCCCCAGCAAAGAAAACAGTCCATCGGGTGGCCTACCAGAGTCCAAAAGCCACCCAACCAAATGGGACCGCCCATCAGGTGATCTCCCAGCATCCCAAGGTACCTGGGCCTTGAAGCATGGCCTGCCGCCTCCTGGAGGTGGTAGTTGGAACAATCGTTGCTCCAGGACCGCAGGGATGGCAGCTTGGCATAGGAAAGTCAGGAGCTGGGGAGACCTTACACTTGACGATGACTGATTAGGATCCGCAGCAACCACAGACAAAGGGAGAGTACCCACGGCGACCACAGGAGAAGGGAGAGGACCCGCGGTGACCACAGGTGACATATCACCCACAGAGGCCCTGCACTGGGACGTAGCTGCACCCACGATGGCCCTGGACTGGGACGTAGCTGCACCCTCGGGGGCCCCAGACTGGAACGTGGCTGCAACCACGGAGGCCTCAGCTGGAGGGAAGCAGCACCCATGAGGTCCCAGGCTGGGACGGAGCACCCGCGAAGACCTCAACCAGAGGGGGAGCAGCACCCACGGAGGTCCCGGGCTGGGATGAAGCACCTTCGAAGACCTCAGCTGAAGAGGCTGGACCCACGAAGATCTCGGATGGCGAGGCTGGACCCACGGAGACCTCTGGCAGGGAGGAAAGACCCATGACGGCCTCAGGCGGATGAGAGGAACCCCCGACGGCCTCGGGCAGAGGAGGTGGATGACTAGCTGCGGACCCAGTTGAGGACTTGAGCAGGAAAAAGAAAACACACACCGGGTTACTACCACCAGCAGTAGTGGAGCCCGATGGCTCGCCCCACCCTGAGCAGGACACGAAACCTCTAGATCTGATGAGATGGTAACAGAACAGAAGACTTGCCTTGTCTTGGACTCCACTGCCATCCAGGACTCCGGTGATCTAGGCAGGGGTGACTTGAGTCCCTCCATCTGGGCGTTCACACTCGGCGCAGTCACCCTGAAAGATAAACACAAAGAAGACGCTGGAGAAGAATCACCACCAGCAGTGGAGCCCGGCGAGGGGATCTCAGGAGCAGAGGACATCTGCACCTGACTCCCCCCACCCCGAGCCAGACAAGAGTTCTCTGAATCTGCAGAAGGAGGAACAGAACAGAGTACTTGCCTGAACTCGAGCTCCACCGCCGTCCAGGACTCCGGCGAACCTGCTGTGGTGACCCCAGCAGCAGGCATGATGGTGGTTGCAACTCCAGGACCTCCAGACGAAGCGGGCAATGCAGGTGGCTCCTCCAGCTGCTACGCTGGAGGTTGTCTCGTCATTGGCACCAAGTCCTGTGTAGCTGAAGTCCGGGGACACTCCACTGCTGGCACAGGCTTCAGGTTCCTGGAGACGTTCTCCCTCTGTCTGGGTCGTGGCTGCAGGGCTGGAACCAAGTCCACCATGACCACAGGCTCCTCCAGCGTACGGCGGCTCAATCCCGGAACCGGCCACACTCAGGGGAGATAAAAGGAAGCACGGAGAGAGCAGGTGAGGGGTTGACATTGGCAACAGGTGGTGAGAACTCAGCGAGTTGCTGGAGCTGAGTCTCACGACCGGGAGTTAGGCAAGGTTGTTCGTTATTAGGGAATGAGTGGAGAAACACTTGCCTTTCCTCCCGGGGCGAGATGGAAGCTGCCGTCGAAGAACCAGATGCTGCTCTCCCAGGATTGGCAGAGGTCATCTGGCGAGATGGTGGAGCCCGGGGACGCTGGATCGTCTGCACAGACTTCGACAAGGGTAAGCCCCTGGTCCCTCGGAGCAGAGCCAGAAAATGCCTCACTGATGGCGCTGGGTCCTGCAATGCTGAAACCAGGGGACGCTCGTTTGTCGGCACAGGCCTCGGGACGCAGAAGGCGCTTCTCTTCCTTGAAGGGCGTGGTGGTGGGACTGATCCATGGTCCTCAGGATCCACACGCCCCTCCGTCGTCCGACGGCTCCCTCCCAGGACCAGCAGACATTTCAGGGAGACAGGAAATACAGGTCAGAAGCTGGTGGCAGCAGGTGATGGTGAGGACCCAGTGGGCTGTAATGACTGAGCCTCACCACTGGGAATTAGGCAAGAGGTTTCAGCAGAGGGAGAAAGAGCATGAATAAGCACTGGCCTGAATTCCCAGGGTGTGATGGAGTCAGCTGCTGTTCCAGAGCCAAACAATCTCCCTCCGGGAGCTCCGGGAACCGTCTGGTGGATGGGTGATTGACACGGGCTCCTGGTGAGGTGGACGAGCCTTCCGCCTCCGGGAACGCCTCCTTGCCAGCCCAGGTCGCACTGAAGGGGAATCCTCACCCACTCACTGAGTAGCCGCTGGGACTCGGACCACCGTGGCGAGGAGAGCGGTCAGACCCGGATAGCTCCAGAGACTGGGACATGCCCCGACCAGCTGGGGCATGCTGTCTACAAAACCCAGGGCAATTTCGGGAGTGTGGATGGCTCGAGCCTTTGAGGCAAATTGCACAATGAGTTCCGCCACCCTACACTCCTCCTCACTCAGTCCAAATGAACGAAAGTCCATGGTAGTAATACACCCAAGAACTCCGGTCAAAAACACAAAATGTGGGAGGGACAACAAAAGAGCAAACTCACAGCCACTGGTGACCTACACTTGGCAGCACCCTTCTGTCATGCACTCCCTTTCAGGGAGAGATAAAGGCACCACGCACCTGGTGTGAGTTTGCAAATTTATTTGTGACACACAACACAAAAACTACAAAACTAGTGAACGGGGAAAATACAGGCGAAGCCAGAAGTAGCAAACAACTAAGGTGAGAGGAATCGCCGGCTTCACCTGGAGAACAGAGCTAGAAACACACGTTGGGATTGCATAGAGAAAAACTGAGGAAAATAAAGAGGAACTTAGGTCCTGTTGTTGCAAAGGGTGCTGCGCCAATAGTGCACAGCCCCTTAAATAAGACAAAGGAAATGATGACAAAAGGGAACAGGTGTGTGGAACAGGAGCAGAGATAATAAACTGAAATACAAACAGCTGAGGACAACCCCGAAACTAGCTAGGAGATACAGGAAGTAACAAGGGAGATTATCAAAGTAAAAGCACGGAGGACATGACAGGAGAATACCAACCCAGATTCAGACAAAATACAAAAGACAGACAATAATAATACACCAACATAGTAAGAGCAAGGTAAGGAAATAATATTCTTACACAAAGTGGACAACTGGCAAACTAAAATCACAAAAACATTCAAAACCCAACATGAAGTCAAGTAATAACACTGAGGCGAGAAAAATAATCAGTAATAAACTGACAGCATGGGCACAGTGCGTACACTGTACTCAGCGTCACAACAAAAAGTTCCAAATTTACAAGAAAAAAATTGCAAATTTAAGACAAAAAAGTCACAAGTTTAGATGAAAAAGTCACTAATTAAGGAAAAGAAATGAACATTTACAAGAAAAATGTTGCAAATGACAACAAATAGCTAGGAAAGAGACCAGTAGATTTTGGAATTCAGGATGCAGATTCTGGATCATTTTTTCACTTTCTTTGATATTGTGAGATGGCGCCTTGGAGGAGGTTCGTGCTCTCGGATTACCTCCAAAATCTAATGGGTTCATCTGTAGCCCAAGAGCCACTTCTCGTGAAAATTTAGAGATTTAGGAGAAAAATGTTGCTAATTTATGAGACAAAAAGTTGCAAATTTATGTTATGTGTAAAGATGACAAAAATATTGTAAGATTCTCTTAGGTAGTACAAGTTCAGTGAAGGACTGCATCATGTAAACAGTTTTTTAAGAACTGATTACTAAAGTGCACATAAAACACATAAGCACTGATGATTACAATTATCTGATTATCTGTAGCTATTATTGTGACCACGTAAACAGTCAGTGTATCCTCAGAAAAATTCATATACAGTTGCAGTCATAATTATTCAACCCCCACTGCAAATTAGTTTTATTGGCAAAATGTACAAACTAGCAGCTGTTTGCAATAAACGTATCAAGCAAGTATAATTTAAATAGCTCAACATAATATTACAAGTGGTTTCTCCATATTCAACACAAAGTGCCACTTTTAATGACTACTGCAGTCTCAGAATTATTCAACCCCTTCATGATGAGCATCTTTAGCGCTTAGCAGAGCACCCTTTTGCTTTTATGACCTGCTGCAAGCATGACGCATAGCCAGGCACCAGCATCTGGCAGCATTCTGAGGAATCTTAGCCCATTCCTCAAAGGCCTCCAGTCCACTAATATTCTTGGGATTGTGTGCTATAACCGCCTTTTTCAAATCCCACCAGAGATTTCCAGTGGGGTTTAAGTCAGGTGGCTGTGATGGCCACTCTGGTGTCTTTCAGTACTTCTTCTGAACCCAAGCCTTGGTGGTCTTGCTGCAGGTCTTTTGCAGTTAGTCAAGGTTTTTTGACCACCTGCCTCCTCAGGACTCTGGTGGCAGTCGTTGATAGCGTCCTCTTTCTTTCACATCCAGGTAGTGTAGCCACTGTTCCCTCAACTTTAAACGTGCAACCTGTGCTTCCAACTGTATCTCTAGGAACATTCAGTGCCTTTGCTATCTTTTTTGTATCCTTTTCCTTGTTTGTGCAAAACAATGATGTCTTCGCTGAACTTGTTGGACAATTCTCTTGACTTAGCCATGATTCTAACATGCAGTCAAACGTCACCGTCAACAGCCCAGGTGTTTGAGGTGTTCTAGCTCAAGCACACATGATAAAACTAAGGAAGTCCTTGATTGGTTGTATCAGGTGTGCTTGAGACCACACCTGATTTACAAATGTGCTGTGATGAGTAATTCTATCCAGGGGGTTGAATAATTTTGAGACTGCAGTAGTCATTGAAAGTAGGATTTAGTGCTGAATTTGGATAAAATCCTTGTAATATTAGTTTAACTATTTAAACTGTTCTTGTCTAATTTGTTTATTGCAAACACCTGAAATTTTTTTAAATGTTGCCAGTAAACCCAAAATGCAATGGGGGTTGAATGGTTTTGATTTCAACTGTATCTGAAATGAAATGTGATAAACTATATACAGAATTTGCTCAGAATGGTTCTTGTCAGTGTAGAAGTTGCTGATCCAGTGGCAACATTAATCACGTGGAAGTGAAAATTTAACATGAGCTGTATATGAAACCCTATGTATTTGCATTTACTATTTTTGTAATTTAATTTCAGTAAGCCTTGTATATACCCTGTAGGTGAAAAATGCAAAGGAGTTTGTTTAAAGATACATAAAGAGAGTAAATATTAAGAGAAATGTTCTGATTTCACTACTAAAATTGATTCATGTTGATGTTACCAACAAATCAACCTCATTCAGAACTCATATAGGAGATGAATGTTAAATTTGTCACCAACACCAGATCCTGGGTCTGATGGTGGTCAGGAAGATGCTGGACATGGTCTTCTCCCAGCACAACCTGGCCTGGCTGGACGACCTCCTTCCTGAAAAGGAGAAGAAGAAGAAGGACGACGACAAGAAGAAGGGGAAGGAGAAGGAAAAGGAGAAGAAGAGGCCCAAAGGAGACGACAGCGAGGAGGAGGTGAGACACTCGGGCTTCTGCTGCCCCCCTCAGGAGTTTTACATGACAGCAGAAGTGCCTGATGGTCTGTGTGTGATTGCAGGAGAAGTACCATGCCTACTCCAACCACTCCCCCAGCTCAGAGTCAGATGCCGACCGCAGGTATTGTGTTCTCAATCTTCACATCCCCTACAGAGACCTCGTCTATCCCGATGTGGCTCAGTCTCAGTGGGGAGCGTACTGCCAGCGCGCAGCTGCACAGAGGGCCCTTTAGCGCAGCACTCGTGTTCGTGCAAATCTGTGATCATACGCAAACATGGGGACGCATGACAAACAAAAAAAGAGAATCAGAGCACACATGCATAGTTGATCATATTACTGTAGTACTGAACTAATCAGTCAGCTGACTTCCACACAAATCATTTTCTACAACATGTTAACGTTCATATGTGCCATTCAGTCTGGATATTCTCATACTTTCCTTACACTGCATTCATTACATTTCTGCTGCATCATAGCGCCAAGAGTCACTTCTCTTCATGTATTCAACAACTGGGATTAACTGTTTTTTGGAGGTATAGATAAATAGAACAAAAACCAAAGTCAACACCATGAAGCATTATTTCTAGATCAGCGGTTCCCAGCTCCATAGAGCCCCCCGTGTTTGTGTACAAGATAAACACAAATTTCCCTTTACCAAAAAATCCCAATTCAGCAGAATAATCTCATAAATTCATAAGAGATATTAGTAGTCTGACAATAATGTCACAGTATTTACCAAGAGTCACAAATTTAAGTGAATAAATTTAAGAAAATTACCAAAATTTACGTGGGGGAAAAAAAATTGCCATTCAGTCATTCACTGACTAAAGCAAGAAATTAAACAAAAATTAACACTGCTACAGTGACCAAACATTTCATTTTCATTTAATTTATTAATTTATTTAAAGGGACAGTGCTCATCATTAAACAAAACAATTCTGTAAATGAGTCAGAATTAGTTAAAAAGCTAATTTTCATCTGTTGTCCCTGGCCAGATGTACAATGGCATCCAAAAAAACAAAATCAGCACGTTGGAACAAAAAAGACAAATCCATTACGGCAATCTATTAAAATACAAGCAACAAATGCAAATACATTACAGTGAAATGGATAAAAAGGCAGACAGCGCACAAATGAAGTCAGTTCGGTGTGCACATTTTTGATTCCTGATTAGCCATAATTGAAGCTGACTTGGAAAGGAGCCACAGGTGTTGATTTCTCTGATATGTCCAGGTAATAAATGCCATTCTTCAGATGCTCTTATAGAAAAGGCTGACTTGCCAAAAGCAGTTTTTTGAAAAGAAAACGCAAGATCTTCTCTTACAGTTCCTCCGGTGCTTTGAGAGCAGGTTCTCTGAGTGACAAAGACCTGTAATGCTTTGACACAAGTGTTTTTAGTCTGATGATTATCAATAGCTTTAGTCAACAAAATTAACACTGCATTAGACAGAATGTGGCTCTTCCATGTTGGGTTCACTTTTCAGACTAAACACCTACATCCAACTTTTATATAGAGTCTGTGTGGTGCTGTAGCATGTGCTTTAATACATGATTGAAAAGTAGTTATCCTTGAGCTTTCTGGTTAAACAGGCTCGAAAGCAGCAAATGTCAACTGACAGCCCGTGGGCCACATCCGGCCACCGGAATATTATTAAATTCAGGAATAGTTTAGTTCAAACTTTGTTTCAATAATTATTTTATATTTATGAAAAGTCACATTTCCGAGTGCAAGTGAATGCAGCGTCAGACTACTTGCCCCTCCCTTCCCAGACAGGGAGAGAGTAAGGAGACAGGGCTGCAGATCTTCTACAGTAACCTACTTTTAATTCACATTATGATGTCAGCCTTTGCTTTTATTATTATTATTATGCAAAATGCTGAGTATTTTTAGGTCTTGCTTAAATTATTTGGTATATCTCATGGGTTGGGTTGTCGGCGACTCAACCGGCAACCCCGCCCTTCCGAGGGCGTGGAGGGTGAAACTGGGCATCCTGGCAGAACTAAAAACAATATCTGTCACAGGTCTGTGGTGGACCATTCCCAGTTACACGGGGTGAGACTGGACATTCTGGCAGATAAGCACATCTGTCGCAAGGTCTGTGGTGGACTTTTGCCAGTCGGTGCATCGTGACATGCACTACACAAAGAGCAGAGATAAACAAACCTATCATCTGGTCAGTCACTGCAACAGATACTGGAGTCAGTTTGTCTTGGCCTGTCCTTACTGATAACACCTCTGTCTGCCAAGAATGTGCCGCTAGTCCAGCAAAAGCTAGCAGTACTCAAATACTTTGCAAGCAGTTTCATGAAATGGTCAGTCAAAGAACAACTCATACCGGCTCGGACGTCGCCCGGGTTAACAAGGTCAGGAGTTCCTGGCAGCGAAGGCAAAGGACAGAGCTGCATGGAGGAATCTGATCAGACCTAAATGAAACGGTCATTGTCGCCCCCGACAGACTGCCATGATGATAGCAGAGAATGCACAACTGTCAATGTTTAGGTTTAAAAAAAAAAAACGGTAGGTTTTCACTGAGGGTGATGGGAGTTTATGCATAAAAAAACTTATATAATATAACAGAAAGGACTGTATCTTTGGTTATTTTAATTAATTTTATGAATTTAGTTTTTTTTTTATTTTGAGAATCAGAGTTGAAATCTTTATTCTATTCTGGCTCTGCAAATCAAGTTTAAGATAGGCTATACGTGGAAAAAGTCACAATTTTACCGCAAGCTTTTCAAATTCATTAAGAAAAACATAGTAAATTCATTTAAAATAGACATAAATTTACTGAAAAATCCACAGATTGATGTGGGGGAAAGTAATAAATTTACAAGAAAAATGTCTGAATTTATGAGAACACCCCTTACAGATGTATGAGAACAAATCTCAGATGTACTGCAGTCCTAAATTTACAGCGGCAAAAGCAAGTATGAGGAGGAAAGTTCACAATTTAAGTGAAAATCTTTCAAATTTACAACAGAAAAATCCTTAATTTACAAGAAAACTGTCATAAATTCAAGGAAAAAACCCTCAAACTTTCAAGACTAAAGTCGCGTCTCAAATAAGTTTTTAAGGACATGCTTTGTTACTCATCTAAAAAATAACAAATTTCAAAGGAAAATTATCAAATAATAAGAATATATTATTTAGGATACAATATTAATTTTATTTTATTTTTCGAGAGCATCTGGCCCTCAGTGTCTGCTGAGAAAAATTGTGGCGTCTGGACAAATGTAGTTGATGACCCCTGCTCTGGAGCATAAATTACACTTACATACGTTGTGTGCAGTTTTGCCTGTTTTGTTTCCCCGCTTTAATACAGTGGAGGTGACCGTTATTCACCGTTTGCTTGCAACAGAGCAGATGATTAAAATAAATGGCAGCAATGTTTTAGTGGTGATAATCCAAAGAGCATGCGTAGCAGTTTAAAGTGGAATAAAATGCACTAAAAAACTGATCAAAGAGGATATTTCTGCTTCCAGATTTAATGCTCTGAAATTATCTAAATAAAAAGAACTTGTGCTTTATTGAGTCACTGTATTCACATGCCAAGCTGTTTGCTCTGTGTTGTATATTTCTGCGTTAATATATTGTTTTATACAAGAAAATACTTCTAATTTGTTCTGTAGTATATCTTCCTGTTTATTTACCACATTTTACTACGTAATTATAGTAAATAAAATGCAGACAGATAATGGACACATTTCCCCAATAGTTTGCTGATTGTTATATTTGGGTCAGCCTCCTTTCCATGCACTTTAAGGCAATGCAGATGTTTGTAAAGTGACAATTACGTGTAATCCTGCTGCTCTTCCTGTGTCATTTTGCGCACTGTGTGACAGTATATGTGTAGATTGTAATTTTTCATTTATTTTATTTAACGAACACAAGTATATATTTCTCAAAGCCACAGATCAGGATGTTTTGTGTAAAGTATTGTGTTGTGTGTGGATTTGAGGTACATGAATAATATAGTGTGGTCTTAAGTATATCTAATGGAGGACTAAAGTCCTCTTCCTTCACAAAACCTGTGTAAACATTTATTTACTGCCAACGTTGTTTTGGTTGTTTCTTTTTCCTCCATGTGCTGGATCTTTGTAGTACATCCCTCACACCTGCATGTGCTCTGAATTAGAAATTCCAGTGCAAATACTTAGCATTGAAGGTGCATGCTTTACTTATTTAGCATTTTATAGTGAGTTTAAAATGGTGTCATGCACTTGTTAAAATGCCAGGTTTTTATCATGCAGAAATTGGGAATTCCTCTTCATCTTCAGCCTTTTCGCAAAGGAACCAAAACTTTGTGCCATCGTTAAATTACTTTATATGTGGACGTCCTCATAACTGGCTCTACTTTGACCAAAGTTCCAGCTGAACAAAAACAGCCATAAAGCATGATGCTGCCACCACCGTGCTTTCTTTTAGTCATGTGCACTGTTGTCTTTCTGCCAAATATTTGCACCTTTAGAAATTAACTTTGGTTTCATCAGTCCAGGACACATTTTTGTCACATGCTTTTGGGAGACTTGAAGTAAGTTTTTGCAAACTTTTGCCAGACTTAGATTTTTTGCTTGCCACCCTACCCCATATAGCCCATATATATGGAAAATAAGTGAGACTGTTGTCCCATATACAGAAGTTCACAATCGTTTTTTTAAAGTCGCTGCAGGCCCCTTTTCTGTCTAGTAGACCAGTTTCTTCCTGTCCTTTTGTAAGTTATAGAAAATAACCATCCATCCATCCATCTTCTATCGCTCGGGTCGTGGTGGGGGTGGTGGTGGCTGGAGCCTATCCCAGCATCTTTGGGCGAGAGGCAGAGTACACCCTGGACAGATCGCCAGTCCATCGCAGTACACAGTAACCAAATACCGAAAATATATTCTCAGTAGCAAATATTGAGGGGGACACTATATTATTGTAAAAAGTTGCTAATAGACAAAAAAGTCAAATTTACAAGCAAAAAGTTGCTAATTCACAATGAAAAAAGTTGCAACTTCCAGAAAGTTAAAAATTTTCAAGAAAAAGCTGAAATTTATGAAAAAAAAAATTCAAAATTTTCAAGAAAAATTGCAAATTTGAGATAAAAGCTGCAAATTTTGAGAAAAAAGTTGCAAATCTACAAGAAAACATTTGCAAAATTATAATGGGAAAAAATGCATCAAATTTATGAGAAAAAAGTCTCAAGTTTACATTGCAAAAGTAGCAAATTTATGAGATAAAAGCTGAAAATTTATAACAGCTGCAGATTTATCAGAAAAAAACTTGCAAGTTTATGAGAAAAAAGGTACAAATTTTAAAGAAAATTTGTTTTGTAGCCTTTATGCTTAGCATTGGTCCTTCAAATACATTTTATTCAGCATTTATAGAAAGGTTTATGATGATATAGGGGGGATAGTTCTTTTTTCCAGGTTGGGGACCCCCCCCCCCCCCAGATTTATGCCTATGGTTATGCATAGTTTTGTTAATTACACTTAAAGCCATATTTTCTCCCCAAGTTGATGACCATCTCCAATGCAGTGGCATAGCCAGAAATGAAAAAAATAGGTGGGCAGAGAGAAAATCAGGTGGGCAAAATCCATAACACAGAGACTACCAAATAAGCCAACTAATGTGCCACAGGTTTAATTAACCATCAGCCTTATCATCACGAACAGTATTACAACAGCCATGTAGGTACAACACTGTGTTGGCACAGTGCCCACACAGCACTGCAGACAGAGGGAAACACAGCAAGCAAGCACACCTATAATAGGCTACATGCCGCTCAACAGTCTATGTAAAAGAAAAATACTTAATATACCCTGTGGCTCAGCACAGCCACATAAACTACACGTTTACCAGTCCAAAAACCCAGTTTTGATAAAAGCAGACCAGGCAGCCACATAAGCCACACATTAAGATGACTAATAGTCCAAAAGAGCTTATTTTAATAAAGCTGGCTCAGCAGCCACAACATACATGAAATAGACTTCATAATCCAAAAATGACTTACATTTGATGATTACAGTCAGAGATGAAGTTGAACAGTATAACGATGTTCTGTATAGTCTGTTTAGATGAAAAAGTCTAAATATCAAAAACAGTCACAAATGTATTAAAAAAGTCTGAGGTATATGGAAAAAAGTCAAATTTAATAGGAGAAAAACAAATTTGATGAGCAAATGTTGCAAATTTCTGTCATAAAAATCCCATTTGTGGGAAAATTTTGTATATACAAGGAAATAGTTGAACATGGATTCATTAGAAACAGGTGGTAAATGGTTGAGGGGAAAAAAGTAAGTTTATTAAGAGTCACAGATGTAGGAGAAAAATCTTGCAAATTACAGTCATTTGTTGATTTTTGCTTAAGTAACTTAATAGATACTTTCTGGCTATTAGTGTCACAAGGCAGCCCTAGTTTTACTGAGTACAGTTTCTTGTCTATTTCACCCACCTCTGTCATGGATCTGTGCGGATTCTGACATGCAGGGGAGAGAATCTTTAACATGAGGAGAGCAGCTGCTCATTGTTGAAGCCAGCATTACATTAGTGTGTCAGACTCCTATATTAACTCTGAGAACACAGTCAGAGCGCCTACTTACTCCACACTGCAGCTTTTTTTTTTTTACTACAAAATAAACTGACGGTAAAGTACCAGCTGCTGCTTCATTGGGTAGACACTGCAGTCCTCCAGTCTTAACAACTCCTCAGTAAGGAAAATAGCTATTGGCTGTTCTAAAAGTCGCTAGAAGTCACTAAATGATGTCACTGCATAATTTGCATACAGGGGGGTAAAAAAGTATTTAGTCAGCCACCAATTGTGCAAGTTCTCCCACTTAAAAGATGAGAGGTCTCCAATTTTCATCATAGGTATACCTCAACTATGAGAGACAAAATAAGAAAAAAAAATCCAGAAAATCACATTGAAGGATTTTTAATGAATTAATTGGTAAATTCCTTGGTAAAATAAGTATTTGGTCAATAACAAAAGTTCATCTCAATACTTTGTTATATACCCTTTGTTGGCAGTGACAGAGGTCAAACGTTTTCTGTAAGTTTTCACAAGGTTTTCACACACTGTTGCTGGTATTTTGGCCCATTCCTCCATGCAGATCTCCTCTAGAGCAGTGATGTTTTGGGGCTGTCGCTGGGCAACACAGACTTTCAACTCCCTCCAAAGATTTTCTATGGGGCTGAGATCTGGAGACTGGCTAAGCCACTCCAGGATCTTGAAATGCTTCTTATGAAGCCACTCCTTCGTTGCCCGAGCGGTGTGTTTGGGATCATTGTCATGCTGAAAGACCCAGCCACGTTTCATCTTCAATGCCCTTGCTGGTGGAAGGAGGTTTTCACTCAAAATCTCACGAAACATGGCCCCATTCATTCTTTCCTTTACACGGATCAGTCGTCCTGGTCCCTTTGCAGAAAAACAGCCCCAAAGTATGATGTTTCCACCCCCATGCTTCACAGTAGGTATGGTGTTCTTTCTCCTCCAAACACGACAAGTTGAGTTTTTACCAAAAAGTTCTATTTTGGTTTCATCTGACCATATGACATTCTCCCTATCCTCTTCTGGATCATCCAAATGCTCTCTAGCAAACTTCAGACGGGCCTGGACATGTACTGGCTTAAGCAGCGGGGCACGTCTGGCACTGCAGGATTTGAGTCCCTGGCGGCGTAGTGTGTTTCTGATGTAGCCTTTGTTACTTTGGTCCCAGCTCTCTGCAGGTCATTCACTAGGTCCCCCCATGTGGTTCTGGGATTTTTGCTCACCGTTCTCGTGATAATTTTGACCCCAAGGGGTGAGATCTTGCGTGGAGCCCCAGATCGAGGGAGATTATCAGTGGTCTTGTATGTCTTCCATTTTCTAATAATTGCTCCCACAGTTGATTTCTTCACACCAAGCTGCTTACCTATTGCAGATTCAGTCTTCCCAGCCTGGTGCAGGTCTACAATTTTGTTTCTGGTGTCCTTTGACAGCTCTTTGGTCTTGGCCATAGTGGAGTTTGGAGTCTGACTGTTTGAGGTTGTGGACAGGTGTCTTTTATACTGATAACGAGTTCAAACAGGTGCCATTAATACAGGTAACGAGTGGAGGACAGAGGAGCCTCTTAAAGAAGAAGTTACAGGTCTGTAAGAGCCAGAAATGTTGCTTGTTTGTAGGTGACCAAATACTTATTTTACTGAGGAATTTACCAATTAATTCATTAAAAATCCTTCAATGTGATTTTCTGGATTTTTTTTTTCTCATTTTGTCTCTCATAGTTGAGGTATACCTATGATGAAAATTGGAGACCTCTCTCATCTTTTAAGTGGGAGAACTTGCACAATTGGTGGCTGACTAAAAACTTTTTTGCCCCACTGTAATTGTCATTTGCATGTAATTGTAATGACTCCTTAGGAGAGAAGAATAATGTCATGGGAGAGACAAAGAGTAAAAAAACAGCCTAAATGTGTTTAGAACTACAAATTAACTTTCTTCTGTTGATTCTTGATTTGTTTGTTTTAAGTTGGCATTGAAAATAGGCCATTACTTCTTCAAATAACTTCATGACTTTAAACCCCTTACCATTCCAGCCAGTGTCCAGCCAATGTAAAACGTCCCATGGACGGGAGAGCGGAATGGTAAGAGGTATGCTTTGACTGTGACATGATGAGCTAGCTGCTAGATGTTTAGGCGTACACACACACACACACACACACACACAGTGGACGAAGTGAGTATGTGACCGAGGCTGTAAGTCAAATGCTGTGATTTATGAGTGTGACACTAACAGTGAAGAAACATTTACATCCTGCTCTGTAAAACAGGGCGGGATTGGCAGGGAGTTTGCGCACGCGCAGTTCATTTGCAGTCAGGACGGGAGTGGCATGGGTAGGGTTGCCAACTTTCTCACAGCCAAATATGGGACAGAAAGTTAATCATTGCTCAGTGCCACAATGTTGTGGACATTAGTATTGTCATAATACTGGGATTTCTTACCTTGATAATACCTTAAAAATTCTAATATTCATTGTCATGTTTAATACTACAAGGGAAAAAAAAATGGCACACTGTATACTTAGAAATTTCAGATTTTACAGAATACATAATCTCAGCTTAAAAATGTCTAATAGCTATGTTGTTTTTTTTTTCCACAATATCTTTATTGAACCTTTTTTTTTTTTTTAACAAACATGATACAAACAATCAAACACTAACACTAAAGTACTACAAAAAAAAAAAAAAAATGCACTAAAAAACACCAACAACCACCAACAAAATCAAGTCTTCAACAATGCTCCTCTGTTTAGTCTAGACAATCCAATACATAAGTATACATATTATGTTCACCAGTTTGGAATTTACAAGGTCCACACACATCATTCACCTTCTTCTTCAAGAGTTATGTTTAAATTTTTTACATAATCAATAAAAGGTCTCCATATATTCTCAAACACAATTTCCTTTGATTTCAGTATATATGTTATTCTTTCTAATGGAAGGTTTGTTAACATCTGTCTTAACCACTGAGTCACATCTGGTCTATGAGTCTTTTTCCAAAATAGTGCAATACATTTTTTGGCATTAAGCAAACTGAGGTCTATGAATGTTCTTTCACTTTTATTAAAATTATGCTTTTCTGGGTACAGACCCAACAAAAACAGTTTAGGATTCAATATGATTTGTTTTGAGATTATTTTTTCAATTGTTACCCTCACCTCTTCCCAAAACATTCTTATTAATCTACATTCCCATAAACAATGAAATAGGGTTCCTTTACTTTCCATGCATTTTGTGCATGTATCTGGTATATTTTTGTTGTATCTATTTAACTCCTCCGGTGTAACATACATCCGCATTAACCATTTGAAATGTATCAATTTAAGGCGTGCATTTATTGATTTGGTTTGAGCTTCTGTACAAGCCAATTCCCATTGTTCCTCTGAAATTTCAATTTGCAGATCTTCTTTCCAGTAGTTTAATCTTTTCAGTGAATTTTCACTTGAAGATAGTGTCAATGAGTTATAAAACTCTGAAATAATACCCTTTCTTTTACTATCTTTCATCATCATTTTTTCCAAGGATGAATAAATAGGTCGAGTGAGAGCTTTATTTTGATTTGATCGAATAAAGTTTCTAAGTTGAAGATATTTAAAAAAATGTGTTCTATTGAGATTAAATTTGATCCTCAGCTCTTCAAAAGACATTATGTTGTCTGCACATGGCAAATATAAATCCTGAATCTTTTGTATCCCTTTTAAATTCCATACTTTAAATACAGCGTCCGCTCTCCCTGGTTTAAAATATTGATTACCCCATATTGGACTAAATTGTGACAATAACTGTGGTTCTTTTAAATAGTTTTTAGCTTCACACCATATTTTGATCATATGCTTTACAAATGGATTTTTAACTTGTTTTTGTAATTTTTTTGCCGAATCTGAGTATATGAATATGGGAAGAGGTAAAGGTAAATTGTATGATTCCATTTCAGTCCAGTGAGGGAGATCATTTGATGAAAAATAATATGTCATAGACCTCAGTTGTGCCGACCAATAATACAACATAAAATTTGGACATTTCAGACCTCCACGATCAAATGGTAAATATAATAAAGACAAACGTAATCTAGCCCTCCTGTTGTTCCATATAAATTCCACTAACTTTTTTTTTATTCTTGAGAATAGATCTAAAGGTGGTGATAAGGGAATGTATTGAAATAAATAAAGTATTTTAGGTAAAATATTACTTTTAAGTATATTGATTCTCCCGATCATCGACATTGGTAGTGACATCCATCTCTGAGTTAACTCATTGATATCTGTCATTAAGGCTTCATAGTTGACACTGGCGACTGATTCTAGCTTAGGCATAATTTGGATTCCTAAATATTTAAACTGATTTACAACATTGAATTGATTTACCTCAGGGGCTGGGTAATTTCTCTGGGTCTCATTTAGCATTAATATTGAAGATTTAGTTTTATTTATTTTATATCCTGATATTTCCCCAAAATTCTTTATTAAATTCAACAAGGTTGGAATTGATTTTTTTAGATTCGACATAAACAAAATTATATCATCGGCGTACAGGGAGATTTTATGTTCTGTTGGTCCAACTTTAATTCCATATATTTGTGAATGTAAACGTATCGCTATCGCTAAAGGTTCAATTGCCATAGTGAACAGTAAAGGTGAAAGTGGACAGCCTTGTCGACATCCTCTATTGATTTTTATTGGTTTTGAAATATTGTTATTTGTTAGGATTTCTGCTGTAGCATTATTGTATATTATTTGAACCCATTTTATGAAATTATTTCCAAGTCCAAACCTTTGTAGGACTTCAAAAAGAAAGGGCCATTCAACTCTATCAAAGGCCTTTTCGGCGTCCAATGATAGGAGAGCTGTATCCGGTGCTTCTTTATTAAAATAAATAATATTAAATAGTCTTCTTACATTATGGAAGCCTTGTCTACCCTTTATAAAGCCATTCTGATCTCGATTAATAATATTTGGTAAAATTTCTTGTATTCGTCTTGCTAAAATTTTACAGATTATCTTAAGGTCGGCGTTTAATAGGCTTATTGGTCTCATATTTTCACATTTATTAGAGGGCTTACCTGGTTTTGGCAGCAGTATAATTAAGGCATTATTTATGTATGATGGTAAATTATTATTTTGAAATGCTTCTAAAACCATTTCCAAAAAAGGTTTTATTAATTTATTCTTAAATTTTTTATAAAGGTCAACTGGAAGACCATCTGGTCCTGCACTTTTTCCTGATTTCATATTATCAATGGCTAGCCCAACTTCTTCTTGACTAATTTTAGACTCCAATATCTCCCTGTTTTCATTTGGAATACACGGTATAGATAGTTTGTTCAAAAACCCATTTAGTTTTGTTAAATCAGGTTCATTTTTGGTATCATATAATTTTTCATAGTAATCTCTAAAGGCTCTATTAATTTCTAAAGGATCTATAACTACCTGTCCCTTACTTATAATACTGGTTATTGGTGTTTTAATTTCCAATTGTTTAATCTGCCATGCTAATAATTTTCCTGATTTTTCACCTTGTTCATAAAAAGATTGTTTCAATCTTAGAAGACTCGAGGCAGCTCTATTCGCTGATTTTTTGTCGTATTCAGCTCTCAAAATCAGTAATTCATTCTCCAACCTTGGATCTCTTCCTGCATACACTTTTTCCTGAAGACTTTTTATTTTATGTTCCAATTTAGCTCTCTCCTCTCGAGTCTTCTTAGATTTTGATCCTGTATAACTAATAATATGTCCCCTAATAAAAGCTTTGAAAGCCTCCCACTTTACACATGCTGATGTTTGTGTAGTATTGATGTCAAAGAACTCGTCTATCTGTTTTTCTATATACTTGACAAATTCCTCATCCTGAAGCCATTTATGCTGAAATTGCCATCTGCCTGATTCCTTTGTCAATTTTTTATCTACATATATTAGACAACAGGGTGCATGATCAGAGATCACGATGTTATCATAAAAGCAGTTTTGAATCTTGGACCTTAATTCTGTGGAAATCAAAAAATAATCAGTACGTGAGAATGTCTTGTAGGTACTGGAATAACAAGAATAGGCTTTAACTTGTGGTTTCATTTCTTTCCATATGTCTAACAATCTCAATTCTTTCATAAAATGATTAATAGTCATCCTACATCCAATGTGCGTACAATCCAGTCCTGTTGATCTATCCACACCTGGATTCAATGTACAATTAAAATCCCCTGCTATTATATGTTGCCCTGTAAGTGATGATAAGATGAGAAATAAATTAGCAAAGAACTTCTGATCATCTATATTGGGACCATATAAGTTCACAAGATTTATATTTTCTAATAGCAAAGAACCTTGAATGATTACATATCTTCCAAATTTGTCTCCAATTACATTTTTCACTTGAAAAGGAACTGATTTATGTATGAGAGTCATAACTCCCCTGGCTCGGGATGAAAATGAAGAGGTGAATACACTTCCCTGCCATCTACTCCTAATTCTTTTAACATCCTCCTCTATCAGATGAGTTTCTTGTAAAAAACACAATTCTTGAACCCATGTCCTTTATTTTATTCATAACTTGTTTAAGTTTTTTTAAATTTTGTAGACCTCTGCAATTCCATGAAGTTAAATTAAGATTAACACTTTGGTCCATGATCAATAGAGAGTTTGGGATTACCTTGCAGTGTAAACATGCTCATACAGAGAAGCAAAAACATGAGTGGTTGAACATTCATCCTACAAACTACACACAAACAAATTTCCCCTTCCCACACTTGTGGCAAACCCCCCAAAATCAAAAGAAAAATTCTGTCTCCCGATATAGCCATC
This sequence comes from Pholidichthys leucotaenia, assembly GCA_020510985.1. Taxonomy (NCBI): domain Eukaryota; kingdom Metazoa; phylum Chordata; class Actinopteri; order Cichliformes; family Pholidichthyidae; genus Pholidichthys; species Pholidichthys leucotaenia. The sequence continues at coordinate 167,362,499 of CM035838.1, read as the reverse complement.
GACCGTTCCACACCCACGGGGAACAGCCTAAGCCACTCCTTCTTCATCCTCCCAATCACCCCAACTCTACTGCTTTTAATGACGTAACATTAACTCTCCTCTGTAGTTTTCCAACTTAACTCCAAAATTTTTAACAACTTTGTACATCATAGTTTTTTTTTTTGTTTGTTTTGTTTTTGTTTTGTTTTTTTAATATATAATACAATCTATATTTTGTAAACTTACTATTTACTTCAAGTCAGTCAGATGCCTGTGCAAATGCTTAATTATTCTACCTTATATTTTGTTCATGCTTAGCTCCCACCAGTCTCTTCTTCTTCTTTGATCTTCTTGATGAACTCCTGCGCCTCCTCTGGGGTCTTGAAGATGTGGGTTCTGCCCTCATACGTGGTCAGCAGTCTCGCAGGATAGATTACACCATGACGAATCCCAAGGTTGCGCAGCTCCTTACGTACGGGATCAAACTGCTTCCTCAATTGCTGGATTCCTGTGGCCAAATCTGGGTAGAACCGCACCTGCTGGTCCTGGTGTTTAATCTCTCCTTTAGCACGTGCAGCGTTGAAGATCTTCATCCTGTCTCTGTTGCTAAGAAACTTCATAATTAAGGTCCTCGGCGGTCCCTTATCTCTCCGTGGGCCAATACGATGTGCTTTTTCCAGAACCACTGCTGATTGCAACTCCTCGCTGCCCAGCACCTCCAGAATCCACTTTTCCAGAAAGGAACATACGTCCCGACCTTCTGATTCCTCTGGAAGACCCACCAGCCTCAAATTATTCTGTCTTGACCGAGATTCCAAATCCAAAATATTATCTTCCAGAGATTTATTTTTTTTTTCCAAAGTGCGCACCTTTAATTGAAGACGGGTGACGTCATCTTCAGCACTAGCGAGACGGAGCTCCATCTGCGCCGTTCGTTCTACACAGTCACCCAATTCCTTTCTTATTCCTTCCAACGCTGTCATAATCCCATCAAATCTAGAGGAAAAGTCCGCTCTCATTGAACTCATGGCAGCCATCAGCGCATCTGCGCCTCCCCGCGCAGACATCGCACCGTTGCCAGCCTCCTCCGCCATATATGGAGTTTTGTTTGCTGCGTCACAGACCTGAAAGTCCGTTAATTTGGACTGTTTCGGCGGCTCGCTTTTTCCTTTTCCTGGTTTTCCAGCCTTAGGCTTCGCCGACATATCCTCGCCCAAATGCTGAGATACGTTCTGTCCCAAATGAGAGAGTTATTTGCCGATTTTTTTTCTCCAGGAGCAGAGCAGAGCGAGACACGTCCGTCCTACGTGGCAGCCATAACCGGAAGTCCCAATAGCTATGTTTTTAATAATGGAATTTATATAGTACTTTTAATGACACCCAAAGGCACTTTACAATGAGTCCATTATTCATTCACTACACAATGATAGTGGTAAGCTACCTCTGTAGCCACAGCTGCCCTGGGGCAGACTAACGGAAACATGGCAGCCAATCCGTGCCAACGCCCTGTCCGACCACCACCAAACATTTATACACAGTCATATGTCAGTGTTATAAACACACTGGAGGCGAGGTGGGTAAAGTGTCTTGCCCAAGGACTCAACAGCAAGGTGGGGGGAATGAGATTCGAACCGCCAACCCTCCGGTCATTGGGCAATCTGCTCTGCCTCCTGAGCCACTATCGCCTCATTTTTGTTTCTCTTTGAGAAATAATGCAACTGTGAGCTAGAAAACACAACTACACTGCAAAAAGTCAAATATAAGATAAGATAAGCCTTTATTAGTCCCACAATGGAGAAATTCCAGGATTGCAACAGCACAGGGATAGCAACACTCAAAGCAATAGTTAAGAAGATAAGAAAAATAAGAGCAGTGAATATACATATGTACACATAAATATATAAATATATATACACAGTGTGGAGCATTGTAGCTAGATGGAATAAACAGCATAACCGTCTACTTAGTTATCCTACATAGTATGAATATGTACCCATACATATTGTCACCCTCCGTAGCGGCTGACATTGTCCTAGTTGTAAACTGGAGGGGACCATTTGTGTAAGTCTATTGCGTCTTTTGCATTCAATACTATTAGGTCGTCATGTTTTTTTACCATCTCTGCGAGCAGCCCTGCATAGGTTATACAGTCTGAGAGCCGTAGATAGGAAGGACCTGCGAAATCTCTCGGTTGCGCACCTAGGATGATGTAGTCTACTGCTAAATGAGCTCCTCAGTGCGTTCAGTATATCCTGCATAGGGTGGGACTCGGACTCCAGCAGAGATGACAGTTTAGCCACCATCCTTCTCTCTCCTATCTCCTCCACTGGGTCAAGGCGTTGCCCCAGGACAGAGCTAGCTTTCTTGATTAGTTGGTTCAGTCTCTTCCTATTGGCTGCTGTAATGCCGTTGCCCCAGCAGACCACTCCAAAAGTGATGGCTGGTACCACCACCGTGTCGTAGAATGTCTTCAGCCCTTGTACACCAAAAGACCTGAGCCTCCTCAGTAGGAACAGCCTGCACCGTCCCTTCTTGTAGAGTGCGTCGGTATTGTGTGACCAGTCTAGTTTATTGTTCAGATGAACACCCAGGTACTTGTAGGATGTCACCATCTCAATGTCTGTTCTCTGTATGTTTACTGGTGCTGTGAGGGGTTGTCCTTGCCTGCGGCAGTCCACCACCAGCTCCTTAGTTTTCCTCGCGTTGATCTGGAGGTAGTTCCGATGGCACCAGTCCACGAAGTCCTGGATAAGTCCTCTGTACTCGGCTTCATCGCCGTTGGAGATGAGGCCGACGATCACAGAGTCGTCAGAGAACTTCTGTAGATGGCAGTGTGTTGTGTTGTGTGAGAAGTCCACAGTATAAAGGGTGAACAGGAAGGGAGCCAAAACCGTTCTCTGGGGGGCCCCCGTGCTACCGATGATCGTGTTGGACACACAATCCCAGGTTCTCACAAACTGTGGCCGGTTAGTGAGGTAGTCCAGGATCCATGATGACAGGTGCTGGTCCACCCCTGCGCACAGCAGCTTGTCCTTCAGGATCATCGGTTGGATGGTGTTGAAAGCACTGGAGAAGTCAAAGAACATGATCCTCACCGCATTTCCGGGCTTCTCCAGGTGGGACAGAGAACGGTGAAGGAGGAAGATCACTGCATCCTCCACCCCAATGCCATGCTGGTAGGCGAACTGGAGTGGATCCATCGCTGGTCCCACCAGGGGGCGGAGGTGAGCAAGTAGCAGTCTCTCCAGGGTCTTCATCACGTGAGACGTCAGGGCCACTGGTCTGTAGCTGTTCAGGTCTTTGGGGTGGGAAGTCTTTGGTACAGGTACCACACAAGATGTTTTCCACAACTGTGGTACCCTCCCCAGCTTCAGGCTCAGGTTGAAGATGTGCTCCACAATCCCACACAGCTGGTCTGCACAGGACTTGAGGAGCTTCGCGCTGATGCCGTCCAGTCCCGAGGCCTTCCTCGCCTTGATCTTCCTCAGCTCCGTCCTCACCAGGGTCTTAGTGAGGGTCAGGTTGGGGGGCTGTGTGCTGGGAGTGGGGGGGGGTGTTGGTGGAGTGGGGTGTGGACAGCAGGTCTCGATGACTTTAGTGGCAGCAGTGGTTGTTGTGCAGTAGGGGGGGAGGGCGGTTGGTCAAACCTATTAAAAAACAGGTTCAGATTGTTCGCCCACTCCCTGCCCCCCCGTGGCCTGGGAGGAGGTATTCTGGAGCCCAGAGATGGTTTTAAAGTTTCTCCAGACCCCGCCGATGTCACTCTGTTGCAGCTTGTCCTCCATCTTCTTCCTGAAGCTGTCCTTGCCTTCTCTGATCTTCCTCCTCAGCTCCCTCTGTACGGACTTCAGCATCTCCCTGTTCCCCGACCTGAAGATCCTCTTCTTCTCTCTCAGAAGTGTTTTAATCTCAGGGTTGATCCAGGGTTTGTTGTTCGAGCAACACCGTATGGTCTTGGTGGGTACGGTGTTGTCCACACAGAAGATGATGTAGTTTGTGATGGTGTGAGTGAGGCCATCGATGTCCTCACCATGTGGATCGCAGAGCTGCTCCCAGGCAGTGGTTTCAAAACGGTCCTTTAGAGCGTCCATTGCCTCCTCAGACCATAACTTCACCGTGCGCATGACCGGAGGTTGTCTGTGTACTAGGGGTTTGTACACCGGCAGGAGATGAACCAAGTTGTGATCCGATCTCCCTAGTGGGGGGAGTGGTGATGAGGTGTACGCCTCCTTAGTGTTTGCATAGAATAAGTCCAGTGTTTTATTGTCTCTAGTGTGGCATGTGACATACTGAGTGAACGTGGGTAGAATGGGAGACAGTGAAATATGGTTGAAATCACCTGAGATGAGGAGAAGAGCATCTGGGTGTTGTGTCAGCAGCCTGCCAGTTACTGAGTGAATGACGTCACGCGCTGTCCCAGCGTTCGCCGTCGGATTTACATAAATAACAATGCAGATCACGTGTGAGTATTCTCTCGGGAGATAGGTAGGCCGCATGCTAACAGCTAGCAACTCAATGTCTTTGTTGCAGTGTTGTTGTTTAACCCTGATATGTCCCGGTCTGCACCAGCTGTTATTGACATACATTATCACTCCTCCGCCCCTTGCCTTCCCACTGTCTGGTGTCCGGTCTGCCTGTATTGCGTGGAAACCCTCCAGCTCCATGTTAGCATCTGTTGCTAGTTCTGTTAGCCACGTCTCAGTAAACAGCATCAAGCTAATCTCTCTGAACACGCTCTCGTAGTGGGAGATAGCCGCTAGCTCATCAGTCTTATTGAGTAGTCTGACAAGATATTTATTCTTGCTGTGCAGTTTATGTGGAAGAAAACTTTGCATGCTTTCAGATAGTTTTAACTTGTTTGAAGCAATTTGATAAGTCAAATTTTCTTGCTGTTGGCAGATAATTTTAGTTCAAATAAAAAAAATTCTGGCAATAGATAATTCTAGTTAAAATTAGAAAAAAAAATCTGCCAACAAAGTAAGATTAAATTGTTTAAAACAAGTAAAAACTATCATAAAGCAAGTAAAATCTTACAGAAAACTGAACAACAAAAAGAAATTCTTGTCTTGTCAAAATTATCTTGTGAGAGAAAAACAAGCATAAAGCCTTGATTTACGATATTTTATCTTACTAAGATTTCCCTTTTTACAGTGTGACAGATACTGCCTTTGGCATAAAATTACATCAGTGAAGTATTCCTGATTCAAACAAGCACAACAGCAGCAATGGAAAACTTGCACAGGTGGCTGAAAACACCTGTTTTTTCTTTAGACATTTTGACCAAGCTAATTACTTCGTACCTCTCACTGGTGCTTGCATAGTCACATGTCAAAACAATTCCTCTGATAGGCTGTTGTTGCTGGTACCCACATGGGGCCCTTGTAAATTAGACCAATCAGCAGCCACACATGAATATCAAGTGATGGACATAGAATTTGACCAATTAACAATGTGATCTTTTTCACTGGCTCATGATAGGCTCTGATCTTCGTAGCCCCCTGGGCTTCAGTCCAGCCTAGCCTGCTCATTCAGGCGGCCTTAAATATACGGAACAACACACATCCTGCTCAGGACAAACATATTTAGCCCAATAAATGGTATACCCTGGCTAAACCGGAACAGTTGGCAACCCTAGGCATGGGTCTCCTCTCTGACTGCTGCACGTGGCTACTGAGAGACTGACCACTTGTGAGTGCTTTGAGATGGGGAAAAGCTTATGGTAGCACCCGCTGCTTGTTGAGGAGAGTAACTGCAGAGCAATAGTGCTTTCCATGTCAGTCTCCAAAACACCAGAAAAGTCTCTGATAACACCAGAAAAAGTCGCTAGATTTGTCGCTAGTTGCTTTTAACAGTCACCAAGAGGATTTGAAAAGTTGCCAGATTTAGTGAGAAAGTCACCAAGTTGGCAACACTGGTCCTCCAGACATGTGAAGACGAGAGAGGAGCAACAGGCTACTCACATTCTGATTGGCAGTTAGGGTGAGCAATCAAACACAGGAAGCCTTCTGATTGGATGTGCAAGATTGAAAAGTGGGTGGGCAAATGCTGGCCAGAACCACCTGTAGCTACGCCTTGGCTCCAATGTGTTCCGTGGTACATCTAATGAACTGTAGACTTCCTTATTTTGTATTAATTATTGTGTAACAAGTTATTTTGGAATACTGTGGAGAAAAGGCATAGGCGAGGCAACGAGCTGGACAACACAAGAACTTTATTCTTTCTCCACCATAAATTACAGCAAAAAAAGAGCCCGGATCTCTGTGCATTCCTCTCATATCTTTAATACCATGCATTGAGACCCTGAACTTCCGACCATCATACATTGTGTTTAGAACAAAGCCTGTGTGGCACATTAACATGACATAACGCCGGCGCCGCTCTCACACCCTTCTTCTTCCAGCGGCTCTGGCATTTACTCCTCTCCCTGGGGGGGCGCACAGTCCTTACTGTCCCGTCTGATACCCGCCAGTGACACCTCCTCTTTCAGAATCAGAATCAGAATCAGAAAAGGATTTATTGCCAAGTACATTAACAGAACACTGATAACATACGAGAGAATTTGACTTGACACAGTAATGACCTGCATTTCCGTGCCGCGGCGCATCTGAAACGCGCCTATCAGCAGGAGGATACAGGAAGCATAAAGATAATACAATGGGAAGGAGCAAAAAAATCATTGATTCAAAATACTGGTTACATACTTAATCAATATTAAGAGTTCAAGGAAAAAAAAAGCTCTCATGCACATACATTCGCTACACTCAGAATTTCACAAGACACAAGAGAGCAGTGTACAGTATATCTTTATTCAGTTCATGAATCAATGTGCGTGCGGTGTTGAGCAGTGTTGATGATAATAAGAGAGACCCAAGGACCCTTGGCAGAAGATGTTTTGTCTGTCTGGCGCCCAGTCTTATCTGGCGCTGCAGCTGGCTGTCCAAGGCCTTGTGCTCATGATTTTGAAAAAACACAGTCTGCAGACAGCCAGGAGGAATTTTCATGGGGAATAATAATGCCAAATAGGACTGATCACAGAGAAGACTTGTATTTCTTCTGTAGATTCAGTACATTAATCCTTCATTGCGCAGCTTTGAATTCGTGGTAAGACCTGAGCGAACCCATGATGTAATCCACCTTACGAGACAGTTCTCCAGTAGTCGCTATCAGGGTCTTCTCCAGTTTTTCAATTTGTTGGATGCACCTCGCCTGGCCAGCATTTTGATAGGTTGAATCCATCTTCAGCAATTTGCGGTAAACCAAGACAATTCCCGTCCCAATCAGAATTATCCCAATCACCAAGATTACGAAGATAAACAAATCTTCAATATCTTCGATAGAGAGATTAGAGAGACACAGCATTTTCCAATTACCTGTGTCACATAAATAGCCCACTGGAGCCATTCCAGCGGGGCAGACAGCTTCCCCCGGAGCACTTTTCCTTGTTGAAAAAATAGTGTCAATTGTGTTCAAAGCCCAGCTTATTAACTCCATAATTTCTTTTCGGCGGTCGCAGTTAGACGCAGACAGACAACAGCAAGCTGGGATCCAGCTCGGTCCATTGTTCCCCCCCTTCCCCAGCTGCCTTCTTCTCTGGGTGGAGAAGTCCCACACCATGCCCCCACAATACAGACACACCACCATTAAAATGTGCACATTTATGCAACATTGGAAAAGTTCTAAAATTGTCCTTTTTTAAATAACTAAGCCTGGCATTTTAACAGTGGGTAGAAATTTTTATATCTACAGAACTGTGCATTCAAGCATAAATATTGATTTTTTTTTTGTATATTTTTTTGTCTGTTTTGGGGAGGAATGTTTTATTGTCTCCCATCATGTCTGCATTGCTTTGAAAGAGGCATGGTTTGGAATTGTCAGTATAAGTGGCTGAATCTGTTAATACGGGCTGTCATCTTTGGGTGTAGATTAATTTAAAAAAATACAGTGTGTGCCTGTCACGTATTGCGCTCCTCCACCCTCCCCTCCTCTTGGTAGCTCCTCGCTGTTTTCGGCTGTTGCGTGCGTGTTTGGTAACTGGACCTTGCCCCCCCACCCCCCTTCCTTAGCATCACTCTCCACTTGAAGATCTCCTGCCCGTCATCTCCGGCCGTGCCCATGATCCGAGGAGGGATACCCTGCCATGTGCCTCAGGTCAAGATTGAGATGGAGTCAGACTACGACTCAGACATCGACCACCACCGACCCCGTGACATGAGCAGTGAAACCACGTTATGAAGCACGGGGCCTCCCCAATATCGCGCAGGGTGTAAGTAGAGGAGCTCCAAAGTGACAGCTGAACAGACTGAAACGCATCCAGAAATTACTGAATCATCTGCTTTGTACTGCTGCTTCCTTGTCTCATTTGCTCTGAATAGTATAAAAACTATATAATAATGTGTATGCTGTAAATGAGCCTCATAAAAGTGAATATTTCTGTATAGATACCTATATTTGTCATATAAATGTATATCTATTACCAGATGTGTATATTGTACTCATTATAATTTCACAATATCCTAATCATTTTCAGAAAGTTAAAATGATAGTACAGTTTCAGATTTTAACACAGAAAACATGAAAATCTTCTACATACTGCTAACCGAACACAGCCATACAAAACCATGCCTTTTGTCGTTTGTCAGGACTTCTGTATTTGTATTTCATTGTGTTTGAATATGCCGTAGTTTGCATCCGATCCCAGTTTCCCCAACTCCCCTCCACTTCACTCCTCCATATTGGCACATTAAAACGGGGACAAAAAGAAACAACCAAAAGGATGTATTGTTGCATCAGTTTATTTTATGGTCGATTGGTTGATGTTTGTTTCTCTGTGTAAACTACCAGAAGGGCACACACAAAAGACACTGAAATGACAGATATTGTATAATTAAACTTCTGTTACACCAAACTGTGACTCTGATCTTTAAATTATTCAGTGTACTGTAATGCAAACTCATCTTCCGAGGCTAAAACATTGATAAATTTTGCAAAGTTTACAGTTAGCCTTGCATTATAACACAAATACATGCTGAATAAATTGGCAGTTTAAAATTGTGGGTTACAGCAACAGACACTTTGGTGTAACTATCAAAGGAAGACGCCAACATCTACTGACAGACTGCTCTAGTAAATTAACCAGAAGTCATTTGGCATTGTACAGTATGCTAAAAGCACTGTTAAGCTAAATTAAGCTAACATTACGCTAAAGTCTACAGAAGGTACATCCTGATGGGCCAGTTTCACAGGTGCTAAGGTTCTGTCTCTCAACTTGACAAGAGCACTGTGAGGCGAGTTCAGTATCCCTCGCTTACATTTTCTTTGAAGATCCCAATACTGACAGAGAACAGTTATCAACTTCTCAATATAATTACTGTGACAAAACCAAATTATGATAAGCCCATCATCCACAAATACACAACAAGAGTATACAACCCATAGTTGTAGGGCAGGATCCCGAGGTGAACCTGTGTAGCAAGTGTGGTGACGCTAGAGGGTTTACACGTTCTATAGTAAGAGCATAGGGAGTGCCAACCTTGACCTTTGACCCCAAACCTGTAGTCAGCAGTCAAGGTCTCAGAGTGAACCTGTGTACCAGGTTTGGTGACCCTAGCTTTCTTTGTTGTCACGATATAGTTTAGAAGTCATTTTGATGTTGACCTTGCAATCCCAAAACCATAGTCACACTTCAGGGTCACAGGGTGAACCTGTGGACCAAGTCTGGTGACCCTAGCTTTACTCATCGTACAGTAATAAGGCATAAGGAATGTTGACCTTTTGACCCCAAACCCATAGTTAAAGGTCAGGATCCCAAGGTGAACCTGTATCCCAGGTTTGGTGGCCCAAGCTTTATTCATTTTATAGTAAAAGTAAATGTAGCATTTCCCATAGTGTAACTGCAGTATTAACTTTGACCCTCAAATCCAGCTGGGTCAGAGTGTAAAATTGTCCAAGATGTGTATTAGATACAGCTACTGTATCGACTTGAAAAGCCTACATTATTCTTTCAGTAGTTACTGCATTTAGAAGATTTAAGGAAAATCTGACTTCAAGATCGTCTGATGAGAGTGAAAATGCAATATGTGCATCATCAGAGCATATCAAATATGGTACCAGGTTTCAAAACAATCTTGAGCAAAACTGTAGGAGGAGTTGATTTCACAAGACGGTTACTGTCCCTGAAGTGAGGTGAAACAGGAGGTCACAGGTCAGGGGCTACAATTCCTGCAAAAATCATCTGACCAGAACCAAATTGCAATATGCATATCATCAGTGTATATCAAACCATGGTACAAAGTTTCAAAACAATCGGAATAAAACTGTGGGAGGAGTTGATTTCACAAAAGTGGGACAGACGGACAGGACAGGCCCATAACATAATCCCCCTTCGGTCTTCGCCCAAAGGACTCTTCAACTAGCGGGGGATAATTAAGCCCCTCATTAATGTTTAACATACTTGTATTTCTCTACTCTTGTGAAAACATAGTGAATTAAAGATTAATAGAATACTTTCTATTCTGTATCTGGATGTGATCTTTAATGTGTTTCCATCCAAGTTTAAAGCATCACTATGTAAGAATTGCTCTTGGGCCCCCCTATAATTATAAAACAAAATTGTCTGCTGTGCATTTGTTTACTAGCTCAGAGGTCAGCAACCTCTGCTATGCAAAGAGCCATTCTGAGAGACTTTTGACCAGTAAAATCCACATGGAGCCACAAAAATACAAATAAACAGCAACATTACCAGTACAAACTGGGTTGAAACCATCAATTTTAAAAGGGTTTTTTTTTGTCATAAAATTATAACTTTTTTCCAAAATTTGAGATTTGTGGCATGAATTTTCTGGTTTGCTAATAAATTTGTCACATTTTTTTCTTTGAAAATTCATTGCTTTTTAGGTAAAATTGCAGCCTCTTTTCAGATAAATTTGAGGCATTTTTCCTTATAAAACTGCAACGTTTCCAGTAAGTTTGTGATTTTTTTTTTCAGCAATTTTATGATTTTTTTTATTGCAAATTTGCAATTGCATGCATGTTTTTCCTACAAGAATGCAACTTTTCCCCTTAAATTTGTCATATTTCTGGCATACATTTTCTTTTTTTAATAAATTAGTTCTATTCTCCCTTGTAAATGCATCAACTTTTTCAGGTAAATTTGCAGCACTTTTCACATAAAGAAGCACGACTTTTCCAGTAGTTTTGTATTATTTTCCCCAGAAATTTTGTGACCGTTTATTGCAAATTTATTGTGAGAATGTTTGGCATAAATTTCCAGCTTTTCTTATAGATTTGTTATGTTTCTAGCAAATTTACAATTTTTTTCACCTCACAAATCGGTGTCTTCTTTTTACTGGAAGTTTTGAATTTATTGTCAAGGCCTTAAGAAGCCACAGGTTGCAGACCTCTGTAATAGCTGAAGAGTAAAGGACTGGCAAATTCAGAAACCTTCAATTCATTTCTCTTTCTCTGTAAACTGCGCTGCTGTGGCCCTCATGGCTGCACACCAGTCCTCTCTACCAGCCGCCAGGTGTGACAGGTGCCCCGCCCAGACCTGTTCAATCTCCAATGTCCTGTTGCTACAGTGTTGTTAGTCTCCCTCTCCGATGTGGACAGTCCACTTCTCAATTCAGTCATGTCTCTTATGTCCAAGGAGGCACATTTTCTGTTCTACAGTTCCCTTCCTGAGCACCATTCCAATCCTACCCACTGATTCGCCCTTTTTCCCCTCTCCATGAGACCCTTACAACTCTTATAGCACCACATCCCAAAAGAGTCCACACATTTCTTGTCCTGGGCATTCGTGGCTTGAGACTCGCTCACATGTCAGTTGTCAACAATCTGACCTTCAGGGCTGACTCCTCTACTCCTTCAGATATCGAACATTTTCTGTGCGGCACTTCGCCCCATGGCCAGGTGGAGCTTAAGCTCCTGCGTGGAAGTGCTCTTGCTGTTAATAAGGGCTCCTAGATACAGTATACAACTCATCAATTTCCTTAATTAGTTCTCCATGGAAGGCAAAATCCTCCCCGTTAGTCCTCCCTTGAACAATAACCATCACCTTTGATTCAGCTGGATTTGTCATTTGGAAACAAACAAAAAAATAAGGGTAGAAAAAAATGACTCGTTAGTCCAACAGCAACAAGGCTGAATCACCATCAGTCATGCATTCCTTTACCTCTTCTTAGGGGTGGGAATCACCAGACACCATGATATCACCGTACTTGGGCAGCAATATGATACGGTCACGATCTTGCGATATGCTGAGTATTGCGATATGATATACCGGGGGTCACCAACTGGCAGACTCCGATCCGGATCCGGACCCCAAAGCCTTTTGATAGAGTTTGGGAAAAGAAACAGTTTTATTTTAGTGGTGGTGGCGGGGGGCAGAAAAAAGTGGAACTGAACTGCTGCATCAGCGACCGTCACCACCCGGACAGATTATGGCACGAGCCTTGGGCACGCTCCTCCTGCTGCAGACTTCCCTCTTCACTGTCTCACGAATGCCACTCTCTGCAGAGACTCTGCAGCTCTAACCACTCCAGAGAATGTGCAGCGGGCTGGGTTGCAAAATCAAGTTTGCCACACACACGCACACGCACACACAGAGCTGACAGCCAGGACATTCACCCCGGACAGATCCACTTCGTTTCAGGTCTGTACCCACAAAATGAAGCGCCGTTGTGAAATTGAATGCATTTACCGGGGCACATCTTCCTCTATTCTGCTGAGAGTAGTCTGTGCTGGGATGCAGAGGTAAGGTCGCTGGTTATGGAGGTCCTTTTCGTAGCCTCCAATATCACGTAAAAACTCTGTACAAGCTCCATGTGTTAATGAACATGAAAAGTTCCACCTCCCCTCTCCCTGTAACCATGGAGTTATAGCTCCACCCAAGCTGTAACTGAGTTTACTGGTGAGATTTTAAAAAATGTCAGAGGAATTCTGTAGTATGGAATTATATTTTGTGTCTGTTTTTGTCTTAAATTGAAACCGTTTTTCTGCACTGAAAATATTGTATAGAGGTAGACTTTTTATGATATTTAGGTTTTTTTTTTAGATATTAATCTTTTTTAAAATGCAATACAATTTAGTTTGTGTTCTCCTGTAAAACATTTTTAGGATTTTAGTTGTAGATTTTTGAATTTTAGATCTATTTATTTGGAGTCAAACATAATTAGTGTTCTCCTGTATTATAAAATTTTATGTTTTCTTTGAAATTGAACAAAATTTTTTTTTTTTTTTGTTTAAAAATTAATATAGAGCTAAAAGCAGCTAAAACATGAGCTTAATAAAATAATGTGTGAAAGTAAGTTAAATGATATTGGCCTGTCTGGAGACAGCTGTGGTCCTCTGAAAGAATGTCCATGAAAGGATGACGGTTCTTAAAAGCACGTTTTGAGATAAATTTGTCCATGTGTCAGATTTCTCTTCCATTTGTTTTAATTAAAGATGTTGGAAGTAAATTCATAGGTCATTGCAAATCCTTTGCTTTAAAAGGGCCAAGTTGTCACACAGTGGGAGGGAAAAATCCTGAACAGAAAAAAAAAATGTGCCAAGATGCATTAAGAATGGTTTTAGAATCAAGTTGGAGTTCTGAACGATAACTGAATCATGAGGTGTCTAAAGATTCCCACACCTAGTTCAGACCTCGGCTGGGGAGGAGGACCAACTTATCAGACCTCTTGCAGTTTTAGTTGGCGATCCCTGTCATATACCATGTCAATATCAGTCTTGTTCAACTCCAGGCTAGATCTCGAGTCTCTCCTTGGCTGTGATGCCCTAACCAGTGAGCATTTAGCTCCATCTAGTGGACTGGAAAGTAAGTTAGTTTTCATTACTCTGGTACCCCAAAAAAGGAACATTCATTAATAATTTTATTGAAGTATTGAGATACTGGTTTCTGTGTATCGATACAGTATTGTGGACACAGTGTATCGTGATACCACACTGTTGATTTTTTTGCCCCACTCCTACCTCTTTAGTAGTACTCATCAACTCAGTACTCCTTGTTCGGGCCCTTTCTCAGTGTCTGTCTCATTTGCTTCATTTCTTCAGATGAAATCCTCTTTGGTTTCTTCACTGGGTCTGCCCTGACATCCATTCTGAAACACCAAGCTAGTTAGTATCCACCATACCTTGTGACTGGGTATTGGGACACAGGACATGAGAGAGGTTCCAGTTGTCATCTTTTCAGCGTTAATACCTGACCAGCAATATTAGACAGTGCTACTGCAGCCAATGCAGACTGCTGAGGCTACGGTCAAAGTGACATTAACTCAGTCAAAGGTTGATACACAGTCAAAATTATTTTGGGAGAGTTAATTTAAGGTGAAAATCTTACAGAATGTTGTTATCTTACTGCAAATTAAGGATATGTGCATAAGAAATCCTGGATGGAGACACATGATAATCAATGAATCTCCTAAATCCTACATGAAACAAAACAACTAATGCTCAAACGATGTCACAGCTGTGCACAAGTTACCATGGATACCATCCAAACACAAAAACACAGCTACAGAATAGAACAGGTTGCTTGACAACAAGTATTTAATTTAGGCGCTCTAGCTTGTATTTTTCTATGGACAATTAAACAGAAAGCTCTGTTACTGTCCGCACAACATAAGCCTCGTTTATGCTACACCTCCACTCTGGTGCACTGAGATGCATGTCCACTTTGGACGAGGTCGGTGCGCACGCGGTTGTGTATATACTTCATTTGTGTCATCTACCAGGCCAAGCGTTTGACGCATAACCTTCATTTGTAGTTTCATCCCAGCCCTATCGGTAGCACCAATATGTCAGTTTGTTTGCTGGCTGTATAAAAGTGAAGAAACGCAAGAGCGACGCACATTTTTTGTAGCAACAACAATGGCACATTTCAAGGAAGAATCACCGTTTTTCTATGCTGATCTCCACTCACACTTCTGCTGCAAAATGATTCATGTATTTTTATTCTCATCTTCCTCTTCTTCGTCTATTTTGACTTTGTACGCCGTGTCAGTGGTGCCACTCTTGAATGGAAGGTTCAATCTTTCACATGTGTAGTTAATGCGCCCAGGCAACGCGGTCACAAAATTTGGGCTGCACGAGGTCGGATGCGGAGGGGATCCATGGAGCCTAGCGGACTGGAGACGATGACGTAATTTTTGTCACACAAGCCTCGCGGTTGAGGACAGCGGAGGTGCAGCATGAACCCAGCTTTAGTCTCCCTCCTGGATAATTTTCTTAACATAGTTGGTGGAAACGGACACTTCTCTATGTGACTCGTGAGAAACGCACATTAAAAATGTGAACAGGCAAGCATGTGACATCTGTGCAAATTATGACCTCACTGAAAGGATAGCGTGTCAACTTATTAATCTTAAAAGGCAAAAATATTAAATCTGAACAGTCACTTTAACGGCTTTCATCAGCAATTGCTCAATCACGTCTTAACGACAGCAGACTGTTTGGTGAAGCCGTCGGCGAAGCCTTCTGCCTCCACCAGTGTTGGCCTCCTGTTGCACATGGGGCAGAGTTTGTTGCGCTCCTGCGACGCTCTCATCCAGATGATGAGGTTCCAGCGCTGGCCGGAGGAAATGCGCAGAGCCCCGTGCATGTGCTGGCCCCGGTGGAGGAGGCCTTCGGTCACACTGTGTTCCACCTCCGAGCACTCCGTCTCACATATGGGCACCTGTGGGATTAAAGTATAGCGCAGTCAGACAGCCACATGTTAAAAAAAAAAAAAGGAGTAACTGTAGACAAATGATTAAATGTTCTCACCTCTCTCATGTCGCCAAAATAAAGGTTGCCTTCAGTGAACTCCTTGCCCAGGGAAACATTAAGGGTGACCTCAGCGTTGTCATAGTGGTAGCTCAGGTCAAGGTCTTCATTCATGTCGTATTTGACCACAAAGGCCTTGTGGCTGTCCAGACAGCACCCCCCACAGTCCGGGTAAAGAAGAGAGGTGAGCGGGAGTAAGTACTGCTCACGGAGAGGCGTGATGAAGCTTTCGTCAAAGCCCATCTCATTCAGGAGGATCTGGAGGGAGAAAAAAAGAGAGCAGTATAAAAAGCAGGTGTTAGGTCTGGCCCACACAAAGACTTTCAAAATCTAAATGGGTTCTGAAAATGTGACAGACCCCACACATGGCTTTTCTTTTTTAAAATCATAGCTTCAAAGTGCCCCTATTACGCACTTTTTTTTCACATGTTGACACATTTCCCACAGGTGTTAATGAAATGTCTGTGACATGCTTTGGTTAAAAAAAAGGTTTAATTATTGCAATACCATTTTCCACACAGGGGAAGGAGCCCTCTTAAAACAACAACAACTCTGTTTTATGACAAACTGCTTTAAATGCTAATGAGCCCCCATTCATCTCATCCTTCATCTTTTGTCATTTCTCCAAGACCAGTGTTTTGATGGTGATGCCATGTTTGAGGCTAATGTTTGCTGTTAGCTTTGGTTGTTGGAATAAAGGTCTGATGACACGTTTCTGACTTCATCTAATTTTTCAACACATAATACAATATGACGAAATAGGTTGGTCTGTGCAGTTCCAAGTCAAACAAGCTTTTTTTCATGCGAATATCCTACGTTTTCATGAGTACCACGTCACCAATTGCGTCAGTGGCTGGAAAACCCCCCGGCCATATTGTAACGTCATCAACAGAACACAGCGCTTGGCTGCCCATTGTACACGCAGGATGGAAGCAGTAGAAAACATCGACGATGGTTCCAGCACATGTAGTCTGGAATTGGTTTGTGTTATCCAATCTTCAGACGATAATAGTTCCGAAGAATGGGATGACAATGAAGAATCTGGGGGCATCAAACCGTATAGGTTTGAGCTGTGGCAAGCGGGCGTCGTGCCTAGCGAGTCAGACTCAGAGAGTGACAGTGGAGAGGCACACATGGCCGGCACAGCAGCAGCGACAAACACACGGCAGGGGAACACCGAGTGTTATGCTTTTGTTACAGATATTGCAACAAATTATTTGTTCATAAATATAATTTATTTAAACCCGATGTTTCAATAAAATCATAGCAGTGTATTCTCTGTGGCTCAGGCATTGGGTTTATTATGCATTATATTTTGAGTTCTTGTTTTTGTTTTGTACATGTGTTTTATGCACATTTTGACCTACTTTCAGGTGGGCACTGTCCAAAATGAGCTGGTCCGACCATGCGCCCTCTCTCTTTGACAGTCAGCTGTTCATGTTTTGTGTGCATCACCTGCCATGTTGTCAGCCAGCCAATATTGCCAACACTATCACGACGTGTTAGCCACTCCACACAGCCGTGGTTCTGTTGCACCCCTTGAAGCGATGTCAGCCCTGGGGCGCAACCCTGGTTAACACGTCTCCTCTCCATGTTTGCTGGGCGATGTCAGCCCCGAATGCCAGCTGTAAGTGTTTCTGTTTATTTTTGTAAGTCTTCACCTTTTTGGGAACTGTTGTCATCATTCTTATGTTCAATACATGTGCTGTGGTGAATCCTGCGCATAAATCCTCATGTAAATCCTCGTTACTTACGAATAAATGCATAAGAGCGCACGGAGAGGGAGGATGAAATAATGAGGATTTATGTGCAGGGTTCACCACAGCACATTTAATACAGAAAGAAAGACAATTCCCAAAAAGGTGAAGACGTACAAAAAACACAAACACACTTACTGATGGCGTTCGGGGGCCAGCATCGCCCAGAGAACGAATGAGAGGAGACGTGTTAGCCACAGTTGTGCCCCAGAGCCGACATCGCTTCAAGGACGCACGAGAACCACGGCGAACATGGAGTGACTAACACATTGTGAGAGTGCTGAAAATACTGGCAAACAGCACAGATAACAATACTATGAACCATTAGTGGATGACTGGCAAACGGCCGCTAAGTACACACACTGCTGGTGATGGTGTGATGAGAAGCACCTGGGCGAGGACCAGGAAGCATGATCAGCGGGAGTTTGAATCAGCTGATGATGAGAGGGGACGTGGCCGGACCGGCGAGCGTCATCATGCGATCACAGAAAGTAGGTCAAAGCTGCGCGTAAATTCATTAATCCTTCCCCTCCTCGTGCGTTCCTCCTGTGTAAAAGTGCACAAGGAGGCTTATGACAGTTGGAGCTGAATTAAATTAAATCACCCTTTATCGTCATTCAACCATACAACCAATTATGTAAAGTAGAACGAAATTGTGTTTTTCCCATCTACAGTGTAAATCACACACACCCCATATGTAGAATCAGAGGGCCGCTGCCATGCAAGGCGCTGCCACAGATTTCCCTCCTCCATTCCATTATTGTTGAGCACCAATCTGGACAGCAGGAAGTTCCGCTTTTATATGGTCTTCGGCATGACCCGGCCGGGATTTGAACACCTGCCTCCTGGGTGTGGGGCAGATGCTCTACCAACTGAGCCACCACTCTGCTGAAGCGTGTGATGTGGTCTTTCACAGCCTGCTATTTATCTAAGCCTGCAACAATGCGAAGGCATAGCTATAAAATTGAAACAAGAAACCAGAGAAACTGTGAGCTACAAAGCTGCTGTCATTCCAGTCAACAACACCGGAGTCCATTCTGTCGTTTGCGTCATGGTGGTGCCACCCTTCATGCGGTGGGCGGGCACCACAGTCCAGTCAGCGGCTGCGGTTTTTTGATGATGACTAGTTTATGCAGGCGCGGTTGTAAATATTACATTTATCATCGGCAACGACTTTTGGGTTTACACAACATGCTAAAAAATGTCAAAATCGTGTCATCAGACATTTAACTAAAACTGGATGAATGAGAGAATGTAAAAGCCTTGCAAATGACTTGTCCCTGGGGTGTAATTAGCTGCTAATGGCACCTAACTGTTGCTGATGATGAGGTGTCTGGGCCAGAGTATAACAAACTATAAGACAATAAGAGTTTATGAATGAAATAGATCGTCAAGGTGTAGGAGATTATCTGGCTGGGAAAACTAGTGTCTAGCAAGGATGGATAGAATACGGTATGTAGAAAATAGATAAAATGTTGAGTCACTGCTAAGCTAAAGGCTAGTGGACTCCTGTCCCCAAAGTCTGATAGCAGGAGTCTCCTTTAAGCTGGATTCATGCTGCACCGCCGCTGTCCACATACGTGCAACCAGAAACCTTGTGTGACGAAATTCACGTCATCGTCTCCAGTCCGTTAGTGTACGCAGGGCTCTACTGTGGACGACCGCATGAAGCCCAAATTTTATGACTGCACGGCCTACCCACGACCTGAATGCATTGACAGAGCATGCACAAGACTGAACGGCCTATTCACAAGGTGGCGCTACCAACACAGCATACAAAGACAAAGTAGACGAGGAAGACAACGAGGACACAGAAGACGAGAATAAACATACATGAATCCTTTTGCAGCAGCAGCAGCTTGAGCGGAGACAAGCACTGGAAAACAGTAATTCCTCCTTTTCCTTGAAATTATGCCATTGTTGTTGCTACAAAAAAAAATGTGCGTCGCTCTCGTGTTCATAGCCGGTGAACAAACTGGTGTGTTAGTGTATTTGCGCTACCCATAGGGCTGGGGTGAAACTATAAATAACAGTTGTGCGCATGCGTCAACCGCGTGGCCAGGTAGACGAAAAAAAAGTGAGCATGTGCAATGCCGCGTGTACGCCGGGCTCATCCAAAGCGCATGCGGACCAAAGCAGACAAGAGAGGAAATGCAGCATGAATAAGGCTTCAGTGTAGCTAACCACAGGAGAGGGTGGTGTAGTGGTTAGCACTATTGGCTCACAGTAAGAAGGTCATCAGTTCAAATCCACCAGCCAGTGGGGACTATCTGTGCGGTGTTTGCATGTTCTCCCCATGCTTGTGGGGTTGCTCAGAGCAGTTAACGTTAGCAACCAAATCTACCCAGCCAAAATACACTACTCACAAAAAGTTAGAGATATTCGGCTTTTGAGTGAAATAACAGGGTGCACCTAAAATGCACTATAATCTCTGCAGGTGAACTTAATTTGACCTTCTCTAACCTTTTGAATGCACATATCCAACTATTCAGTGTTTCAGCACTTTTTGCATAACTTGCTATTCTCTAGCAAGGTGCTTAACGGCAAAATTCACAACAGGTGTTTGATCCACGAATCGACCAATAAATTTTCTGGTTCAGTTACAGTTGGTATTTAAAAAGTCCTCTTCATCATGCTGTTCACATTTTGACATCATGAGACCAAGACAACACCTAACAACTGATCAACAGTACCTCGGCATTGCAAGGCTTCAAACAGGATGTTCTCAAAGGGAAGTGGCCACTGAGCTTAGAGTGTCACAGAGTGTCATCAGCAGGTTGCAACGGAGATACAGATAGACTGGAAGAGTCACAGAAAGGCATAGAAGTGGACGTCCTTTAGCCACTTCCCACGCTGATGACCGCTTGCCCTGTGGAACCGGATGATGAATGCCACTCAACTCCAGGCACATTTAAGGGAGGTGAGAGGCACCCACGTGTCACATCAGACCATTCAAAACCATTTACATCTGCGTGGTCTGCGTGCCAGATGACTTGCAAGGGTACCTAACCACACCACCAGGCACAGGCGTCATCGTCTTGCATGGGCCGGGGAGCATTTACGCTGGACAAGGGACCAGCGGGCCTCAGCGCTGTTCTCTGATGAAAGTCGATTCACGTTGAGCAGAAATGATGGCCGCCAATGATGTTGGAGACGTCAAGGAGAGCACTATGCATCAGCCACTGTTGTCACTAGATAAGCCTTTGGTGGTGGTGGTGTTACAGTCTGGGCAGGTGTGTCTAGTCAATACAGAACTGCCCTACACCTTGTGAATGGTAGTACAGTGATAAACCGATACTACCTGAATAACATCATTAATCCAATCATTGTGTCCCTACATGAACAGTACAGGCCTAATTTCATCTTCATGGACAACAGTGCTCCAGCTCATCAAGGTTGCATCATTAGGGAATGGCTGCTGCAGGCTGGGGTACCTCAAATGGAGTAGCCTGCACTTTCTCCAGACCTGAATCCCATAGAAAACCTATGGGATCAGCTGAGTTGCCACGTAGAGGCTCGTAACCCTGCACCCCACAACCTCAATGACCTGAGGGCTGCCTTTCAAGAAGAGTGGAATGCCATGCCTCAGCAGACAATAAGTTGACTTGTGAACAGCATGAGATGTCGTCGTCAAGCTGTAATTGATGCTCAAGGGTACATGACAAGTTATTGAGACATTGACATTTTTGTTGTGGTATACCCACTACTGTTGTTGGCTTTTGTTTCAGTAAGTTGTTTGAGATGAGTAAAAATCACCACTGCATGCTTCTACTTAGATGCCCTACTTTCATGATATAATATCACTGTAGCGTGAACTTTTTATATTTTCCATAAATTTCACCCAAAAGCCAAATATCCCTAACTTTTTGTGAGTAGTGTATAACAAATTATGCCACAATGGTGCAAGATATACTATTGACTGTGGGTTAATGAACAAGCTGGTCAGTATGGTGACTACAATTTAAGCCATAAAATCCCCAGTCATGCTGATTCATGTCGCTAGGCTAGCAATGCTAACGGTCCTGGTAACCAGGGTATGCTGGAAAAAAAAAAGATTAACTGCAAATTAATGGAATAAGCTGTGAACACAGATGTCTAGTAGGGTGACAAGAACTTACAGGGAAGAGCTGCGCTAACTCACTGGCTATGCCAGCTGCACGGTAGGTGTGTGAGTTTTGTGGCCCCGTTGGAAACATCCCTCCCTCTTCTCTTTCCAGGAGACCACATGCCAGACTAGCCACGAGGCAGGTCTGTAGAGTTGTGACATGTTAACTTGACAGACGAGAACAGATCAAAATGAGGTGTTTTAGGCAGAGTTGTAATCCTAGTTTCTGTGGCAGAGGAGAAGTCCTGTGTAGGAGGACTTTGGGCTGTTTTACTTTGCAAACCATATAATGTTGCAAAAATCCTACACAGGCTACTAAAATAAAGGGAAACTCCAAAGAGCATTAATGGGGCAATTTTAACAGTTTCATTCCCATAGTGTGTGTAGATCACCAATGTGAGCAAGACAGGACAACACACACCAACAGGCGCCATTCACAAACAACCTGATCAGGTTTGGGAGATTTGTGCAAAAATAAAGCAAATCCATCCATGAAAACAAGCCCACATAATATGACTCATGAGCACTTCTGTCTCAGCATTGGTCAGTTGGAAACTTTTCATTGCTACAATAAGCTGCATGAATGACACCCACGTTTCCAATGAATTGTACAGACAATATGACAACTAAGTCTACAGCCTGTCACGATACAACATCGATAAGTGATACTGAGCAGTCATTAAATCCAGGGGAAGAGGACTGAGTTACCCCGTAGTGGTTCATGGTGTTGGGTCTTCCTTTGGGGGCTGAGGACTGCTCAAAGTGCTCCAGCTCCTCCAGCAGCTGCTCACAGAAGCGCCTCTCAAACACAGAAAAGCGATACACCCTCGGGGCTGAGACAAAACAGAGGCCGACGGGGCGGCTGTGACTCAGGAAAAGCAAGTCATAGTAAAAAATTTGAAGTATATAAGTCGATGTAAAAGCAGTGCTTCCAGCGTACCCGCCTGTTCCTCCAGCAGGTCTATGAGACCTTCTTGACTGGCGCCATCACTTCGACAGTACTCGACAATCCGCCTGAACTCTGGAGTAAGGTAGGTCTCCTAATAGGAAGCAGATGTGCTTCAGTGAGGTGATAATATAAATCAATATTAATGAAACAGTTAGTGGTAAATGGTAAATGGCATTCACTTATATAGCGCTTTTATTCTCATCTCTTGACTAAGAGATGAGAATAAAAGAGATAAGACTATGAGTAAATGACTCATAACTACCTGCAGACAGTAGATGTGAGGATGGAGTGGCCGGTACGTGTCTTTTATGATGGCGGTTCTCTCAGCAGACGTCACAGACAGAGTCCTCCGTCTGTTCACTTCCTGGGAAATCTGAAGCAAGCAGACCATAAATGCAGACAGCAGGGGAGACATATTCAGCAAATATGGCACCAGCTAGGGGTCGAACTCAAGATCTTCTGCTTATGCACATTAAAACCAAATGGTATCCACCATAACCACTAGGTGAAACAATAGTTAGGTGCTTTGTGTTAAAAGGAACTCCGATTATATTGGCATGTTAGCTCTATATGCTTTACTTTGATGTTAGTAACATAACTATAATATAATTTTTTTGAAAATAATTCCCAGTTTTATATATTTTTAAAAAACTTTATTACGATGTAAATCGCCATTTTTGTTTACGTCGCAATGCATTCTGGGTAGTGACGTAGAATGGTTGCAGCCGTTTTTTCTGTCTTATACAAGCCAAGAAGCGAAGCTACGAACTACTGCCATTTGTCAGTGAAAATGCCACATTGCGCGGCTTTTGGATGTAATTTCCAATCAAAGGGAAATAAAGAGAGCGGGGTGAGCCTCCATAGCTTTCCTAAAGAGGGAAAGTTGAGGAAAAAGTGGGGCGGCAGCAGCTCAGAAGGTAGAGCAGGTCGTCTAATAACCCGATGGTTGGCGGTTCGAATCACGCTCTCCCCAGATATCCTGCCGTTGTGTCCCTGGGCAAGACACTTCACCCGCATTGCCTCCAGTGCCCATAACACTGGGTATGAATGTGTAAAAATGTTTAAATGTTTGGTGGTGGCTGGAGAGGCCGTTGGCGCGGATTGGCAGCCACATTTCCGTCACTCTGAGTGTCTATGATCACGTGCTATAGCGCACGCTGGATAAAGCTGATATATATATTTATCACACTATGATAAAGTGCTATATCGCTCAAAGCGCACGCTTGAGCGTGCGCTTGAGACACTCAAAGCGCACGCTTCGTGCACTTTGAGTGTCTATGATAAAGCGCTATAGCGCATGCTTGATAAAGCTGATATATATATTTATCACGCTATGATAAAGCGCTATATCGCTCAAAGCGCACGCTTGAGCGATATAGCGTGCGCTTGAGTGTCTCTACGCTTTGAGTGTCTCAAGCGTGTGCTTGAGGAAGCATTATTTTAAGGTGAAACTTATATATTGTTGATTTACTTACAATAGAATGCTCAAACACAAAAAATTGTCTACAAGCATGATGGGCACTGAACTGATAAACATGGACTCTCAGCAACATAAAGCAATTTCTCTGTTGCTTTCTCAGACTGCGGGTTGAACGTCCATAAGCAGTGCTCCAAAGTCGTTCCAAATGACTGCCAGCCAGACCTTCGACATGTCACTTTGCGCACGCTCAAGCGTGCGCTTTGAGCGATATAACGCTTTATCATAGTGTGATAAATATATATATATTGTGGCACACATATGTGGGTTTCATATGCTTCATATGTATTCACTGTATGCTTACTGTATGCTTCACGTCTCAGATGAACAAAAGGTCTGAGCCTCCTAGGAGATAACAGGAGGATGTGAAATGTGGTCTTTTGTAGGCAAGGAGATGGCCTTGGGGAATTTCCTGGCCACCAAGGACTTTAGGTGGAGGTGATAAGACCTGGAAGAAGACGCATTGTGACTTGGGGATTAAATACAATGTGACTGTGTGCTTTGATGTCCTGGGGTATAAAAGGACGAATGTCTGGGGGGTTTCTTTCTCTTTTTCTGTTTTTGATGATGTTGGAGAATGTGAATAAACCTTACTTGTGAGATAAACTCAGCCTCATCATTTCCACATTCTCCACACTGGTGACCCTAAGACCTATCATGAGCGAAAGAAATTCCCCCGAGCCGGACTCGTCAGGAGCCAGCCAGGCGAACGCAGCCACAGTCAAGCTACCAGACTTCTGGCAAGACAACCCATGCTCCTGGTTCCACTTGGTTGAAGCACAGTTCGCCCTCCGGGGGATAACGGTAGATGACACGAAATTCTACCATGTTATTGCCAAGCTCAACAACCACACGGCTCGACATGTGCAGAGCCTTTTGGAGCGCCCACCGGCCGACGACAAATACGGCGGGTTGAAGGCTGCGCTCATCCAGCATTTCACTCCCTCAGTCCAGGAGAGAGCGGAGAGGCTCCTGGCTCTGAACGACTTGGGAGATAGCACGCCCGTCGACCTGATGGAGGTCATGCTGAGGTTGAGGGGCTCAGACGGCGACGACTTCCTCTTCACCCACATTTTCCTGAGAACCCTACCGTCGGCCACGAGAGTGACCCTGGCCAGTTCACTGTTGTTGGCTCAGCGGGACTTCCGCGCGCTGGCCCAGGAGGCACAACGGATTCTCAACGCCAGCAAACAGCGCGCGGCCACCACGGCAGCGACGGAGCTCGGCGTGACGGCCGGAGATGGCAGGGGGCCAGAGGCGGCGGTAGCAGACCCACCGACAACGGCGGCGGCGAGGGCCAAGGATCGCGGAGGAGACGACCTCTGTTTCTATCATCGCCGCTTTGCAGAGAGGACACGCAAATGTATACCACCGTGCCAGTTCAAGCGCTCAGGAAACGCCAAGACCGGGGGTCGGTAGCAGCCGCGGCCCTCGGGGAAGACAACAAGCTGCTCTACTTGACGGATGCACGTTCGGGGAGGCAATTCCTCGTGGACACAGGCTCCCAAGTGAGTTTCATCACGCCTACCTATGCTGACCGGCTGGCGGGTCCCGGAAGTCACGGAGCGTCAGCAGCGAACGGCTCGAGCATTAAGACCTTTGGTGAGAAGACTCTGCTTCTGTCCCTACACGGCCGTACATTTGAGTGGACTTTTGTTATAGCTGCAGTGAGCTTCAATATGTTGGGGGCTGATTTTCTGTGCTCACATGGTTTGTTGGTTGATCTTGCTAATAGGTGCCTGGTTAATGCACTTTCTTTTTATTCTATTCCCTGTGCAGCCCGAGTGACCCCGCCCACAGCACAAGCCAATGTCGCAACGGCAAGCGGTAAGTTCCACACACTACTCACTCAGTTCCCAGCACTCATGGTTTCCACATTTTCAGCAGCTGTCGCTAAACACGGAGTGGAACATTTTATTACTACCACCGGACTGCCCGTTTTTGCAAAAGCTTGGCGCTTGGATGCAGCTAAACTGTCCATAGCGCGCGAGGAGTTCGCCAACCTGGAAAAGTTGGGCATCACCAGGCGTTCGAAAAGCCCATGGGCTTCCCCACTTCACATGGTCCCTAAAGCTGACGGCTCGTGGCGACCTTGCGGAGATTTCCGCAGATTGAACAACGCTACAGCGCACGACCGCTACCCAATCCCGCATATCCAAGATTTTTCCGTTCATTTGGCGGGGGCGCACATTTTTTCTAAGATAGACTTGGTACGCGGTTACCACCAGGTCCCAGTGCGCGCTGAGGACATACCCAAAACAGCGGTAATAACTCCGTTCGGGCTATTCGAGTTTTTGCGCATGCCGTTTGGGCTTAAAGGCGCGGCGCAGACGTTCCAACGCATGATGGACGCGGTGTTGCGCGATCTCCCCTTCGTGTTTGTCTACCTGGACGACATATTGGTAGCCAGCGCGTCCGAAGACGAACACGAAAACCGCCTCACGGCAGTTTTCCGGCGGTTAGGAGAGCACGGGTTAATAATCAACCCAGCGAAGTGTCAGTTCGGGGTGACGCAGATTGATTTTTTGGGGCATCGCGTCTCTCCAGAAGGAGCGGTTCCTCTGCCTGACAAGTGTGCGCAGTAACAAAATTTCCCCAGCAACAAACGGTCAAAGCGTTACAGGAGTTTTTGGGAATGGTGAATTTTTATAACCGTTTCCTCCCCCGCGCAGCGCAGCTCATGCAACCATTGTATGCTGCACTAAAAAAACAAAAACCCACAAATAAAATCGAATGGTCTCCGGAGCGAGAGCGCGCATTCTCGGAAGTCAAAACAGCCCTGGCAAACGCTGCGTTGTTGGCACATCCAGTCCCAATGGCCCGCATAGCGCTCACTACTGACGTGTCAGATGTGGCCATAGAGGCGGTCGTGGAACAGTATGTAGCCGGAACTTGGCAACCGCTCGCCTTTTTCAGCAGGACCTTGCGCGATAGTGAACGAAAATACAGCGCATTCGACAGGGAGTTGTTAGCTCTCCACTTGACCATTCGCCACTTCCAGTTCTGGCTGGAGGGACGCCGTTTCACCGCGTTCGTTGACCACAAGCCGCTGACTTTCGCGATGGCCAAGGTTTCAGAACCGTGGTCGGGCCGGCAGCAGAGACAGCTGGCCGCGATCTCAGAGTTTACTACCGATATCCAGCATGTGGCGGGTAAACTTAATGTAGTGGCTGACTGCCTCTCGCGCGCCGTGGCGGCTCCAGCCCGCGTGGGGGTAGATTTTGCAGCCATGGCCGCGGATCGGGTTAGCGACGCAGAAGTGCGCGCGGCCCCAGTCCGCGTGGGGATAGATTATGCAGCCATGGCCGCAGATCAGGTTAGCGACGCGGACGTGCGCGCGCTCCAGTCTGGACCAACAGGGTTAAGGCTGGAGAACAGGGTGCTGCAAGACGGTATGCCCCCCTAATCTGCGATGTCTCCACTGGGCGACCGCATCCTGTGGTACCGGCCGCGTGGCGCAGCCGCGTTTTTGACTCGATCCATTCTCTGGCGCACCCGGGAGTGCGCGCTTCGGTCAAAATGGTGGGAGAGAAATTTGTATGGCCGAGCCTGCGCAAACAAGTTAGAGAGTGGGCGGCAGCCTGCATGGCTT
This sequence comes from Pholidichthys leucotaenia, assembly GCA_020510985.1. Lineage (NCBI taxonomy): Eukaryota > Metazoa > Chordata > Actinopteri > Cichliformes > Pholidichthyidae > Pholidichthys > Pholidichthys leucotaenia. The sequence continues at coordinate 167,334,881 of CM035838.1, read as the reverse complement.
GTCAACGAGCCAAGGTGCACAGACACACGAGAGCTCCCTTGGAGCCGTTTCACATCCCGGCTAAGAGGTTTGATCATGTTCACGTGGACCTCGTAGGCCCCCTCCCGCCCTCACAGGGGTGCACACATCTTCTGACAATGGTTGACCGCACCACGCGCTGGCCGGAAGTGGTCCCACTGTCGTCAACCACAGCCGAGGAGGTGGCGTGCGCGTTTTTAACGGCATGGGTAGCGCGTTTTGGAGTCCCGTTGGACATTACGTCCGACAGAGGCCCTCAATTTGTTTCCGAACTTTGGTCAGCGATGGCCCCCAGCCTGGGGGCAACGATCCACCGCACGACAGCGTGCAATCCGCAGGCTAACGGGTTATGCAAACGTTTTCACAGGTCATTGAAGGCGGCCCTCAGAGCGTCGCCTACAGATGCAAATTGGGTGGACAGGCTTCCATGGGTTTTATTGGGGTTACGTTCTGCACCTAAAGAGGATTTAGAAGCCTCCCCGGCTGAGCTAGTTTTCGCACAGCCACTTCGGCTGCCCGGAGAGTTTCTCCCAGATAATCCTGCGCCAGAGTGCTCCCCAGCTCAGCGACTACAGAGTAGCACGGAATCGAGCACGCTGCCTGGCCCCGTTCACCACAGTTTTCTGCGCGTTTTTGTGCCTAAGGCTTTAAAAAATGCGGAGTTTGTTTTTGTCAGACACGATGCCCATCGCCCAACGTTACGACCACCTTATGATGGACCATTTAGCGTGCTGGAAACAGGGGATAAGCATTTTTTTGCTTGATTTGGGGGGCAGAAAAGAGATGATTGGCATAAACAGGCTCAAACCCGCTTTTGTGGTGGCTGACGAAGGTGTGCAGTTGGCCAGGGCTCCTCTGCGCGGCAGACCCCCTAGGGAGCATTCCCCAGAGCACCCACAGGGATTGACTAACAGTTCTCATCCTCAGACAGCAGCTCCTCAGCAGGAGGGCGCTGCGGAGGCGGTAAAGCCCGCTTACAGCAGATACGGGAGAAGACTGAGGCCCAAGCAGCATGTGGACTGATGTGTGTGATTTTATCATGACATGCAGACTGTTATTACGTTGTCCCATCTTAGACGTTTGGGGGGGGGGGGGGGTCATGTGGCACACATATGTGAGTTTCATATGCTTCATATGTATTCACTGTATGCTTACTGTATGCTTCACGTCTCAGATGAACAAAAGGTCTGAGCCTCCTAGGAGATAACAGGAGGATGTGAAATGTGGTCTTTTGTAGGCAAGGAGATGGCCTTGGGGAATTTCCTGGCCACCAAGGACTTTAGGTGGAGGTGATAAGACCTGGAAGAAGACGCATTGTGACTTGGGGATTAAATACAATGTGACTGTGTGCTTTGATGTCCTGGGGTATAAAAGATAAGATAAGATAAGCCTTTATTAGTCCCACAATGGGGAAATTCCAGGATTGCAACAGCACAGGGATAGCAACACTCAGAGCAACAATCAGAAGGCAAGAAAAAAAACAAGCAAGCAAGAGCAGCTAATATACATATGTACATATTACTATAAAATATATATATACACACACACAGACACACAGTGCAGAGCATTGTAGCTGGATGGAATAAATATATGAATATGTAAACACACAGTGCGGAGCAATGTAGCTAGATGGAATAATATGTAGATATCTAAACACACAGTGCAGAGCATTGTAGCTAGATGGAATAAATATATGAATATGTAAACACAGTGCGGAGCATTGTAGCTAGATGGAATAATATGTAGATATATAAACACACAGTGCAGAGCATTAAAAGGACGAATGTCTGGGGGGGGTTCTTTCTCTTTTTCTGTTTTTGATGATGTTGGAGAATGGAATAAACCTGACTTGTGAGATAAACTCAGCCTCGTCATTTCCACATTCTCCACAATATCAGCTTTATCAAGCGTGCGCTATAGCGCGTGATCATAGACACTCATAGAGTGAGGGAAATGTGGCTGCCAATCCGCGCCAACGGCCTCTCCGGCCTCCACCGAACATTTAAACATTTTTACACATTCATACCCAGTGTTATGGGCACTGGAGGCAATGCGGGTGAAGTGTCTTGCCCAGGGACACAACGGCAGGATATCTGGGGAGAGCATGATGCGAACTGCCAACCATCGGGTTATTAGACGACCTGCTCTACCTCCTGAGCCGCTGCCGCCCCACTTTTTCTTCAACTTTCCCTCTTTAGGAAAGCTATGGAGGCTCACCCCGCTCTCTTTATTTCCCTTTGATTGGAAATTACATCCAAAAGCCGCGCAATGTGGCATTTTCACTGACAAATGGCAGTAGTTAGGAGCTTCGCTTCTTGGCTTGTATAAAGACAGAAAAAACGGCTGCAACCATTCTATGTCACTACCCAGAATGCATTGCGATGTAAACAAAAATGGCGATGTACATCGTCATAAAGTTTTTTAAAAATATATAAAACTGGGAATTATTTTCAAAAAAATTATATTATAGTTATGTTACTAACATCAAAATAAAGCATACAGAGCTAACATGCCAATATAATCAGAGTTCCTTTTAAGCCTTATTCATGCTGCATTTCCCCTCTAGTTCGCTTTGGTCCGTGTGCGCTTTGAATGAGCCCGGCATGCACGTGGTGCTGTTCATACTCACTTTTTTCTTCTACCCAGGCCAAGCGGTTGACGCATGTGCGCAACCATCATTTGTAGTTTCACTCCCGCCCAATAGGTAGCGCCAATGTGCTGACGCTCCAGGATTTTCACCAACAAAGAAATGTTGCTTGCTTTCTGCTGCTTGACTTCCCAGTTTTCACTCCTCTTCCACGAAGATACTGCTGCTGCTGAAGTATTTATGTATGATTCATGTATGTTTATTCTCGTCTTCCGCTTCCTCGTTGTCTTCTTCGTCTACTGTGTGAGCGCTGTGGACACTAGTGGAGTGGAGACGATGACTTAAATTTCATCACACAAGGTTTCCGGTTACACGTACGCGGACAGCAGAGGTGCAGCATGAATCCAGCTTTAGCCATCTTCATAAAACTCTGGACTCAATTCAATGTCCATCTCTCTAGGCTGACTTCCACCTGCTCCCTACTCTCACTACAGATCACAATGTCATCTGCAAACATCATGGTCCATGGAGACTCCTGCCTGACCTCGTCTGTCAGCCTGTCTATCACCATGGCAAACAAGAAGTGGCTCAGAGAGAATCCCTCATGTAATCCCACCCCCACCTTGAATCCATCTGTCACTACTACAGCACACCTCATCATAGTGTCACTAAAAATCATACATGTGCCGCACCACCCTCACATACTTCTCTGCCACGCCTGACTTCACTAGAGCCACAAAAACACAGTGCAAATCCTTCCAATTTCCTCTATACTTCTCCCATATTTTATCTTTTTTGTTATTTCCCTTTTTAGGGGCAAAAGGTGCAGAAAATGAAACGGACTGCACCTGTGAATGCTTCTACCCTCCTGTGATGCAATATGTGTATATGCATGTAGCACGCAGACCCAAGTGGTATACAGGTCTGGATAACTGGAACAATCTTTTAAACTTTTTTTTTTTTTTTTTTTTTTTTACATCTGACACAGCTTGGGTTACACTTCCATATGCCTGCATTTACCCATCCCCACCAACATCACAGGTGGGCAGAAGTATTCACACGTGCTTATTTTTAGCTCGAGTACCTGAACCCTCAAACGGATCCACGAGATATGGGCATGAGTTAACGCAAAATCAGCCTAATTTTTTTTAGCCTTTTTTAATAAACAGAGGAGTGTGTGTGTGTGTGTGTTTGAGCTTTATTCGGAGAACGTGGTACCTTATTGAGAACGTCTTTAAACTGTTCTTCCTTGACACAGCCAAGCTTGTTCAGCAGCTGCGAAACAACAAACGGAACAAAACGGACACCTGTTAGGAGGGCCAGAAACCACTGAAAACTTCTCTGCAGGTAAGCGACACCTGTGGCTCTCACCGGCTGGTAGTCCAGGCGGAACTGGGGCTCAGATATAAAGCGTACATGGAGCTTGTAGTCCTCCAGAAAAATGTTATCAGTCGTGAAGCAGTCGCAGGTGTAAAACCGAGGTTTTCCGTCTGCTTCATCCGTCATGACTGCCAGTAAAAACCACCGAACTGAAGAAGAAATTAAAAAAAAAAAAAAAAAAAACACGACTGAAAATATAAAACGGCCTAAGTTGCCTACGTCAGGCGTCACTTCCGGTTTGACGTCCTTTAAATTAAAGTGATCCGGACACGCAGGATTGGTACCCGGAACAAGATGGGCACCAGATGTGACGAAATACTGAATAAAACCTACATTTTTTTTTTTCAAAACCGTATCAGTTCACTTGCAAATCAGTTACATTTGTCATGATGTGAACGCATTGCGCATACGGGATACAGAGAGAGATAGAGAAGAGAGTTTTTTCTCACTTTTTCTTTAATTCAAAAGATTATGTAAATGTGTTTTTTTCTCATTCATTTGTGACTTTTCCCTTCATAATTATACCTTTTTATTTTTAAGTGTGTTTGTACGTTTTTCTTATTAATTTGACATTTTTTGACATTTTTCTTGTAAATTTGCAATTTTCTTTTCGTGGTTTCTTCACATTTTCAAGTAAATTTACTTTTTTCCTCATAAACCTGCATCTTCTTAACTGAAATTTGTGGTCTTTCCCTTAAATTTAAACGTTGTGTTAGTTTTAAAGCTCTGGTAAATTTGCGACATTTTTTCATTTAAATTCGGGGCTTTTTCCGGCCTGTCTCTAAAAAAATGCTAATGTCTTTTTTTGGCAGAATTATTGAATATTTTTCTTAAAATTATTAGCTTTTCTCGTGAATAAGATAAGCCTTTATGACTCATTAATGACTCATTAATATAAGTAGTCAATTTGTGCATCTATTTTATTTAGAATACTTTCTATTTATTGTCCACCAGAGGACGCAAATAAACTAAAGCCAGGTAGACAGCAGCTACCTGAAACAAACGAAGAAGAAGAAGCTGATCAACTTGTGTTTTTGTGTTCATTCGCAGCTACATTGTGTTTATTAACAGCCACAGCTATGAGCTAATCTTGTTTTCTAATTATGCCGCCGGCTAGCAGTCCATTTTTGTCGCATTTTGTTAACGATCACCATCGGTAAACTTGTGAAATGTTGAACGTGGAGTCGTTGCCGGTGGCTAAGGAGGAGGTGGTGGAGTCCAGCGCCAACAAACTGGGAGACATTTATACGTTTGTGGCCAAAGGCCGTTTTCCTCAGACCGTGAACCCTTTACGGAAGAAGAACCTCAAAAGATACGCACATAAGTTTATCATCGATGGTAAGAGCTTTGATTTCTACAGCTGTGTGTGGGAGAGATGTTTAGCTTCAGTAGTTGTCAGCTGGACAGCTCTTACATTAACTTCTAAAACTACGTTATTTTTTAAGGGAAAGGGTTATGGATAACATTTGCATGCCGAATTAAAGAATGGACCTCGCGTGTTTTGTGCAAGTATAAAAATCTTACCAATCCGATGTCTGTCTTTCCCAGGATTCAAAGCAACAATAAATTTCTGTATTTTTCAATGGAGATTTGTGTGGCAAGCTTGTGTCCATTTGCATAAGGTTAAAAGCTCATGTTTACATTAGTGTCCCATCACCAGAGGTGATCAGAGTAGCGAGAGATTGTACTCAAGTAAAAGTACCGTTACCTTATGATGTCACTTACTTCAGTATATGTAAGAGTGAACAAGAGATGGGTAGAGTAGCTACAAATTGTATTCAAGTAAAAGTAGAACTATGTTAACTTTAATTAATTACACAGGTGAACACCAGATGCTGTTTTTAAATGGAGGTTTTTATTATTGGGGGAAGATAGGGTCCAAACCTACATGGCCCCATGTGAAAAAGTGATTGCCCCCAAAACCTAATAACTGGTTGGCCACCCTTAGCAGCAACAACTGCATTCAAGCATTTGCCATAAGTGGCAATGAGTCTTTTACAGCACTGTGGAGGAATTTTGGCCCACTCATCTTTGCAGAATTGTTGTAATTCTGCCACACTGGAGGGTTTTCCAACATGAACCTTTTTAAGGTCATGCCACAGCATCTCAATCAAATTCAGGTCAGGACTTTGACTAGGCCACTCCAAAGTCTTTATTTTGTTTTTCTTAAGCCATTCAGAGGTGGACTTGCTGGTGTGTTTTGGATCATTGTCCTGCTGCAGAACCCAAATGCGCTTCAGCTTGAGGTCATGAACAGATGGTCTGACATTCTCCTTCAAGATTCTTTGGTAGACAACAGAATTCATGGTTCCATTTACCACAGCAAGTCTTCCAGGTCCTGAAGCAGCAAAACAGCCCCAGACCATCACACTACCATCATGGTATTTTACTGTTAGTATGATGTTCCTTTTCTGAAATGTTGTGTTACTTTTATGCTGGATGTAATGGAGGGTGAAACTGGGCATCCTGGCAGAACTAAAAACAGTATCTGTCACAGGTCTGTGGTGGACCACTCCCAGTTACACGGGGTGAGACTGGACATCCTGGCAGATAAGCACATCTGTCGCAAGGTCTGTGGTGGACTTTTGCCAGGCGGTGCATTGTGACATGCACTACACAAAGAGCAGAGATAAACAAACCTATCATCTGGTCAGTCAGTGCAACAGATACTGGAGTCGGTTTGTCTTGGCCTGTCCTTGCCACTGATAATACCTCTATCTGCCAAGACTGTGCTGCTAGTCCAGCAAAACCTAGCGGTACTCAAATACTTTGCAAGCAGTTTCATGAACTGGTCAGTCAGAAGGCAACTCATACCGGCTCGGACGTCGCCCGGGTTAACAAGGTCAGGAGTTCCTGGCAGCGGAAGGCGAAGGACAGAGCTGCGTGGAGGAATCTGATCATACCTAAATGAAATGGTTATTGTCGCCCCCGACAGACTGCTATGATGATGATGACCCAAGGAGATTTGGAGTAGATGAGTAGAACAGGCTTTTCTTCAAAAATATACTCAACTAAGTGTATAAAATATCCTGCAACAAAACTGTCCATTAAAGTGAAATTTTGTAAATACGTTACTTTACAACTTGTACAGTTCACCTGGAAAATATTCAGTGCTTCACTTTTTTCACATTTTGTTACGTTGCAGCCTTATTACAAAATGGAACTAGAAAAGCACTCAGAGAGCGCATACCTCTGCCAAGGCTCTCTCCACCCCTCATGGATCACCTCCAAAATGTAATGGGTTTGTTTTGGAGGATTCTTGCGAACACAGTGTGAGAAGATAAGAGCCTTGGTGGAGGTATGCATTCTCAGATCATCACCAGAGTGTTGTGGGTTCCTCTGTAGCCCAAGTACCACCTCTGGTAAAAAATCCATTCAAATCCGACGAGTAGTTTTGGAGTATTCTTGCTAACACAGTATGAGAAGATAAGAGCCTTGGTGGAGGTATGCATTCTAGGATCATCACCAAAATGTTATGGTTTCCTCTCTAGCCCAAGTTAATGATGTTATGCTCGACACCGCCCACTCGACACTGACTCGAGCAATAGAACATCGAAGTGTCATGAGCAGAGTGTTGAGCGCTGTGTCAACATGCCCACAGTCACATGATCGTAGTAAGTGAGGCCTCGTTATGTCGGTGACATCACGTGACTTGAGGGTTTGCAGGAAGTTTAAGAGTGAATTAGGTTTTTTTTGTTCCTGCCATCCAATTTTGAATAGACCTCGGATGGCCAAATGCTCAAAAAAAAAAAAAGTATTGAGTCTTTTCCAGGTTTTTCAACTCTGATGCAGTTCTGACAGTCAGTCAGCAGATGGCAGTCTTTATTAGGTGTTTCATAACACTGTGCCACTCATGAAGCAATTGTCTTAAAGTTGCTCATTGTTTTATGAGGCTTCGGTTTTAACATCACTAGCCCAAGGACCACCTCTGGTAAAAAATTTCATCCAAATCCATGCAGTAGTTTTTGTTTAATCCTGCTGCACAAATACAAACAAGGTCCTTGTTGGAGGTATCTATTCTCAGATCATCACCAAAATGTAATGGGTTCATACTTTGCCCAAGGGCTACCTCTGGTGAAGATTTCATCAAAATCCATCCAGTCATTTTGCGTAATCCTGCTAATGAAGGGACAAGGAGACAAAATAGCCCAATTACATAACCTCCTTGGCAGCAGTAATAAATTGGTTTTTTTCCTCAAAATTCTACACACAATACCCAATAATGACAATGTGGAAAAAAAAGGTTTTTTTGAGATTTTTGCAAATTTATTAAAAATAAAAAACTAAGAAATCTCATATACATAAGTATTCACAGCCTTTGCTCAGTACTTTGTTGATGCACCTTTGGCAGCAATTACAGCCTCAAGTCTTTGAATATGATGCCAGAAGCTTGGCACACCTATCTTTGGACGGTTTCGCCCATTCCTCTTTGCAGCACCTCTCAAGCTCCATCAGGTTGGCTGGGAAGCGTTGGTGCACAGCCATTTCCAGATCTCTCCAGAGATGTTCAATTGGATTCAAGTCTGGGCTCTGGCTGGGCCACTCAAGGACATTCACAGAGTTGTCCTGAAGCCACTCCTTTGATATCTTGGCTGTGTGCTTCGGGTCGTTGTCCTGCTGAAAGATGAACTGTCGCCCCAGTCTAAGGTCAAGAGCACTCTGGAACAGGTTTTCATCCAGGATGTCTCTGTACATTGCTGCATTCATCTTTTCCTCTATCCTGACTAGTCTTCCCAGTTTCTGCCACTGAAAAAGATCCCCACAGCTTGATGCTGCTACCACCAGGCTTCACTGTAGGGATGGTATTGGTGTGGTGATGAGAGGTGCCTGGTTTCCTCCAAACTTGACACCTGGCATTCCCACCAAAGAGTTCAATCTTTGTCTCATCAGACCAGAAAATTTTGTTTCTCATGGTCTGAGAGTCCTTCAGGTGCCTTTTGACAAAGTCCAGGCGGGCTGCCGTGTGCCTTTTACTAAGGAGTGGCTTCCGTCTGGCCACACTACCATACAGGCCTGATTGGTGGATTGCTGCAGAGATGGTTGTCCTTCTGGAAGTTTCTCCTCTCTCCACAGAGGAACGCTGGAGCTCTGACAGAATGACCGTCGGGTTCTTGGTCACCTCCCTGATTAAGGCCCTTCTCCCCAATCGCTCAGTTTAGACGGCCGGCCAGCTCTAGGAAGAGTCCTGGTGGTTCCAAACTTCTTCCGTTTACAGATGATGGAGGCTACTGTGCTCATTGGGACCTTCAAAGCAGCAGAAATTTTTCTGTATCCTTCCCCAGCTTTGTGCCTCAAAACAATCCTGTCTCGGAGGTCTACAGACAATTCCTTTGACTTCATGCTTGGTTTGTGCACCGTCATGCACCATTAACTGTGGGACCTTTTATAGACAGGTGTGTGCCTTTCCAAATCACGTCCAGTCAACTGAATTTACCACAGGTGGACTTCAGTTAAGCTGAAACATCTCAAGAAACAGAAACATCAAAGGCTGTGAATACTTATGTACATGTGATTTCTTAGTTTTTTATTTTTAATACATTTGCAAAAATAAAAAAAAAAAAAACTTGTTTTCACATTGTCATTGTGGGGTATTGTGTGTAGAATTTTGAGGAAAAAATGAATTTAATCCATTTTGGAATAAGGCTGTAACATAACAAAATATGGAAAAAGTGAAGCGCTGCAAATACTTTCTGGATGCACTGTTAACTACTCAGAATCAGAATCAGATTTATTGCCATTGTTCATGTAGTACACAAACTAGGAATTTGTCTCGGTGCAATGCTGCAACATTAAACATGGAGTAGCACTAAAGATAAAAATAAAAAACTATGCATGCAATAAAATGTAGAATATGAGTAATACTAATCTATGCAAATTTTAAATATATTAACAAGCAGCAGATATTGTGGAGTTCCACATAGTGCTATCGGTAGTGCAAAAACTACAAGTACTCCTAACTACATGTAACCAATTAACTGGAACTAGTCACTTGAAAATGTTTCCTTCTGTCATGTCTGTGTCTTAAAGAGGGGAAGCTGTACTACGTGGGGCCCAAAAAGGATGAGAAGAGGGAGGTGGTGATCGAGGCTGAGAGAAAGAGGCAGATTTTCCTTGACTGCCACTTCAGCGAGATCGGCCACCACCTGGGCCAAAAGAAGACGGTGCACAGGATCCAGAGCAAGTACTACTGGCTGGGGATCATCAAGGATGTAGTGGACTGGGTAGGTAGAAGGTAATTTGTTAAAATAAAGGGGACGTAGTGGTAATGGCGTTAAACGTTTGTCATTTCAGATTAAGGTTTGTGAGGCGTGTCGGCACGCAGAGAGGAGCAAAAACCTGGCCAGGACTGTTCGGCCCATCAAGGTGGACGCACCGTGGGAGATTGTCGGGATTGATTTCATAGGTGATTTCCCACATAGTGTGATGAAGTCCATATTTATAATGAGCTAACCTGCTTGCCATCTGTGAGTAGTAATAATGATGCTAACAGTAAATTCCCACTTTACCAGCTCAGTTATTCGACTATAAAGACAGTACTAAACAGCACCTTTACCTGTCTTTAATTACCTCTGCAGAAGAATTGCTTTTCACATATCTGACAGCAGCTGTGTGTTTTCCCTCTTGTCTCCTTCAGGGCCGTTGCCAGAGACGCAACAAGGCAACAAAAGTGTTGTAGTTGTCATTGATTATTTCAGTAAATGGCCCGAGGCTTTTCCAGCCCAAAGCACAGATGCTCTCTCTGCGGCAAGATGCATCTCTCAGTGCATATACAGGTAAAAACAGCCAACTGATTTTTTTTTTTTAATCAAATTCAAAAGCCTCAGTTATCCTTAAAACAAACGAGTTGATCCTTAAACTGCTTTTGTAATTGCCTTAAAAATGCCGTGCATAATTTTGAAAAAAGAAATTGCTTGATTTTCTTGTTCTGTGTGGTGAAATCTTTGTATTTTTTCTGTTTTTTAATTGTTGTTATGCACTTCAATAAAAGGTTTTTTTTGTGAGTCTGCAAAAATCAGTTTGCACTGTAATTTCCCAGTTTGGGATCAATAAAGTACATCTGTCTGTCTGTCGTGACACCTGTAGGTGAACTGCAAGACACAGTTCATAAAAACAGAGAACCCCCCACCTCCCCCCCAGATATCCTCATAAACCTTTAATATCATGTTGTAGAAGACTTTGAAGCACCAATGCTAAATGCAAAAACTTTCAAATTTGGAGCATTACTTGTAAATTTGCATTTTTTTTCCTTTTAAATCTGCAACTTTTTTCTTGTAAATTTGCAACTTTTTTCATAAATCTGCAACTTTTTCCACATGCATTTGCTACTTTTTCTCATAAATTTGCAGCTGTTGTCTCATAAATTTACATTTTTTTCTTGTAAACATGCAACTTTTTTTCCTTTTGAATTTGCTAATTTTTCTTGTAAATTCACTAGTTTATTTCTTTTAAATTTGCAACATTCATATGAATGCTGGTGAAGTTTTTATTCTATGTAATGCCTTAAATTTGCCCTCTTAATCTAGACAGTGACTCTTGTTTGTTTCTGTAAAGTATTTGTTTTAAAGGGCTTCAACTCTTCTCTATTACAAAAACAGGGGCCCCTAAACCCAATCTTGCTTTGGGCCCCCGACTACCTACAGTGTCCCCCTTAATCTAAAACTCTGGAGAAAATGTTCTGTTTATTGCCCCCCCCCCCCCAACAGTGACATGAAATATCCATCCAAATGTCACAGTTTCTCTTCCTTGATAGAACAGCCGTCCTCTGATAACAACACTAAATATCCCACTCACCGGAGTGGTGGCCTAGTTGGTCGACCGTCGGCCCCACAACCGGGAGGTCGTGGGTTCAAATCCCGCCTGGGTCATACCAAAGAGCATATAAAAATGGTACTTTCCGCCTTCTAGCTTGGTGCTCAGCATAATGGAATGGGGAAAGGAAAGTTAACGCACAGAGCTACCAGAAGACTGACTTCCCCCCCCCCCACCCCCGTAGCTTTCACTACGGGTCAGAGAAATGGAGATAGGCGGCGCCCCACACACCACATGGTGTGGATGGAATTAACTTAACCTGTTGCACTCCTGTGTACCTTGGACGGGCACGCCTCTGCGTCCTAGAGCACACGAGAGCGCCCTCGTGCGCTCTAAGACGCACGAGGGCACTGCGTTCTAGAGCGCACTGAAAAAAAAAAGCTGCATTTCCGTTCTTCCACTACAGACACAGCCACGAACAGATCAGATATGATTGACCTCTCATTCGACTAATAAGAGCCTTGAATTGGGTTTCTGAAACCTTGAAGAACCAATGACTGAAAACCTAGCAAGAAGGACCCGCCTACCAACGCTGCGAATGCAGCGAGCCAATTGAAGCACAGAAGTTCGAAAGCTGTTTTGTGTAAGGCTGGGTGAAGAGAGACTGACTGCTGCAGATGAAAAAAGGACCCGCAGGAAGAACCGTCACAGACCCAGCAGCACAGAGACCACCCACAAGTGCGACCTGTGTGACAGGGACTGCCATTCGCGCATCGGCCTGTTCAGCCACAGGCGGTGCTTTTTTTTTTTTTTATTCCAGCAGAATAGACGTTTAGGATTCTCTTCCATGGTCATCATAGACCAACGGAGGCCGACGACGAAGGTCGTAAATCATTCGCCAAAACCGCAATCATGGAAGCGCAAAACCGCAATAATGGAATTATGTTTTGACCGGGTCGCGAGACCAGAACCACGAGTCCGTAACAAGCGGACCAGCGTCGCGTTCGTCTGACAATGAGCAAGAGAAGTTCGCCAGCTACGCTGCTGCTGTGAAGAGGTAAGGTGTTATAAGCTAAATTATTCTTTATCCCTGAAAATTGTAATCAAAAATGACTTTTGACCGATTGGTAAAATACAACTGTGCGGCGCACAAAGTCCGAAGTCCATGCGCCGTGGTACACGGTTCGTGCGCCGCGTCCGGACCGTGAAGCCCCCCCCCCTCCGCTACTCTTCTGTAGCAAGGGGGGGGGGTAGCCGCGGTGACTGCGCCGCGGTCGCCACATCGCCACATGACTATTCCGTCATATAGCGATGGCCGATGTCCGTCCTCTGTAGCGGGGGGGGGACAACCCCCCCTCCACACACACACACACAGCCCTGAGTGTCACCTTTCATTAGAGCCCAAGATGAAGCTTCTATATTGAATCATTCAAAAGTTACAGACAGTTTTCCAAACTGTGCCATTTGGCACAGTTCAAAAACGCCTGGGAACTACCTGAGGAAAAAGCTGTGTAATATATTCATTTTTTGTGGTATTGTTACAAAATTTTGACCTCAGCTGGATAACACTTGGTTCTACATTTCTGTTGCATTTTCCAGCCCGGATCTGAAGCTGTGTGTTATTTGCAAGCATTTGTATGCAAAAAAACACCCAGGCCAAATTTATTTTCTTCAAGTTCAGTATGTTTAGATGACTGTTACTCAGTGGCAGGAGCACTTAGAGAGATTATGACTGTTTTGCCAAAAAATTCAAAGTGTTTTCTTTTAAATGAGACCAACCCCATGAAGATGCTGCAAAGGGTTGAAGAACAGCTTTTGATTTACTTTGGGCACGTTATTTTTTGGCGTTTTTAGGGAAATTGACCGGAGTGCAAGGGGTTAATTATCCCACTTGGTTAAACTCTGCTCTCTGTCGCCCTAGGTTTGGTGCCCCAAAAACAATAGTCTGTGCAAAAGATGCTGACTTTTGTGAGGAGGTAAGATGTAAGCAGCAACGTTCCATCAGACATCACAGTTATCAGGTGTGCTCTCAGTGCCGATGAGTGTGCTTGTTTATTTTTAGGTGACAAAGTTGCTGTGTGAAAGGTGGAGCGTCACGCAGAAGGTCTCCCCTCTGCACCAGCCTCAGCTCAACCCGCTCCACGACTGCACGGGCCCTCTGCTGAGGGAAGCCATGCTGCAGATGGTGACGGAGAAGCAGGCGGAGTGGGACGACTTTCTGGACCCCGTCTTGTTTCTGTTCAGGACGTTGGCCAACCCCACCACCAAGTTCGCCCCTTACTCGCTCATGTTCAACAGGACGGCTGTTCTACCAAATGAGGTATGCCTGGAGGAAGATTGTTTGTTTGTTAGCGGGATCACACAGAAACTGATGGGTGGATTGGCATGAAAATTTTGCCAGAGGTAGAGTTTGCCCCAGCTTATAAGTGACTTAAATAGTTTCTGGATCTGGCGCATACATAAACATATATACAGTCAGTAGGTATTATTTTTTAACAAGGGAGATGGGGGTATTCACAAATTTAGTATAAAGTGCAGTTCTATTATAGGACGAGGTGGTCCAGTCCTGTGTAGCCAGCGTTGTCCTGGAGTGGGATGCAGTGAGGGGTGTAAAGTGTCATAGGGGTCATCAGGTGGGCACCCTCCTTCATAAGTGTTTCGATGACAGGCCCACTACACCTCCAGAGGGCTCATCGGCAACATCTGGCATCCCAGAAGTGGCCCCCTCTGCCTTACCTCCCTTTATTGTTGCTTTTGCTGTTGTTTTGGGGCCCAGATGGTGTCTCTCCTCTTTACCCAAAGCCAACAACTAGCCTGTTCGGCAGCACTGGAGACGGCTTCGATGGCTTGCCTCTGAACTCTCCCCTGAATGCCCATGTCCTTCAGCAGCCTGATGGTTGACTTGCCCACAGATCCTCTGCAGCCAACCTCAACTGGACAAACTCTGGCCTTCCAGCCACGTTGACCAGCGTCGGTTACCAGCTCAGCATACTTTAGACCCTTGCATTCATGGGCCTCCTCAGCTGCCTCTTCCCAGAGCACCGTTAGCTCTGCTAAGAAGGCAGTTCACAGTGAGGATGACCAAAGCACAATATCAGGTCCGAGACTTGATGTAATTATCTCAGTTGGGAAGCACAACTGTTGATTCAAATCTACTGACAGCTTCCAATCCCGGGCTCTGTCTAGCTGGCCCACGTAATGTGGGGATGTTTCAGCTTTGCTCAGCACCACGCCTGGCCTGACGAATGTAGTAGATGCTGCAGGATGGAATAAGGGAGCAGGTCGGGTGTCGATGGCTGTCCGCCTACTTTCCAAGGCAGCTGCAAGGCATTTCAGCACTTGATTATGTTGCCATGTGTAACAACCTTGTGTCAGATTTGGTTTGCAGCCTACCAGAATGTGTTTTAGGCTGGCAGGCAATGCACAGAGTGTGCATTTGGGGTCCTCACCATACCACTGGTTAAGATTGGTTGGGGATGGTAGAACATCAGAGGTGGCTCGAATGATGACTCTGATTCGCTGCACAAATGTATAAATGTAAATTACGTACAAATTTGTAAGAATAAAGTGCAAAAATATGGCAAAAGTTGCCAAATTAAAACATGAAAAAGTCACAAGTTACAATTTAATTACACAGAATAAAAAAATGTGCCAATTTATTAAAAAAAAGGTGAAACTTTATGAGAAAAAAGTTACAAATTTACAAAAAAAAGTTTCAAATCTACAGGAAAAAAATTGCAAATTTATGAGTAAAAAGGTTGGAAATTTACAGGAAAAAATGCAAATTTATGAGAAAAAAGTAGAAAATATACAGGAAAAAAGTTAAATTTTCTGAAGGAAAAAAGGTGCAAATTTATGAGGGGAAAAAAGCTGAAAATTTACAGGAAAAAAGTTGCAAATTTATGAGGAAAAAAGTTGAAAATTTACAGGGGAAAAGGTGCAAATTTATGTGGGAAAAAATGTGCAGATGTATGAGAAAAAAGCTTCAAAATTATGAGAAACAAGTTGAGAATTTATGAGAAAATGTGAGAAAAAATGTGAGAAAATATGAGAAAACAGTTGCAAATTTATGGGAAAAAAGGTGCAAATTCATGAGAAAAGAGTTGCAAATTTCAGGATAAAAGCACATGCAAATTTATGAGGGACAAAAAGCTGAACATTTACATCAAAAATGCAAATTTATGAGAAAAACATTGCAAGTGTATCAGATTTTTTTAAATACTTTTCTGCTTAACATTGGTGCTTTCAGGTCATTTTATTCAGTTGTGTAACATGACATAGAAAGGTTTATGATGACAATGGGGCAGCAAAACAGCCCCAGACTATCACACTACCACCACCATATTTTACTGTTAGTATGATGTTCCTTTTCTGAAATGCTGTGTTACTTTTATGCTGGATGTAATGGAGGGTGAAACTGGGCATCCTGGCAGAACTAAAAACAATATCTGTCACAGGTCTGTGGTGGACCACTCCCAGTTACACGGGGTGAGACTGGACATCCTGGCAGATAAGCACATCTGTCGCAAGGTCTGTGGTGGACTTTTGCCAGGCGGTGCATCGTGACATGCACTACACAAAGAGCAGAGATAAACAAACCTATCATCTGGTCAGTCAGTGCAACAGATACTGGAGTCAGTTTGTCTTGGCCTGTCCTTGCCACTGATAATACCTCTATCTGCCAAGACTGTGCCGCTAGTCCAGCAAAAGCTAGCGGTACTCAAATACTTTGCAAGCAGTTTCATGAAATGGTCCGTCAGAAGGCAACTCATACTGGCTCGGACATTGCCCAGGTTAACAAGGTCAGGAGTTCCTGGCAGCGGAAGGCGAAGGACAGAGCTGCATGGAGGAATCTGATCATACCTAAATGAAACAGTCATTGTCGCCCCCGACAGACTGCTATGATGATGATGATGGGGCGACAGTTGTCTTTTTTTCAGGTTTGGGGGTAAAGCCCCCTCCTCCCCCCGAATCACACCCATGAATAGGGATGGTGGGATGGCAGGTTAAACAAGGGGGATGATTTTGGGTCATTTTGCTAACAAGGGTTCTGGTGTCTCTCCCTTCAAATCACCTACTGAACCTACTGAATACAGTACATACAAAGTATTCTTGCATTATTTAACTGTAGATTTGTTTTCACCCAGACTTCACTGAGTCTACAGACTCGGGAAGCGTCGGAGCAGGATGCGTATTCCACAAAGGAGAAGGCCTCCACGTACATGAGCATCATGCAGGAGCAGCAGAACTCCATTAAGGAGCTGGTAATTTACATTTTTGTGGTTTTCCCGTGTGCAGTCGGTCTTTTCTAAGGTTTAATCAATCAATCAATCTTTATTTCGGATAGATTAAAAGTACAGATTAAAAGAAACAGAATAATATAACAAAGGGGAAAGAAAATCCAAGAAGGTCAAATTAGACAATAACTCCTCTGATTATACAGTTAAACATAAGTTATCCGAAATGGGTGATGGCTGAAGCTGGAGCTTATATTGCCCACCCATATTCCATCCAAGAATTCAAAAGAAAAACAAAACAAGAGCGATTACAATTCAGAACAAAGCTAAGACAAAATGTGACAAAAAAAAAAAACAACAAAAAACTAAGCAACAACACAACACAGACTGGATATGACAATCCTTATGTGATTTTACATGTCATCTTGTATATGTGTTTGGAGTATTTCTTCCTTTAGTTTTTGTTTAAATTGTCCAAGCGTTGTACATGATTTTAATTCAGGTCCAAAATCGTTCCATAATCTGACTCCTTGCACTGAGACACAGTGTTGCTTGGTGGTAGTTCTCACTGAAGGTTTTTGAAATATACATGTTCCTATGAAATGATATTGTTTCTCCCTTATTTGGAACAGCTTTTGGATATTTGCGGGCAGTGATAGATTCTTCACTTTAAACATTATTACTGCAGTTTTAAAGTCAACCAGATCTTTCAACTTGAGAGCTTTTTTTTTTTTCCACAATATCTTTATTGAACCTTTTTTTTTTTAACAAACATGATACAAACAATCAAACACTAACACTAAAGTACTACAAAAAAAAAAAAATGCACTAAAAACACCAACAACCACCAACAAAATCAAGTCTTCAACAATGCTCCTCTGTTTAGTCTAGACAATCCAATACATAAGTATACATATTATGTTCACCAGTTTGGAATTTACAAGGTCCACACACATCATTCACCTTCTTCTTCAAGAGTTATGTTTAAATTTTTTACATAATCAATAAAAGGTCTCCATATATTCTCAAACACAATTTCCTTTGATTTCAGTATATATGTTATTCTTTCTAATGGAAGGTTTGTTAACATCTGTCTTAACCACTGAGTCACATCTGGTCTATGAGTCTTTTTCCATAATAGTGCAATACATTTTTTGGCATTAAGCAAACTGAGGTCTATGAATGTTCTTTCACTTTTATTAAAATTATGCTTTTCTGGGTACAGACCCAACAAAAACAGTTTAGGATTCAATATGATTTGTTTTGAGATTATTTTTTCAATTGTTACCCTCACCTCTTCCCAAAACATTCTTATTAATCTACATTCCCATAAACAATGAAATAGGGTTCCTTTACTTTGCATGCATTTTGTGCATGTATCTGGTATATTTTTGTTATATCTATTTAACTCCTCCGGTGTAACATACATCCGCATTAACCATTTAAAATGTATCAATTTAAGGCGTGCATTTATTGATTTGGTTTGAGCTTCTGTACAAGCCAATTCCCATTGTTCCTCTGAAATTTCAGTTTGCAGATCTTCTTTCCAGTAGTTTAATCTTTTCAGTGAATTTTCACTTGAAGATAGTGTCAATGAGTTATAAAACTCTGAAATAATACCCTTTCTTTTACTATCTTTCATCATCATTTTTTCCAAGGATGAATAAATAGGTCGAGTGAGAGCTTTATTTTGATTTGATCGAATAAAGTTTCTAAGTTGAAGATATTTTAAAAAATGTGTTCTATAGAGATTAAATTTGATCCTCAGCTCTTCAAAAGACATGTTATCTGCACATGGCAAATATAAATCCTGAATCTTTTGTATCCCTTTTAAATTCCATACTTTAAATACAGCGTCCGCTCTCCCTGGTTTAAAATATTGATTACCCCATATTGGACTAAATTGTGACAATAACTGTGGTTCTTTTAAATAGTTTTTAGCTTCACACCATATTTTGATCATATGCTTTACAAATGGATTTTTAACTTGTTTTTGTAATTTTTTTGCCGAATCTGAGTATATGAATATGGGAAGAGGTAAAGGTAAATTGTATGATTCCATTTCAGTCCAGTGAGGGAGATCATTTGATGAAAAATAATATGTCATAGACCTCAGTTGTGCCGACCAATAATACAACATAAAATTTGGACATTTCAGACCTCCACGATCAAATGGTAAATATAATAAAGACAAACGTAATCTAGCCCTCCTGTTGTTCCATATAAATTCCACTAACTTTTTTTTTATTCTTGAGAATAGATCTAAAGGTGGTGATAAGGGAATGTATTGAAATAAATAAAGTATTTTAGGTAAAATATTACTTTTAAGTATATTGATTCTCCCGATCATCGACATTGGTAGTGACATCCATCTCTGAGTTAACTCATTGATATCTGTCATTAAGGCTTCATAGTTGACACTGGCGACTGATTCTAGCTTAGGCACAATTTGGATTCCTAAATATTTAAACTGATTTACAACATTGAATTGATTTACCTCAGGGGCTGGGTAATTTCTCTGGGTCTCATTTAGCATTAATATTGAAGATTTAGTTTTATTTATTTTATATCCTGATATTTCCCCAAAATTCTTTATTAAATTCAACAAGGTTGGAATTGATTTTTTTAGATTCGACATAAACAAAATTATATCATCGGCGTACAGGGAGATTTTATGTTCTGTTAGTCCAACTTTAATTCCATATATTTGTGAATGTAAACGTATCGCTATCGCTAAAGGTTCAATTGCCATAGTAAACAGTAAAGGTGAAAGTGGACAGCCTTGTCGACATCCTCTATTGATTTTTATTGGTTTTGAAATATTGTTATTTGTTAGGATTTCTGCTGTAGCATTATTGTATATTATTTGAACCCATTTTATGAAATTATTTCCAAGTCCAAACCTTTGTAGGACTTCAAAAAGAAAGGGCCATTCAACTCTATCAAAGGCCTTTTCGGCGTCCAATGATAGGAGAGCTGTATCCGGTGCTTCTTTATTAAAATAAATAATATTAAATAGTCTTCTTACATTATGGAAGCCTTGTCTACCCTTTATAAAGCCATTCTGATCTCGATTAATAATATTTGGTAAAATTTCTTGTATTCGTCTTGCTAAAATTTTACAGATTATCTTAAGGTCGGCGTTTAATAGGCTTATTGGTCTCATATTTTCACATTTATTAGAGGGCTTACCTGGTTTTGGCAGCAGTATAATTAAGGCATTATTTATGTATGATGGTAAATTATTATTTTGAAATGCTTCTAAAACCATTTCCAAAAAAGGTTTTATTAATTTATTCTTAAATTTTTTATAAAGGTCAACTGGAAGACCATCTGGTCCTGCACTTTTTCCTGATTTCATATTATCAATGGCTAGCCCAACTTCTTCTTGACTAATTTTAGACTCCAATATCTCCCTGTTTTCATTTGGAATACACGGTATAGATAGTTCGTTCAAAAACCCATTTAGTTTTCTTAAATCAGGTTCATTTTTGGTATCATATAATTTTTCATAGTAATCTCTAAAGGCTCTATTAATTTCTAAAGGATCTATAACTACCTGTCCATTACTTATAATACTGGTAATTGGTGTTTTAATTTCTAATTGTTTAATCTGCCATGCTAATAATTTTCCTGATTTTTCACCTTGTTCATAAAAAGATTGTTTCAATCTTAGAAGACTCGAGGCAGCTCTATTCGCTGATTTTTTGTCGTATTCAGCTCTCAAAATCAGTAATTCATTCTCCAACCTTGGGTCACTTCCTGCATACACTTTTTCCTGAAGACTTTTTATTTTATGTTCCAATTGGGCTCTCTCCTCTCGAGTCTTCTTAGATTTTGATGCTGTATAACTAATAATATGTCCCCTAATAAAAGCTTTGAAAGCCTCCCACTTTACACATGCTGATGTTTGTGTAGTATTGATGTCAAAGAACTCGTCTATCTGTTTTTCTATATACTTGACAAATTCCTCATCCTGAAGCCATTTATGCTGAAATTGCCATCTACCTGATTCCTTTGTCAATTTTTTATCTACATATATTAGACAACAGGGTGCATGATCAGAGATCACGATGTTATCATAAAAGCAGTTTTGAATCTTGGACCTTAATTCTGTGGAAATCAAAAAATAATCAATACGTGAGAATGTCTTGTAGGTACTGGAATAACAAGAATAGGCTTTAACTTGTGGTTTCATTTCTCTCCATATATCTAACAATCTCAATTCTTTCATAAAATGATTAATAGTCATCCTACATCCAATGTGCGTACAATCCAGTCCTGTTGATCTATCTATACCTGGATTCAATGTACAATTAAAATCCCCTGCTATTATATGTTGCCCTGTAAGTGATGATAAGATGAGAAATAAATTAGCAAAGAACTTCTGATCATCTATATTGGGACCATATAAGTTCACAAGATTTATATTTTCTAATAGCAAAGAACCTTGAATGATTACATATCTTCCAAATTTGTCTCCAATTACATTTTTCACTTGAAAAGGAACTGATTTATGTATGAGAGTCATAACTCCCCTGGCTCGGGATGAAAATGAAGAGGTGAGTACACTTCCTTGCCATCTACTCCTAATTCTTTTAACATCCTCCTCTATTAGATGAGTTTCTTGTAAAAACACAATTTTTGAACCCATGTCTTTTATTTTATTCATAACTTGTTTAAGTTTTTTTAAATTTTGTAGACCTCTGCAATTCCATGAAGTTAAATTAAGATTAACACTTTGGTTTATGATCAATAGAGAGTTTGGGATTACCTTGCAGTGTAAACATGCTCATACAGAGAAGCAAAAACATGAGTGGTTGAACATTCATCCTACAAACTACACACAAACAAATTTCCCCTTCCCACACTTGTGGCAAACCCCCCAAAATCAAAAGAAAAATTCTGTCTCCCGATATAGCCATCGACCGTTCCACACCCACGGGGAACAGCCTAAGCCACTCCTTCTTCATCCTCCCAATCACCCTAACTCTACTGCTTTTAATGACGTAACATTAACTCTCCTCTGTAGTTTTCCAACTTAACTCCAAAATTTTTAACAACTTTGTACATCATAGTTTGTTTTTTTTTTGTTTGTTTTGTTTTTGTTTTGTTTTTTTAATATATAATACAATCTATATTTTGTAAACTTACTATTTACTTCAAGTCAGTCAGATGCCTGTGCAAATGCTTAATTATTCTACCTTATATTTTGTTCATGCTTAGCTCCCACCAGTCTCTTCTTCTTCTTTGATCTTCTTGATGAACTCCTGCGCCTCCTCTGGGGTCTTGAAGATGTGGGTTCTGCCCTCATACGTGGTCAGCAGTCTCGCAGGATAGATTACACCATGACGAATCCCAAGGTTGCGCAGCTCCTTACGTACGGGATCAAACTGCTTCCTCAATTGCTGGATTCCTGTGGCCAAATCTGGGTAGAACCGCACCTGCTGGTCCTGGTGTTTAATCTCTCCTTTAGCTTGTGCAGCGTTGAAGATCTTCATCCTGTCTCTGTTGCTAAGAAACTTCATAATTAAGGTCCTCGGCGGTCCCTTATCTCTCCGTGGGCCAATACGATGTGCTTTTTCCAGAACCACTGCTGATTGCAACTCCTCGCTGCCCAGCACCTCCGGAATCCACTTTTCCAGAAAGGAACATACGTCCCGACCTTCTGATTCCTCTGGAAGACCCACCAGCCTCAAGTTATTCTGTCTCGACCGAGATTCCAAATCCAAAATATTATCTTCCAGAGATTTATTTTTTTTTTCCAAAGTGCGCACCTTTAATTGAAGACGGGTGACGTCATCTTCAGCACTAGCGAGACGGAGCTCCATCTGCGCCGTTCGTTCTACACAATCACCCAATTCCTTTCTTATTCCTTCCAACGCTGTCATAATCCCATCAAATCTAGAGGAAAAGTCCGCTCTCATTGAACTCATGGCAGCCATCAGCGCATCTGCGCCTCCCCCCGCAGACATTGCACCGTTGCCAGCCTCCTCCGCCATATATGGAGTTTTATTTGCTGCGTCACAGACCTGAAAGTCCGTTAATTTGGACTGTTTCGGCGGCTCGCTTTTTCCTTTACCTGGTTTTCCAGCCTTAGGCTTCGCCGACATATCCTCGCCCAAACGCTGGGATACGTTCTGTCCCAAATGAGAGAGTTATTTGCCGATTTTTTTTCTCCAGGAGCAGAGCAGAGCGAGACACGTCCGTCCTACGTGGCAGCCATAACCGGAAGTCAACTTGAGAGCTTTTAATTTAAGAAAAAGTGGGTTTGTTGGTTCCCTGTAAGCTGCTTTGTTTATTGTTCTAATAGCTCTCTTCTGAAGCATAAAGACTGGATATATGTTTGTTTTATATGTATTTCCCCATACTTCAGTACAATATGTCACGTATGGGAGTATTAATGAATGATACAAGGTATATAGTGTGGGTTGATTCAGCAAATATTTCACTCTGTGTAGTATTGCGATTGATTTGGATATTTTACCTTTAGTATAATTAATATGTGACTTCCAACACAGTTTATAATCAATTATTACACCAAGAAATTTAGTTTCGGATACCCTTTCAATCTCTACACCATTTACACTGAGTTTAGATACTAAGTTGTTGTGATGGTTGTTAAAAACTATAAATTTTGTTTTACTTAAATTGAGCGTTAATTTGTTTGAATCAAACCACAGTTTAAGCTTTCCTAATTCCTTTCCGAGTGTATCCAAAAGTTGTTCCAAATTGCTTCCACTGCATAATAAATTAGTGTCATCGGCAAACAATATTAAATGCATTTTTTTCTGAAACTTTACATATATCATTTATATACATATTGAATAACAATGGCCCCAAAACTGAACCCTGTGGGACTCCACAAGTAACCTTCAGTAACTGTGAGTTTTTGTTACCAACACATACATACTGATATCTATTCTTTAAGTAACTACATAACCAGAACAGTGCTACTCCCCTAATACCACAATTTTGTAGTTTCTTTAATAATAAGTTATGATCCACTGTATCAAATGCTTTTTTAAGATCCAGGAATAATTTAATTAATAATTTAATTGTCAGATTTACTGTATTTGTTTCCTACATCCCTCCTTTTTGTGTTGTCCTCCCAGGTGATCGCCAATATGAATGCGGCCTACAAGCAAGAGAAGAAGAAGAACGCCAAACGCAGGGCGCACAGCCTTTCCCCGATGACTTTTAAAATCATTGACCCCCTGCTTGCTACGGGAGAAGCGCCTTGCCTGAAAAAAGTCAAAGACAGTTTGTATCTGTCTTTTCCTGTCGAGGCGGTGCTGGACCCCGAGCAGAGCAGCTCAGACGATGTAAAGCCTGATGTGGTGTACAACCTGACTGACGCCCAATGACGGCTGCGTTTTGAAATCACAGCCGTTAGAGTGGAAGGAAACAAGCTAGAGGTTAAAGAGCCTCTGTTATGCTTTTTGGGGTTGCCCCTTTATTTTAGTGGGTCATGTGGCATTTCTGTGGCATTATGTGGTCTGCAAAGAGCCCAGAGTCGTCCTGCACAGGAGTTCTCCTCTCCCACAGCAGCGAGGACTACAAAGTAGCCCGAACCACGTGGTTTGGATTGGCTTTTCTGGCTCTAATGTGAGGTTATCACATCATTACTGAGCAGGCCTGATGCAGACCTGCCTCCTGGATGGCCTGGTACACCCTCTCCTCGGAGGAGAAGCAGAGGTTTCCACTGAGCCTCGGAGCTCACATAGCTACAGTGCATCTAGCTTAGCTAGTGGCCCGACTGGGGTTATTCAAGCTCTTCTCTGAAAATTCTAGTCATCCCACTAGATATCCATGGTCCAGCTCATTTATTAATCCACACAGTCAATAATGTATTTTGTTATGTTTTGACCATTATAACCAGTTATAGTGGGCTGCTGTCATTAGCTGGTCCATGCAGCCACAGCCAGGATTTCTGACTGACTTCAGGGTCGACTGTGGGATGAAAACTGACGGAAGTCCCCAAGCCTAGCCACTAGATGTCGGTCTGTTTTCTATATATTCTATCCATCACTGCTAGACTGCTGTTTTCCCAGCCAGATCTTCTACCAATCCTTGACCATAAAGTGACCATAGACATTACTTTAGCTTATTTTATTATGATTTATTATACTCTGGTCCGGACGCCTTCCGATTAGCATCGTTAGCTGGGGTTAACAGGATTAGCCATTCATTCCTGTGCTTATTATACTGCAGGGACTGGTCACATGCCATCAGCGTCTCAAACCACACACCTCTGTCTCTGATAATGCTTTGTTTGGACTTTTAAACTCTCACATTCAGCCAGTATTTGTCAGTATGTTACTTAGTCTGAATAAAAAAAAAGTAATGAAACCCTGAGGTGTTTTCACCAAACCATGTCACACACATTTTATTAACACCTCAGGGAGCTGCGACAACATGTTTAAAATGAGCGTAATAGGGGCTCTTTAAGTCTGAGACAGAATCTAAAGCTGCTGCAGAAACCCCGGGTCAATGTGAGCTTTTCCCAATAAATGGTCCTTCAGCCCCATGAGAATGATGATAATTTATTGCTTTCCCTGTGTTATACCATGTTGTTAAGCTACAATAAATAAAATTGAACTTGCACACATGACTTTAGTTTGGATGTGTCGTTATTCTGTGATATCTATGTAGGAAGAGCCATTTTTAAACCAAAAAACACTGGACCTTAAAGTGCTGATGACACGATTTTGACATTTTTTAGCATGTTGTGTAAACCCAAAAGTCATTGTCAATGAGCAATATAATATTTACAACCACGCCTGCATAAACTAGTTATCATCAAAAAACAGCAGCCGCTGACTGGACTGTGGTTCCGCCCACCGAATGAAGGGTGGCACCCACATGACGTCAGCGACAGAACGGACTCCGGTGTTGTTGACTGGAATGACAGCAGCTTTGTAGCTCACAGTTTCTCTGGTTTCTTGTTTTAATTTTATGGCTGTGCCTTTGTGTTGTGTCACAGGCTAAGATAAACAGCAAACCATGAAAGACCACATCACACGCTTCAGCTCCAGCTGTTAAGTCTCCTCGTGTGCTTTTATGCAGGAGGAGGGGAAGGATTAATGGATTTATGCGCAGCTTTGACCTACTTTCTGTGATCCTATGCTGACATCTCGCCGGTCCAGCCACGTCCCCTCTCTCATTATCATCAGCTGATTCAAACTCCTGCTGATAATGTTTCCTGGTCTTCGCCCAGGTGCTTCTCTTCACGCCATCACCAGCAGTGCGTGTACTTAGCGGCCGTTTGCCAGTCACCACTGCTGGTTCATAGTATTGTCATCTGTGCTGTTAGTCTGCCAGTATTTTCAGCACTCTCATGACGTGTTAGTCACTCCATGTTCGCCGTGGCTCTCGTG
The DNA here is from genome assembly GCA_020510985.1 of Pholidichthys leucotaenia. Taxonomy (NCBI): domain Eukaryota; kingdom Metazoa; phylum Chordata; class Actinopteri; order Cichliformes; family Pholidichthyidae; genus Pholidichthys; species Pholidichthys leucotaenia. Next base: position 167,308,530 of record CM035838.1, on the reverse strand, counting down.
TGTCCTTGAAGCGATGTCGGCTCTGGGGCGCAACTGTGGCTAACACGTCTCCTCTCATTCGTTCTCTGGGTGATGCCGGCCCCCGAACGCCATCAGCAAGTGTGTCTGTGTTTCTTGTATGTCTTCACCTTTCAGGGAATTGTCTGTCTTTCTGTATTAAATGTGCTGTTGTGAACCCTGCACGTAAATCCTCGTTATTTCATCCTCCCTCTCCCTGCCCTGCGTAAGAGCGCATGGAGGGTCATGATGACTGGATTTACGCGCAGAATTCAACACAGCACATGTATTGAACATAAGAATGATGACAACAGTTCCCAAAAAGGTGAAGACTTACAAAAATACACAAACACAGTTGGTGTTTGGGGCTGACATCACCCAGCGAACATGGAGAGGAGACGTGTTAACCAGGGTTGCGCCCCTGGGCCAACATCGCTTCAAGGGATGCAACAGAACCACGGCTGTGTGGAGCAGCTAACACGTCGTGATAGCGCTGGCAATATTGGCTGGCTGACAACACGGCAGATGATGCACACAAACCATGAACAGCTGACTGTCAAAGAGAGAGGGCGCGTGTTTGGACCGGCGAATCTTGGACTGCCCACCTGAAAGTGGCTCAAAACACATAAAACACATGTACAAAACAAAAACAACAAGAACTCAAAATACTGTATAATACATAATCAATCCGATTCCTGAGCCACAGAGAAAACACTGCTATGATTTTATTGAAAAATTGGGTTTAAATAAAGTATATTTTTGAACAAATAATTTGTTGCAATATCTGTAACAAAAGCATAACACTCAGTGTTCCCCTGCCGTGTGTTTGCTGCTGCTGCGGTGGCGGGCATGTGTGCCTCTCCACCGTCACTCTCTGTGTGACTGGCTTGGCACAATGCCCGCTTATAGCAGGCAGACCTATACGGTCTGATGCCGCCAGATTCTTCATTATCATCCCATTCTTCGGAACTATAATCGTCTGAAGACTGGACAACACAAACCAATTCCAGACTACATGTGCTGGAACCATCGTCAATGTTTTCTACTGCTTCTATCCTGCGTGTACAATGGGCAGCCAAGCGCTGTGTTCCGTCGATGACGTTACAACATGGCGGGGGTGGGGGGGTTCCAGCCACTGACGCAATTGGTGACGTGGCGCTCATGAAAACGTCGGATAGTCGCATGAAAAAAAAAAAGTTTGACTTAGAACTGCACAGACCAACCTATTTTGTCATATTGCATTATGTGTTGAAAAATTAGATGAAGTCAAAAACGTGTCATCAGCACTTTAAAATGAAGAAAAAATGCTTTATTTATAATGATAAACAGACTTTAAGAAGATGATAATGAGTTTTTTCTTTATAAATATGCCATTCCTCCAGTTTATTTTTTCTTGTAAATTCTCACCTTTTTCATTGGGTTTTTTTCAGCTTAGATTTAAAATTGATTCTTTTAAATATATATGTGTGTGTGTGTGTGATTTTGCAAATTTTCTTGTAAATTTACTTTTTTCTAAATTTATTTTTCTTTAAAAATATTCTCGTAAACGATATTTCTTGCAAATTTTTGAGGTTTTTTTTGCAAATTTGCAACTCTCAAATGTGCTGCCTTCATACAGATTCTCAGGCTTTCCATATTTGTAGTTTTGCTCAAAAATGAGACCTTTTCTCCAGCATGTTTTTTACTCGTAATCCTTTTCTTTTGACCTTTTGACTTTTCTCACACATTGTGACTTTGTTCTTTTAACAACAAAACAAGTTTCAAATTTACAAGAAAGGCAATAGTTTTAGGAAAAAAGATCTAATAAAATTAACAGGAAAAACAATAACATGGAAAAAAGTGTATTTAATTAGAATTTTTAACTCATTCCGGCAAAGTCGAAGCAAGTTAAAGCTGCAGTGCAGCGTCCACCTCCAGCCCAGTATGAGGCGCTGAAGCTCGTAACGCCGAATTGTTGAGTAGGAGAAGATTTCGTACGTAGAGCATCTGTCACATAGGCGATCTTTGATGCCGGTGGTGCGTGTACCTGTCTGTCTCCGGCTATTAACTCATTTTCCTGACCTGGTCTGAGATGTGCACACTGTTGTTGTTCAGAAAGTTTATCGTCATCCTTGTCGTTACAGCTCGGTGAGTTTTAATTTTAAATATTTCCCGTTGACACCCGACTGGACTTGGAGCGATTAAAAAGAGCCGGCAGAGGTTTGTTAGCTTGAGAGAACCGGAGACAGCCTTAGCTCACCGGCTTCATGTTAGCGGTGGTACACAACCGGGAGGCAACGTTAGACAGTTATTTACAGCCCGGGGAAAAAGTTTTGTTGTTTTAATAGAGGGACTTCACGGTTTAACGTAAAGCTACAAGACGCAGGAACTCGGAAGTAAATGGGTACAGAGCCCAGGTAAATCTTGACCAGTGATTATTATTTTAATCTTTTACGAACAAGTTATCTTATGCATACAAAATAAGGAATAATCTCTTTATGACTGCATCCATCCATCCATCTTCTGCCGCTTTTCCGGAGGTCCGGGTCGCGGAGGCAGCAGTTCCAAGCTGAGAAGCCCAGACTTCCCTCTCCCCAGCCACCTGCTGCAGCTCTTCAGAGAGGATACCAAGGCGTTCCCAGACCAGCTGGGAGACATAGTCTCTCCAGCGAGTCCTGGGTCTGCCCCGGGGTCTCCTCCCAGTGGGACGTGCCCGAAACACCTCAAGTGGGAGGCAAATATGCAAATTTATGAAAATAACATTGCACATTTACAAGAAAAAATGTATAGAAAAAAGTTGGAGATTTCCAAAAGGAACAAAAAAAAAAAAAAAAAGAAAAAATCCAAGCAAACTTTAACATTTTTCAAAAATAAAATCAATTGTTTCACCAGTTCTTTCGAAGAACTAGAACTGCACTCAACAAGACCCACGCCTTCCAGCCCCTATCCCTGCTGGAATGTCATATGGTGGTTGACTTACTTCAGTTCTGACAGGATGCCATGTGTTATGTATGGCGCCCACAGTGGTCGCCATGGTGCTTCGCTGCGCTTTGTTTTGTTTGTTTTTGTTCGTCAATTGTGTGTCTGCCTGCTCTTACACCCGTGAAGAGCTACTAAATATCAGGACTTTCACTCCCACGGACCTACTCCCAGTTTTTTTGGCTCCTGCCGCCGATCTGGTTCACCTTTTAGCCCAAAAAGTGAGACGGCGAAAGAGAGGAAGACGAGCGGGCGCTCTTGTGCGGCTTCGCAGGAGAGGCACGCGCACGGCTTTGCCTGGGATATTTGTGTCCAACGTCAATTCTCTCTATAACGAGGTAGATGAATTGAGACTGCTGATACGATTTAAGGACCTCTCCACCTCGTGTGCCCTCTGCTTTACTGAGACCTGGCTCAAGGAAAAGACACCGGACAGCGCGCTCCTCCTCGAGGGATTTCAGCTGTTTCGTGCTGATCGAGACATGGGGCTCTCCGGCAAGACCATAGGCGGAGGAGTCTGCTTCTACATCAACAGCAGCTGGTGCTCCGATGTAACTGTGATCTCCCAACACTGCTCTCCCGCTCAGGAATATTTATTCATCAACTGCAAGCCATTTTATTCCCCACGTGAGTTTGCTTCATTCATCCTGGCCGCTGTTTACGTCCCGCCCGACACGGACGTGCGCGAGGCTCAGCGCACGCTCGCGGATCACATTCAGCAAGCGGAGCGGACTTTTCCGGACTCTCTGGTTATTGTGGTTGGCGACTTTAACCAGAGCAACCTGAGCCACGAACTCCCCCGATACAGTTAATTAAATGCCCCACCAGAGGAGAGAACACGCTGGATCACTGTTACACTACAGTTAAGGACGCGTATCGCGCTGTTCCCCGCGCTGCGCTCGGACTATCTGATCACGTGATGGTCCACCTGATTCCCACATACAGACAGAGGCTGAAGCTCACAAAACCTGTTGTGAGCACTACGAGGAAATGGACCAGTGAAGCTGGGGAGGAGCTGCGCACGTGCTTGGAAATAACTGACTGGGGCATGTTTGAAGGAGCCACGCATGATCTGGATGAGTACACGGACACTGTGGCCTCATATATCCACTTTTGTGAGGACAGCATTCTTCCATCGCGCACCAGGGTGAGTTACTCCAATGACAAGCCCTGGTTCACAGCTAAGCTCAGACAGATCAGGAAGGAGAAGGAAGCAGCGTTGAAAAGTGGAGACAGGGACTGCTACAGGGAGGTCAAATACCGGTTTAGCAGAGAGCTGAGGAGAGCTAAATCTGTGTATTCTGAGAGACTCCAGCAACAGTTCACTGCTAACGACTCTGCTTCTGTGTGGAGAGGACTGAGGCAAATCACCAACTATCGGCCTCAGGCTTCTAAGGGTCAGGATGACAAAGCCCTTTGTCAAAGACTGTCCCAACACTATGCCCGTTTTGACACCTCGTCAGCTGTGTCCAACTCCCCCCTCCCCCCAGCGCCACTGCCTCCATGGTCCCCACTTCATCAAAGGCGCCCCCCCTCCTCCCCCCGCCCTTGCCATCAGTGAGCAGGACGTGCACAGACAGTTCTCCAGACTGAACCCGCGCAAGGCCCCCGGTCCGGACGGCGTGTCTCCCTCCACCCTGAGACACTGTGCAGAGGAGTTGACGTCTGTCTTCAGACATTTTTAATACCTCCCTGAAGTCATGCCATGTGCCAGCCTGCCTCAAAACCTCTACCATCGTCCCTGTCCCCAAGAAGCCACGGATCACTGGACTTAACGACTACAGACCTGTAGCGCTCACCTCTGTAGTCATGAAGTCCTTTGAGCGCATGGTCCTGCCCCACCTCAAGACCATCACCACTCCCCTCCTGGACCCGCTGCAGTTTGCCTACAGAGCCAACAGGTCTGTGGACGACGCAGTCAACCTGGCCCTCCACTCCATCCTGCAGCACCTGGACTCCCCGGGAACCTACGTCAGGATCCTGTTTGTGGACTTCAGCTCTGCATTCAATACCATCCGCCCCGCTCTGCTCCAGGACAAGCTGTCCCTGCTCAACGTGCCTGACTCCCTATGCAGGTGGATCACCGACTTCCTGACGGACCGGAGGCAGCATGTGCGGCTGGGAAAGACTGTCTCAGACTCTGTTAGCATCAGCACCGGATCACCCCAGGGCTGTGTACTTTCCCCCCTGCTCTTCTCCCTGTACACCAACTCCTGCACCTCCAGCCACCAGTCTGTCAAGCTGATCAAGTTTGCGGACGACACCACCCTCATCGGGCTCATCTCCAACGGCGACGAGTCCGTCTACAGGAGAGAGGTGGCCCAGATGGCGTCCTGGTGCAGCCACAACACCCTGCAGCTGAACACTCTGAAGACAGTGGAGATGTTTGTGGACTTCAGAAAAGTCACAGCCCCTCTGCCCCCCCTTACCCTCACAGACTCTCCCATCACCACTGCGGATTCCTTCCGCTTCCTAGGCACCACCATCACCCGGGACCTCAAGTGGGAGCCGACCATCAGCTCCCTCATCAAAAAGGCCCAGCAGAGGATGTTCTTCCTGCGGCAGCTGAAGAAGCTCAAGCTACCCACCAAGATGTTGGTGCAGTTCTACACGGCCATCATCGAGTCCATCCTCACCACCTCCATCACCGTGTGGTGCGCAGGAGCCACCGCCAGGGACAGACTAAGACTGCAGCGCGATGTGCGCGCTGCTGAGAAGGTGATCAGCTGCAAGCTCCCATCCCTCCAGGACCTGTACATCTCCAGGACCCGGAGGCGTGCAGGTCGGATCATAGCCGACCCTTCACACCCTGGACACGCACTATTTGCCCCCCTCCCCTCAAGCAGAAGACTTCGGTCCATTCAGACTAAAACCTCCCGCTACATGAACAGCTTCTTCCCCTCTGCCATCAGACTGCTGAACACTAAGTGACTTATTAGACTCTCGTGCACTACGTACAGCAGCTCAACCGGACTTGTGATAATTATCACTGCTTTCTTTTGCACTACCGACTGCACTATGTGGAACTCCACAATATCTGCTGCTTGTTAATATATTTAAAAATTGCATAGATTAGTATTACTCATTCATATTCTACATTTTATTGCATGCATAGTTTTTTATTTTTATCTTTAGTGCTACTCCATGTTTAATGTTGCAGCATTGCACCGAGACAAATTCCTAGTTTGTGTACTACATGAACAATGGCAATAAATCTCATTCTGATTCTGGCAATACTGTAGCGTATAAATATGGCGCCTGGGCATAGTGGGGGTGATGGCCCACCTTTCCAGTTCCGCTGTCATCCTGGGGTATAAAAGGCTAGGCGGAAGCCATCAACCCCTTGGCCTGTACAGAGCACCTGTATCGCTGTTGTTCATAAGATAAGATAAGCCTTTATTAGTCCCACAATGGGGAAATTCCAGGATTGCAAGAGCACAGGGACAGCAACATTCAGAGCAGTAATTTAGAAGAAAAGAAAATAAGAGCAGTGAATATACATATGTACACAAATATACGTATATACACAGTGCGGAGCATTGTACAGTGGGGCAAAAAAGTAGTCAGCCACCAATTGTGCAAGTTCTCCCACTTAAAAGATGAGAGAGGTCTCCAATTTTCATCATAGGTATACCTCAACTATGAGAGACAAAATGAGAAAAAAAAATCCAGAAAATCACATTGTTTGATTTTAAAAGAATTTATTTGCAAATCATGGTGGAAAATAAGTATTTGGTCACCTACAAACAAGCAAGATTTCTGTCTCTCACAGACCTGTAACTTCTTCTTTAAGAAGCTCCTCTGTCCTCCCCTCGTTACCTGTATTAATGGCACCTGTTTGAACTCGTTATCAGTATAAAAGACACCTGTCCACAACCTCAAACAGTCAGACTCCAAACTCCACTATGGCCAAGACCAAAGAGCTGTCAAAGGACACCAGAAACAGAATTGTAGACCTGCACCAGGCTGGAAAGACTGAATCTGCAATAGGTAAGCAGCTTGGTGTGAAGAAATCAACTGTGGGAGCAATTATTAGAAAATGGAAGACATACAAGACCACTGATAATCTCCCTCGATCTGGGGCTCCACGCAAGATCTCACCCCGTGGGGTCAAAATGATCACGAGAACGGTGAGCAAAAATCCCAGAACCACACGGGGGGACCTAGTGAATGACCTGCAGAGAGCTGGGACCAAAGTAACAAAGGCTACCATCAGTAACACACTACGCCACCAGGGACTCAAATCCTGCAGTGCCAGACGTGTCCCCCTGCTTAAGCCAGTACATGTCCAGGCCCGTCTGAAGTTTGCTAGAGAGCATCTAGATGATCCAGAAGAGGATTGGGAGAATGTCATATGGTCAGATGAAACCAAAATAGAACTTTTTGGTAAAAACTCAACTTGTCGTGTTTGGAGGAGAAAGAATGCTGAGTTGCATCCAAAGAACACCATACCTACTGTGAAGCATGGGGGCGGAAACATCATGCTGTGGGGCTGTTTTTCTGCGAAGGGACCAGGACGACTGATCCGTGTAAAGGAAAGAATGAATGGGGCCATGTATCGTGAGATTTTGAGTGAAAACCTCCTTCCATCAGCAAGGGCATTGAAGATGAAACATGGCTGGGTCTTTCAGCATGACAATGATCCCAAACACACCGCCCGGGCAATGAAGGAGTGGCTTCATAAGAAGCATTTCAAGGTCCTGGAGTGGCCAAGCCAGTCTCCAGATCTCAACCCCATAGAAAATCTTTGGAAGGAGTTGAAAGTCTGTGTTGCCCAGCGACAGCCCCAAAACATCACTGCTCTAGAGGAGATCTGCATGGAGGAATGGGCCAAAATACCAGCAACAGTGTGTGAAAACCTTGTGAAGACTTACAGAAAACGTTTGACCTCTGTCATTGCCAACAAAGGGTATATAACAAAGTATTGAGATGAACTTTTGTTATTGACCAAATACTTATTTTCCACCATAATTTGCAAGTAAATTCTTTAAAAATCCTTCAATGTGATTTTCTGGATTTTTTTCCCCCTCATTTTGTCTCTCATAGTTGAGGTATACCTATGATGAAAATTGGAGACCCCTCTCATCTTTTAAGTGGGAGAACTTGCACAATTGGTGGCTGACTAAATACTTTTTTGCCCCACTGTAGCTAGATGGAATAAACAGCATAACCGTCTATTTAGTTACCCTACATAGTATGAATATGTACCCATGCATATTGTCACCCTCCGTAGTGACTGATATTGTCCTAGTTGTATACTGGAGGGGACCACTTGTGTAAGTCTGTTGCGTCTTTTGCATTCAATACTATTGGGTCGTCACGTTTTTTTTTTGCTATCTCTGCGAGCAGCCCTGCTTAGGTTATACAGTCTGACAGCCGTAGGTAGGAAGGACCTGCGAAACCTCTCGGTCGTGCACCTAGGATGATGTAGTCTACTGCTAAATGAGCTCCTCGGTGCGTTCAGTATGTCCTGCATAGGGTGGGACTCTGACTCCAACAGAGATGACAGTTTAGCCACCATCCTTCTCTCTCCTATCTCCTCCACTGGGTCAAGGCATTGCCCCAGGACAGAGCTAGCTTTCTTGATCAGTTTGTTCAGTCTCTTCCTATCGGCTGCTGTAATGCCGTTGCCCCAGCAGACCACTCCGAAAGTGATGGCTGATGCCACCACCGTGTCATAGAATGTCTTCAGGAGCACCCCCTGTACACCAAAAGACCTGAGCCTCCTCAGTAGGAACAGCCTTTGCTGTCCCTTCTTGTAGAGTGCGTCGGTATTGTGTGACCAGTCTAGTTTATTGCTCAGATGAACACCCAGGTACTTGTAGGATGTCACCATCTTAATGTCTGTTCCCTGGATGTTTACTGGTGCTGTGAGGGGTTGTCCTTGCCTGCGGCAGTCCACCACCAGCTCCTTAGTTTTCCTTGCGTTGATCTGGAGGCAGTTCCGATGGCACCAGTCCACGAAGTCCTGGATAAGTCCTCTGTACTCAGCTTCATCTCCGTTGGAGATGAGGCCGACGATCACAGAGTCGTCGGAGAACTTCTGTAGATGGCAGTGTGTTGTGTTGTGTGAGAAGTCTGCAGTATAAAGGGTGAACAGGAAGGGAGCCAAAACCGTTCCCTGGGGGGCCCCCGTGCTGCCGATGATCGTGTCGGACACACAATTCTGGGTTCTCACAAACTGTGGCCGGTTAGTGAGATAGTCCAGGATCTATGATGACAGGTGCTGGTCCACCCCTGCGCACAGCAGCTTGTCCTTCAGGATCATTGGTTGGATGGTGTTGAAAGCACTGGAGAAGTCAAAGAACATGATCCTCACCGCGTTCCCGGGCTTCTCCAGGTGGGACAGGGAACGGTGAAGGAGGAAGATCACTGCATCCTCCACCCCAATGCCATGCTGGTAGGTGAACTGGAATGGATCCATCGCTGGTCCCACCAGGGGGCGAAGGTGAGCAAGGAGCAGTCTCTCCAGGGTCTTCATCATGTGAGACGTCAGGGCCACTGGTCTGTAGCTGTTCAGGTCTTTGGGGTGGGAAGTCTTTGGTACAGGTACCACACAAGATGTTTTCCACAACTGTGGTACCCTCCCCAGCTTCAGGCTCAGGTTGAAGATGTGTTCCACAATCCCACACAGCTGGTTTGCACAGGACTTGAGGAGCTTTGCTGTGATGCCGTCCGGTCCCGAGGTCTTCCTCGCCTTGATCTTCCTCAGCTCCGTCCTCACCTGGGTCTTAGTGAGGGTCAGGTTTGGGGGGCTGTGTGTTGGGAGTGGGGGGGTGTTGGTGGAGTGGGGTGTGGACAGCAGGTCTCGATGACTTTAGAGGCAGCAGTGGTTGGTGTGCAGTCGGGGGGAGGGCGGTTGGTCAAACATTAAAAAACCGGTTCAGATTGTTCGCCCCGTCCCTGCCCCCCCCGTGGCCTGGGGGGAGGTATTCTGGAGCCCAGAGATGGTTTTAAGGTTTCTCCAGACCCCGCCGATGTCACTCCGTTGCAGCTTGTCCTCCATCTTCTTCCTGAAGCTGTCCTTGCCTTCTCTGATCTTCCTCCTCAGCTCCCTCTGTACGGACTTCAGCATCTCCCTGTTCCCCGACCTGAAGATCCTCTTCTTCTCTCTCAGAAGTGTTTTTATCTCAGGGTTGATCCAGGGTTTGTTGTTCGAGCAACACCATATGGTCTTGGTGGGTACGGTGTTGTCCACACAGAAGTTGATGTAGTCCGTGATGGTGTGAGTGAGGCTATCAATGTCCTCACCATGTGGATCACGGAGCTGCTCCCAGGCAGTGGTTTCAAAACAGTCCTTTAGAGCGTCCATTGCCTCTTCAGACCATATCTTCATCGTGCGCATGACTGGAGGTTGTCTTGTGATCTGATCTTCTGAGTGGGGGGAGTGGTGATGAGGTGTACGCCTCCTTAATGTTTGCATAGAATAAGTCCAGTGTTTTATTGTCTCTAGTGTGGCATGTGACATACTGGGTGAACGTGGGCAGAATGGGGGACAGTGAAATATGGTTGAAATCACCAGAGATGAGGAATAGAGCATCAGGGTGTTCTGTCAGCAGCCTGCCAGTTACTGAGTGAATGGCGTCACGTGCTGTCCCCGTGTTCGCCGTCGGATTTGCATAAATAACAATGCAGATCACATGTGAGTGTTCCCTCGGGAGATAGGTAGGCTGCATGCTAACGGCTAGCAACTGAATGTCTTTGCTGCATTGTTGCTCTTTAACAGTGATATGTCCCGGTCTGCACCAGCTGTTATTGACATACATTATCACTCCTCCGCCCCTTGCCTTCCCACTGTCTGGTGTCCGGTCTGCCCGTATTGCGTGGAAACCCTCCAGTTCGATGTTAGTATCTGTTGCTAGTTCTGTTAGCCACGTCTCAGTAAACAACATCATGCTAATCTCTCTGAAGACGCTCTGGTAACGAGCCATAGCCGCTAGCTCATCTGTCTTATTGAGTAGCGATTGTACATTCCCCATAATAACGGATGGAAGGACGGGTCTGTACCTTATATTTCTCGCCCGCCGTCTTGCTCCAGCACGGCATCCACGTCGTTTCTGTCTTATTTCACCCGGTATGGCGAAGTCTTGTGCTAGCATCTTGGTCCGGTTAAGTGCTAACAGCTGGTCTCTGCTGTAACGTATTCTGCTAAAAACAGTGGCTCCGTCTGCCGGCTCAGGAGACATTTGGGCGATCCGTGTGTCCATCCGTCCGTGATGGATAAGGTGTCGCCGGATCAGAAAGATTAGCAAGAGAAGCCAGATAGTAAATAGAAATGGGAAGAAATTGATCCACTGTTGCAAAAAGGCAGCCTACTTGTGTGGCACCGGAAGATAATAATAATAATTTCATAATAATAAAACTATGTTCACTGCACCTCCAGCCTCTTCATTGTAGAAGTAAGTTATGGACATAACATTTGGCGACAAGGAGAAAGGTATGGAGAGAGTGGTTTCTGCTTTTCGGCCATTTTTGGAGGTTCCGGGCGAGCCGCCTGTCCCATGGGGGAGGTGGTATGCAGCTTTCCAAAACTATCTGGTCACCCTAAACCTCGGTGAGCTCGAGAAACTGCAGGCCAGAGCTATTTTGGTCCATAACCTGGACATGGACGGTCAACGAATCCTCGGCACTTTAGGAGGGGCTGATACCTTTGAAGACGTGGTTGGGCTGATGGCGCTTTATTTTCGCACCCCGAAAAATGTCATAGTTCGTAGAATCCAGTTTCGGCAGCGCCACCAGTGGACAGGAGAGTCAGTACAATGTTACGTAGCAGACCTACGTCAGCTGGTGGGGGAGTGCCAATTTGGAGCCCAGGAGGAGGAGATGGTCTGTGATCAATTGGCGGAGCACACGCTCTGTTCTGCGGCACTGTCGAGGCTCCTGACATTCTCAGGTGAACTGACGTTAGCCATGGCAGTTGAGATAGTGCAACAATTTGAAGCAGCGGAGAAACTGTCGAAGGACCTGGGTGAGAAAAGCACACTGGGGCACGCCGAACCACCTTTGAAGGTGCTGGCTGTGGACACGGATAGCGAAGACAGCGTGGATGAAGAGGAATATGCTGCCGCTGTAAAAATTAGGTTGACCCCGGGTACGCCGAGATATTATGGCTGTGGGTCCACCAGGCACTGGTACAAGGCAAGAGAGTGTCCGGTGAAGAGCAAACGCTGTGGCAAGAGTGGTCTTCTGCATCACTTCACCAGGGCCTGCAAAAATTTTGAGCGAGGTGACCGAAGATGTAGGGCGGATTTCCCTGCAGCGACTCCTACGGTTGTTCATACTGTCTCCCCCAGCACAGATGGGCAGATCTACTGCAACGTTTTACTGGACGGCGTGGAAGTGCCATTGATGGTGGACACAGGAGCGGCGGCTTCTGTGCTAAACTGGCCCACTGTGAGGAGTTTGTTCCCACATTACCACGTGAGGAACCTGTCGACGCCATACTTTGGCTACGGAGGAAACAAGTTAACCATCATGAGTTTGCTGGAATTGACGGTGAGGTGTAAGTCGGCGATGATGTCAAACGTCCAATTCGTGGTGACCGCTTGTGGGTCAAACATCTTGGGATGTGATATGTTCTATGGCCTGGGATTCACGATCATCAGCGACGTCGGAGAATAGTGGTCGGACTGCGGTCTGTGGGACCAACCTGCTCCGTGTGTGGAGTACGATGCGGTTTGGGACAGTGACTGGCCTGGTATTTTAGGAAGTGAGCAGGACCTGTGCTGTAAAGGGCCATCGCGGGAGGGTTCCGATGACAGTGTCCAAGTTGCCCTGGATGTGGGAACTGGACGGCACAGCAGAACACCCAGGACGGCTACTGGAGCCAAGATGAAAGAGAGCGGGGCAGGACCAGCTGGCGCAATTTCACAACCCACCAAACGGCAAGACCAGAGGCTGAGGAAGACTCCGGATTGGGTCCGCGGAACAGTTCGACCCAGAAAGGAAGCCTGGTTACGACATGGTGGACATCTGAAGCTGAATCGTGCTCCTCTGTGGATCAATGATGAGGTCCAGCCCGGGGGGAAGCTCGGCTGAGGGGGGTCTATGAGAAGAGAAAGCAACGGGACGACCAGGTGCAGCTATGGGTGGTGGCTGCCCAGGAGGACGGCTATCTCAGGCTGTCAGATGAATTGTGGAGACACCCCAATGAGCTGCGGTGCGTGGACGAGATGAAATGCTAACGTGGCTCATCCCCAGAGACGAAGAGGCAAAGGCGCTCTGGGAGGGATTCGCCAGACAGAAATCCAGGGGATGGGTTTTCCATCGACGCTGTGAGGTGACTGTGGGGTGACCATTGGCATGGTGTTGTTAAGTTGTTAGTATACTGTATTGCCGAAAGGTCGCGTGGTTGGTATGTCATTCATGTACTTGTTGTATTTTGCCCTGTGTTTTAAAAAAAAATCCTCAACACTGGTTGTTCTACGTTTGGAATATGTTTTTTTTTTTGTGTGTGTGTGTGTGTGTGTGTGTGTGTGTGAATTACTCGGGTTGTGGGGTGGGTGTGTTGGGGTGGGGGCTGGCAACAGATTATGGATGTACATATTAACTGTTTGTGTTATTGGTTCCTGTGGTTATGAAAAGTTTTGGTTATGTACATCTGTTCAGGAATTATTTTAGTTTTAGAAACACGGCTATTTTGTTTTATGGACCTTATAAAATCAGACGGTAGAATAACCCGTCTAGCTGTGAAGAGGGGGTCAGTAGTCTACCTGATCCCCTCTACGTAGTTGTGCTGTGTGAATGGATAGGCCTGTATATATTGTGTTATTAGCGTGTGAGTCGGGTTGAAATTTGGGAGGGCCTAATTAGTGTGTTCTGCATTTTTCTACGGGGGTGGGGGGTGTAGTGTATAAATATGGTGCCTGGGTATAGTGGGGGTGACGGCCCGCCTTTCCGGTTCCACCGTCATCCTGGGGTATAAAAGGCTAGTCTCTTTTGCCGTCGACCCCTTGGCCTGTACGGAGCACCTGTATCGCTGTTCATAATATTAAAACTAAGTTCACTGCACCTCCAGCCTCTTCATTGTAGGAGTAAGTTATGGACATAACAAATACCTGGGTGAAGGATGAGGCACGATGATGGTTGGCGAACACAGTTTTATTGAATGAACTATATACAGAACAGCACACGGCAGGCACCAGCATGAGCATGCGGGCCTGAAGCAGCAGGCTAGTCAAAGTAGCACAGTGCTCGCTAGCTTAGCGAAGGCTGTTGAGTTTAATGCTCAAGAGGTGAATGAATGTAAAGAAAAACAGATGGAAAAAGAAAGTGAGCGAATAAGCAAGGAGAATACTGACTTAAGGATGAAGATGAGAGGAGAGGTACAGAATGAGGTGGTGCGTCCGTATCAAAGATTTGGATGAAAAGAAAGATGAAGACATCAGAGAAAGAGTGGTTAAAACAGCAAAATTGTTCCTGAACTGGAGCCAAAGCTGAAGGCTGCAATCAACGTTGTGCACAGATTGGGTAGAAAATTGTATAAAAGGCAAAGACCTGTTATTGTGCTCTTTGCTTACTGAAGAATAAAGGAGGAAGTCTAGAAGAAGAGCAAGAATTCTATTTTTTTTTTCCACAATATCTTTATTGAACCTTTTTTTTAACAAACATGATACAAACAATCAAACACTAACACTAAAGTACTACAAAAAAAAAAAATGCACTAAAAAACACCAACAACCACGAACAAAATCAAGTCTTCAACAATGCTCCTCTGTTTAGTCTAGACAATCCAATACATAAGTATACATATTATGTTCACCAGTTTGGAATTTACAAGGTCCACACACATCATTCACCTTCTTCTTCAAGAGTTATGTTTAAATTTTTTACATAATCAATAAAAGGTCTCCATATATTCTCAAACACAATTTCCTTAGATTTCAGTATATATGTTATTCTTTCTAATGGAAGGTTTGTTAACATCTGTCTTAACCACTGAGTCACATCTGGTCTAGGAGTCTTTTTCCATAATAGTGCAATACATTTTTTGGCATTAAGCAAACTGAGGTCTATGAATGTTCTTTCACTTTTATTAAAATTATGCTTTTCTGGGTACAGACCCAACAAAAACAGCTTAGGATTCAATATGATTTGTTTTGAGATTATTTTTTCAATTGTTACCCTCACCTCTTCCCAAAACATTCTTATTAATCTACATTCCCATACACAATGAAATAGAGTTCCTTTACTTTCCATGTACTTTGTGCATGTATCTGGTATATTTTTGTTATATCTATTTAACTCCTCCGGTGTAACATACATCCGCATTAACCATTTGAAATGTATCAATTTAAGGCGTGCATTTATTGATTTGGTTTGAGCTTGTGTACAAGCCAATTCCCATTGTTCCTCTGAAATTTCAGTTTGCAGATCTTCTTTCCAGTAGTTTAATCTTTTCAGTGAATTTTCACTTGAAAATAGTGTCAATGAGTTATAAAACTCTGAAATAATACCCTTTCTTTTACTATCTTTCATCAACATTTTTTCCAAGGATGAATAGATAGGTCGAGTGAGAGCTTTATTTTGATTTGATCGAATAAAGTTTCTAAGTTGAAGATATTTTAAAAAATGTGTTCTATTGAGATTAAATTTGATCCTCAGCTCTTCAAAAGACATTATGTTTTCTGCACATGGCAAATATAAATCCTGAATCTTTTGTATCCCTTTTAAATTCCATACTTTAAATACAGCGTCCGCTCTCCCTGGTTTAAAATATTGATTACCCCATATTGGACTAAATTGTGACAATAACTGTGGTTCTTTTAAATAGTTTTTAGCTTCACACCATATTTTGATCATCCATCCATCCATCCATCCATCTTCTACCGCTTTTCCGGAGGTCCGGGTTGCGGAGGCAGCAGTTCAAGCAGAGAAGCCCACACTTCCCTCTCCCCAGCCGCCTGCTCCAGCTCTTCAGAGGGGATACCAAGGCGTTCCCAGACCAGCTGGGAGACATAGTCTCTCCACCGAGTCCTGGGTCTGCCCCGGGGTCTCCTCCCAGTGGGACGTGCCTGAAACACCTCAAGTGGGAGGCGTCCAGGAGGCATCCTAATCAGATGCCCATACCACCTCAACTGACTCCTTTCAATGTGGAGGAGCAGCGGTTCTACTCTGAGCCTCTCCCGGATGACTGAGCTCCTCACCCTATCTCTGAGGGTGAGTCCAGCAATCCTACGGAGAAAGCTCATTTCAGCCGCTTGTATCCGCGATCTCGTTCTTTCGGTCATTACCCAAAGCTCGTGACCATAGGTGAGAGTAGGAACGTAGATTGACTGGTAAATCGACAGCTTTGCCTTAGAACTAAGCTCCCTCTTCACCACAACAGACTGGTACAACGTCCGCATCACTGCAGATGCTGCTCCAATCCGTCTGTCGATCTCTCGCTCCATTTTCCCCTCACTCGTGAACAAGACTCCAAGATACTTAAACTCCTCCACTTGGGGCAGGAGCCTGTCCCCAACCCGGAGAGGACAATCCACCTTTTTCCGGCTGAGGACCATGGACTCGGACTTGGAGGTGCTGGTTCTCATCCCAGCCGCTTCACACTCAGCGGCAAACCGTCCCAGCAAGAGCTGTAGGTCATTGCTGGATGAAGCCAACAGGACAACATCATCTGCAAACAACAGAGATGAGATCCTGTGGTCACCAAGCATGACACCCTCCATTCCCTGGCTGCGCCTAGAAATCCTGTCCATAAAAATTATGAACAGGACCGGTGACAAAGGGCAGCCCTGGCGGAGTCCAACTCTCACTGGGAATGACTCCGACCGAGTGTTGGCAATACGAACTAAACTCTCACAACGGTCGTACAGAGACCGAATAGCTCGTAACAACAAGCCCGATACCCCATACTCCCGAAGAACCCCCCACAAAAATCCACGAGGGACGCGGTCAAATGCCTTCTCCAAGTCCACAAAACACATGTAAACTGGTTGGGCAAACTCCCACGAACCCTCAAGAATTCTCGAGAGGGTAAAGAGCTGGTCCGATGTGCCACGGCCAGGACGAAAACCACTTTGAAACCATTTTGATCATATGAAACCATTTTGATCATATGCTTTACAAATGGATTTTTAACTTGTTTTTGTAATTTTTTTGCCGAATCTGAGTATATGAATATGGGAAGAGGTAAAGGTAAATTGTATGATTCCATTTCAGTCCAGTGAGGGAGATCATTTGATGAAAAATAATATGTCATAGACCTCAGTTGTGCCGACCAATAATACAACATAAAATTTGGACATTTCAGACCTCCACGATCAAATGGTAAATATAATAAAGACAGACGTAATCTAGCCCTCCTGTTGTTCCATATAAATTCCACTAACTTTTTTTTAATTCTTGAGAATAAATCTAAAGTTGGTGGTAAGGGAATGTATTGAAATAAATAAAGTATTTTAGGTAAGATATTACTTTTAAGTATATTAATTCTCCCGATCATCGACATTGGTAGTGACATCCATCTCTGAAGTAACTCATCAATATCTGTCATTAAGGCTTCATAATTGACACTGGCGATTGATTCTAGCTTAGGCACAATTTGGATTCCTAAATATTTAAACTGATTTACAACATTGAATTGATTTACCTCAGGGGCTGGGTAATTTCTCTGGGTCTCATTTAGCATTAATATTGAAGATTTAGTTTTATTTATTTTATATCCTGATATTTCCCCAAAATTCTTTATTAAATTCAACAAGGTCGGAATTGATTTTTTAAGATTCGACATAAACAAAATTGTGTCATCGGCATACAGGGAGATTTTATGTTCTGTTGGTCCAACTTTAATTCCATATATTTGTGACTGTAGACGTATCGCCATCGCTAAAGGTTCAATTGCCATAGTAAACAGTAAAGGTGAAAGTGGACAGCCTTGTCGACATCCTCTATTGATTTTTATTGATTTTGAAATATTGTTATTTGTTAGGATTTCTGCAGTAGCATTATTATATATTATTTGAACCCATTTTATGAAATTATTTCCAAGTCCAAACCTTTGTAAGACTTCAAAAAGAAAGGGCCATTCAACTCTATCAAAGGCTTTTTCGGCATCCAGTGATAAGAGAGCTGTATCCGGTGCTTCTTTATTAGAATAAATAATATTAAATAGTCTTCTTACATTATGGAAGCCTTGTCTTCCCTTTATAAAGCCATTCTGATCTCGATTAATAATATTTGGTAAAATTTCTTGTATTCGTCTTGCTAAAATTTTACAGATTATCTTAAGGTCGGCATTTAATAGGCTTATTGGTCTCATATTTTCACATTTATTAGAGGGCTTACCTGGTTTTGGCAACAGTATAATTAAGGCATTATTCATATATGATGGTAAATTACTATTTTGAAATGCTTCTAAAACCATTTCCAAAAAAGGTTTTGTTAATTTATTCTTAAATTTTTTATAAAGGTCAACTGGAAGACCATCTGGTCCTGCACTTTTTCCTGATTTCATATTATCAATAGCTAGTCCAACTTCTTCTTGACTAATTTTAGACTCCAGTATCTCCCTATTTTCATTTGGAATACACGGTATAAACAGTTCGTTCAAAAACCCATGTAGTTTTGTTAAGTCAGATTCATTTTTGGTATCATATAATTTTTCATAGTAATCTCTAAAGGCTCTATTAATTTCTAAAGGATCTATAACTACCTGTCCATTACTTATAATACTGGTAATTGGTGTTTTAGATTCTAATTGTTTAATCTGCCATGCCAATGACTTTCCTGATTTTTCACCTTGTTCATAAAAAGATTGTTTCAATCTTAGAAGACTCGAGGCAGCTCTATTCGCTGATTTTTTGTCATATTCAGCTCTCAAAATCAGTAATTCGTTCTCCAACCTTGGATCTCTTCCTGCATATACTCTTTCTTGAAGAATTTTCATTTTATGTTCCAATTGGACTCTCTCCTCTCGAGTCTTCTTAGATTTTGAACCTGTATAACTAATAATATGTCCCCTAATAAAAGCTTTGAAAGCCTCCCACTTTACACATGCTGATGTTTGTGTAGTATTGATGTCAAAGAACTCATCTATCTGTTTTTCTATGTATTTAACAAATTCCTCATCCTGAAGCCATTTATGCTGAAATTGCCATCTACCTGGTTCCTTTGTCAATTTCTTATCTACATATATTAGACAGCAGGGTGCATGATCAGAGATCACGATGTTATCATAAAAACAGTTTTGAATCTTGGACCTTAATTCTGTGGAGATCAAAAAATA
Organism: Pholidichthys leucotaenia; assembly: GCA_020510985.1. Lineage (NCBI taxonomy): Eukaryota > Metazoa > Chordata > Actinopteri > Cichliformes > Pholidichthyidae > Pholidichthys > Pholidichthys leucotaenia. The sequence goes on along the minus strand of CM035838.1, from coordinate 167,289,350 downwards.
ATCTATACGTGAGAATGTCTTGTAGGTATTGGAATAACAAGAGTATGCTTTAACTTGTGGTTTCATTTCTCTCCATATATCTATCAATTTCAATTCTTTCATAAAATGATTAATGGTCATCCTACATCCATTGTGCGTACAGTCCAGTCCTGTTGATCTATCTATACCGGGATTCAATGTACAATTAAAATCCCCTGCTATTATATGTTGCCCTGTAAGTGATGATAAGATAAGAAATAAATTAGCAAAGAACTTTTGATCATCTATATTGGGACCATATAAGTTCACCAAATTTATGTTTTCTAATAGCAAAGATCCTTGAATGATTACATATCTTCCAAATTTGTCTCCAATTACATTTTTCACTTGAAATGGGACTGATTTATGTATGAGAGTCATAACTCCCCTGGCTCGGGATGAAAATGATGAGGTGAAAACATTTCCTTGCCATCTACTCCTAATTCTTTTTACATCTTCCTCTATTAGATGAGTTTCTTGTAAAAACACAATTTTTGAACCCATGTCTTTTATTTTATTCAGAACTTGTTTAAGTTTTTTTAAATTTTGTAGACCTCTGCAATTCCATGAAGTTAAATTAAGATTAACGCTTTGATTTATGATCAATAGGGAGTTTGGGATTACTTTGCAGTGTAAACATGCTCAAACAGAAAAGCAAAAAAATGAGTGGTTGAACATTCACCCTACAAACTACACACAAACAAATTCCCCCTTCCCACATTTGTGGCAATCCCCCCAAAAACAAAAGAAAAATTCCGTCTCCCGATATAGCCATCGACCGTTCCACACCCACGAGGATCAGCCAAAGCCACTCCTTCTTCATCCTCCCAATCACCCTAACTCTACTGCTTTTAATAACGTAACATTAACTCTCTTCTGTAATTTTCCAATTTAACTCCAAAATTTTTTAGCAATTTTGTACTTTTTTTTTTTTTTTTTAATATGTAATACAATCTATATTTTGTAATCTTGTTATATGCTTCTAAACAGTTAAATGCTCAAATATTCTACCCTATATTCTGTTCATGCTTAGCTCCCACCAGTCTCTTCCTGGATCTTCTTGATGAGCTCCTGCGCCTCCTCGGGGGTCTTGAAGATTCGTGTTCTGCCCTCATATGTGACCAGAAGTCTTGCAGGGTGAATCACTCCATGACGAATCTCAAGGTTGCGCAGTTCTTTGCGGATGGGGTCAAACTGCTTCCTTAATTGTTGGATTCCTGAGGCCAAATCTGGGTAGAACCGCACCTGCTGATCTTGGTATTTAATTTCTCCTTTGGCCCGCACCGCGTTGGAGATCGTCATCCTGTCTCTGTAGCTGAGAAACTTCATAATTAACGTCCTCGGTGCTGCCTTGTTACCTCTCGGTGGGCCAATTCGGTGGGAGCTTTCCAAGACGACTGATGATTTTAGCTCCGCGTTGTTCAGCGCCTCCGGGATCCACCCCTCCAAAAAGGAGCATGAATCACGACCTTCGGCTCCCTCCGGTAAACCCACCAGCCTCAGGTTGTTCCGTCTGGACCGGGATTCCAAGTCCAGAACGCTATTTTCCAGATCTTTATTTTTTTTTCCCAAAGTGCGCACCTTTATTTGAAGTCCGCTGATTTCATCCTCCGCATTTGAAACACGAAGCTCCGCCTGCGTCACTCGCTCCACGCAGTCACCCAACTCCTTTCTCATTGCATCCAACGCTGCCATAATCCCATCAAGTTTAGCGGAAAAGTCTGCTCTCATTGAGCTAATGGCAGCCAGCACTGCACCTGTGCCGCCATCGTCAGCAGCAGTTACCGCACCACCGCTAGTTTCATCCGCCATATCCGCAGCTTTTTCTACTGCGCCACAAACTTTAAAGTCCGTTAATTTGGACTGCTTCGGCGATTCAATTTTTCCCCCTCCTGATTTCCCAGCCTTAGTCTTCACCGGCATATCCTCACCCAAACGCTGGGAAAAGTTCTGTTCCAAATGAGAGAGTTATTTGCCGAATCTTTATTTCCAGGAGCAGAGCAGAGTGATACGTGTCCTTCTAGGCGGCCGCCATAACCGGAAGTGAGAATTCTATTTTTTGCAAAGAAAATGGCATAAGAGTCACTGAAATGCTACCCTAAGGAAGATCTGGAGGAGAGGAACAGACAGTGGCCGCAAGTTGAGCAAGCCAGAAAAGCTGGGAAGCTGCCGTACTTTCGGGGGGCCTTTTGCTTACATTGAAGGTCGTCGAATTGGATTCGAAGGCTGATAACAAGAACAACAAAAGCTATACAGTGGTGTGAAAAAGTGTTTGCCCCCTTCCTGATTTCTCTTTTTTTTGTATGTTTGTCACAATTAAATGTTTCAGATCATCATACAAATTTAAATATTAGACAAAGATAACACAAGTAAACACAAAATGCAGTTTTTAATTGAAGGTGTTTATTATTAAGGGTAAAAAAAATCCAAACCTACATGACCCTGTGTGAAAAAGTGATTGCCCCCCATTAAAACATAAATTAACTGTAGTTTATCACATATTTGGAAAGCTGAGTTCAATTTTCTATCCATTTCTAAAGCTTTGGGACTTCAGCAAACCACAGTGAGAGCCATTATCCACAAATGGCGAAAACATGGAACAGTGGTGAATCTTCGCAGGAGTGGCCGGCCGACCAAAACTACCCCAAGAGCGCAGCAACGACTCATCCAAGAGGTCACAAAAGGCCCCAGAACAACATCCAAAGAACTGCAGGCCTCACTTTCCTCAGTTAAGGTCAGTGTTCATGACTCCACCATAAGAAAGAAACTGGGCAAAAATGGCCTGCATGGCAGAGTTCCAAGACGAAAACCACTGCTGAGCAAAAAGAACATAAAGGCTCGTCTCAGTTTTGCCAGAAAACATCTTGATGATTCCCAAGATTTTTGGGAAAATACTCTGTGGTCTGATGAGACAAAAGTTTAACTTTTTGGAAGGTGTGTGTCCCATTACATTTGACATAAAAGTAACATAGCATTTCAGAAAAGGAACATCATACCAACAGTAAAATATGGTGGTGGTAGTGTGATATTCTGGGGCTGTTTTGCTGCTTCAGGACCTGGAAGACTTGCTGTGGTAAATGGAACCATGAATTCTGCTATCTACCAAAAAATCCTGAAGGAGAGTGTGGCCATCTGTTCGTGACCTCAAGATGAAGCGCACTTGAGTTCTGCAGCAGGACAATGATCCAAAACACACCAGCAAGTCCACCTCTGAATGGCTTAAGAAAAACAAAATGAAGACTTTGGAGTGACCTAGTCAAAGTCCTGACCTGAATCTGACTGAAATGCTGTGGCATGACCTTAAAAAGGTGGTTCATGCTGGAAACCCTCCAATGTGGCTGAATTACAGCAATTCTGCAAAGATGAGTGGGCCAAAATTCCTCCACAGCGCTGTAAAAGACTCATTGCCAGGTATTGCAAATGCTTGATTGCAGTTGTTGCTGCTAAGGGTGGCCCAACCAGTTATTAGGTTTAACCTCTTGTACTCCGGTGTACCGCGGGCGGTCACGTCTCTGCATCGTAGGGTGCACGAGGGCGCCCTAGGACGCACACTGTGCGTCCTGGTGCGCCCTGAGAAAAAAAAAAAGCTGCATTTCCATTCTTCCACTACAGACACAGCCGTGAACAGAAAGCCAAAGGAGTGCTTTGATTGGTTTAGATATGATTGACCTCTCATTCGACTAATAAGAGCCTTGAATTGGGTTTCTGAAACCTTGAAGAACCAATGACTGAAAACCTAGCAAGAAGGACCCGCCTACCAACGGCTGCGAATACAGTGAGCCAGTTGAAGCACAGAAGTTCGAAAGCGTGCGTCCCTTGCCTAAAATCTATTTTGTGTAAGCCGCTGGGTGACACACACGCGTTCGCCAGTCTTTTTTTCTTACTACTGTTCTTATTTGTGTTGAAAAATCGTTCGCCAAAACCGCAATCATGGAAGCGCAAAACCACAATAATGGAATTATGGTTTGACCGGGTCGCATGACCAGAACCACGAGTCCGTAACAAGCGGACCAGCGTCATGTTCGTCTGACAATGAGGAAGAGAAGTTCGCCAGTGACACTGCTGTTGTGGTGTTTTATGAAAATATTTAGACAGGTTCGTGAGGAGTCGGCACACAGGAAAGGAATTCACACTGAGACAGACTGCTAGAATAAACTGTATCTTTTATTCCCCACAGTATCACCTTCACACACAAAAGATTAATGCATTTCATGTCATTTCATCAGCCCTTACCAATGATACAGAAGAAGACTGGAGAGCCTTGGCAGTCTTTTGGCAAGCGCATGCATCAATCAGCTGGGCATCCGCGCGAAATCCACAGCAGACTCTAAAGTATCGGGAAAAACCCCTGCTTTTAAAGGAATGGCTATGTGCAGGACAGAGTGGCCATCTCTGTTCCGAGTAAGCCTCCCTCCTATCATAGAATCGCGTGGGGAGCAGGAAGGGCCAATTCCTGCTCTCAGACGATTCCCTCTGCCCGGCTCCCAAAACATACTGTGAACACCTGCTCCATCACACACACACACATATGAGGAATAAAGGCGCCTTTGTTTTATAAGCATAGTTGGAAGGAGTAACAGCTGTAAGGAGTAACAGTTTCTTAGGTCATACTGCCCAGGTCATGGTGTGCCTTAAGATAAATCCACCATGAGAAGAGAACTGGATTGTTAAAACATATTAAAAACAACTGAGAAACAAATCAGGGCACACATTAAAAACACATTTATATTACATTCCACCCTTTGACCTTATTTGTGATCAGTTGGTAAAGATAATTGCTTTCTTCCCCAACTAAGTGCTTTCTTCCCCAACTAAATGCTTTCTTCCCCAACTGAAAAACAAATCAGGGCACACATTAAAAATATTTATATCACATTTTCCACCCTTTGACCTTATTTGTTCTATCAGTTGGTGAAGAACATTGGGTAATTACTGTCTTCTTGGGGAATACTTTCATCCTCATAAGGTATGCCGACATGATTATGGTGAGATAATTCCACCCAATTGACGTCCCAAATGCATGTTACAACATGCCACAATAGCCCACTTCTTGTATTGAATTGTCTATTGTAGTAACTCCACCCATTACTCAAGCCTACGGCATAATCATAACATATCCAGTGACCAGGAGGGTCAGCACTCACCTCTACTTTGCAAGATATGGTACCATACCCTCCATCTCGAAAAATGACTGTGATTTTCATATTGCTAGAGAATTATATATTCTTTTACTTAGAATTTGTTTTACTCTTCTAATATAGCAGAAAGCACTGAAATTGCATATTGTTAAGACAGATAGAACAGCAATTAATATAGCTAGGGGAGGCACCAGTGTTTTGCGAGCAGTGACTGACATGCCTGAGAATATATCCCACCAGTGATGAGCAGAAACTTGCTCTATCTGATGAGCTGCATGCAATACCTTTCCTTGGGCCACCACAGTGGATATCACTGCAGCACGCACATTAGACATATGATCACCAATGAGCTTTTGTATCTCCGTGGATCCATTCAGTGCGCCTCTGAATCGATCCAGGGACACCTGCCATGGAACTTCCAGCACCCGCCATTGCAGGGCGGTCAGGTGAGCCTCACTGGAAAAGTTGGTAAGACGATATGTCCGATTATGCCATTGCCACATGTGAACACCATGCAGACACCCAGTGAAAGGTACCCTAGGCAACATTGGATGGAAATTTAAGGTGGCTACACATAGAGTATGGGGCCCTATTTGCCACATCATGTCACAAGGTTTTTCTATTCTCCATTCACATAGTGCCTCTGTCATGGTTAAGCATGGTTCAGTATATATTTCTCGACTTAGGCATGCATATTCTTGGTCAGTCAAATCACATTCTGATAAATCATATGTATTATTTTGCCCTGGATCAAACCATCCCCCTTTTAATTGAATAAACCAAAATGCCGTGGCAGTAATTACTGGTAACACATGATATTTGCACACGTCAACAGCTCTTGTGACATTTAATTGAGTCCATTGCCCGCTACACATCGTGCTATTGCAGATGGTTTTTTCAGGATGCGGAATTAACCACCATTCTTCAGTGATGTTCCACACTTCTCGCCATTGTCGAGCGTGATTGGTAGTGACAATGCGAGTGAAACGTTCCAACTGCGTGCGGATATCCAAAACTTGAATGTTGCACACAGTCCAATTGAAAGCGCGAGTGATGTTCGTCATCAATTCACTCGTAGCATTCCACATGGTCAAATCCCAATTCAGACGTTTTTGAAACAGATTGGCGACCTCCATTTGAGGCCCCACCACCGTAGGCATCCAAAACCCAACTTGTTGAATGCCTAAAGACGTTTGATGTCCAGTATCTGCCAACATTGATCTGGTTACCTCGTTGTTAATGGTGTTGGAGATTCCCAAAACTGTGCCAAATCCTCCCAGCAATGTGTCATACCATGCTCTCTTCTTCTTGGTTGAACATTTGGGAATGGGTGGTATCCTTACCATCCAATTGACGGTGATATGGCTGGTTTGTGTGGCCACCGTTGTACAGGTCGACAGTATGGGTGCCAGGTTCGTTGGGGATATATGCTTCGGGTTTTTGTCGACCACTACAATAGAGTACACAAAGGGGATTTGTCGACCGTTTATGACTGTTCCATTCATCAAATACACTTCCTTATCTCCTGTTATATTGATGGATAGCTTTGTACCATTTAAGGTAGTATCACATTTCAGTGAATCATTAGTCGCTTTGGCCACGCATATGGTTACATTGGCAGTTAAGTTCACCATGCACCCCTTCTCCACCGCAGGCACATTATATTGATTTTTGACACATTTGGGGCATATGTAGATAGGACAGTGGCTGGTTAAGTTCAGTATCTTGCACTTTTGGCTTGATAAACAATAGAAACCGTCTTGACTCCGATTGGCACCGATTCGACTTTCCCTCCACTCCAACGAAACAGATTGGACCACCTCAAACATTTCTTGGCCTGGTGTGGCGTGGATCTGGATCCAGCAACCGGCGATACTCATCCACAGGATCACAACGAGGGCAGGGCGGCACATGTCCCAGCAGACGACATAGCCATGTCCTCGGTGCTTGTGGGGGTGTTGAAGAAGACCCATGACGTAGCGGGTGTCCAATCACCAGTCTCCACCCGAACATTCCTGCAAAGCAAGCACATACTTAGGAGAAGAGAAAGCACAGAATTAGTTCTCCCTTAGATAACATTTTGATACTGGTACATTTATCCAGGTTTCCTCTCCTGGATACAAAATGGTCACCACCTGATCCGTCCCTTGAGCTATGATCTCAGCCGGGCGGGGAGGGCCATTTTCTTGCCTCACCCATACTTTGGCCCCAGATTTATCTGTGGAACCAAAGCCTTTTTCGCCCCTTTGCGTCATCACAGCCGGCTTAGCAATCTCTTCAGGGTCAGTCATTAGGCATGGTATAATGACCAATTGGGCCACTTCATCCCCCTTATTCAGGGTTATGGGCTCTGATCCCAGTACGTAGCACACCACTCCCAATTCCCCTTGATAATCACTGTCAATCACACCTGCCAGAGTCGTTAAACCTTTTAGGGATAATCCAGACTTTGGCAATATGTGACCATACATTCCATTCGGGCATTGCAACCCTAGCCCTGTTTTTACCACAGTAGGTGTTCCTGGTACCAAGGTAAGGGTTTCCATAGTTCTTAGATCTAATCCAGCTGAGCCTTTCGTCGCTCGCACTGGTAGTGTTGCTTCTGGGTTAATCTTCCACATTTTAATAGTTTGTCCTTCAGAATGTTCAAGATTGACAGTGATCATTCGGTTCAGTGGTGTTGTACCAGGTGCAATGGGTCTATTGTTTAGCTGTTTCAGCGCTTGTGGTAAGCGTTTTTTCCACCCTTCCAAACTATTGTTTATCCCTCCTTTTTTCAAGGTGGCTTTCAACAACCCATTCATTCTTTCAATTAAACCCGCAGCTTGGGGATGATATGGAACGTGATATATCCATTCCACATGATTGTGTTTGGCCCAATCTTTCACCAGGTTTCCGGTGAAATGGGTCCCGTTGTCAGTTTGAATCTGTACAGGTAGCCCATAGAACCTTTCAATTAGTTCCACACAGGCCAGCGTGGCCTTAAACTATGTTGAAGATCCTATGTTTGTCTTTGCAAATTAATTACACCAGCTTCAACATTCTGCAGCTGTTCTCCCACAGTCTTTTCTAACCTTAATCTTTCAAGCTTTTCTTGCAGCCAACCTTTCAATTGTTCACATTGTTCCTGTGATGTCACCTCCTCAATATGATGTTTATGTTTTCTTTTCACCAAAAACCCTGTGACATCCATATCTTTCATAGATTGTATATCATCTAGTCTTCTTTGTTCCAAATCCATTAAAAACTGGGTCAAACTGTCCTCTTTGTTTTTTTTTTTTTATTTAAGTTTTTGTAAAGGGTATACAGGTCGTTACAGCAATGCAGTGTTTACATTTTCATCACATGTTCCCTTATTTTCTGATATCTGACAACATTGGAAGATTAATTCTTACAACACCCCTTTTTTTTTTTTTTTTTTTTTTTTTTTTTTTAAAGTGAAAGAAAAAGTGAAATTAAAGAGAAAAAAAAAACAAAAAACAAATAAAAAAAACAAACAAACCAGTAAAAAACAAACAAAAAGAAAAAGTAAGTAAATAAAGATAAAAGAGCATCTGAGTAGCATTGGCACAAAGAGCGGAACCATTATTGAAATGGTATTTGTCAAAGATTAGATCTAATGGAAGACACATATGCGGTCCAGGGTTGCCAAAAGTTCATGAACCCATCCATGTCCTGTCTCAGTGCGAATGTCAACTTTTCCATCGAGTAAATGTCTTGGATCACGTTAGTCCAATCTTCAGGTGTAGGACAGTCCTTCAACATCCATTTTTTAGTTAGAGCTTTTTTGCTTGCCAATATTAAAACATTGAATAAGCATTTTTCTCCTCATCTTTCCAGTGAGTCCGGCAGTAAACCCAAATACAAAGTTACAAAAGAAAAGGGAACTGTAATTTTGAATATTTTTCCCAATATTGTCTGTACCTTGGTCCAATATTGGTGGATAACTGGGCATGACCAAAACACATGAAAATGATTTGCAGTCTTTTCACCACACAAGCGCCAACAGTTCAATCCCTTATGGGTAAATTTGTTTTGTGCAGGTGTTCTGAAAAATCTTGCCAAGTTTTTCCATCCAAATTCTCTCCACTGCAGGGATGAGGTACTTTTCCATTGCTGTTTATTTAGCTTTTCCCATATTTCCAGTTGTAAAGTGAAATTCCCCTCTTTTTCCCATCTCTCTTTTATATAAGATGTGTTGTCTCCTTTTAAGTCTTGAAGACCTTGGTATATTTTAGAAATGTATCTGATCCCTGGGATCCCTTTATATGCCATTAAGAAGACCTTCAGAACACCCGACTGGGCCCTCCCCAAAACCTCCCTTTTAAGTATATTGTTTATGTGGTGTCTAAGCTGGAAGAACCTGTAAAGGTCTTGATTTATTAGGCCTTGTTTTTTCAAAACTTCTTAAGATTTGCCCTTTAAAAAAAATCGTAATATTTTATCAGCCCTTTCTCCTTCCACTTTTTAAATCTGGTGTCTGTTTTATTAGGAGTAAAGTCCTGATCATAGGCGATCCATTGCAGAAGTCGATAGGGCTCTTTAGTTTGATTCTCTCTGACTATCTTAAACCAAATTTTTAGCGGGGTCTCTATCCACGGGTTAGTGTTATTCAAAAGCTTAGGTAAGGCATTGTTCCCTATTATCGCCTGTAGGGGGATGTCACTTGTTATTTGGCATTCGATCTCCTTCCATTGTGCAGTGTAGACTGGGTTACATATCTCTACTAAAGTTTTAATTTGTGCGGCTTTAAAGTAGTCCCTGATATTTGGCAGCGCGAGCCCACCTTTGTCTTTGTTTAGCTGTAGGGCTCTACATCTGATCCTAGGTCTCTTGCCCTGCCATACGAATCCCGAGATCCCTCTGTCCAGCTCCCGCCATGTTCCTCTGGGAGGTTCCACCGGTATTGCCCGGAAAAGGCACAGAAGACGTGGAAGTATATTCATTTTGACTGCTTCAATTCTTTGTGCAGTACCCAAGAATGGTATCATATTCCATCTTGCTAGGTCAGATTTTATTTTTGTCACCAGTGGATCATAGTTTAGTGATATAATTTTGTTGAGTTGTTTCGGGATATTGACCCCCAGATATTTCATAGATTCCGACTCCCAGTTAGTTTTGAGTTTGCTTAGTGAATAATGATTTGGGTCATAGTTGAATGTTAAAACTTGGGTTTTATGCATATTTAATTTGTACCCCGATAAATCTCCATACTCTGAAAAAACTGAGGTTAGTTCTGGTAAAGAAGTGTCCGGCTGCCCTAGGTATATTAAAATGTCATCAGCAAAGAGTGCTATTCCATGCTCCCTCCGACCAAGTGTAACACCTTGAATTTTTTGGTTTTGTCTTATCCATTGGCTCAGAGGTTCTATGAAGATTGCAAAGAGCAGTGGAGACAGGGGGCAGCCCTGACGACATCCTCTTTCCAGCTCAAAAGACGATGATAAATTACCGTTAATCCTTATTTTAGCTGTTGGTTTTTTATATAATGCCTGTATAGTTCTAATGAAGTTGTTATGAAAATTGAAACTGGATAAGATTCTATATAGAAAAGACCAGTCAACCGAATCGAATGCTTTTTCAGCATCTAATCCCAATATGACTGCATTTAAGTTATATTTTTTTATATGATGAATTATGTGTAAAGTGCGTCGAATGTTGTCTTGTGTCTGTCTTTGTCTTATAAAACCTGTTTGGTCTAAATGAATTAGGTCTGTCAGTATATTTTCTAACCTTTTGGCAAGGATAATGGTAAAAAGCTTATAGTCCTGATTTAGTACACTGATTGGTCTGTAGTTGGAGCACTCTAGTTTATCCTTTTCAGGTTTAGGTATAACTGCAATGACCCCTTCTCTCCAGGAGGGGGGGATTTCCCCTGTGTGGAGGACATAATTAAATGTTTTCAGGAGGAGAAGAGATAGTTGCTGTTTAAAGGTTTTGTACCACTCTGCTGCATAGCCATCAGCTCCTGGGGATTTGTTAGCTTTAAGTTTCATAATTGCTTTTTCCAATTCTTTAGGATGTATTTCTGACAGCAGTGCTTTACCTTGTGACTCCGCAAGTTGGGGAAGGTCCAATGTGCTCAGGAATGCCTCGGATGCGTCCTTATGTTTTTTGTGGGAGTATAAGTTCTTATAGTAATTCTCGAAGTTTTTAAGAATATCCTGAATTCTGAATTTTATTTCCTTTGATACTGGGTCTCCGACCCTGTAGACCGCTCTTTCTGTTTGATGTTTCCTCAATTTATAGGCTAGCAATCTTGCCGAATTACTGCCTGCTTCACAGCATTTTTGTTTCAGAAATGTAAGTTTCTTCTGGATTTCTACTGTGTAGACCTCATCCATTTGGTTTCTAATTTCCTTAATCTTGAGCGAGTCAGTAGAATGAGTGTTGCCCTTGTGCTCTTCTTCTAGGTTCCCAAGTTCCGACTCTAATGTGGATAGTTTTTCTTGTCTTAGTTTCTTTTGGGTTGCCAGTCCTGCAATAATCCTTCCTCTCACCACAGCCCTACATGCATCCCACAGCATCAAAGGGGACACCTCTCCATCATCGTTATCTTCCAAATATCTGAGAATATCCGATTCCAATTCATCTTTCAATGGTCCTCTCAGGACACCCGAATCCAACCTCCAAGAAAATGTATTATTTGTGTATTTTTGGATATTTAAGTCCATGTAGATCGGACTGTGGTCGGAGAGATCCATCAGTCCTATTTTACATGTTTTTACTCGTCCAATGTCTCTATTAAACATAAAAAAATAGTCAATCCTTGAGTAAGATGAATGTGGAGTTGAGTAAAATGTATAGTCTTTTACACTGGGGTTGAGTTCCCTCCACACGTCACAGATTCCCAATTCTTTTAGTAGCATCCGAGTCTTCCTGTTTTGGGTGTTATTTTGATGTGGGGAATTACCAGAAGCATCCCAGTATGGATTCAGTCTAAGATTGAAGTCCCCACCACATATCACTAAACCTTGAGCTTTAGTTATCATTAGGTCGAATACATTTTTATAAAATTTCCAGTTAGCCCCTGGGGGAGCATACACATTCAGCAGGGTGATATCTTCTCCCTCTAGCCGCCCAGTTACCAAACTGTATCTCCCTTCTTTATCTTTGTGCTCTGATTTTTTTTCAAATGTAATTTTGGTTGATATCAATGTCGCTACTCCCCTCCTCCTCCCTGATTTATATGAAGATGAAGAGATCATTTTAAACCCTTGTCTACTGAGTTTATTGTGTTCCACGTCTGTTAGGTGGGTTTCTTGTAAAAATATTATTCCTGCTTTGTCTTTTTTCATTTTGCCTAGAATCCTGGATCCTTTAACTGGATTCAGGATTCCTTTTACATTATATGAAATTATTTTGGTTACACCCTGTTTCTCCATTGTGTTGTTTTGTTTAGTATAACTGTGTGGTGGCCCTCTTTTGTGCTACTCAGAAACTGAAAGAACATTAAAAACAAGAAAAACATTAAGAACATAGTGTAAAAAACTTTAAAACAAAAAGCTGTCATAAGAACTTCCTGAGCTGAGGTCTTTTTAAAGACCCTGTAAGAGCCTTGATGGAGTGAAGGCTCTGAGGGAAATTCCTCAAACTCTGTTACGTGTTGAGGGCCCTCTCTTACCACTGAAAGTAGTCCCATGCTTTTAACGTGAGTTTCAGAACCCAATCCAAACTTGTAATGATTTTTTTTTTTTCCCTTTATGCCTAAACCCTGTGAAATTGTGTGCACCCTCCCACCCCCATCACATCAAACATTCACGCAAAAACAGTATTTGTTAGTATGAGGAGAACATGTGGATTATTGTCACATTTCTATTTTAACTATTTTTTTTTTTTTTTTTATTACAAAGACTTATTTGTTTCAAATAATATGATTGTTCCATGAAATGTTTTACCACATCCTCACCACCTCCATAACCGTGTGGTACGCAGGAGCCACTGCCAGGGACAGACTAAGGCTGCAGCGCGTCGTGCGCACTGCTGAGAAGGTGATCGGCTGCAAGCTCCCATCTCTCCAGGATCTGTACATCTCCAGGACCCGGAGGGCGTGCTGGCCGGATCATAGCCGATCCCTCACACCCTGGTCACGTACTGTTTGCCCCCCTCCCCTCTGGTAGAAGACTTCGGTCCATCCAGACTAAAACCTCCCGTCACATGAACAGCTTCTTCCCCTCTGCCATTAGACTGCTGAACACTAAGTGACTCTCGTGCACCATGTACAGCAGCTCAACCAGACTCATGTCAATCATCACTGTTTTCTTCCTGCATTACCGACTGCACTATATAGTTCTCCACAGTATCTGCTGCTGGCTAATATATATTTTAACTGTTGACCAGTATCACTTAATCTTATCCTACACTTTATTACATGTATAGTTTATTTCTCTTATCTTATCATGTTTAATGTTGCAGCATTGTACCGAGACAAATTCCTAGTTTGTGTACTACATGAACAATGGCAATAAACCTGATTCTGATTCTGAATATGCATCTCCTTTAATGTTTGTTACCTTGTATGAGGGGGGTTGGATGTGCGGATTGATTCTAGAGAAAAGAAAAAAAAAAAAAAAAAAAAAAAAAGGTCGCTATTCCAACCTGAAAACGGATAGTTTATCCGCGACGCTCTGGTGCTGGGTTTCCCGCTGCTGGTCCGTGGATTTTGAGGGTCTTTGTGTTGTCCATGTTTGCGCTTTGATCTTCTCACTCGGGTCTGCTGCGGGTTTAAATACCGTTACCGGGAGCCCTCTTTTCGCCATGTCAGCTGTTGCTTCTTCCGCCGAATTATAGAGGCACGTTTCATCGCCGTAGAAGACCCTTAACTTCGCAGGAAATGGTGTCTGAAAGCGCAATTTCTTCTCTCTTAACACCTTTTTCGCGTCATTGTATTCCCTGCGCTTTTTAAGGACCTCCGGGGCGTAATCGTGTTCCACGTAGACTTTTCTCTCCTGGTGCATAAATCCTTTTTTCTGCCAGGCCAGTCTTACAACCTCTTGTTTTATTTTGAAATTGGAAAATCTTACCAACACCGAACGTGGGGGCGCTTCCGCCGCCGGCCTAGCGGCTAATGAACGATGTGCCTTTTCTATCTTCAAGTCGGTGGTTTGTGGAATATCCAATTTCTCTCTTAGTAAGGATTCCACGCATTCTGCCATTGAGTTAAAACCATTTTCGGTTCCTTCTATCAGACCATGAATTCTTATGTTGTCTCTTCTTTGTTTTCCTTCTTGGTCGGTTAGCTTAGCCTCTATAGCTGCTTGTCTTTTGCGTAGGTCTAGCACAGAATCTTTGAGCACTTTTATTCGATCCTCTGTTTCCAAGATTCAGTTCTCGGCCTGGTCCACTCTGCTGTTTGTCCTTTTCAATTCTTCTCTGAATTCCCGAAATTCGGCCGTAACATCTCGGCGAAATCGTCGTAGCTCCTCAAATAGTGATTTCAGGCTAACCCTTTTGTTAGCTATCACCAGTTCCTCGTCTTCTGAACGGAGATCTTCCAGTTCAGATTCTCCGGCCGATACGTGTCCTGGCCTGGAGAATTTCAGTTTCTTCTGTTTTCCTTTAGACATGATGATTTTGTCTTTTGATTTTCACTCCTCCAAAAATCCGTTAAGTTTGATTTTCAAGGTGTTATCCTGGATTGGGTCTGAGAGCTTCAGTGTTAAGCTGCAGTCGCCATGGCGTCCAGACCGGAAGTCAAACTGTCCTCTTTGTTTAAATTTAGAATGTCGTCTTCTGATACAATTTACCACATTCTGCTTTAACTCCCTTTCTGTCTTTGGGTAATGTCCTTTATGCAGCCCAGCATCTCCCAAGCCTTGTGAGGCAGGCAGCCCCGCCTCTTGCATTCTTCACTTGAGTTGAGCAGAAAATTCACCTTCTGTTTTTTTAGAGGCCAAATCTGCCTCTCCCCCGCCCCTGAGGCAAAAGGAGAGAGAGAGAGAGAGAGAGCACTATCCCTCGCCCGCCCCCTTTGGGAGAGCGAGGAACAGAGAGAGAGAAAGAAGGAGCGCTGCTCGCCCCTCCCCTTGCTGATGGGAGAGAGAGAACAGCCGCCCGCACTTCTGCCTTTTTTTTTAAACTTAGAAACACAAATGGCACAGCTTTTTTACAAAATTTTGTATCATATCAGGGAGAAAAGGATGCCACCACATTTTGGACAGACTTTTTCCAATAAATTTCTACTTTTACATGGGGCCATATGTCTGTCATTGACCAATTTAAATTACCAATCTGCGGGGCTCGGCCTCCATCCTAGAAATCCAGGAGGAGATCACAATGCTTATACTTGTTTCTTCCCTTCTTCTTTTTCCCTTGCCCCTTTTGCACCGCCCTCACATGCACTTCCTCCCCCTCTTCTTGGGACTCTGAATCAACCGAATCCTCTGCTGGAGGAGCGCTAGGCAAAACCGTCGCTCCTAATACATGATCCTTGAGAGCTGACAGCAGCGATGACAATTCATCAATCCGTCCAGCTCTCACCTTTAACCCTTTTTTAGCACACATGTCCCTTAGGACACTGGTGGGTTGACCATCAATGCTATTAGCAGGCACCCCAGCTGCAATCAGCGCGTTCCATAAATCTTTCCTAGAGGGCCCACTGGATCCCTTGGAATCCAGGGGCGGATCCCTCCTGGGAGGTCGTGGGGGCGCCTGGGGCTTAGCCGCCTGGGTTCCCCAGTCACCCAAATTTCTTAGCTCCGCCATTAGTGACTTAGTTTCTGACATAGACCGTTGAGTGTCACCCAAAAACATGGATAGCACCAATGCTTTATATTGGGGCGGAGCCGTTCTTATAACCGTATCCCTAACAGTCTTAGGAATAGGCATGTCAGTGTACGCATCAGCGGCACCGATGTAGAGCGCATCTCTCATACATAACTGAGTCAGCCGCTGTATTCCCTCTTTTAGAGTGTTCCATTGTTTATCCAACACAGGCCAATCAGTAGGTTGGCGGTAAACATGGCGTACTGCCTCAGCATATAATTCAAATAGGCTCTTCCCCTCTGGGTTGTTAATATCTGGGGCCTGTGCCCGATATGCTGAATTTACCCTAGACATTTTGGATAATCCTGAGAACCGCATTGCATCCTGTGGATCCACCATAGTCTGTGCTGCCCCCTCCTCTAGTAACCTGGCGACCCACAGGTCCCAACGGTTCACCGTCCCGTTGACGATGCCGGGTTGTCAAATTAGCCACTTCCTCGGCAGTGTAATCTTCAAGGATAGTCACCGCTAAGGGGGCCGGTTGGTTCTTGAGGCACAAGGTTATACAGCCTCTGTCCCTGTTCATCATATACCGCCTGTCCGGCATCATCCACCACCGCCTCTCGGACGGGTGGAACAAACTGCTGCTCTTCCCGCCGTCTCCGGACAGGGGCAGCCTGATAATTCCCCGGTAGTTTGGGGTACAACGGAGAGATCAGTGGAGGAGTTTCCTCCTCTTCACCCCATTCATCCCAGTTGTCGGGGTCCCAATCTTCATCTCCGTCCACCATCCCAGCTACATACGACCGCACTTTAACAGCGGAGGTAGCATGGGGTCTCTTTTTCTTTCTCTCCCTGTTTAACTGTGCAACCCGCGCTACACCCTGCTCTGCCATCACTGTCAACCGAGATGAACGGAGTTTCTCCTTTTCCAATTTTTGTTGCAATTTTAGGATTTGCTCTGTCAAATCCTCCTCTTTTTCCTGCCATCCTTCTAATCGCTGAACTAAATCAGCTATTTGTTTTTCCTGCTCCTGTTCTTTATCAAAACATCGGCGCCATGCTGCAGCGCAACACCACATCCGCCGCTGAATTCCACTCAGCGGAGCTTTCGGGGCAACCTCGATACCCCGTAGACACGCAGACACCACCGAAGGGGACCCGTCCCCTACCAGATCTCCCCATGGCTCTGAGCGTCCGCCTCCACTCGCTAAACACACACCAACTTGCTCCCATAAACCATCCCAGCCTGGGATAACAGCACAATCACCAGCACAATCACCAGCACAATAGCTGGGAGAGCCCCCAGCTACACTCTGTTTAATTTTTTTCTTAAACATGACTTTCCTATGCACAGCTCCCCTTTACCCTTTTTTTTTTTAAATTTCAAATCCTGTTCGTGACGCCAAAATGTTTTATGAAAATATTTAGACAGGTTCGTGAGGAGTCGGCACACAGGAAAGGAATTCACACTGAGACAGACTGCTAGAATAAACTGTATCTTTTATTCCCCACAGTATCACCTTCACACACAAAAGATTAATGCATTTCATGTCATTTCATCAGCCCTTACCAATGATACAGAAGAAGACTGGAGAGCCTTGGCAGTCTTTTGGCAAGCGCATGCATCAATCAGCTGGGCATCCGCGCGAAATCCACAGCAGACTCTAAAGTATCGGGAAAAACCCCTGCTTTTAAAGGAAAGGCTATGTGCAGGACAGAGTGGCCATCTCTGTTCCGAGTAAGCCTCCCTCCCATCATAGAATCGCGTGGGGAGCAGGAAGGGCCAATTCCTGCTCTCAGACGATTCCCTCTGCCCGGCTCCCAAAACATACTGTGAACACCTGCTCCATCACACACACGCACATATGAGGAATAAAGGCGCCTTTGTTTTATAAGCATAGTTGGAAGGAGTAACAGCTGTAAGGAGTAACAGTTTCTTAGGTCATACTGCCCAGGTCATGGTGTGCCTTAAGATAAATCCACCATGAGAAGAGAACTGGATTGTTAAAACATATTAAAAACAACTGAGAAACAAATCAGGGCACACATTAAAAACACATTTATATTACATGTGGACAGGTAAGTGTTATAAGCTAAATTATTCTTTATCCCTAAAAATTGTAATCAAAATGACTTTTGACCGATCGGTAAATTACAACTGTGCGTCATTGCAACATGACGGACCCGGACCGCTCCGGTCCGGTCGGCGCACGGACCGTGTCCAGTCCGTGCGCCGCGTCCAGACCGTGACCGCCCCCCCCCCCCACTACTCTTCTGTAGCGGATTGCAGATATTGCAGATATTTTAGTACAACTGTGCGTAGTAGACCGCGGCGCATGGCCGCGGTCCGTCATGTGTCGATGGACGATGTCTGTCCTCTGTAGCGGGGGGGGGGGGAGTTCTACATTAGATATTTTAGTATTATTTTTATTGCACTGTGGGTTATTTTTTCTTGTAAAAAAAAAAAGCCACACATTTTTTACGTGGCATGCTTCTTTGTGTGTGGGGGCTTGTTTGTTCATTCATTCATTCATGAATGAATAAACAACCCCCCCACATACACACACACAGCCCTTCACCTTTCATTAGAGCCCAAGATGAAGCTTCTATATTGAATCATTCAAAAGTTACAGACGTTTTTCCAAACTGTGCCAGTTGGCACAATTTGGCACAGTTCAAAAACGCCTGGGAACAACCTAAGAAAAAAGCTGTGTAATATATTCATTTTTGTCGTATTGTTACTAAATTTTGACCTCAGCTGGATAACACTAGGTTCTACATTTCTGTTGCATTTTCCAGCCCGGATCTGACAGCTGTGTGTTATTTGCAAGCATTTGTATCAAAAAAAACACCGAGGCAAAATTTATTTTCTTCAAGTTCAGTATGTTTAGATGACTGTTACTCAGTGGCAGGAGCACTTAGAGAGATTATGACTGTTTTGCCAAAAAATTCAAAGTGTTTTCTTTTAAATGAGACCAACCCCATGAAGATGCTGCAAAGTGTTGAAGAAGAGCTTTTGATTTACTTTGGGCACGTTATTTTTTGGCATTTTTAGGGAAATTGACCAAAGTGCAAGGGGTTAAGGGGCAGTCACTTTTTCACACAGGGCCATGTAGGTTTGGATTTTTTTTCCATTAATCATAAACGCCTTCATTTAAAAACTGCACTTTGTGTTTACTTGTGTTATCTTTGTTTAATATTTAAATTTGTTTGATCTGAAACATTTAAGTGTGACAAACATACAAAAAAATGAGAAATCGGGAAGGGGGCAAACACTTTTTCACACCACTGTATCAGGTGAAGATATATGAAGGGACATCAAGGTTTTTCTTTTCCTTTAAAGCAGAAAAAAGGAGAGATTCTATTTTGTTTTTTTCTAGGTTAAATTAAGGGTTTTTCTTTTTATGTTAAACGTTAGGACTTCTTATGGTTCTGTGAATGTTAGGGGCTTGAAAGATATTGTGAAAAGAAAAGCATTTTTTTTATATTGCAAAGGACAAAGATCTCACTGTACATTTCTTCAAGAAACTCATTCCACAGAGGCAGATGCAGCCTTTTGGACCAATCAGTGGGGGGGATAAGATGTTCTTCAGCCATGGCTCTTATCATTCCGGAGGAGTGGCTGTATGCTTTAACAACTTTCCTGGAGAGGTTGTAACACTGTTCTGATAGAAGTGGACATTGGTTAATAGTGATAACTAAAGTAAATCATTTATTCCTTATAATGGTTAATGTATTTGGTTTCAGTGTTGAAAGGTTAAACAAAACATTTCTTGAGGATCTGACTAATGTTGCTTTGGACCTCAAAACTGAGTAGCTCACTGACTATATTATTTTTGGTGGAGATTGGAATATAACACCAAATGAATGGTTGGATCGATGGCCCCCAAGGTTAGCCAAACAACGACATAATGACTTGATCGGTACATTTCTGCCACCACCAGTGTGTGAATGTGTGTGTGAATGGGTGGATAGCAGGATCTGTAAAGCGCTTTGGTCATCCTAGATGAGAAGAAAAGCACTATATAAGTGAACGCCATTTACCATTTATATCAGATAACAATTTGACAGATGTATGGAGAACATTATATCCAAATCTTCCCACTTATTCATGGATAAAACCAAATGGAGAATGTAAATCTTGGTTGGATTATTGGTTGGTCCATGGTGGCATTTTGAATTGTACTGTACAATCTGGGATTTTGAAAGCATCTTTATCTGATCATTGTTTTATAGATTTTACTTTAGGTCAGGTGATCCAAAAGAGGCATAAGGGTTATTGGAAGTTTAATGCAGCTTTATTGGAGAATGAAAAATACTGCATTATTAGAAATGTTATTAAGAGTGTTGTAAATGATAATTTGATTGAGGATGACATTAATAAATGGGAATTTGTTAACTATAAAATTAGATTAACCACCATAAAATTTAGCAAAGATCTTAGTAATAAGAAAAAACATTCTGAAAGTGATCTGTTCTTTGAAATAAGTCAGTGCTGTAATTCTGCTGACCATAATACACAGACTTTAGTGGCGTTCCAGGCTAAAGTGGATGACCTGTGCCTTCAAAGAGCTCAAGGTGCTTTTATTAGATCCAGGGCCAAGTGGATCGAAGCTGGAGAGAAGAATTCCTATTTTAGTAACTCAGAAAAAAAGCAGACAGCAAAAGAAGTTGCTAAACACCTTAATAATTAATGATGTGGAATGCAGTAACTCTTCGGTTTTAGAAAAAGTTTTTTAGGTTTTTTTCAGATCTATATTCCACACGTTATTTAAAAGAAGACATGGATGCTTTCTTTATTAAGGTTAAGGATTTTCTCCAACAGTGCACGGAGGATGAGAAAGGACAAGGACTTATATGCTGGGTTACACCACACACACATTTATTAACACACAACTTAACATACAGACACAGAACAGCTTGGATCCTCGTTAGCGTCCTCAAGGTTGCCCTACACACACACAGGAGGAAAACAGCGGCGAACAGTGCACAGGGAGTTACTCTCAGTGGGGGGCAGACCGAGTCGTCACAGCGAAAATCCAAGACACACAGAAAGTCCTTAGTGACGTGACGGTGGACAGGGAAACAACCATCCAACGCGTACAATGATCCAGCAGCGTCTGTCTAACGAAGAGCTCCTTTAATACAGATGCCGCTGGTGTGACAAATAAGGAACACCTGGGCGAGGCACGGACAGATCATTACCGGGGACTGGAAACAGCTGATGAGCCAGAAGGAGAGCGAGGGGGTGTGGCTAGGCCGGCAGCCTGTCAGCAGCATAAGAGAAAGGAGATGACAGCTGCTGACTAACAGCTGCCGGTCAGGCAGTGGCTAGAGGCATGGCATAAGTACAAGAACACATCAAAATACACATAACCAGCAAAACCAACCCCACAAAGAGATAGAGGCCGAGCCGGGGAAAGCCAAGCCAGCTCGGCACATGACAGAGCCCCTCCTTCTAGGGTGGATACCAGACACCCACGGTAACATCGTAAGAACCCCACCACCACCAACCCCCACAGGAAAAACAACAACACACGAACCCGGGTGGGAGGTAGGGGGAACAGGAAAGGAGGGAACACAATACCCCGCCCAGGGTCCACAATCAACCCCCCCCCCCCCCCAAGTCCACAGGCATTGGGGCTCAGGTCGCCGCCCAGAGTCCCAGGCCCAGCAGAAGGTCCGGTGGACGGAATCCGGTGGCCTGCCGGAAAACATGGGCCACGCAGGAGCCTCACCGTGCTCATGGTGGCCCCAGACCGGGCCGGCTCCGCTGCACCCACAGTGGACTCCAGCGGGAGCCTGGCTGCTTCCACTGTGGCCCCTGACCGGGCCAGCTCCGCTGCACCCACGGTGGGCTCCAGTGGGAGCCTGGCTGCATCCGTGGCAGCACCCGACTGGGCCGGCTTCGTTGCACCCACGGTGGACTCCAGCGGGAGCCTAACTGCATCCGCGGTGACCTCCGGCTGAGGCTCTGCAGCACCCGCGGTGACTTCTGGCTGAGGCTCTGCAGCACCCGCGGTGAACCCCGATTGGGCCAAAGCTGCACCCATGGTGAGCGGACCAACCTGCAAGAGCACCAGGCTGAGGAGACGATCGATGGGCGGAGCCCTGACGACCCAGGCAGGAGGGGCTGGAGCAGCGACGCCCTCCTTCGGCAGGACCGGACCCTCTACGACCTCCGGTGGCGACACACCCTCTCCGGCAACCCTAGTTGAAGGCTCAGGGGAAGCAGGAGAAGAAAGATGGTTAGGGTCGCCGATGGCAGCGGAGCCCGGCAAGGGAAGCTCAAACGCAGCTGTGCACTGCGCCCGACTCCTCATCTAGAGCCAGACAAGACCTCTCTAAAACTGTCATAAGAAACACAAGAGAGAGTACTTGGCTGAGCTCGAGCTCCACCGCTGACCAGGACTCCGTTGTTCCCGGCGATGAACACTCGGGCCTGGCCTCCAAGAGGTCCAGCTCAGGCTCCCAGTCCACTGCAGATGCCTCCGCAGCTGGCAAGATGGTGTTGGCAGTCCTGTTGTCCACCTGCAGCAGCTCCAACGCTGGGGATTCCACCGGCGTGACTGCAGGGGAACCTCTCCATGCTGACTCCGGGAATGGATCATCTGAAGCCACTGGCTCCTCCACCGTCTGATGGCCCTGACCTTGGGCCAGCTGGCCCTCAGGGAGAATGGGAGGAGACACGGAGGGGAGAAAAAACGAGTGAGTATCTGCAGCTGGAGGAGAGGACCCAACGGACTGCTGAAACTGGGTCTCTCCCTCGGGAGACGGGCAAGATTTAATACTATTAGATGGAATAGGTGGATAATATACTCGCCTGTCAACCCAGTCGTTGGTTTTGACAGCTGCAGACGATAGACAGTCGTCCCTCTCCGTGTCAGCGGTGACGTAGGCCCCTCTGCAGACTGGTGGAGGAGCTGTCTCCATGGCGACGGAGGTGGGAGTGGCTGGGGTGAGTTCAACGGACCTCGGAGCAACAGGAATCGCTGCAGACAAGGAGGGCTTCTCCCGGTGTCTCCTGGGACGACGTCGATGACTAGGTGCTGGAGCTGGAGGAGCCGGGATGGGAGCGGGCATCTCACGCTGGCAGGAGGCAGGAGGAATGGAGCCCCGGGAGCGCTTGACTCTTGGCACGAGCTCGGTCTTTGTAGGGGATTTCCTCACCCCTTCGCCACACCCACGCCACAGCGCTGCCAATCGGTCAATCCTCTTCATGCCCTCGGCATGCCGAGCGAGCTGAGGGCACCGCCGGACCTCTGCCTCCGCCAGACCTACACTACCGTTCAAAAGTTTGGGGTCACCCAGACAATTATTTTGTGTTTTCCATGAAAAGTCACACTTATTTACCACCATGAGTTGTAAAATGAATAGAAAATATAGTCAAGACATTGACAAGGTTAGAAATAATGATTTGTATTTGAAATAATAATTTTTTCCTTCAAACTTTGCTTTCGTCAAAGAATCCTCCATTTGCAGCAATTACAACATTGCAGACCTAACATGATTGCACAAGGGTTTTCTAATCATCCATTAGCCTTCTGACACAATGAGCAAACACATTGTACCATTAGAACACTGGAGTGATACTTGCTGGAAATGGGCCTCTATACACCTATGTAGATATTGCACCAAACACCAGACATTTGCAGCTAGAATAGTCATTTACCACATTAGCAATGTATAGAGTGTATTTCTGATTAGTTTAAAGTTATCTTCATTGAAAAAAGTGCTTTTCTTTCAAAAATAAGGAAATTTCTAAGTGACCCCAAACTTTTGAACGGTAGTGTACGTACCAGAGAATGTCCTCCGGGATAGAATAAACACTGGCCGACATGATGAGCCCGTCGATGTCCATCAATGCCTTGCAAGTCTCCCATCCCAAGCTCAAAGGATAGCTGCGGGGCACCGAATCCATGGCCCACTCCAACACAGCTCGGTCTCAAAAAATCACACACAAAGAAGGAAAGAAAAAAGATGTGTGGGTGTACACGCTAAATCCTATGATTCAGGTGGATCATTCTGTCATGAGCTCTTCGTGCGCTTGTCCAACAGCGCACGGAGGAGGAGAAAGGACGAGGACTTAAATGCTGGGTTACACCACACACACATTTATTAACACACAACTTAACATACAGACACAGAACAGCTTGGATCCTCGTTAGCATCCTCAAGGTTGCCCTACACACACACAGGAGGAAAACAGCGGCGAACAGTGCACAGGGAGTTACTCACAGTCTGAGGCCGACCGAGTCGTCACAGCGAAAATCCAAGACCCACAGACAGTCCTTAGTGACGTGACGGTGGACAGGGAAACAACCATCCAACGCGTACAATGATCCAGCAGCGTCTGTCTAACGAAGAGCTCCTTTAATACAGATGCCGCTGGTGTGACAAATAAGGAACACCTGGGCGAGGCACGGACAGATCATTACCGGGGACTGGAAACAGCTGATGAGCCAGAAGGAGAGCGAGGGGGTGTGGCTAGGCCGGCAGCCTGTCAGCAGCATGAGAGAAAGGAGATGACAGCTGCTGACTAACAGCTGCCAGTCAGGCAGTGGCTAGAGGCATGGCATAAGTACAAGAACACATCAAAATACACATAACCAGCAAAACCAACCCCACAAAGAGATAGAGGCTGAGCCAGGGAAAGCCAAGCCAGCTCGGCATGTGACATACACTACCGTTCAAAAGTTTGGGGTCCACCTCAGACAATTTTGTGTTTTCCATGAAAAGTCACACTTTTATTTACCACCATGAGTTGTAAAATGAATAGAAAATGCAGTCAAGACATTGACAAGGTTAGAAATAATGATTTGTATTTGAAATAATAATTTTTTCCTTCAAACTTTGCTTTCTTCAAAGAATCCTCCATTTGCAGCAATTACAGCATTGCAGACCTAACATGATTGCACAAGGGTTTTCTAATCATCCATTAGCCTTCTGACGCAATGAGCAAACACATTGTACCATTAGAACACTGGAGTGATAGTTGCTGGAAATGGGCCTCTATACACCTATGTAGATATTGCACCAAAAACCAGATATTTGCAGCTATAATAGTCATTTACCACATTAGCAATGTATAGAGTGTATTTCTGATTAGTTTAAAGTTATCTTCATTGAAAAAAGTGCTTTTCTTTCAAAAATAAGGAAATTTCTAAGTGACCCCAAACTTTTGAACGGTAGTGTGTGTATATATATATAATATGTATATATACAGTGGGGTAAAAAAGTATTTAGTCAGCCACCAATTGTGCAAGTTCTCCCACTTAAAAGATAGAGAGATGTCTTCAATTTTCATCATAGGTATACCTCAACTATGAGAGACAAAATAAGAAAAAAAAAAAAAATCCAGAAAATCACATTGAAGGATTTTTAATGAATTAATTGGTAAATTCCTCGGTAAAATAAGTATTTGGTCAATAACAAAAGTTCATCTTAATACTTTGTTATATACCCTTTGTTGGCAATGACAGGTCAAACGTTTTCTGTAAGTTTTCACAAGGTTTTCACACACTGTTGCTGGTATTTTGGCCCATTCCTCCATGCAGATCTCCTCTAGAGCAGTGATGTTTTGGGGCTCTCGCTGGGCCACACAGACTTTCAACTCCCTCCAAAGATTTTCTATGGGGTTGAGATCTGGAGACTGGCTAGGCCACTCCAGGACCTTGAAATGCTTCTTACGAAGCCACTCCTTCGTTGCCCGGGCGGTGTGTTTGGGATCATTGTCATGCTGAAAGACCCAGCCACGTTTCATCTTCAATGCCCTTGCTGGTGGAAGGTCGTTTTCACTCAAAATCTCACGATACATGGCCCCATTCATTCTTTCCTTTACACGGATCAGTCGTCCTGGTCCCTTTGCAGAAAAACAGCCCCAAAGTATGATGTTTCCACCCCCATGCTTCACTGTAGGTATGGTGTTCTTTCTCCTCCAAACACAACAAGTTGAGTTTTTACCAAAAAGTTCTATTTTGGTTTCATCTGACCATATGACATTCTCCCAATCTTCTTCTGGATCATCCAAATGCTCTCTAGCAAACTTCAGACGGGCCTGGACATGTACTGGCTTAAGCAGGGGGACACGTCTGGCACTACAGGATTTGAGTCCCTGGTGGCGTAGTGTGTTTCTGATGTAGCCTTTGTTACTTTGGTC
The DNA here is from genome assembly GCA_020510985.1 of Pholidichthys leucotaenia. NCBI lineage: Eukaryota > Metazoa > Chordata > Actinopteri > Cichliformes > Pholidichthyidae > Pholidichthys > Pholidichthys leucotaenia. The sequence continues at coordinate 167,263,328 of CM035838.1, read as the reverse complement.
CCAGCTCTCTGCAGGTCATTCACTAGGTCCCCCCATGTGGTTCTGGGATTTTTGCTCGCCGTTCTCATGATAATTTTGACCCCATGGGGTGAGATCTTGCGTGGAGCCCCAGATCGAAGGAGATTATCAGTGGTCTTGAATGTCTTCCATTTTCTAATAATTGCTCCCACAGTTGATTTCTTCACACCAAGCTGCTTACCTATTGCAGATTCAGTCTTCCCAGCCTGGTACAGGTCTACAATTTTGTTTCTGGTGTCCTTTGACAGCTCTTTGGTCTTGGCCATAGTGGAGTTTGGAGTCTGACTGTTTGAGGTTGTGGACAGGTGTCTTTTATACTGATAACGAGTTCAAACAGGTGCCATTAATACAGGTAACGAGTGGAGGACAGAGGAGCCTCTTAAAGAAGTTACAGGTCTGTGAGAGCCAGAAATCTTGCTTGTTTGTAGGTGACCAAATATTTATTTTACTGAGGAATTTACCAATTAATTCATTAAAAATCCTTCAATGTGATTTTCTGGATTTTTTTTTCTCATTTTGTCTCTCATAGTTGAGGTATACCTATGATGAAAATTGGAGACCTCTCTCATCTTTTAAGTGGGAGAACTTGCACAATTGGTGGCTGACTAAATACTTTTTTGCCCCACTGTATATACACTCACCGGCCACTTTATTAGGTACGCCATGCTAGTAACGGGTTGGACCCCCTTTTGCCTTCAGAACTGCCTCAATTCTTCGTGGCATAGATTCAACAAGGTGCTGGAAGCATTCCTCAGAGAGTTTGGTCCATATTGACATGATGGCATCACACAGTTGGCGCAGATTTGTCGGCTGCACATCCATGATGCGAATCTCCCGTTCCACCACATCCCAAAGATGCTCTATTGGATTGAGATCTGGTGACTGTGGAGGCCATTTGAGTACAGTGAACTCATTGTCATGTTCAAGAAACCAGTCTGAGATGATTCCAGCTTTATGACATGGTGCATTATCCTGCTGAAAGTAGCCATCAGAAGTTGGGTACGTTGTGGTCATAAAGGGATGGACATGGTCAGCAACAATACTCAGGTAGGCTGTAGCGTTGCAACGATGCTCAATTGGTACCAAGGGGCCCAAAGAGTGCCAAGAAAATATTCCCCACACCATTACACCACCACCACCAGCCTGAACCATTGATACAAGGCAGGATGGATCCATGCTTTCATGTTGTTGACGCCAAATTCTGACCCTACCATCCGAATGTCGCAGCAGAAATCGAGACTCATCAGACCAGGCAACGTTTTTCCAATCTTCTATTGTCCAATTTCGATGAGCTTGTGCAAATTGTAGCCTCAGTTTCCTGTTCTTAGCTGAAAGGAGTGGCACCCGGCGTGGTCTTCTGCTGCTGTAGCCCATCTGCCTCAAAGTTCGACGTACTGTGCGTTCAGAGATGCTCTTCTGCCTACCTTGGTTGTAACGGGTGGTTATTTGAGTCACTGTTGCCTTTCTATCAGCTCGAACCAGTCTGGCCATTCTCCTCTGACCTCTGGCATCAACAAGGCATTTCCGCCCACAGAACTGCCGCTCACTGGATATTTTTTCTTTTTCGGACCATTCTCTGTAAACCCTAGAGATGGTTGTGCGTGAAAATCCCAGTAGATCAGCAGTTTCTGAAATACTCAGACCAGCCCTTCTGGCACCAACAACCATGCCACGTTCAAAGTCACTCAAATCACCTTTCTTCCCCATACTGATGCTCTGTTTGAACTGCAGGAGATTGTCTTGACCATGTCTACATGCCTAAATGCACTGAGTTGCCGCCATGTGATTGGCTGATTAGAAATTAAGTGTTAACGAGCAGTTGGACAGGTGTACCTAATAAAGTGGCCGGTGAGTGTATATATATATACACTACCGTTCAAAAGTTTGGGGTCACTTAGAAATTTCCTTATTTTTGAAAGAAAAGCACTTTTTTTCAATGAAGATAACTTTAAACTAATCAGAAATACACTCTTTACATTGCTCATGTGGTAAATGACTATTTTAGCTGCAAATTTCTGGTTTTTGGTGCAATATCTACATAGGTGTATAGAGGCCCATTTCCAGCAACTATCACTCCAGTGTTCTAATGGTACAATGTGTTTGCTCATTGCGTCAGAAGGCTAATGGATGATTAGAAAACCCTTGTGCAATCATGTTAGGTCTGCAATGCTGTAATTGCTGCAAATGGAGGATTCTTTGAAGAAAGCAAAGTTTGAAGGAAAAAATTATTATTTCAAATACAAATCATTATTTCTAACCTTGTCAATGTCTTGACTGCATTTTCTATTCATTTTACAACTCATGGTGGTAAATAAAAGTGTGACTTTTCATGGAAAACACAAAATTGTCTGAGGTGACCCCAAACTTTTGAACGGTAGTGTATATACACAACCCCATAACATAACATGCATGCAAAAACACAAGAACTATAAATAAAGTGCTGCCGCAGTCATTTGAGTGAAAAAACTGGAACATGCATGGGGGGTCCAGGGCAGCCCCTCAGCAGGCGCGCCCCTGGAGACCGATGGCCAATCCCCTGGATGACAGAGTCTGGATCCCACACCGCCATCACGACTGCTGTCCAGCCTCGCCACCTGGAGCGTCTTCCCGGACACGCCAAAGCTGATTGGCGTGCCTCGACGAGCTGTCGGACAACCTGAAGTATGCTGCGCCCAGCTCAGCCACCATGCACAGACATTCCTGATGTTTTGCTGGCTGTCGTTTGGCCCATCTTCGTCGTGGACGTCCTTCACCCCGAACCCAAACCAGGTCCATAACCCGGAGTGGAATTTTTCTCAGCCCGATGTGCTGCTGCTGAGCGTACGGTAACTCCTTGCTCGTCGGTCTGGCCCTGTCCTCTTCTATAAACGTTGTTGTGTACACCATTGTAGCCGCAGACCTCCCACCTAACTGTGGCCAAGTACCGGAGGCATCTGGGGCTAGCATGGTGTCGCTCACCGGCATGGGTACCAATCCTGAGGGAGAACTGGTTGACTTGAAAGCAAGGACGTCAGTTAGCTCTTCGTACCGTTCACTCCCAGTGTCCGTCGGGGGCGAGCGGGGTGATTTCTCCCTTGGGTTTCCTGAGTAAGACAAACGGCACACCCTGGCGTAGTGATTCACGCATCCACATATACCATAACATCTTCCTCTAGCCGGGCATTTCTTAGCTTTATGGCGGTGCGTCACAGGCCCACAACCCCTGCAACGGGAGTTTCCCGGGGCAGACCTTTGGCTGGCAGCATTGACTTCCCAAAAATCTTCGTCCAAGCTATCCTCGCTATCAGGGTCCGCAACATTAGCTGAGGCAACCAGTTCCAGCGTCTTCTGTGGCTGGTGCCAATTTAGCTCCACAGCTAGCTTATCAACGGTTTCCACCGGAGAGCTAGCTCCATTGCTTTAGCTAACGTTAAGTCATTAGGTGCCATTTATAGCCTAGCATGCAGCTCAGCGTTACATGTGTGCTCTGCTAGTAGGTCGCGTACCATTTCGTCCAAAACGACACTCGCTGGCTAGCTGCTTCAAGTCAATGACATACTGGTGGATAGGCTCTCCTACCCGCTGGCGTCTCCGGTGAAAACGAATTCTCCGAACAGTCATGTTGTCTGAGGTTCAATTCAATTCAGCTTTATTTATATAGCGCGACATCACAACAAAGGTCATCTCATAGCGCTACAAAATGCAGAGAAAACCCCACAATTTCAGAAAGACACAGCAATCAGACGATCCCCTGTGAGCAAGCACTTAGCGACATGGAGAGGAAAAACTCCCATTTAACAGGAAGAAACCTCTAGCAGAACCAGGCTCATGGAGGGGCAGTCATCTGCTGCGACTGGCTGGAGGTGGAGAAACGTTTAGCTAGCAGCTCCACAACTTCCTCGTATGAGCCAGCTTTGCTGAGCGTCTGTAGGACCCTCCAGCCCTCAATACCCAGGTTGTGAATGAGAAGCACCCGCGCTGTCACCCCATTTAGGTTCCCGAGGTCCAGTGCCGTAATATATGTCTGATAGGCCTCCAGCCAATGTGGCCATAAAACCGATGGTTCGCCCGGGAGCTCGAAAAAGGGACAAAGCGGTGTAATGCACACCTCCATGAGTTAATCCTCGATCGCCAAATGTTATGTATGGAAACACCTGGGTGAAGAATGAGGCACGATGATGGTTGGCAAACAACTTTATTAAAAGGACTATATACAGTACAGCACACGACAGGCACCAGCATGAGCATTTAGCAAAGAGGCCACAAGATGGCGCCCCTGCCTTATATATGGGCAGTGCAATGACGTGACGGGAAGTGCACGTCATCACCCTGCACTTCACAATAGGGTGCCATATACATAGACAATACCATGACCCATTTTCGGACCTGATCGTCAAGTCATTGGACATTCGAGAGGTTTCTCAGACCCAATTCTAGGTCATGTTAAAATGTGGCAGCTCTGTCATAATAAAGTCACAAAAAGCCAAAACTCATTTTGATTTTGACCTTTTATGACCCTGTGACCTAAACCTTTGACCTTTTCAGCCCAAAAGCATAGCCGAACGTGGTACTCCTGTGTGCCAAGTTTGGTCACCTAAGCATCACTTCCTCTTTAGTTCGAGCGCGGATAGAAAAAGAAAAGGTATCTCGTAGGTTTGGGTAGCTTTTTTCCCATAATGAATGAAATCATCATTTGAAAACTGCATTTTGTATTTAGTCTGGTTATATTTGTCTAATATGAAAATTTCTTTGATGATCTGAAATGTTTAAGTGTGACAAATATGCAGAAATAGAAGAAATCAGGATAGTTTTTCATAGCACTGTAGTTGTCTCCGTTGTTGGGGTGGTGTGTGTTATCTGACAGAAATGCAGGGGTGTCAATATTTTCTACTTTGTATCTGAGAAGAAAACGTTCTCCTATTGCATTATAATGCTGACAGGGCAGTTCTTGGCTGTTTGACCATAATTTGATAATTTGCCTCACTGTCCGACTCCATTTTGTTATTTTCTGCCGTCACTAATCAAAACTTTTCTCTGACAGTGACCATGGGTGTTAAAGTAGCTGTCAGCTGCATCGTTTTCTACATCGTCCTGGATGTCATCATCACCACAGTCCTTTACATTAAAGGATCAGATCTGAACACATTCACAAATGAAGCCCTGAACTTCAACGTCCTGGAGTCGTCGCTGGACCTCTGGGCCACCACGCTGCTCCGAGCCGTCCTCCTGCTGGGAGCCTCCATTGGGGTGTCTTGGAACAAGGCGGACGGCCCTCAGAGGGTGGTTAGGTCCACCACCCTGGTCCTCCTCATCTGCCTGATCATCATCACCTATGCCCTGACCAAGCTGCTGATGCTGAGCGAGCACAAAGACAAGGCGGAGCCTTTGACACCCTGGCCCCTGAGCCTCGTGTGCTGGACGTGTGCCTCTGCCCTGGGAGTCGCGCTGCTCTGGAGGTGGCTGGGGAAGGAGTCCGACACGGCGGGCAGTATCAATAGAGGAGAAGGAGGGGGAACGAGGTGTGAGGACACGGAGAAGCTAGTAGAGACGGCTGCCGAAGATGATGGAGGGACAGAGAAAGGGGAAGAGGAGGTGGGAGGAAATGAAAGCAGCTCTGGGGCAACACTGGGACGCCTGCTGTCGTACTGCAGGAAGGATGCTGCGCTGCTGTCCATCGCCACCCTCTTCCTGATCATCTCAGCCGTGTGTGAGTGTCATCAGGAGAAATCTCAGATTACAGCTATAGAGTCATTTGAATGCTGTTGGCTTCATAGGCGTAATGTCTCTCCCAACCTGGAAAAAACTGAGAATTGCCCCCCTCCCCACTATCATCATAAACCTTTAATATCTTATATATACACAAGACTTTGAAGCAACAATGCTACGTGCAAAAAAAACTTGCAAATTTGGAATATTTCAGGTAAATTTGCAACTTCTTTCAAATCTGCAACTTTTCCTCATAAATTTTCAACTTTTTTCTTGTAAATTTGCGGCTTTTTTCTCATAAATTTTACTTTTTTGCTGTCAAGTTGCAATTTTTTTTTATCAAATTGTAACTTTTCTTTTAAAATTTGCAACTTTTTTCTCATGAATTTGCAACCTTTTTTTTCCTCAAATCTACAAATTTTTTCCTTGTTAATCTGCAACTTTTCTCGTAAATTTGCAACTATTTTCATGTAAATTTGCAACTTTTTTTTCTCATAAATTTGCAATGTTTTTTCTCATAAATTTGCAACTTTCTTTCCCCAACAACCTCACCGTGACTCCACAGCAAATTGCCAGCACCGCGGCAGCCCCCCAGTCACCACAACCAACCCAGCCTGAAATCAGAGGCTGCTGGTCGGAGGCTGAGCCAAGCAAAGTGAGCTTCCTGGTACCAGTGTTAGCTCGGGGGCTAATAGGCTACATTTTGCGACAACACCCCCTCCCCCACCAAAAAAAAAAAAAAAAGTCTACATGACGGACAGCTAGCCGGGCCAATAATAGAGCAGTGGGTGGGTTTCTATGACAGCGGTGGGTTGGCTCTTTATCATCGTGACGTATACAGTTGACCCAGAAGAGTCAAAAACGTTTCTGGGAGAGAAAAATAAGATAAAGACTGTTTTTTAAGATAATTGACTGTTTTTAAATTTTTTTTTGATAATTACGTCACCAGTAGATTCAGAGTTAAAACCTACAAACCCACCATTTTCCAGTCAATGACCCCTTTAAATTTGCAGCATTCGTATGAGTACTAGTTAAATTTTTTATTCTATATTAAATTTTCTCCCTTCATCTACAGTGCATCCGGAAAGTATTCACAGCGCTTCACTTTTTCCACATTTTTTTTTATCAATCAATCAATCAATCAATGACTTTATTCCAGACTCAAGGTCCATCAAAAAAAAAAAAAAGTAGAAAAAAAACAAGACAGTTGAAACAATCAAAAAGTTACAAAAAACACTAAGACACAACTGCTAAGAGAAGTACAAAGACAGTACAGACTTTAAAAAGACTTAAAGACAACTGTACCAGTGCCTTCTAAACTGTGACTGACAGCGAATAGAGCTGAGCTTAATGCTAGACATGACTTGAATGATTTCATTTCTAGATACATCAAGCCGACAGATGAATTTATACATAAGATTCCTTATTACTGCATGCAGAGTATTTACACGTGATGAGACAAATAATTCGGAAGCACTGCACCATCGAGGCTTTTTAAGTAAAATTCTTAAGGCATCATTGTAAGCAACCTGTAATTTCTGCATACTTTGTTTCCTATAATTTATCCATATGTTATGTTATGTTAGAGCCTGTTCCAAAACAGATTAAATTAACACCCCATAATGACAACGTGAAAAAAGTTGTTTTGAGATTTTTGCAAATTTATTAAAAATAAAAAGCTAAGAAATCACATGAACACAAGTACTCACAGCCTTTGCCATGAAGTTCAAAATTGAGCTCAGTTGCATCTCGTTTCCACAGATCATCCTTGAGATGTTTCTACAGCTTAATTGGAGTCCACCTGTGGTAAATTCAGTTGATTGGACATGATTTGGAAAGGCACACAGCTGTCTATAAAAGGTCCCACAGTTGACGGTGCATGTCAGAGCACAAACCAAGCATGAAGTTAAAGGAATTGTCTGTAGACCTCTGAGACAGGATTGTTTCGAGGCACAAATCTGGGGAAGGGTACAGAAAAATTTCTGCTGCTCTGAAGGTCCCAATGAGCACAGTGGCCTCCATCATCTGTAAATGGAAGAAATTCGGAACTACCAGGACTCTTTCTAGAGCTGGCCGGCCGTCTAAACTGAGTGATCGGGGGAGAAGTCAGAGAGGTGACCAAGAACCCGATGGTCACTCTGTCAGAGCTCCAACGTTGCTCTGTGGAGAGAGGAGAACCTTCCAGAAGGACAACCGTCTCTGCAGCAGTCCACCAATCAGGCCTGTATGGTAGAGTGGCCAGACGGAAGCCAGTCCTTAGTAAAAGGCACATTGCAGCCCACCTGGAGTTTGTCAAAAGGCACCTGAAGGACTCTCAGACCATGAGAAACAAAATTCTCTGGTCTGATGAGACAAAGATTGGACTCCCTGGCATGAATGCCAGATGTCATGTTTGGAGGAAACCAGGCACCGCTCATAACCAGGCCAATACCATCCCTACAGTGAAGCATGGTGGTGGCAGCATCATGCTGTGGGGATATTTTTCAGCAGCAGGAATTGTGAGACTAGTCAGGAAAGAGGGAAAGATGGAATGCAGCAATGTACAGACACATCCTAGATGAAAACCCGTTCCAGAGCGCTCTTGACCTCAGACTGGGGTAACGGTTCATCTTTCAGCATGACAATGACCCTAAGCACACAGCCAAGATATCAAAGGACTGGCTTCACTTCATTCACAGAGTTGTCCTGAAGCAACTTGGTGAATGTCCTTGAGTGGCCCAACCAAAGCCCAGACTTGGATCCAATTGAACATCTATGGAAAGATCTGAAAATGGCTGTGCTCTGACGCTTCCCATCCAACCTGATGGAGCTTGAAAGGTGCTGCAAAGAGGAATGGGCCAAACTGCCCAAAAATAGGTGTGCCAAGCTTGTGGCATCATATTAAAAAAAAACTTGAGGCTGTAATTGTTGCCAAAGGTGCATCAACAAAGTAATGAGCAAAGGCTGTGAATACTTTTGTACATGTGACTTCTTAGTTTTTTAGTTTTAATAAATTTACAAAAATCAAAAAAAAAAAAACTTTTCACATTGTCATTATTGTGTGTAGAATTTTGAGGAAAAAATGAACTTAATCCATTTTGGAATAAGGCTGTAACATACAGACGTGGACAAAATTGTTGGTACCCCTCTGTTAATGAAAGAAAAACCCACAATGGTCACAGAAATAACTTGAATTTGACAAAAGTGGTAATAAATAAAAATTCTATGAAAATTAACCAATGAAAATCAGACAATGCTTTTGAATTGTGGTTCAACAGAATTATTTAAAAAAAACAAACTCATGAAACAGGCCTGGACAAAAATGATGGTACCCCTAGAAAAGATTGAAAATAATGTGACCATAGGGACATGTTCCACCAAGATGTGTCCTCTAATTAACATCACAGGTGTCTACAAACTTGTAATCAGTCAGTCGGCCTATTTAAAGGGTGACAAGTAGTCACTGTGCTGTTTGGTGACATGGTGTGTACCACACTAAACATGGACCAGAGGAAGCAAAGGAGAGAGTTGTCTCAGGAGATTAGAAGAAAATTATAGACAAGCATGTTAAATGTAAAGGCTATAAGACCATCTCCAAGCAGCTTGATGTTCCTGTGACTACAGTTGCACATATTATTCAGAAATTTAAGCTCCACGGGACTGTAGCCAACCTCCCTGGACGTGGCCACAGGAGGAGACGGATAATACGAATGGTAACAAAAGAGCCCAGAACAACCTCTAAACACATTCATGGTGAACTCCAAGGTCAAGGTACATCAGTGTCAGATCGCACCATCCGTCGTCGTTTGAGCCAAAGTGGACTTCATGGGAGACGACCAAGGAGGACACCACTGTTGAAAACAAATCATAAAAAAGCCAGACTGGAATTTGCCAAACTGCATGTTGACAAGCCACAAAGCTTCTGGGAGAATGTCCTATGGACAGAGGAGACAAAACTGTAACTCTTTGGCAAGGCACATCAGCTCTGTGTTCACAGACGCAAAAATGAAGCATACCAAGAAAAGAACACTGTCCCTACTGTGAAACATGAAGGAGGTTCTGTTATGTTCTGGGGCTGCTTTGCTGCATCTGGCACAGGGTGTCTTGAATCTGCAGGGTACAATGAAATCTCAAGACTATCAAGGTATTCTAGAGAGAAATGTGCTGCCCAGTGTCAGACAGCTTGGTCTCAGTCGCAGGTCATGGGTCTTGCAACAGGATAATGACCCAAAACACACAGCTAAAAACACCCAAGAATGGCTAAGAGCCAAACATTGGACTATTCTAAAGTGGCCTTCTATGAGTTCCTGACCTAAATCCTATTTAACATCTGTGGAAGGAGCTGAAACATGCCGTCTGGAGAAGGCACCCTTCAAACCTGAGACAACTGGAGCAGTTTGCTGATGAGGAGTGGGCCAAAATACCTGCTGAGAGGTGCAGAAGTCTCATTGACAGTTACAGAAATCGTTTGATTGCAGTGATTGCTTCAAAAGGTTGTGCAACAAAATATTAAGTTAAGGGTACCATCATTTTTGTCCAGGCCTGTTTCATGAGTTTGTTTTTTAAAATAATTCTGTTGAACCACAATTCAAAAACATTGTCTGATTTTCAATAGTTAATTTTCATAGAATTTTTATTTATTACCACTTTTGTCAGATTCAAGTAATTTCTGTGACCATTGTGGGTTTTTCTTTCATTAACAGAGGGGTACCAACAATTTTGTCCACGTCTGTAAAATGTGGAAAAAGTGGAGTGCTGTGAATACTTTCCAGATGCTCTGTAGACAATGACTCTCTCTTGTTTTTACAAAGTTTATTTTAAAGGGTTTGAACTCTTCCCTATTATAAAAACAGGAGCTCCTAAACACAGTCTTGCATAGGACCCGTGACTACCTATAGGGTCCCCCTCAGTCTTTACGCTGGAGATGTTATTTTTATTGCCCCCCCCCCCCTCCAAACAGTGACGTGAAATATCTGCCCATGTACAGCTTTAAAGTCAGCCTAATTTGCACCACTGCACAGGTCAGTGGCCTAAACCAGTGTTTTAAAAATCTGACACATTACAGTATAGTTCCAATTTTCATCATTGCTACATTTTTCTTAATGTTTGTATTAATTAAGAACTAAAATGTTCATATCCACAGAAATTACTGTAAATCCAGTTTTTATTTATGAACAGAACTTCATGTAAATAATCATGAACGGGCTCCAGAATTCCTCCACAGTCACTCTGTCCCTCCTTAGGTGAAGCCTTCATTCCCTCCTTCTATGGGAAGGCCATCGACAGCATCGTCCAGCAGCAGAGCATGGAGCACTTTGCTAAACCCGTGTTCACACTGGGAGCGCTGGCCTTAGCCAGGTGAGCAGCCGCTGGGTGTCTGGGTGAATGATGAGGACCTGCTGGTACGGTATTGTCCCATTCTGTCTTTATACACTTCTGCGGGATGGGGGTGAAGTATGTAGCAGACCCTGTAGGCCGGGGTCAGCAACCTGTACTACACAGAGAACTACTGTGAGTGATTTCTGTATGGAAAAAAATGTGCATGGAGCCACAAAATGTCTGAGCCTAAAAACTATGGAATAACAGCGTAACTACAGCTACGATCTGGCCTCAGAGCATCACGATTGAAGAGTTTTTCTTTTAAAATTGCAGCTTGTTTATTGTAAGCTTGTTACCTTTTTTCACAAAATTGCTGCCTTTTCTGGTCATTTTTTGATTTGCAGAAAGTTTCTTTTTTCTCTGCAAAACTGTGTAGGCGTTTTCCTCATGAAAATTTAATTTCTTATTTTAATTTTTTAAAATTTGTTATATTTTTGGCATAAATGTGTTTTGCTTTTTTCTAAATATGGCATATTTTTTCTTTGCAAATTTAAAATCTTTTATCAAGTAAAATTGCAGACTTTTTCCATGTAAATTTGTGACATTTTTTTCCCAGAAATTTTTGGCATAATCTTCTGCTTTTCTCATAAAATTGTCTGATCTGATTGTTACCTTTTTAAAGTTGAAATGCTGCCTTTTTCATACAAATTTGCAACAGTTTCCTAATAAAATTGTAACTTTTACAGGTAAATTTTTGACTTTTTTTCCCCTTCCCCCTCATAAAATTCCAACATTTTCCTTAAATTTCAAGAATGTTTTTCCATAAATGTTCAGCTATTCTCATAAACTGTAATTTCCCAGTTTGGGATCAATAAAGTGCATCTATCTTTCAAGGACAATGCTGTAGTATTTCTTGCATAATTTTATTACATTTTTCTCACAAAACTCAAACTTTTTTCCAGTAAATTTGACTTTTTTTCTTATGAATTTGTGGGTATGTTTTCCTCAGAAAATTGCAGAAAGTTTCCCTAAATTTGTGAATTTTTTTTCCAGATTTTCTAATGTTCTCCTTTTTAGGATATTTTTTCTTATGAATGTGCAACTTTTTTTTTCTTGTAAATATATTGCTGCTTTTCTTGGAAATGTCTGAGTTGTTTCCTGAAGGGGGCGGCTGTGGTGCAGGTGCAGTGTGGCCGACTGCTGATCGGAGGGTCATCGGTTCGATTCCCGCTCTGTCTACAGGACACATCCCAGTTGGTCCTGGTGGATCAGGCCAGCGCCTGTGCATGGCGGCTCGGCCACCATCAGTGTGTGAATGGGTGGCTAGCAGGATCTGTAAAGCGCCTTGATCATCTAGAGATGAGGGAAGTGCTGTATAAGTGAACGCCATTTACCATTCAGGGCCTCAGGGAGCCACATGTGACCCCAGAGCTGCAGGTTACAGACCCCTGCTGAAGTTAATAAACCACACGCTGTGTATTCAAAAAGCGAAATTGACCGGCTTTATATTCCTACAGTTTCTACAAGTTCTAGTATGTTTGTAGGGGTTGCGGCAGTCCCCAGAAGTCGCGCTGACTTTGGGAAGAGGGCGTTTATGGGCTGCGCTCCCCAGGACTTCAAAGATTATTCAAACTTCAGGCCCTCATTTGCCTTCCTGATTTTAAAACTCGTGTCATAGACTTTTTAACAGTAGATACGGGAGCGTGCAAATGCTTTGCTGCGTGGTTTGCACATCTGGTATATTTTTTTTAGTATAGTTCACGGTGTCTCACTGTGTACTTTTGTTTTATTAATGTTGTGTACTGCGTAATGTATTGTCCTGTGTAAATACTGCCATCTTGGTCAGGCCGTGCGCCTAAGAGATCATTTTGATTTCAAGCATTTTCCTGACGAAATAAAGGTTAAATAAAAATAACTAAAGGTTGCTGACCCCTGCACCGGCGTATGCCGATTGCACCAACTTTGTTTCGAGGTCGACTCATCTCACTTGAACTAAACTTTTCTCCGTCCTCAGTTCACTGGCAGTAGGAGTCCGAGGAGGCGTCTTCACCCTGACGTTCGCCAGGTTAAACCTCAGACTCAGGAACCACCTCTTCAGGACGCTGATGAAGCAGGAAATTGGCTTTTTTGATGAAAATCACACCGGTAAGCATGGGTGGATATTTGCTGTCACTGTTGAGGGGGGCAATAAACCACATTTTCTCCAGAGTTAAGATTGAGGTCGTCGGAGCCCTGTGCGAGATCGTCTTTAGGGGTTTCTATTTTTGTAATTGGCAAGAGATCAAACCCTCTGAAACAAAAACTTTGTTTTTAATAATGATTTGAGAAAAAAGTTGCAAATTTATGAAAAAAGTGGCAAATTCATGTGAAAAAAGTAGCAAATTTACAAGAAAAAAGCCACGATTTGATTTAAAAAAAAAAAAAAAAAAAAAGTTGCAAATTTATGAGAAAAAAAGATGCAAAATTAAAAGAAAAAAGTTACAAATTTATGAGAAAAAAAGATGCAAAATTAAAAGAAAAAAGTTACAAATTTATGAGAAAAAAAGATGCAAAATTAAAAGAAAAAAGTTACAAATTTATGAGAAAAAAAGATGCAAAATTAAAAGAAAAAAGTTACAAATTTATGAGAAAAAAAGATGCAAAATTAAAAGAAAAAAGTTACAAATTTATGAGAAAAAAAGATGCAAAATTAAAAGAAAAAAGTTACAAATTTATGAGAAAAAAAGATGCAAAATTAAAAGAAAAAAGTTACAAATTTATGAGAAAAAAAGATACAAATTTATAAGAAAAGCTGAAATTTTATGAGAAAACAGTTGAAAATTTAAAAGAAGAGTTGCACATTTATGAAAAAGTTGAAACTTTACAATAAAGATGCAAATCTATGAGGAAAAACTTGCAAATTTATGAGCAAAGTTGCAGATTTAGAAGACAGAAATTGTAAATTTACCAGAAATGTTCCAAATTTGCAGGCTTTTTTTTACATTTAGCATTGGTGCTTCAAAGTCTTGCGTAACATGACATTAAAGGTTTATGATAACATTGGGGACGAGGGGGCGGGGACGGGACAATCCTCCTTTTTTGTCAGGCTGTCCCCCCTTTGCCCACCTTGATTTACGCCTCTGCCCCTAAGTGTCGACCCATCTGTCTGTTTCTATCTCCCCGCAGGCGACATCCTGTCACGCCTGTCGGCCGACACCACCCAGGTAAGCGACCTCATCTCCCAGAACGTCAACATCTTCCTGCGGAGCGTCATCAAGGGCGTTGGCTTCTTCATCTTCATGTTTCATATTTCTTGGAAGCTCACCTTGGTGACCGTCATGGGATTCCCCTTCATCGGCCTCGTCTCTAAACTTTACGGCGAATACTACAAGGTACAGGAATTATCCCAATGATCCCAAACATTCAGTTATCTGGGTATTTGTTCAACTTTCAACATTTATTCTCAAAAAATTGCAACTTTTTCTCAAAAAAAATTGCACGTTTCTCTAAAACTTGGAGCTTTGCATTCTCAAATTGTGCTACGTTTTCTGAATAATTTTCTTCTTTCCTTAAAATTTGTGATTTTTTTTTTAAACTCCCCCTGAAAATGTTGATTTTTATTTTTTTTTTTCTAAATGAAAATTTTCTATACTGTATATTTTCTTTTTTATTCCCCACCAGTCGAAGCCCAAAGGAGTCGAAGAGCCCTTTGGGTGAAGGCCGAAGGTGGATTAAGTTATGGGTCAGTCCGTCTGTCCCACTTTTGTGAAATCAACTCCTCCTACAGTTTTGTTCCGATTGTTTTGAAACTTGGTACCATGGTTTGATATACTCTGATGATGCACATATTGCAATTTCACTCTCGTCGGATGACCTTGAGGTCACAGGTCAGATTTTCCCTAAATCTTCTAAACACAATAACTACTGAAAGAAATGATGTAGGCTTTTCAAATTGATAAAATAGTTGTTTCTAATACATATTTTGGATGAGTTGCACCCTGACCCAACTATGGGTTTGGGGTCAAGGGGTCAAAGTTAACATTGCAGTTGTGCTATGGGAAATGGAAAATGCTACATTTACTATTACTATAAAACGAGTAAAGCTAGGGCCACCAAACCTGGCACACAGGTTCCCTCTGAGACCATGACCTCTGACTACACGTTTAGGATCCATAGGTCAAGGTTGACACTCCCTCTGCTCTTTTACTGTAGAACATGTAAAGCTCTCTAGGATTGGATAGGATATATAATTAGGATAGGATATAGAATATAGGATATAGAATTATATTGAAGAGTTGAAAACTGTTCTCCGTCAGTAAGAAACCAGAGGTGGCGGATATTGCACTCGCCTCGGCGTGCTCCTGTTAAATTTGTGCTGAGTTTTTTCCTCCTCACGAGTTTTTAAAAATTTTCTAAAACTTGCAGCCTTTAAAAAAAAAAAAATGAATATATGAGGGGGGGAAAAAACAATGCAAAAATTTTTAAAAAGTTTGGAAAAACTTGCAACTGTTTTTTTTTTTTTCAAAATTGGCAGCCTATATAAACTTAGAGCTCTTTTCCCCCCAAAAAATGCAATTTTTTTTACCTGAAGATTTTTCAACTTTTTTTTCCTCAAAAAATGTGCAACTTCTCTCAAAATTTTGCAACTAATTTCCTCAAAATCTCGCAGTTTTTTTCTCTCAAAAAATTGCTACTTTTTTCTCTCAAAAATTTGTAACGTACTTCTCCAAAATTTGCAGTTTTTGTTTCACAGTTGTATGACTTTTCTGAAGAATGTTCAACATTTGCTCTCAAAAAATTGCAGCTTTTCTCCAAAGCTTTGTGGTCTCAGAATGTGCTTCTTTTTCCTGAATAATTTGCTACTTTTCTCTAAATTAGCTCCCCCTGAAAAGGTTTCTGAATTTATTTCATGTAAGTTTGTGAATTTGTGATCACAAGGTCAAAGGTCAACATTGACTCAGCTCAACTTTATTTGTGTCCCCAAGGGGCAGTTTGTTTTGCAGCAAAACAGTGTATACACATAAAACTCAGACACACCCGAGTACGGGGAGACTGTCGCATTACAAAAGGCAATAAATAACAGCAAATCCAGTTAATGTACAAGATTTAAAAAATGACTAAAATTAATAAATAGATAAATATGCTAAAAAGAAGAACACCCCATGCATAATTAATAATAAATTCTGCCAGGTAAGGGCTTGCTAACACCTCCCCAGACCTAAATTTAGAATAGGAATGGCCGTGGGGATAAAAGAATGTTTATAGCCGTTGTTCTTAACAGGGGGAACCTAAACCTGGTGCCAGAGGGCAAGTACTGGAATTGAGTGAATGAGGGGTGGCCGGTATCTGACAGGATACTTGTAACCTTCCTCCCCTCCTGTCTGGTAAAGAGATCAGGGAGCACGCTCTGCTGTACCCCCAGAATCTTGCTGCTCATCTTCACAATTTTAGTCAGTGAATTTTTTGACTTAATAGTCAGGTTACCATACCAACAAATCTGTGAAAATGTGAGGACAAATTCAATACAGGATTTGTAAAAAAAAAAAAAAAAAAAAATGGTCATAAGGGGCCTGTCCACATGAAAATAAGACAGTTTCTGCAGACAAAGCCAGTATTGCTGACCCTTTTTACACAACATGCTGGTGTTTTCATTAAAATTCAATTTCTTATCAATTATGGTCCCAAAGTACTTGTAGCTCTCCACAGACTCTACTACCTGGTCCTTGATGATGGTCTGGGAGGAAAAGGGCTGTCACCTAAAGTCAATACACATTTCCATTGTTTTGTCAACATTTAGTTGCAAAAAAGACTTGTCACACCAATTAACAAAATCATTGACCACAGGGCCGTGGACGTTTTCACAGTCGTATAGGAGACTTGCAATAACAGTCATCAGCAAATGTTCCAGTGAATCTGTTGTCATACTGACTCTGACAGTCATTGGTGTACAAGACATAAAGGAGTGGGAAAACGAGAGCAGAGCGGCCCACCACTCAGCTAGCTAAACATCTGTTCAGTAGCTGCTTTGTCGACACAAATCGTCCGGGATCATGGGTCCCAAGAAAGCTCAGCAGACTGAGGAGGTGGACGATATTAAAAGGTTGCTCGACTTCTTGGCTGAAGAGATTTCTGCTGTTAAGCTGCAGCAAAAAAAACATTCTGCGCCTGCTCGAGGAGGTGAAAGCACTGCGGATCCAGAACGCTGAGAGGGACAAGGAGTGGTGAAAGGACGCAGCCTTGAGGGGAACCAGTGGATGAAATTAAAACATCTGATGAGTGACGATTTACTTTGACCCTCTATGTTTTATCAGTTAAAAAATCAAGAATCCAACCCAAAACATTAGAATCCAAGCTAAACTGAGTGATAAGTTTGTCAATTAAAATATGGGGTTGGATAGTGTTAAAAGCTGATGAAAAAGCCACAAACAGCAGTCGGGCATGTGTTTTACAGCCTTCAAGATGTTTTAAAACAAGCTTTAAAAGTGTAGCAGTAGCAGCTTCCACACCACGTCCAGCTCTATATGCGAACTGCAAAGGGTCTGACAAGGGCTGTCAGTGAGGGAGAAATGCATTCTTCATTAGCCTTTCAAAAGATTTCATCACTAATGAAGTCAAACCAACACGACTGAAGTCATTCAATTCTTTAGGATGTACATTTTTAGCCACTGAGATAATTATACTGTTTTTCCAGCTCCTTGGCCCCCTCTGCTGGTAAGTGACATCTAGAAGATGTCAAAGAAGATGGGGGGGCTAATTGTTCAACACATAAATGTAGAAGACGGCTACAAATATTATCTGGTCCAGGGGCCTCATGTACAAAGACTTGCATGGATTTCCTACTGAAAGATGACGTACGTTTAAATCAAGAAAATGCCGTAAGCAAAAAAAAAAAAAAAAATCCAGATGTATGAAACCGTCCGTACACAGGAATCCAAGCACATTTCCTTTGTACATTCCAATCTGGTTGAAATTGAACGCATGTGAGGAAATACCGGATTCCTTCCTTAACACTCCTCCATTTGAATATGCAATTAGATGCAAATAGAGATATACAGACCCTGCACGTTTGATTCTCCTGCATCCACGATCAAAAATAATGGATTTAATGGAATTTCACGGAATGTGAGTTGGAGGTGCTTCTGAATTGAGGTAGAGGCACATAAAAACATTTTGTTTTGGCACGCTGTCCTCCGGCATTAGCGCTGGATACAGGTAATTCAATTGCCTGCTCACAGCCCTATAAGATTAGTTTACTGTTTCCTTTATTCAGACAAGGATAAGAAGGAGATGTTTATTTAACTTTGACGTATTTAGACTGACATCTGCAGTCGTCCTCAGAAGCGTCAGCCGATCGCTGTGATTTGAAGTGTGTATAGCTCAGTGGTTAGAGTGCCAGATTTCAAAGCAGAAGGTTGCAGGTACAAGACCAGCTGCGATTTCTTTTAGGGACCACAATGGAAATAAATGTGCACACTTTATTGTGTCATCCCATTGTTTTTAAATGTATGTTGTATCTTTTATACAATGCTATTTTAAACGATCAGTCAATCAATCACTCAATCAATTTGTGACCAGCCGGGTGTATCAGCTGGTTTAATTAAAGGAAAACGGTCATGAAAAATAAGACAATATGAACCTATTTAGTGGGTAGCCAAGGTCACCTGTCAGTTGAAAGTGGATCATATTAAACTCGACAAGTACATATTTTATGTCCAAAATGCAAATCTCATCCTTTACACTGCGTTCCAAATTATTATGCAAATGATATTTGTCTCTGATTTTCCTAAATAGTTGATGCAAATGACAGTAAGTATAATTTTCAAGTCATCAACCGCTAGAGCATAATTCAAATTTTGCTGAACAAACCTCCCAATGATAACTATTTTTTTTGCAAAAATAAAAAACTCAAAATGCACTGTTCAAAATTATGCACAACAGAGTTTCAGAACATTTTATTGGTTGTAAGGAACTGAAAATGGTCATTTATTGAATTTACAGCATTAGGAGGTCATATTTAATGAAATCAAAAGCTATTTCAATCAAAAACATCTTAACAGGTCGAGTTACATGTTAACATAGGACCCCTTCTTTGATATAACCTTCACAGTTCTTGCATCCATTGAACTTGTGAGTTTTTGGAGAATTTCTGCTTGAATTTCTTTGCAAGATGTCAGAATAGCCTCCCACAGCTGCTGTTTTGATGTGAACTGCCTCCCACCCTCGTAGATCTTTTGCTTGAGGATTGTCCAAAGGTTCTCAATAGGGTTGAGGTCAGGGGAGGAAGGGGGCCACACCATGAGTTTCTCATCTTTTATGCCCATAACAGCCAATGACACAGAGATATTCTTTGCAGCATGAGATGGTGCATTGTCATGCATGAAGATAACTTTGCTACGGAAGGCATGTTTTTTTGTTTGTTTTTTTTGTACCATGGAAGAAAGCGGTCAGGCAGAAACTATATATACTTTGCTGAGGTCATTTTAACACCTTCAGGGACCCTAAAGGGGCCTACCAGCTCTCTCCCCATGATTCTGGCCCAAAACATGACTCCACCACCTCCTTGCTGATGTCACAGCCTTGTTGGGACATGGTGGCCATCCACCAACCATCCACTACTCCATCCATCTGGACCATCCAGGGTTGCACGGCACTCATCAGTGAACAAGACTAAATTAGTCTTCATGTATTTCTGGGTCCACTGCAACCATTTCTGCTTGCAAGCATTGGTTGGGGGTGGCCAAATAGTAGGTTTATGCACAACTGCAAGCCTCTGAAGGATCTTGCACCTTGAGGTTTGTGGGACTCCAGAGGCACCAGCAGCTTCAAATACCTGTTTGCTGCTTTGTAATGGCATTTTAGCAGCTGCTCTTTTAATCTGATGAATTTGTCTAGCAGAAACCTTCCTCATTATGCCTTTATCTGCACAAACCCGTCTGTGCTCTGAATCAGCTGCAAATTTCTTCAAAGTACGATGATCACATTTCAGTTTTTGTGAAATATCAAATGTTTTCATACCTTTTCCAAGGCATTACACTATTTGATGCTTTTCAGCAGCAGAGAGATCCTTTTTCTTTCCCATATTGCTTGAAACCTGTGGCATGCTTAATAATGTGGAACATCCTTCTTAAGTAGTTTTCCTTTAATTGGGCTCACCTGGCAGACAGGTGAGCCCAATAATGACAGGTGTCTGAGACTGATATCAGTGATCCAAAGAGCCCTGAGACACAATACCATCCATGTAACTGAAAAACAAAAAATTTAATGTTTATGACACTAAAATCCTATTTGCATAATAATTTGGAACGTGGTGTATAGTTACATACAACTTACATGGATTACACACACTACTAAATGAATGATTTGTGCCGGGTAACGGATGAGACTGTTGCATTTCAAACTTTACGCATGTGTTTATTGACATAACTACTGTACACACAGAGGCAGTTGGGGGCTTGGTAGAATGCTGTGAAACTGTTTAATCAGCAAAAAAAGAAAGTCACTTACTCAAACCACTGAGTTGCAATGAAGCCTTGAAGACAGGGTGATATTTGTGGGGTGCACAGGCATGTTACGCATGAGGTGGGTTATTATTAGGACAATTACATGAACTTACTCACCAAGAAGCCAGCCATCCGCACAATGCCAGCTTGTAGTTTGTTCCCAACAATGCTGTTCATTAGAATCATTAGGAAAACTGGCTCTCGCTGCAAATTGTGCTTTAATGTTGGCCTGTTCAACTGCATTGTATGGAAATATGGGGGGGGGGGCTGTGCATATTTCCACGGTCATTTCATTCTTGATGCATCTGAAATTTTCCATGGAAAAGGACGTAGGCCATGTTTTTGTGCGTAAGTACCCTTTGTACATGAGGTCCCAGGACTCTTCCTGACTTTGGTCTGTTTAAAGGACTTAACCACAGAGTGTACATTAAAAAGAGGAGATACACTACACTGTAGTTCATTTTTTAATGTTAAAATTTCGTTTTTAAAATCGTGAGTATCAAACCTCAGGTAAAATTTAAGTTTCTGAGCCAAGTGTTTATCTGATAAGACACCATTTAGATGTATTCTAGAGTTATTCCTCCTTTTTCACCCAGTGATGGTCTTTAAGCGGTCCCAAGCAGAATACAATCTATTTTGCATAAGTTCTCTTTCCAACCTGTCTCAGTAAAGCAGTTTAGCTCTCCTGAGTTCACATTTTATTTCCTTTTTTCACAGAATTCAACTCTGAGAGGTTGCCCTGTTGAATGCCTTCCTTTTTTTTTTCCTTAATAAATTTTTTTTAAAGATTTTGAAACCCAAGGCTTGTTGTTGGGGAAAAATATTAAAGGTCTTTTTAGGAAGCACATTATCTTCACAAAAGGTCACATAGCTGCTAACAGTATCAGTCAGCTCACCAATGTCCACAGAAGTCTCTTTAAATATGTCTCAGTCTGTGCGCTGAAAACATCCCTGCAGCTGCACAATGGCTTGCTTTGTGAGGACGCTGCCTTACCTCAGGGCGTTGCGATACAACGAGATGAGCTGCACGCAGTTATGATCAGCCCCACCCAATGGAGGGAGAGGCAGGGACTTGTCTGCATCTTTTGCTGATCCATAGCACATGTCCAAAATTTTATTGTGCCTGGTGGGACATGAAACATGCTGATAAAAAATTTTCAGCACTTGTGCCAAAGAGCAAGGGTTGAAGTCACCAAGCACAAAGATAGGTGCATCAGGGGTCTTGGATTGTAAATTCTGAGCCACCTTAGAGATAGTCTGAGATATAGTCTGAGACGCACCGTCCACATTAGCTCTGGGATGAACATGTACAACAGTGACAAATAATCGGGGGAATTCCTGAGGCAGATAGAAAGGACGCAGAGATCCAACCAGCAGTTCAAGACCTTCTTTAACTAGAACGTTTTTGCACCATCGTTGATTTACATGGAGGCACACTCCTCCTCCTTGTGATTTCCCCGTGACACCTGCATCACGATCGAGGCGGGCCGGCACACCAAACCCATCCAGGGACAGTTCTGAATCCAAATCGCGATCCGTGAGCCGTGACTCCATAATGGCCAGTAAACCCGCATCTCTGAAGTCGTGTTGAGACCTTACAAGGGCTTGCAATGCATCAGTTTTATTCCTGAGCGATTGTGCATTTGTGAGGCTCATAAATGGTAGCGGGATGCGAGCAAGAGGTTGATTGCACAATCTCTGGCGAGCTCCACCGCTTCTGGCCCACGTCCTTGTTTTACGGGGCAAAGTGCTCTGAGAGTTTCCATGAAACTTGAATATATCCTCAAATGAATCCCAACATGGTAAAATAAGATCCAGGGGAGGGTCAGTAGATGGTGGATTATTCCACTGGAGGAGAAACTCCCTGCTGGACAGGAAATCACGATTAGCCTGTGTGGAGACTGTAGGCCCTGGGCGAGGCGGAACACTGTCCACCAACGTAACACCACCACAAGCTCCGTAATTCTCCAAACAACCTAGAAAGGCTGTTAACAACTTCCCAAGTTGATGACCACACACTGTAGATCACTGTACACGATACAGTCTTTCTAGACGATACCATACAGATGAGAGCTGCCTGTCCTGCTGCCGGTCGCTGCATGAGCATGCGCCCAAAAGCTTGTTCTCAAAATGGCTTATAAACTATATCTCAGCAACAAAGAAAGCTAGGCTCGCCAAACTTGCTACACAGGTTCACCTTGGGATCCTGACCTTTAAATGGGTTTGGGGTCAAAAGGTCAAGGTTAACATTGCCTATGCCTTATTACTGTACGAGTAAAATTAGGGTCACCAAACTTGGTACACAGATTCACTGATCCAGTTTACTGAGAGAGAAGTAAAACTATCCAGAACATTCAGATATTCATGATGTATTATTGCCAGATATTCAGACCCAAAACTGGTATTCGGGACAGCCCTCGTATTAATTTAGTAGATTCGTGTAAATCCTACATACAGTATTTCTCATTAAACTGCATTTAAATCATTTGAATAAAGCCACGCCCTTTTCTTGTTTTCTTCCCAGAAACTGACTAAGCAGGTGCAGACCACCCTCGCCGAGGCCAACAAAGTGGCAGAAGAAACCATCTCCGCCATGAAGACGGTGCGGAGCTTTGCCAATGAGGGCGGCGAGGGCAACTCCTACTACGGCAAACTCCTGGTCATGTTCCAGCTCAACAAGAAACAAGCCCTGGCATACGCTTGCTACGTGTGGTCCAGTTATGTAAGTACACGTACATTAAATTTGGCCCCATTTACACTATAGGCACAGTTGCATTTTGAGTGTATTCACACCTGAGCTTTATCATATCCTATAGCAGTCCAGTCACAAAAACTTTTTTTTTTAAATTCCAGGTGTAAATATCGACTTTATATGTCCAGTCAGTCATATTTTTGTGTGTTTTCAGATCTCAGAGCTGGCCCTGGAGCTCGCCATCCTCTACTATGGGGGTCATCTGGTGATTACCGAGCAAATGACGAGCGGGAAACTGATTGCTTTTTTTATATACCTGCTTGATTTGGGAGAATGTCTGGAGGTATTTAGTCTGTCATTCCTTGACTTTTTTTTTTTTTTTTTTGTAGTGAATTTTGCAAATCCGGGGCTCCTTTCATTTTGCAGAGCATTGCATCAGTGTACACGGGCCTCATGCAAGGTGTGGGAGCTGCTGAGAAGGTCTTTGAGTACCTGGACCGGGAACCCAAACACCCGACTGATGGGACCGAGGCTCCGGACACGTGCACCGGTCTGGTGGAATTTAAGGACATCACGTTTGCCTATCCGACCCGTCTGGAGACCGAGATTCTCAAGGTTTCTTCTGAGCATAGACTGTATTTTATAAATGTACTTTCCTAGGCTGGAAATTAGTTTGTTCCCTTCAAATTTGTGTTTCCTCGCTCCCTTTAACAAACAACTTTTTCTTCAGTAATTTACATCTTCGTTATTATGAATTTGCAAGTGTTTGCTCCTTAATGTTTTTCCACATAAAATTACAACTTTATTCTCATAAATTTGCTTTTTATTTGACAGTTTTCACAAGTTGCAACTTTTTTCTCAAAAATGAGCAACTTGTAAAAAAAAAAAAAAAAAAGTTGGATTTTTTTTCCCAGTTTTGTTTTTCCTAAAAAAAATGCAGCATTTTTTCTTAAAATTTGCAACTCATTTCCCAAAAGCTTGCTGATTTCTTCTGAAGAAATTGCAACTTTTTTCCTCAGAAGTTTGAGGTATTTCTCAAATTTGCAGCTTTTTCCTGGAAAAAAAAGCTGGGTTTTTTTTCTAAAAGAATTTGCTTTTTTTTCTGAAAAATTCACAACTTTTCTCAAAGAAATGCAGCTTTTTTCCACTCCCAAAAAATGCTTTTTTCCCTCTGACATTTGCAGCTTTTTTCTCAAAAACTTGCCACTTTTTTCCTCAGTAGATTACTACTTTTATCTGGGAGAAATGCTACTTTTCTCAAGAAAACTGCTAGTTTTTTTTCCCAAAAATTTGTTTTTTTTTTCTTAAAAAAAGAAAAATATATATATTTTTTACCACTTTAAAAAAACAGCTACTTTTAAAAAATTACAGCTTTTTTTTCATCAAAAAATTGCATTTTTTTCTAAACTATTTTTAACCCTTTTCTGGAAAACTTGTAGCTTTTTTCTCAAACTTGTTCTACTTTAAAAAAAAAATGCTATTTTTTTTCTCAAAAATGTGTAACTTATGTCTCAGACTTGCAGTTTTTTTTTAACTTTGTCTTATGATTTCCCGTCATTAGTTGTTGTTTTGTACATGATCTGCATGTCTGCCTGTAAGCTGCTCTCTAGATTATTGTATTTAATCTTCCTTTATGGTACATCTCAAGGAGTATATCTGAAATAATAGAGTAATAGAATTTCAGTTTGTACATTTGAGGGTTTTCTTAGAAATTTGCAGCTTTTCTCACATTTTTGATGCAATTTTTCTTGTAAAATAGCATCTTTTATGTTAATTTGAGACTTTTTTCCCCTCTTAAAATCTTTTTTTAACTCTAAAGTTGTGCCATGTTTTGCTTGTCTGTCAAAGTCACAGGGAGCCTCTCATTTATCGCCAGAAGAGCAACATGTGATTCTGGAGCCCCAGTTTGCAGACCCTCGATATAGCCGATGGGCTCTGAAACTTCCAGTCTGTGATGTATTCTCTTTGCAGGGTGTGTCGTTCATTCTGAGGCCCGGCGAGGTGACCGCCCTGGTGGGTCCTTCAGGCAGCGGGAAAAGCTCCTGCGTAAGTCTTCTGGAAAATTTCTACCTTCCCCAGCAGGGCCAGGTCCTGCTGGACGGAAGACCCGTTCACAGCTTCAGGCACGACTACCTCCACTCCAAGGTTGGTCGGGTCACGCCGCTCCGTCTTCACAGTCGTGTGTTCAGGTATCTGTTGGTGAAAGTGTTACACAGGCATTTATTTTTTTATCTGCAGGTCGCACTGGTGGGACAGGAACCGGTGCTGTTCGCTCGGACCGTTGAGGAGAACATAGCCTACGGCTTGACTGATGTTCCCATGCAGAATGTGGTGCAGGCTGCCATCAAAGCCAACGCTCACGATTTCATCAGCAGTCTCCCTAAAGGCTACGAGACAAGTGAGGGACGAGTGTTTTTCTTTCAAAATCAGCCTAGTTGTACAGGAAGATTGAAATGAAGAATTTACAAGTGGGGGGGGGGGGGTCCAAATTTATGAGAAATGGTCATTATTTTACATGAGAAAGTCAGTAATTTACATGGACAGCGTCATTAATGTGCATGAAAAACAAAAATCTGTAATTTCCTAGAAAAAGTTGCTAATAAGACAAAAGTCACAAATTTACAAAACGGGGGAAAATCTCAAATTTTTGAGAAACAGTCACAAGGTTAGGTGAAAAAGGTGGTAATTTACGAGAAAAAAGATATCTAATTTATGTGAAGAGTTGCTAATTTATATGAAAAAGTAAATAATTTGAGAAAAAGTCTAATTTTTTGAGGAAAAAGTTACTAATTTATGTGTAAAGTCGCTCACTTATCTGAAAAAGTTGGTAATTCACTAGAAAAAAGTCGCAAATTTGTGAAACTGGAAAAAGTCACAAATTTACAAGAAACAGTCATAAATTTACATGAAGAGTCACTAATTTATGCTGAAAAGCTGATAATTTACAAAAAAAGTCAAATTTTTGAGGGAAAGTCGCCAATTCATAAAAAAAATTTTTTTACATGAAAGTCACTAATCTACGTGAAAAAGTCATTAATTTGCATGAAGAAAATAACTTCATTGAAAAAGGCAATAATTTACAAGAAAAGCATTGCTAATGTACATGTAAAAAGTCGTACAGTTATGTATAATAATTGGTAATTGACAAGAAAAAAGTCACAAATGTATGAAACTGGGGAGAAAATTTGTTTAAAATTTACATTTTTAAAAACTGGCAAATTTATGAGAAACAGTCACTAATTTATGTAGAGTTATTAATTCATGTTAAAAACTTGATAATTGACATGAACATGTCAAATTTTTGAGAAACAAAATCACCAATATGTAAAAAGTCACTCATGTATGTGGAAAAAGTTGCTAATTCGCTCGGAAAAAAAAAAAGTCACACATTTACAAAACTGGGAGGAAAGTCACAAATTTACTAGAAACAATTGCTCATTTAGATGAAAAAAAATCACTAATTTACAAGAAAATGGTCACTAATTTGTATGGAAAGTCATTAATTTATGTTAAAATTGATACTTTATAAGAAAAACTAATTTTGAGGAAAAAAGTCATTGATTTATGTATAAAAAGTTTCTCATTTATGTTTCTATTTTATGAAAAAAGGTTGAAATTTACAAGACAGTGAGGAGTAGCAAATTTATAAAACTGGGGGGAGTTGCAAATTTACAATATGAGGAAAAAGTCAGAAATTTATGAGAAAAATGAACTAATTTAGATGTAAAAGTGAGTAATTTGCTAGAGAAAGTGTGCTAATTTACATCAGAAGAGCCGCTAGCATGCCTAAAAAACAAAAATCAATAATCTCCGAGAAAAAAGTGGATAATTTATAGGAAAAAAAAAAAGTTAATGTACATGAAAAAGCTCCCATGTTTGGATGAAAAAGTTGCTAATTCACAAGGAAAAAAAGTCGTAAATGTATGAAACTGGGTGGAAAAATCTCAAATTTACAAGTGGGGAAACAAGTCCCAAATTTATGAGAAACTTTTGCTAATTTATGAGAAGAAAAATTGCTTAATTTATGTGGAAAAAGTTGCTAATTGACTAGAAGAAAATCAGATTTATGAAACTGGGGGAGGGGGGTCTCAAATTTACAAGGGGGGGAAAAGTCACAAATTTACACAAAATGTTTGCTGATTTAAGATGAAAAGTCACTAATTTACTAGAAAAAGGTGTCTAATTTATGTTAAAAAGTCAGTCATTTATGAATCTAATTTTTGAGGAAAAAAAGAAAAAGCTGCAAACTTTTCTGAGCAGGTGGGATAAAATCTAGCAAAGGGCCATATGTGGCCCCTGAGCCGTGTTTTTAAACCCTTCTGTTTTTCCCGAGATGTTGGAGAGAAGGGCACGCACCTGTCAGGAGGGCAGAAACAGAGGGTCGCCATCGCAAGAGCTCTCATCCGCAAACCACGCGTTCTCATCCTGGACGAGGCGACCAGCGCTCTGGATGCAGAGAGTGAACACATTGTGAGTAAAGTCACAGCCGCTGTACGAGTTCTAATGACGCCAGTTAACGTACGCTTGATGACATCTGCTGTGGGATTTCACCTTCAGGTTCAGCAGGCTCTGAACAGCATCATGCGGGAGCACACCGTGCTGGTGATCGCCCATCGGCTCAGCACGGTGGAGAAGGCGGACAACATCATCGTGATGGACAAAGGCTGCATAGCCGAGCAGGGCTCACATAGTCAGCTGATGGCCAGCGGCGGACTCTACTGCAAGCTGGTGCAGAGGCAGGTCCTGGGCATCGAGACGGGGGAAGAGGTCCTCAACCCGTCGGAAAACCTCAGCTGGAAGTCGGGCCGGGGACAGCGGAGGAGAAAACGAAGGAGCAGCAGTGGCGGCAGTAGCGCCAGCGAGTCTGAGCGAAATGTGCAGTACTGAGAATAAACTGCAGCTTCTAGGAATCAAACTATTACTGTACAAAATGAGAGGGGGGTAGAGTAGCCAGAAATTATACTCAAGTAATGGTAGTTACCTCATAGCATTAATTGCTCAAGTATGAGTAAGAGTAGTCACCAAAAATCTGCTAAAAAAGTTACTTGAGAAGTAACTTTGATCAGTTTTAATCTTTTGAATAATGAACAAGCTACTCGATAAAATATATGAAAACAAAATTAAAAGCTATCTAAAAAACAAAAATAAAAACAAAAAATCTAAATGCACTTTCTAATATACTTTAATACAAGTCATACAGTGCATCCAGAAAGTATTGACAGCGCTTCACTTTTTCCACATTTTCTTATGTTACAGCCTTATTCCAAAATGGATTAAATTCATTTTTTTCCTCAAAATTCTACACATAGCACCCCATAATGACGATGTGAAAAAGTTGTTTTTTTTGAAGTATTTCTGCAAATTTATTATAAATAAAAAACTAAGAAATCACATGTACATAAGTATTCACAGCCTTTGCTCAGTACTTTATTGATACACCTTTGGCAGCAATTTCAGCCTCAAGTCTTTTTGAATATGATGCCACAAGCTTGGCACACCTATCTTTGGGCAGTTTGGCCCATTCCTCTTTGCAGCACCTCTCAAGCTCCATCAGGTTGGATGGGAAGCGTCGGTGCACAGCCATTTTCAGATCTCTCCAGAGACGTTCAATAAGATTCAAGTCTGGGCTCTGGCTGGGCCACTCAAGGACATTCACAGAGTTGTTCTGAAGCCACTCCTTTGATATCTTGGCTGTGTGCTTAGGGCCGCTGTCCTGTTGAAAGATAAACCGTCGCCCCAGTCTGAGGTCAAGAGCGCTCTGGAGCAGGTTTTCATCCAGGATGTCTCTGTACATTGCTGCATTCATCTTTCCCTCTATCCTGACTAGTCTCCCAGTTCCTGGCGCTGAATAACATCCCCAGCATGATGCTGCCACCACCATTGGCACGGTTATGAACAGTGCCTGGTTTCCTCTAAACATGACACCTGGCATTCACGCCGAAGAGTTCAATCTTTGTCTCATCAGACCAGAGAATTTTGTTTCTCATGGTCTGAGAGTCCTTCAGGTGCCTATTGACAAACTCCAGGTGGGCTGCCATGTGCCTTTTACTAAGGAGTGGCTTCCGTCTGCCAACCCTACCATACAAGCCTAATTGGTGGATTGCTGCAGAGATGGTTGTCCTTCTGGAAAGTTCTCCTCTCTCCACAGAGGAGCACTGGAACTCTGACAGAGTGACCATCGGGTTCTTGGTCACCTTCCTGACTAAGGCCCTTCTCCCCCAATCGCTCAGTTTAGACGGCCGGCCAGCTCTAGGAAGAGTCCTGGTGGTTCCGAACTTCTTCCATTTACAGATGATGGAGGCCACTGTGCTCATTGGGACCTTCAAAACAGCAGAAGTTTTTCTGTACCCTTCCCCAAATTTGTGCCTAGAAACAATCCTGTCTCGGAGGTCTACAGACAATTCCTTTGACTTCATGCTTGGTTTGTGCTCTGACATGCACCGTCAACTGTGGGACCTTATATAGACAGGTGTGTGCCTTTTCAAATCATGTCCAATCAACTGAATTTACCACAGGTGGACTCCAGTTAAGCTGTAGAAACATCTCAAGGACAATCAGTGGAAACAGGATGCACCTGAGCTCAATTTTGAACTTCATGGCAAAGGCTGTGAATACTTATGTACATGTGATTTCTGAGCTTTTTATTTTTAATAAATTTGCAAAAATCTAAAAAAAAAAAAATCACATTGTCATTATGGGGTATTGTGTGTAGAACTTTATGGGAAAAAATGAATTTAATCCCTTTTGGAATAAGGCTGTAACATAACCAAATGTGGAAAAAGTGAAGCACTATGAATACTTTCTGGCTGCACTGTGTTATCATTAGCAGCAAAGAAGCAAATGAATACAAATGACAGGAAGCTAAATCAACATGACACACCCGAGGTCCATCCGTTCAGTCTAAAATACATTTGTGTTTTCATAGTAAGCTACTAAATCAAAATGCTAAGTAGCTAAAGGAGCGTTACCCAGCTGTAGTCCACCTGTTTTTATTAGTAACAATGAAGCAAACATAAAAGATTTTAAGAAGCCAAAACTTTGCATAGCTGTGATCCATCCATCTGTGTTTTGACTGATGCACTTTTCATCAATGTTATGAAAGCAAACAAATCAAACTGATGACCAGTGAAACCACCGTTGCAACGCTGTGGTCTATTCATCTCCAGTTTTACCGATACACACGTATATATGCTATATATACTGTGTCTCAAGAACAAAGAAAACTAGGGTGACCAAACTTGGTACACAGGTTCACCTTTTGACTGAACACCTCTTGAATATCGTTTGTGGGTCACAAGGTCAAAGGTCAATTTTGCATTCCCTGTGCCCTATTGCTACAGAACAAGTACAGCTAAGGTCACCAAACGTACACAGGTTCATCCTGTGACCCTCAAGTGCGACGATGGTGTTTGCAAAGGTCAAGGCTAAAATGCCATCTAAACTATACCTCAGCAACGATGAAAGCTACCATCACCAAACTTGGTACACAGATAAACCCTGTGACCCTGAGCTATGACTATGCTTTTGGAATCGCAAGGTCAAGGTCAAAATGGCATATAAATGATATCTCAACAACAAAGAGGCTGAGGGGCACCACTGGCAGTCGCCAGTATTTTTGAATCTACAGTAAGTCTTCTCCAATTTTCAAATGAATCTCCAATATCAGTCCTCATTTTATTCACCTCTGATCAGGCAGCTGTTTCTCCAGATGATGAGGTTTTCTAGGTCAGGTAGGAATGATGTGTGGTGCTGTTCTCTTGTTGGTCTCTATAGCGTGTTTTCTCACAAAGAAGTTTGCCCATCTGTGATGTGGCAATGCAGGGGACTGAAACATGACTGGCTCTGATTTTAGAAAGCCATCTATGTAAACTTTCCAAGAAGGTTTGTGAACTTTTAAAATGGGAATATCTGAGCTGAAGCATTGTTGTTGGAGAAGCCAATTTTTCAGAAAAGGCATTTAATTAATCTCTGGTGACACCTTATTTTTATGGTTTATGACCTAGATTTCACAATTAGTTCCTTTGATTTTTTTTTTCTGAACCAGAATAGAAGAGTAAAAGTACATTTTTGTCCATAAATGTACACAAGCAAGAGTAAAATGTTTCCTATAATATTTTTCAGTGAAGTATAACTTTATGAAAAAAAGTTGCCCGGGTACATGTATCTGAGTAAGTGTAATTTGTTACTACCCACCTCTGTAGAGAATAAATGAATTATGTGGAATGTATCAAAAAGGGAAAGTACTACATATAAAACTAGAATGAATGGCCAATTGTGGTTAATGTTGCAGCTTTAATAATAGACTATTTATTGTTGTTAGGTTGTGCATGTGTGTGTTTTCATTTTTCTTTCATACCTTATCACAACACTCCAACTAGTTATTGTTTTATTGAAGGCTTCCTCAGGATTAAGTTCTGCTTTTACGGTTTTCTATGAAGACCTGGGGTGTTCAGTTGAATGCTTTTTATTTGTATTTTTTTTTTGTATGTGTGTCATGACTAAATGTAAAGAGCAGACAGGTGCCTTTTGTTTGTGGGATGTGAGAATTGTTGCACTAGTATGCAAAATATTTCTATTTAACACTGAAGAGGAAACGTAAATGCAATAAACAGAGAAGTACTTTATAAATGCAACTTCTGCTCTTTTTTGACTCTGGACATATTTAGTCAGTGCTATATTTCGTCGATGCTGTGTTCTAATGCCCACTGATGAAGTACATCAGTTGCATCATGTTTGTGAATCTTCATTTTGTAAATTCTGTAGCTGACAGATCATTCTTCTTTCGTTTGCTCCCTTCAAGGGTCGTCACGGCTGATCGGCCTCCATCTCACCCTATCCCTTGCATCTTCCTCTTTACTACCAACCCTCTCCATGTCGTCCTTCACTACATCCATGAATCTTCTCTGTGGGCTTCCTCGTCTCCTCCTGCCTGGCAGCTCCATCTTCAAAATCCTTTGTCCAATATATCCACTACCCCTCCTCTGCACATGTCCAAAGCATCTCAGCCTTGCCTCTCTTACTTTGTCTCCAAACCGCTCAACCTGAGCTGTTCCTCTGATATACTCATTTCTAATCCTGTCCTTCCTAGTCACTCCCAATGAGAATCTTAGCATCTTCAACTCTGCTACCTCCAGCTCCACCTCATGTCCTTTTGTCAGTACCATTGTCTCCAAACCATACATTATAGCAGGTCTCATTTCTGTCTTGTAAATCTTCCCTTTCACTCTAGCTGCTGTCCTGTAGCAAATCACCTCTGACACTCCACCCTGCCTGCATTCTCTTCACCTCTTGTTCATTTTCCATTGCCTTGGATGGTTGACCCCAGGTACTTAAACTCATCTACCTTCACTACCTCTATTCTGTGCATCTTTACCATTACAACTGCCTCCCTCTAATTCACACATTTATCCTGTCTTGCTTCTTCTGACTTTTAATTCCTGTCTTCTCCAGAGCATACCTCCACCTTTCCTGGTTGTCTTACACCTGCTCCCTACTCTCACTACAGATGTCTGCAAATATCACAGTCCACGGAGACTCCTGCCTGATCTCGTCTGTCAGGCTGTCCATCACCACCCCCACCTTGAATCCATCTGTCACTCCTACCAGAGGTTTGCTGCCTCACCACTGTCTTGCTATCCTCATACATATACTGCACCACTCATACATTGCTGCTCCTGACTTTGTCATACAATACCACACTTTCTCTCTTGGCACCCTATCATATGCTTTCTCTAGATCCACAAAGACACTGCAACTCCTTCTGACCGCTGTACTTCTCCATCAACACTTAAAGCAGACATTGCATCTGTAATACTCTTTGTTGGCATGAAACCATATTGCTGCTCATTGATTGTCACCTCTCTTCTTAACCTAGCTTGCTTCCTATCCTGGCATCCTGTCATCTCAGCCTTGCCTCTCTTACTTTATCCCTAAATCGCTCACCCTGAGCTGCCCCTCTGATGTGCTCATTTCAAACCCTGTCCCTCCTAATCACTTCTAATGAGAATCTTTGCATCTTCAATTCTGCCAGCTCCACTTTGTCTACTTGTCAGTGTCACCATTTCCAAACCATACATAGCAGGTCTCACTGCTTGTATTGTAAACCTATTCTTTTGCTCTACCCGCTATCCTTATGTCAAAAATGGCCCCTTGCCTGCACTGTATTCTTCACCTCTCTTAGAGACTTAGACTTAACTTTATTAATCCCTTTGGGATGACTCCCTCTGGGAAATTTTAAATTTCCAGCAGCACGTAAAAGGAGCGTACAGATCAGAAAAGCAAAAAAGAAAAAAGTAAACACTTAATATACACAATATAAATGCAAATATATCTTGCACACTTGTTCATTGCAATGGTTGACCCCAGGTATTTGAGTTCATCCAATATTAGTCTCCTGCCCGTCCATCACAATGGCAAACAAGAAGGTGCGCAGAGCAGACCCCTTACATAATTCCACCCCCCACCTTGAATCCATTTGTCACTCATAAAGCACAGTCTGCCTACATGTCCTGCACCACCTTCACATACTTCTCTGCCACTCCTGATTTCCTAATGTAAGCTGTTAGAATAAATTTGAGCATAAATTATTCAAAGTCAAAGATCAGGCGCAATATTGGATTTAGGTGCATTTATTATAAAAGTAAATAAAAGAAAAGTTACAGTTCAAATTTAACCTCAGAAGGCCATTTTTGAGGGAGAGATTACAAAGCATGGCCTTACGCACACACAGAATCTCCGAAGGTACATTCTTTACATTTGGTATTTATGGGTAGACCGAAAGGAGAGAGACCGTTCAAATTCCTATCACAGTCTTGGTATCCCAGCAGGTCAGTATGACATGAATGCTTATCTTGGGTGATGAGCAAATGGAGAAATATCACAGACATCCCAGAGCCAGGGTGTCAATCTAATCTACACTAGCTAGAAGTAAGCAGGGCATGTCAAAGAGATTATCAATGTAGCTTAGATCATCCTTTACGCGTG
The DNA here is from genome assembly GCA_020510985.1 of Pholidichthys leucotaenia. Taxonomy (NCBI): domain Eukaryota; kingdom Metazoa; phylum Chordata; class Actinopteri; order Cichliformes; family Pholidichthyidae; genus Pholidichthys; species Pholidichthys leucotaenia. The sequence goes on along the minus strand of CM035838.1, from coordinate 167,229,173 downwards.
TACTGACCTTCAGTCTCAGTGCTTGCATACATCCTCTGAAATAATTGCTCACAGAATATATCAGACTTGTAAAAGAATAATGTAAAGGAATATATGAACTTATCCTACATAGAATGCACATATAAACATGGCATATAAAAGGCATGATACTTCTCAAGTATAATAATACATTATTAATAACAATGTGTATAATATGGAATTTTTCTATCATAAACCTTCCATTTCACTTTAGCTGTCCTTCTGTTCCAACCTGCCTGTGCTCTTTTTCACCTCTCTTGTGCACTGTCCATTGCTTTGGATGGTTGACCCCAGCAATTTAAACTCATCCACCTTTACTTGTAAGGAATATAAAACATGAAAGTTTACATTTGGAATTAAATCATGTAAAATAAAAGTTTCGACCGTTATCACTTTCTGAGATGCACTTGCAGAGGACACCCGAGCCGTATAATGATGCTTTTTTCCCATAGCTTTGGGTTCAACCATAGACAAATCTCATCTAGCAGTACTGCCGTTGGGCGCAGGGGGGCAGCACCGGGCCCGATTCCCCGCCACTTCCTGTAAGGAAGGTTCAGTCAGCTGTCACTGTTCGAGGCCAGAAGAGAGGGGTTCCAGCGGAGGAGAAACACCACATCCACTACAACAGTGCTAAAATGTCCGATTTTCCCAACAAGCTCAGCGCTTACACTATGACCCAGCTCAACGAATTCCTGGAGGACGACGAGAAACTCACTAAAATGGTCCAGGAGACGGACGAGGTAGGTGTAGCTAACGTTAGCCTCGGACTCCTTTTTTTCAGTCATTGTTTTTTTTTCTCTCTCTTGAGCCTTTGTTTTGGTTTCCCCGTATAGGCTCGGTTCACTTCCCGAAACTGTTATTTCGATTCCCCGGTTCGGCTCTAGCCGTAAATACATGTTGACAAGCGAACTTGTAAGTGGCAGTTTAAGGTGGTTTGGGCCGAACAAGCGAGAGGGAGGTTCTTGTTTTTAAGTTTCAGTGGTCCAGGTTTACCAGGTCACGAGCCTGTTTTCGCCACAAACATCCACGAACCTTTGACAACCACCACACCGTCTATATTCACTTGTGTGCGAGGTTTAGAATGTGTTTTAATAAAAAAGTACCATTTTGGCTCATATTCGGAAGCCCCTGGCATTGTTCCACCAGCTGGAGGACTCAGCGTTTTTCCGCTGTGTCATAAAGTGTGCCCATGTCCCCGTAACGCTTCAACTACTGACAGATATTTGGCACATTAAGACGGGACGGCTCGCAGATTAGCATTTTATACGGGGATTTGTGCTTCTGTTGGCGCTCGCTACTCCGTCCAAAGCACGACTGTGATCCAGTGTGGGTTTTCTAATCTGCCCTGATGTCCCCCTGCTGAATCAGCCCGTCTTGATCCCTGCTGCTGGAACATTATTTTCCCACCAAGTTCACACCTCCTCTTCTCTTCTGCGGCTCCAACCTGACCACTAATGACAAACCATTATCCACACACTGCCAGGGCTGAGGAATTTTTTTGTCCTCCATCTGTTGTTCTGGTTTTGTGTGGCTGTTAAACTCCCTTTTTTGCATAATAGCGGCTCCAGTAACAGACATGAGAAATTCCACTACCAGGTCCACTTACTGTACATCTACAGTAGGTTTGTGATCCGTACCCTGTCCAATTGTAAGTCCCATAGGTAATGCAGAGGGAGGGACTACCATGACTGTGCAGCTGCCTCAACATAGTCATAAGATTATGGGAGCGACTAAAGACGGGTAAGCCGGTTAAAGGCATGCCTGAGCCAAAGGTGGAACTGTCTCTGGGTGTGAAGTTCTTCCTTTTTCCAGTCCACCGGGTGGGAACAAAAGGCTGTGGGTGTCAGAAGACAATGAGTGAAAGCCAAGCGAACCAAGGAGCGCGGAGTACACAGGTGTACTCGATGTGGACGCTTGCTTTGCTGTCTGCAACATTCTTCTCTTTCTGCAGAACACACAGTGATGGCCGGGCATGTGGTCCTCTTTGAATAATGCAGATGGGGCTGAGGGGAAATTTGGTTAACACTTGTTTGTACAGGGAGATTGGCTGCTATTAGCTTGTCTGGGCTGCAAGGAGAGTGGTAGATGCCAATAGTAAACATGGTAAAAAAAAAAAAAAAAAAAAGTTCAAATGAGGCATTCATTGTATGCTTGAATAATTCCAATGAGCCTAAAGTTCAGTATCCAGACTGCTTTAGTTTTTTGGCAGTTTTTTCCCCACTACATTTGTGTCTTTATGGGGTATGTTATGGCCCTACTAGGCCAAGGCCAGAGTCACCTCTTTACCAGAGAACTTTTGTTGTCCTTTTTGACGTTTTATCGTCAAGGTGGACTAACTTATTGGTTTTTTTCACCCTTGGGTAAGGTAGGCTCACAACTATGTACCCAGGCCGGGATTTGAACCCTCTGACCCTGTGATTTAAATGCTCACACTCCAACCTCTGAGGAATTCCTCTTTGGCTCAGAGGTTGAAGTGTGATGCTCTGAACCACCCGGGTAAATGGACGATTCTGACCTTGGCTTAGTAAGGCCGTAACAGAAAATGGGGGATCGTCTGGGATTTTTCCTCTATTACGAATCCTTCCATATGAACTTAATGGAATCTGGAATTTCCCCGTTGTGGGACTAATAAAGGCTTATCTAATCAGTGGTGGTTTCCTGATATGCTAAGATTCACCTCCACTACTAGTAGTGGGGCTGCAGCTAGTAGTGCAGCCCCACTAGAGGAATTCCAGTACTAGCTTACAGCTAGTAGTGGAATTCCTCTTTGGATCAGTGGTTAGAGTGTGAGGTTTAGGATCATGCTGTCATGGGTTCAAGTCCTGGCATGAGTAGGTGTGAGTCTAGGTAGTCCACTTTGACAATAAAGGGTCGAAACAGACAACTAAAGTTCCCAGGTAAATGGGTGATTCCGGCTTTGGCCTAGTACAGTAGGGCCTTAACAGAGTAAAGCGAGGGAATATTTTGTGCTTCTTGAAGCTCAGTTGGGACTAGCCCGATCATGAGTTGTCTCCATTGGTTTCAATCATGGGAAGTGTCAGTCTGTTGGTGACGTGGAAGTGGTGCCACCTGACAGAGCCGTAGATGAACTTTAATCTGCATAGGCCTTTCAGGTGGGTTAGGGGCTCTACATATACTTGGGCAGTCTTCTTCCAGCGATTGGGCAACATGACCAAGCCCAAAGAAGTGGTACCAGCCCTCCAAATATGTTACACTGGGGTGCTTGGTACTATGATTGCTGATATCTTCATTTTTCAGACAATCTCAGTGGCTGACACTAGCATCACCGCAAAGACACCTGGAATACTTCCAGTTTAGCCCAGTCTGCTTTGTTAGTGGGAGGGAGTATCATGAATATGGTCATCTAAGCAGACTACCGAGATTCGGCCAGATAATGACCCAGTTTTATCGCAGCTGACCATTTCACCACATCAGACACAGTTGTGAACGTCTAGCATGACAAATGGATCTAGTGTGACTCTATCCAGGCGACATGTAGGCTCATTTTTTTTGGCACCTTACCTGAAGTTCTCTTTGGAGAAATGACAGCCCATGCAGTGGTCTTTGGGAAATCTACAAATATGTCCCCAATGTTGTTGTTTTTTTCCCCTTTCTTTTTATTTTCTGAGCAAAAGCATCACGTGCACAATCCTTCGGTAGCAGTTACATGACTGCTGTAAATGTAGTCTGAATTGGGCTTAAAACACACAGTTCCACAGACCTTCTGTTTTGTAGCGTACTGGATAAAAAAACTGACCTAAAGGGACCTGAGATAAATGCCTCGTTTCAGAGTGTGTGAACGTAGACAAGGTCTTGAATAAGGGAAATGGCAGTGTCCAAGAATGACAATAAAGGGCGGGGGTGAAATTAGCTTCATATAGGTCAATTTAGAGCATTTTTGTAACAACTCTCTGTTTGTGCTAAGTCATTTTTTTTTTTGTCTGTCATTGCAGTTACTCATAAGAAATGAAAGAGGAAGGCTAAGTTCTATTTGAGCGTCAGAATCAGTGATGCAAAACCATCTTCTAAATTTAGATGTCTGTCTAAATGTGTTACTACAACCTGCGTCTAATTGTGGTTGCTATTGTAGTTCTCCTAAATTTAGGTCCATGGTCCTCATGGGCTGCCTCTTAACCTACTTAAACTGCCCCCCCGTGATTATATCTGCCTTTATGGAGAGAGGGGAGCGATATAGATCATTTCCCCCAGCAAACAATTATGTTTTTGCTTGGACAGAACAAGCCTGGAGTTATAGATGCTATTTAAAACGCTGCATCTTCAGCGCAGCCACGATGAATGAGCAAATCGGCTCTCGCAAAAGGGAAGCTTCTCAGTGTCCTGCACTATGTTATTGTGCAAGACGTAGACTTATAGTAGACACGTTTAGCTGCTTTTTCCTGTTTTCCCCAGTCTGCACAAACACTTGTCCAAATTATCTTTAATAACAAGTTAGATTTCAGCATATTTTTAGTATGTTCCTGCACCTTCTAACATCATCCTGGTTATGTTTGCACAAATGTTGGCTGGATCTGTTAACTGATGAGTCACTTGTACAGTAGTAGGGGAGTTTTTAATACTTCTGTTGCATGTTGCACTTCCCCATCTGTTGTACAGATAAAATCACATTTCTAGACTGCATAAAATAAATTTTAGAAATGTGCAAAAAATTCATTCTATTGTCCTTAGGTGTGGGTCACAAGTGCAGCGCTCTTTGTTGAATGTACAGAATGAACCCGTGATGCTGGGTGTGTATTCACCTGGCATGCTGCCTCTTTTTAACCTTTCATAACCATTGTGTCTCTGGTGGCAAGTTTTCATTTATTAATTAGCTCCAGTTGTCCATAATTACATGATGCACCATAGGCCATCTAGGGATCACTACAAGTCTTGAGTGCATCGTTCATTCAGTAGGAAAACCTTTAAATGGACTGTATTTCATCCCACAGCACAGGAATCGCTGTGCCTCCTAGTAGTTATTTAGCCCAGTGGTCACCAAACTCGCACACAATGATCCTCAGCTGGATGTGCATCCAGGCAGAGCTCAAGGTCGAGGTCAAAGATCAAGAGATCTGGGCACGTATGCAATAGAGAGCCTAAGTCACGCCCCCTCTACTTCCGCATATGGGACCTTAAATTGGAAAAAATTCTCCCTTGAAATGAATGGCCAGAGCGAAATTATCTTTTGATCCTGATTGTATTTTGCCACGAGTTACACATAGATAGGATGTTTGTCGATTTAAAAGATAATTTTCCACATAAATAAAGATGTAGGTCTTTGTCTGACTGTTAAGGTATATGGTTATGAAAATATGTAAATTAACAGACTACAAATGCAGAGGCACGTACCTGATGTCACATGTTCAAAGCACTCCCAGAATGAAGTAACTAACAGTCCTCTGGATCAGTTGCAGCTCTCAAAATACAAAGCAATACCTTTGTGTTGTTTTTCACGTCTTTGGATCCCTCTCTCATCAGTCAGGAAACAGGTGAGGTTTTAGTAATCTCCCGCCATGATCGTGTTTGGTGATATGGGATGATGGGAGATATGTCCGCTAACTGTTTTCACAAAAAGTAAATATTACTCTGTTATTATATGACAACCGACAACTTGGAACGTTATCTTTTAACTTGACAAACATCATATGGGGGTGGGCGGGCGGCGGCTGAAAAGCTCATAGTGGTCAAATTTGACCAAATGTGGTTAATTTTTCAACCGCAGGGATCCAAGTGCTGCAACACTGATGGAAGAAGTGTGTGGACCAAAGGGAAGACTATGTTGAAAAATAAACCGCATTTGGTCAAATTTGACCACTATGAACTTTTCAGCACCCCCTTTCTCCCATGTGTAACTTGTGGCAAAATTTGATCAGGATCAAAAGATAACTTTGCTCTTGCCATTCATTTCAATGGAGAATTTTTTCCAATTTAAGGTCCCATATGCGGAAGTAGAGGGGGTGTGACAGGCTCTCTAGTTCTGAAAAATTACTACCCTTCCTAGATGATTGCCCTCAACAAATTCATGCACAGTGATCTTCAGGTGAGTGTGCGTCCAGGCTGAGCTCAAAGTCATTGTCAAAGTTAAGGAGAGCTGGGCATTTATGGTTTTATGGAAATTGTTACTCTTCCTAGCCCATTGACCGTGACCTTAAGCACATCCTAGATGGGTCTGCATCGAGGCTGTGCCTTAAGGTCACGGTCAGGAGATCTGAGCATTCTCAGGGTGATTTCATCAGGTCAGAATGAGCTACTCTGTCTTTGACAGTCTGGTTTGCTGCCTTGTTGGAGTGGGCAAAACTGACATTCTGAATCAATATAATCATGTTGGTGAATTTTTTCCCTCCCTCTTTTCGTTCTTTCCTTATGGTGTATATGTGGACCTAAATTAATGTTTTGGTAAATTCAGTATGAAATGTTAGAGCTTTGCAACAATGAATAATGGAGCAATCATCAGCTGATATTTTTAACGAAGTCTGTTTAATGAGCTTTGACATTCAGATTTGCTAGCTCATTGTATCCCTCATTTTCCATACACTTAGCCCGCTAAATGCTAGACTAGCAGAAGATCAGTTGAAGTGATGCAGAGCTGCTTTAGTGTTGGGATCATTCCTTCAGCTTCACAAAATGAAAATAAAAACCCTGAACTGAATGCCACAGTTTGACAAGGAAACTAAAAGGGATGGATGGATGGATGGATGGCCTGTCTCACAGCCAGCACTTTGACATAAGAAATAAAATGGCTGCCGTGAAATGGGTTGGTCAGTTGCTTATAGTCATCCAGCATTATTGTGCAAGTTTTATTTGTATTATTAGTAGTAGTACTATTTTTTTATTGTGCAAGTTTTATTTTTGTGCAAGCATTATTGTGCAAGTAAAAGACTGTGATGGCGAATTTACTTGGTCAGTCGCATGGCAAGTGAGTCAGCAGGCACCTTAGCAGCCATGATAACGCCTCTTATTATGAGCCTGCTGTGATTTTCCTGCTATGGTAGGTCAGTGTCTTTCAGGACATTACATTTTGTTTGCTTAAACAAACCTTTTTGGGTAAAGCAATTCCGAATCATTTTTGGTGAAACTTTTTCATGAATTGAGTTTCATGCCGTTTCCACAGTTTTTCCTCGCATGTTTTATTATTGTTTGCCAATTCTGTCAATGCTTAATTTTTGGCATATCATGTGAATGAGTTTTATGATTAACTGGGTGTCTACAGGTCTTTAAAAAGTCATAAATTTGTTTTTCCCAAACCAAGACTTTAAATCTCCTTCAGAATGACAATTATTCCTTAAATCTGCCTTTCAGAAGTCTTAAAAATGCCCCAGATGTGATAAACAAGATTACTGGTTTTTTTTATCTTGCATTTTTGAGAAAAAAATATGAATTTGTGTCTACTGATGTTGCATTTTATCATGACTGAAAGTAAAATGGGCAGAATGAACTCATCATCATCATAGCAGTCTGTCGGGGGCGATAATGACTGTTTCATTTAGGTCTGATTAGATTCCTCCACGCAGCTCTGTCCTTTGCCTTCTGCTGCCAGGAACTCCTGACATTGTTAACCCGGGCGATGCCCGAGCTGGTAGGAGCTGCTTTCTGACTGACCATTTCATGAAACTGCTTGCAAAGTATTTGAGTACCGCTAGCTTTTGCTGGACTAACAGCACATTCTTGGCAGAGAGAGGTATTATCAGTGGCAAGGACAGGCCAAGACAAACTGACTCCAGTATTTGTTGCAGTGACTGACCAGATGATAGGTTTGTTTATCTCTGCTCTTTGTGTAGTGCATGACATGATGCACCAACTGGCAAATAAATATAAATAAATCCCACCAGTCCTATATACAGAAAAAGGTAGAGCAGTAATATTCGTAGATGCAAGTTCAATGCAGAGTATGATAAATTTGTTTTTATCTTGTAAATGTGACCTTATTCCTGTAAAGTGACTTTTTTGTCATAAATTAGTATTTTTTCCTCTGTAAATTTGTGACTTTGTTCTTGTAAGTTTGTCAAACTTGTTTTGTAGAATTATCTTTTTCTTTTAAATTTGTGACCTTTTCCCTGTAGATTTGTATCTTTTTTCCTTGTAAATTTGTAGCTTTTTTCTTGTACACTTGACCTTTTTCTTGTAAATTTAAAATACTTTTTTCTTAGAAATTTGCCACATTTTTTCTTGTACATTTGTGATCCTTTTCCCTACTAAATTTCTGACTTTGTCATGTATATTAGTTGGTTTTTACTGGTACATGTGCGACTGTTGTGATTTTTTTTTTTTTTTCCCCCCGCTTATGAATTGAAAACCTTTATGTTCTGTCACTTGGCTGTAGGTGTAGGCTTTGGTTTCTGGTATTTTGCTTGAATAGCCTAATTATCTAGTGGCAACATGCCAGTAAAGACCAAATTTAATGTGAACTTGACTGAAGACACACAGTTCTCAGTAATTTCAGTTGTGGTAGTTAATTGGTCAAGGCAAACTATAATGTAGTGACATACTTCTTGCAGGTGTAAGGTCTTAAAAAAATGAGGGTCTTAAAGGTCTGAAAAAGGTGCAAATATAACCTTTACTGAATACAACTTATTCATAGTACCTGATATTAATGTTGTAGAGTTCCTGAGGATCATTTCAGTTTGCTATGAATGGGGAATTCACCCAGTAATGATATAGCATCTAAAAGTAGCTTGGTCACTTCAGAGCATAAGAAAGATCATTATAAACAGTACTGAAATGTATTTTGTTCTTGTTTTGTAGATCCAGGAGGTCCAGCAGAGCAAGGAAAGGATACTCGCCAACAACCGAACTCTTGCCGAGCAGAATCTTGCACTACAGCCCAGACTGGAGCACAAGAAGCAGCAGCTCACCAAGCGCTATGGCTGTCTTCAGGAGAATTTTGAGTCCTATCAGCTTCGCAAGTCCACTCTAGGTACAGTGGCACACTCCCCTAAACATTTTTTATTGATCACTTTTGTCTCGGCTTCCTGAATATTTAATGTTTTCGAAATTTGAACACTCATCCATGAAGTCACTGAGAAAAGTGATACTGGAACAATTGCAGATGGGAATAGCCTCAAGCACAGCATGCGTAATGTATTCAAGGATCTTTATCAGTCACAGTCACTTTTTTTTCATTTACATATGGCTTCTGCATAAATGGTAATTATGAATGACCTGCTTAGATACTATAAGCCATTGTGCAGCTACACTGCTCAAAAAAATAAAGGGAACATTTTGAAAACACATCAGATTTTAATGGGAAAAAATAATCTGGATATCGAAATTGTGGCAGGCTAGTCCAGCTTATTCTAATTAAAAAGTGTTCCTTTAATCTGAGTAAGCTGGACTAGCCTGCCACAATTTCGATATCCAGCTTATTTTTTCCCATTAAAATCTGATGTGTTTTCAAAGTGTCCCCTTTATTTTTTTGAGCAGTATATAAAGGGTAGCATACTCACTTACAGCTACTGATTCAAACTGGAAACATGTCGTGAAAGAGATTTCTCTGACTGGTTGCAATGCAGAGACTTGGTGTGCCGTGCTTCTAAACACTGGTCCCTGAGGACTTTGTGTTGGTGGCCCATTTTCCCCAATACCTTTGCTAAGGCCACAATTATGTACAGTAGAGCTGCTATGAACATAATATAATTTTACTTTTTTTTTGGGGGGGGGGAATGATGAGCTGTCTATTTTTTTTTTCCACAATATTTTTTATTGAACCTTTTTTTTTTTTTTTTTTTTTTACAAGCATAACACAAACACTCAAACTCTAACACTAAAGTACTTTAAAAAAAATGTACTAAAAACACCAACAACCACTAACAAAGACAGGTCTTCAACAATGCTCCTCTGTTTAGTCTAGGCAATCCATTACATAAGTATACATATTATACATTCACCAGTTTGGAATTTACAAGGTCCACACACATTCACCTTCTTCTTCAAAAGTTACGTTTAAATTCTTTACATAATCAATGAAAGGTCTCCATATATTCTCAAACACAATTTCCTTTGATTTCAGTATGTATGTTATTCTTTCTAGTGGAAGGTTTGTTAACATCTGTCTTAACCACTGAGTCACATCTGGTCTATGAGTCTTTTTCCACAATAGTGCAATACATTTTTTGGCGTTAAGCAAACTGAGGTCTATGAATGCTCTTTCACTTTTATTAAAGTTATGCTTTTCTGGGTGCAGACCCAACAAAAACAATTTAGGATTCAATATGATTTGTTTTGAAATTATTTTTTCAATTGTTACCCTCACCTCTTCCCAAAACATTCTAATTTTTGTACATTCCCATAAACAATGAAATAAGGTTCCTTTACTTTCCATACATTTTGTGCACGTATCTGGTATGTTTTTGTTATATCTATTTAACTCCACTGGTGTAACATACATCCGCATTAACCATTTAAAATGTATCAATTTAAGGCGTACATTTATTGATTTGGTTTGAGCTTCTGTACAAGCCAATTCCCATTGTTCCTCTGAAATTTCAGTTTGCAGGTCTTCTTTCCAATAATTCAATCTTTTCTGTGAGTTTTCACTTGAGGATAGTGTCAGTGAGTTATAAAACTCTGAAATAATACCCTTTCTCTTACTATCTTTCGTCAAAATTTTTTCCAAGGAAGAATAAGTAGGTCGGGTGAGAGCATTATTTTGATTTGATCGAATAAAGTTCCTAAGCTGAAGATATTTAAAAAAAATGTGTTCTATTAAGATTAAATTTGATCCTCAGTTCTTCAAAAGACATTGTTATCTGAACATGACAGATATAAGTCTTGAATCTTTTGAATCCCTTTTAAATTCCATACTTTAATACAGCATCCGCTCTCCCTGGTTTAAAATATTGATTACCCCATATTGGGCTAAATTGTGACAATAAGTGAGGTTCTTTTTTTTTTTTTCCACAATATCTTTATTGAACCTTTTTTTTTTTTTTAACAAACATGATACAAACAATCAAACACTAACACTAAAGTACTACAAAAAAAAAAAAAATGCACTAAAAACACCAACAACCACCAACAAAATCAAGTCTTCAACAATGCTCCTCTGTTTAGTCTAGACAATCCAATACATAAGTATACATATTATGTTCACCAGTTTGGAATTTACAAGGTCCACACACATCATTCACCTTCTTCTTCAAGAGTTATGTTTAAATTTTTTACATAATCAATAAAAGGTCTCCATATATTCTCAAACACAATTTCCTTTGATTTCAGTATATATGTTATTCTTTCTAATGGAAGGTTTGTTAACATCTGTCTTAACCACTGAGTCACATCTGGTCTATGAGTCTTTTTCCATAATAGTGCAATACATTTTTTGGCATTAAGCAAACTGAGGTCTATGAATGTTCTTTCACTTTTATTAAAATTATGCTTTTCTGGGTACAGACCCAACAAAAACAGTTTAGGATTCAATATGATTTGTTTTGAGATTATTTTTTCAATTGTTACCCTCACCTCTTCCCAAAACATTCTTATTAATCTACATTCCCATAAACAATGAAATAGGGTTCCTTTACTTTCCATGCATTTTGTGCATGTATCTGGTATATTTTTGTTGTATCTATTTAACTCCTCCGGTGTAACATACATCCGCATTAACCATTTGAAATGTATCAATTTAAGGCGTGCATTTATTGATTTGGTTTGAGCTTCTGTACAAGCCAATTCCCATTGTTCCTCTGAAATTTCAATTTGCAGATCTTCTTTCCAGTAGTTTAATCTTTTCAGTGAATTTTCACTTGAAGATAGTGTCAATGAGTTATAAAACTCTGAAATAATACCCTTTCTTTTACTATCTTTCATCATCATTTTTTCCAAGGATGAATAAATAGGTCGAGTGAGAGCTTTATTTTGATTTGATCGAATAAAGTTTCTAAGTTGAAGATATTTAAAAAAATGTGTTCTATTGAGATTAAATTTGATCCTCAGCTCTTCAAAAGACATTATGTTGTCTGCACATGGCAAATATAAATCCTGAATCTTTTGTATCCCTTTTAAATTCCATACTTTAAATACAGCGTCCGCTCTCCCTGGTTTAAAATATTGATTACCCCATATTGGACTAAATTGTGACAATAACTGTGGTTCTTTTAAATAGTTTTTAGCTTCACACCATATTTTGATCATATGCTTTACAAATGGATTTTTAACTTGTTTTTGTAATTTTTTTGCCGAATCTGAGTATATGAATATGGGAAGAGGTAAAGGTAAATTGTATGATTCCATTTCAGTCCAGTGAGGGAGATCATTTGATGAAAAATAATATGTCATAGACCTCAGTTGTGCCGACCAATAATACAACATAAAATTTGGACATTTCAGACCTCCACGATCAAATGGTAAATATAATAAAGACAAACGTAATCTAGCCCTCCTGTTGTTCCATATAAATTCCACTAACTTTTTTTTTATTCTTGAGAATAGATCTAAAGGTGGTGATAAGGGAATGTATTGAAATAAATAAAGTATTTTAGGTAAAATATTACTTTTAAGTATATTGATTCTCCCGATCATCGACATTGGTAGTGACATCCATCTCTGAGTTAACTCATTGATATCTGACATTAAGGCTTCATAGTTGACACTGGCGACTGATTCTAGCTTAGGCATAATTTGGATTCCTAAATATTTAAACTGATTTACAACATTGAATTGATTTACCTCAGGGGCTGGGTAATTTCTCTGGGTCTCATTTAGCATTAATATTGAAGATTTAGTTTTATTTATTTTATATCCTGATATTTCCCCAAAATTCTTTATTAAATTCAACAAGGTTGGAATTGATTTTTTTAGATTCGACATAAACAAAATTATATCATCGGCGTACAGGGAGATTTTATGTTCTGTTGGTCCAACTTTAATTCCATATATTTGTGAATGTAAACGTATCGCTATCGCTAAAGGTTCAATTGCCATAGTAAACAGTAAAGGTGAAAGTGGACAGCCTTGTCGACATCCTCTATTGATTTTTATTGGTTTTGAAATATTGTTATTTGTTAGGATTTCTGCTGTAGCATTATTGTATATTATTTGAACCCATTTTATGAAATTATTTCCAAGTCCAAACCTTTGTAGGACTTCAAAAAGAAAGGGCCATTCAACTCTATCAAAGGCCTTTTCGGCGTCCAATGATAGGAGAGCTGTATCCGGTGCTTCTTTATTAAAATAAATAATATTAAATAGTCTTCTTACATTATGGAAGCCTTGTCTACCCTTTATAAAGCCATTCTGATCTCGATTAATAATATTTGGTAAAATTTCTTGTATTCGTCTTGCTAAAATTTTACAGATTATCTTAAGGTCGGCGTTTAATAGGCTTATTGGTCTCATATTTTCACATTTATTAGAGGGCTTACCTGGTTTTGGCAACAGTATAATTAAGGCATTATTTATGTATGATGGTAAATTATTATTTTGAAATGCTTCTAAAACCATTTCCAAAAAAGGTTTTATTAATTTATTCTTAAATTTTTTATAAAGGTCAACTGGAAGACCATCTGGTCCTGCACTTTTTCCTGATTTCATATTATCAATGGCTAGCCCAACTTCTTCTTGACTAATTTTAGACTCCAATATCTCCCTGTTTTCATTTGGAATACACGGTATAGATAGTTTGTTCAAAAACCCATTTAGTTTTGTTAAATCAGGTTCATTTTTGGTATCATATAATTTTTCATAGTAATCTCTAAAGGCTCTATTAATTTCTAAAGGATCTATAACTACCTGTCCGTTACTTATAATACTGGTTATTGGTGTTTTAATTTCCAATTGTTTAATCTGCCATGCTAATAATTTTCCTGATTTTTCACCTTGTTCATAAAAAGATTGTTTCAATCTTAGAAGACTCGAGGCAGCTCTATTCGCTGATTTTCTGTCGTATTCAGCTCTCAAAATCAGTAATTCATTCTCCAACCTTGGGTCACTTCCTGCATACACTTTTTCCTGAAGACTTTTTATTTTATGTTCCAATTTAGCTCTCTCCTCTCGAGTCTTCTTAGATTTTGATCCTGTATAACTAATAATATGTCCCCTAATAAAAGCTTTGAAAGCCTCCCACTTTACACATGCTGATGTTTGTGTAGTATTGATGTCAAAGAACTCGTCTATCTGTTTTTCTATATACTTGACAAATTCCTCATCCTGAAGCCATTTATGCTGAAATTGCCATCTGCCTGATTCCTTTGTCAATTTTTTATCTACATATATTAGACAACAGGGTGCATGATCAGAGATCACGATGTTATCATAAAAGCAGTTTTGAATCTTGGACCTTAATTCTGTGGAAATCAAAAAATAATCAATACGTGAGAATGTCTTGTAGGTACTGGAATAACAAGAATAGGCTTTAACTTGTGGTTTCATTTCTCTCCATATATCTAACAATCTCAATTCTTTCATAAAATGATTAATAGTCATCCTACATCCAATGTGCGTACAATCCAGTCCTGTTGATCTATCCACACCTGGATTCAATGTACAATTAAAATCCCCTGCTATTATATGTTGCCCTGTAAGTGATGATAAGATGAGAAATAAATTAGCAAAGAACTTCTGATCATCTATATTGGGACCATATAAGTTCACAAGATTTATATTTTCTAATAGCAAAGAACCTTGAATGATTACATATCTTCCAAATTTGTCTCCAATTACATTTTTCACTTGAAAAGGAACTGATTTATGTATGAGAGTCATAACTCCCCTGGCTCGGGATGAAAATGAAGAGGTGAATACACTTCCCTGCCATCTACTCCTAATTCTTTTAACATCCTCCTCTATCAGATGAGTTTCTTGTAAAAACACAATTCTTGAACCCATGTCCTTTATTTTATTCATAACTTGTTTAAGTTTTTTTAAATTTTGTAGACCTCTGCAATTCCATGAAGTTAAATTAAGATTAACACTTTGGTCCATGATCAATAGAGAGTTTGGGATTACCTTGCAGTGTAAACATGCTCATACAGAGAAGCAAAAACATGAGTGGTTGAACATTCATCCTACAAACTACACACAAACAAATTTCCCCTTCCCACACTTGTGGCAAACCCCCCAAAATCAAAAGAAAAATTCTGTCTCCCGATATAGCCATCGACCGTTCCACACCCACGGGGAACAGCCTAAGCCACTCCTTCTTCATCCTCCCAATCACCCTAACTCTACTGCTTTTAATGACGTAACATTAACTCTCCTCTGTAGTTTTCCAACTTGACTCCAAAATTTTTAACAACTTTGTACATCATAGTTTTTTTTTTTGTTTGTTTTGTTTTTGTTTTGTTTTTTTAATATATAATACAATCTATATTTTGTAAACTTACTATTTACTTCAAGTCAGTCAGATGCCTGTGCAAATGCTTAATTATTCTACCTTATATTTTGTTCATGCTTAGCTCCCACCAGTCTCTTCTTCTTCTTTGATCTTCTTGATGAACTCCTGCGCCTCCTCTGGGGTCTTGAAGATGTGGGTTCTGCCCTCATACGTGGTCAGCAGTCTCGCAGGATAGATTACACCATGACGAATCCCAAGGTTGCGCAGCTCCTTACGTACGGGATCAAACTGCTTCCTCAATTGCTGGATTCCTGTGGCCAAATCTGGGTAGAACCGCACCTGCTGGTCCTGGTGTTTAATCTCTCCTTTAGCACGTGCAGCGTTGAAGATCTTCATCCTGTCTCTGTTGCTAAGAAACTTCATAATTAAGGTCCTCGGCGGTCCCTTATCTCTCCGTGGGCCAATACGATGTGCTTTTTCCAGAACCACTGCTGATTGCAACTCCTCGCTGCCCAGCACCTCCGGAATCCACTTTTCCAGAAAGGAACATACGTCCCGACCTTCTGATTCCTCTGGAAGACCCACCAGCCTCAAATTATTCTGTCTCGACCGAGATTCCAAATCCAAAATATTATCTTCCAGAGATTTATTTTTTTTTTCCCAAAGTGCGCACCTTTAATTGAAGACGGGTGACGTCATCTTCAGCACTAGCGAGACGGAGCTCCATCTGCGCCGTTCGTTCTACACAGTCACCCAATTCCTTTCTTATTCCTTCCAACGCTGTCATAATCCCATCAAATCTAGAGGAAAAGTCCGCTCTCATTGAACTCATGGCAGCCATCAGCGCATCTGCGCCATTCCCCGCAGATATTGCACCGTTGCCAGCCTCCTCCGCCATATATGGAGTTTTGTTTGCTGCGTCACAGACCTGAAAGTCCGTTAATTTGGACTGTTTCGGCGGCTCGCTTTTTCCTTTTCCTGGTTTTCCAGCCTTAGGCTTCGCCGACATATCCTCGCCCAAATGCTGAGATACGTTCTGTCCCAAATGAGAGAGTTATTTGCCGATTTTTTTTCTCCAGGAGCAGAGCAGAGCGAGACACGTCCGTCCTACGTGGCAGCCATAACCGGAAGTTAGTGAGGTTCTTTTAAATATTTTTTGGTTTCACACCATATTTTGATCATATGCTTTACAAATGTATTTTTAACTTGTTTCTGTAATTTTTTTGCCGAGTCCGAGTATATGAATATGGGAAGAGGTAAAGTTAAATTGTATGATTCCATTTCAGTCCAGTGAGGGAGATCATTTGATGAAAAATAATATGTCATAGACGTCAGTTGTGCTGACCAGTAATACAACATAAAGTTTGGATATTTCAGACCTCCACGATCAAATGGTAAATATAGGAAGGACAGACGTAATCTAGCCTTCCTATTGTTCCATATAAATTCCACTAACTTTTTTAATTCTTGAGAATAGATCTCAAGGTGGTGGTAAAGGAATGTATTGAAATAAATAAAGTATTTTGGGTAAGATATTACTTTTAAGTATATTGATTCTCCCAATCATCGACATTGGTAGTGACATCCATCTCTGAAGTAACTCATTAATGTCTGTCATTAAGGCTTCATAGTTGGCACTGGCAACTAATTCTAGCTTAGGCACAATTTGAATTCCTAAATATTTAAACTGATTTACACCATTGAATTGATTTACCTCAGGAGCTGGGTGATTTCTCTGGGTCTCATTTAGCATTAATATTGAAGATTTAGTTTTATTTATTTTATATCCTGATATTTCCCCAAAATTCTTTTTTAAATTCAACAAGGTCGGAATTGATTTTTTAAGATTCGACATAAACAAAATTATGTCATCGGCATAATACAGGGAGATTTTATGTTCTGTTGGTCCTACTTTAATTCCATATATTTGTGGATGTAAACGTACTGCCATCACTAAAGGTTCAATTGCCATAGTAAACAGTAAAGGTGAAAGTGGACAGCCTTGTCGACATCCTCTATTGATATTTATGAGCTGTCTATTTTTAATTAATTAAAAGTCTTTAATTGGAAAAGATTCAGAAATTCCAGTTAGAAAGAGATTATAAAAATTGTCTTTTTTTTTTTTCTGCTTTTCTGTTATCTGGTTGGTGTGTTCTGCATTCTAGTCTTGGTTCGGTTAGGTTCTTGTGACCATCTGATACATTTTATTTATTTCAAACATGTAAACAAACAAAGAAAATGACAAGAGAAAAAGGAAGTTTGATAAACATTATAGACAAAGATCTTCAACAATATTTTTCTAGCGAATCAGATCAAATGTACCATGATACTACAGTGCATCTGGGGAGTCTTCACAGCACTTTACTTTTTCCACATTTTGTTATGTTACAGCCTTATTCCAAAATGGATTAAATTCATTTTTCCTCAAAATTCTACACACAATGCCCCATAATGACAATGTGAAGTTTTTTGTTTGTTTTTTTTTTTTTGTAGGTTTTTGCAAATATATTAAATAAAAAAACAAATCACATGTACATAAGTATTCACAGCCTTTGCCCATGAAGCTCAAAACTGAGCTCAGGTGCATCCTGTTTCCACTGATCATCCTTGAGATGTTTCTACAGCTTAATTGGAGTCCACCTGTGGTAAATTCAGTTGATTTGGACATGTTTGGAAAGGAACACACCTGTCTGTATAAGGTCCCACAGTTGACGGTGCATGTCAGAGCACAAACCAAGCATGAAGTCAAAGGAATTGTCTGTAGACCTCCGAGACAGGATTGTTTTGAGGCACAAATCTGGGGAAGGGTACAGAAAAATTTCTGCTGCTTTGAAGGTCCCAGTGAACACAGTGGCCTCCATCATCTGTAAATGGAAGAAGATCGGAACCACCAGGACTCTTCCGAGAGCTGGCCGGCCGTCTAAACTGAGTGATCGGAGGAGAAGGGCCTTAGTCAGGGAGGTGACCAAGAACCCGATAGTCACTCTGTCAGAGCTCCAGCATTCCTCTGTGAAGAGAGGAGAACCTTCCAGAAGGACAACCATCTCTGCAGCAATCCACCAATCAGGTCTGTATGGTAGAGTGGCTAGACGGAAGCCACTCCTTAGTAAAAGGCACATGGCAGCCCACCTGGAGTTTGCCAAAAGGCACCTGAGGGACTCTCAGACCATGAGAAACAAAATTCTCTGGTCTGATGAGACAAAGATTGAAGTCTTTGGCATGAATCAGGTGTCATGTTTGGAGGAAACCAGGCACTGTTCACAACCAGGCCAATATCATCCCTACAGTGAAGCATGGTGGTAGCAGCATCATGTTGTGGGGATGTTTTTCAGCAGCAGGAACTTGGCGACCAGTCAGGATAGAGGGAAAGATAAATGCAGCAATGTATAGAGACATCCTGGATTAAAACCTGCTCCAGAGCACTCTTGACCTCAGAGTGGGGCGACGGTTCATCTTTCAGTAGGACAACGACCCGAAGCATACAGCCAAGATATCAAAGGAGTGGCTTCAGGACAACTCTGTGAATGTCCTTGAGTGGCCCAGCCAGAGCCCAGACTTGAATCCAATTGAACATCTCTGGAGGGATCTGAAAGTGGCTGTGCACTGACGCTTCCCATCCAACCTGATGGAGCTTGAGAGGTGCTGCAAAGAGGAATGGGCAAAACTGCCCAAAGATAGATGTGCCAAGCTTGTGGCATCATATTCAAAAAGACTTGAGACTGTAATTGCTGCCAAAGATGCATCAACAAAGTATTAACAAAGTCTGTGAATACTTATGTTCATGTGATTTCTTCGTTTTTTGTTTTTAATAAATTTACAAAAATCTCAAAAAAACTTTATTCATGTCATTATGAGGTATTGTGTGTAGAATTTTGAGGAAAAAATGAATTTTATCCATTTTGGAATAAGGCTGTAACATAAAATGTGGAAAAAGTGAAGCGCTGTGAATACTTTCCGGATGCACTGTATATGTACAGTAGTGTGAAAAAGTGTTTGCCCCTTCCTGATTTCTCATTTTTTTATGTTTGTCACACTTAAATGTTTCAGATCATCAAACAAATTTAAATATTAGACAAAGATAACACAAGTAAACACAAAATGCAGTTTTTTAAATGAAGGTGTTTATTATTAAGGGTTAAAAAAACATCCACACCTACATGGCCCTGTGTGGAAAAAGTGATTGCAACACCCCCCCCCCCCCCCCCCCCCCCCCCGGTTAAAACATAGATTAACTGTGGTTTATCACATCTTTGGAAAGCTTAGTTCAATTTCTGTAGCCACACCCAGGCCTGATTACTGCCACACCTGTTCTCAATCAACAAATCACTTAAAAAAGACCTGCCTGACAAAGTAAAATAGACCAAAAGATCCTCAAAAGCTAGACATCATGCTGCAATCCAAAGAAATTCAGCAACAAATGAGAAACAAAGTAACTGACAGTCTGGAAAAGGTTGTAAAGCCATTTCTAAAGCTTTGGGACTCCAGTGAACCACAGTGAGAGCCATTACCCACAAATGGCGAAAACATGGAACAGTGGTGAACATTCCCAGGAGTGGCCGGCCGACCAAAATCACCCCAAGAGAGCAGTGACGACTCATCCAAGAGGTCACAAAAGACCCCTCAACAACAGCCAAAGAACTGTAGGCCTCACTTGCCTCAGTTAAGGTCAGTGTTCATGACTCCACCATAAGAAAGAGACTGGATAAAAATGGCCTCCATGGCAGAGTTCCAAGGCGAAAACCACTGCTGAACAAAAAGAACATAAAGGCTCATCTCAGTTTTGCCAGAAAACGTCTTGATGATCCCCAAGACTTTTGGGAAAATACGCTGTGGACTGAAGAGACGAAAGTTGAACTTTTTGGAAGGTGTGTGTCTCATTACATCCGGCATAAAAGTAACACAGCATTTCAGAAAAGGAACATCGTACCAACAGTAAAATATGGTGGTGGTGGTGGTGGTAGTGTGATGGTCTGGGGCTGTTTTGCTGCTTCAGGACCTGGAAGACTTGCTGTGGTAAATGGAACCATAAATTCTGCTGTCTACCAAAAAATCCTGAAGGAGAATGTCCAGCCATGTGTTCGTGACCTCAAGCTGAATCACACTTGGGTTCTGCAGCAGGACAGTGATCCAAAACACACCAGCAAGTCCACCTCTGAATGGCTTAAGAAAAACAAAATGAAGACTTTGGAGTGGCCTAGTCAAAGTCCTGACCTGAATCCGATTGAGGTGCTGTGGCATGACCTTAAAAAGGCAGTTCATGCTCAAAAACCCTCCAATGTGGCAGAATTACAACAATTCTGCAAAGATGAGTGGGCCAAAATTCCTCCACAGCACTGTAAAGGACTCATTGCCAGGTATTGCAAATGCTTGATTGCAGTTGTTGCTGCTAAGGGTGGCCCAACCAGTTATTAGGTTTAGGGGGCAGTCACTTTTTCACACAGGGCCATGTAGTTTTGGATTTTTTCCCTTAATAATAAACACCATCATTTTAAAAACTGCGTTTTGTCTTTGCTTGTTATCTTTGTCCAATATTTAAATTTGTTTGATGATCTGAAACATTTAAGTGTGACAGACATACAAAAAATGATAACTCAGGAAGGGGGCAACCACTTTTTCACACCACTGCAAAACGTGGTCTGTTTGGATCTGTTTTTCAATTAATGTTAAACTGTTTGGCTCCTGATTTGGCTTCAGTTGTCAATTTTGGCCCCCTCTTCAATGGAGTTTGATACCCTTATTGCCACGACCGAGGGCTGTTGTAAAATTTGTTTAGCTGCTTTACTACAAAAGGTCTGATACAAGAGGTTGATGACATCATGTGTAGCTGTATGTGTTCTCCTCATTGCTGTTGTGTGCGCGTGTGAGAGCGAGAGCGAGAGAGAACACAACCTGTTCAACCAGTTCCTGAAAATCCCGTCACAGGCTTTTAGGTGCCCTACCACGACAGACTGCTATGATGATGATGATGATTAACAGAAGTCGTATTGGACATTTTACAGCAGCTGTAAGCAAACTTTGAGAACCCTCCAGTGTAGAACTTGACCAGGCCTCCAGAAAAAGGCTTTTATACCCCTCACTGTGGGGCCGTGCACACAACATTTTCACCCCAAACCATGGAAGTTCGTCTACAGTTTAGCTGTCCATGCATACTATACTGGGTATTTGGAGGTGTAAAAGTGTAGAAATTTGAATCCAGCCTCCAGAGTGGAGAGGTTTTCATGGCACTGATTTTGCACATCCATATTAGGTCTGTGTGGTATGGCAAAAATTTCATATCACGATAACGATGTATATAACGATATGCATTTTCTGTAAATTCTACAGTTTAGACAATTACATAAAAAGGACCATCTTTTTTTTTTTTTTTTTACTTTTACATGCACCTTTTTCCCCTCATAATTTTGCAGTGTTGTTATAAAATAGTTTTTTAATGTGCATTTGAGACTTGATTCTCATAAATTTCAGGTTTTCTTCAAAATCATATCATATGAATAAAAAGTAAACATCAATAAGTTAAATATTTCCTGAGCCAGAGGAGAATAGCAAAAAAACAAATGACATAAAAAAAAAGTCTGAAAATGAGAAAATTACCCATCGCTGCCATCTACAGATACACTACCGTTCAAAAGTTTGGGGTCACCCAGACAATTATTTTGTGTTTTCCATGAAAAGTCACACTTATTTACCACCATGAGTTATAAAATGAATAGAAAATATAGTCAAGACATTGACAAGGTTAGAAATAATGATTTGTATTTGAAATAATAATTTTTTCCAGATACTCAACCTGCTCAAAGGAAGGTCAGTTTTATAGCTTCTCTAACCAGCTAAACTGTTTTCAGCTGTGCTAACATGATTGCACAAGGGTTTTCTAATCATCCATTAGCCTTCTGACGCAATGAGCAAACACATTGTACCATTAGAACACTGGAGTGAAAGTTGCTGGAAATGGGCCTCTATACACCTATGTAGATATTGCACCAAAAACCAGACATTTGCAGCTAGAATAGTCATTTACCACATTAGCAATGTATATTAGATATTAGAGTGTATTTCTGATTAGTTTAAAGTTATCTTCATTGAAAAAAACAGTGCTTTTCTTTCAAAAATAAGGAAATTTCTAAGTGACCCCAAACTTTTGAACGGTAGTGTATAAATTACCTGTTAGTTTAAATCAATGAAAATTTAAGTGTAGATCCACAGCCTGATGACTGCTATTCTGGCCTGATTTAACCTGTTTGCTTCTTCGTAGAAATATTTCAGTTTGGTTTTGATCTGAAAATCAAAGACACAAAAGATAATGTAATAAAATACATGTGATAACTTTAACTTGATTCATTACCGCTACTTGACTAATTAAAATTTTTAGAAGTCAGATAAATTGCATTAAGAGCCAACATGCTCCTCTGACCTGTTTTTAATTTATTATTTATTTTGCCTGTATGTGCCACCATCATGCACTTTTGCAGCTTTAATAAATTTTTTTCAGACAAAACTAAGAAACTCAGCAGTAATTTAAACCAAAGAAACAATGGTCTGATACACTATTATGTTTCCAATTAGCACAACTTGGCACCATCATTTAGCATTTGCCGTTTTATAATTAGACATGGTGTTAACATTACTTGCTTCCTATTAAAACAAGGTTTGCGGACTATCCTCTGACGCAGCAGAATGGAAAACAGTCCCACATTCTCTCTGGCAAACAGGAGTAGCGAGCTAGCAGCTACTGTATTTGAGCAAACCGGGAGTTCAGAGTTGGCAACCACCGGAGAGCCTAGCCACACACCACACATGCTGGGCACACTGCGAGGGAGAGGTGGGGCACTGACAAGTAGTGTGAGGAGCTTTGTTCACGAAACAGGGGGTATGTGCATTTTAAATAATGATACAAACGATAGAGTATGCTATGAAACGATAGACGTTTTTATATCATCATCCGATATAACGGGTGAGCCTGGCTCTGCTGGAGGTTTCTTCCTGTTAAAAGGGAGTTTTTCCTCTCCTCCGTCACCAAGCACTTGCTCACAGGGGATTGCCTGATTGCTGGGGTCTTTCTGCAATTGTGGGGGTTTCCCCTACATTTTAAAATGCTATGAGATGACTTGTTGTGAAATAGCGCTATATAAATAAAGTTGAATTGAATATCATCATATTGCACAGCCCTAGTCTGTATGCACAGAAAAAAAAGACCTACAGCATGATAGAGCCCCAATTTACAATAGATTTCAGCCAGTCCGCACACCAAGGAGCATTTCTCAGAGAAATGCAAATATGGAGCTTGTACTTCTGACAGAAATACAAGCGCCGCGATTAAACTTTAAGCCTGATGTGTTTATGGTTAGGATCAGGTTAAAAAAGAACTCTTCATGGTATCTGTAAAACTGCTTTTTTTACACAATAGATGTAGCCTAATATAGAAAAATAATCAATAAAATTATAACCAAGGAGGATGCCTACCTTTGTTGAATGATGAATAAATCACCGTCGAGCTGCCGATGTATCAAATCCAGTTTTGCGCTGCTGCCCGAGTGATGAGGTTGCATCATTTAATTTTTTTTCTACTTGTAATGCTTTTGTATATGTTATGACTGAAGACTTATCAAATATTCAAAGCAGCTGTCAGCAAGTCAGATTATTTTTTTATTGCCTGCAATTATATGGGTTATTTATTTATTTAGACTCTTTAATTCAATTCAGCTTTATTTGTATAGCACCTAAATGCAACAAAAGTCATCTCGATTTATTTCATCTCGATTTAGTCATCTTTAGATTCATTTATTACTCCATTCTTTCAGCTTAAAAAAATGAATATAAATATTTCTTGCAGATGGAATCTGGTGTTTATCTGTCTATAAATGCAACAAATCTCTTGTCTGTTTGAGTGTGTGTTCCTCAGATATTTTTCAATTCAATTCAACTTTATTTATATAGCGCCATTTCACAACAACAGTCATCTCATAGCACTTTCAACTGTAGGGGGAGCCCCCACAGTTGCAGAAAGACCCCAGCAATCAGGTGATCCCCTGTGAGCGAGCACTTGGCGACGGTGGAGAGGAAAAACTCCCTTTTAACAGGAAGAAACCTCCAGCAGAACCAGGCTCAGGGAGGGGCAGTCATCTGCTGCGACTGGCTGGGGGGGTGAGGGGACAGAGAAGATGAAAAGAACAGACATGTAGAGAGCAAACGGCACAATAGGGACTCAATCTATGGGAGAGAACAAACAGATGTTAATGACCAGCAAAAAAAAAAAAAAAAAAAAATATTTCATTGAGAGTGAAGAAAGGAGTGAGGCCCAGTGCATTATTGGAGGTCCCCCGGCTGACTAAACCTATTAGCAGCATAACTAAGGGAGGGTTCAGAAACACATGATCCCTCCCTAATTGTAGGCTATATCAAAAAGGAAGGTTTTAACCCTATTCTTAAAAACAGAGATCGAGTCTGACTCCCGAATCCAGATTGACAGCTGGTTCCACAGGAGAGGAGCTTGATAACTGAAGGCTCTGCCTCCCATTGTACTTTTGGAGATTCTAGGTATTGCAAGTAATCCTGCATTTTGGGAGCGTAATGCTCTGTTAGGATAATACGGTAGTATCAGATCTTTCAAATAAAAAGGGGCCTGATTGTTTAGAGCTTTGTAAGTAAGAAGAAGGATTTTAAACTTAATTCTAAACTCTATGGGAAGCCAATGAAGGGAGGCCAGAACCGGAGAGATATGATCTCTCTTTCTAGTACCTGTTAAAACTCTTGCTGCAGCATTTTGGATCAGCTGAAGATTTTTTTAAAGATGTTTTAGGACAACCTGATAATAAAGAATTACAATAATCTAATCTCGAGCTAACAAAAGTGTGGATCAGTTTCTCAGCATCACTCTGAGACAAGATGCTCCTAATCTTGGCAATATTACGCAAATGATAGAAGGCAGTCTTAGAAACAAATTTAATATGTGAATTGAAAGACAGATCTTGATCAAAAATAATTCTAAGGTTCCTCACAGAGCTACTAAGAGAGAGTAACCGCATCCAAACTGAAAGTTTGATTTGGAAAGGTATTTCTAAGGTTTTTTGCACCAACAAGAATGACTTCAGTCTTATCTGAATTTAATAGCAGGAAATTACAAGTCATCCAAGCTTTGATTTCCTTAAGACAGGCTTCCAACTTGGCTAATTGATTACTATCATCTGGCTTCATTGACAGGTATAATTGTGTGTCATCTGCATAACAATGAAAATGTATAAAGTGCTTTCTAATAATGTTGCCTAACGGAAGCATATACAGTGGGGCAAAAAAGTATTTAGTCAGCCACCAATTGTGCAAGTTCTCCCACTTAAAAGATGAGAGAGGTCTCCAATTTTCATCATAGGTATACCTCAACTATGAGAGACAAAATGAGAAAAAAAAATCCAGACAATCACACTGAAGGATTTTTAATGAATTAATTGGTAAATTCCTCGGTAAAATAAGTATTTGGCCAATAACAAAAGTTCATCTCAATACTTTGTTATATACCCTTTGTTGGCAATGACAGAGGTCAAACGTTTTCTGTAAGTCTTCACAAGGTTTTCACACACTGTTTCTGGTATTTTGGCCCATTCCTCCATGCAGATCTCCTCTAGAGCAGTGATGTTTTGGGGCTGTCGCTGGGCAACACAGACTTTCAACTCCCTCCAAAGATTTTCTATGGGGTTGAGATCTGGAGACTGGCTAGGCCACTCCAGGACCTTGAAAGGCTTCTTACGAAGCCACTCCTTCATTGCCCGGGCGGTGTGTTTGGGATCATTGTCATGCTGAAAGACCCAGCCACGTTTCATCTTCAATGTCCTTGCTGATGGAAGGAGGTTTTCACTCAAAATCTCACGATACATGGCCCCATTCATTCTCTCCTTTACACGGATCAGTCATCCTGGTCCCTTTGCAGAAAAACAGCCCCAAAGCATGATCTTTCCACCCCCATGCTTCACAGTAGGTATGGTGTTCTTTCTCCTCCAAACACGACAAGTTGAGTTTTTACCAAAAAGTTCTATTTTGGTTTCATCTGACCATATGACATTCCCCCAATCCTCTTCTGGATCATCCAGATGCTCTCTAGCAAACTTCAGACAGGCCTGGACATGTACTGGCTTAAGCAGGGGGACACGTCTGGCACTGCAGGATTTGAGTCCCTGGTGGCGTAGTGTGTTACTGATGGCAGCCTTTGTTACTTTGGTCCCAGCTCTCTGCAGGTCATTCACTAGGTCCCCCCGTGTTGTTCTGGGATTTTTGCTCACCATTCTCGTGATCATTTTGACCCTACAGGGTGAGATCTTGCATAGAGCCCCAGATCGAGGGAGATTATCAGTGGTCTTGTATGTCTTCCATTTTCTAATAATTGCTCCCACAGTTGATTTCTTCACACCAAGCTGCTTACCTATTGCAGATTCAGTCTTCCCAACCTGGTGCAGGTCTACAATTTTGTTTCTGGTGTCCTTTGACAGCTCTTTGGTCTTGGCCATAGTGGAGTTTGGAGTCTGACTGTTTGAGGTTGTGGACAGGTGTCTTTTATACTGATAACGAGTTCAAACAGGTGCCATTAATACAGGTAACGAGTGGAGGACAGAGGAGCCTATTAAAGAAGAAGTTACAGGTCTGTGAGAGCCAGAAATGTTGCTTGTTTGTAGGTGACCAAATACTTATTTTACCAAGGAATTTACCAATTAATTCATTAAAAATCCTTCAATGTGATTTTCTGGATTTTTTTTTCTCATTTTGTCTCTCATAGTTGAGGTATACCTATGATGAAAATTGGAGACCTCTCTCATCTTTTAAGTGGGAGAACGTGCACAATTGGTGGCTGACTAAATACTTTTTTGCCCCACTGTATAAACTAAAAAGAGTAGGGCCTAGCACAGATCCCTGTGGAACTCCATGACTGAGCTTTGAGTTGAAAGAAAACTCATTGTTGACATGAACAAACTGGAACCTATCAGATAAATAAGATCTAAACCACTGCAACAAAGTTCCATTAAGTCCCATATAGTGTTCTAATCTGTCAAGTAGAATATTTTGATCGATAGTATCAAAAGCTGCACTAAGGTCTAAAAGGATAAGTACAGAAACAAGTCCATTATCAGATGCGATGAGGTCATTAGTGACCTTCACTAAGGCTGTTTCAGTATTATGATGGATTCTAAACCCAGATTGAAACTCTTCAAGTAAACCATTTTCCTGCAGGTGGTCAAATAATTGCGTAGCAACAACTCTAAGATTTTTGAAATGAAAGGGAGATTAGAGATTGGTCTATAGCTAGCTAAAGCTCCTGGATCTAGCTTTGGCTTTTTGAGTAAGGGTTTAATTACAACCATTTTAAAAGCCTGCGTTACATAGCCCAAAGCCAATGAAGAATTGATTATATGAAGAACAAAGCTACCAATAAGTGGGAAGACTTCTTTAAATAACCTGGTAGGAATAGGGTCTAAAAGACAAGTTGAAGGCTTGGATGAGGAAACTATTTTGTCTAACTCTAAAAGGTCAGTTGGAGTAAACTCATCAAGACAGATATCAGTTGAAGGAGTTGTAGTAGTTACTGTATTTAAGTTAACGGTGGGAAGAATCTGATTAATTTTATCTCTGATGGATGAAATTTTACTATTAAAAAAGTTCATAAAGTCCTGACTAGTAAGCTCTAAGGGAATGCTAGGATTGACAGAGTCCTGACACTTTGTCAACCTGGCTACAGTACTGAAAAGAAACCTGGGATTATTCTTGTTCTCTTCTATTAATGCAGAATAATAACTCATTCTAGCTTTTATAAGAGATTTTTTTATAAATTAAAAGATGATTTCTCCAAGCTAAATAGATTTAATCTAAATTAGTGGAGCGCCATTTTCTTTCTAATTGACGAGTCTTCTGATTGAAGCTACGAGTTTTTGTGTTGAACCAAGGAGTTAGAAATCTCTGATTAGACTTTTTCTTTTTTAAGGGGGCCACCAAGTCTAGAGTCTGATGCAGGGAAGCTGTCACACTATCTACCATGCTATCAATTACAGAAGGAGCAAGCTGTCTGTAGCTTATTTCCGTTGTGTTGACACATGGCATAGAGGAAACAATCTGCATAAATTTGGTAACAGCATCATCTGAGAGGCATCTGCTGTAGTAATATTTTTCTTTAGGAGCCAAATAGTCAGAAATAGTAAAATCAAAGGTTAACAGACAATGGTCTGACAGTACAGGGTTATGAGGAGACACTACCAGATTTTCTATTTCTATGCCATATGTCAGAACAAGGTCCAACGTATGGTGGAGATGGTGAGTAGAATTTCCTACTTTCTGAGAAAACCCAATCAAGTCTAATATTGAATTAAATGCCACTTTAAGGCAGTCACTATCTACATCTACATGTATATTAAAATCCCCTACTATAATTATTCTATATCTCCCAAACTGTTCGTCAGACTGGCCTCAGGTTTTACAAGTGCTTTGCTGAGGTTACGAAGGTGTGCATCCCCGAGTGTGGAGTTGCTCAGTCAACATATGTAATTTTTTTTAATTTTTTTTTATTTAAGTTTTTGTAAAGGGTATACAGGTCGTTACAGCAATGCAGTGTTTACATTTTCATCACATGTTCCCTTATTTTCTGATATCTGACAACATTGGAAGATTAATTCTTACAACACCCCCTTTTTTTTTTTTTTAAAGTGAAAGAAAAAGTGAAATTAAAGAGAGAAAAAAAAACAAGAAACAAATAACAAAAAAACAAACAAACAAACCAGTAAAAAACAAACAAAAAGAAAAAGTAAGTAAATAAAGATAAAAGAGCATCTGAGTAGTGTTGGAACAAAGAGCGGAACCATTATTGAAATGGTATTTGTCAAAGATTAGATCTAATGGAAGACACATATGCGGTCCAGGGTTGCCAAAAGTTCATGAACACATCCATGTCCTGTCTCAGTGCGAATGTCAACTTTTCCATCGAGTAAATGTCTTGGATCACGTTAGTCCAATCTTCAGGTGTAGGACAGTCCTTCAACATCCATTTTTTAGTTAGAGCTTTTTTGCTTGCCAATATTAAAACATTGAATAAGCATTTTTCTCCTCATCTTTCCAGTGAGTCCGGCAGTAAACCCAAATACAAAGTTACAAAAGAAAAGGGAACTGTAATTTTGAATATTTTCCCCAATATTGTCTGTACCTTGGTCCAATATTGGTGGATAACTGGGCATGACCAAAACACATGAAAATGATTTGCAGTCTTTTCACCACACAAGCGCCAACAGTTCAATCCCTTATGGGTAAATTTGTTTTGTGCAGGTGTTCTGGAAAATCTTGCCAAGTTTTTCCATCCAAATTCTCTCCACTGCAGGGATGAGGTACTTTTCCATTGCTGTTTATTTAGCTTTTCCCATATTTCCAGTTGTAAAGTGAAATTCCCCTCTTTTTCCCATCTCTCTTTTATATAAGATGTGTTGTCTCCTTTTAAGTCTTGAAGACCTTGGTATATTTTAGAAATGTATCTGATCCCTGGGATCCCTTTATATGCCATTAAGAAGACCTTCAGAACACCTGACTGGGCCCTTTCCAAAACCTCCTTTTTAAGTATATTGTTTATGTGGTGTCTAAGCTGGAAGAACCT
This sequence comes from Pholidichthys leucotaenia, assembly GCA_020510985.1. Classification (NCBI taxonomy): domain Eukaryota; kingdom Metazoa; phylum Chordata; class Actinopteri; order Cichliformes; family Pholidichthyidae; genus Pholidichthys; species Pholidichthys leucotaenia. The sequence goes on along the minus strand of CM035838.1, from coordinate 167,199,282 downwards.
GTAAAGGTCTTGATTTATTAGGCCTTGTTTTTTCAAATCTTCAAAACTTCTTAAGATTTGCCCTTTAAAAAAATCGTAATATTTTGTCAGCCCTTTCTCCTTCCACTTTTTAAATCTGGTGTCTGTTTTATTAGGAGTAAAGTCCTGATCATAGGCGATCCATTGCAGAAGTCGATAGGGCTCTTTAGTTTGATTCTCTCTGACTATCTTAAACCAAATTTTTAGCGGGGTCTCTATCCACGGGTTAGTGTTATTCAAAAGCTTAGGTAAGACATTGTTCCCTATTATCGCCTGTAGGGGGATGTCACTTGTTATTTGGCATTCCATCTCCTTCCATTGTGCAGTGTAGACTGGGTTACATATCTCTACTAAAGTTTTAATTTGTGCGGCTTTAAAGTAGTCCCTGATATTTGGCAGCGCGAGCCCACCTTTGTCTTTGTTTAGCTGTAGGGTTCTATATCTGATTCTAGGTCTCTTGCCCTGCCATATCAATCTTGAGATCCTTCTGTCCAGCTCCTGCCATGTTTTTTTGGGAGGTTCTACCGGTATTGTTTGGAAAAGGAATAGAAGACGTGGAAGTATATTCATTTTGACTGCTTCAATTCTTTGTGCAGTACCCAAGAATGGTATCATATTCCATCTTGCTAGGTCAGATTTTATTTTTGTCACCAGTGGATCATAGTTTAGTGATATAATTTTGTTGAGTTGTTTCGGGATATTGACCCCCAGATATTTCATAGATTCCGACTCCCAGTTAGTTTTGAGTTTGCTTAGTGAATAATGATTTGGGTCATAGTTGAATGTTAAAACTTGGGTTTTATGCATATTTTTTTTTCCCACAATATCTTTATTGAACCTTTTTTTTTTTAACAAACATGATACAAACAATCAAACACTAACACTAAAGTACTACAAAAAAAAAAAAATGCACTAAAAACACCAACAACCACCAACAAAATCAAGTCTTCAACAATGCTCCTCTGTTTAGTCTAGACAATCCAATACATAAGTATACATATTATGTTCACCAGTTTGGAATTTACAAGGTCCACACACATCATTCACCTTCTTCTTCAAGAGTTATGTTTAAATTTTTTACATAATCAATAAAAGGTCTCCATATATTCTCAAACACAATTTCCTTTGATTTTAGTATATATGTTATTCTTTCTAATGGAAGGTTTGTTAACATCTGTCTTAACCACTGAGTCACATCTGGTCTATGAGTCTTTTTCCATAATAGTGCAATACATTTTTTGGCATTAAGCAAACTGAGGTCTATGAATGTTCTTTCACTTTTATTAAAATTATGCTTTTCTGGGTACAGACCCAACAAAAACAGTTTAGGATTCAATATGATTTGTTTTGAGATTATTTTTTCAATTGTTACCCTCACCTCTTCCCAAAACATTCTTATTAATCTACATTCCCATAAACAATGAAATAGGGTTCCTTTACTTTCCATGCATTTTGTGCATGTATCTGGTATATTTTTGTTATATCTATTTAACTCCTCCGGTGTAACATACATCCGCATTAACCATTTGAAATGTATCAATTTAAGGCGTGCATTTATTGATTTGGTTTGAGCTTCTGTACAAGCCAATTCCCATTGTTCCTCTGAAATTTCAAATTGCAGATCTTCTTTCCAGTAGTTTAATCTTTTCAGTGAATTTTCACTTGAAGATAGTGTCAGTGAGTTATAAAACTCTGAAATAATACCCTTTCTTTTACTATCTTTCATCATCATTTTTTCCAAGGATGAATAAATAGGTCGAGTGAGAGCTTTATTTTGATTTGATCGAATAAAGTTTCTAAGTTGAAGATATTTAAAAAAAATGTGTTCTATTGAGATTAAATTTGATCCTCAGCTCTTCAAAAGACATTATGTTGTCTGCACATGGCAAATATAAATCCTGAATCTTTTGTATCCCTTTTAAATTCCATACTTTAAATACAGCGTCCGCTCTCCCTGGTTTAAAATATTGATTACCCCATATTGGACTAAATTGTGACAATAACTGTGGTTCTTTTAAATAGTTTTTAGCTTCACACCATATTTTGATCATATGCTTTACAAATGGATTTTTAACTTGTTTTTGTAATTTTTTTGCCGAATCTGAGTATATGAATATGGGAAGAGGTAAAGGTAAATTGTATGATTCCATTTCAGTCCAGTGAGGGAGATCATTTGATGAAAAATAATATGTCATAGACCTCAGTTGTGCCGACCAATAATACAACATAAAATTTGGACATTTCAGACCTCCACGATCAAATGGTAAATATAATAAAGACAAACGTAATCTAGCCCTCCTGTTGTTCCATATAAATTCCACTAACTTTTTTTTTATTCTTGAGAATAGATCTAAAGGTGGTGATAAGGGAATGTATTGAAATAAATAAAGTATTTTAGGTAAAATATTACTTTTAAGTATATTGATTCTCCCGATCATCGACATTGGTAGTGACATCCATCTCTGAGTTAACTCATTGATATCTGACATTAAGGCTTCATAGTTGACACTGGCGACTGATTCTAGCTTAGGCATAATTTGGATTCCTAAATATTTAAACTGATTTACAACATTGAATTGATTTACCTCAGGGGCTGGGTAATTTCTCTGGGTCTCATTTAGCATTAATATTGAAGATTTAGTTTTATTTATTTTATATCCTGATATTTCCCCAAAATTCTTTATTAAATTCAACAAGGTTGGAATTGATTTTTTTAGATTCGACATAAACAAAATTGTCATCGGCGTACAGGGAGATTTTATGTTCTGTTGGTCCAACTTTAATTCCATATATTTGTGAATGTAAACGTATCGCTATCGCTAAAGGTTCAATTGCCATAGTAAACAGTAAAGGTGAAAGTGGACAGCCTTGTCGACATCCTCTATTGATTTTTATTGGTTTTGAAATATTGTTATTTGTTAGGATTTCTGCTGTAGCATTATTGTATATTATTTGAACCCATTTTATGAAATTATTTCCAAGTCCAAACCTTTGTAGGACTTCAAAAAGAAAGGGCCATTCAACTCTATCAAAGGCCTTTTCGGCGTCCAATGATAGGAGAGCTGTATCCGGTGCTTCTTTATTAAAATAAATAATATTAAATAGTCTTCTTACATTATGGAAGCCTTGTCTACCCTTTATAAAGCCATTCTGATCTCGATTAATAATATTTGGTAAAATTTCTTGTATTCGTCTTGCTAAAATTTTACAGATTATCTTAAGGTCGGCGTTTAATAGGCTTATTGGTCTCATATTTTCACATTTATTAGAGGGCTTACCTGGTTTTGGCAGCAGTATAATTAAGGCATTATTTATGTATGATGGTAAATTATTATTTTGAAATGCTTCTAAAACCATTTCCAAAAAAGGTTTTATTAATTTATTCTTAAATTTTTTATAAAGGTCAACTGGAAGACCATCTGGTCCTGCACTTTTTCCTGATTTCATATTATCAATGGCTAGCCCAACTTCTTCTTGACTAATTTTAGACTCCAATATCTCCCTGTTTTCATTTGGAATACACGGTATAGATAGTTCGTTCAAAAACCCATTTAGTTTTGTTAAATCAGGTTCATTTTTGGTATCATATAATTTTTCATAGTAATCTCTAAAGGCTCTATTAATTTCTAAAGGATCTATAACTACCTGTCCGTTACTTATAATACTGGTAATTGGTGTTTTAATTTCCAATTGTTTAATCTGCCATGCTAATAATTTTCCTGATTTTTCACCTTGTTCATAAAAAGATTGTTTCAATCTTAGAAGACTCGAGGCAGCTCTATTCACTGATTTTTTGTCGTATTCAGCTCTCAAAATCAGTAATTCATTCTCCAACCTTGGGTCACTTCCTGCATACACTTTTTCCTGAAGATTTTTTATTTTATGTTCCAATTTAGCTCTCTCCTCTCGAGTCTTCTTAGATTTTGATCCTGTATAACTAATAATATGTCCCCTAATAAAAGCTTTGAAAGCCTCCCACTTTACACATGCTGATGTTTGTGTAGTATTGATGTCAAAGAACTCGTCTATCTGTTTTTCTATATACTTGACAAATTCCTCATCCTGAAGCCATTTATGCTGAAATTGCCATCTACCTGATTCCTTTATCAATTTTTTATCTACATATATTAGACAACAGGGTGCATGATCAGAGATCACGATGTTATCATAAAAGCAGTTTTGAATCTTGGACCTTAATTCTGTGGAAATCAAAAAATAATCAATACGTGAGAATGTCTTGTAGGTACTGGAATAACAAGAATAGGCTTTAACTTGTGGTTTCATTTCTCTCCATATATCTAACAATCTCAATTCTTTCATAAAATGATTAATAGTCATCCTACATCCAATGTGCGTACAATCCAGTCCTGTTGATCTATCCACACCTGGATTCAATGTACAATTAAAATCCCCTGCTATTATATGTTGCCCTGTAAGTGATGATAAGATGAGAAATAAATTCGCAAAGAACTTCTGGTCATCTATATTGGGACCATATAAGTTCACAAGATTTATATTTTCTAATAGCAAAGAACCTTGAATGATTACATATCTTCCAAATTTGTCTCCAATTACATTTTTCACTTGAAAAGGAACTGATTTATGTATGAGAGTCATAACTCCCCTGGCTCGGGATGAAAATGAAGAGGTGAATACACTTCCCTGCCATCTACTCCTAATTCTTTTAACATCCTCCTCTATTAGATGAGTTTCTTGTAAAAACACAATTCTTGAACCCATGTCCTTTATTTTATTCATAACTTGTTTAAGTTTTTTTAAATTTTGTAGACCTCTGCAATTCCATGAAGTTAAATTAAGGTTAACACTTTGGTCCATGATCAATAGAGAGTTTGGGATTACCTTGCAGTGTAAACATGCTCATACAGAGAAGCAAAAACATGAGTGGTTGAACATTCATCCTACAAACTACACACAAACAAATTTCCCCTTCCCACACTTGTGGCAAACCCCCCAAAATCAAAAGAAAAATTCTGTCTCCCGATATAGCCATCGACCGTTCCACACCCACGGGGAACAGCCTAAGCCACTCCTTCTTCATCCTCCCAATCACCCTAACTCTACTGCTTTTAATGACGTAACATTAACTCTCTTCTGTAGTTTTCCAACTTAACTCCAAAATTTTTAACAACTTTGTACATCATAGTTTTTTTTTTGTTTGTTTGTTTTGTTTTTGTTTTGTTTTTTTTAATATATAATACAATCTATATTTTGTAAACTTACTATTTACTTCAAGTCAGTCAGATGCCTGTGCAAATGCTTAATTATTCTACCTTATATTTTGTTCATGCTTAGCTCCCACCAGTCTCTTCTTCTTCTTTGATCTTCTTGATGAACTCCTGCGCCTCCTCTGGGGTCTTGAAGATGTGGGTTCTGCCCTCATACGTGGTCAGCAGTCTCGCAGGATAGATTACACCATGACGAATCCCAAGGTTGCGCAGCTCCTTACGTACGGGATCAAACTGCTTCCTCAATTGCTGGATTCCTGTGGCCAAATCTGGGTAGAACCGCACCTGCTGGTCCTGGTGTTTAATCTCTCCTTTAGCACGTGCAGCGTTGAAGATCTTCATCCTGTCTCTGGTGCTTAGAAACTTCATAATTAAGGTCCTCGGCGGTCCCTTATCTCTCCGTGGGCCAATACGATGTGCTTTTTCCAGAATCACTGCTGATTGCAACTCCTCGCTGCCCAGCACCTCCGGAATCCACTTTTCCAGAAAGGAACATACGTCCCGACCTTCTGATTCCTCTGGAAGACCCACCAGCCTCAAATTATTCTGTCTCGACCGAGATTCCAAATCCAAAATATTATCTTCCAGAGATTTATTTTTTTTTTCCAAAGTGCGCACCTTTAATTGAAGACGGGTGACGTCATCTTCAGCACTAGTGAGACGGAGCTCCATCTGCGCCGTTCGTTCTACACAGTCACCCAATTCCTTTCTTATTCCTTCCAGCGCTGTCATAATCCCATCAAATCTAGAGGAAACGTCCGCTCTCATTGAACTCATGGCAGCCATCAGCGCATCTGCGCCATTCCCCGCAGAAATCGCACCGCCGCCAGCCTCCTCCGCCATATATGGAGCCTTGTTTGCTGCGTCACAGACCTGAAAGTCCGTTAATTTGGACTGTTTCGGCGGCTCGCTTTTTCCTTTTCCTGGTTTTCCAGCCTTAGGCTTCGCCGACATATCCTCGCCCAAATGCTGGGATACGTTCTGTCCCAAATGAGAGAGTTATTTGCCGATTTTTTTCTCCAGGAGCAGAGCAGAGCGAGACACGTCCGTCCTACGTGGCAGCCATAACCGGAAGTCGGTTTTATGCATATTTAATTTGTACCCCGATAAATCTCCATACTCTGAAAAAACTGAGGTTAGTTCTGGTAAAGAAGTGTCCGGCTGCCCTAGGTATATTAAAATGTCATCAGCAAAGAGTGCTATTTTATGTTCCTTCTGACCAAGTGTAATACCTTGAATTTTTTGGTTTTGTCTTATCCATTGGCTCAGAGGTTCTATGAAGATTGCAAAGAGCAGTGGAGACAGGGGGCAGCCCTGACGACATCCTCTTTCCAGTTCAAAAGATGATGATAAATTACCGTTAATCCTGATTTTAGCTGTTGGTTTTTTATATAATGCCTGTATAGTTCTAATGAAGTTGTTATGAAAATTGAAACTGGATAAGATTCTATATAGAAAAGACCAGTCAACCGAATCGAATGCTTTTTCAGCATCTAATCCCAATATGACTGCATTTAAGTTATATTTTTTTATATGATGAATTATGTGTAAAGTGCGTCGAATGTTGTCTTGTGTCTGTCTTTGTCTTATAAAACCTGTTTGGTCTAAATGAATTAGGTCTGTCAGTATATTTTCTAACCTTTTGGCAAGGATAATGGTAAAAAGCTTATAGTCCTGATTTAGTACACTGATTGGTCTGTAGTTGGAGCACTCTAGTTTATCCTTTTCAGGTTTAGGTATAACTGCAATGACCCCTTCTCTCCAGGAGGGGGGGATTTCCCCTGTGTGGAGGACATAATTAAATGTTTTCAGGAGGAGAGGAGATAGTTGCTGTTTAAAGGTTTTGTACCACTCTGCTGTATAGCCATCAGCTCCTGGGGATTTGTTAGCTTTAAGTTTCATAATTGCTTTTTCCAATTCTTTAGGATGTATTTCTGACAGTAGTGTTTTATTTTGTGACTCCGTAAGTTGGGGAAGGTTTAATGTGTTTAGGAATGCCTCGGATGCGTTTTTATGTTTTTTGTGGGAGTATAAGTTCTTATAGTAATTCTCGAAGTTTTTAAGAATATCCTGAATTCTGAATTTTATTTCCTTTGATACTGGGTCTCTGATTTTGTAGATTGCTCTTTCTGTTTGATGTTTCCTCAATTTATAGGCTAGCAATTTTGCCGATTTACTGCCTGCTTCATAGTATTTTTGTTTCAGAAATGTAAGTTTCTTCTGGATTTCTATTGTGTAGATCTCATTTATTTGGTTTTTAATTTCCTTAATCTTGAGCGAGTCAGTAGAATGAGTGTTGCCTTTGTGTTCTTTTTCTAGGTTCCTAAGTTCTGACTCTAATGTGGATAGTTTTTCTTGTCTTAGTTTCTTTTGGGTTGCCAGTTTTGCAATAATCTTTCCTCTTATTACAGCTTTACATGCATCCCACAGTATTAAAGGGGATACTTCTCCATTATCGTTATCTTCCAAATATCTGAGAATATCTGATTCCAATTCATCTTTCAATGGTCCTTTCAGGACATTTGAATTTAACCTCCAAGAAAATGTATTATTTGTGTATTTTTGGATATTTAAGTCCATGTAGATCGGACTGTGGTCGGAGAGATCCATCAGTCCTATTTTACATGTTTTTACTCTTCCAATGTCTCTATTAAACATAAAAAAATAGTCAATCCTTGAGTAAGATGAATGTGGAGTTGAGTAAAATGTATAGTCTTTTACACTGAGGTTGAGTTCCCTCCACACGTCACAGATTCCCAATTCTTTTAGTAGCATCCGAGTCTTCCTGTTTTGGGTGTTATTTTGATGTGGGGAATTACCAGAAGCATCCCAGTATGGATTCAGTCTAAGATTGAAGTCCCCACCACATATCACTAAACCTTGAGCTTTAGTTATCATTAGGTCGAATACATTTTTATAAAATTTCCAGTTAGCCCCTGGGGGAGCATACACATTCAGCAGGGTGATATCTTCTCCCTCTAGCCGCCCAGTTACCAAACTGTATCTCCCTTCTTTATCTTTGTGTTCTGATTTTTTTTCAAATGTAATTTTGGTTGATATCAATGTCGCTACTCCCCTCCTCCTCCCTGATTTATATGAAGATGAAGAGATCATTTTAAACCCTTGTCTACTGAGTTTATTGTGTTCCACGTCTGTTAGGTGGGTTTCTTGTAAAAGTATTATTCCTGCTTTGTCTTTTTTCATTTTGCCTAGAATCTTGGATCTTTTAACTGGATTCAGGATTCCTTTTACATTATATGAAATTATTTTGGTTACACCCTGTTTCTCCATTGTGTTGTTTTGTTTAGTATAACTGTGTGGTGGCCCTCTTTTGTGCTACTCAGAAACTGAAAGAACATTAAAAACAAGAAAAACATTAAGAACATAGTGTAAAAAACTTTAAAACAAAAAGCTGTCATAAGAACTTCCTGAGCTGAGGTCTTTTTAAAGACCCTGTAAGAGCCTTGATGGAGTGAAGGCTCTGAGGGAAATTCCTCAAACTCTGTTACGTGTTGAGGGCCCTCTCTTACCACTGAAAGTAGTCCCATGCTTTTAACGTGAGTTTCAGAACCCAATCCAAACTTGTAATGATTTTTTTTTTTTCCTTTTATGCCTAAACCCTGTGAAATTGTGTGCACCCTCCCACCCCCATCACATCAAACATTCACGCAAAAACAGTATTTGTTAGTATGAGGAGAACATGTGGATTATTGTCACATTTCTATTTTAACAAGTTTTTTTTTTTTTTTATTACAAAGACTTATTTGTTTCAAATAATATGATTGTTCCATGAAATGTTTTACCACATGCTGAATATGCATCTCCTTTAATGTTTGTTACCTTGTATGAGGGGGGTTGGATGTGCGGATTGATTCAAGAGGAAAAAAAAAAAAGGTCGCTATTCCAACCTGAAAACGGATAGTTTATCCGTGACGCTCTGGTGCTGGGTTTCCCGCTGCTGGTCCGTGGATTTTGAAGGTCTTTGTGTTGTCCATGTTTGCGCTTTGATCTTCTCACTCGGGTCTGCTGGGGGTTTAAATACCGTTACCGGGAGCCCTCTTTTCGCCATGTCAGCTGTTGCTTCTTCCGCCGAATTATAGAGACACGTTTCATCGCCGTAGAAGACCCTTAACTTCGCAGGAAATGGTGTCTGAAAGCGCAATTTCTTCTCTCTTAACACCTTTTTCGCGTCATTGTATTCCCTGCGCTTTTTAAGGACCTCCGGGGCGTAATCGTGTTCCACGTAGACTTTTCTCTCCTGGTGCATAAATCCTTTTTTCTGCCAGGCCAGTCTTACAACCTCTTGTTTTATTTTGAAATTGGAAAATCTTACCAACACCGAACGTGGGGGCGCTTCCGCCGCCGGCCTAGCGGCTAATGAACGATGTGCCTTTTCTATCTTCAAGTCGGTGGTTTGTGGAATATCCAATTTCTCTCTTAGTAAGGATTCCACGCATTCTGCCATTGAGTTAAAACCATTTTCGGTTCCTTCTATCAGACCATGAATTCTTATGTTGTCTCTTCTTTGTTTTCCTTCTTGGTCGGTTAGCTTAGCCTCTATAGCTGCTTGTCTTTTGCGTAGGTCTAGCACAGAATCTTCGAGCACTTTTATTCGATCCTCTGTTTCCAAGATTCGGTTCTCGGCCTGGTCCACTCTGCTGTTTGTCCTTTTCAATTCTTCTCTGAATTCCCGAAATTCGGCCGTAACATCTCGGCGAAATCGTCGTAGCTCCTCAAATAGTGATTTCAGGCTAACCCTTTTGTTAGCTATCACCAGTTCCTCGTCTTCTGAACGGAGATCTTCCAGTTCGGATTCTCCGGCCGATACGTGTCCTGGCCTGGAGAATTTCAGTTTCTTCTGTTTTCCTTTAGACATGATGATTTTGTCTTTTGATTTTCACTCCTCCAAAAATCCGTTAAGTTTGATTTTCAAGGTGTTATCCTGGATTGGGTCTGAGAACTTCAGTGTTAAGCTGCAGTCGCCATGGCGTCCAGACCGGAAGTCAACATATGTAATTTTTATCAATAAAAGTTTAGTCACCGCTGTGTTTCCTCAGGCTTCTAGGGGTGTGGGCAGGGTTTCAGATTGGCTCCGTACTGACTGGATAATACATGACATCACGACCAGTCACCAGAGCGTTCCGTAAACAAAACAAGGAAGTGAAAAGCGACAAATTTGACCAGAAACAAAGAATATTGAAGATTTAATGCTTAAAAAAATTACACTATAATGTTGCTGTGATTGTGTAGCTCTAAAGGATAATTCGGCATATGCAGTGAACATGAGGTGCACAGGTGCGCTGGGAAGGGAAAGGGGGCCAACAGCTAGATCGCCTTACCGCAGTCCTTCGCAGGGAGCCAAGCCCAACCTGCCTGGTTAACGGGACACTGCTGCTTCACCTGTGTGCCACCGCTGTCCTTTGCGGTACTGTGGGTTCAACATGGTGCTCCTCCCGCTGCATGATTGTGGAGCGGAATAGCCAGATCAATTGCATATCATATGTAGGCACATATGCACACTTTGACTAAATGCCCAAATAACAAAATAAATCATTTATTTACTGACAAATGGGCAACACTGATGCAACAGTTGCAGCCAAACGGGTCATTCTGCTGTGTATAATAATGTTGGGTGTTTTGTACTTATTGCTAAAATATAAAAGGATGCACTACAATGGGTCTCAAATATTTGTAAACATGTCCCATTATAGTGCTGCATGAGTTTGACGATGGACTATAAATTACACATATAAACTAAAACAGTTACGATGACTGAACAACTCCCATTCCCCAAAGTGCAAGATACAACACTTATGAATATGTCATAAAAGATCAGACAAATAAATGATCAGACAAACAAATAAACAAGGGTTCTTAAACAGTCGCTAATATTGGTTGTCCCATTCATTTTCAATAATTCTGTAATTAATATTCACACGAATAAATCTTAGTGTTCAGTCCCTTTCATATTTGTCGAAGTCTAACGTGTGATTGTCTACATATAGGCTACACCTCTTTGTATTCCACTTTCAAACACTGTCTACATTTGGACCTGTAAAGCCTGATTGGGCTACCTGTTATCAGACAAGAATACTTGCTTTGTACAGGCATGCACCAGTAGTTATAATCCAAAGTCCCTAGTAAAACTTGTACTTGTCATCTGTTAGTTCCAACAGCAGTTTTCACCCCTTCGGTGGATCAGTGTGCACGTGTGGTTGCTTTCGTGTGCACACAGATGTTTCTCTTTGGGTCTAAATGAAACGTTTCCGTGTGCACCAGGCCTGACACACCTTCATAGCACTTTCTTGTGTGTGAAGAAGACGGAGTGACGATTCTTGTGACCTTGTTGACGCACCGGTTGCTAAGCAGCTGTCTCAAAATAGAATGCCAGCTCTTCACTTCCCCACTGATAAAAGTTTGACTTTGCCTCCTTCCCTGCGGGGCACACCAGGCGCTGGAAGATTTCAGCGGCTGAGAAAGTCGATGTGAAATTTCAAAATGTGTAGGACAAATAAATGTTGTCAAGTGTTCGGGTTTCAAACTTGACTCTCAGTAATACAGTTCAAACTGTTTAAACCTGGCTTGGCAAACACACCTTCTCTCGTTCAGGAGTAAATACATTATTTTGTGATTTCATGGCTTTGTTTGTTGCTAGCAAAGTGGTGGCTTTTGTCAAATGTAGGTTACCCGGTCCCCCCTTCCCCCTCACATCCAGGCAGTCGCACACTGGCAGTCCTAGTTGTGCATTTGTTGTTGAGCAGCTGGGGTAGGATAGGGACGCTTGGAGCTGACAGAGACATTTGACCCAGATGGAAGATTAGACATACAGTAGCTTGTTTTGTTGCCATTTACATACAGTAACACCACGCGCTTTGCTTCCTACCCCGCTCACATCCATTTCTCCGGGACATATGAGGACTCTACATTAACCTCTACTGTCCAGCCTCACAGCCACATCCATTTTTATTATTTTTTTTTCCTCCAATACTAGCTGCCCGCTCTGAGGACAGCAGTCCTCAGTAGACCATTGTGCTGCCATGCAAACTGGTGGGTGTAACACAGCCACAGTGGGTGGGTGGGAGTAGTGGGAGCAAGAGGGAGAGAAAGGCTGCCCAGAAATGCCCCTCTTTCTTCATATTCACAGCAGACTTTGATGTGGTTTTGTTTACGGAATGGCTTTCTCATGATTTACAGGCCCACACTAGTGTGTTGTGCTCAGTGGGCTCTCTACCCATGCACAGAATCACTGCTTTGTGTGTCAGAAGTGCTGCTGATAGGTCTGAGACTTTGCCTTGCCATAGGAGACGTTAAGAGATGGGAGTTCAAAATGCTTTGTATGCATTGTGCACAAACCAGTTCTCTGTGAAGTTAGTTTAAGCTGTGCCGTTTGGAAAACCCACATTTTTGGAATCAGTTTGAGTGTTTGATTTATTGATGTTACTGTTACTAAATTCCAAGATAACAGAAAATTTCACTCCCCAGAACTTGACCTATACCCATTTTTGTTCAGCATGATTAGGCAGACAATTCTATTACAAAAAAAAAAAAAAAAAACCCAAGAAGACACAAGAACAATGTCAAGAGATCCAGTTTAGTGACTCAGATTAATGGAGGTAAGGGCAAGTAGCAATAATGACCTCCATATTGAAAGACACCACTAACCCTTTTCAGACTGATAAAGTTCTTTAAACCTGCTGGTGCATTCACAATGAAGATAAATCATTTTAGAACCTGAAAAGAATCAAAAAAATCTCCATCCAGTGCAATGCAATATATATACAAGATGACATGTAAAATCACATAAGGATTGTCATATCCAGCCTGTGTTGTGTTGTAGCTTAGTTTTTTTCACATTTTGTCTTAGCTTCGCTCTGAATTGTAATCGCTCTTGTTTTGTTTTTTTGTTTTGAATTCTTGGATGGAACATGGGTGGGCAATATAAGCTGCGGCTTCAGCCATCACCCATTTCGGATAACTTATGCTGAACTGTATAATCAGAGGAGTTATTGTCTAATTTGACCTTGTTGGATTTTCTTTCCCCCTTTGTTATATTATTCAGTTTCTTTTAACCTGTACTATCCGAAATAAAGATTCATTCATTCATGCATGCGCTCCACAGAACTCTTAATAAATGTTTAAACCAGGAGTCACTGATGTCAGAAACAGATTTGGCCAATAAACACCCAATTTCTTGCCTTAAATGTTAACTGTATTCACTTATCATTATACCCCACACAGCAAAGTTTTGGCATGTATAGTGTTTTTGACCCATCCGTCCATTTGACATTTTCTGTTGTCATCGTAACTACAGTGGTACCTCTACTTACGAATTTAATTCGTTCCGGAAGAATTCTCGTAACGTGAAAAATTCGTAAGTAGAGGCGCGTTTTACATGTAAATGCCGTAATCCGTTCCAAGCCCCCAAAATTCGGGCATAAATTTTTTATAAATCGTAAAAACGCATCAAAACATGTAACAAATACATGTTACAATTAGATTACTGCACAATAAACATAAAATGAGAGTTTAAAATGAGAGAAAGAATAATAAAAGAGAAAGAATAATAAAAATTATGTTCATTTACCCTTTAACTGCTATCGTCGTCGATGTCGTGACCTTTTGCCTTCTTTGGTTCATGTTCTGATCCAAGGACGTTTGCTTTTGTCGGCTTGTAAGTGCTTCGTTTTGTTTTAATACCGTGCTGATCGTTGATGTATTACGGCCATATTCTTTGGCGAGATCAACCAAACGCATAAAGTTTTGGAAAAAAAAAACAACTTCGTGGCCAATGGGATACCAGGAAGATGCTAGGCGATAGCCAATGGCAGAGCAGCTACAGGTATGTTTACGTTCGGTAAACTACGGAAGCTGCGAGGAGCGCGTACTTTTTTGCCTTTCATATCCTGAAATTTCGTTCGTAACTAGAGGCAATATTTTCCCGTTGAGGCGTCTCGTAACCTGAAAATTCCGTATGTAGAGACGTTCGTAAGTAGAGGTACCACTGTATAGCTTCTACATTTCCCATCAGATTGGCTTCAAATTCATATGGAAGCTTTAACTCATCGACAGCTTGGATGAGTGTGATCTGGAGTTGAATCTAATGAGGGGTACCCCCATGCAGGTTAACCCCAGGTGTTTGAAGTGCCTTTTTTTTTTTTTTTGCTTGTGTTTTTTTTTTTTTTCCAGCAGTTGGCTCTTTTTTTTTTTTCCACAATATCTTTATTGAACCTTTTTTTTTTTTTAACAAACATGATACAAACAATCAAACACTAACACTAAAGTACTACAAAAAAAAAAATGCACTAAAAACACCAACAACCACCAACAAAATCAAGTCTTCAACAATGCTCCTCTGTTTAGTCTAGACAATCCAATACATAAGATAAGATAAGATAAGATAAGCCTTTATTAGTCCCACAAGGGGAAATTCCAGGATTGCAACAGCACAGGGATAGCAACACTCAGAGCAACAATCAGAAGGCAAGAAAAAAAAAAAAAAAAAAAAAAAAAAAAAAAAAAAACAAGCAAGCAAGAGCAGCTAATATACATATGTACGTATTACTATAAAATATATATATATACACACACACACAGACACACAGTGCAGAGCATTGTAGCTGGATGGAATAAATATATGAATATATGAACACACAGTGCAGAGCATTGTAGCTAGATGGAATAAATATGTAAATATATAAACACCCACAGTACGGAGCATTGCAGCTAGGTGGAATAAATATGCAAGTATATAAACACACACAGTGCGGAGCAATGTAGCTAGATGGAATAATATGTAGATATATAAATATATAAACACACCCAGTGCTGAGCATTGTAGCTAGATGGAATAAATATGTAAATATATAAACACACACAGTGCAGAGCATTGTTGCTAGATGGAATGAAACAGCATAACCGTCTACTTAGTTATCCTACATGGTATGATTATGTGCCCATACATATTCTCACCCTCCATAGCGACCGGTAAGTTCCTAGTTGTATGCCGGAGGGGACCATTGTGTAAGTCTATTGCATCTTTTGCATTCAAAAAACTATTAGTTTGTTACGTCTTTTTGCTATCTCTGCGAGCAGCCCTGCTTAGGTTGTACAGTCTGACAGCCGTTGGTAGGAAGGACCTACGAAACCTCTCGGTTGTGCACCTGGGATGATGTAGTCTGCTGCTAAATGAGCTCCTCAGTGCATTCAGTATGTCCTGCATAGGGTGGAACTCGGACTCCAGCAGAGATGACAGTTTAGCCACCGTCCTTCTCTCTCCTATCTCCTCCATCGGATCAAGGCGCTGCCCCAGGACAGAGCTAGCTTTCTTAATCAGTTTGTTCAGTCTCTTCCTATCGGCTGCAGTAATGCCACTGCCCCAGCAGACCACTCCAAAAGTGATGGCTGATGCCACCACCGTGTCATAGAATGACTTCAGCAGCGCCCCTTGTACACCAAAAGACCTGAGTCTCCTCAGCAGGAACAGCCTGCGCTGTCCCTTCTTGTAGAGTGCATCAGTATTGTGTGACCAGTCTAGTTTATTGTTCAGATGAATACCCAGGTACTTATAGGATGTCACCATCTCGATGTCTGTTCCCTGTATATTTACTGGTACTGTGAGGGGCTGCCCATGCCTGCGGCAGTCCACCACCAGCTCCTTAGTTTTCCTCGCGTTGATCTGGAGGCAGTTCCGATGGCACCAGTCCACGAAGTCCTGGATAAGCCCTCTGTACTCAGCTTCATCTCCATTGGAGATGAGGCCAACGATCGCAGAGTCATCAGAGAACTTCTGTAGATGGCAGTGTGTTGTGTTGTGTGAGAAGTCCGCAGTATAAAGAGTGAACAGGAAGGGAGCCAGCACCGTTCCCTGGGGGGCCCCCGTGCTACTGATGATCGTGTCGGACACACAGTCCCGGGTTCTCACAAACTGAGGCCGGTTCGTGAGGTAGTCCAGGATCCATGATGACAGGTGCTGGTCCACCCCTGCGCGCAGCAGCTTGTCCTTCAGGATCATCGGTTGGATGGTGTTGAAAGCACTGGAGAAGTCAAAGAACATGATCCTCACCATATTCCCGGGCTTCTCCAGGTGGGACAGAGAACGGTGAAGGAGGAAGATCACCGCATCCTCCACCCCAATGCCATGCTGGTAGGCGAACTGGAGTGGATCCATCGCTGGTTCCACCAGGGGGCGGAGGTGAGCAAGGAGCAGTCTCTCCAGGGTCTTCATCAAGTGGGACGTCAAGGCCACCGGTCTGTAGCTGTTCAGGTCTTTGGGGTGGGAAGTTTTTGGTACAGGTACCACACAAGATGTTTTCCACAGCTGTGGTACCCTCCCCAGTTTCAGGCTCATGTTGAAGATATACGTCACAATCCCACACAGCTGGTCTGCACAGGACTTGAGGAGCTTTGCGCTGATGCCGTCCGGTCCCGGCGCCTTCCTCGCCTTGATCTTCCTCAGCTCCGTCCTCACCTGGGTCCTGGTCAGGGTCAGGATGGGGGGCTGTGTGTTGGGAGTGGGGGGGTGTTGGTGGAGTGGGGAGTGGGCAGCAGGACTTGATTTCTTTAGAGGCAGCAGTGGTTGTTGTGCAGTCAGGGGGGAGGGCGGTTGGTCAAATCTATTGAAAAACAGATTCAGGTTGTTCGCCCACTCCCTGCCCCCTGTGGCCTGGGGGGAGGTATTCTGGAGCCCCGAGATGGTTTTGAGGTTTCTCCAGACCCCGCTGATGTCGCTCTGTTGCAGCTTGTCCTCCATCTTCTTCCTGAAGCTGTCCTTGCCTTCTCTGATCTTTCTCCTCAGCTCCCTCTGTACGGACTTCAGCATCTCCCTGTTCCCTGACCTGAAGATCCTCTTCTTCTCTCTCAGAAGTGTTTTTATCTCAGGGTTGATCCAGGGTTTGTTGTTTGAGTGACGCCGTATGGTCTTGGTGGGAACGGATTTGTCCACACAGAAGCTGAGGTAGCCCGTGAAGGTGTGAATGAGGCCATCGATGTCCTCACCATGTGGATCGCAGAGCTGCTTCCAGGCGGTGGCTTCAAAACAGCCCTTTAGGGTGTCCATTGTCTCCTCAGACCATAACTCCACAGTGTGCATGGCCGGAGGTTGTCTGTGCACTAGGGGTTTGTACACCGGCCGGAGATGAACCAAGTTGTGATCCGATCTCCCGAGTGGGGGGAGTTGTGATGAGGTGTACGCCTCCTTAGTGTTTGCGTAGAATAAATCCAGTGTTTTATTGTCTCTAGTGTGGCATGTGACATACTGGGTGAACGTGGGTAGAATGGGAGACAGTGAAACGTGGTTGAAATCGCCTGAGATGAGGAGAAGAGCATCTGGGTGTTCTGTCTGCAGCCTGCTGGTTACTGAATGGATGACGTCACGTGCTGTCCCAGCGTTCGCCGTCGGATTTGCATAAACAACAATGCAGATCACGTGTGAGTGTTCTCTCGGGAGATATGTAGGCCTCATGCTAACAGCTAGCAACTCAATGTCTTTGCTGCAGTGTCGTTGTTTAACAGTGATATGTCCCGGTCTGCACCAGTTGTTGTTAACATACATTATCACTCCACCGCCCCTAGCCTTGCCACTGTCTGGTGTTCGGTCAGCTCGTATCATGTGAAAACCCTCCAGCTCAATGTTAGCATCTGCTGCTAGTTCAGTTAGCCACGTCTCAGTAAACAAAAGGAGAGAGCACTCCCGGTATGTGCTATCATAACGGGAGATAGCCGCTAGCTCATCTAACTTTCCCAGTATCGACCGTACATTTCCCATGACAACAGATGGAAGGGAGGGTCTGTACCTTATATTTTTTGTCCTCCGCCTTACTCCAGCCCGGCAGCCGCGGCGTTTTCGCCTCAGTTCTCTCGGTATGTCGAGTTTTTCCAATGGGACCGGGTGGCGGTTGAATGCTAGCAGCTGTTCTCTGCTGTATCGTATCCTGCTATAAACAGTGGCTCCGTCCACCGGCTCAGGAGACATTTAGGACGATCTGTGTGTCCGTGATATAAGTGGGGTGAAAAAAAAAAGACGGATCAAAAGAGAGAGGAAGGGAAAAAGACTCGGAATCGAGCCGCTGTTGCAAAAGGCAGCCGACTGGTGTGGCGCCGAGAGGAAAAAAAAAAAAAAAAAAAAAAAATGTATAATAATATGTATACATAAGTATACATATTATGTTCACCAGTTTGGAATTTACAAGGTCCACACACATCATTCACCTTCTTCTTCAAGAGTTATGTTTAAATTTTTTACATAATCAATAAAAGGTCTCCATATATTCTCAAACACAATTTCCTTTGATTTTAGTATATATGTTATTCTTTCTAATGGAAGGTTTGTTAACATCTGTCTTAACCACTGAGTCACATCTGGTCTATGAGTCTTTTTCCATAATAGTGCAATACATTTTTTGGCATTAAGCAAACTGAGGTTTATGAATGTTCTTTCACTTTTATTAAAATTATGCTTTTCTGGGTACAGACCCAACAAAAACAGTTTAGGATTCAATATGATTTGTTTTGAGATTATTTTTTCAATTGTTACCCTCACCTCTTCCCAAAACATTCTTATTAATCTACATTCTCATAAACAATGAAATAGGGTTCCTTTACTTTCCATGCATTTTGTGCATGTATCTGGTATATTTTTGTTATATCTATTTAACTCCTCCGGTGTAACATACATCCGCATTAACCATTTGAAATGTATCAATTTAAGGCGTGCATTTATTGATTTGGTTTGAGCTTCTGTACAAGCCAATTCCCATTGTTCCTCTGAAATTTCAATTTGCAGATCTTCTTTCCAGTAGTTTAATCTTTTCAGTGAATTTTCACTTGAAGATAGTGTCAATGAGTTATAAAACTCTGAAATAATACCCTTTCTTTTACTATCTTTCATCATCATTTTTTCCAAGGATGAATAAATAGGTCGAGTGAGAGCTTTATTTTGATTTGATCGAATAAAGTTTCTAAGTTGAAGATATTTAAAAAAATGTGTTCTATTGAGATTAAATTTGATCCTCAGCTCTTCAAAAGACATTATGTTGTCTGCACATGGCAAATATAAATCCTGAATCTTTTGTATCCCTTTTAAATTCCATACTTTAAATACAGCGTCCGCTCTCCCTGGTTTAAAATATTGATTACCCCATATTGGACTAAATTGTGACAATAACTGTGGTTCTTTTAAATAGTTTTTAGCTTCACACCATATTTTGATCATATGCTTTACAAATGGATTTTTAACTTGTTTTTGTAATTTTTTGCCGAATCTGAGTATATGAATATGGGAAGAGGTAAAGGTAAATTGTATGATTCCATTTCAGTCCAGTGAGGGAGATCATTTGATGAAAAATAATATGTCATAGACCTCAGTTGTGCCGACCAATAATACAACATAAAATTTGGACATTTCAGACCTCCACGATCAAATGGTAAATATAATAAAGACAAACGTAATCTAGCCCTCCTGTTGTTCCATATAAATTCCACTAACTTTTTTTTTATTCTTGAGAATAGATCTAAAGGTGGTGATAAGGGAATGTATTGAAATAAATAAAGTATTTTAGGTAAAATATTACTTTTAAGTATATTGATTCTCCCGATCATCGACATTGGTAGTGACATCCATCTCTGAGTTAACTCACTGATATCTGACATTAAGGCTTCATAGTTGACACTGGCGACTGATTCTAGCTTAGGCATAATTTGGATTCCTAAATATTTAAACTGATTTACAACATTGAATTGATTTACCTCAGGGGCTGGGTAATTTCTCTGGGTCTCATTTAGCATTAATATTGAAGATTTAGTTTTATTTATTTTATATCCTGATATTTCCCCAAAATTCTTTATTAAATTCAACAAGGTTGGAATTGATTTTTTTAGATTCGACATAAACAAAATTATATCATCGGCGTACAGGGAGATTTTATGTTCTGTTGGTCCAACTTTAATTCCATATATTTGTGAATGTAAACGTATCGCTATCGCTAAAGGTTCAATTGCCATAGTAAACAGTAAAGGTGAAAGTGGACAGCCTTGTCGACATCCTCTATTGATTTTTATTGGTTTTGAAATATTGTTATTTGTTAGGATTTCTGCTGTAGCATTATTGTATATTATTTGAACCCATTTTATGAAATTATTTCCAAGTCCAAACCTTTGTAGGACTTCAAAAAGAAAGGGCCATTCAACTCTATCAAAGGCCTTTTCGGCGTCCAATGATAGGAGAGCTGTATCCGGTGCTTCTTTATTAAAATAAATAATATTAAATAGTCTTCTTACATTATGGAAGCCTTGTCTACCCTTTATAAAGCCATTCTGATCTCGATTAATAATATTTGGTAAAATTTCTTGTATTCGTCTTGCTAAAATTTTACAGATTATCTTAAGGTCGGCGTTTAATAGGCTTATTGGTCTCATATTTTCACATTTATTAGAGGGCTTACCTGGTTTTGGCAGCAGTATAATTAAGGCATTATTTATGTATGATGGTAAATTATTATTTTGAAATGCTTCTAAAACCATTTCCAAAAAAGGTTTTATTAATTTATTCTTAAATTTTTTATAAAGGTCAACTGGAAGACCATCTGGTCCTGCACTTTTTCCTGATTTCATATTATCAATGGCTAGCCCAACTTCTTCTTGACTAATTTTAGACTCCAATATCTCCCTGTTTTCATTTGGAATACACGGTATAGATAGTTCGTTCAAAAACCCATTTAGTTTTGTTAAATCAGGTTCATTTTTGGTATCATATAATTTTTCATAGTAATCTCTAAAGGCTCTATTAATTTCTAAAGGATCTATAACTACCTGTCCATTACTTATAATACTGGTAATTGGTGTTTTAATTTCCAATTGTTTAATCTGCCATGCTAATAATTTTCCTGATTTTTCACCTTGTTCATAAAAAGATTGTTTCAATCTTAGAAGACTCGAGGCAGCTCTATTCGCTGATTTTTTGTCGTATTCAGCTCTCAAAATCAGTAATTCATTCTCCAACCTTGGGTCACTTCCTGCATACACTTTTTCCTGAAGAATTTTTTATTTTATGTTCCAATTTAGCTCTCTCCTCTCGAGTCTTCTTAGATTTTGATCCTGTATAACTAATAATATGTCCCCTAATAAAAGCTTTGAAAGCCTCCCACTTTACACATGCTGATGTTTGTGTAGTATTGATGTCAAAGAACTCGTCTATCTGTTTTTCTATATACTTGACAAATTCCTCATCCTGAAGCCATTTATGCTGAAATTGCCATCTACCTGATTCCTTTGTCAATTTTTTATCTACATATATTAGACAACAGGGTGCATGATCAGAGATCACGATGTTATCATAAAAGCAGTTTTGAATCTTGGACCTTAATTCTGTGGAAATCAAAAAATAATCAATACGTGAGAATGTCTTGTAGGTACTGGAATAACAAGAATAGGCTTTAACTTGTGGTTTCATTTCTCTCCATATATCTAACAATCTCAATTCTTTCATAAAATGATTAATAGTCATCCTACATCCAATGTGCGTACAATCCAGTCCTGTTGATCTATCCACACCTGGATTCAATGTACAATTAAAATCCCCTGCTATTATATATTGCCCTGTAAATGATGATAAGATGAGAAATAAATTAGCAAAGAACTTCTGATCATCTATATTGGGACCATATAAGTTCACAAGATTTATATTTTCTAATAGCAAAGAACCTTGAATGATTACATATCTTCCAAATTTGTCTCCAATTACATTTTTCACTTGAAAAGGAACTGATTTATGTATGAGAGTCATAACTCCCCTGGCTCGGGATGAAAATGAAGAGGTGAATACACTTCCCTGCCATCTACTCCTAATTCTTTTAACATCCTCCTCTATCAGATGAGTTTCTTGTAAAAACACAATTCTTGAACCCATGTCCTTTATTTTATTCATAACTTGTTTAAGTTTTTTTAAATTTTGTAGACCTCTGCAATTCCATGAAGTTAAATTAAGATTAACACTTTGGTCCATGATCAATAGAGAGTTTAGGATTACCTTGCAGTGTAAACATGCTCATACAGAGAAGCAAAAACATGAGTGGTTGAACATTCATCCTACAAACTACACACAAACAAATTTCCCCTTCCCACACTTGTGGCAAACCCCCCAAAATCAAAAGAAAAATTCTGTCTCCCGATATAGCCATCGACCGTTCCACACCCACGGGGAACAGCCTAAGCCACTCCTTCTTCATCCTCCCAATCACCCTAACTCTACTACTTTTAATGACGTAACATTAACTCTCCTCTGTAGTTTTCCAACTTAACTCCAAGATTTTTAACAACTTTGTACATCATAGTTTTTTTTTTTTGTTTGTTTTTTTTTTGTTTTTTTTTTTAATATATAATACAATCTATATTTTGTAAACTTACTATTTACTTCAAGTCAGTCAGATGCCTGTGCAAATGCTTAATTATTCTACCTTATATTTTGTTCATGCTTAGCTCCCACCAGTCTCTTCTTCTTCTTTGATCTTCTTGATGAACTCCTGCGCCTCCTCTGGGGTCTTGAAGATGTGGGTTCTGCCCTCATACGTGGTCAGCAGTCTCGCAGGATAGATTACACCATGACGAATCCCAAGGTTGTGCAGCTCCTTACGTACGGGATCAAACTGCTTCCTCAATTGTTGGATTCCTGTGGCCAAATCTGGGTAGAACCGCACCTGCTGGTCCTGGTGTTTAATCTCTCCTTTAGCACGTGCAGCGTTGAAGATCTTCATCCTGTCTCTGTTGCTAAGAAACTTCATAATTAAGGTCCTCGGCGGTCCCTTATCTCTCCGTGGGCCAATACGATGTGCTTTTTCCAGAACCACTGCTGATTGCAACTCCTCGCTGCCCAGCACCTCCGGAATCCACTTTTCCAGAAAGGAACATACGTCCCGACCTTCTGATTCCTCTGGAAGACCCACCAGCCTCAAATTATTCTGTCTCGACCGAGATTCCAAATCCAAAATATTATCTTCCAGAGATTTATTTTTTTTTTCCAAAGTGCGCACCTTTAATTGAAGACGGGTGACGTCATCTTCAGCACTAGCGAGACGGAGCTCCATCTGCGCCGTTCGTTCTACACAGTCACCCAATTCCTTTCTTATTCCTTCCAACGCTGTCATAATCCCATCAAATCTAGAGGAAAAGTCCGCTCTCATTGAACTCATGGCAGCCATCAGCGCATCTGCGCCATTCCCCGCAGAAATCGCACCGCCGCCAGCCTCCTCCGCCATATATGGAGCCTTGTTTGCTGCGTCACAGACCTGAAAGTCCGTTAATTTGGACTGTTTCGGCGGCTCGCTTTTTCCTTTTCCTGGTTTTCCAGCCTTAGGCTTCGCCGACATATCCTCGCTCAAATGCTGGGATACGTTCTGTCCCAAATGAGAGAGTTATTTGCCGATTTTTTTCTCCAGGAGCAGAGCAGAGCGAGACACGTCCGTCCTACGTGGCAGCCATAACCGGAAGTGTTGGCTCTTTTTAATTCTATTTTTTTAGTGTTTTTTTTTTTTTAATTCTGCGGTATATTCTCTGGGGCTTGAGTACAAATTTAAGATAAGATAAGATAAGATAAGATAAGCCTTTATTAGTCCCACAACGGGGAAATTCCAGGATTGCAACAGCACAGGGATAGCAACACTCAGAGCAACAATCAGAAGGCAAGAAAAAAAACAAGCAAGCAAGAGCAGCTAATAAACATATGTACGTATTACTATAAAATATATATATATACACACACACACAGACACACAGTGCAGAGCATTGTAGCTGGATGGAATAAATATATGAATATATGAACACACAGTGCAGAGCATTGTAGCTAGATGGAATAAATATGTAAATATATAAACACCCACAGTACGGAGCATTGCAGCTAGGTGGAATAAATATGCAAGTATATAAACACACACAGTGCGGAGCAATGTAGCTAGATGGAATAATATGTAGATATATAAATATATAAACACCCACAGTACGGAGCATTGTAGCTAGATGGAATAAATATGCAAATATATAAACACACACAGTGCAGAGCATTGTTGCTAGATGGAATGAAACGGCATAACCGTCTACTTAGTTATCCTACATGGTATGATTATGTGCCCATACATATTCTCACCCTCCATAGCGACTGGTATGTTCCTAGTTGTATGCCGGAGAGGACCATTGTGTAAGTCTATTGCATCTT
The DNA here is from genome assembly GCA_020510985.1 of Pholidichthys leucotaenia. NCBI lineage: Eukaryota > Metazoa > Chordata > Actinopteri > Cichliformes > Pholidichthyidae > Pholidichthys > Pholidichthys leucotaenia. The sequence continues at coordinate 167,174,820 of CM035838.1, read as the reverse complement.
TTGCATTCAAAAAACTATTAGTTTGTTACGTCTTTTTGCTATCTCTGCGAGCAGCCCTGCTTAGGTTGTACAGTCTGACAGCCGTTGGTAGGAAGGACCTACGAAACCTCTCGGTTGTGCACCTGGGATGATGTAGTCTGCTGCTAAATGAGCTCCTCAGTGCATTCAGTATGTCCTGCATAGGGTGGAACTCGGACTCCAGCAGAGATGACAGTTTAGCCACCGTCCTTCTCTCTCCTATCTCCTCCATCGGATCAAGGCGCTGCCCCAGGACAGAGCTAGCTTTCTTAATCAGTTTGTTCAGTCTCTTCCTATCGGCTGCAGTAATGCCACTGCCCCAGCAGACCACTCCAAAAGTGATGGCTGATGCCACCACCGTGTCATAGAATGACTTCAGCAGCGCCCCTTGTACACCAAAAGACCTGAGTCTCCTCAGCAGGAACAGCCTGCGCTGTCCCTTCTTGTAGAGTGCATCAGTATTGTGTGACCAGTCTAGTTTATTGTTCAGATGAATACCCAGGTACTTATAGGATGCCACCATCTCGATGTCTGTTCCCTGTATATTTACTGGTACTGTGAGGGGCTGCCCATGCCTGCGGCAGTCCACCACCAGCTCCTTAGTTTTCCTCGCGTTGATCTGGAGGCAGTTCCGATGGCACCAGTCCACGAAGTCCTGGATAAGCCCTCTGTACTCAGCTTCATCTCCATTGGAGATGAGGCCAACGATCGCAGAGTCATCAGAGAACTTCTGTAGATGGCAGTGTGTTGTGTTGTGTGAGAAGTCCGCAGTATAAAGAGTGAACAGGAAGGGAGCCAGCACCGTTCCCTGGGGGGCCCCCGTGCTACTGATGATCGTGTCGGACACACAGTCCCGGGTTCTCACAAACTGAGGCCGGTTCGTGAGGTAGTCCAGGATCCATGATGACAGGTGCTGGTCCACCCCTGCGCGCAGCAGCTTGTCCTTCAGGATCATCGGTTGGATGGTGTTGAAAGCACTGGAGAAGTCAAAGAACATGATCCTCACCATATTCCCGGGCTTCTCCAGGTGGGACAGAGAACGGTGAAGGAGGAAGATCACCGCATCCTCCACCCCAATGCCATGCTGGTAGGCGAACTGGAGTGGATCCATCGCTGGTTCCACCAGGGGGCGGAGGTGAGCAAGGAGCAGTCTCTCCAGGGTCTTCATCAAGTGGGACGTCAAGGCCACCGGTCTGTAGCTGTTCAGGTCTTTGGGGTGGGAAGTTTTTGGTACAGGTACCACACAAGATGTTTTCCACAGCTGTGGTACCCTCCCCAGTTTCAGGCTCATGTTGAAGATATACGTCACAATCCCACACAGCTGGTCTGCACAGGACTTGAGGAGCTTTGCGCTGATGCCGTCCGGTCCCGGCGCCTTCCTCGCCTTGATCTTCCTCAGCTCCGTCCTCACCTGGGTCCTGGTCAGGGTCAGGATGGGGGGCTGTGTGTTGGGAGTGGGGGGGTGTTGGTAGAGTGGGGAGTGGGCAGCAGGACTTGATTTCTTTAGAGGCAGCAGTGGTTGTTGTGCAGTCAGGGGGGAGGGCGGTTGGTCAAATCTATTGAAAAACAGATTAAGGTTGTTCGCCCACTCCCTGCCCCCTGTGGCCTGGGGGGAGGTATTCTGGAGCCCCGAGATGGTTTTGAGGTTTCTCCAGACCCCGCTGATGTCGCTCTGTTGCAGCTTGTCCTCCATCTTCTTCCTGAAGCTGTCCTTGCCTTCTCTGATCTTTCTCCTCAGCTCCCTCTGTACGGACTTCAGCATCTCCCTGTTCCCCGACCTGAAGATCCTCTTCTTCTCTCTCAGAAGTGTTTTTATCTCAGGGTTGATCCAGGGTTTGTTGTTTGAGTGACGCCGTATGGTCTTGGTGGGAACGGATTTGTCCACACAGAAGCTGAGGTAGCCCGTGAAGGTGTGAATGAGGCCATCGATGTCCTCACCATGTGGATCGCAGAGCTGCTTCCAGGCGGTGGCTTCAAAACAGCCCTTTAGGGTGTCCATTGTCTCCTCAGACCATAACTCCACAGTGTGCATGGCCGGAGGTTGTCTGTGCACTAGGGGTTTGTACACCGGCCGGAGATGAACCAAGTTGTGATCCGATCTCCCGAGTGGGGGTAGTTGTGATGAGGTGTACGCCTCCTTAGTGTTTGCGTAGAATAAATCCAGTGTTTTATTGTCTCTAGTGTGGCATGTGACATACTGGGTGAACGTGGGTAGAATGGGAGACAGTGAAACATGGTTGAAATCGCCTGAGATGAGGAGAAGAGCATCTGGGTGTTCTGTCTGCAGCCTGCTGGTTACTGAATGGATGACGTCACGTGCTGTCCCAGCGTTCGCCGTCGGATTTGCATAAACAACAATGCAGATCACGTGTGAGTGTTCTCTCGGGAGATATGTAGGCCTCATGCTAACAGCTAGCAACTCAATGTCTTTGCTGCAGTGTCGTTGTTTAACAGTGATATGTCCCGGTCTGCACCAGTTGTTGTTAACATACATGATCACTCCACCGCCCCTAGCCTTGCCACTGTCTGGTGTTCGGTCAGCTCGTATCATGTGAAAACCCTCCAGCTCAATGTTAGCATCTGCTGCTAGTTCAGTTAGCCACGTCTCAGTAAACAAAAGGAGAGAGCACTCCCGGTAAGTGCTATCATAACGGGAGATAGCCGCTAGCTCATCTAACTTTCCCAGTATCGACCGTACATTTCCCATGACAACAGATGGAAGGGAGGGTCTGTACCTTATATTTTTTGTCCTCCGCCTTACTCCAGCCCGGCAGCCGCGGCGTTTTCGCCTCAGTTCACTCGGTATGTCGAGTTTTTCCAATGGGACCGGGTGGCGGTTGAATGCTAGCAGCTGTTCTCTGCTGTATCGTATCCTGCTATAGACAGTGGCTCCGTCCACCGGCTCAGGAGACATTTAGGACGATCTGTGTGTCCGTGATATAAGTGGGGTGAAAAAAAAAAGTGATCAAAAGAGAGAGGAAGGGAAAAAAAACTCGGAATCGAGCCGCTGTTGCAAAAGGCAGCCGACTGGTGTGGCGCCGAGAGGAGGATTATTCTGTTATGCCTGTATGTATGTTGGAATGACTAAGCATCATCTCTCTCATCTCATCTCAGCTACAAAGACTTGAATTTGAACTTTTTTTCTATCGTAAAAAGACCCTGATTCCTTTGGTTATGGCACGGGTTTATATTTGCATCAGATTGTTCAGCGAGAACTCTATGAGGATGCTTGGTTTATGTGATCTTGCTCACTAAGGTTCATTCATTTATGAAAAACAAGACGACACAGACAGTCCCTTCATTTCCTGCTTTTTTTCTGTGGTAATTTAAAAAGCAAATGCTGTGGTCCTGGAGTACATTCTTGCTCTGGTGTTCTCAACAGAAAGCTTTACTGTTGTGTAGGAGAAAGTGCATGTTCAGACAGCTGGGAAATGCCTGAAGCTATGTGCTGCAAGGCAATATGCGGCCAGGCTGAGAGAAGGTAACTTAGCCATAAGTTAACTTAGCACAAGGTAACTTAGCCATTTCTAGGGATGGGGATTGATGAGATTTCATCAATACCAATGGCATTGTCAATTTTGCTTATTGATCCGATTCTTTATCAATTCCCTTATCAATTCTTGATCAGTTTTTCATGTGGGGAAAAAAGCAGGCCTTCACAGGATTTCAGCATCAGTGCAGGAGTTTTATTTTTGTGACTTTAAACAATGCTTCTTCTCTTAAAAAGATATAACAAAATCAAATATAAAAGACTGTAAATATGTAAAAATGGGCATTTATGCCTTGTAACATTTGTTATGTTTAAATGCTGAAAAGCAATATAAAAAAAGCAGTATAAATAGAATACTGAAGTGATTAGAAACAACTGCACAACTATGTTATTTTAGCAATCACAAAAATATACATGCTGTACTTGGGTGCAGTTTTTACATGCTTTTTTAAATATATACAGTGAATCCGGCAAGTATTCACAGTGCTTCATTTTTTCCACATACTGTTATGTTACAGCCTTATTCAAAAATGGATTAAATATTTTTTTTTCCCTCAAACTTCTACACACAATACCCCATAATGACAACGTGAAAAAAGTTTTTTGGAGATTTTTGCAACTTTATTAAAAATAAAAAAACTAAGAAATCACATGTATGTAAGTATTCACAGCCTTTGCTTAATACTTTGTTGATCCACCTTTGGCAGCAATTACAGCCTCAAATCTTTTTGAATATGATGCCACAAGCTTGGCACACCTATCTTTGGGCAGTTTGGCCCTTCCTCTTTGCAGCACCTCTCAAGCTCCATTATGGTGGATGGGAAGCGTCGATGCTCCGCCATTTTCAGATCTCTCCAGAGATGTTCAGTTGGATTCAAGTCTGGGCTCTGGCTGGGCTACTCAAGGACATTCACAGAGTTGTTCTGAATCCACTCTTTTGATATCTTGGCTGTGTGCTTAAGGTCGTTGTCCTGCTGAAAGATGAACCGTCACCTCAATCTGAGGTCAAGAGCGCTGTGGAGCAGGTTTTAATCCAGGATGTCTCTGTATATCGCTGCATTCATCTTTTCATCTATCCTGACTAGTCTCCCAGGTCCTGCCGCTGAAAAACATCCCCACAGCATGATGCTGCCACCACCATGCTTCATTGTAGGGATGGTATTGGCCTGGTGATGAGCGGCGCCTGGTTTCCTCCAAACGTGACACCTGGTATTCATGCCAAAGAGTTCAATCTTTGTCCCATCAGACCAGAGAATTTTGTTTCTCATGGTCTGAGAGTCCTTCAGGTGCCTTTTGGCAAACTCCAGGCGGGCTACCATGTGCCTTTTACTGAGGAGTGGCTTCCATTTGGCCACTCTACCATACAGGCCTGATTAGTGGATTGCTGCAGAGATGGTTGTCCTTCTGGAAGGTTCAATTCAATTCAATTCAACTTTATTTATATAGCGCCATTTCACAACAACAGTCATCTCATAGCACTATCAACTGTAGGGGGGAACCCCCACAGTTGCAGAAAGACCCCAGCAATCAGGTGATCCCCTGTGAGCAAGCACTTGGCGACGGTGGAGAGGAAAAACTCCCTTTTAACAGGAAGAAACCTCCAGCAGAACCAGGCTCAGGGAGGGGCAGTCATCTGCTGCGACTGGCTGGGGGGTGAGGGGACAGAGAAGATGAAAAGAACAGACATGTAGAGAGCAAACAGCACGATGGGGACTCAATCTATGGGAGAGAACAAACAAATGTTAATGACCAGCAAAAAAAAATATTTCATAGAGAGTGAGGAAAGGAGTGAGGCCCAGTGCATTACTGGAGGTCCCCCGGCTGACTAAACCTATTAGCAGCATAGCTAAGGGAGGGTTCAGAAACACATGATCCCTCCCTAATTGTAGGCTATATCAAAAAGGTAGGTTTTAACCCTAATCTTAAAAACAGAGATCGAGTCTGACTCCCGAATCCAGATTGGCAGCTGATTCCACAGGAGAGGAGCTTGATAACTGAAGGCTCTGCCTCCCATTGTACTTTTGGAGATTCTAGGTATTACAAGTAGTCCTGCATTTTGGGAGCGTAGTGCTCTGTTAGGATAATACGGTAGTATCAGATCTTTTAAATAAAAAGGAGCCTGATTGTTTAGAGCTTTGTAAGTAAGAAGAAGGATTTTAAACTTAATTCTAAACTCCATGGGAAGCCAATGAAGGGAGGCCAGAACCGGAGAGATATGATCTCTCTTTCTAGTACCTGTTAAAACTCTTGCTGCAGCATTTTGGATCAGCTGAAGACTTTTTAAAGATGTTTTAGGACAACCTGATAATAAAGAATTACAATAATCTAATCTCGAGCTAACAAAAGCGTGGATCAGTTTCTCAGCATCACTCTGAGACAAGATGCTCCTAATCTTGGCAATATTACGCAAATGATAGAAGGCAGTCTTAGAAACAAATTTAATATGTGAATTGAAGGACAAATCCTGATCAGAAATAACTCCAAGGTTCCTCACAGAGCTATTAAGAGAAAGAGTAACTGCATCCAAACTGAAAGTTTGATTTGGAAAGGAATTTCTAAGGTTTTTTGGACCAACAAGAATGACTTCATTCTTATCTGAATTTAATAGCAGGAAATTACAAGTCATCCAAGCTTTGATTTCCTTAAGACAGGCTTCTAACTTGGCTAATTGATTACTATCATCTGGCTTCATTGACAGGTATAATTGTGTGTCATCTGCATAACAATGAAAATGTATACAGTGCTTTCTAATAATGTTGCCTAACGGAAGCATATATAAACTAAAAAGAGTAGGGCCTAGCACAGATCCCTGTGGAACTCCATGACTAAGCTTTGAGTTGAAAGAAAACTCATTATTTACATGAACAAACTGGAACCTATCAGATAAATAAGATCTAAACCACTGCAACGAAGTTCCATTAAGTCCAACATAGTGTTCTAATCTATCAAGTAGAATATTATGATCGATAGTATCAAAAGCTGCACTAAGGTCTAAAAGGACAAGTACAGAAACTAGTCCATTATCAGATGCAATGAGGAGGTCGTTAGTGACCTTCGCTAAGGCTGTTTCAGTACTATGATGGATTCTAAACCCAGATTGAAACTCTTCAAGTAAACCATTTCCCTGCAGGTGGTCGAATAATTGCGTAGCAACAACTCTTTCTAAGATTTTTGAAATGAAAGGGAGATTAGAGATTGGTCTATAGTTAGCTAAAGCTCCTGGATCTAGCGTTGGCTTTTTGAGTAAGGGTTTAATTACAGCTGTTTTAAAAGCCTGCGGTACATGGCCTAAAGTTAATGAAGAATTGATTATATGAAGAATAAAGCTACCAATAAGTGGGAAGACTTCTTTAAATAACCTAGTAGGAATAGGGTCTAAAAGACAAGTTGAAGGTTTGGATGAGGAAACTATTTTGTCTAACTCACAAAGGTCGATTGGAGTAAACTCATCAAGACAGACATCAAAAGAAGGAGTTGTAGTAGTTACAGTATTTAAGTTAACTGTGGGAAGAATCTGATTGATTTTATCTCTGATGGATGAAATTTTATTATTGAAAAAGTTCATAAAGTCCTGACTAGTAAGCTCTAAGGGAATGCTAGGATTGACAGAGTCCTGACTCTTTGTCAACCTGGCTACAGCACTGAAAAGAAACCTGGGATTATTCTTGTTCTCTTCTATTAATGCAGAGTAATAACTTGTTCTAGCTTTTCTAAGAGATTTTTTATAAATTAAAGGATGATTTCTCCAAGCTAAATAGATTTCATCTAAATTAGTAGAGCGCCATTTTCTTTCTAATTGACGAGTCTTCTGTTTTAAGCTACGAGTTTCTGTGTTGAACCAAGGAGTTAGAAATCTCTGATTAGACTTTTTCTTTTTTAAGGGGGCCACCAAGTCTAGAGCCTGATGCAGAGAAGCTGAAACACTATCCACCATGTTATCAATTACAGAAGGAGCAAGCTGTCTATAGCTTATTTCCGTTGTGTTGACACATGGCATAGAGGAAACAATCTGCATAAATTTGGAAACAGCATCATCTGAGAGGCATCTACTGTAATAATATTTTTCTTTAGGAGCCAAATAGTCAGAAATGGTAAAATCAAAGGTTAACAGACAATGGTCTGACAGTACAGGGTTATGAGGAGACACTACAAGATTTTCTATTTCTATGCCATATGTCAGAACAAGGTCCAATGTATGGTGGAGGTAATGAGTAGAATTTCCTACTTTCTGAGAAAACCCAATCGAGTCTAATATTGAATTAAATGCCACATTAAGGCAGTCACTATCTACATCCACATGTATATTAAAGTCCCCTACTATAATTATTCTATCAGATTTCAGCACTAAATCAGCTAAGAAATCAGCAAATTTGGATAAAAATTCTGAGTAGGTTGATGGGGGACGATAAACTATGGCAAATAAAATTGGGTTTAACCTAAAATTGCTAAAGTGCCCAATACTGAGGACCAGGACCAGGTTCTCCTCTCTCCACAGAGGAATGCTGGAGCTCTGGCAGAGTGACCATCGGATTCTTGGTCACCTCCCTGACTATGGCCCTTCTCCTCTGATTGCTCAGTTTAGACAGCCGGCCAGCTGTAGGAAGGGTCCTGGTGGTTCCAGACTTCTTCCATTTACGGATGATGGAGGCCACTGTGCTCATTGGGACCTTCAAAGCAGCAGAAATTTTTCTGAGCCCTTCCCCAGATTTGTGCCTCAAGACAATCCTGTCTCGGAGGTCTACAGACAATTCCTTTGACTTCATGCTGCGTTTGAGCTCTGACATGCAGTGTCAACTGTGGGACCTTATATAGACAGGTGTGTGCCTTTCCAAATCATGTCCAATCAACTGAATTTACCACAGGTGGACTCCAATTAAGCTGTCGAAACATCTCAGGGATGATCAGTGGAAACAGGATGCACCTGAGCTCAATTTTGAGCTTCATGGCAAAGGCTGTGAATACTTATGTACATGTGATTTCTTAGTTTTTTTATTTTTAATAAATTTGCAAAAATCTCCAAATCACCAAATCTCTTTTCATGTTTTCATTATGGGGTATTGAGTGTACAATTTTGACGGGAAAAAATGAATTTTATCCCTTTTGGAATAAGGCTGTAACATAACAAAATATGGAAAAAGTGAAGCGCTGTGAATACTTTCTGGATGCACTGTATACATGCCCATACATGCATAAAATAATTGTATATTAGCATACTGGTAAAACCTCAAGATGTTAACTCATTCTGGGAAAATGTCTAATTCAGTATTAATCTGTAACCTTCATCACATGTACCATTTACCCCAACTCCAGCTGCTCTATAGTCGTGAATGGATGCAACAGATGCTCTACAAACTTCATCACAGCTCCGTGTGCACCTAGCGTCAGTGGGTTATTCCGGCAAAGAACGGAGGATGAGCAGGTTGATAAAACCTCAGAGCTACCTGTTGCTGTCATTGTCCAAAAAGAACGAGATCATACTTAAATATCAGATGTTTTTACAGTAGTTGGATTTTGTGAGTTAAAAAATGGATTAAACTTGGCCTGCAAGATTGCTAGCATTGTGCTGATAACTATTAAAAAGAAGTTAAAGGTCTGATGACACGTTTTTAACTTCATCTAATTTTTCAACACATAATACAATATGATGAAATAGGTTGGTCTGTGCAGTTCTAAGTCAAACAGGCTTTTTTTCATGCGAATATCCGACGTTTTCATGAGCGCCATGTCACCAATTGCGTCAGTGGCTGGGGAACCCCCCCCCCCCCCCCCCCAGCCACGTTGTAATGTCATCGACAGAACACAGCGCTTGGCTGCCCATTGTACACACAGGATAGAAGCGGTAGAAAACATCGACGATGGTTCCAGCACATATAGTCTGGAATTGGTTTGTATTGTCCAATCTTCAGACGATTATAGTTCTGAAGAATGGGATGACAATGAAGAATCTGGGTGCATCAGACCGTATAGGTTTGAGTCGTGCCAAGCAGGCATTGTGCCTTGCGAGTCAGACTCAGAGAGTGACAGTGGAGAGGCACACATGGCCGCTGCAGCGGCAGCAGCAAACACACGGCAGGGGAACACCGAGTGTTATGCTTTTGTTACAGATATTGCACCAAATTATTTGTTGATAAATACAATTTATTTAAACCCGATTTTTCAATAAAATCATAGCAGTGTATTCTCTATGGCTCAGGCATCGGGTTTATTATGTATTATATTTTGAGTTCTTGTTGTTTTTGTTTTGTACATGTGTTTTATGTGTGTTTTGAGCCACTTTCAGGTGGGCACTGTCCAAGATTCGCCGGTCCGACCACGCGCCCTCTCTCTTTGACAGTCAGCTGTTCATGTTTTATGTGCATCACCTGCCGTGTTGTCAGCCAGCCAATATTGCCAACACTATCACGACGTGTTAGCCACTCCACACAGCCGTGGTTCTGTTGCACCCCTTGAAGCGATGTCGGCCCTGGGGGCAACCGTGGTTAATACGTCTCCTCTCCATGTTCACTGGGCGATGTCAGCCCTGAACGCCAACTGTAAGTGTTTCTGTTTATTTTTGTAAGTCTTCACCTTTTTGGGAACTGTTCAGGTTCAGGTTACTTTATTTGTACCCGTAGGTAGATTTGTTTTGCAGTCTGGTGACATCCATATTTACAAGCCACAAATTACATTCAACATAGACACAAACACAGGCACATATGAAGCTACTATAAACATGATAAAAAATACTCAAGGCTCCATCAATCAGGGTATAAAAAGACAAAGAGATGGGAGAAAAACCAGAGGTAAGAGAGAAGGGTCATATTAAAAGTTAAAAACTAGTCAAAGAGGTTAAAAACTCAAAGGTCTAAAACCCAATAAAATATTTAGAACCCGAGTAACATCCTACAAAAATAAGTAAATATAAAATGGAGTTTATTTATTTTATTTAGCGAATGCAAAGTCCTTAAGCCAAGCAGTTGCCTCCTGGTTTGCTGTATGGAGGGTGTGTAATCCTCCTTCCAGTCTTTGGAGCGGGCAAGCCTCTATGATGTGTTCCATTGTTTGCTCCTCTCCACATGCGCACAGTGGGCAAAATGGAGTTAATAAATAGGTACCTAAATTATGTGCAATATATTGTTACAGCTTGTTCAACTCTTTGACAGCAGCAGGAACAAAGCTGTTTTTGTAGCGCTGGGTTCTACTTTTTGGGACAGCAAACCTTCGTCTTGAGGGAAGAAGCTGAAAGTGGCAGTGCAAAGGGTGGGAGTCATCATTTAAAATGGAGGTAGCCATCCTCTGTACTTGTCTGGTGTACAGGAATGTCAGGCTCAGCTGTGGCTCACCAAGCAAACGACTGGACCATCTAACTACCTGATCCAAGGATTTCCTCTGTTTCAGTTTTATCTGACCAAACCATGACACTAAAGAAAAGGATAAAACAGATTCAATAAAAGCCCAATAAAACATTGTCATTATGGTTCGGTCAACTTGGAAGCGTGCAAGTTTTCTCAAGCAATGCAAATGTTGCTGACCCTTTTTGCACACCCTTTCACAGTTCTCTTCAAAGTTTAAATTACTATCAATAATCGTCCCAAGATATTTGTAGGATTGTACACATTCGGTGGTCTGGCCTTTTAGTACGGTGACTTTGTGCCTGGGAGTTTTCCTCCTAAAGTCAATAATCATGTCTTTAGTTTTTGTTGTATTTAGCTGCAGGTAGGAATCCTCACACCAGTGAACAAAATCATCAACTACTGGGCCGTGGCCACTCTCACCATCCTGGAGGAGACTGACAATAACTGAGTCATTAGCATACTACAGGATGAAGAGTAGTGGTGACAACACACACCCCTGAGGAGAGCCAGTAGAAGAGCACTTTAGGTCAGACAATGTACCATTGACCCTTACTCTCTGCGTCCTGTTGGTTAAGAAATCCAGAATCCAACCCACCAGATTATTGCTCACATCAAATTGTTGCAGGAGCCTTTCAACTAAGATATGAGGTTGGATTGTATTAAAGGCGGAGGAAAAGTCCACAAATAAAAGTCTGGCGTGTGTCCCATTAAAATCCAGATGTTTAAAAAGCATGTTAAACAGAGTGACAGTGGCATCCTCCACTCCTCTGTGAGGCCTATAGGCAAACTGCAGAGGATCCAATGCATGCTCAGTCTGCTTTAGGACCTCACATCTGACCAGTTTTTCAAAAATGTTCATTAAAATTGAAGTCAAAGCGACTGGTCTAAAGTCGTTTACCGTTTTAGGACAGCTGGATTTTGGAACGGGAACAACCACGGCTTCTTTCCAGATCTTAGGCACATGTTGTGTCTGTAAGGACTTATTGAAAATGTAATGAAATATAGGACTCAGTTCATGTGCACAGGACTTTACCAAGCGCCTACATATATTATCAGGGTCCTGACGTTTGTTCACTTCTACAGCACAGAACTTCCTTTTAACATCCTGCACCTCAATATTAAAGTGCTGATTGTCTTTGAGTTTCTGTTTCAAATCTTGGGTTTCTGTGCTAAAATCAAAGGAGTCAAAACGACCATAAAAACAATTAAGAGCATTAGCCAGCTCTGTGTCTGAATTAAAACCATCTAAAAACACACGATTACTGCGCTCTGTGCTCTGAAGGCCTGCAATAGTTTTCATACTGGCCCAGGCTGAACCAAGTTTCTTTGTTGCCATCTTGCTTTCCAATTCTGATTTATAATTCTGTTTTGCTCTTAAAATTTCGGCCTTCAGCTCTTTTGTGGCAACCTGTAGCTCAGAAACAGACCCCTGTTTAAAGGCAAGTGCTTTCCTCTGTAAGCAGGATTTAACTGATTTTGTAACCCATGGTTTGTTGTTGGGATATATTTTGACACGTTTACGTGGAACGATCTTATTTTTACAGAAAGCCATATATGAGCATGTGACGTCCACCCAAGAGTCCAAATCATCCCCGCAGGCCAGTGTGAACATCTCCCAGTCTGTTCAGTCAAAGCATTCCTGGAGGCTGTGCACTGAATCTTCTGTCCACACATCAATGTCTCTCGTCTCCACCTTGCCTCTTCTGAGAGCAGTTTTATATGTGGGCAGCAAATGTACACAGTTGTGGTCTGAGGATCCTAAAGGAGGAAGGGGGAGTGATTTATAGGCCCTCTCTATGGATCCATAGCACAGGTCCAATGTCTTTTTTTCGCCTGGTTGGGCAGGAGACATACTGATAAAAGTTTTTAAGTGTCTTCTTTAAAGAAACATGGTTAAAATCCCCAAGAATGAAGTTTGGCGCCTCTGGAGAAATTGTTTGCAGCCACTGGATCACATCAAAGATTGAGCTGGAGGCGGAGTCGGCGTCTGCCCTCGGGTGAATGTAAACAGTTGTGATGAAAAGCTGGGGGAACTCGCGAGGCAAATAAAAGGGGCGTAGTGACACAGACAGCAGCTCCACATCGGGTGTACAGATGCGCTCTCGACTGTGACAGATGTGCAGTACTGCTTATTAATGTATAAACATACGCCGCCCCCCCTGACGTTTCCCCGTTACCTCTTCCTGCCGATCCGAGTGCAGTGGGGCTCCAAAGCCGTCAATCCACAGGTCTGCGTCTCGGTCATGCGCATTAAGCCAAGATTCGGTGAAAGCCATGACACAGCAGTTCTTAAAGTCCTTCTGGTAGCGTACATTCCCTTGAATTTCATCCACCTTGTTTCTCAGAGACTGTACGTTCCCAAAAATCATAGAAGGAAGAGGAATGTTACCAAACTGACGTCTTCTCAGGCGCAATTTCACACCTCCACGCTTTCCGCGTTTCCTTTTGCCGTCTCTCCCGTCTCTCTTTTCACCGCTGTGTCCGTCTCTCAAAATAAAGTCCAGCAGTTGCGGCTTAGGCTCAATCACAGCCGCTGCATCAACCGTGTTTAAATGCAGCAACATGTCCCTGGAATAATGTATTCTGCCCACCATGATGCCGGTCGCGTTTACCTCATAGACAAAGAGCCAGAGGAAAAGTAGCAGCAGTGCAAGAGAGGGGAGGAAGTCCATGTTGTTGGAACCAGGAAGCTTTTCGCCATACAGTCCACAAACATTCCAGGGCAGAAACGACAGAGGATTTCGTAAAAACACATAAAAGTACATAAAAACAGACACACAGACGACGGACTTTTTCACCAGCTGCCGGTCGCTGCGTGCGCATGCGCCCAATGTTGTCATCATTCTTATGTTCAATACATGTGCTGTGGTGAATTCTGCAGGTAAATCCGTTCATCATGACCCTCCGTGTGCTCTTACACAGGGCACGGAGAGGGAGGATGAAATACCGAGTATTTACGTGCAGGGTTCACGACAGCACATTTAATACAGAAAGACAGACAATTCCCAAAAAGGTGAAGACGTACAAAAAACACAAACACACTTACTGATGGCGTTCGGGGGCCAGCATCGCCCAGAGAATGAATGAGAGGAGACGTGTTGGCCACAGTTGCGCCCCAGAGCCAACATCGCTTCAGGGACACACGAGAACCACGGCGAACATGGAGTGACTAACACGTCGTGAGAGTGCTGAAAATACTGGCAGACTAACAGCACAGATTGACAATACTATGGACCAGCAGTGCGTGACTGGCAAACGGCCACTAAGCCCACGCACTGCTGGTGATGGTGTGATGAGAAGCATCTGGGCGAGGACCGGGAAACATGATCAGTGGGAGTTTGAATCAGCTGGTGATAATGAGAGAGGGGACGTGGCCGGACCGGCGAGCGTCAGCATGCGATCACAGGAAGTAGGTCAAAGCTGCGCATAAATCCATTAATCCTTCCTCTCCTCGTGCGCTCCTCCTGCTTAAAAGCGCACGAGGAGGCTTGTGACAGTTGTAGCTGAAGCATGTGATGTGGTCTTTCTTGACCTGCTATTTATCTAAGCCTGCGACACAATGCGAAGGCATAGCCGTAAAATTAAAACAAGAAACCAGAGAAACTGTGAGCTACAAAGTGGCTGTCATTCCAGTCAACAACACCGGAGTCCGTTCTGTCGCTTACAACAGTCCAGGCTGCGGTTTTTTTGATAACTAGTTTATGCAGGTTAGTTAGTTAATTCCCTTCACACCATGTTGGTGTATGGGGCGGTGCCTATCTCCGTTTCTCTGACCCTAGGCCACACAGCTACTGTAAGTAGTGAAAGCTACAGCGGGGGGTCAGTCCTCTGGTAGCTCTGTGCGTAACTTTACTTTCCCCGTTCCATTATGCGGAGCACCACGCTAGAAGGCAGAAAGTACCATTTTTATATGGTCTTTGGTATGACCCGGCCGGGATTTGAACCCCTGCCTCCCAGGTGTGGGGCGGATGCTCTACCAACTGAGCCACCACTCCGGTAGTTTATGCAGGTGCAGTTGTAAATATTATATTGATCATCGACAATGACTTTTGGGTTTACACAACATGCTAAAAAGTGTCAAAATAGTGTCATCAGACCTTTAATATTACCATCACTAATGGAGGTGCTGCTGTTTGGGAATCGGGTGCGAGCACACTTTGTCGACTATTGAGCATATTGCAGTCTTTCATTTTATCCCATGCTGCCACGTCAAGAGGTGCTTCAACTCATGTTTATCATACGCCATGCTGCTATGTTTACAATACACTTGACATCCCGCGGTAGTGACGGTATCACGGCGTTTGCCTAGTAATGGTAGCGTGTGACGTCATGGCACATGCTGTTTTTTAAAAAAACACGGAAGTGATTAAATCTGCAGCATCGATAAGAGGAATTGATAACATCAGCAACGCATGATTCCGGGGGCTTGAAAAATTTAGAACCAGTTCTCAATTCCCATCCTTAGCCATTTCCCTTCTTTAATCAACATTTGAGTTGGTTATATTCAGTATTCAAGCTGACTTTTGTCCAGATGTTGGGTACTTATCGTCCTTGTGAAAATGGTCTCAAATTGTGTTTTATTCAGTAATTGTATTTTAATCTATGTGGGGATTGATGGGTTTCTGCTCCCAAGCCCAGGTAAATGGGAAGGGGGGTGTCAAGAGGGGCCTGTAATTTCCATTTGGAATCAGTAAAGTACATCTGTGTGTCCGTCCGTCATAAAATATTTGCCAAATCAAATGCGCGGACCCTCGAAAAAGCACTATATAAGTAAATCAATCAATCAACTTTATTTCTAAAGCACTTTAAAAAGCAACACTCGCTACATCAAGTGCTGTGCAACAAGAATCAATAAAATAAAAGGTAAAACAAGTAAAAAAAAAAATAGAAAAAATAAATAAAAATCAATTTCATTCAATAAAATCAACATCTCACACGGGGTCAAAGGCCAGGGAGTAAAAATCTGTTTTAAGACGGGTTTTAAAAATGGACAGTGAAGGTGCTTGTCTAATGTTCAGAGGTAAATCGCTCCATAACCTGGATGCTGTGATTGAAAAGACTCTGTCCCCTCCGAGTTTCCGCTTCGCCTTTGGCACCCTCAGGAGCAGTTGTTCAGCTGACCTAAGGGACCGGGTCGGAGCATTGTGATGCACAAGTTCAGAAAGATGAGGCAGAGCAAGACTATTCAAGGACCTAAAAACAAATAAAAGAATTTTAAAATAAACTCTAAAATGCCAGGCAGCCAATAAATGTAAATTAGAAGTATGGCAGAGATTGAAAACAACTAGTATCATCAAGTGAGCTGGAATTTTTTTTTTTACTCTAAATCAAATCAGTTGGCACACTGATACAATGCAAAGTATCAAAATTTTATCTCTAAAAGTAACGAGAGCTGTTGGAGGAATTGGTGGAGCAATTAAAATCAAGAAATCTGAGAAATTAAGTGATTTCATAAAATCCCTACAACTACTAGGCAGTTGTCCCAATCACTCAAAGCTTTATTTATATAGCACTTTTCATACAAAGAGTTGTAACAGAAAGTGCTTCACACATTAAAATAGAACACAATTAATTCCCCCCCACACACACACACATGCGCGCGCACTCACACACACACGGACATGTTCCAGGTTGTGGTTAAGGTCTAGGTGTAGGTAAAAGGTCACATTCGATGAATATGTTTCATTTTATTTTTAATTTCATAACTTTTTTTAATAACTTAGTATGCCTATACTAATATACACACACACATACAGTATATATATATGCGGAGGGCATTTAGCCAGTAACTTGCTTAACATCTCAATCAGCATGAAAACATCTATTGTCATTTCACACACATGTAAACAAATTAAATATTGTCAAGTGCAAACGTAATAAGTGTTTATAAAACATATCTGTTAAGTCAATACTTTTGAAAATCCCAGATCAAAACATATTCAATACCGGTCATCAGAAGCTAGTAGTTAGCATGCTAGCGATTTAGCACATTTTGCTCCATTTTCTTCACATTTTCAGATGAAAGATTCCATCACCACAGAGGTATTGTGGTTTGTTAATCGAGACAATATCAAACTCTAGCACTGGCAACATTTTTAAACAGATGTGAAATCGCTTAATGTAAAATAACTGGGTAGACGGAAGTAGACCTTTGCTGTGGAAAGGTCTGTGGAAATTAAGGTATCCAAAACTACTGCAACTGTCAGAGTTGATTAAAAAAAAAAAAAAAATACTGTTACTAATTAACGTTACTAGAACACCTTTGAAGCGGAGTGATACATATCCAGTGAAATTGGAGTGCAATTTTCATGGATTATAGGAACTCCTGGAATCCCTATTGTCCAATCAAATTGCTTGGTCGGAACTCACTGGTGTGTGTGTGTGTGTGTGTGTGTGTGTGTGTGTGTGTGTGTGTGTGTGTGTGTGTGTGTGTGTGTGTGTTTACACACACACACACACACACACACACACACACAGAGGAAGGCTCTGTGTGAGCTCAAGGTGGAATCACTAGAGCTGGAGCAGGTGGCTGGGGAGAGGGAAGTCTGGGCTTTTCTGCTTGAGCTGCTGCCTCCGCAACCCAAACCCCCAGAAAAATGGTAGAAGATGGATGGATCTACTCCATCACTGATATTCTGTTTTTTTTTATATTTCATTGATTTCTACTTATTCTAATTAAGCATTTTGGATTGATAGAATAGTTTGACTCTATCAAAAATTTCAAGAGTAATGCAATTTTAATGCAGGGAAAAAACAATGGGACAGTAAGGATAACCTTGAAACCTTGAAAGCCCTACTTTGACAAATGTATAGTGGTTAGGACTGAAACGATTAGTCGACGCTATCGATAACGTCGACAATAAAAAATTGTCGACATATATTTTTATTGTTAACTTTTTATTGTCGACAAATCGTTTAATTATGAAGTTTATATGCATGCCGCGGTTTAGCTGTAACCAGCAGGAGCAAGCTTCATTTAACCGCAACTGCAATGCACGACCGGAACTGCTGAGGACAGTAGCACCTTTTGTTGTCCGGCATGAGTGAACAATTTCCAGCAAAGAAGAAGAGGAGCACAGCATGGTGAAGCGTGTGTTGTTTCGTTTTCACTGTTGTTACAGAGTTTAAGCACAAAGCGGCTGTATGTGTCTGTCCAACGCAGAGAAAGGAGAATAAAGACCCACTGTTGTGAAGGTATTAACGTTTGCTTTGTGTCTAACTGGCTGGAGAACCTACCTAGAGCAAAGCCTGTTACCAGCTAACGAGCCAGGCTAAACTACAAACATTTTAGCTTTAATTCACAGGGAGTTCTGGGAGCCACATTACCATCTGCAAGGGTAAGTTTTAGGGGTGAGCCGATAACACTTTTTCAAGACCGATGCTGATACTGTGACTTTGAGTATCAGCCGATACCGATTCAATACCGATCCAAACCCCATACCATCTCGCTTATTTAAAACAACAAAAGTACAGAACATACTTTGTTAATCACTAGTTGCATTTTGTACACATATAAAAACAGAAATCTAAAAGTCAAAGAATATATTACAAATTTGACTCAGTTCAGCAATGCTGCTGCTTTTTTTATTTTAAACTTTGCAACACTGGCAGCAAATGAGCTCCTCCTGAGGATGAGCTCATTTAGCAGCAGACTACATCATCCTAGGTGTGCAACCGAGAGGTTGCGCAGGTCCTTCCTACCTACGGCTGTCAGACTGTATAACCTAAGCAGGGCTGCTCGAAGAGATAGCAAAAAAACGTGACAACCTAATAGTATTGAATGCAAAAGACGCAATAGACTTACACAATGGTCCCCTCCAGTATATACAACTAGGACAGTATCAGTCGCTATGGAGGGTGACAATATGTATGGGTACATATTCATACTATGTAGGATAACTAAGTAGACGGTTATGCTGTTTATTCCATCTTGCTACAATGCCCCACACTTTGTATATATATTTATATATTTATGGGTATGTATGTATATCCACTGCTCTTATTTATATCTGCCATATCTTCTTAATTGCTGCTCTGAGTGTTGCTATCCCTGTGCTGTTGCAATCCTGGAATTTCCCCATTGTGGGACTAATAAAGGCTTATCTTATTTCACTGGTCAGAACCATGTAAATGTGCGTTCTGAAGTTTTAAGTGCAAGTTTATACAAAACTTTGAAGCTGAGTATTTAAGTAAACAGTCAGATGAAATTCAAAGTGCCTCTTTATGCATGAAGTAAAAATGCTGTAGATCTGAAAATAAAGGAACTAACCCTTTAAGTTGTATTTTTGTCATCCATTTTCATAAGTATTCTCCTGGTCCTCAGTTTATTTAGTAGTGTTTATGATATTATTCTCTGTTCATATTTAGATTTTAGGTTTGCTCTTATTTTGAAGTCATTCCTGTTCCATTTTGTGTTCATGTAGCCTTGCACCCTTGGGAATTAATAAAGTACACAAAATACAAAAAAAAATAAAAAATTGCTATTTATGTTTCTGTCACCTACCTCTCCTCAACTGTACTCCCCGATAGTACGCTCCAGTCTGGTTTTTACTTTGTTTCGTTTTTTTTTTTTTTTTTTTAGGTTTCACTTTTAGCACCCAGCCTCCTGAGCTGGAAAAGCAGTGGCTGCTGCTGCAGAACTCGCATCTTTCTGCTCGGTTCTTGACGGAGTTCAGCATAATCCTTTGCCGTGATATTTTTGCAAGTGTTTTATCAAGTTAGTGGTGTAAAATTGTAAATGCTTCTACCACACAGCAACATACTGAGATGAGTCTCACAGACAGACTCCAGTGATGTGACACTCGTTGCCTCTGATTACAGAAGCCCTGTGCAGCGAGGCTGAGAACAGGATCACGCCTTCATTTTAATATCGGATCGGTAAATTACTTTTATTCCTTACCCTTACCAATCCAGCCATTTTGCCTAGATCGGACCCGATACCACATATCGTATCAGTTCATCCCTAGTAGGTTTTAGCGAGTAAAGAAAGCTGGCACTGCTTATTTTCAATGGCCAACTGTTTCAAGCTTTAGAAAAATGACAGTACTGTTAGTATGTACTGTTAATGTTAGCTTACCTGTTTGACAATAAGCTCTCTGGTTGCTGAGGGTGGAGCTGTCATGGCTAACGTGTTGAATGCAGTGACTGAATTGCAGGAGTTGCTATTGCTTTGTTAATATTAGCCCTCATTCAGAATATTGGTTACACTGTGTCCAGCTGAGACAAAATGGCATTTAAATGCCTCCTGCCCACAGAAGACGGAACATTAAGAGGTATTAAACAGTGGCTGAGGTAAAATATGCTGCCCCAACAAGAAGTAGAGATGGTGGACATGAGGAAAAATAAACGCGACCAGTCGATTAGTTGAGAAAAATAGTCGTTAGATTAGTCGACAACTAAAATAATCTTTAGTTGCAGCCCTAATAGTGGTGCTTGAAAATTTGTGACCCCTTTAGAATTTTCCACATTTTTGCATAAATATGACCTAGAACATCAGATTTTCACACAAGTCGTAAAAATAGATAAAAAGGACCCAGTTAACCCCTTGCACTCCGGGCAGTTTTCCTAAAAACGCCAAAAAATAATGTGCCCAAAGTAAATCGAAAGCTGTTCTTCAACCATTTGCAGCATCTTCATGGGGTTGGTCTCATTTAAAAGAAAACACTTTGAATTTTTTGGCAAAAAAAAAACATAATCTCTCTACGTGCTCCGGCCACTGAGTTACAGTCATCTAAACACACTGAACTTGAAGAAAATAAATTTGGCCACGGTGTTTTTTTGGATACAAATGCTTGCAAATAACACACAGCTGTCCGATCTGGCTGGAAAATGCAACAGAAATGTAGAACCAAGTGTTATCAAGCTGAGATCCAAATTTGGTAACAATACCACAAAAAATGAATATTTTACACAGCTTTGTTCTCAGGTAGTTCCCAGGCGTTTTGGAACTGTGCCAAATTGTGCCAAATGGCACAGTTTGGAAAAACGTCTGTAACTTTTGAATAATTCAATGTAGAATCTTCATTTTGGGCTCTAATGAAAGGTCACATTCAGGGCTGTGTCTGTGTGTGTGTGTGGGGGGGGGGAGTTGTCCCCCCCCCCCCGCTACAAAGGACGGAGTTCGGCCCTCGCTACATGACGGATTACACTCGTTGCATGTTTCCACAGCAACGCTGTCACAGCGGCTTCCCCCCCTCGTTACTGTGTCTGTGTGTGGGGGGGGATGCCCCCCCCCCTCGCTACAGAGGACGGCCATCGCTACATGATGGAATAGACTCATATGGCTATGTGGCGACCGCTGCGCAGTCACCGTGGCTTCCCCCCGCGGACCGGGGGCGTTCGGACCGTGAACACCCCCCCCCCCCGCTTCTCTTCTGCAGCGGGGGGGGCGTTCACGGTCTGAACACGGCAAATGAACCGTTTATCGCAGCGCACGCACTTTGTACTTCGTGCGCTGTACAGTTGTAATTTACCGATCGGTCAAAAGTCATTTTTGGATTACAATTTTCAGGGAGAAATAATAACTTAGCTTATAACACCTTACCTCTTCACAGTAGCATTGTCCTGGCGAACTTCTCTTCCCCATTGTCAGACGAATGCGACGCTGGTCCGCTCGTGGATCCCGGTCAAAACATAATTCCAGTATTGCGGTTTTGGTGAATTATTTACGACCTTTGTCGTCGGCCTCCGTCGGTCTATGATGATGGAAGAGAATCCTAAACGTCTATTCTGCTGGAATGAGTGCAGGTCCCACTTGTGGGTGTTCTCCATGCTGCGG
Source organism: Pholidichthys leucotaenia (assembly GCA_020510985.1). Lineage (NCBI taxonomy): Eukaryota > Metazoa > Chordata > Actinopteri > Cichliformes > Pholidichthyidae > Pholidichthys > Pholidichthys leucotaenia. The sequence continues at coordinate 167,153,201 of CM035838.1, read as the reverse complement.
GGTCTGTAGCAGATTCGTCCAGCGTCCTTTTTTTTCATCAGCTGCAACAGTAAATCTCTCTTCACCCAGCCCGAACTTCTGTGCTTCAGTTGGCTCCTGCATTCACAGTAGGCGGGTCCTCCTTCCTAGGTTTTCATTCATTGGTTCTTCAAGGTTTCAGAAACCCAATTCAAGGCTCTTATTAGTCGAATGAGAGGTCAATCAGATGAACTAATCTGTTCGCGGCTGTGTCTGCAGCTTTTTTTTCCAGTGGCACTTGGAGGCCACACCACCTACATCACCACCATCAGTATCTCTATCATGCGTCATGCGTCCGAGAGCGCACGAGTGCGCCCTCGTGCGCCCTAGGACGCAGAGACTTGCCCGCCCGCGGTACAACGGAGTGCAAGAGGTTAAATAAATGAGACAAAAATATTTTACTTTTTCATTTATTTATTTATTTAGGAAAATGATCCAATATTATATATCTGAGAGTGGCAAAAGTTTGTGAACCTTTAGGATTAGCAGGGAATTTGAAGGTGAAATTAGTCAGGTGTTTTCAATCAATGGAAATATCAATCGGGTGTGAGTGCACACTCCGATAGATCAGTGTTCTTTAAATAAAATAAAGTGTCAACACATGTTTGTGGAAGTGTATCATGGCACGATCAAAGGAGATTTCTGAGGACCTCAGAAAAAGGGTTTTTGATGCTCATCAGGCTGGAAAAGGTTACAAAACCATCTCTATAAAGAGTTTGGACTTCACCAATCCACAGTAAAACGGATTGTGTGCAAATGGAGAAAATTTAAGACTATTTTTACCCTTCCCAGGAGTGGTCAACCAACTAAGATCACTCCAAGAGCAAGGCGTATAATAGTCAATGAGGTCACAAAGGACCTCACAGTAGTTTCTAAGCAACTGGAGGCCTCTTGCATTGGCTAATATTCATGAGTCCGGCATCAGGAGAACACTGAACATCAATGGTGTGCATGGCAGGGTTACAAGGACAAAGCCACTGCTCTCCAAAAAGAACATTGCTGCTCATCAGCAGTTTGCTAAAGAGTGCATGGTACAAGCCAGAAGGCTATTGGATGAATGTCTTGTCGACAGACAAGACCTTTTGGTTTGACAGAAACTTTTTGGTTTGAATGAGAAGTGTTATGTTTGGACAAATGAAAACAGTGAATTACTGCATAAGAACCTTATCCCATCTGTGAAGCATGGTGGTGGCAGTATCATGGTTTGGGCCTGGTTTGATGCATCTGGGCCAGGATGGATTGCCATCATTGATGGAACAATGAATTCTGAATTATACCAGCAAATACTAAAGGAAAATGTTAGGACATCTGTCCATGAACTGAATCTCAAGAGAAAGTGGGTCATGCAGCAAGACAACAATCCTAAACACACAAGTTGTTCTACCAAGAAGGGTTAATAAAGAATGAAGTTAATGTTTTGGAATGGCCAAGTCAAAGTCCTGACCTTAATCCAACTGAGATGTTGTGAAAGGACCTGAAGTGAGCAGCTCATGCGAGGGAACCCACCAACATCCCAGAGTTGAAGCTGTTCTGTGTGGAGGAATGGGCTAAAGTCCCTCCAAGCTGATGTGCAGGACTTACCAGAAATGTTTAGTTGCAGTTATTGCTGCAAACGGGAGTCATACCAGATAACTGAAATAAAGGTTCACCAACTTTTGCCACTCACAGATATGTAATATTGGATCATTTTCCTCAACAAATAAATGACAAAGTAAAATGTTTCTGTCGCATTTATTTAACTGGGTTCTCATTATCTACTTTTAGGACTTCTGTGAAAATGTGATGATGTTTAAGGTCATATTTATGCAAAAATGTGACCCCGTGCTGGCGAAATGAGTCACTTTGAGGAAATTTATCAAAACTGAGGTAACGTTTTTTCCATATTCTGTATTGAAAGACCTTCAAAATGATATTTAATTTGTGGGAAGTGTGCAAAAATGGACCTGGAAAAAGATGATTTGTTTTTATTTTGGCTAGGTTTAAAACTCACATTTGCTTGGTCGGGAGTTATGCCCTCCGCAAAAGCATGTATTTTTAGAAAGTACGTTTTCTAAGCTTTCCAGTGATACCAGGCACTCATGGGGGTTTTCCCATTTGTTTTGCCGTTAGCAAACAAAGCGAGTCATGATTTATGACTTCTCATGGCTGCAGCTCGTAATGGCGCGGTGCGCATTCTGACTCATTTTGCCAGCACGGGTCACAAATGTAGAAAATTCTAAAGGGTTCACAAACTTTCAAGCACCATTGCATGCTAATTGACCGTTCCTCTGCTAACCTCTTTTGCCATTTATGAACATTTTCAGCATCATGGCTTAATGCAAGAACTATTTACTAATATAACATTTATAGTATGATTTTCTACAAATTAAAAATGTGGATTGATCCATGTTGTCAGAATCTCAGTTTTATGAGTTAATTTGGCTGGGAAACCAGAAAGTCCAGAATAGAATATCAGGTTAGACTAGACTCTGTTGTAATTGGATCTTGATTATTGTGTCTTGGTTGCTCACTGGTGAGCTGAAAACACTACAGTGGAGATCAGTAACTTCTGCTGTGTCACTGCTCTCATTTTCAGAGTGCTTTCGCAGATCCAAATGGTGTTGACTTTCAAGGATTGCTTGGGAACACAAACAAAACAGTGCTCCTCCTTAGAGACTCCAGGGCAGTTTCAGTTGACTCAGTTGGTCTTTGGAGGTTCACAGCAAACACAGTGGTGCTATGGTGTTTCATATGTGCCAGTCACAGGAACTTGAATGGCAGATTTCTTGTGTCCTGCCTCGGCTCAGTGAAACCAATTGTTAACACCACACATGGAAAAATTGATGATTTCGAGGGTTATTTAACTTATTTGCTGTTTTGGGGCAGTGTTTAAACACCGTGGGGCCTGTTATGAAGGTCTAGTCAAAGGCTCAAGCATTATTTATGGCCCATTGAGTGCATTTTACTGTTTTGACAGTGGATGTGAATTAAAAGATTGTAAAAAATTAATAAAGGTGTTTGCAACCCTCAGTTATTTAGAGGTTGGTGGACATGTGATAAACCATCAGAATTTACTTTAACAGGTAGAGGCACATGATGTGTAATGAATTGTTATTGTAATAGCATTTACCTAGAAAACCAGATTTGTTTTTTACCAAGGAAACGGGCATGCTTGTGCACAAAGTGAAAATGCATAAGAACACAATTTACAGGAGCGCCACTGTTCCACCTAATCCTGAAGCAAGTGTGGGATAAAGCAACAGCGAGTGTGCCCTTGTGTGCACCTGCATGGTTTTAAAATGCACTGCATAAAAAGCGATAATTGATAATGCACCACTGACTTTAGAAGTAGATTTTGGTTATTAAAAATGCAATGTCTTGCAGTACTGTAAATTAGCAACTTGCTGACTTTGTTCCCAGGCAAACCACTTTTAAAGACACCACTCCTACATGAGTGCAAAGTCATTTATTTGGATGATAAAGTGTAAAAAAATGGACAGCACTCTGCCAGAAATGATCAAAACCACTTGCACAAGACACAGTGCAAATTTGCACTTCAGATTGTCATGGCATAACCTAAGGCTATGGTCACACTGCAGGTCTTGATGCTCAATTCTGATTTTTTGCTGAGATCTGATTTGGTGTGTGTGTGTGTGTGTGTGCGCGCGCGCGCATTCACATTGTATTTTAAATGTGACCCCATGAGACTCCAGTGTGAATGGTCTACAGCTACGAAATGACCTGCATGCGCAGAAGAAAACGTAACGTCAGACACAGCGTTGTGTTTATAGAAGTAAATATGAGCCCCAAACGATTGAGAGGGACAGAACTTCTTCACCTTGATGCAGCGCAGCAAAATAAAATGTTAAAATCATTCAGAAATGATTATGCACAAAATAAATATGAGACCAGCTTCATTCCTCTACAGCAGGGGTCACCAACTAAAAGTGCAAGAGGTCCAATAAGTCAGTCCTACTCCCCAGCTGAGGTCCGAATCAGAGCTGGGGGTCTTTAGGCGCCTCACGATACAATTATGATTCAGGGCCTCTGATTTGATTCTTCTCGTCACTGTGTGACAGCTTGGTAGTTGTAAAACCAAGAGTTTGCAGTGACCCATGAATTTACTTAAAACATATTTTAATAAAAGAAATGGAAGAGAAATGTGACAAGTCACATGGACAAATTTGTTTGAAAATGTGCTTTTAAGAACTGTCATCTTTTCATGGAGGACCACAGCTAAGAACACCACAGCTGTCTCCAGCAGGCCAGTATCATTTGCTTTTACAAATTATTTTATTAAGCAGATGTTTTAGCTGCTTTTAGTTCTGTAATTTTTTTTTAACAAAAATCAAATAATTTACAGAAGAACACAAACTAAATTACATACATTTAAAAAAAAGATTAATATTTTAAAAAAAATCTCAAAGTCCACCTGTATACTATATTTTCATTAAACATTTCAAACTGTGAGCCTAAAAAAGGACGGTAAATATAATTAAATTCACACTACAGAATTCCTTTGGAGGTTTTTTTTTTTATGTCAGCAATGTTTTTATCTTTTTAACCTCGTCTGGGTAACACTCTGCCACAGGGAGAGAGGAGGTGGATGTGTGGTGCTTTTCATGTTCAATAATGCGCAGAGCAAGTTATTGGTTTGACATCAGACGATCAGTACCATCAGAGGCAGTCAGCGTGGCGGTGGATATAATTTCATAGCAGCGTTTTATTCCACGGGTACACTCGGGGAAGGAAGCATGGCTGTCCACCCGCAGCAAACTGCTTTGCCTAACCAGTGTATCCCAAGGTCCCAAGCCATAAAATGTCCGGGTGGCCGCCGCCGATACAGCACCTCAGTTCCAGTTTTTCCTTCGGTTAAAACTAAGTGGTATAATTTTTCCACAAATTGTATTAAAAAGCTTCAGAGTCTGGATGGAGGACTCTCGAGATCTGGACCGGAGTCCGCCAGTTGGTGACCCCTGCGCTACACGCCAGATGGCCGCTGTGATCACCTCTGCTTTAACAGAACTGATCGATTAAACAGCTCTCTTGAAAATGAGACTCAGTGTCTCAAGGAGATTAACTGTATAAATAAGGTTAATAATAAATAATCCTAGTGATTACAATAGGACACCCTAATAAACAGCGCGGCTAGTATCAGTGGCGTACACCGGTCCTGCACAGGAAGGAGAAGCCACCAGAGACTCCCCTCTCCTGGACTGTGTGTTTTTGTATCTCCCTATCTGGCCATTCCGCTCCAGTCATGTTGGTATTAAAAGTGTAAAAGTTCACCAGGATAAATCCTCATTTTTAAACAACCGTATGGGTATCCCACAAGGGTCCATTCTTGGTCATTTACTTTTCAGCATTTTTATTAATGACTTGCCGCTACACTGCTCAGCTGCAACATGTCAACTTTATGCAGATGATGCAGTTATTTACACAGCTGCCAAGACTCCAGCACAGGCTGCAGATATACTGTCCACAAGTATGGTTGATGTCCAAGAGTGGCTCTTCCAGAACCATCTATTGCTGAACCTTCAGAAAACAGTTTCAATGTGCTTTTCAATCCAAAAATGTAACCTGCAACGTTTTAAAGTTAATATACATGATCAAGACATCAGTTTAGTTACAGAATTCAAATACCTTGGCATTGTACTAGATCCTCAATTCAAATTTAATCTTCATATAAAGAAAATTTCTAAAACGGTAAAAAAAAAAATCTGAACTGCTTTAAATTAATTAGATATTACATACCATACGAAGCAGCTGTACTGTATATTCATTCTATGGTTTTTTCTCATATATCATACTGTTTGACAGTCTGGGCTCAAGCAGCTCCTTCCACAATAAAACATATAGGTTCATTATATAATCAAACTCTAAAAATCTTGGACAAAAAGCCCATTAGGTGGCATCACTGTTATATTTTAAAAAAATACAATCTATTGAGTTTTGAGAGTTTCATTGACCTCTGTTTTCTGAAATTAATTTTCAAATGTTTCCATAAATCAGCGCCTGAGCCACTTGCTGGTTTCATCCAAAGACAGGACAGCAGCAGAGCCACCAGGAGTTCTGTTAACAATAACTGTAAAATATTCCACCGCAGAACCACATTTGGACAAACAGCTTTCTCTATAAAGGGCAGTCACATCTGGAACACAATGCCAAATGAAATTAAAATAATAACGGACTTTAAAACATTCACTACAAAGGTTAAAAACTGGCTGAAAAATAAACAAGAATGTACCCATGTATGAAATGATTGTCTGCAGGGTGAGAGTGAATGAAGGGAAGGAATGAATGTGTTTGTTTATAGTGAGTGACGAAGGGAGGGAGACCTGAAATAGGCAAATGTGAACCAGGTTTTTATATTGTCTTTATAATCTTGTTTGCATTGATGTATGTGGTTATTGTTTATTCTGTTTTCATTTTTTTCTTTTCCTTATCCTTTTTTCTTTTTACTTGTTTCTCCTTTCTAAAGCCCATCCAGGGACAAGAGTTGCAAATTAGCTAATAGCTGTACACTCTTTGTGCACTACATCAGATTGATTGTCATTTGATTAATTGTCTATGTTTATTGCACTGTCCCTGTCAAATAAACAAATAATCTAATCTAATCTAACTTTACATTTTAGATATTACAGCGGCCAGGACTCGGGGTGTGCTGTTTACAGGGGAAAAAAGGAATTTGCAGCGTCCAGTAAATGTGCCATTACTTTTAAAAAAAAAAATGTGCTATTACTGTCCACCTGCTTGTCTGATGGTTTCAGCCCCGAACCCCCCCCCCCCCCCAAAAAAAATAAAATTTAGAAGTTATTGTGCAGCTGGAGCCAACAAAATTACAATCCAGTGATAAAGGGGAGAAGATTGATTAAAAAGAGAGCACAAATCAGCTGTCTGCCATGCTTGATGCGTCTTCCACTGCAGAATTGTCACATCTGTCTCACTTCAACGATGAAAAAATCTGCAGTCGCTTTGGAAAATATCAGATACGTATCCGAATTAGGACCACATTATGAAAGTGGTCTGGGTTTGGTGTAGGAAAAAATCAGATCTGTGCTGTTCAGACTGTCATTAAAAAATCAGATAGGAGTCACATTTGTGCAAAAAAATCGGAATTGAGCATTAAAACCTGCAGTATGAAAGTAGCCTAAGAAACATAAATGTGGATCAAATGGGCTGAAAGATTGTGTAAACAAAGTGATTAAATATGCTGTTTCTCGAATACGAGTGTACCTTACACAGAAGAAAGCTTGGCAAAACCCAGTTTCAGGGCAAATTAAGCAAACCTTTTAGCCATTTTCTTTAAAATCCATTTTGACTGGTGACTCTATTCTTCCAGTATAGAATGGCAGCTCAGAAACACAGCTCTTTATCCTCTCAGTTCTGTACTAACATTTGTGTTCATTTTTTTGTTGTTTTCTTGTTATTTACCAGACCACAAGTCGGGAAACAGCTCCCTGGACACTTTGCTGGCCCTACTACAGGCGGAGGGAGCTAAAATAGAAGAGGAGACAGAGGTGAGCGTTCTTCAGCTCTCAGCATGGATGACATCATGTATCCTCAGTCTGTAATTGTCATACCTGAATTTTCACGTTAGTTACCCAGTCGTGGTCGACAGAGGCTCCTTTGTTCCAATGTGAGACCCTTGTTTGAGAGCATATGGGCAATAGAATGAATAACATGGTCACAATGTTGAACACTGCAGCTAACGCCTATAATACCCATTCTGTCGAGCTAAAAATGTAGGTGTGAGAAAATACTATTCACCTACTGTGTTTGTTAGCAGACAAATTATATGACCTAATGGAGGATGGCATGTTTTTACTCAATCTATGTAGAGATTTGAGTTTGTTTTAGCTTGACCATCATCATGGAATAACAGCCCTCTAGTGGTGGCCAAAGGTAATAGCTGCTAAACCTGTATTAAAATTTGCTCGTCTACAGAATAAGTACAACCAAAAGTCGCTGTTCCCGAGTTCCTCCATAGTTTCCACATTCTCAGCATTGCCTACATCATTTATTATTAAAGGCCCCATATTGTGCAAAATTGTGTTTTCCTAGGTTTTATCCATGTAAAATACAACCATGGATCACATGTATACTGTTTCAATATTAACTCACTCTACAAATAAATACACACTGCCTTTATTCAGTTGAGATGCTAAAGATGTATTCCGGTGGATATAAATCCCCTGTAAAAACAAGTCTACGTTGTCTAAAGTGGTATCTTGTGCCCTTTTTTCCCACAAAAAAAACTCATTGTCTTACAGTTTCATTTCAAAATCCCCCCCCCCCCCGCTTCAAACGCCAGAATCGGTGAATAGACCCAACCCACGTACCACAAGGGTAATAGTGGCTAGCACTGCATTAAACAGCATGAACGCTATGATAAAAAGACTTACCGATTGAAGGACATGCCCAGTTGTATGCACGGTGGCCCAGGATAATGACTGAAACTGCACTGGTCCTTAAACCTAGATTAACAGTAAAAACCATCTTAATTTGGGTTGAGTTTTCAAAGCAGCTGGCCAAAAAATGCTAACTGGCCATGGAGGCTAACTTCAGCTAGGCCAGAGAGTCCTGATTGGCTCAACACTACAGATGTGGCGGTGCCAGGTATAGTCCCATGTCACCAAAAATGCTCCGTCTAAACTCGCCTTTTTTCAAGGGGAGAGGCTTTAAGTGAAACTTTAAAGCAGAAATAAAAGACGAGACATTTGAGTGGTTTAGCTCTTGATATGTCTTGTAAGTCTTAAAAACATGTTAAAAAAAAAACTTGATTTTTGATTGTCATTTTAAAGAAAATAGCATATTGTTATATCCTGGATTTTATGACAAAAAAAACCCATCTTCTACCGCTTAATCCTTTTTCGGGTCGCGGGGGGCCTGGAGCCTATCCCGGCGTCTTTGGGCGAGAGGCAGGTACACCCTGGACAGGTCGCCAGTTCGTCGCAGGACCAGGTGAAAGGAGAGTCGATGCAAAACAGTACAGTGGGTTGTAATTTGCACATAAAACATCTTAACTATGTTTTTTGCTGGAACACTGTTAATGTAGAAATGATGTCATTTTGACCTCATTACTCGGATTTCAGTGGTTCCCGGAACACACGAAGTTCTTTTAAGTTAGCAAAACAAACGCACCCTGACTGCTTCCTTATTTCTGATTGGCCCACTCAAACAACCTTTATCCAGTCAGATTAGATGTTTAATTCATGACGAGGCTGAAAACTGGCTGTTTCAGGCAGCACTTTAGCATCTTTCTTTTTTGAGGAGCTGTAAAATGACACAGAAAGTGTACAGTATATGTGACCTTGAACTTGTTTTGACGCAGGTATGCACCTTCAGCAGCACCACACAACCTGGTGATATCGTGGTGCCAAATGACTGGGATTTTTAAAAACAGATTATTGAGATTGTGCTGGTAATTGACACGTAACATCCTAAATTGCACAGTCATGTACTAAGCAAACTTGATAAGTTTGATACTATACAGTATAATCGTTTTTTTTTTTAAATAAATGTACAAAGCCATGTATAGAAGACATAAATAACAAGCCCCCATAATACAGTCATACATCAAAGTCCTTCTTCCAGCCTCACAATTTCAGAATTACATTCAGTTTCTGTGATACCGAGCTCAAAATAATCCATATTTGCATTATTTGTCCACTCTCCCCTGAGCCCTTTAAGCTGCCGTCTGTGTGCCAGCTGTTTTGGTGATTGGTGTCATGGGACCGTCATGGATGGCTACAGAATAGACTTGTGCATCCGTGGGTGTTGAAGACCTGCAGTACGTCTTCATTTATGTAGACAGAGCTCACACCGGCAGTAAGTGCAGGCTGTACAGTTGCCATGACAGTGATTGACATCTTCAGCTCAATGGAACACTTGTGCAGTGCTAAGATTATCACAGTTTCTGTGAGCACTTGTGAGGACATTTGTCATCATTTTTGATACTTTATCAAATGACAAAGGATATTCATATTGGATGAATCACTTGAAATTGCTCAATTTTCCTGCGAGTGGCTGGCCTTGTTTGTGCTGCTGTTTCCATCTTTGTGACTCACATTGCTTTTTACTTGGAACCTCTGCTCTGTTCTTTCTCTAAACTCTCCCAAATCTTTGTTCCCACGTGTCAACAGAACATGGCCGATTCCTTCCTGGACGGCGACATGACCCTGGATTCGTTCATCGACGCCTACCAGAGCAAGAGGAAGCTGGCCCACCTGAGACGGGTGAAGATCGAGAAGATGCAGGAGATGGTGCTGCAGGGACAGCGGCTCCCCCAGGCATCGGTCCCTCCTTCCCGCTCTCAGGATATTAAAGCGGCAGCTTCCCTCCTCAGTGACGGCAGCAGCAACGGCTCCTCCCCTGTCCCTCAGCCCCGAAGGAAACCCCCTGCTCCGCCATCTCAGCCAGCCCCAATTCTGAATCCAACTCCAGCAGCAGAGCCTCAGCCCCCTGTCTCCTTTTGTCCATACCCACCCATTCCTCCCAGAACAGGGCAGCCCTTCCCCAACGTGCCCACTGGCAGCTACCCCGGCTACTACCTCCCTCAGTACCCTCCTGCACTGCCTCAGAGGCCCCCACCTCGTGTGAGCCCACAGCCTGGCTTCATCTTGCAGTAAAGAGATAAACGGATTTAAAAAAAAACAAAAAACAGACAAGTTGCCACTACTGGAACTCATCTGAGAACTTTTTATTTCTATGTTTGCCTTCTTGGATTTTTGACCAACATGAGAAGGCAGACCTGCACCGGCTGGTCTGGTCACACTCAGCTGAAGCAGATCTCCAAGAACCTCACACTCCTAATGACACCAACTGCAGCCACAATAGGGGGGAAAAGGAAAAAAAAAACCAGGCAAGATCAGGGGGAGGGGTTCGCCGCCGGTTGCTGCGACGCCGATCTGGGCTCATCATTTATCAGCACTTTGCCTCCTGTCAGAGGTTCTACCACCCCCGGCCCGCCCCCGCCCCCCACACACCTACACCTACCTTCAGTTCAAACGTTTGTCAAGCAGACACTAAAGTCATTGAGCAAAGGGTTAAATTCGACATTTCCATCTCTGCTAATTTACCGATGCTATAAATGCAAGCAAGGAGAGACCTTAAATACTGTGCAGTTTAAATGAAAACATTCAGGCAAAAAAACTGCATCTATGCTGTGACTTTATCATTTTAGATATGAAAATTCACAAGGTACATAGGAATATTTGAATTTCAGCAACTGACACAGTACTGACTTTTGTTAATAATAGCCAGGATAGACTGATTAACACGCGTAAAGGATGGCTGACCGCTCCATCTCAGGGCAGAAGCTGAAAGGTATGGGTGCAACGCCGGCCTGTAGCGCCTCGGCTGAAATGAAGGATCCATGTATAGCCATAAAGCTCGGTTTGGATGTGTGTTGTCCCCCCTCCCCAAATGGATTCCTTTTTTGTATAGCAGCACTCCCTATATTTTTTTTTTGTTGTTGTTTTTGCAAAGCAAATCATATTTTAGTATGTTCACCGTTTTCAACAGCATCAGTTGGGATCAAACGTTGCCAAGAGTTCTTTGGATGGCACAGATAAGTTTTCAGGCACCAAAGACTTCCCACATTGGTCCGTGTTAGTCACTTTTTTTCATGCAAGTGAAGCATTCAGTTGTGTCCAACATGTCTGTATGTGGCGTTGGGCTTAAAGCCAGTCCTGTTTTTTGTCCTTCTTTTCTGTAAACGTGCAAGCCAGACGTATGGCCAGAGGAACTTTTGCAAGCCAGCCTGGCGTTGTGAGGAAAACAAAATGTTATGGTGCAAATTTAAAAAAAGATGACAGCTTCACCCCCGTTCCTGACTGCTGTCGCTGTGCACTGTTGAAGAGCCACGAGTGCCTACACTTGACGTTGCTTGCGTCCTGTTGACTAATCCAAGTTTCCCTCTGCTCTGCTGTAGGTTAAAAAAAGTCCCCACCCTGACTGTAGGATAGAGCCAAGCATCTGAAGCACCAATTCCAAATCTACAACTATTTTCTTGTACATTTTTCTTTTGTAAATCTGCAATTTTGTCTCATAAATTTGCAACTTTTTTCCTTTAATTCCACAACCCTTTTCTTGTAAATTTGCAATGTTTTACTCAAACATTTAAAACTATTTTCTCCTAAATTTGCAGCTTTTTTCTTTTAAATCTGCAGCTTTTTATAATAAATTTGCAATTTTTTAGTAAATTTGCAACTTTTTTCTTACATTTAACTTTGCTCATAAATTTGCGGTGCTTTTATTGCAAATTTGCAACTTTTTTCTCATAAACTTGAAACTTTTTTCCTTTAATTCTACAACCTTTTTCTTGTAAATTTGTAACGTTTTACTCATACATTTAAAACTGTTTTCTCACAAATTTGTAGCTTTTTTTTCCTCATGAATCTATAACTTTTTCTCGTAAATTTGCAGTTTTTTTCTTTTAAATCTGCAGCTTTTTTTATCATAAATTTGCATCTTTTTTCTCATACATTTAACATTTTTCATAAATTTGCAGTGCTTCTATTGTAAATTTGCAACTTTCTTAACTCGTGAATTTCCAACATTCATATGGATACTGGTTTAATTTTTATTCTGTGTAATTGATAACATTTTCTGTGTTCATCTAGACAATGGCTCGTTTTGGGTTTTTTTAAGAATTTGAGTGCTTCTCGATTACAAATATAGGAGCCCCTACACACAATCTTGCATAGGACCCTGACTATAGTGTTCCCCTCAATCTTTATTCTAGAGAAAATTTTCTGTTAAACAGTGAAATGAAATATCCACCCATGGAGCCAAGGTTAATCTCCTCCTTGTCTGCTCCTTCTGATTGTTTAAAAAAAAAACAGGCCAACATCTCACTGGCTTTGCTTTCTCTCTGTTAGCAGAAAGCTCCTATATTAACAGATCCTCAGGCTATGTGCTGAGTGGTGCTCGGACCTTTTCTGTTGCCTGGGGAAAATTTTTGCATCCGATGTTATAGCTTTTTTTAGTAAATTTGTAAAATAAAAGGCCTCGGATGATCTGTCATATCCTTGTGATTCTTCTGTCTGGGCAAAGCAAAAGGGTGCAACTTTTACACGTCAGCAGGAAAACAAACTAAAGCATCAATGTCTTGATGGACCAATATTTCTAACTAACAATGGATCGTTCTTTTGTGCATGGCCTTCGCTCTCTGAGGATTCCTCTTTAATACTTTATTTTTTTTTAGCTGTTGGGCTGCTTTTTTTTTGTTTTGTTTTGTTTTGAACTGATCCTCTGCATCCGTGGTTTTATATGTGACTGGTGATAATTTCAGTGTAATGTTGTAGGTGTTTACTTATAATGAATGTTTAAGTGGAATTTAATGCTATTTTCAAGTTCAATAAATCTCTCTTTTTGTATCTATTTTCATCCTGGTGTTTTATTGCAACACACTGACTGGACACACCTTAGCTTCAAACTCTAGGTTTCATTTTTCCACTGAGAAACCATTAAAAAAAATGAAACATGACAGCCATCTAGTGTTAAAGAATAGGTACTGGATGAACATGTTCACTAATGTTTGGAGTGGGTTTATCCATTCATTTACAGTTTATATAAAAAAGTCTACACACCCCTGTTCAAATACCAGGTTTTGTGATGTAAAAAAAATGAGACCAAGATAAATTATTTCAAAACTTTTTCCACCGTTAATGTGACCGATAACCTGTACAACCCAATGGAAAAAAACAAATCTTTTAAGGGAAAATATGAAAAAACTTGCAATATCTCGGTTGCATAAATATGCACACCCTCTTATAACTGGGGATGTAGCTGTGTTCAGAATTAACCAATCACATTCAAACTCATGTTAAATGGGAGACGGCACACATCTGTCACCATTTAAAGTGCTTCTGATTAACCCCAAATAAAGTTCAGTTGTTCTAGTAGGCTTTTCCTGACATTTTTATAGTCGCATCATCCAGCACAAGCCATGGGCTACAGAGCGCTTCCATAGCATCAGAGGAATCTCATTGTTCAACGGCATCTGTCAGGAGAAGGGTACAAAAGAATTTCCAAGGCATTAAACATGCCATAGACAGGGATGAGAATCCTCCGCGGATCTGCAGAATTCCTTGGATTTGATCATGTCTAGTGTCATTCTCGTGAATCGTCTAAATTCGAGAAGAAAATTTTAGGGGGGAGGGAGGGTGGTATGTTATGAGCGGCGAGTCGTATTTTCGATCGGCTGCTAAAATCCACCGCACAGAACGCGCTACCCAGCAAGATCAGTAATGTAATGTAACAAGGCCACTGATTGGCTGATACTTATTGAAGCAACCAATCAGCGATATTGTTATTCCTTTGTCATATCCCACACGCGGAGCGAAATGCAAATGGCGGACAGTTCAATCAACCGAGTTTTCCCGATTTCGTGAAAATGGTGAACCTAAAACTCATGAAAGACAACAAAGCAAGAATTTTAGAAATCGACAAAGGGATAAGGAACAAGTTTCGTTGGGAATGGCTCAAAAAAACTGTGTCAATGACTGTAAAGATCGGTAAAAATACCGAAGTTGTGGTTGGAAAAAATGGCTGACTTCATAGCAAAATGCGAAGTACCAGGGAAAGCCCAGTGTGTTTATTGCAACGATTTCTTGAGTTATGGATCTCATGGTTGTGTTGCCTTAATTGAACATTGTTCAAAACAGAAACATCTCAAAATTGTGGCTACAAGAGATCGAACTACTCGCTCGTGCTGCATTCAAAACGATCGATGGACACGGTCAAATTCAGATGCCAGTCAATCAAAGTTCATCACAGTCGGCCCCGATTACAGCAATTAGTGATCAGAAGACACATTCCGAGGTAAGATTTTTTCTCGTTATAAGTAATGTACTTGAGAATTTTCGCGTAATGAATTTGTTATGAAATAGCATGTGTAAGTTGTGACGTCATGCCTGTTTTGAAACACTAATTGCATTTGAATGCTGATTATCGATTGTTAATAGATAAATGTTAATGTGTTATATACATGTGTGTTAATGTTAATGGATAAATGTTTGGTGGTGATCCGGATCACCGTCTGGATCCAGGAATTTTTTAAAGGATTCTTTTTTTCTTTTTTTTTTTACCTCCGCCAAGGAAGTTAAAAAAAGAAAAAAGAATCCTTTAAAAAATTCTTGCGAATGGCATTTTTTTCCATGGTCAAAGAATCTATAAAGTTAGACAAGATAAATGTAGGATTAATATTTATGATGTTAAACACTGTATGGGGGGAACTGTGGCGCTGGGCGGAGGTCTGCGCTCTCTGAGTGCTTTTCTAGTTACATATTTTCTCACAATTTGAAATGCAATCTAAGAATTTTGAATATAATTTATCATTTTTTGTTTCACTAGGAGGAGTTACATAATGCATGTGTTTTTTTTTGTCATGAGTGGTGATGGGTTGCCTTTCCTAAGATATCTTTGCTTTTATTAGTAAACATAATTTCTTTATGGTCATTGCATAAAAATATTAAACATCTTTTAGGTTTTACTTACTTTCTTAGATTATCTTTCAAATATTAAAATATACTAATATGCAACTTTTTTTATATTCCTAGTAACACTAACAAATGCACACATTAATAAATCAAAATGTTTGCAGAATGTCAGTATATTTTAATAAATGGGTGATGGACTTGGTGATGGAATTTTGTTAATATTTATAATTTATTTTACTTGGTTAAATTATTTTGTCTGTTCTAGAACGATGTAAATGTAATTCTGTGTCAGTTCTAAACATATTAAGTAGTAGTAAAATATAATTTAGTATTATTACATCAACATACCATTCAGATATCATAAATTTACACATGTGGTGCAGCAGCAGATTAAAAAGGTAAACTATAAATGCATTTGTACTTACTTCTAACTTTAAATATAAGACCACATTTGAGCATTCTAAAACACCAGATTTCGTTAGCTTCTGGGGGGCGTTGCCCCCCAGGCCCCCCACCAAGGCTCCGCCTTGGATCCGGCTTGGGGGCCTGCGTCGCCCAAGACCCCCGACTTAGTTTCCTCTTTTTTTCCCAAACCCCATTCTCATCCCGGCATAGAAGATGGTTATCAAGTGGAGGAAATATGGCACAATAGTGACATTACCAAGAATTGGACATCCTTCCAAAATTAATGAAAAGACAAGAAGAAAACTGGTCAGGGAGGCTGATAGCAACATTGAAGGAGCTGCAGGAATTTCTGGCAAGTACTGGCTGTTTAGTACATGTGATAACAATCCCCCGTCTTCTACATATGTCTAGCTATGGGGGTGGCAAGGATGGAAGCCTTATCTTACGAAGAAAAACATCCAAACCCGACTACATTTTTCAAAAACGCATTTGAAATCTGCCGAACCCATGTGGGAAAATTTGTTATGGTCCAGTGAAACCAAGGCTGAACTTTTTGGCCATAATTCCAAAAGGTATATTTGGCGCAAACACAATACTGCTCATGGGTGGCATTAGGCCTTTTTTTTTAGAGGTGCTGTAGCACCCTTAAATTTAAGCTAAGCACCCATATAAATTGGGGTGAGAAAAGTTGTGATTATAACTTTAGTTTGTCTTTGACAAGCTGAAATAATATCCAAAATATATTCAGTACCCTGTACCCTGCCTCTCGCCCAAAGATGCTGGAATAGGCTCCAGCGCCCCCACGACCCAAAACGGATTAAGCAGAAGAAGATGATGAATGAATGAATTCAGTAGTTTGTTTAAACTTTTTAACAATGAAAATGACACCCCCCCACACACGCACACGCAAATGGTATGGTCCCTCCTCTCACATGTTCTCTCCCAGCACACTGCAGCCCTGGCGCGCGCACATGCGCGCGCGCACACACACACACACACACACACACACACACACACACACACACACACACACACACAGAGGTCCCTCCCTCCCTATCACAACAGGCAAAAGGAAGGGGAGGCTGTTGTAGTTCTACAGATAACGCACTCATAATGATGTATGACACCAGCCTCAGCTGGACTATTCTGTGGTGTCATGAATAGTTTTTGGGTTTGTCTGAATTTATTTGGTAAGAGTATGATGCATACCTGCAGGCATCTAAGTTTCAAAGTACGTGAGGTTTTCATCTGTGGTGGGTTAGAAAATAGGCTATTAACAGGCTAAAAAAAAAGCCTATAACAGAAAATACTGCATCTTTGCTTTTTATTTTTGCTTTTTAATTTGAGGAAAAACCTCATAAATTTATGAGAGTAAGGTCTCAAATGTACAAGAAAAAAGCCCTTAAAGTTGACTTACAGTATATATGACTCCCAGTTGCACGAGGTGAGACTGGACATCCTGGCAGATAAGCACATCTGTCGCAAGGTCTGTGGTGGACTTTTGCCAGTCGGTGCATCGTGACATGCACTACACAAAGAGCAGCGATAAACAAACCTAGCACCTGGTCAGTCACTGCAACAAATACTGGAGTCAGTTTGTCTTGGCCTGTCCATGCCACTGATATTACCTCTATGTGCAAAGAATGTGCCACTAGTCCAGCAAAAGCTAGCGGTACTCAAATACTTTGCAAGCAGTTTCATGAAATGGTCAGTCAGAGAGCAACTCATACGGGCTCGGATGTCACCCGGGTTAACAAGGTCAGGAGTTCCTGGCAGCGGAAGGCGAAGGACAGAGCTGTGTGGAGGAATCTGATCAGACCTAAATGAAACAATCGTTGTCGCCCCTGACAGACTGCTATGATGATGATATATTATTGCAATGAAAAATAACTTGGGGTACAGCCAAACTTACTTGCATGAAAGTAGATTTTTTTCTTCATAAATGTACTCAAGAGTAAAAAAAATCCTGCAATAAAACAACTAGGACGAGGTAAAGTAATAATAATGATTTGTATAGCGTCTTTCAAGAAACCCAAAGCACTTTACAATGAAAATCCATTATTCATTCACTCCGCAGACAATGGTAGCAGTAAGCTACTACTGTAGCCACAGCTGCCCTGGAGCAGACTGATGGAAACATGGCTGTCAATCCACGCCAACAGCCTCTCTTACCACTACCGAATATTTATACCCAGTAAAGCATGTAAAGTGTTTTGCCCAGGGACACAACGGCAGGATGACTGGGGAGAGTGGGATTTGAACTGCCAACGCTCAAGTTATTAGACGACCCGCTCTACCTCCTGAGCCACTACCGCCCACATTTCCCTCCTCCATACTATTTTTGCTGAGCACCAAGCTGGACGGCAGGAAGTTCCACTTTTACATGGTCTTTGGCATGACTCGGCTGGGACTTAAACCCTGACCTCCCGGTTATGGGGCGGATGCTCTACCCCCAGGCCACCACTCCAATAAAGTACATCACTCTGTACACAAAGTAGTTTGGGACAAAAAAAAAGTATGAGCACATACTTGAGTAAATGTACAAAGTTACCACGCACCTCTGATCACAACTCAAGACAAACAGTCCTCTAACATAGAAATGGATGGATTAAACACAGTTAAGAACTCTCTCAAAAGGCCTAACTGTCAGGACTTTCATAAAATTTCTCTCATTAGGTCAGTGTCTTGTTTCTAATGACATGGATATTTTCCCTGGTATTTTCCTGCAAAATATACATAATTTAAGAATTAATGTTTGCTTCAGTTACTTCAAAGCTTCCACGTAGTAAGGGAGCCCTAAGCTATAATGCTCCTTCCACCATGTTTTACACTTAATGCTTTCCTTCTAAAGAGAGCAGTGATTTATTTTGTATTGTCCCGCCATTAACACCAGATTTAGTGTTATTATTGTTATAGTGGAAACAAAGCAATGTGGTTATTGTGATTAATCTAACATCTATTATATAGGTTAGAAGTCAAATTGAAAATAAAGAAGATATTGCTTTTTCTATCCTGTAACACTGGTGGTGAATTTACGTATTAACTGACAAAATATTGTGCTTATTCAGCAAATATATCCACATAGCCTGAGTGATATTATGAAAAAAATCAATTTGTTTTGTTCTAACCTAAATAAATAAATTTCCACAAAACAATACAAAGTAGCAAGTAGCAATAAAGCCATCAAAATGATCCATCCTGCCTGCACTCTCTTCTTCACCTCTCTTGTGCACTGTCCATTGCTTTGGATGGTTGACCCCAGGTATTTAAACCCATCTGCCTCCACTACCTCAACCTCTACATCTTCACTGTTGCACCTGCCTCCCTCTTATTCATGTATGTCCTGTCTTGCTTCTACTGACTTTCATTCCTCTTCTCTCCAGAGCATACCTCCACCTCTCCAGATTCTCTTCCACCTGCCTCTTGGATATGAACATGTTGGCAATGGGCAGCATGGACAGGACGTTGGACACACGGGTGGCATCAGCACACCGTGCCTACTGTGGGGGATTGTTGGCAGGAGCCGTCCTCTTTGGTGTTCTGCTCCAAGCCACCTATGATAATGGGATTTGGTACAATATGTGGCGCAATGACACAGCCGGCTGATGACGTCATCACACCGGCATATATATGGGAGACCCCACCATTACAGGGTGCTTTTGCCCTGGCAACTCAGTACTGTACAGTCTATGTAATGCCGTGTACATAGTTCCTGCAATAAAGCCCAGTTCCAGTGCAGCACCCTCATCCGTCTCTTTACTGCCAGGTTTGTGGACATAACATTTGGCAATGGAGGATTAACTATGGAGTCATGGGATCGATTCCACCCTTGACCATCGTGGGTTCGATCCCACCCCCAGACCATCGATGACCCTTCTGTGTGGAGTTTGCATGTTCTCCCCGTGTCTGCGTGGGTTTACTCCGGGGACTCCGGTTTCCTCCCACATGCCAAAAACATGCAAGTTAGGTTAATTGGCATCAAAACTGGGGATTCTAAATTGTCCTTAGGTATGGATGTGAGAGTGAATGGTTGTCTGTCTCTCTGTGTTGGCCCTGCGATGGACTGGCGATCTGTCCAGGGTGTACCCTGCCTCTCGCCCAAAGATGCTGGGATAGGCTCCAGCCCCCCCGCGACCCGAAAGGATTAAGCGGTAGAAGATGGATGGATGGATTAACTATGGAGGCGTGCGCAATACCACTGTGGCCTTTCCTTGAGCTCCCAGGGGAACTGCCAGTTCCATGGCTACAATGGCTGGAGGTGTTTGAGACTTATATTACAGCATTGGGCCTGACAAAGTTGAATAAGGTGAGGATGTGAGCGCTGCTTGTCCACAACCTGGGTGTAAAGGGCCACAGGATTCTCCACACGCTCGGCATGACGGACTCATATGAGGAGGTTGTGGAGCTAGTAGCTAACCATTTTGCTATGGCAGACAGCGTGACGGTATGACGGATTCACTTTCAACAGAGACAACAGAGAGTCGGTGAGCCAGTACAGCAGTTTGTCGCTGATCTGAGTGTGTTGGCTAGTGTGTGCTGTTTTGGGCTGCTGGAAGACCAAATGATGCGGGACCAATTCCCCAAACACACATGTAACGCTGGGCTACGAGCTAGGTTGCTAACGGCGCCAAATGACCTGACGCTAGCTAGAGTGGTTGAGCTAGCTCTTCAGCTAGAGGCAGTAGACAAGTTAGCCAAGGGGCTAAATGGACGACAGACACAGAGGCTACCCGGACAGGCGATGCTCGCTAACGTGGTGGACATGGAGGATGAAGTGTACACAGAAGAGGAGTACGAGACGTATGTAGTGAGCCAAAGGTCCACTCCGAAAGGCCCCGTCTGCGGGGGTTGTGAGTCCCCAACGCACAGGGATGGAGAACGAGTTTGCCCGGCAAAAGGAAAGCGGTGTAACAGGTGTGGACGTCTGGACTATTTCGCCAGGATATGCCAGTCGGCAGCACCGTGGGGCCCACCAAGTGAGCCAGCCTGCCCGCCAACAACAACCATCCACTCGGTAAGCCCTGATGTCATTGGCTATTCGTACTGCACAGTTGAATTGGACGGAGTGGCCGTGTTACTCCTGCTTGACACAGTGGCAGTGTGGTCAATGTTAAACTGGGCCACGTTGAAAAGTTTTACCCCAACCACAGAATCAGAAAGAACCCAACACCGCTGTATGGGTACGGTGGCCACAGACTGTGCAATGTTGGGACAGTGGAACTGACTGCTCGCTACAAATCTAAAGCCTTGCACGACTTCAAGTTCCAGGTAGCAGCACACGGTGACAACATTATGGGTTGCAACCTTTTCTACGGACTGGGCTTCACCATTAGGGACTGCGCTGGGTTCGAATGGTCTGGGTGCTGCAGTAGGAGCTCACAGGTCCTGAAGGATGCCATTGTGGTGTGGGATGAGGTACCTACGGATGGTACCGACACCAAACTGCATGTTTTGCGCTCTCGGGAGGAGAGTCGCCCAGAGGGGGAACTGGACTGCTTTAGTACCCATGACAAGCCCCAAACGACGACGGAGACGAAGGGTGAAGAGACTGCAACGAACATGGTGGTTACGGAACTGCCGCAACATGATGAAGATACCAAGCTGAAAAGCATGCAGAGCCACCAGGAGCACAATGACAACGCATAAAATCAAGTAAGGCGCCACTCCAGGTCATGGACTGGGTTCAGGTTTGCACTGGCGAGAGACCGGGATGGTGACTGACCGAACTGCAGCCAGTGAAACAACAGGTGCAGCTGAGGATTGTAGCGAAGCTGGGAACAGCGTGCTTTCAGCTGACAGATGGTTCGGTTCGGCATGCAAACCAACTACAGGGTGTCCGGGTGGCAGCTCCAGATGGTGAGGCTCCGTGGGAGTCAGCGGATGCAATGTGGGATCTGGGCCCCTGCGTTATGAAGATCGGCCCTTGTCCCTGTGGCACAGCACCTCCAGGGGCACATCCACCGACGGGCCACTGTAGCACCCCCCCACCCCCATCCCCATGGAACTGCCCTTACCATGGGAGACTGTGGGGAAAAAAAGGCTCTTTAAGTAGGAGCGCGGCTGGAAAAAACAAAGTGGCAGAATACTCCACTGTAGTGAAATTAAAGGATTTTATAGGTCATTTAAGGTTGGTACATGTATTAGTGTAAATATGAGTGTGAGTAGGAATGAAGATTTACTTTCATCACACTCAATTCCCCTCCTCATGGATCGTCACCTTATCATGGTGGGGGGGTTTGCGTGCCCCACTGATCCCAGGAGCTATGTTGTCCGGGGCAATTTGCCTCTGATAGGGTCACCCAAGACAAACTGGTCCTGGGTGAAGGGCCAGACTAAGAACGATCCAACAGACTCTCATGATAAATTCTATATCAAGGATTCAGTGTACCCTGCCCGGTATGGGGTTACTGGGGCCCCACCCTGGAGCCAGGCCTGGGGGAGGGGCTCGAAGGCTAGCGCCTGGTGGCCGGGTTTCCACCCATGGGACCCTGCCGGGCTCAGCCCGAAGGAGTTACATGGGTCCGCCCTCCAGTGGGCTCACCACCTGCAGGAGGGATCATGGGGGTCCGGTGCTATGTGGATTAGGTGGCGATCAAAGGCGGAGACCTTGGCGGACTGATCCCAAGCTTTCTAAACTGGCTTTTGGTACGTGGAATGTCACCTCTCTGGTGGGGAAGGAGCCTGAGCTGGTGTATGAGGTTGAGAGATACCGGCTAGAGATAGTCGGCCTCACCTCAACACACAGCTCTGGCTCCGGAACCAGTCTCCTGGAGAGGGGCTGGAGCTTGGCCTTTTCTGGAGTTGCCCCGGGCGAGATGCGACGAGCAGGGGTGGGTATTCTTGTATCCCCCCACCTTGCTGCCTCTATATTGGAGTTTTCCCCGGTGGACGAAAGGGTTGCTTCCCTGCGCCTTCGGGTTGGGAAATGGGTCCTGACCATCATTTGTGCCTATGCACCAAATGATGTTTCAGAGTACCCACCCTTTTTGTAGTCTCTGACTGGGGTGCTGGAGGGTGCTCCTCTTGGAGACTCCATTGTCCTACTGGGGGACTTCAATGCGCACGTGGGCAAAGACATTGAAACCTGGAGGGGGGTGACTGGGAGGAACGGCCTGCCCGATCTGAACCCGAGTGGTGTTCAGTTATTGGACTTCTGTGCTAACCACAGTTTGTCCATAACGAACACCATGTTCAAGCATAAGGGTGTCCATATGTGCACCTGGCACCAGGACACCCTAGGTCGCAGGTCGATGATCAATTTTGTTATCGTGTCATCAGACCTGCGACCGTATGTCTTGGACACCTGGGTAAAGAGAGGTGCAGAGCTGTCAACTGATCACCACCTGGTGGTGAGTTGGATCCAATGGCAGGGGAGGAAGCCATTCAGACCTGGTAGACCCAAACGTATAGTGAGGGTGTGCTGGGAACGTCTGGCTGAGGCCCCTGTCCAGGAGGTCTTCAACTCCCACCTCCGGAAGAACTTCAACCACATTCCGAAGGAGTCTGGAGACATGGAGTCTGAATGGGCCATGTTCTCCACCTCTGTTGTTGAAGCGGTGGCCCAGAGCTGCGGCCGCAAGGTGGTCGGTGCATCTCATGGTGGCAACCCCCGAACCAAGTGGTGGACACCAGTGGTGAGGGGGGCCATTAAGCTGAAGAAGGAGTCCTATCAAGATTGGTTGGCTTGTGGGACTCCTGAAGCAGCTGAGGTGTACCGGCAGGCCAAGCGGAGTGCAGCTCGGGTGGTTGCTGAAGCAAAAACCCGGGTATGGGAGGAGTTCGGTGAGGCCATGGAACAAGACTTTCGGTTGGCCTCAAAGAGATTCTGGCAAACTGTCCGGCGGCTCAGGAGGGGAAAGCAGCTCCCTGTCCACACTGTGTATGGTGCAGATGGGACACTGTTGACTTTGACTGGGGATATCGTCGGGCGGTGGAAGGAATACTTCGAGGATCTCCTCAATCCCACTGATACGCCTTCCACAGAGGAAGCAGGGTTTGGGGACGAGGGGGACGACTCGCCTATCACAGGGGCTGAGGTCGCCAAGGTGGTTAAAAATCTCCCTGGTGGCCGGGCCCCAGGGGTGGACGAGATTCGCCCTGAGTACCTCAAGGCCCTGGATGTTGTTGGGCTGTCATGGTTGACACGCCTCTGCAACATTGCGTGGAGGTTGGGGGCAGTGCCTTTGGCATGGCAAACCGGGGTGGTGGTTCCTCTCTTCAAAAAAGGGGACCGGAGGGTGTGCTCCAACTTTAGAGGGATCACTCTCCTCAGCCTCCCTGGGAAGGTCTACGCCAAGGTACTGGAGAGGAGAGTCCGGCCGTTGGTCAAAACTCGGATTCAGGAGGAGCAATGTGGTTTTCGTCCTGGCCATGGCACATCGGACCAACTCTTTACCCTCTTGAGAATCCTCAAGGGTTCATGGGAGTTTTCTCAACCAGTTTACATGTGTTTTGTGGACTCGGAGAAGGCATTCGACCGCGTCCCTCATGGGGTTTTTTTGGGGGGTGCTTCGGGAGTATGGGGTATCGGACTTGTTATTACGAGCTATCCGGTCTCTATACGACCGTTGTGAGAGTTTGGTTTGTGTTGCCAACACTCGGTTGGATTCATTCCCAGTGAGAGATGGACTCCGCCAGGGCTGCCCTTTATCACAGATCCTGTTCATAATTTTTATGGACAGGATTTCTAGGCACAGCCAGGGAATGGAGGGTGTCATGCTTGGTGACCACAGGATCTCATCTCTGTTGTTTGCAGATGATGTTGTCCTGTTGGCTTCATCCAGCAATGACCTACAGCTCTTGCTGGGACGGTTTGCCGCTGAGTGTGAAGCGGCTGGGATGAGAATCAGCACCTCCAAGTCCGAGTCCATGGTCCTCAGCCAGAAAAAGGTGGATTGTCCTCTCTGGGTTGGGGACAGGCTCCTGCCCCAAGTGGAGGAGTTTAAGTATCTTGGGGTCTTGTTCACGAGTGAGGGGAAAATGGAGCGAGAGATTGACAGACGGATGGGAGCAGCATCTGCAGTGATGCGGACGTTGTACCGGTCTGTTGTGGTGAAGAGGGAGCTTAGTTCTAAGGCAAAGCTGTCGATTTACCAGTCAATCTACGTTCCTACTCTCACCTATGGTCACGAGCTTTGGGTAATGACCGAAAGAACGAGATCGCGGATACAAGCGGCTGAAATGAGCTTTCTCCGTAGGATTGCTGGATTCACCCTCAGAGATAGGGTGAGGAGCTCAGTCATCCTGGAGAGGCTCAGAGTAGAACCGCTGCTCCTCCACATTGAAAGGAGTCTGTTGAGGTGGTATGGCCATCTGATTAGGATGCCTCCTAGACACCTCCCACTTGAGGTGTTTCAGGCACGTCCCACTGGGAGGAGACCCCGGGGCAGACCCAGGACTCGGTGGAGAGACTATGTCTCCCAGCTGGTCTGGGAACGCCTTGGTATCCTCTCTGAAGAGCTGGAGCAGGTGGCTGGGGAGAGGGAAGTCTGGGCTTCTCTGCTTGAACTGCTGCCTCCGCGACCCGGACCTCCAGAAAAGCGGTAGAAGATGGATGGACACTCAATTCCTCGTTAGGGCACCATCCACTTTTTATAGAGGTGGAAACTCTTATGAACAAAGACTTAAGCTTAAGAATTTAGCAATTGGTAATTTAAGCCATAGTTAATAATTCTATTGAATAATTCTGTTGATTTGATCAGTCTCATAATAATCCCTTGTGTGAGTTCTTGTCTCTGATGATCCAGAAGATGAACATGAAATCAAACAATAACTCCCAAATGTCTTTCAATGGTTTAATAAGAAATGTCAGAATAGGTTAACATATTTGCATAACTTTAAAACAGTTGGGTTAATTGGCATTAAAACTGGGGATTCTAAATTGTCCTTTGGTATGACTGTGAGAGTGAATGGTTGTCTGTCTCTCTGTGTTGGCCCTGCGATGGACTGGCGATTTGTCCAGGGTGTACCCTGCCTCTCGCCCAAAGATGCTGGGATAGGCTCCAGCCCCCCCCCCCCCCGCGACCCGAAAAGGATTAAGCGGAAGAAGATGAATGAATGAATGAATGAATGAATGAATAAAACAAAGAGTTTACATGTATCATGGGCATCATAGACTGTTACTGAGTTACTTATGAATCAAGCATTTGTGGAACCAAATGAAGCACAGTTTAATTTGTCAGTATACTGGAAATTGGAAAACCATGAAATAGCATTGGTTAGGAAAAGTGGATGCAATTTTATTTAGAAAATGCTAATTAACTTTATAAAAAAAAATTAGAAAATTTGTTTTACTCTGAAAAAAGAATGTAGATTAATGAAAGACAACATGCATTTTGAGATTCTGATGGGTGTTTGCATAAAATTAAGTTCAAAGAACTTATACCAGGAATATTTTGAAGACAAGTGTAAATTACATAACAGACCGTCAGCCACAGAAACTTTGCGTCCCCGTGGGTGGTAGGTGGGTCCACCGGATTCTGTTCAACTGGATCAGGAGGGGTTCTGTTGGGAGGCTGGCAGACAGACTCCTGACCACTGTTATGGCCTCCTCCCGGGATCACAAAGGCTGGTCTCCAGCAGGCTGGGCGAGGTCTTCTCTGATGCACTGAAGAAGGAATTAGCTTACGGTGCAAAGTCTCATCAGAAAGTCAAATTACATCACAAACTCATTTCTTCCGATGTTGGTGGTTTAAATGAGTTGGTTTAAGCTTTAAAAAATGAAAGAAAATCTTCTTGCATGACGATTTAAAGAAAAAGAAGAATAAAATAAGAAAAATGAATTTTAAAGAAAAGAAACAGGATTTACACATCGCATGACAGGCTCTGGGCCCTTCTTAAAAAGATGGGAGAAATTGGAGGAGCAGAGAAAGCTGCTCACAGCTTGACCAACGCCCCAGAACAGACTCTGAACAGTTTTCTCTAGTGTTGTAGGGTGGTCCCAAAACTTCATGAGACCTGAGGTGGCCCAATTATATTTAAGCTTCTTTCAACAAGGATCATAAACTCGACCTAAAAAGGGAAATGCAATGTAGCTTTGAACTCTATTGGTCAGTTAAAGTGCAGCTATAGTCTCCTGAAGAATGAAGAGGGGAAGAGACATTTGATCTGAGAAGTAAGACCCCCTTTTAAGACACATGTTGCTGAAAAAAGCATAAATTCCTTAAACTTTAGTGACTAAGATATTTTACTTCAATAATAAGGGAATGAT
Source organism: Pholidichthys leucotaenia (assembly GCA_020510985.1). Lineage (NCBI taxonomy): Eukaryota > Metazoa > Chordata > Actinopteri > Cichliformes > Pholidichthyidae > Pholidichthys > Pholidichthys leucotaenia. The sequence goes on along the minus strand of CM035838.1, from coordinate 167,126,144 downwards.
CAATGTCTCTACATCGTACTGTGGGACTAATTTGTGATAGGAAGCATGCAAACATTAATTTCTTCTTGAAAATAGAGCAACACCTATCACATTATATCAAATCATTTCAATAAAAGAAGTTGAAACCCATATTGTCCATCCCAGAGTTCATTCATATCTTCTGTAGCAGCTGCTGTTTCAAAAGAAAGAATATTAATTAGTCCTATAGGCCCTTAGAATAGAGGGTTAGTACTAGTGAAAGCGCTTTGAGTGGTCTTTGTGACTAGAAAAGTGCTATATAAGTGCAGGTTATTTAGTTAGTTAGTTCATTGGTCCAAAATGGCATGAATTCCACTGCAAAGGAAAAAGTTAAATATTTCTGATTCGTCCACCAGATGGCACAGTGAAACTGGTTGTTTACTGGAAAGTCTTGGCTTCCAAAGTCTTTGACTATGTCGATCATAAAACTGTCAATTAGAACATTCCTTTGCCAAAGACTGTTGGAGAAAGGGATTAACTTCCACTTTATGACCGATGGATAGGGTTACAGCTCTGGTTCTTTGGTGAGAGAAGCAGTCTCAAAAGCCAGGCTTTTGAGTTGAAACAATTTTTCTTCAGCAAAGAATAATTTTATAAATTGGAACTCAAGGTCACACTACACGACTTAGTCGTGCCGGGTCTGATGGCAGTCTACCCACAGACCCTAGTTTCCAGGTTTGTTTGAAGTTTTAATGGGAAAAAAATGTGTTGAATGTTAACAATGTGGACTGATATGGGGTTTCTAATACACCAACTTGGGGAGGGTTTAAATTAGTTGGGTTTTCTATTTTGCAAAGGGGGGAGAATGTGATAATGGGATTTGGTACAATATGTGGCGTGACGATGCAGCTGGCTGGTGATGTCATCACACCGGCATATATACAGTGGTGTGGAAAAAGTGTTTGCCCCCTTCCTGATTTCTCTTTTTTTTGTATGATTGTCACACTTAAATGTTTCAGATCATCAAACAAATTCAAATATTAAACAAAGAAAACACAAGTAAACACAAAATGCAATTTTTAAATGAAGGTGTTTATTATAAGGGTAAAAAAAAATCCAAACCTACATGGCCCTGTGTAAAAAAAAAAAAAAAAAAAAAAAAAAAAAAAAAAGTGATTGCCCCCTTTTTACCTCCACCAAAGAGGTTATGTTTTCATCGGCGGTGGTTTGTCTGTCTGTTTGTCTGTTTGTTTGTTAGCAAGATAACTCAAAAAGTTATGGACGGATTTTCATGAAATTTTCACAGATTGTCAGAAATGGGGTATCCTACAGATGATTAGATTTTGGTGGTGATCCGGATCACCGTCCAGAAGAAAACCGCCATTACAGAAAATGCCATTTTCGTGAATAACTACTGAACCACTAATCCTATCATTGTCAATCCAATTGCTAGTCATATGTTTTCATGGTCAAGGAATCTGAAAACGTACACACAACACTGTATGGGGGGAACTGTGGCGCTTGACGGAGGTCTGCGTTCTCCGAGTGCTTTTCTAGTTAAACATAAATTCATTGTGGTTCATCACATCTTAAGAAAGCCGAGTTCAGTTTCTCTAGCCACACCCAGGCCTGATTACTGCCACACCTGTTCTCAATCAAGAAATCACTTAAATATGACCTGCCTGACAAAGTGAAGTAGACCAAAAGATCCTCAAAAGCTAGACATCATGCTGTGATCCAAAGAAATTCAGGAACAAATGAGAAACAGTAACTGAGATCTATCAGTCTGGAAAAGGTTATAAAGCCATTTCTGAAGTTTTGGGACTTCAGTGAGCCATTATCCACAAATGGCGAAAACATGGAACAGTGGTGAACCTTCCCAGGAGTGGCCGGCCGACCAAAATTACCCCAAGAGCACAGCGACGATTCATCCAAGAGGTTACAACAGACCCCACAACAACATCCAAAGAACTGCAGGCCTCACTTGCCAACAATGACAGTCCATATTGACAACAATACCAACATCCAACAATAACTGTAACAATGATAAATAAATACTTCTGGTATGTTCAATACAATCATAGACAGCACTATCATCATCACAATCACCATATATAAGATAAGCCTTTATTAGTCCACAATGGGGAAATTCCAGGATTGCAACAGCACAGGGATAGCAACACTTAGAGGAACAATCAGAAGGCAAGAAAAAACAAGAGCAGCTAGTATACATATGTACATATTACTACCACCATATACCCCCACATGGCTTACAATACCTAGGCGCAATAAGTAACCACATAATAATAATAACCATAATAATAGGTAGCCATATGGTAGTTACAACAGCAACAATAATAATACCACCTGGCCAATACAATTCTCCAAACAACTCCATCCCAACAACAATCCTAACACTATAATTCTAGTAATTAATGATATCATGTTACATAATGATATGTAACATGCTTTTGGGGCTGCACAGGTGGCGCAGTGGTTAGCACTGCGGCAGCACAGTTTACCCTTGGCCCGGGGATCCTGGGTTCGATCCCAGCCCCCGACCAACAGTGATCTGTGTGGAGTTTGCATGTTCTCCCCGTGTTTGCGTGGGTTTACTCCGGGATTTCTCCGGTTTCCTCCCACATGCCAAAAACATGCAGGTTAGGTTAATTGGAGACTCTAAGTGGCCCCAGGTGTGAATGTGTGTGGTGAATGGTTAAGGGATAGCGCCGTATCGTGGCTGCTCATCCATCCAGGTGGTGGATGCCCTCAATTTCCCCTCTGGGGATCAATAAAGTATACTAAATCTAAATCTAAAATCAATAATAACAGTACACAGCATATACAGACGTGACAAAATGTTGGTACCCCTCTGTTAATGAAAGAAAAACCCACAATGGTCACAGAAATAACTTGAATCTGACAAAAGTGGTAATAAATAAAAATTCTATGAAAAATTAACCATTAAAAATCAGACAATGCTTTTGAATTGTGGTTCAACAGAATTATTTTAAAAAACAAACTCATGAAACAGGCCTGGACAAAAATGATGGTACACTTAACTTAATATTTTGTTCCACAACCTTTTGAGGCAATCACTGCAATCAAACGATTTCTTTAACTGTCAATGAGACTTCTGCACCTCTCAGCATGTATTTTGGCCCACTCCTCATCAGCAAACTGCTCCAGTTGTCTCAGGTTTGAAGGGTGCCTTCTCAGACGGCATGTTTCAGCTCCTTCCACAGATGTTCAATAGGATTTAGATCAGGGCTCATAGAAGGCCACTTTAGATAGTCCAATGTTTGGCTCTTAGCCATTCTTGGGTGTTTTTAGCTGTGTGTTTTGGGTCATTATCCTGTTGCAACGACCCATGACCTGCGACTGAGACCAGCTGTCTGACACTGGGCAGCACATTTCTCTCTAGAATACCTTGATAGTCTTGAGATTTCATTGTACCCTGCACAGATTCAAGACACCCTGTGCCAGATGCAGCAAAGCAGCCCCAGAACATAACAGAACCTCCTCCATGTTTCACAGTAGGGACAGTGTTCTTTTCTTGGTATGCTTCATTTTTGCGTCTGTGAACATAGAACTGATGTGCCTTGCCAAAAAGTTCCAGTTTTGTCTCATCTGTTCATAGGACATTCTCCCAGAAGCTTTGTGGCTTGTCAACATGCAGGTTTGGGCAAATTCCAGTCTGGCTTTTTTATGATTTGTTTTCAACAGTGGTGTCCTCCTTGGTCATCTTCCATTAAGTCCACATTTGGCTCAAACAACGACGGATGGTGTGATCTGACACTGATGTACCGTGACCTTGGGAGGTTCACCATGAATGTGTTTAGAGGTTGTTCTGGGCTCTTTTTGTTACCATTTTTATTATCCGTCTCCTCCTGTGGCCACGTCCAGGGAGGTTGGCTACAGGTCCCGAGGATCTTAAATTTCTCTGAATAATATGTGCAACTGTAGTCACAGGAACATCAAGCTGCTTGGAGATTGGTCTTATAGCCTTTTACCTTTAACATGCTTGTCTATAATTTTCTTTCTAATGTCCTGAGACAACTCTCTCTTTGCTTCCTCTAGTCCATGTTTTAGTGTGTAGACACCATGCATCAACATGCACAGTGACTACTTGTCACCCTTTAAATAGGGCCGACAGACTGATTACAAGTTTGTAGACACCTGTGAGTGTTAATTAGAGGACACATCTTGGTTGAACATGTCCCTATGGTCACATTATTTTCAATCTTTTCCAGGGGTACCATCATTTTTGTCCAGGGCTGTTTCATGAGGTTTGGTTTTTTTTTAAAATAAATCTGTTGAACCACAATTCAAAAGCATTGTCTGATTTTTCATTGGTTAATTTTCGTAGAATTTTTATTTATTACCAGTTTTGTCAGATTCAAGTTATTTCTGTGACCATTGTGGGTTTTTCTTTCATTAACAGAGGGGTACCAACAAATAACAACCTTTCTTCAGTGAAGCACATTGTAATGTTACTGCCCATTTATTTTTATATTGCTCAAAAATCATTTCTTTATACGTTGATTTAAATACATGGATGTTTGGACATTGCCTGTGTTTCTCCCCCAACCCATTCCAACAATTTTACCCCACACACACACATACAAAAACCCTTCCTAGTAAATCTTACTAGGTGCATTTTAAATTTTGTATTCCCCTGTAAATTATATTCCCTTCTCTCTCACTGAAAAGATTTTGTATATTGTGTGGCAAAAGGTTTTTACTGACTTTAAACATTAATTGTGCTGTATAATAATCAACCAGATCCTGTAATTCAATAGCTTTGAATGTAAAAACAATAAATTAGTATGTTCAAGAGATACCCAATTTTGTGTATAACACGGACTGCCCTTTTTTTTGTAATATTAGCAATGAATTAAGTGTACTTTTATAATTGTTACCCAGACTTGACATAATGCACGGCTCAGGAGACACACACGCAGGCTCAGGGTAAATTTAACAGTTATTCACAACAGGGATGTGTGGCAGCGTGTCTGTGATATGTAGATGTACTGGTGGTGAACGTCTGCGTCAGGCACGGGGGCAGGAAGCCGCTTCAGCCGGACAACCCGTGGGGAGAGAGCACAGGGAAACGGTAACGGGCACCAAACAGTACAGGGAATAAATTGGGTTTGTTTTTGCTTACTTGGCAGGGCAGGTGGCTGGCATGCACAAGGGCGAGCCCGGGAGACAGCAACCTGGTGCACCTGTGACAGCAGCGGGAAGACGGCGAAGCAGAGGCAAGGTCCGCCGCCGGGGAGTCCACCTATGGCAGCAGCTGGCAGGCGGTGATGCGGGGGGCGAGATCCGGCCGCTGGGAAACCACCTGTGCACAGGGGAGAGACTAGGAAAGACATGGTAAGGTATGCTTACGCTGTAGATACTTGCTGGGAGACGAGGGGGTTCCTCTGCAGCAAGTTCAGCCGAGGGAATCAGACAGCTTCAGGCCGAAGGCCAGGGCAGAGTGGCTTATATCCCACGCTGCTGACGAGGTGCAGGTGTGCGCGCAGCTGGCGCCGCTGATGAGCGGCGAGTTGTAACATAGACCTCTATACAATAGGTCAAGTATGGAAGTACTATTGAGCAATACAAGTGTTGAAGCGAGTTGTAATCTAAGACTTGCTTAATTTTATTTATAATTGCAATTTTTTTGCAACTTTGTTTTATATGTATCTGACATGTGGTTTTCCAATATAATTTTATCATCTAGTATACACCCCAAAACTTGATCTCCTTAGCATTTTTCAATAATTACATTGTCTATATGAATATGTATATCTTCTTTATTTTTACAATTACCAAATATCATTACCTTAGTTTTATATATATTTAGTGATAATTTATTACAATCCATCCATTTTTTTAAGCTTATTTAATTCATTATTTAGAGTATGGATTAGTTGATTATAATTATTTCCAGAATAAAATATATTCGTATCATCAGCAAATAATATTATTTTTTAATAATTAGAAACTTGAAATATATCATATATATATACTGTATATATATATATTATATATATATATATATATATATATATATATATATATATATATATGTGTGTTAATAATTTGGGGCCCAATACTGACCCTGGGGGACCCCACAGGCAATTCCCATACATCCAGACAGATATTCTCCCATCTGTAGTCTGAGTTCCAGTCTACAGGATGAGCTGGCCAGCCGGATTTGCCGGAACGGCTACCCAAGTTAATATCCCTTGCAATTAGTTTAGATAACAGGCTGAGGGAGCGGGCCGCCGAGCGGAAAACTTACAGCCGCTCGAGCAGGACTTCTGCCCTTGCTCCTTGGTCTCTCCCCCTGGCGTTACCCGCTCCGGAGTCCCACCGATGAATCCGAGGCAATGCTAATCGGGCGGACCAAGCTTCCACTGGTGGAGAAACAGCGCCGCAGGGAGCTGGGCCTCTGCATGTATTGCGGGGTGACCAGCACTCCGTGGAGGACTGCCCGATTAGGCCAAAAGGGGGAGTCCGCGAGTCGCTGTAGGGGGCCTCACGGACGCAACCCTTTCCAATCCCCTCACCAAATGCCTCCTCCCGGTTAGGTCCTGTCATAACCCCATTGGCCACGTTACTAATGCACTGAGGACTCTGGGGGGCGGAAACAGAACTTTATTCTCAAAGCCTGGCCAACCCGCCTGGGCATCCCGTTGCCAAGCGCTACCAGCCCCCCTAAACCTGGTCACTCTCTGCCCATACCCCGCTCGAGAGGGTCACCCACAGACCAAGCCAATCTCTGTCATTATTTCTGGCAATCACAGGAAGACCTAAGCCTCTTTGTCCTGCCCACCTCGGCTTCTCCCATTATCCTGGGCTACCCCTGGCTGTGTCTCCACAACCCAACGTTTGATTGGCAATCCGGCAGCGTCCTCTCCTGGAGTACTTTTCTGTAGGAGCGCCTGCCTCCAGTCGCTGCCTGTGCCCCGTCGGTGCTGCTCCCCCCTCCCGACTCGCCTCCCCGCCGGACCTCTCCTTGGTGCCCCCGGAGTTCCACGGTCTGGGTCTCATTTTCAGCAAGTCCAAGGCACTGTCTCTTCCCGCCCCCAACGCCTGTATGACTGCGCTAATAAACCTCCGCCCGGGGGGCGCCCTTGTCATCTGGTCGTCTCTACAGTGTGTCAGTCCCAGAGCGCAATCTTAAGGACGCCTACATCAAGGAATCCGGCCCTCCTCGTCCCCAGTCGGAGCCGGTTTTTCTCTCGTTGGCCAAGAAGGATGGGGTCTCTGCAGCTGTGTATTGACTTTCGGCGGCCCTAAACGACATCTCTATAAAAGACAAAATACACGCGGCCCCTTATGGACTCAGCCTTCAATTCCCTCCAGGGGGCCTCCTGGTTTACCAGAGTTGGACCTTCGCAGTGCGTACCACATCGTTCGGACCGGAGGGGCGATGAGTGGAAGATGGGGTTCCCGGACGCCCAGCGGCCATTTGAGTATCTGGTCATGCCATTTGGGCTCACCAACGCTCCGGCCATCTTCCAGTGACTCATTAATGACGTTCTTCGCGACTTCCTGGGGGTCTTTGTCTTCGTCTACCTGGACGACATCCTGATCTTCATCCCATTCTCGGGAGCAGCATCAGCTCATGTGAGGCGGGTCCTCAGCGACTCCTCGAAAACAGGTTGTACGTAAGGCAGAGAAATGTGAATTTTATACCAACAAGACTTCCTTCTTGGGTTTCGTCGTCTCTCACAACCAGATTCTCCCCGACCCTGCCAAGGTCAAAGGCGGTGATGGAGTGGCCCGTCCCTTCATCTAGAAACAGGTGCAACAATTTTTTAGGTTTCGCCAACTCTACCGCCGTTTTGTACCAAAGTATAGTGCCATCGCCTCTCCCCTGACCCGCCTCACCTCTCCCAAGGTGCTGTTCCGGTGGATGGAGGAAGCGGCATCCGCCTTGAGAAACTGAAAGACGGAGTTTTCCTCCTCCCGGATCCTGACCCAGGTAGACCCCGACACTCCAGTGCCTGGTTGAGGTGGATGCATCTGACATGGGGGTGGGGCAGTGTTATCCAAGCGATCTCCGGTTGACCGGGTGGTGTGCCCCTGCGCCTTCTTCTCTCGGCGCTTGTTCGCAGCGGAGCGAAACTATGACGTCGGTGACAGGGAAACTCCTGGCAGTGAAGCTCGCGCTGCAGGAGTGGCGTCATTGGTTGGGAGGGAGCAGCACAGCCTTTTGTGGTCTGGACCGACCACAAGAATCTGGAGTACTTGAGGTCGGCCAAGCGTCTTAATGCCCGCAGGCGCGTTGGTTACTCTTCTTCGGCCGCTTCAGATTTACCATCAACCCATCCGCCCCGGCTCCAAGAACGGCAAACCTGACACGCTGTCCAGGCAGTTCACCCCAGAGGACCGGGACCACACTATCCTGGCCAGCCTCGTGCGTCGTGGGGGGCCGTTTTCATGGGGCGATCAGGGACAGGTCCAGAAGGCACAAGAGGGCTGAACCCGATCCTGGCGGCGGTCCAGCTGGGAAACTGTTCATGCCATCATCTGTCCGGGGTGATGTCATCCACTGGGCACACACTTCGAAGTTCACCTGTCACTCTGGTATCTCCCGGCTGGTGGAGCTCCTCCAGCGATCCTTCTGGTGGCCCGGACTCCGGAGTGATGTGCCTGTCCCCAGTGCGCAACGGGGTAAGACCTCGACCTCCCCCCCCAGCTGGTCTCCTCCATCCACACTGCCGGTCCCCGGGAGGCCCTGGTCTCATGTCGCCCTGGATTTTGTCACCGGCCTCCCACGTCCAACTCCTACGACACCATCCTAACCATAGTGGACTGGTTTTCCAAGGTGGCCCACTTTGTGCCGCTCGCGGCCTCCCTATGGCACAAGAAGCGGCCGACTTGTTAGTTCAACGGTGGTCAGGCGCATGGGATCCCGGGTAGAACGTCGTCTCTGACCGGGGGCCTCAGTTTCATGTCCAGAGTCTGGAAATGCTTTTGCAACGCACTGGGGGCCACGGTGAGTTTGTCCTCCGGCCACCACCCACAGTCTAACGGGCAATGCGAGCGCACCAACCATGAACTGGAAGCGGCGTTGCGCTGCGTCACCTCTTCAAGTCCTTCTTCCTGGAGCACCTGTCTACCCTGGGTGGAGTACACCCACAATTCCACCCTATCATCGGCCACGGGATGTCTCCTTTCCGGGCGTCCCTGGGGTACGACCCCCGCTGTTTCCCCGAAGAAGAAGGAGAGGTGGCAGTTCCCTCTATCCAGCCACACCTAGACGCTGCCGGCGCATTTGGACCAAGACGCGCCAGGCGCTTTTACGCACGGCGGCCCGCAACTCCGAGTTGCTAATCGCCACAGGAGAGCCGCTCCTTGCTACCAGGTGGGCCAGCAGGTTTGGTTGTCGACACGGGACATCAACTTAAAGGCAGAGAAGAAGAAGCTGGCTCAGCGTTTCATTGGACCCTTCGCTGTGACCAAGGTATCAATCCGGTGGCTGTGCATTTGGCTCTCCCCCCTCCCTCCGTGTCTGTCCAACATTCCACGTCTCCCGTTTCAAGCCCGTTGTCTCTGATCCTCTCTGTCCTCCTCCCAGAACTCCTCCTCCTCCATGATGATTGTTGGCGACACCGGCGTGTGGGGGGGTCACACTTCCATCCTGACTCCCGCTGCCGGGGTCGCGGACCTCCAGTACCTGTGGATGGGAGGGGGTATGGCCCTGAGTGGAGGTCCTGGGTGCACCCTTCCTGGGTGCTGGATAAACATCTCATCACGGAGTTCCACCGGGTGCACCCAGATAAGCCAGTGCCGGGAGGCGCTGCCTCGGGGGGGGGAGTACTGTCACAACTCTCGCTCTCACCCATCATCAGTTCCAGTGCGTGCACCACCTGCGTCTCATCAGCCGCAGACTATTTAACCCGCTCCGCCTACAGCCTCAGTCTGGAGGCCGTCTGCTCGTCTACGCTTCCAAACTTCAACGCATGACCGTCTCTTCCCGGGCCTGCGCCATCCTTCACCCAGCACGTAAGCTGTACGTTCTCTACCTGCTCTTCCAGTCTCTCCCCTGTGCACAGGTGGATTCTCCAGGCGGGGCGGATTTCCTCATCCTCGTCTCTACCTCCGGAGCTCTCTCCTCTCCTCGCTGAGTGGGCCACCGGAGCGCTGTCCCCCAGGCAGAAGTCCTGGCAACAGCCAACGCCAGCCACCACAACACCTGCACGTAAGCAGCACACTGAGTGTTAACCCCCGTGGGGTGTAAGACTGTCATTAACCTGCATCTCTGCTCTGCCCTTAGGTTGCCTGGCTGCATGGCGAACTGTTCCGCTCTCGGCGTTCCCCGTTCACCATCAATCCATCCACACCTCTCACTCACACATCCAACACTCTCTGTTGTTGAATAAAGCTTTGAATCTAACTCGAGCCTGTGTGTGTGTGTTCCCTGAGCCCAATATCATGTCATTCTTTGTCTAAAATTTAATCTGTTTGATGATCTGAAACATTGTGTGACAAACACAAAAAAAAAAGTAAATCAGGAAGGGGGCAAACACTTTTTCACACCACTGTATGGGAGGCCTGCCATTACAGGGCGCTCTTGCCCTGGCAACTCGGCACTGTACAGTCTATGTAATGCCGTGTACATAGTTCCTGCAATAAAGACCAGTTCAGTGCAGCACCCTCATCCGTCTCTTTACTGCCAGGTTTGTGGACATAAACACTACCCACAGACTGTATAGCCAGAGTTAGCCTACATGTCAGCTACTCCAACATGTGTGCATCACTGTGTCTGTAATAAAGTTCAGGTTTAGTACAGCTCTTGCCTCCACAGTCCTGTTTTACCAGACATAACTTATGGCGACAAGGAGAAAAATTGTCCTTCTGAAGGAAAACTTGATGCTTTTCCTGAAGAGAAGTACATGTTGGGCAACCAAGGCCGGAGAGTTTGGGCGGCTAGATGAGCTGTTTGGCCAGTGCTGACTGCGAGTGTGTGAGTCGGTCCAGCAGTTTGTCGCTGACCTCTCCGCTGTTTGGCTAGTGTATGTGAGTTTGGACGCTTGGAGGAAGAGATTGGTGCGAGACAAGTTGGCAGAGAACGCCACAGATTGGAAGCTTCGGGAGAAGTTGTTCACAGTGCCGGATGGGCTGACGCAGGCCAAAGCACTGGTGATAGCATCCCAGCAAGAGCGAGAAGAGGCTGCTCAGTTAGCATTGCAGCTCACAAGTCCTGGCCCGTGCTCCCCCAGTCATCTCGCTGGGGCAGACGGTTGTCCCGGTTGCTGAGAGCCGTCGATCCCACATCTGACATGAACCGCATCAACATTGTGGGCCCCAAGAACTGGTCAGGACAACAGTGTGTAATGAAGCTGGATGGTATCAGTATATCAATGATGATGGCCATCGCTGCCTCGAGGTCCCTGATAAATGAGGCCACGGTTGGAGGGCTTACTCCCTGGTGACCTGAAGCAAGTGGAACTCCCAGGACAACGGGACGCTCCATGACCAGCAGAAACATCACCTCACAGTGCAATACAGCGGACAGAACAATCCTCAGCGCTCCAGGTTCCAGGTGACAACCGCATGGCGATAATGTTATGGGGTCGGATTTGTTCTGTGAACTGGGCCTCTCTATCACAGAACCCCGTGCTGACCAATGACGGTCCTGGTCCATTGCACTCAGATGTGGACGCAGCCACTCCTGCCTCACACTGCATGCTGAACAGAAACCCAGCAGAACCGGAGCAGCCACAAGAGCCCCAGTCCGCAGCACACGGGACCCGGAGCCAGTCCCCGCGCAGCACGAGTGTTTGCAAGCGCACAGCACCTCATCACAGGAGGGAGAGTATGATTTTGCGGACGTGGGTACAGCCGAAGACCAGAGCACAGAGAAAGAATACAGCACGGAGAGAGAGCACAGACAGACTCACCTCCGATCTTCGCCCAGCCATGAGCTTCAAGCAGCCACTGTGGAGCTGCAGGGAGAGGGAGTTCGTGGAGAAAGGGGATCCGGTTAACAACAACAACCCATTGCGCGTTCCGTTGACGATGACAGCAACACATCACGGCGACCACAACCAGAACCAGGAGAGAGAGGGCAGAAGCTGAACTCATCTCTGTAGTATTCTCTGGGCCCCTCCCCAATCTGACCAGTGATGACATGTTTAGCCGCTTGTCATCCTTCAACCGCTGGCTGTCTGTGTGGTGTCCTGCAAACAACGTGGGCTACATTGACAATTGGAGCTCATTTTGGGGGAAAACCTGGTCTTATGAGACGAGGACAGCGTCCATCCCATTTGGATGGTACGTCTCATTTATCTAACAATCTGGCATCATTTTTATCCAAATTTCCAAAACCTTGACAACTCAGAGTTGGGACCAGGAAAGCAGAGTCGCAGTCTTACACGCCTCTCTGCTGCTCCACTTCATCCGGCACCCCTCAACTTAGCCCCTGTCTTCCCCCATCAAAGATCATTGTCTGCTCCCTCCAAAGCAAATAAAAATATAATGTATAGTATCCCAAAGTGATTAAACAAAGTTGGTAAACTCAAATTAAACATTAAGCCTGGGACTTCCGGATATGGCGGCCACGTAGGTAGACGTGTTTCACACTGCTCTGCTCTTAAAATAAAAAAAAATTACTAAACTCTCTTAATTGGGAACAAAAACCCATCCTGCATTTTGGCGTGGAATATGGTAAAGAATTAAGTTGGAAAATTAGGTGGAGGAAAAGGTAGCTTGACAAAACAATCCCAAGCTAACAGACTTCTACGCTCGAGGCGAAACAGAGAAAACTCCAGAGGCAATGGCGGAGGAGGGAGCAGCGGCGGAGCGGGAACAGTTGAAGAGGGGACAAACGTAGTGCTCCACTGCCATCAACTCCATGAGAACAGAGTTTTCGTCTAAATTCGACGGGATTATAGCAGCAATAGAAGGTATGAGAAACGAAATAAACGACTGCATGGAGCGAGTGTCGCAGGCGGAGCTCCGAATTTCAAGCGCTGAAGATGACGTCACCAGCCTACAAACTAAACTGCAAACACTGGAATTAAAATGCAAACGTCTGGAAGATAACGTCCTAGACTTGGAATCCCGCACGCGACGGAATAATTTGAGGCTGGTGGGCCTCCCGGAGAGAACGGAGGGACAGCACCCGTGTTCCTTTTGGAAAAGTGGATTCCAGAAGCGCTGAATAACGCGGATCTGCAAGTCATCGGTCATTTTAGAGAGAGCTCACCGAATCGGCCCACCAAGAGATAATAAGACACCACCGAGGACGCTGATTATGAAGTTCCTCAACTACAGAGACAAGATGACAGTCACCAATGCGGCGCGAGCTAAAGGGGAAATTAAATACCAGGACCAACAGGTGCGGTTTCTACCCAGATTTGGCCACAGGAATACAACAATTGAGAAAACAGTTCGACCCCGCCCGCAAAGAGCTGTGCAACCTAGGGATTCGTCATGGAGTAATTCATCCGGCAAGACTGCTGGTCACATATAAGGGGAGAACCCACACCTTCAAGACCCCTCAAGAGGCGCAGGAGCTCATCAAGCAGATCCAAAAGGAGACTGGCGGGAGCTAAGCATGAACATGACAAAGGTAGAACATTTAAGCATATGTACAGACATCTGATTGATCTGAAACATAAATATGTCTACAAAATACAGACTGTATTAAAAAAAAAGTTATGATGTACAACGTTGCTATAAAACTTTGAAGTTATGTTGAAAAAACTACAGAAGAGAGTTAATGTCATAAGAATAGTAGTAGTAGTGTCAGGGTGATTGAGAGGAGAAAGAGAGAGTGGTTTGACTGATCCTCGCAAGTGTGGAACAGTCACTAGCTATAATGGGAGACAGAATTTTTTGATTTTGGGGGGATTACCACGAATGTGGGGAAAGGGAATCTGTTTTGTTTAGTTTGTAGGATGAATGTTCTATCATCCTATCATCCATCATTGGCGACACAGGTAGGGTGTGGGACTCCGGAGCGGGAGGCGTGAGTTCGAATCTCCCGGTGGGACGTCGCCATGTCGAGCAGCACGTTACACTGGTGTCAGAAGTGGGATCTCCTGTCCAAAGCAGTAATGGGGCGCTGACATCGGGACGATGTCGAGAACCAGAGGGGAGTAGTGTAGCGAACTCAATATGAGCACCCTACTTGGCTTGCCAAGTGGGTTGACCCTATTGGCGACACAGGTAGAGTGTGGGACTCCGGAGCGGGAGGCGTGGGTTCAAATCTCCTGGTGGGACGTCGCCATGTCGAGCAGCACGTTACACTGGTGTCAGAAGTGGGATATGGAGCGAGATGAGGATCCAGGCGGAGGTACAGCAGCCGGAGCGATTCATCGCTCAGCCGGGAACGGAGTATAGAGCTGAGACGCCGGCCCCTGGAGAGCTTCGCTGCGATGGACGGAGCAGAGCAAACCAGCCCCGTTTCCCGCCCTTTTCAGGGCAGGACGGGCTGGCGATTCCAGAGCAATTAGGAGCGGCAATCTACCGGGAGATGACCGTCCCATCCATCCAGCAGCGGGCCAAGATTCCCCGCTACAACGGCGAGAACCTGTTGGATGACCGCCTGGCCCAGGTCGAGTTGGCTGCCGCGCTGATCATCAGAGGAAACCACCGTGCTGAGAGCGAGTGGAGGAGCCTGCTACGGCAGATCACAGCAGCGCGTGCACGCGTGGCGACGCGAGGAAGGACGGCTTCCGCTGCACAGTGCCAGGGTACATGGCATGGGTACCGCCCCGCACACAACACACGACAAACTGGCCCCTCGCCGATGCTAAATTAGAGCGAGGTGGCATGGACGGGGAAAAAGCCGCCTCCTGCAGATGCTTCCCCGGCAGATGACGTCACAGAGGCGCAGGAGCGACGCAGCGGAGCGAGCAGGACGAAGATGCGGCCACTTTCCAGGAGCGGCAAGGGCGGACGCATGGACGCGGGCCAGCGGCCGCCTGGGATAACTGGCAGCGGGTGGGAGTCGGCCGGAGCGGGCCTGGGACTCCCGCTGCCAGGGAAGGGACTGTGCGTGGTCCTACAGAGGCTGTCAGATGTGTCCATCGCGCCCGCTGATGCCAAACCGGAACTCTACCCCAACCAGATGCTCTGACCGAGACTCAGATGGCCCGTGCATGCCGCCCTGGCACCGGGCTGACTCGTGTTGGATTTCTGAAAGTGGACTTTGAATTTTCTGGGGACAGAAACCAGTCCAGGGGGGGGGGCAGTGTAACGTCGGGGCCATTTTAAGGGAGCCAGGGATTTCCCAGCATGCTTTGCCAGTTTGAAACGTTACTGTGTGTGTTAAATGTGTTACTTCTGAGTTATACTGCTGTGTCATTATAACTGCATTATAATGGCCCAGCAGTGTTTAGCAGGATTAGGGCAAGATGTATCATGTGTGTGTAACCGTGATGTAAACAGAGGTCTGTGGGAATGACCTCCCACTGCTCTGGGTACTAAGTTGCAGGTTGGGGGTCGGGGTGTGTGAAAATAAATCTGGTTGATCAGAGCCATCTGCTCCATTGTCTTTTTGTGTGAACCCTTGATGTCCACTTGATGAAGACCCTGGAGAGACTGCTCCTTGCTCATCTCCGCCCCCTGGTGGAACCAGCGATGGATCCACTCCAGTTTCGCCTACCAGCATGGCATTGGGGTGGAGGATGCGGTGATCTTCCTCCTTCACCGTTCTCTGTCCCACCTGGAGAAGCCCGGGAATATGGTGAGGATCATGTTCTTTGACTTCTCCAGTGCTTTCAACACCATCCAACCGATGATCCTGAAGGACAAGCTGCTGCGCGCAGGGGTGGACCAGCACCTGTCATCATGGATCCTGGACTACCTCACGAACCGGCCCTCAGTTTGTGAGAACCCGGGACTGTGTTTCCGACACGATCATCAGTAGCACGGGGGCCCCCCAGGGAACGGTGCTGGCTCCCTTCTTGTTCAACTCTTTATACTGTGGACTTCTCACACAACACAACACATTGCCATCTACAGAAGTTCTCTGATGACTCTGCGATCGTTGGTCTCATCTCCAGCGGAGATGAAGCTGAGTACAGAGGGCTTATCCAGGACTTTGTGGACTGGTGCCATCGGAACTGCCTCCAGATCAGCGCGAGGAAACTAAGGAGTGGTGGTGGACTGCCGCAGGCATGGGCAGCCCCTCACAGCACCAGTAAATATACAGGGAACAGACATCGAGATGGTGACATCCTACAAGTACCTGGGTATTCATCTGAACAATAAACTAGACTGGTCACACAATACTGACGCACTCTACAAGAAGGGACAGCGCAGGCTGTTCCTGCTGAGGAGACTCAGGTCTTTTGGTGTACAAGGGGCGCTGCTGAAGTCATTCTATGACACGGTGGTGGCATCAGCCATCACTTTTGGAGTGGTCTGCTGGGGCAGTGGCATTACTGCAAGCCGATAGGAAGAGACTGAACAAACTGATTAAGAAAGCTAGCTCTGTCCTGGGGCAACGCCTTGATCCGATGGAGGAGATAGGAGAGAGAAGGACGGTGGCTAAACTGTCATCTCTGCTGGAGTCCGAGTTCCACCCTATGCAGGACATACTGGATGCACTGAGGAGCTCATTTAGCAGCAGACTACATCATCCCAGGTGCACAACCGAGAGGTTTCGTAGGTCCTTCCTACCAACGGCTGTCAGACTGTACAACCTAAGCAGGGCTGCTCGCAGAGATAGCAAAAAGACGTAACAAACTAATAGTTTTTTTTTTTTTTTTTTTTTTTTTTTTTTTTTTTTTGAATGCAAAAGATGCAATAGACTTACACAATGGTCCTCTCCGGCATACAACTAGGAACATACCGGTCGCTATGGAGGGTGAGAATATGTATGGGCACATAATCATACCATGTAGGATAACTAAATAGAACGGTTATGCTGTTTCATCCCACCTAGCAACAATGCTCTGCACTGTGTGTGTTATATATTTACATATTTATTTCCATCTAGCTACAATGCTCTGCACTGGGGTGTGTTTATATTTATATATCTATATATTTATTCCATCTAGCTACAATGCTCCGCACTGTGTTTTTATATATCTACATATTATTCCATCTAGCTACATTGCTCCGCACTGTGTGTGTTTATATACTTGCATATTTATTCCACCTAGCTGCAATGCTCCATACTGTGGGTGTTTATATATTTACATATTTATTCCATCTAGCTACAATGCTCTGCACTGTGTGTTCATATATTCATATATTTATTCCATCCAGCTACAATGCTCTGCACTGTGTGTCTGTGTGTGTGTGTGTGTGTATATATATATTTTATAGTAATATGTACATATGTATATTAGCTGCTCTTGCTTGCTTGTTTTTTCAAGCGTGTGTTGCTATCCCTGTGCTGTTGCAATCCTGGAATTTCCCCGTTGTGGGACTAATAAAGGCTTATCTTATCTTATCTTATCTTATCTTATCCATGTTTTTGCTTCTCTGTAAGAGTATGTTCATATTGCAAGGTAATCTCAAATTCCTTATTGATCATAGATCAAAGCGTAAATCTTAATTTAACTTCATGGAATTGAAGAGGTCTACAAAATCTTAAAAAACTTAAACAAGTCATAAATAAAATAAGACATAGATTCAAAAATTGTATTTTTACAAGAAACTCATCTATTAGAGGAGGATGTAAAAAGAATTAGAAGATGGCAAGGTAACGTGTTCACCTCATCATTTTCATCCCGAGCTAGGGGAGTTATAATTCTCATACATAAAACAGTCCCATTTCAAACGAAAAATGTAATTAGAGACAAATTTGGAAGATATCTAATTATCCAAGGATCTTTGTTATTAGAAAATATGAATCTGGTGAACTTATACGGCCCCAATATTGATGACCAAAACTTCTTTGTTAATTTATTCCTCACTTTATCATCACTTACAGGGCAACATATAATAGCAGGGGATTTTAATTGTACATTGAATCCCAGTATAGATAGATCAACAGGACTGGACTGTACGCACAATGGATGTAGGATGACCATTAATCATTTTATGAAAGAATTGAGATTGCTAGATATATGGAGAAAAATGAAACCACAAGTCAAAGCCTATTCTTGTTATTCAAATACCTATAAGACATTCTCACGTACTGACTACTTTTTGATCTCTACAGAATTAAGGTCCAAGATTCAAAACTGTTTCTATGATAACATTGTAATCTCTGATCATGCACCCTGCTGTCTGGTATATGTAGATAAGAAATTGACAAAGGGCCCAGTTAGGTGGCATTTTCAACATAAATGGCTTCAGGATGAGGAATTTGTTAAGTACATAGAAAAACAGATAGATGAGTTCTTTGATATCAATACTACACAAACAACGGCATGTATAATTCAATTCAATTCAACTTTATTTTATATAGCGCCATTTCACAACAACAGTCATCTCATAGCACTATCAACTGTAGGGGGAACCCCCACAGTTGCAGAAAGACCCCAGCAATCAGGCGATCCCCTGTGAGCAAGCACTTGGCGACGGTGGAGAGGAAAAACTCCCTTTTAACAGGAAGAAACCTCCAGCAGAACCAGGCTCAGGGAGGGGCAGTCATCTGCTGCGACTGGCTGGGGGGTGAGGGGATAGAGAAGAAGAAAAGAACAGACATGTAGAGAGCAAACAGCACGATGGGGACTCAATCTATGGGAGAGAACAAACAAATGTTAATGACCAGCAAAAAAAATATTTCATTGAGAGTGAGAAAAGGAGTGAGGCCCAGTGCATTACTGGAGGTCCCCCGGCTGACTAAACCTATTAGCAGCATAACTAACTAAGGGAGGGTTCAGAAACACATGATCCCTCCCTAACTGTAGGCTATATCAAAAAGGTAGGTTTTAGCCCTATTCTTAAAAACAGAGATCGAGTCTGACTCCCGAATCCAGATTGGCAGCTGATTCCACAGGAGAGGAGCTTGATAACTGAAGGCTCTGCTTCCCATTGTACTTTTGGAGATTCTAGGTATTACAAGTAATCCTGCATTTTGGGAGCGTAGTGCTCTGTTAGGATAATACGGTAGTATCAGATATTTTAAATAAAAAGGAGCCTGATTGTTTAGAGCTTTGTAAGTAAGAAGAAGGATTTTAAACTTAATTCTAAACTCTATGGGAAGCCAATGAAGGGAGGCCAGAACCGGAGAGATATGATCTCTCTTTCTAGTACCTGTTAAAACTCTTGCTGCAGCATTTTGGATCAGCTGAAGACTTTTTAAAGATGTTTTAGGACAGCCTGATAATAAAGAATTACAATAATCTAATCTCAAGCTAACAAAAGCGTGGATCAGTTTCTCAGCA
The DNA here is from genome assembly GCA_020510985.1 of Pholidichthys leucotaenia. Lineage (NCBI taxonomy): Eukaryota > Metazoa > Chordata > Actinopteri > Cichliformes > Pholidichthyidae > Pholidichthys > Pholidichthys leucotaenia. The sequence goes on along the minus strand of CM035838.1, from coordinate 167,106,882 downwards.
TCACTCTGAGACAAGATGCTCCAAATCTTGGCAATATTACGCAAATGATAGAAGGCAGTCTTAGAAACAAATTTAATATGTGAATTGAAGGACAAATCCTGATCAAAAATAACTCCAAGGTTCCTCACAGAGCTATTAAGAGAAAGAGTAACCACATCCAAACTGAAAGTTTGATTTGGAAAGGAATTTCTAAGGTTTTTTGGACCAACAAGAATGACTTCAGTCTTATCTGAATTTAATAGCAGGAAATTACAAGTCATCCAAGCTTTGATTTCCTTAAGACAGGCTTCTAACTTGGCTAATTGATTACTATCATCTGGCTTCATTGACAGGTATAATTGTGTGTCATCAGCATAACAATGAAAATGTATACAGTGCTTTCTAATAATGTTGCCTAACTAAAGCATATATAAACTAAAAAGAGTAGGGCCTAGCACAGATCCCTGTGGAACTCCATGACTGAGCTTTGAGTTAAAAGAAAACTCATTAAGTTGTATAAACATGTATAAAGTGGGAGGCTTTCAAAGCTTTTATTAGGGGGCATATTATTAGTTATACAGGTTCAAAATCTAAGAAGACCCGAGAGGAGAGAGTCTAATTGGAACGTAAAAATAAAAATTCTTCAAGAAAAGGTGTATACAGGAAGTAACCCACAGTTAGAGAACAAATTACTGATTCTGAGAGCTGAATATGACAAAAAAAATCAGCAAATAGAGCTGCCTCGAGTCTTCTAAGATTGAAGCAAACTTTTTATGAACAAGGTGAAAAATCAGGAAAATTATTGGCATGGCAGATTAAACAATTAGAATCTAAAACACCAATTACCAGTATTATAAGTAACGGACAGGTAGTTATAGATCCTTTAGAAATTAATAGTGCCTTTAGAGATTATTATGAAAAACTATATGATACAAAAAATGAAACTGACTTAACAAAACTAAATGGGTTTTTGGGTGGATTATCCATACCAGGTATTCCAAATGAAAACAGGGAGATACTGGGGTCTAAAATTAGTCAAGAAGAAGTTGGGCTAGCCATTGATAATATGAAATCAGGAAAAAGAGCAGGACTAGATGGTCTTCCAGTTGACCTCTATAAAAAATTTAAGAATAAATTAATAAAACCACTTTTGGAAATGGTTTTAGAAGCATTTCAAAATGGTAATTTACCATCATACATGAATAATGCCTTAATTATACTGTTGCCAAAACCAGGTAAACCCTCTAATAAATGTGAAAACATGAGACCAATAAGCCTATTAAATGTTGATCTTAAAATAATCTGTAAAATTTTAGCAAAACGACTACAAGAAATATTACCAAATATTATTAACCGAGATCAGAATGGCTTTATAATGGGAAGACAAGGCTTCCATAATGTAAGAAGACTATTTAATATTATTTATTCAAATAAAGAAGCACCGGATACAGCTCTCCTATCATTGGACGCCGAAAAGGCCCTATCTTTTTGAAGTCCTACAAAGGTTTGGACTTGGAAATAATTTCATAAAATGGGTCCAGATAATATACAATAATGCTACAGCAGAAATCCTAACAAACAGCAATATCTGAAAATCAATAAAAATCAATAGAGGATGTCGACAAGGCTGTCCACTTTCACCTTTATTGTTTACTATGGCAATTGAACCTTTAGCGATGGCAGTACGTTTACATCCACAAATATATGGAATTGAAGTAGGACCAACAGAACATAAAATCTCCCTGTATGCTGATGACATAATTTTGTTTATGTCGAATTTTAAAAAATCAATTCTGACCTTGTTAAATTTAATAAAGAACTTTGGGGATACACTACCGTTCAAAAGTTTGGGGTCACCCAGACAATTATTTTGTGTTTTCCATGAAAAGTCACACTTATTTACCACCATGAGTTGTAAAATGAATAGAAAATATAGTCAAGACATTGACAAGGTTAGAAATAATGATTTGTATTTGAAATAATAATTTTTTCCAGATACTCAACCTGCTCAAAGGAAGGTCAGTTTTATAGCTTCTCTAACCAGCTAAACTGTTTTCAGCTGTGCTAACATGATTGCACAAGGGTTTTCTAATCATCCATTAGCCTTCTAACGCAATGAGCAAACACATTGTACCATTAGAACACTGGAGTGATAGTTGCTGGAAATGGGCCTCTATACACCTATGTAGATATTGCACCAAAAACCAGACATTTGCAGCTAGAATAGTCATTTACCACATTAGCAATGTATATTAGATATTAGAGTGTATTTCTGATTAGTTTAAAGTTATCTTCATTGAAAAAAAAAACAGTGCTTTTCTTTCAAAAATAAGGAAATTTCTAAGTGACCCCAAACTTTTGAACAGTAGTGTATATCAGGATATAAAATAAACAAAACAAAATCTTCAATATTAATGTTAAATGAGACCCAGAGAAATCATCCATCTCCTGAGGTAAACCAATTCAATGTTGTAGATCAGTTTAAATATTTAGGAATTCAAATTTTGCCTAAGCAAGAATCAGTCACCAATGCCAACTATGAAGCCTTAATGACAAATATTAATGAGTTGCTTCAGAGATGGATGTCACTACCAATGTCGATGATCGGGAGAATTAATATACTTAAAAGTAATATCTTACCAAAATACTTTATTTATTTCAAAACATTCCTTTACCACCACCTTCAGATCTATTCTCAAGAATTAAAAAAAAGTTAGTGGAATTTATATGGAACAATAGGAAGGCTAGATTACGTTTGTCCTTACTATACTTACCATTTGATCGTGGAGGTGTGAAATGTCCAAACTTTATGTTGTATTACTAGTCAGCATAACTGAGGTCTATGACATATTATTTTTCATCAAATGATCCTCCTCACTGGACTGAAATGGAATCATATAATTTACCTTTACCTCTTCCCTTATTCATATACTCAGACTCGGCTAAAAAAATTACAGAAACAAGTTAAAATCCAATTGTAAAGCACATGATCAAAATATGGTGTGAAACTAAAAAATATTTAAAAGAACCACACTCACTGTCACAATTTAGCCCACTATGGGGTAATCAATATTTTACACCAGGGAGAGCGGATATTGTATTTAAAGTATGGAATTTAAAAGGGATTCAAAAGATTCAAGACTTATATTTGTCACGCTCAGATAACATAATGTCTTTTGAAGAACTGAGGATTAAATTCAATCTTAATAGAACACACTTTTTTAAATATCTTCAGCTTAGAAATTTTATTCGTTCAAATCAAAATAATGCTCTCACCTGACCTACTTATTCAACTTTGGAAAAAATTTTTGATGAAAGATAGTAAGAGAAAGGGTATTATTTCAGAGTTTTATAACTCATTGACACTATTCTCAAGTGAAAACTCACAGAAAAGACTGAATGACTGGAAAGAAGACCTGCAAATTGAAATTTCAGAGGAACAATGGGAAATGGCTTGTGCAGGAGCTCAAACCAAATCAATAAATGTAAGTCTTAAACTGATACATTTTAAATGGTTAATGCGGATGTATGTTACACCAGTGGAATTAAATAAATATAACAAAAACATACCAGATACAGGCACAAAATGTATGGAAAGTAAAGGAACCCTATTTCACTGTTTATGGGAATGCAGAAAAATCAGAATGTTTTGGGAAGAGGTGAGGGTAACAATTGAAAAAATAATTTCAAAACAAATCACATTGAACCCTAAACTGTTTTTGTTGGGTCTGTATCCAGAAAAACATAACTTTAATAAGAGTGAAAGAGCATTCATAGACCTCAGTTTGCTTAATGCCAAAAAATGTATTGCACTACTGTGGAAAAAGACTCATAGACCAGATGTGACTCAGTGGTTAAGACAGATGTTAACAAACCTTCCACTAGAAAGAATAACATATATACTGAAATCAAAGGAAAATGTGTTTGAGAATATATGGAGACCTTTCATTGATTATGTAAAGAAATTAAACATAACTTCTGAAGAAGAAGGTGAATATGTGTGAACCTTGCAAATTCCAAGCTGGTGAATGTAATATAATGTAATAGATTACCTAGACTAAACAGAGGAGCATTGTTGTTGACTTGTTTTAGTTAATGGCTGTTGTTGTTTTTATTACACATTTTTTTTGTTATTTTGTTATTGTTCTTTTTAATTTTTAAATTACTTTTGTGCTAGTGTCTGACTGTGCATGCTATGTTTGTGAAAAAAAAAGGTTCAATAAAAAATATTGTGGAAAAAAAAACATTAACCCTCTAAATTGAATGATTTGGCCTCTCTTCCTCCTCATAATTTAAAAATTAAATGCGGTTTATTAAATATTAGGTCTCTAACCCCCAAGTCTCTGTTAGTCCATGATCTGTTAATTGATCAGATTGATTTAATATCCCTTACAGAGACTTGGTTAGGACAAGAGGATTGTGTTGGTTTAAATTAATCAACTCCCTCTGGTTATTTAAACTGTCAAAATCCCAGAAGTTCTGGTCATGGAGGAGGAGTTGCGGCAATTTACCATTCCAAATTACTAGTTAATGTAAAGCAAAAACATGTTTTAATTCCTTTGAGGGCCTGGTCCTCAGTATTGGGCACTTTAGCAATTTTATGCTACGTATGGCTCTCGCGAGCCATACAATGAGAGCCAGGGGCAGACCAGTGAGTTTGCGTTATTTATTGCAATAAGGGGAAAGGAACAAAGGAACAGGGCCTCGTGGGGCCAAAACACAAACGATGACACAAGGGTAAACACTTACACACGATGCAGAATGACAGAAGGATGGCTGGCGCTAGACGTAGGGGTTCCAGCCTTACCCATGCCAGAGAAGAGCGTGAATAATCGTGAGCGAGGTCACAGCCCCGAGTGATCGGAGCTGCTCCCTTTTATACTGGTTGACAGCGCCTCAGCTGATGAGAGGTAATTGGGCTCCAGCTATCCCATAGAGCTTGACAGCTGGAAGCCCGCTGAGACGCTGTCACAATTAGAGCTGGGCTGAGGAGGAATATGGCCTGAGCGCCGGTAAGAACGGCGAGTGTGACAGTACCTCCCCCTCCATGCCGGGCTCAGAACGGCCAGTAACACCCAAGGCCCCCCACCACCACCACCACCAAGGATGGGCGGATGGGGCGCAGGCCAGGAGGGTGAGAATCAAAAAAGAAGACAAAGGAAGAAGAAAAATTACAATATTAGCAGGGAACAATGAAGCAATACAGAGTATGAGGAAAAAAGAACACACAATACTCCATAGGCAACAATATGCGGAGAGAGGGAAAAAAAAAAACACTACTAAGGCAGAGGACAAGCGTGGCAATTACAGAGAATGAGGTACAGGAAAAAAAACCACAATACTCCATGAAACGACAGTAATGATGTATAGACAGACTCAACGAAAAACAACCCAGGAGACCATAAAATGAGAGCAGAGACTCCTAAGGCGAAATCTAACAAATACAGGCATCCCTCAAACAGGAGGGGAAGAAAAAAAAAGGCACGCTAAACGCGAGACAATTACGAGAATTTACATGGCTGCACCCACACAAAAACACAGACTAGGCACTACAGAGATAATTCAGTTCGGGGGGTCTCCCCGCACCCAGCATCCAAACCGCCAACAGGGGTGAAGGGAAATGTTCAGGCGGCCTACCTGAATCCCAGGCCAGAAAACACAGTATCTCGGGCGGCCGGACCAGATCGCCGAACAGAAAGTCCAATAGGTCGGGCAGCCGAACCAAAGAGCCGAATGGGCACGGCAGTCCCTCTGGCGGCTGACCCGCATCGCTCAGCCACCAGGCCCGTAGGGGAGAGAGGGGCAACAGCTTCCCTGTGGAGAGAGATAATGAGGGCGAGCCGGGCCTACAATGAGAGGTCCATGTAGGCCCTGGTGGAGAAAGCTTGGGGGGAAGATGAGGGTGACTCAGATGACGACGGTGAAGAGGGGGATGAAGATAATGATGAGCCGGTCCAATGTCCGATGGCAGGGGATCTACAGCTCCCTCACTGGACCTGGATACCACTGGTGCTGCACCCACGTTGGACCCTGATTGGGTCTCGGTAGCACCCGCGTCGGACTCCGATAGGGTCGTGGCTGCTCCTGTGACGGACCCCGATTGGGTCTCGGTAGAACCCACGTCGGACCCCGATTGGGTCAGCGCCGCACCAGAACCGACCTCCAATCCCGAACCAGGAACCTCTGGCACAGCGGGCGATAGCAGCTCCTCACCGGCGACCCTGGGAGAAGGTTCAGGAGAGAGAGAAGAACCGGGATCAGGATCACCGGCAGCGCCAGAACCCGGCGAGATAAGCTCGGACGCAGCGGGCGGCTGCACCCGGCTCATCTCCCCTAGAGACAGGCTAAAATGCTCTAATATAAGAAGGAGAAAGACAAAGTAGAGCACTTGCCTGATCTCGGGTTCTGACGCAGTCCAGGACTGCGAAGATCCAGGTTCAGACTGCAGGAGGTCGTCTTCAGGCTCCCACTCAGCTGTGTTGGGCTCCGCAGCTGGCATGATGGTGCGCGCAGCTTGCGAGTCCTCCGGCACTGGTGCCCATGCCGTGGTGGCAGGAGAACCTCGTCCCACTGGACCGGACCGCTCCTCCGTGGAGACCCGGGGACGCTTCATCGTCGGCGCAGGTTCCACGCTGCAGTCCGCTCTCTTCCTCCGCCCACGGCATAGCTGCGGAACCGGAACCAGGCTCTCCAGAACCACAGGCCCCCTCCTCATCCCATGACGTTGGCCTGGCGTTGAGGACCGCTCAGCGGAGGGAGACACAGAGGATGCGGGATTAATAATTACAGCAGGTAGTGGGAGTTCGGGGAGCTGCGAACCCTGAACTCCACCTCCAGGAGTCTGACAGAGCAAATCACAATGAGTGGATGAATTAACTGGGACTTGCCTGTCTCCTGGAGGCTGGGTGGTGACCACTGTGGCGGACGTTGCTCCTCCCTTCTCCCGCCGGACGGTAATGGAGGACCCCCTGGGAAGACGTCGGGGAGCCGCTCGCAATGGTTCCGGGACGGAGCTCGCCAAGACAGGACTCTGGGTCCACACAGCAGCCGGGGAATGCGTCGAGGAGGAGGGGGCGACAGCCGAGATGAGCCGGGCCCGGAGTGCTGACGTCACAGCGGGGGAAGAATGCTTGGGAGACGAGGCTGCGGGGTTTCCCCTCTGATGAGGCACAGGAGTGACAGCTGTGTGGGGAATTGAGACCTTGCGGCGACCCGGAACTGGATCCGGACGGGATTCGTGCTGAGGTTGACGACCGGTGTGACAACGGCTACTTGCAGGGGGCGAGGTGAAGGTAAGGTTCGGGAATAGCTGCTCCTGTGCCAAGACCGAGGCGAGGAGGTCCCAGACTGGGAAGAACAAAGTCCAAAACTGCAAACTCACGGCCGCCAGCAACTCGCTTGGCTGTGACCTACTGTTACGTATGGCTCTCGCGAGCCATACAACGAGAGCCAGGGGCAGACCAGTGAGTTTGCGTTATTTATTGCAGTAAGGGGAAAGGAACAAAGGAACAGGGCCTCGTGGGGCCAAAACACAAACGATGACACAAGGGTAAACACTTACACACGATGCAGAATGACAGAAGGATGGCTGGCGCCAGACGTAGGGGTTCCAGCCTTACCCACACCAGAGAAGAGCGTGGATAATTGAGCACGAGGTCACAGCCCCGAGTGATCGGAGCTGCTCCCTTTTATACTGATTGTCAGCGCCTCAGCTGATGAGAGGTAATTGGGCTCCAGCCATCCTGTAGAGCTTGACAGTTGGAAGCCTGCTGAGACGCTGTCACAATAAGAGCTGGGCTGAGGAGGAATATGGCCTGAGCGCCGGTAAGAATGGCGAGTGTGACATTTTAGGCTAAACCCAATTTTATTTGCCATAGTTTATCGTCCTCCATCAACCTACTCAGAATTTTTATCTGAATTTGCTGAATTCTTAGCTGATTTAGTGCTGAAATCAGATAGAATAATTATAGTAGGGGACTTTAATATACATGTAGATGTAGATAGTGACTGCCTTAATATGGCATTTAATTCAATATTGGACTCGATGGGGTTTTCTCAGAAAGTAGGAAATTCTACTCATTATCTCCACCATACGTTGGACCTTGTTCTGACGTATGGCATAAAAATAGAAAATCTGGTAGTGTTTCCTCATAACCCTGTACTGTCAGACCATTGTCTGTTAACCTTTGATTTTACTATTTCTGACTATTTGGCTCCTAAAGAAAAATATTACTACAGTAGATGCCTCTCAGATGATGTTGTTACCAAATTTATGCAGATTGTTTCCTCTATGCCATGTGTCAACACAACCGAAATAAGCTATAGACAGCTTGCGCCTTCTGTAATTGATAGCATGGTACATAGTGTTACAGCTTCTCTGCATCAGACTCTAGACTTGGTGGCCCCCTTAAAAAAGAAAAAGTCTAATCAGAGATTTCTAACTCCTTGGTTCAACACAGAAACTCGTAGCTTAAAACAGAAGACTCGTCAATTAGAAAGGAAATGGTGCTCCACTAATTTAGATGAAATCTATTTAGCTTGGAGAAATCATCTTTTAATTTATAAAAAATCTCTTAGAAAAGCTAGAACGAGTTATTATTCTGCATTAATAGAAGAGAACAAGAATAATCCCAGGTTTCTTTTCAGTACTGTAGCCAGGTTGACAAAGAGTCAGGACTCTGTCAATCCTAGCATTCCCTTAGAGCTTACTAGTCAGGACTTCATGAACTTTTTCAATGATAAAATTTTATCCATCAGAGATAAAATCAATCAGATTCTTCCCACCGTTAACTTAAATACAGTAACTACTACAACTCCTTCAATTGATATCTGTCTTGATGAGTTTACTCCAATTGACCTTTTAGAGTTAGACAAAATAGTTTCCTCATCCAAGCCTTCAACTTGTCTTTTAGACCCTATTCCTACCAGGTTATTTAAAGAAGTCTTCCTACTTACTGGTAGCTTTATTCTTCATATAATCAATTCTTCATTAACTTTAGGCCATGTACCGCAGGCTTTTAAAATGGCTGTAATTAAACCCTTACTTAAAAAGCCAACGCTGAATCCAGGAGCTTTAGCTAACTATAGACCAATCTCTAATCTCCCTTTCATTTCAAAAATCTTAGAAAGAGTTGTGGCTATGCAATTATTTGACCACCTGCAGGGAAATGGTTTACTTGAAGAGTTTCAATCTGGGTTTAGAATCCATCATAGTACTGAAACAGCCTTAGCGAAGGTCACTAACGACCTCCTCTTTGCATCTGATAATGGACTTGTTTCTGTACTTGTCCTTTTAGACCTTAGTGCAGCTTTTGATACTACTGATCATAATATTCTACTTGATAGATTAGAACACTATGTTGGACTTAATGGAACTTCGTTGCAGTGGTTTAGATCTTATTTATCTGATAGGTTCCAGTTTGTTCATGTCAATAATGAGCTTTCTTTCAACTCAAAGCTCAGTCATGGAGTTCCACAGGGATCTGTGCTAGGCCCTACTCTTTTTTAGTTTATACAGTATATGCTTCCGTTAGGCAACATTATTAGAAAGCACTGTATACATTTTCATTGTTATGCAGATGACACACAATTATACCTGTCAATGAAGCCCGATGATAGTAATCAATTAGCCAAGTTGGAAGCCTGTCTTAAGGAAATCAAAGCTTGGATGACTTGTAATTTCCTGCTATTAAATTCAGATAAGACTGAAGTCATTCTTGTTGGTCCAAAAAACCTTAGAAATACCTTTCCAAATCAAATTTTCAGTTTGAATGTGGTTACTTTCTCTTAATAGCTCTGTGAGGAACCTTGGAATTATTTTTGATCAAGATCTTGTCATGGCCGCCAATTAGGCACACCTCTGCACACATCTGTCTGCCATTTGGCTCTGCCTATATATTCTGTGAGACCCAGGGATCAGTGCGGAGTTGTCTGCTTCCATCCTACGGAAACTGAACTCGCCAATCTCCACACTGAGCTTCCCGCCTCATCTTCCTCCAGCGCTTCTACTCGCCAAGGGTCTCCAAACCATTCGGCAGTCAAGTAAGCCTGAACTTTTCCTCTCACCCAACCTTTACCCCTGTGCACAGGCGGTGTCCTCCTGGCGGCGGACTCCCCTGCCTCGTTCATCTGCCTGCTACATCTCCAACGGGCGACTGGCATTGTCCTCCTGGCCTGAGCCGTGGTGCCAACCTATGCACTTCTCCAACTCAGCAGAAAGTAAGGACAGTTCTATCTGGCATTCCCCCTATCAAGATAACCTCTAACGTTCTCTCTGCTCTGTTCCTAGGGTTGCCAGGTTGCACGGTGCTCTGCTCTCCCCAAGCTAATTCTACAACGCACTACACTCACTACAGACTTCCACACATGCATCCACACACTCACACTGCTATTAATAAAAGGTTAACTGAGTTTCCTGAGTTGTGTCTGCTTTCTGGGTCTGTACCATGTCAGATCTGTCTTTCAATTCACATATTAAATTTGTTTCTAAGACTGCCTTCTATCATTTGCGTAATATTGCCAAGATTAGGAGCATCTTGTCTCAGAGTGATGCTGAGAAACTGATCCACGCTCTTGTTAGCTCTAGATTAGATTATTGTAATTCTTTATTATCAGGTTGTCCTAAAACATCTTTAAAAAGTCTTCAGCTGATCCAAAATGCTGCAGCAAGAGTTTTAACAGGTACTAGAAAGAGAGATCATATCTCTCCGGTTCTGGCCTCCCTTCATTGGCTTCCCATAGAGTTTAGAATTAAGTTTAAAATCCTTCTTCTCACTTACAAAGCTCTAAACAATCAGGGCCCTTTTTATTTAAAAGATCTGATGCTACTGTATTATCCTAACAGAGCACTACGATCCCAAAATGCAGGATTACTTGTAATACCTAGAATCTCCAAAAGTACAATGGGACGACAGAGCCTTCAGTTATCAAGCTCCTCTCCTGTGGAACCAGCTGCCAATCTGGATTCGGGAGTCAGACTCAATCTCTGTTTTTAAGAACAGGGTTAAAAACTTCCTTTTTGATATAGCCTACAATTAGGGAGGGATCATGTGTTTCTGAACCCTCCCTTAGTTATGCTGCTAATAGGTTTAGTCAGCCGGGGGACCTCCAATAATGCACCGGGCCTCACTCCCTTCTTCACTCTCAATGAAATGTTTTTTTGCTGGTCATTAACATCTGTGTGTTCTCTCCCATAGATTGAGTCCCCATCGTGCTGTTTGCTCTCTACATGTCTGTTCTTTTCATCTTCTCTTTCCCCTCACCCCCCCAGCCAGTCGCAGCAGATGACTGCCCCTCCCTGAGCCTGGTTCTGCTGGAGGTTTCTTCCTGTTAAAAGGGAGTTTTTCCTCTCCACCGTCACCAAGTGCTTGCTCACAGGGGATCACCTGATTGCTGGGGTCTTTCTGCAACTGTGGGGGCTCCCCCTACAGTTGAAAGTGCTATGAGATGACTGTTGTTGTGAAATGGCGCTGTATAAATAAAGTTGAATTGAATTGAATCTTGCATCCTCGCTGAGTATCAGCCTCAGGGAACTGCCACAGCACAGCAGGATAGAGAGTTCGTGGCCCAGCAGGACCCAGCAGAACAACACCAACTGACGGCACGTCCCGCCGCCGGCGTGAATGTCACGCCGCCACAGCAGCAATCAGCATCAGAGATAAGAGAACAGCAGTGCCGAGTGCAGCCGAACCGATCACTGCGCATCCTACTTGATTGGGTTTGGGGCCAATGATCCGACCACCTGGACCCACAGATGGTCCTGTCATCGTGAATGAGAATTGCCGCATGAAAGAGGCCAGCTGTCATCCAGATGGCCGATGGTTCAAGATGGCACGCCAGCCACCTGCGAAAGGTAGGAGCAGCTGCCTTGGATCAAGATCAGTGCTGGAGCCGACCCAGCTGGTGTGGGACCCAGGCTGGGACATTACTGACGAGCAAGCCATGACTCAGGCGAGATGGCACCCAGGTCTGCAGCAGCCTTTGACTCTGGGGGCATGCCCACCACAGGCTCGACTGAGGCCCACGAAGGTGAACTGTTGAAAATGACTCTCCTTCGCAATGTTTAGACAGAGCATGGTTGCAACACAGTGGCAGAATAACCCACTCAGCCATGCAGGGTTAACCGGTGGTCTACCCGGTTCCCCAGGTTCTGTTTCTCTGTTTGCTGTGAAAAAAAAAAGTCTGCTGTGAAAGTTAAGTTGCTGTGAATTGATGTTTTTGGGCTTTTCCAAGTGGTAAGTAGATGTTGGATATGAACATGTTGGCAATGGGTAACATGGATGTGACGTCGGACACACGGGTGGTGTCAGCACGCCGTGCCAACTTAGGGGGACTGTTGGTGGGAGACGTCCTCTTTGTAGGGATGGATGATACCAGCATTTTTCCTTTTGATACAATACCATTAATTTGAGACTTTTTCTTTGATACTAATACTTTTGCTCCTTAAAAGAAAATCACATGATTGCATTATTGTTTCATTAACAACTTTATTCAAGGGCGATAAGAAATATGAATAAAACTCAAGAACATAAATACTTGAAAGAAATGTGTATAAAAGGATAATAAAACAGAACAATGAGCAAAGTAAATAAAAAATAAAATGAAATATAATTCCATTATAATAAAAATAATTAAGATTTAAAATGAATGCAAAATTAATTCAGTTTCTTAGATTGAGTCCCTATTGTGCTGTTTGCTCTCTACATGTCTGTTCTTTTCATGTTCTCTGTCCCCTCACCCCCCCAGCCAGTCGCAGCAGATGATTTCCCCTCCCTGAGCCTGGTTCTGCTGGAGGTTTCTTCCTGTTAAAAGGGAGTTTTTCCTCTCCACCGTTGCCAAGCGCTTGCTCACAGGGGATCCCCGGATTGCTGGGGTCTTTCTGCAATTATGGGAGTTTCCCCTACAGTTGAAAGTGCTATGAGATGACTGTTGCTGTGAAATGGTGCTATATAAATAAAGTTGAATTGAATTGAATTAAAGATTCTCAGTCATCCAGGTGGGTACAGCACTTCACTTTTTCCACATTTTGTTATGTTACAGCCTTATTCCCAAATGGATTAAATTTATTTTTCCCTCAAAATTCTACACACAATACAAAATGGTTTTTTTTTTTAGATTTTTGCAAATTTATTAAAATTTAAAAACTAAGAAATCATATGTACATAAGTATTCACAACCTTTGCCATGAAGCTTAAAATTGAGCTCAGGTGCGTCTTGTTTCCACTGATCATCCCTGAGATGTTTCTACAGCTTAATTGGAGTCCACCTGTGGTAAATTCAGTTGATTGGACATGATTTGAAAGGCACACACCTGTCTATATAAGGTCTCACAGTTGACAGTGCATGTCAGAGCACAAACCAAGCATGAAGTCAAAGAAATTGTCTCGAGGCACAAATCTGGGGAAGGGTACAGAAAAATTTCTGTTGTTTTGAAGGTCCCATTGAGCACAGTGGCTTCCATCATCCGTAAATGGAAGAAGTTCGGAACCACCAAGACTCTTCCTAGAACTGGCCGGCCATCTAAACTGAGCCATCGGGGGAGAAGCGCCTTAGTCAGGGAGGTGACCAAGAACCTGATGATCACTCTGTCAGAGCTCCAGCATTCCTCTGTGGAGAGAGGAGAACCTTCCAGAAGGACAACCATCTCTGCAGCAATCCACCAATCAGGCCTGTATGGTAGAGTGGCCAGACAGAAGCCACTCCCTAGTAAAAGGCACATGGCAGCCCGCCTGTCGTTTGCCAAAAGGCACCTGAATAACTTTCAGACCATGACAAACAAAATTCTCTGGTCTGATGAGACAAAGATTGAATTCTTTGGTGGGAATCCCAGACGTCATGTTTGGAGGAAACCAGGCACCGCTCATCGCCAGGCCAATATCATCCCTACAGTGAAGCATGGTGGTAGCAGCATCATGGTGTGGGGATGTTTTTCAGCAGCAGGAACTGGGAGACTAGTCAGGATAGATGGAAAGATGAATGCAGCAATGTACAGAGACATCCTGGATGAAAACCTGCTCCAGAGCGTTCTTGACCTCAGACTGGGGCGACGGTTCATCTTTCAGCAGGACAACGACCCTAAGTGTAACCGAGTCGAAAATGCACCTTAAACATTCCTTTTCTCAGTCATGTTTTCCTTTACATTATTGTGAATTTTATTTACTTGAGTGCTTTTATTTTGGCGGTACACTGCCCACATCCGCTCTTCCCGTACCTCCGAGGCTCCAGTAGCTCCGCCTTTCCCCCACCGTACCGCTTTGCTTTGCTGGGGGTAAGTCGTGCCTAAAACGTTGCTGGCATTAAATGACTGTTTTGCTCATCAGTTTTATCATTTAAACTGCAACCTTGGTTTGTAATTGTTCCTTGTTAATTTGACATGCTACTGTAGTATATTTTTCGTTGTTTATATTGTAAATAAGAGTTTTATGGATGTTTTCGGCACACCTTAGAAGTCCACTAGTCGCCATTTTAGAATTGCGCGCCAATATAACTAACTAACTAACTAACCTGCACTTATATAGCGCTTTTCTAGTCACAAAGACCACTCAAAGCGCTTTCATTAATACTCACCCTCTATTCTAAGGGGCTATAGGAAACAAATATCTAGGGACAATTTAGAACAGCCAATTAACCTAACATGCATGTTTTTGGCATGTGGGAGGAAACCGGAGAAATCCCGGAGTAAACCCACGCAACACGGGGAGAACATGCAAACTCCACACAGATCACTGTTGGTCGGGGGCTGGGATCGAACCCACGATCCCACGATCCCCACAATCCCCCGGCCAAGGGTAAACTGTGCTGCCGCAGTGCTAACCACTGCGCCACCGTGCAGCCCGATATAAGCTCTATGGTGACTCTGGCAGCTTGTGCTGTTGTATAACTTATATCTTTGTAAATGTAGGAGCCTGTGTGGGATCGAGGTACAGACGAAGAGTGATGTGTATTGTTTTATTTCTCCAACAGGTATGTCTGCTTTTGGTAAATTTTCTCATTTGTAATGTAATTCCGCTGGTCTGCTATTTTCATTTAATGTCCACTAGAGGGTGTATTTCATGTATCTTTTTATGGTTTAACCCTGTTGCAAGAGGGAAATGTTAATGTTTTTTGTATTTGTTAAGAGAAAATGTTTCTCATTTTGAAATTTAGCTCTTGTTTAATGAAGTATTCTTTTGTTGGTAATAATATGAATGTGAAAAAGTGAATACATGTGATTTATTTTATGTATTGTGAAATTATTTTAGAGCTCCCTTTCCCGCACAGTACCGCTTTGCTTTGCTGGGGGAGCCTGTGTGGGATCGAGGTACAGACGAAGAGTGATGTGTATTGTTTTATTTCTCCAACAGGAGCAAATAAATTGTGGGAAACATCAGTCTGGTGTCATCGTGATCCATATGCCGCCTATACGTATACACTAGTGTCCCCGATCACAGCCGTTTAAGGGTGCCCTAGTAGGAACCATCACACTGGTATCGTTGCCTGCCCAAAAAGGGGACCCGTTACACTGGTGACGTGACCCTTGGATCTTCAGATCAGCTCGACGCCGGTCACCGTGGATGCTGCATTACCAACTTAGGTCTACTCTGGGACGTATATGTGGTCAGATATATAAAGGACTGTTGAGACGCATTTTAACTGATTACCCACAGTACATTTATGGTATTTGAAGTCGTAGTAATAATTGTGATCCTGTACTGTAATTTATGTCACTTTACTTTGGAGTTATTCACAACGCAAGTACATTTCACTGTGTAAAGTAGTACTATCAACCAAAAAAAGACATGGATAATTATACAACACCTGTTTTGCCAAAAGGAAGAGGTGTTTGGCGCGCTGATATTGCTAATAGTAGAGATGTGGGACATTCCAAATTCATGAACAGTGGTGGGGATACAGGGTTAGGTCAGAGCCCAGGTTGTATTCCTGTTGGTGAGTTCATGGGTGAAGGTCCTCATGTTTCCACACCCTGCAGTAATGTTGATGCCATTGAACAACTTACAGATATGGTAGGGCAGCTTAGTGCTCAAATTGGTGAGTCTATAGTTGCTAAGTTAATGTCTGCTGGTGTTGTGAATATGACCAATGACAACCAGACTTCTCCTACTGATCGAACTGCGCATTGTGATGTTACCAAATATGACCCTCCACACGTGATTGTCCATGTTAAGTCAGAGAGAGAACTACCCACATTTAGAGGTGACAGTACTGACAAATATTCAGTTCAGGACTGGATTGACTTGTCTAAGACTGACCTTAAGAAGAGAGAGATTCCTGTGTGTGAGCAAGCTGTGTGTGAGCAAGCATTTACTGGGCAAAGCCAGAGATGTTGTGAAAGTTGCCCTGCATAGTGACCTGGAGCTAGATGCTAAAAAGAAACCTGAGATAATCTATGATGTTCTTCTCCATTACTTCTGTGATGCCTCCTCATGTCTTCCGCTCGCAGATTTTTATGCAACCCTGCCCAGGTACAGAGAAAACCCAGTGGACTACTGGATAAGGCTGAACAAAGCAGCAGACCTGGCTCTTGAGGGCCTGCGTAGACAAGGCAAGCAGACTGAGGACATGAGCAAAAAGGTTGCTATCATGTTCGTCAAAAATTGTCCTGATCCTGATCTGTCTTGCACCTTGAAGTGGAAACCACCTCATGAATGGACCTCACGTGATGTTCAGTTGAGAATTGACGATTATCAGAGAGAGGTTAGAGCTAGTGCCAGAGCACCTGATGGTCCACAGCTAATGAGTCACACAGCCACTGTAACATCTGAAAAACCCAGGTTGCCATCTTCAGCCATGACCATGCCAGAACAGTGCCACACCCCAGTCATTCCCTCTTCACTTCCTCAAACCCGACAGTTTACATGTCAGGGTCCCTCTCCATTCCCCATCTCTGACCCTACCCCAAATACCCTCAACTCAGATTGTGCTAGTGTGCCGGTTGTTGCTCAAAATCTCCAACAGTCAGAGGAGAGGCTCCTGGGTCTCATGGTTAACATGTTTCAGGAAATGATGGAGAAGTTGCAGCAGTGTACAATTCCTCACCCGACTGGGAGCAACAGATTTAAAAGTGCCCCTCGTCAGAGACGCCCCAGAGAAGCAACTTGTAAGGTCTGTAATGACACACGTCACTCCACCATTTCACATTGCATGTCTGAGAAACTGTGTTTTACCTGTCTTTCCCCGGTCATACCAGACTGGCCTGTCCCAACAACAACTGTCAGCTTCCTTCTCAGTCTCGGGGAAACTAACTGACCTGTACTTGGAGGGAGGCAGTGCAGGTCTCACCTCAAGCTCCCACTGCAGTGACACATCTGATGCTGAGTCGATTCTTGCATCGGTGAGAAGCTCATGCGATGATGTAGTTGTTGTGTATCAGAACATTCACATAATTGGCAATAGTTCCAGCCTTTTCTACACACCAGTGGCTTTTGGTGGTGCAGTGATAATTGATGGCATGCTGGACAGTGGCTCCATGGCCTGCAGTATCAATGAGGATGCAGAGAAGAAACTGAGAACTGCTGGAGTGATAACAAATCAGAACCAGATTGATGTGAATGTGATGCTGGTTGGGTGTGGTGGACAGCGTGTCAGGCCAAAGAGTGCTTTTGACATTGTGATGGAGGTGTATGGTTGTAAAATGCTAGTCCCCACTCTGGTTGTCTGTGGTCAGCATGATGAGTTGATTATTGGTACCAATGTCATAAAGCACATCCTACACCATTCAAAACAATGCAAGTCCTATTGGAAAACAGTGTCTGGCCCCTGCCCAACTGCAGAACCAGAAGCTGTGCAGTTCTTATCTATGCTCACTGGTTTGAACCCCTGGAAAGGAAATGACATTCCTGACAAAGCTGGTACTGTCAGATGTAACTCAGCCACCTACCTTGAACCTGGGTGTGAGTACCTTGTTTGGGGTAAATTGCCTAAAGACACTGTTGTATCTCCAGGCAGTACAGTCATGACAGAGCCCACATCTTCTCGTTCAGCTCCTAGGGGTGTCCTAGTAGCTAAGATTGTAACTCCTATGTGGGGTGACAGGTGGGTCCCGCTCAAACTCATCAACACGTCCAACAAGCCTGTGTTGTTACGGCGCAATGCAAAGCTAGCTGACGTCTACACATGTGTAGCTCTTGAAGACATGGACGCAGCTGAGCAGTCTAGTGTACTAGTGACCTGCTACACACAGTCTACAATGGCATGTGATGCCGGTATGGAGTCTGTAAAAGAAAAACTCAAGTCAGTGGGGCTTTATGACATAGACATTAATTCATGCCAAGTGTCAGAGGACTGCAAAAAGAGAATGGCTGACTTGGTACTTCAGTACGAGGATGTCTTTTCACGCCACCACCTAGACTGCGGAGAAGCTAAGGGCTTTGTACACCGCATACATTTATCTGATAATAAACCATTCAGACTCCCATACAGGCGTGTACCCCCTAGTCAGTATCAGAAATTAAGCTAGGTGCTGAATGAAATGGAGGAAAAAGACATTATCAGGAAATCAACTAGCGAGTATGCATCTCCTTTGGTTCTTGTGTGGAAAAAGAATGGCGACCTCTGCATCTGCACGGATTTTCGCTGGCTGAATAAGAGGACTCTGAAAGACGCTCACCCTCGACTTCACCAGGCAGATTGTCTGGCAGCACTGGGAGATAACTGCCTCTTCAGCACAGTGGATTTAATGTCCGGCTTCTACAACATGCCGCTTCATGAGGATGACAGGAAGTATTCTGCTTTTACCACTCCGATGGGCTTATATGAGTACAATCGCCTGCCCCAGGGATTATGCAATAGTTCTGCTAGTTTTATGTGCATGATGACTGCCATTTTTGGTGACCAGAATTACTTGACTTTGTTGTGCTATTTGGATGATCTGCTGATTTTTGCATCTGATGAGGAGAGTGCATTGCAGCGCCTTGAGATGGTGTTCAGCAGGCTGCGTAGGCACAACTTGAAGTTGGCACCCAAAAAGTGTTTTTTCCTCAGGAGATCTGTGAGGTTTCTTGGTCACGTAATTGATAAGAATGGTGTTTCAACCGACCCAAGTAAGGTTGAAAACATCGCAAAAATGACTTGTGCTGACCTTATGGACACTGATGGTGTGACACCGTCCCAAAAAAGACTTAGATCCTTCTTAGGGATGGTTAATTACTATCAGCATTTTGTGCCAGGATATTCTGCCATTGCCAAGCCATTGTTCAGCCTGTTGAAAGGTGGAAAATTTAAAGGTAGATGTAAGAAAACCAAGATGGCTTGCAGAAAGCTTTGTGCTTCTGACTGGACCCAAGAGCACATACATGCCTTTGAAAGTCTCAAATCTGCACTTGTTAACACTGTGGTCTTGGCTCATCCTAACTTTGACCGTCCCTTCATGCTTTCAACTGATGCATCTCTGGATGGGATAGGTGCCGTTCTGTCCCAAGTCCAGGAAGGTGAAAGTCATGCCAGACCTGTTGCTTTTGCCAGTAAGTCACTGACACAGTCTCAGAAAAACTATCCAGCGCACCGACTGGAATTTCTGGCTTTGAAATGGTCCATCACTGACAAGTTTAGTCATTGGCTAAAGGGTCACAAATTCACTGTTTGGACTGACAACAATCCTTTGACTCACATATTGACAAAGCCCAAGTTAGACTGTTGTGAGCAACGCTGGGTAGCCAAGTTGGCTGCGTATGACTTTGACATAAAGTATGTTCCAGGGCGGCAGAACATTGTGGCTGATGCATTAAGCCGTGTGCCTTTTGTCAAGGAAAATATTGGTCACAGACTGTTCAATGAGCCATATGTGAAACTCCTCAGTGAAGTCAAAAATGTGTCTACTGCCTCTGTTCAGGATGCTTTTCGTTCATCCAGTGGTCACGTGGATGCGATGTGTGACAATGCTCATACCTCCCGGGTACACACTCAGATTGTGAATTCAGAAGTGTCTGCTGTGATGCAGTCACACATTGAGTGGGATGCTGGTCCAAGGGCCCGGGCAATTGAAGCCTTGCAGTTTTTGCCCCAGTTAGTCCCACCAGGTCAAGACCCGTTGCCTGCCTATTCTGAAAAGCCTTTGCATGACAAACAGTTGGAGGATGGAACTCTTTCTCGCGTCCTGTTTTATGTTGAAAGACATTGGAGACCCTCAAGGAGAGAAAGGGTGAAAGAATCATTTTCAGTGATTAAATATCTGAAACACTGGGATAAGCTATCTGTGAGCGATGGTGTTCTGTACAGAGTTTCAAGAGACCAGAGAACCAAGTCCAAACGGCTTCAGTATGTTGTCCCAGACTCACTTAAGGATGAGGTCTTGAAAGGCGTGCACGATGATGCTGGTCATCAAGCCCAGTCGCGAACCCTCAGTTTATCCAGACAGAGATTTTTCTGGCTGACCCTTGAAAGAGATGTTAGAGACCATGTCAGACACTGCCAGCGTTGTGTCCTCAGCAAGTCAGCTGAACCTGAGGGACGAGCTCCCTTAGAGAGCATCTTGTCATCTAGACCGCTGGAGCTGGTCTGCATTGACTTTTGGTCAGCTGAAGACTCTAGGAACAAGTCTATTGATGTCCTAGTGATAACAGATCACTTTACCAGGATGGCTCAGGCCTTTCCTTGTAAGGGTCAAACAGCTAAGCAAGTGGCAAATGTTCTGTGGAACAAGTACTTTTGTGTCTTTGGATTCCCAGAAAGAATCCACAGTGACCAAGGTCCTAATTTTGAAAGTCAATTAATCAGTGAACTCCTCAAAGTGTCCGGTGTCAGGAAATCTCACACTACCCCTTACCACCCAATGGGAAATGGGAGTGTCGAACGGTTTAACAGGACACTGGGTGGGATGATTCGTGCACTGTCCTCTGAGGTGAAAGCTAACTGGCCACGACGGTTGCAGACTTTGACATTTATGTACAACTGTACAGCCCGTGAGACAACTGGCTTTCCTCCTTTTTACCTCATGTATGGCCGTGTGCCCCGTTTGCCAGTAGATGTCATGTTTCGTTCTGTTCTTCACGATGCTGATGTAACAAGTTATGACAATTATGTGGCAACTCTCACCTGTGAGCTAAAAGAAGCAATGATGGTTGCTCAGGACCATGCTGCTAAGGAGCAACACAGACATGCTAATCTTTACAACAGGAAAGTGACAGGATCCAAGATTGAGATTGGTGACAGGGTGCTTTTGGCCAACAGAAAGGAGAGAGACAAAAAGAAAACTGCTGATAAGTGGGAATCAACTGTTTACACTGTAATGGATGTGAACCCGCAGACCCATACATACAGAATTTGTGACACTCTTACTAGACAGACAAAAGTGGTCCACAGGAATCTGTTGATGCTGGTAAATTTTCTTCCTGTGGTGGATGTGTGCGATGTGTCCAACCATGGTTCATCCACCTTACTTCCAGAAACCTTAGCTCCAGACATTGGTGATGATGGAGATACATCTGTGGACCTCTTCGAGGGAGAGAGTGAGGCTGGTACAGGTGATCCATCTTCATGTGGAGAAACACGTGAACCATTAGTTGATCCAGAACCTGTTGACTCTGAAAGGAGAACTGTTGAGTGGATCACGCAGCTCACTGAACCATCTGTGTCACAGGTAGACGTTTCTGATGTGACAAGTGTGTCCTCTGACCCCCAGAACTCTTCAGTTGCACCTGTTGCTCAAGGTGTAGATCATCCCATGTCCTCTGACTCTAGACCTGTGACTACAGCTGCTACTGATACTCATGGTGGACAAACACTTGACAGTCAACTAGTTTCTGTTCCTGACTCCGAGAGACAGACAGACACTCCCCTTGTTCGCTGTACTGTTGACCAGACGTCACGTACACATTGTGACCGTCCAAATGCACAATCTCAAATCAGGTCAAGATTTGGTCGCCTGATTAGACCTGTAAATAGACTAGTGCAGACAATGTCCAGGCAAGATGTAATTCAGGACAAGTTCAATGTTAAGGCTGTTTGTAGGTCTGTGTTTCAGACCCTGACTGACTAATTGCTACATGAGTGGACTATCCTTTTGTGGACTTGACCTTGAATTCTAGTGATCAGCTATTTTATTTTATTTTATTATACATGAGCTTTTACTACACTAATAGTTGGGGTTTTTGGTGGGGTGTACAAGGCACTCCATTACCAGTGGTTGGGTTGAGAGATAAGCGCTGCTCTCATGCCACTTCGTCCTTGTGTGGGACACTCTTTCAGATGGTGTTCTTTAACTAACCCCGGGTGTTTTGTATATTGTCATGAGTTCTGTGTAGCTGTGGCTCAAGTTTGATAAAATTCAGTGGGGTGGGTGTAACGGAGTCGAAAATGCACCTTAAACATTCCTTTTCTCAGTCATGTTTTCCTTTATATTATTGTGAATTTTATTTACTTGAGTGCTTTTATTTTGGCGGTACACTGCCCACATCCGCTCTTCCCGTACCTCCGAGGCTCCGGTAGCTCCTCCTTTCCCCCACAGTACCGCTTTGCTTTGCTGGGGGTAAGTCGTGGCTAAAACGTTGCTGGCATTAAATGACTGTTTTGCTCATCAGTTTTACCATTTAAACTGCAACCTTGGTTTGTAATTTTTCCTTGTTAATTTGTCATGCTACTGTAGTATATTTTTCGTTGTTTATATTGTAAATAAGAGTTTTATGGATGTTTTCGGCACACCTTAGAAGTCCACTAGTCGCCATTTTAGAATTGTGCGCCAATATAAGCTCTATGGTGACTCTGGCAGCTTGTGCCGTTGTATAACTTATATCTTTGTAAATGTAGGAGCCTGTGCGGGATCGAGGTACAGACGAAGAGTGATGTGTATTGTTTTATTTCTCCAACAGGTATGTCTGCTTTTGGTAAATTTTCTCATTTGTAATGTAATTCCACTGGTCTGCTATTTTCATTTAATGTCCACTAGAGGGCGTATTTCATGTATCTTTATATGGTTTAACCCTGTTGCAAGAGGGAAATGTTAATGTTTTTTGTATTTGTTAAGAGAAAATGTTTCTCATTTTGAAATTTAGCTCTTGTTTAATGAAATATTCTTTTGTTGGTAATAATATGAATGTGAAAAAGTGAATATATGTGATTTATTTTATGTATTGTGAAATTATTTTAGAGCTCCCTTTCCCGCACAGTACCGCTTTGCTTTGCTGGGGGAGCCTGTGTGGGATCGAGGTACAGACGAAGAGTGATGTGTATTGTTTTATTTCTCCAACAGGAGCAAATAAATTGTGGGAAACATCAGTCTGGTGTCATCGTGATCCTTATGCCGCCTACACGTATACACTAATGTCCCCGATCACAGCCGTTTAAGGGTGCCCTAGTAGGAACCATCACACTGGTATTGTTGCCTGCCCAAAAAAGGGACCCGTTACATAAGCACACAGCCAAGATATCAAAGGAATTGCTTCAGGACAACCCTGTGAATGTCCTTGAGTGGCCCAACCAGAGCCCAGACTTGAATCCCATTGTACATCTCTGGAGAGATCTGAAAATGGCTGTGCACCAATGCTTCCCATCCAACCTGATGGAGCTTGAGAGGTGCTGCAAAGAGGAATGGGCAAAACTGCCCAAAGATAGGTGTGCCAAGCTTGTGGCATCATATTCAAAAAGAGGAGGCTATAACTGCTGCCAAAGGTGCATCAACAAAGTATTAAGCAAAGGCTGTGAATACTTATGTACGTGTGATTTCTTAGGTTTTTATTTTTAATAAATTTGCAAAAATCTAAAAAAACCAAACTTTTTTTGCGTTGTCATTATGGGGTATTGTGTGTAGAATTTTGAGGGAAAAAATGAATTTAATCCATTTTGGAATAAGGCTGTAACATAAAATGTGGAAAAATGAAGCGCTGTGAATACCTTCTGGATGCACTGTAAGTATGCTGTATGAAAGCTCAGTCAAGTCAACTGGATTCAAGTATTTTTTACTTCTAAAATAGTTCATCATTCATCCAGATTCTATGGTAATACCAAGCAGCATGTAATTTTTTCACAATGCAATGTTTTTTATTTTTATTTTATTATTTATTTTATTTTTACACTATTATTTTACAAACCTAAATAGTGCTTATTTTGTTTATTTTTCCAAATTATGCTGCTTGGTATCACCATAGAATTTGGATGAATGGTGTAACATTTCATAAGTACTTACCGGAGTGGTGGCTCAGTTGGTAGAGCATCCGCCCCACACCCGGGAGGCAGGGGGTCAAATCCCAGCCAGGTCATGCTGAAGACCATATAAAAGTGGAACTTCCTGCCGTCCAGCTTGGTGCTCAGCAATAATGGAATGGGGGAGGGAAATTTGTGGCGGCGCCTTGCATGGCAGCGGCCCTCTGATTCTACACTTAGGGCGTGTGTGATTAACACAGTAGATAGGTAAAACACAATTTCGTTCTACTGTACATGATTGGTTGTACAGTTGAATGACAATAAGGGTGATTTAATTTAATTTAATTTACTTCTGCCGCCTGCAACGCTGCTGAGCTCTCACTCTGCTCTGCACCGGAGTCACCATGACTGCATGATTGATGGTCTTCGGCCCTGACATCTGATAGGCTGCCACAATCATGTGACATGACAGACCATCTCTAAAGCATGCCTGGCCTGGGTTTTCACTGGTTTTCACACATGCCTAAAACTCTCAGAAGTGAAAACAAATTGTACGTTTTGTATTAACACGGTGGTATTGTGATATTTAATAAAGTATCGACTCCAAAGTATCAACCAGCTGTATCGAAGTATTGATACTTGGGTATTGATATGCCCATCCCTGCCTCTTTGGCTCCACACAGCCTGTATAGCCACAGAGTAGCCTACATGTCAGCTACTGCAGCATGTGTACCATCACTGTGTGTCTGTAATAAGGTTCGGGTTCAGTACAGCTCTTGCCTCCACAGTCCTGTTTTTCCAGACATAATGTCGTGAAGGGATTTTGATACAATGTGTGGCGTAATGACACAGCCGGCTGGTGGCGTGATGGCGCCGACATATATATAGGAGTGTCCACCATTGCAGGCTCTCTTGCCCTGGTGATTCTGTGTGATACGACATGCAGTGTACTGTTGACCATTCAGTAATAAAGCTCAGTTCCAGTGCAGCATCCTCGTCCGTCTCTTTACTGCCAGGTTTGTGGAAATAACATTTGGCGATGAAGGATAAACCACGGAGGCGTGCGTGACACCACTACAGCCTTTTCAAGAGCACCCAGGGGAACCAGCAGTCCTGTAGCCACGTTGGCTGGACGCGTTCGAGACCTATATTGCAGCGTTGTGCCTGGGTAAACTCGACAAAGTAAGGAAACAAGCACTTCTTGTTCGAAAACTCAGCGTAGAGGGTCAGAGAATTTTCCACACGTTAGGACCTACGGAGTCATATGCGGATGCTGTCGAACTATTTGCTCGCTACTTTGCTGAACACACACGTAACACGAGGCTGTGGGTTAAGATGCTAGTGGTGCCAAATGACAGGGCGCTAGCTAGCATGGTAGAGCTAACATCCCAGCTAGAAACAATGGAGAAGTTAGCCACAGAGCTAAATGGGCACCAAACACAGATGTTTCCCGGACAAACAATGCTAGCTAGCTCGGTGAACATGGAGAAAAAAGAGAGACCGGACTCACCTCCGTTCCCCCTCAGCCAGAGCTGGAGCCCAAGTGTGCAAAGAGCCCCGAGGCACAGCAGCAGCGGCTGGGCTCAGAAACAATGCACGACACGGCACAGCAGAGCACTTCAGATGGCAGAGAGGAGGAACCGGACTGCTCCCGTACCCTCCCTCAACAAGCTACGGAGGTTATGACCGAGCTGACGGGTGAAGAGTCTGCTTCAACAAGCAACACTGGAGAGGCACCAGACACCTTCCGTACCCACGACGAGCCGCAACTGACGACAGAGACAATAGGTGAAGGGTCCGCAACAAACACGGTGACAACGGAACTGCCACAGCATGATGGAAGTCCCAAGCCGAATGAGCACGCAGAGCCACTGGAAGCACGACAACAATGCATAAAACCAAGTAAGGCGCCGCTTGAAGTCATGGACTGGGATCGGGTTTGCACCGGTGACAGGACGGCGACTGTTCAGGCCACTGCCAGTGAAACAACGGGCACCGTTGAGGATTGTGGCGAAGCTGAGGACAACGTGCTTTCAGCTGACAGACAGTTTGGTTTGGCACGCGAACCAACTATGGCGTGTCTGGGTGGTGGCTCCAGATGGCGAGGCTGCGCGGGAGTCGGCAAATGCAGTGTGGGATCTGGGCTCATGCATTATGAAGATTGGCCCTTGTCCAGGGGGTCTGGCGCCTCCAGGGACACATCCAACGCGGGGCTGCTGCACCCCCCCCCCCCCCCCCCCCCCCGTTAGACCCATCCTTGCCATGGGAGACTGTAAAGAAAAAAAAGACTGTAGTCAGGTGCACAGCTGGAAAAACCGAGTGGCAGAATACCCCACTTAGCTGTGCCGGGTGTAGTGGCAGTTCACCTACAGACCCTAGTTTTAGGTTTTGTTACCTCCGCCAAGGAGGTAATGTTTTTGCCGGGGTTTGTCTGTCTGTCTGTCTGTCTGTTTGTCTGTCTCCGAGTGCTTTTCTAGTTGACTGTGGCTCATCGTGGGTACGGAAGGTGTCTGGTGCTTCTCTGGTGTCATACGTTGAAGCGGACTCCTCGCCTGTCTGCTCGGTCGTAACCTCCGTTGCTTGTTGGGCGAGGGCATGGGAGCAGTCCGGTTCCTCCTCTTTGTCATCTGAAGTGCTCTGCTGTGCTGCGCTGTGCGATGTGTCTGTGCCCGGGCGCTGCTGCTGTTCTTTGGGGATCTCTGCATGCTCGGGCTCCCTCTCCGTGGCGGGACTCCAGGGTTCCCTCTCTTCTCCCGAGAGCGCGGAGTGTGCGCTTTGGTGTCAGCGCTGTTCATAATTACCTCATCCCACACCACGACGTCGTCATCCTGGTCCGCTATGCCCCAATTGCCACACCTGGCCCATTCAAACCCAGTGCTGTTTCTGATAGCGAAGCCCAGTCTGTAAAAAAGGTCACATCCCATAACATTGTCACTGTGCTCTGTCACCTGGAATGTAGATAGATAGATAGATAGATAGATAGATAGATGTACTTTATTGAAACTGGCAAATTACAGAATGTGAAGTCGTACACAATTCTGGTTTTGCAGCAAACAGTCAATTTCACTGTTCTGGCATTGCACAGTCTGTGACCACCATATCCATACAGTGGTGTTGGGTTCTTCTTGATTCTGTGGTTGGGGAAAAACTTTTTTACCATGGCCCAGTTTAACATTGATCGCACCGCAGCTACTCTAATTCAACCATGCTGTACGAATAACCACTGATGCCGGGGCTCACTGAATGAATGGTCGTTGCTGGCGGGTGGGCAGGCTCCCCTGGCAGGCCCCACAGTGCTGACTACCAGCATACTTGTGATGTTGGGTTTGATGTGTCCTTTATTGTGAAGTGCGGTGTAGTGGTGGCCTCTTCCTCTTCCACCACTGCACCGCCCTATAAATACCAGGGGGGCATCCATTATCCAGCGTTCACTTGACTTTCCAAGTGAACACTGGCGTGTTTTGGTGCCGCTACTCTCTGGTTTTATTTTAATTTACTAGCTTTAACTTACTTGTTTTTGTTGTCTTTGATCTTTTGTTATCTATGAGAGTTTTCTTGTTTGGACTGAACTGATTTACCTACAGGCTATTCATTCTGAAACTGGTTCTTACCTCTTGTCCACACCTGGCTCCACCTGTCACTTGGTGCCCAAAACAACAGTCTGGATAAAGGGGTTATGCATGTGGTCTGTGTTTGCCTGGACTGCCCTGTCCTTGGTCCATCGTCCTGTGATAGCGTTGCTTCAGTATTCTGCTACCGAGCTCTTGCGACTGCGGTTTCATCTGACTGTTCCACCACCTGTGGCCCTTCATCTCCACATGGACATTGCTATGCAGCCTCGCCACAGAAACATACACCGAGGATCCCGTCGGAGCTTCAGTTACAACAACAGTCATCTCGTAAAGCCCATTTGGTCCACAACTCGTCATCCTCCCCATGACACCAGCCACGCTGCTGACCACAGTGCAGTAGCCCACCTAGCTAGGTCGGCTAACCCCACCATCAAAGAAGGTAACACCAGTCTCAACTTCGGTCTGCTTAACATCTGCTCACTCACGGGCAAGGAACATCTCTTCCAGGACCTTTTCTAAGACCGTAAGTTGGATTTTCTGTTTATGTGAAATGTGTCAACAGCCCAATGACTTCACCTCTCTGAATGACTGCGCTACGCTGGGATTTGTTTACACCTGCCAGCCCTGTGGCTCCGGCTGTGGCGGGGGTGTTGCTATGATTCACCGCGAGAGGTGGAAAGTCTTGCCGGTGTCTGCTCCAACTTTCCACTCATTTGAATATTCAGCATCACAACTCACAGCATCATCATTCCCACCATTATCTGTATTGTTTATAGGCCACCCAGGCCCAACAAGGACTTTTTTTTAAATGACTTTGCAGCTCTCATCACTCATTTTTCCATAATATCTCTTAACTTGGTCATCCTTGGTGATTTTAATATTCACTTAGACAATGACAATAACACCTTTGCCAAAGATTTTACATCTTGCTTGGACAGTTTTGGACTCCATCAATATATTAATTTTCCTACCCACTGTAAAGGTCATATGTTGGACTTGGTTTGCTGTTCTGGTGTCACTCCCACTGACTGTAAATCTCATTTTATCCCTTCTCCGACCATATGCTCATTGTGGCGCACATATTTTGACTGCATATGTATAGTACATTGAGTGAGATGCTTAAGGCTGCATGTGTATTTTGTGACCTCACGTCTTTGAAGGAACAATACGTCTGGACCTCCTGGGGATAACAGCAGGAGGTGGAGGTGCCTTTGGTGAGGACTCTGAGAGGACTTCCTGACCTCCTGGGGTCAGATGGAGGACGAAGGGACTGGGGGGAGAGTTATTGTCGTTGGGGGGTTTGATGACAATGTGATTCTGTTCTTTGATGTCCCAGGTATAAAAGTGGGGGTTTGGGGTGGTTCGATCTCTTTTGCTGTTGAGAGAATGCTGGAGATGTGAGATCGTCAATAAATCTGAATTGAGAAATAAATTCAGCCTCTTCATTTCACGCTCTCCACATTGGTGACCTAAGACGTGCAATGACCAGAGACGATTCCCCCGAACCAGACTCGTCAGGGACTGCTCGAGCAAGCGCGGTCTCGGTCAAGCTTCCAGAGTTCTGGCAGGACAACCCGGACTCGTGGTTCCTCCTGGCCGAAGCCCAGTTCGCACTCGGGGGAACAACAGCAGATGACACAAAATTCTACCACGTCATCGCCAAGCTCGACAACCGCACAGCTCGATACGTGCGGAGCCTGGTGCAGCAACCGCCCCCTGACGGCAAATACAGCGGGCTGAAAGCTGCCCTCATCCAGTGTTTCACGCCCTCAGCCGAGGAGAGAGCTAGGAGGTTCCTAGCTTTGCATGACTTGGGAGGATGCAGGCCTGTCGACCTGATGGAAGACATGCTGCAGCTGAGAGGCACAGACAACAATGATTTCCTCTTCACGCACATCTTCCTGAGAACCCTTCCATCGCAGACGAGGGCGACCCTGGCAGGCACTCATTTCGTGACCCAGCGGGACTTCTGCGCGCTGGCCCGAGAAGCGCAGTGGATCCTCGACGCCAGCGAGGAGCATGCGACCACCGCAGCAGCGGCAGACCTCGGCGCGGCGACCGGGAGCAGCGGTGGGCCAGAGGCGACGAAATCGTTCCCACCAACAATGGCAGCAGCGAGGTCCCAACGCAGCGGAGGAGACGACTGCTGCTTCTACCATCGGCGTTTCGCAGAGAGGGCGCGCAAGTGTGTACCGCCATGCCAGTTCAAGAGCTTAGCAGCAGCGGCCCTCGGCGAGCGGAACAAGCTGCTCTACCTCACGGATGCGCGCTCTGGGCGGCACTTCCTCGTGGACACGGGCGCCCAAGTGAGTTTCATCACCCCAACCTACGTTGACCGGCTGGCAGGTCCCCGTGGTGACTGGGCGACGGTGGCGAACGGCTCGAGCATTAAAGGCGTCGGACAGACGAAAATTCAATATCGCTAATTCATATCTCAAATTGTTGTCTGAGATGAGCTAAGTCGAACCGCACATGTTTTGGTGTCAACGAATGTCGCATAAGGTGACAATGCGCTCTTGAAGTATGCTGCCGTTGAGAGCTGGCGGACCCAGCCAAGCGATCAGCAGCTAAGATGGCCACTGACTGTGTGACGTCATCTCAGGAAGACACACGCACACGGTCGGCGGCCACTGCTGTGTTTTGCTTCATGCAACACTTGATGTTTACGTTTTAAAATCGGCGATTACGGATATTTCTCGGAATACTTGTGGATTACAAATAGATTATTTATTAAGATTAGGATTTCATGAATCGAATTAATATGGTTTGGCGTTGTGCTGTCTACGGGTGCGACGGTATACCAGAGGAGCATGCGGTGAGTGTTTTTGAATTTCCCGTCCCTGGGAAATTCCGTACGGCCTGGGTGAAATTCGTTCAGAAAACGTGAAAACATTGGAATGATGTCAGTAAAACACCCTACATGTGCAGTAGACATTTCGTTGACAGCGATTTCGAGAATAAGATGCAATTTGAAATGAAATTTGCAAAAAGATTGGTGATAAAGAAAACGGCTATTCCAACTATATATCCCTCGATTCCCAAGTCTGACTCTGAGACAAGTGTCAGTGACAGTGGCGTGAAAAGCAAGGGTGATCTACCGATGCGATCAGCTGTCAGAAAACGAGAAGTAAAAAGGGTAAGTTTTGTATTTTTAATATTCACTGCAAATGTTAAACAATATTAGAAAATGAAATATGGTGCAATCCCAAAATTAATGACCAATGCAACTTCATAATATTTTATATGGAGTGAATATTAAACTGATCTGCCACATATTACAATGACAGTTCAGCTTTCAATTTTTAGGGAAGCAACATATTTGCTAAGAAAAACAAATATAAGCCTAAGATTGTAGGAGAAATGTGCGTTTAAAAATGGAACCCCAATTTTCTACCATAAAATGGTAGAAAAATTATTCAAATGTATATGACATGCGACTTTGATGAATGTTGAACTATGAGAATTATAACATTGACATGAACATTAATAAACTCAATATATGATTTTACAAAACTTTATTTAAATATCATTGTTCACAAATCTAATCTTGGTAGGCAAAATCCCTTGTAGTGATCAGATGGGAATGTTTCTCTGATGAGGCTCACCACACAGGCAGGCAACATAACCCTCACTTCTTTCCCAAGAAATCCCCAACACCACCACCGTTTCTATTCCTGAGCTGACGTCACTAATGCCCGCACCTATCGAGAGATGGCGGTACTGCAGCCTCACTAAAGGCCCTTTTCCACTAGCCTCACTTAGCCCTACACCGCACCACTCAGCCCGCTTTAGGCGCTTTTCCATTAGCCCCAGCACCGGTTAGCAGGTGCTTTTTTAGTACCTGATCCAGGGCAGGGTCTAACCGAGCAGAGTAGGGCTGAGTATGGGTGTGATATGACTTTAAGAGACTGGTCGCCGCTGATTGGTCAGGTCGTAACATCACGAAAGCAACTTTTTCTGCTGAATTTACTCCACGACCGCCATTTGTAATTGTTCAGCCAGTGAACACAGTTCGCCCCTTTAATACGGTATATTATATTAATATACTGTATAATATACTTATATAATAATATACTCCTAATACAGTGGTACCTCTACTTACGAAATTAATTCGTTCCGGAAGTATTTCCGTAACGTGAAAATTCCGTAAGTAGAGACGCGTTTTACATGTAAATGCCCTAATCCGTTCCAAGCCCCCAAAATTCGGGCATAAATTTTTTATAAATCATAAAAACGCATCAAAACATGTAACAAATACATGTTACAATTAGATTACTGCACAATAAACATAAAATGAGAGTTGTAATTTAAAAAAACAAAGACTAAAGTATAAAGTAAAGAATAATAAAAATTATGTTCATTTACCTTTTAACTGCTATCGTCGTCGTCGTCACCTTTTTCCTTCTTTGGTTCATATACTCTCTCATCAGTGGTTTTTGCCTGACGTTTTGTGAAGAACCGATCCAAGGACGTTTGCTTTTGTCGGCTTTTAAAATCCTTCGAAAATGTGCCAATCGTAGATGTATTACGGCCATATTCTTTGGCGAGATCAACCAAACGCATCCCCTTTTCATACCTTTCTATTATCTCCTTCTTTGTTTGTATGGACAAAAAAACTCTCTTCTTCTTTTCTCCTTTTCCACTTATCTCCATCACTTTCTTGGGGCCCATAGTGAATAAATGTTAATACTTTACTGTACACACACGTAAAACTGCCCGAACACTTCGTGGCCAATGGGATACCAGGAAGATGCTAGGCGATAGCCAATGGCAGAGCAGCTACAGGTATGTTTACGTTCGGTAAACTACGGGAGCTGCGAGGAGCGCGTACTTTTTTGCCTTTCGTACCCTGAAATTTCTTTCGTAACAAGAGGCAATATTTTCCCGTTGAGGCGTCTCGTAACCTGAAAATTCTGTATGTAGAGACATTCGTAAGGAGAGGTACCACTGTATTATATATTAGGAGGTGCGCAATTTTCTTTCTATATTAGGCGACGATCGCATCCAGCGCAAGTTGGACGGATCTACTCGAAATGCAGGTGTCCGAGCAGATGGGTTCCCAAGGGCACATCCGTACTGCCAAACAGTGTTGGGAGAAGCTGAAAAAGCTGAAAAGTGATTACCGAGCAGTGAAGGACCACAATGGTCGAAGTGCAGCGGCTCGGAAGGGGTGGAAGTGGTTCGCTGAGAGACATTGGGCTCGACATGGCCACTGTCACGGTCACAGCCTTGGAAACCGTGGATGGTGAGTGTTGTTTTGATATTGCGCATCTTTTCGCCACTTTATCCTTTCTGTGCCAAGCTCACTGTTTTTAAGAAATAGGAAGGTTGTTAGATTGTGGGTAATGGTTGTTACTGAGGCTTGCCTATTGTTTTGCAGCCAACTGCAGATTCACGCTTGCTTTGTGTTAAGTATTAGCGCGAACAAAACGCTGAATTACGCTTATTGTATTCCGGTTAAAAACTTGAGAGTGTTGTGTACATGTTGCACTTTGGTGTTAAGTTTTAAATTGCGTGCATTTTCTTTCTAGAATCGCATTTCATATCACAGGGGTCCACCTCAGTGGACATGATGGACACACCGGACTCTCCTGGCGCTGCGTCTGCGTGTGCGTCTGGCGGAGCGCCAGCTGGATCGACTCCACATCACCAGCTCCATCTGGATCACGTTCAAGTGCCGGTAAGGCACAATAACCACAATTTTTTTTTGGTTGAAACAGGTCTAGCGGAAACCAGGGTCGAAAATCCATCCATCCATCCATCCATCTTCTACCGCTTAATCCTTTACAGGTCGCGGGGGGGCTGGAGCCTAACAAGTTATGTCCCAAATTGATTAATGCAATTTCCTGTAGCTGCATATTAATTAATTGAAAATGTCTTTTTAAATGAACAAAAAGGTTATTCTTTGGTCTTCACTTATCGGTGTTCCACAACCATTTTTAGGTGTGGTGATTGAAGTGCTATTGTAACTCCTGTTTTATAAAAACAACTAAAGCTCATGAACTGCCGTTGAAATCAACATGCTTCATTGAAATGCTTCGCGTCAGCTGACTGTATTAACCCATTCAGATTTCTGCGGCCACACTACAAGCAACTAGTTTAAACATTACCCATCCATCCATCCATATTCTTAACCTTAATCCTTTTTAGTTTTGCAGGGGGGCTGCAGCCGAAGACAGCACCCTGCGTGTTGCAAAATCTGCTCTACTGAGGGGCAGCAACATGACAGTTCAGCTTATATACAGCAATGAAGCATAATATAATAGTGACATTCCACCACAGACTTTCACCTGTGTAATTCCAGAATATACCGTATGTAGTGATCCAGCTTTAACGACCATGCCTTTCTGTCTTTCCATCTACATTAGCGATGGTCAACATGCATGATGAAGAGATGCGGCTCTTGGAACGGCAACATGACCAGCAGCAAGAATCAGGAGTACATGCAGCATTTGCGACAGGTGGCCGCAGATGTGCGGGCAGATGCGCGTGAAGCCCTGGAGCAGGACGCTGCGTTACGAAGGGAAGAGCTCGCAGAGATGTCATCGCCCAGTCTGTTTTTTTGTTTGTAAATTTTGCTTCTGGAATAAAATTGTATTGTTTGCATCAAAAGTCTGGTTTATCTGTTATGACACCGTATGAGAAAAGCCAATAATTACATACACATTCCATTCTCTGTTCACTCCACATGCTGCTGTTCATCAGGTCAGGTGTATAGCCTTCTAATGGTAATTTAATTTTTAACAACACAACGAAACGTAATGTCTTGGTAGTTTTTTTTTTATTTTAAACAAATTTGCAATGCGGAATCCATTTCTCTTGAACGGGTACATTTTTTATGTTATAAGCAGTTGTACAGGTGTGCTTGAACTTGTAGACACTGATAAAGGTAAGTACGTGTAAGTTGAATGTTGCATCACCAGTCAAAATTTAATAAATTAAGAAGGAATCTAGCAAAAATTTGGCACTAATAACAGTAGACAAATCGGACAAGGATACACTGTGTTTTTGTTGCACACAACTGTTGTTACCAACAAGTGCAAAATTTATATTCCCTTTTCCCAAAAATTAAAAATCAATTTGTAAGTAAAAGTGGGAGACCTTTACATGGGAAAATATGACATGTATCAGCACATGATTTATAGTTCAATTTGCATTTCCACCTAAGCAAAAGTGGCTTGTCGAGCTGGATTTTTGTGAAGATGGCCTGTGCGGTGTTTCTGCATGTAATTACATACCTGTCAAGTGATACGGTTTCGCCGTATTTTAATACGGGGAAAATGCAATTTTAGCAAATACGGGCGTATTGCCATTTCTGTACGCCAAAGAGAAAAATATACAGGAAAAAAAGTTGAGAGTGTGGGGAGGAACACGTCGTATGTGACCCCCACAGCGGGGCTGTCAGAGCGCTCAGCGTGAGCAATTATCACAACAGTGAGAAGTGTGGACTCATCATTAGGCTGATGGCTTCGCACCTTCTTAACAGATAAGCGTTATGAACAACAGGACAGGTAGATGGAGCATGCACATTTTATTTACAAAAAACATTTTTGAAATATGTATGCACATAAATGTGGACGAAATAGACAAGTATTGCATCACAGCATCTCGTAATATATTGTAACGTGCAGCTCGACATGGCAACGTCCCACCAGGAGGTTTGAACTCACGCCTCCCGCTCCGGAGTCCCGCACTCTACCTGTGTCACCAATAGGGTCAACCCACTTGGCAAGCCAAGTAGGGTGCTTATATCGAGTTCGCTACAATATCACCACCCTGCTCCTCTGCTCTCTGTGCCGCTGCCACCACTGGTTCATCTACTGCATCATCCAATGTAGTGTCAAACGTCTCTCCATGAGTCTCACACAGATTGTGCAGAGCACAACAAGTCAGCACCATAGATTTAACCAGTTTCATGTCACAATCATTCCTCTCTCCTTCCTCCTTCCTTCTCTCCTCGTCATCAGCCATTTTGTTTGTTGTGGAGGATTCGGTTGCGTGTTTCACATCACGAGGGTGTGGCGCCGCCTGCTGTTCAACAAATCCCACCCACAGCAGGTGTGCCAGCAGGTGTGCCAGCAGTAGTTGAAAAGCAACTGAGGCCGAACCGAACCGAAGTGAGTAGAGTCGGGTTTTCAACCGGGGCTAAGTGAGGCTAGTGGAAAAGGGCCTTAAGTGAAGGCTGGGCTATGAACAAATAAGGTCATTTATGGAGGCTGGTGACACATATTAAATCACGGGAATGGGCAGAATGGAATATTTTCATACAATCAGTTGATTGGTTCAATAAAAAAATGTCACTGTCTGAGGCTTTTAAGACCTTCGGCGAAAGGACTCTGCTTCTGTCCTTGTACGGCCGCACTTATGAATGGACTTTTATTATAGCGGCGGTGAGTTTCAACATGTTAGGTGCTGATTTTCTGTGCTCACATGGGTTATTAGTTGATCTTGCCAATAGGCGCCTGGTTAATGCACTCTCCTTTTATTCCATTCCTTGTGCAGCTCGAGTGTCCCCGCCACCAGCACAGACCAACGTCGCCACAGCAGGCGGTAAGTTTCACACACTCCTCACCCAGTTTCCAGCACTCACAGTTCCCACCTTTTCGGCAACAGTTGCGAAACACGGGGTGGAGCACTTTATCACCACTACTGGCCCCCCCGTCTTCGCGAAAGCTCGGTGCTTGGATGCAGCTAAACTGTCCATAGCGCGCGAGGAGTTGGCCAACCTGGAAAGGTTGGGCATCATCCGCCGTTCAAACAGCCCATGGGCTTCCCCACTGCACATGGTCCCTAAGGCTGACGGCTCGTGGAGACCTTGCGGTGACTTCCGCAGGTTAAACAATGCTACAGCGCATGACCGCTATCCAATCCCGCATATTCAGGATTTTTCGGTCCATCTGGCGGGGGCGCGCGTTTTTTCTAAAATAGACTTGGTCCACGGCTATCATCAAGTCCCAGTGCGTGCTGAGGACATTCCCCAAACAGCGGTGATAACCCCGTTTGGACTTTTTGAGTTTTTAACGCATGCCGTTTGGCCTCAAAGGCGCTGCGCAAACCTTCCAATGCATGATGGATGCCGTGTTACGCGATCTCCCTTTTGTGTTCGTCTACCTGGACGACATTTTGGTCGCCAGCACATCCGAAGAGGAACACGAAAAACACCTCACAACAGTTTTTCGGAGGTTGGGAGAGCACAGGTTAATAATCAATCCAGCTAAGTGCCAGTTCGGGGTGGCGCAGATCGATTTTTTGGGGCACCACGTCTCCCCAGAAGGGGCGGTTCCGCTACCGGACAAAGTGCGCGCAGTGGCAGATTTTCCCCGGCCACAAACCGTCAAAGCACTACAGGAGTTTTTAGGAATGGTGAATTTTTATAATCGTTTCCTCCCCCACGCAGCGCAGCTCATGCAACCACTGTATGCCGCGCTTAAAAAGCAAAAACCCTCCAATGCAATCGAATGGTCCCCGGAGCGGGAGCGCGCATTCGCCGAGGTAAAAAAAGCCCTTGCAGACGCTGCGTTGTTAGCTCATCCAGACCCAACGGCCCGCATAGCGCTCACCACTGATGCGTCAGATTTGGCCATAGGGGCGGTTGTGGAGCAGCATGTTGCCGGGGTTTGGCAGCCGCTAGCCTTTTTCAGCAGATTCTTGCGCGAGGCCGAGCGTAAATACAGCGCGTTTGACAGGGAGCTGTTAGCGCTTCACTTAGCCATTCGCCACTTCCAATTCTGGCTAGAAGGTCGGCGTTTCACCGCGTTTGTTGACCACAAACCGCTCACTTTTGCGATGGCCAAAATTTTGGAACCTTGGTCAGGCTGGCAGCAGAGGCAGCTGGCCGCAATTTCGGAATTTACTACGGATATGCCGCCGCGTTTTTGACTCGGTTCACTCCCTGGCACACCCGGGGGTGCGCGCGTCTGTGAAAATGGTGGCAGAAAAGTTTGTTTGGCCGAGCCTGTGCAAGCACGTGAAAGAGTAGGCAAGAGCCTGTATGGCTTGCCAGCGGGCCAAAATTCACAAGCACACAAAAGCCCCCTTAGAGCTGTTTCACATCCCGGCCAAGAGATTTGATTATGTACATGTCGACCTCGTGGGCCCCCTACCGTCGTCGCAGGGGTTCACACATCTTTTGACAATGGTGGACCGAACCACGCGTTGGCTGGAAGTGGTCCCACTGGCATCGACCACGGCTGCAGAGGTGGCCCGCGCATTTTTGACGGCTTGGATAGCGCGTTTCGGGGTTCCGTCGGATATTACGTCCGACAGGGGACCTCAATTTGTGTC
Organism: Pholidichthys leucotaenia; assembly: GCA_020510985.1. Taxonomy (NCBI): domain Eukaryota; kingdom Metazoa; phylum Chordata; class Actinopteri; order Cichliformes; family Pholidichthyidae; genus Pholidichthys; species Pholidichthys leucotaenia. The sequence goes on along the minus strand of CM035838.1, from coordinate 167,068,978 downwards.
TGAGCTTTGGTCAGCTATGGCCCACAGCTTAGGTGTGACAATTCACCGCACTACCGCTTACCACCCCCAGGCTAATGGTTTATGCGAGCGTTTTCATAGATCATTGAAGGCAGCCCTCAGAGCGTCGCTTATGGATGCAAATTGGGTAAACAGACTACCATGGGTTTTATTGGGGTTGCGTTCTGCGCCTAAAGAGGACTTAAAGGCCTCCCCAGCGGAGTTGGTTTTTGCGCAGCCTCTCCGGCTGCCAGGCGAGTTTCTGCTAGATCATCCGGCGCCAGGGCGTCCCCCGGCACAGTGGTCATTGATCGGCACGGGAGCGGACATGCTTCCGGGCCCCATTCATCACAGTTTTCCCCGTGTTTTTGTTCCCAAATCTTTAAAAAATGCCGAATTTGTTTTTGTCAGGCACGAGGCTCTGTGCCCAGCCCTGCGCCCACCTTACGATGGCCCATATAGGGTGCTGTAAACAGGGGATAAGCATTTTGTGCTGGATTTGGGGGACAGGAGGGAAACAATTAGTATAGACAGACTAAAGCCTGCTTTTGTGACGAACGACGAATCTGTACGGGTGGCGAGGGCTCCTCGATGTGGCAGACCCCCCAGGAAGCACGCCCTGGAGCTCCCGCAGGGATTAACTAACAGTTCTCATCCTCAGTTAGCAGATTCACTGCAAGATGGTGCCGCAGGGGCTGTGAAGCCTGCTTACAGCAAGTTTGGAAGACGTTTGAAGCCCAGACGGCATACAGACTAATGTGTGGTTTTATCATGTTGTGTGGACTATGCTGTATTGTTTCATTCTTCGACGTTTGGGGGGGTGATGTGGCGCACATATTTTGACTGCATATGTATAGTACATTGAGTGAGATGCTTAAGGCTGCATGTGTATTTTGTGACCTCACGTCTTTGAAGGAACAATACGTCTGGACCTCCTGGGGATAACAGCAGGAGGTGGAGGTGCCTTTGGTGAGGACTCTGAGAGGACTTCCTGACCTCCTGGGGTCAGATGGAGGACGAAGGGACTGGGGGGAGAGTTATTGTCGTTGGGGGGGTTTGATGACAATGTGATTCTGTTCTTTGATGTCCCAGGTATAAAAGTGGGGGTTTGGGGTGTTTTGATCTCTTTTGCTGTTGAGAGAATGCTGGAGATGTGAGATCGTCAATAAATCTGAATTGAGAAATAAATTCAGCCTCTTCATTTCACGCTCTCCACACTCATCTTCTTTAATACAAATTTAACAATTTTCAAAACCAACTCTCCCTGTTACATTACCTTCAGGAAAATTAGGGATATTAATCTTGACACCTTTTCATCTGCAATAAATTGCCTCCTCAGTTTACATAGCCATTCCACCCCTGATCAATTAATCTCCCACTACAATAATAATCTACATAATCTTCTTAACACCTTTGCTCCACTGAAACAGAGATCTGTTTCTTTCTCCCGCTCTGCACCCTGGTATACTCCCTCCCTTCGTGAAATCAAGGCCAAAGGGTGTCAACTGGAACGCCTTTTCAAGAAAACTGGACTAACCATCTACAAAGAAATGTACAATAATCATGTCTTGCTCTACAAAGACTCCACTGCATCAGCTAAATCTACATACTACTCTGATCTAATCTCCGTCAATAAAGGCAACTCAGAGGCACTCTTTTCTCTCCTCAGCAATGCCACAAGGCCCCCGGACTCACTCCCCTCACTCTTATGTCTGATGGAGCTGTAGTTTCTGGAATGGATTCCCCAATTTCTTTTCCTTCCGTTATTCATTCCTTCTCGAGTTTTACACTCCCCTCCTTAACAGACATATCCCAGCTAATTCACAAATCCAAATCATCCACTTGTCAGCTTGACCCCCTCCCTACTGTCCTTGTTAAAGCCTGCCTTCCTTCACTGGCTCCTTTGTTTACCACCATTATCCACTCTTCCCTCAATACTGGAATTGTTCTGTCACCATTCAAAACAGCTGCTGTTAAACCTCTACTTAAAAAAAACTGGTGCAGACTCCATCCATCCATCCATCTTCTACCGCTTCTCCGGGTCACTGAGGCAGCAGTTCAAGCAGAGAAGCCCAGACTTCCCTCTCCCCAGAACACCTGCTCCAGCTCTTCAGAGAGGACACCAAGGCGTTCCCAGACCAGCTGGGAGACATAGTCTCTCCAGCGAGTCCTGGGTCTGCCCCGGGGTCTCCTCCCAGTGGGACGTGCCCGAAACACCTCAAGTGGGAGGCGTCCAGGAGGCATCCTGATCAGATGCCCATACCACCTCAACTGGCTCCTTTCAATGTGGATGTAGTGATAAGTGATTTATAATTGTGATCAGGTATAAAGATTATTTAATTTGTATTAAAGTATCGGGACCTGAGATTTACTCCGGGTCCACACGCAGAAAAAGTTTATAGTAAACACTCGTTGGGGTACCAGCTCACCTCTTTAGTGAGCACTTTTAGTCATTAATTTCACTTTATACCTGTTTAATCACTCAATGAATTAATTAATAATCAGTCTCAAAATTTTAGTGAATTTGATACTGGGGCTTTGAAACCAGACTCAGAGTGAAATAAATTCCCAACAACTTCTCTCATTTTCACATATTTATTAAATGAAATGATGATTAAAGGACATTGAAATGATTTGCATTAACCATTAAATTAAACTTGTAAATGATAGAGTAACAATGTGAACATTTGCAGAACCAGGGTGAAAATGTAAGCTGAATTTAGATCAGTTTGAAGTTAGTGGATTATGGAAACCTGAATGCAAATTTATGGGGAAAATTAAACTAATTATATGGAAAATTCTGGATTACTCTTAAGAAAATGAAAACAGAATTTTAATAAAAAGAGGAGTTATATTAATTTCTCTTTAATTTTGTATCTGATCCAATACAGAATTATTCTCAAATCTCAGCCGTTTTATTCAGCAGATGAATAAAGAATGCAGCTCACATGACCCATGGCATGGTGGAGATCTTTCCTCTTTAAGCTTTTTTTTTTTTTGTCACTTAGATTTTTATTAGTTGTTCAGCTTAAATCATACACACACACACAAAAAGTGTATATAAAAGAAGGAAGAAACCTGTAACAGCAACATCGACAAAACCCCCCAAAACAAATCAATAACATCCACTGCTTGAGTCTGACATTAGCTCTTGTTCCTCCCCATAGTCCACATTTCTTTGAAGTCCATTTATTTATCGCCATTTTGGAATTTGTAAATTGTCCATTTTTCACACTCCTTGTCAAATTCAGCTTCTTGTAGTCGTAGTGTTTGTGTTCGTTTTTCCATTATGTAAATGTCTTCTATAATAGCCCAATATTGCTCCTTTGTAGGTGGTTCTTTCTTCAACCAGTTCCTTGTTATGGCTTTTTTACTCGCTACTAACAATACTTTGACAAGGTATCTATCACTCCCAAAGATGTTTGCCTCTGTTAGGTCGCACAGATAAAGTATCTTACAGGTCATAGGGATCTTGTATCCTATTATCCTCTGTAACATTTCACTTATCATTTCCCAAAATACAGTTATTCTCTTACACTTCCAAAAAACGTGTGTGATCCACATCGTATTCTCCACATTCTCTCCAACATTTCTGAGGTTGGTTGAGTTGTTTATTTTTCATCTTTGGTGTGATAAAGTAACGCACTAAGTTTTTCCAGGCAAATTCCCTCCAAATCCGCGAACTGGTGGATGAGTGGTGAGTCTTGCATATATTTTGCCATTCATCTTCTGTGATTTCTATGCCAATTTCTCTCTCCCACTTCTTTTTTATATACTCGGTTGTATGTTTATTATTTAGGTTTAATGCCTTATACATTGATGATATAAATTTCTTTTTGTTTTCTTTATATGCTTTAATTATGACTTTTATCACTTCATTCACTTCTTTGGAGGGATCCACCCGGATTACTTTTGTGTAGTAGTCTCTTAGTTGGAGATACGTATCTGAAAAAAATCAGAGATCCCCAATTCATATTTTTCTTTTAAATTCTGATAACTCTCCAACTTTCCTTTCTTTTCTAGAACACACCAAGCTGTGGCTCCTTTTTCTGTCCATCTTTTAAATCTCTGGTCATATTGATTTGGTTTAAAATTTTTATCATATCCTACCCAATTCAGAATTTTTATGTCTTCCTTAATCTTGTATTGTGGCGATGTTAAAATAAGACACGGCGTCTGGAGTTTTAATGAAGTTTATTGATCAAATCATCGCCATCACGGAGCTCACCCCAGCTGCTGTATAAGCATGCTGGGGATCACTCTCAGGCTCTCATGAGCTGTAGTCAGAAGCAGTCAGAAGAAGAACAGAGGGTGAACATATGAATTCAGCCACTTAAATACCCAGCAACGGACAATACATCAAAGGCATTTTATCATCAAAGGAAATGCATTCAGACATGTGACATTTGTACCACAATGCGAGCAGGAAGCATGAATGTTTGCATTTGCGTCATACATATCCACAGGATGCTGGTGCCTGAACTAAGCACAGGAAGGCTGCCTATTGATCTCAACACACACATCTCACTGTCCTGTTAATTGCTCTAGTCGAGCGCTGTGTTTGTCCGTGGCTGCTGTGGGGGGGTACCCCATACACTCCCCCCCCAGAGGGCTTAGCGGGGAGCTGAGACCTCGGTAGTCCCGCTTTGGTGGCGAGCTGCGGGGAAAGTCTGTGCCGGGGAAGGGAGGAGGGTGGGGGTAGCAAGTGGCGGGGGATGTCCATGGCTGTGGGAAGAAAAGTTAGTCTCTGATTCTTCTCGCGATTCAGTCCGGCAATGAAGAAAAACAGGAGCTGAAGCTATGTGAGGGACTTGGCGTTTAGGCTTTAGGTGCGTTCGCGGCCCTAAAGCCCTCGGGGACAGCTGACGGCTGGATTCCCGTTGTGCGCCGTGGCTGAGACTTACACCAAATCCTGTGTGCGGGCTGCGTGTGTGCTTCAGGTGTGTGAGCAGTCCTGAAGAGCCGTGTGCAGCGGCGGAGGATGATGTATAAGTCTGTAGAGCCAGCTTGTCTCTGGTGCGCGGCACGCGCTGCGGCCACGTGCCTTCCAGCTGCGCTGTTCTGATGCGAGGCTTCTGTGCATGGCCGGTCCGCTGTCGCGAGGCGAATCAGGGTCAGGGGGCTTGATGGAGATCTGCGCAGTCGGCGCCGATTGTGTCCCCTGTTCGGGCTGTTGGTCGTCGCTCGTGCCGGGTCATGGTGCGTTCAGGTCCACGCGTTCTCCGTCGGCCATGGGCCGCCGTCGTGGAGAGAGGGCAAGGTGTGTGCGCTCTCGTATGGAGACACAGAATCGTGTGTCAGGAGCCGTGAGAGCGGCCGGTCCAGCGTGGATGTGCCGATCTAGGCGTGCAGACCTCACCATGAAATTTCCTCAGCTTTCCCGGTCGTGGGTGGTCTCCGAAGAGCGTCAAAGTCTCCCTGAAGCAGAAAGGAAGGGCAGATCAGTCGGGCTGCCGCGTTCGCTCGTCGTCGGAGAATCACTGCCGGGTGCTGCGTTTGCTGGCAGCGTGTTCTTTTCAGCGTCGGGTCGCCAGCGTGGTTGTCCAGACCAGAAGGTTGCGTCGCACAAAGCGTGTGCGTCTGCGGGGTCACCAGTGTGGCGATGTTAAAATAAGACACGGCGTCTGGAGTTTTAATGAAGTTTATTGATCAAATCATCGCCATCACGGAGCTCACCCCAGCTGCTGTATAAGCATGCTGGGGATCACTCTCAGGCTCTCATGAGCTGTAGTCAGAAGCAGTCAGAAGAAGAACAGAGGGTGAACATATGAATTCAGCCACTTAAATACCCAGCAACGGACAATACATCAAAGGCATTTTATCATCAAAGGAAATGCATTCAGACATGTGACATTTGTACCACAATGCGAGCAGGAAGCATGAATGTTTGCATTTGCGTCATACATATCCACAGGATGCTGGTGCCTGAACTAAGCACAGGAAGGCTGCCTATTGATCTCAACACACACATCTCACTGTCCTGTTAATTGCTCTAGTCGAGCGCTGTGTTTGTCCGTGGCTGCTGTGGGGGGGTACCCCATAGTATCTTTTTAAAATTTTAAACCATGTGTCTAATGTATGCTCACTGATTGAATCCATTTCATGTTTGAGTTTCTTATATAAGTCTTTATCTCCAATCACAGTTTGAATCGGAATATTTGATATTACTTTTTCTATATCTTTCCATTTTGCTACAAAATTTTGATTGCACCAACAGTACAAAGGTCTTAATTGAGCAGCATAAAAATATTCCTTTAATTTTGGTAGTGCCATTCCACCTAGGTTTTTGGAAAGCTGGAGAGTTTGATATCTAACTCTGGGTCGTTTACCTCCCCAAATAAACCTGGATATTGTTTTGTTCCACTTTATAAATTGGTCTGGAGGGATCTCTACTGGTAACGATTGGAACAGATAGAGAAATCTGGGTAGTACAGTATATTCATTTTAACTATTTCGATTTTTGAATTAAAGTCCAGTGGTAGGGTTGCCCATCTTTCTATATCTTTCTGCATATCTTGATATACCTTTTCATAATTTATATTGAATAGTTCAGAGAGGTCTTTTGTTAATGTTACTCCCAAGTATTTACTTTGCCTCATACTCCAGCTAAGTTTATAAGATTTCTGAATTGTTATTGAGGGTGTATAATTAATTGTAAGTATCTGAGTTTCAGAAATATTTATTTTATATCCTGATAAATGGCCATATGTTTCAAGGAGCTTCATCGCTATGGGAAGTGTTGTGTTTGGTTGTTCGAGGAAGACCATTACATCATCAGCAAAAAGTCCCATTTTATGTTCTATTCCTTTGATTGTGACCCCTTTAAGTTTCTCATTTTATCGAACCGCTTGGGCCAATGGTTCAATGTAAACGGCAAAGAGAGCCGGTGATAGGCAGCATCCTTGTCTTGTGGACCTTTGCAGATGTATTTTACTAGTTAAGCTTCCATTTAGTTTTATTCTGGCTGTAGGCTCTTTATAAAGTGTTTTAATCACCTGTATTGATTTTTCATTAAATCGTAACTGTTCTAGCACCAAATATAAATATCTCCAATTCACACAATCAAATGCCTTTTCGGCATCTATACTCATCAAGACTGTACTTTGTTTTTTTCTTTTGTGCCTGTTCTATGATATGTAAGGTTCTCCTAATGTTGTCCTGGGCTTTACGTCCCTTTATAAATCCTGTTTGATCTTCATCTATTAGTTCTGCCAGAAATGTGTTTAATCTTTTGACTGTTATTTTTGTATATAGCTTATAATCTATGTTTAACACTGAGATTGGTCTATAGTTGTGGCACTCATTCTTATCTTTATCCACTTTGGGAATGACTGTTACTGTATTATTGCTTCTGACCATGTTGGTGGGATTTTATTTTTTGAGAGTGTCCAATTAAAGGATGTCTGGAGCAGTGGAATCAGTTCTTCTTTAAACAGTTTGTACCATTCTGCTGGATATCCATCACTCCCTGGAGATTTATTATTTTTTAATGAATTTATTGCTTCTTCTACCTCTTTTTCTGTAATTTTGGCTATTAATCTATCATTTTGTGAGGTGCCAATTGCCGGTAAATCCAAACCATTTAAAAAGGATCTCATTTCATCCTCCTTTGTAGCAGGTGGCTGCATATATAATTTTTTATAGTACTGGTAGAATATTCTTTCTATCTCTTCTGGATCATCAATTGTCTCCTTAGTTAGTGGGTCTTTAATTTTGTGTATTGTATTTATCGCCTGTTGTTTTCTTATACGTTTTGCTAATAATTTTGTAGATCTCAAGCCCGTTTCATAATAATTCTGTCTTAAGAATAAGTTTCTTTTCTCAATTTCATTCAGTAGTATATCATCTATTTTTTTTTTGGTATCCTTGATTTGTTGAAATGCCTCCTGATCGTTTGTGTCTTGATATTTCTTCTCATATTCCCTCAACTTCTCTGAGTATTTCTTATAGGTTTCCAATCTTGCTCTTTTCAATAATGCCATTTTTGCTGTTAGTTTTCCTTGAATAACCACCTTCATAGCATCCCATAGTATGGTTGGATCCACTTCCCCGTTATCGTTTTCTTCGATATATTGTTTGATTTCTTTTTTTATATCCTCTACCAGTTCTTTGTTGTTGACTATTCCCACATTGAGTCTCCATCACTTTTGTCTCTTTCGGGCATTTAACTGAATCTTTAAATATACAGCATTGTGGTTTGAAATATCAGCTCCTCCTATTTTACATTCATCTACCCTATACCTATATTTATAAAGAAGTGATCTATCCTCAAGTGGACCTTGTGGGTGGCCAAGTAATGAGTATAATCTTTTTCATATGGATTGAGACTCCTCCAAATGTCAATCATACCCATCTCTTCTAGTTGCAGTTTTAAAAATTTTGTCAGATGTTTTTTGTTTCTCTTTAAACTTGTTGTATCCAGGCTATGATTCATAATTATGTTAAAATCACCTCCACAAATTAGAATTCCCTCTTTTTCTGTTGCAATGTTATCAAAGAGAACTTTAAAAAAATGTTTATCACTTTCAGGAGGAGCGTAGACATTTACCAGAGTGACAGGTTCATTTTCCAGCTTCCCTTTCACCAGTATTTATCGTCCCTCTTTATCCCTGATTTCTTTTCCAAATTCAAACTTAGTTGTATTTGAGATTAATATCAGGACTCCTCTTTTATGCCCCGTTTGCATGAGCTGTAAAATGAGTTTCTAAATCCTAATCTTTTAAAATTTTCATGCTGTTTTTGAGATAAGTGAGTCTCTTGCAGAAATGTAATTTCCACCTTTTCCTTCTTCACTTTTGTTAGGACTTTTGCTCTCTTTACAGGTGTATTTAGACCATTTACATTTAGCGATATAATCTTAAGACTATTTTTTATCGTAACACTTAAACCATGTTTTCATGTGCTTCCCCGAGCAGTTTGAACCAGAACTATGCACACATTTGAACATCACAGTAAGAACATAAACCATAAGTAACTTCCACCTGGGGGTCTCTCGATTTCCCCCCGTGCCCCTGTTGGTAGGTGGATAGGAAATCCTCTTCTTCAATAAGTCCCATCCCTAGACTGAGAAAACCATTCTACTGATGGATCCCCCCTCAGTCTAATTAAGTCCAACATTTACACATGAACTCTCAGTCTATTATGAATTAAAAAAATAAGCATAAGGCCATACAGTATTACAAAACTCTTATTATATATTGATAAAAAAAATGTATTCCCTTGTTTTTATGAGTAGAGTTGAGTCTATATAGCAGTGGGTGAGAACGCTGTTCTTTTACCCCATTTGGAGATTTCGATTCTTCATCTCCAACTTTTACACGAGTCTTACCATTGTAGTTCGTTACTTAACCCCTGAAGTTCTCTGTCTTCCTCGTTGCTATTTCCTTTGAAATTCACGCAGTTTCTCCTTCACTCGGTGCACTGTATCCCGGCTCGGGGACACAGCTGTCCCGCTGCCTCTCTTCGTCTCTCCGCCTCTCACTCGTTGCCATCCCGACGCTCTGTGGTTTTCTCCTTCACTGTCGCCGTCTGTGTTGTTCGGCATGTCCAGCTGGAATCCCCTCGCTCTTACGTCCCGTGCAGCTTCCCCAGCGTGGTTGTAACTCTTTACTCCATCACTCCAATGAATTCGTATTTTTGTGTATGGAGTTTGGAAGCGTATGTTGCTGTCTTATAGCGTCTTCTTTATGTCACGATATGCTCTGTGTTTCTGCACAATTTCAGCAGGATAATCATGGTCAAACTGAATGTGTGCATCACCCACTTTAATTTTCTTCTGCCACGCTTTTTTAGCACCATGTCCTTGATTTCGAATGTCTGTAAATTAACCACTATTGCCCTTGGTTGAGCACCTGCCCTCGGTTCCTGCGGCGGGGTTCTGTGAGCGCGTTGGATCTGCAGACTGAAATCCCCGGAGATTTCCAGCTCTCTTTTTAATAATTGTTCCAGGTAGTTCTTCACAGAGCTTCCTTCAGTTTCTTCTGGTAGGCCAAAGATGCGAACGTTATTTTTCCAAGACCTCGCTTCTAGGTCTACCATTTTATCTTGCATGTACCTTGTCTGCTTTAGCATCTTTAGCAGCATCTCATTAGCCTCCGTGTTCCACTCTTCCAGCTCAGATATGCGACCCTGGGCCTCGGCTATACTCGCCTTTTGGTCCTGTACTTCTTTGTTGCATTCTGTGAATTTATGGTCCATATCTTGTCTGAGGGATGCAATTTCTTGTATCACTTCCTTCTTTATTTTGTCTTTAAAATGTGTCAATTCCTCATGAAGATTTTGTTGCAGCTCTTTTATATCTTTGCTAATGCTGGCTAATCCCGCCTGTAGGGCCTCGGTGTGGTTGTGGTCCATTTTCACCGCTGTGGTGTCTTCAGAATCACTTTCGCGGCGCTCGGTGGCTCCCTTTTCTTCAAGTTGTTCTGTAGGTGACTTCTTAGTGCTTTTGCGGCCTCTGCGTATACTTCCGCCACTCATTTCTAAAATGTTTTATATATACGACTTGAGTTACGTGTTCTAAATGGCGTTTGAATATAAAGACTGATATGAGCTCTTAACTGCACAGCCGCTCACGACGCCATCTTTCCCGGAAGCCCTCTTCTTGAAGCTTTAGTTGGTAGATGGCACCAAAATCAGAATATCTTGCCAGCAGATATTCGGACAAGGTACGGCAGCTTCCAAAGTCTACAGTCACAAGATGAAATTTTGACTGTTGGGCTGAGATGCAGCGAAGACGACAACGGTGTTTTCTTCAGGCAGTGTAATGGTGAGCTCCGTCAAGGCTGTCATGGGTCAGTGGCTTCTCCCAAGGGAATTCGAGAATAATTACAAAATCTGATACCAATACAAAATCAAACGACAACTTTCTGACTTAGTGGAGTGAAAATAGCATCTAGTGTGGAGGTGGTCAACATAAAATTAAACATAAAGTTAAAATTAAAAACAGTGAGTTTAAAGAAAGTTTAACAGGATGAAGTTATAAAAATAGACGTCTAGGAGCGGGAATTTGACTCCGAATTAGGATTTGAGCTCAGGAAAGAAAAGAATTAATTCCTAAACATTTAAAGAAAAACATTAAAATACACAGAAGTTTACAGAAACACAATATTTCATGTCCTCTGCTCTGAGGTGATCGTAGAAAAAGCATTGGTGAGAAGTCTCCATTGTTCTGTGGCAGTGAAGTGATCTCTTTGTTCTCCAGCAGTGCTCTGCTGAGAAGATGTCCGTAGAAGGAGAGGAAGAAGAAAAAAGGACCTGAAAAGAGGGTGTCTCTCCTCTTTATCTGCAGACAACTTTCGCAGGCTTCCGTGGATTGGCAGGAGCCCCAGCCAATAGTCTTCCTTCGTGGGTGGGTTTTATGAACTTTAGTCCAATGAACAGGCTTTTGTCTGTAAGGAACCAATGGAATGGAAGAGCTGGAGCTCAGCATAGGCTGGGTGGTGACTGGCTGATACCGGTCCTCACAAAATGACATAATTTTAATACATTGGGGATTCCTTAACCTACTTATGTAAAAAGTCTAAGCTAGCTTTAGTGATTCATGCAACTTTATAACTAGTGCTTTTAAATTAACATGCAAGAATAAACATTCATTGAAACATTTTAACATGCACATATTTAAAGTCAAGGATTAATATATATTTCAAACCACTTGATTAATAATAATAATGCATCAGATTTATATAGCGCTTTATCATAGACACTCAAAGACGCTTTACAAGTAGATACATTATTCATTCACTCCAGACAGACAATGGTAGTGGCAAGCTACTACTATAGCCACAGCTGCCCTGGGGCAGGCTGATGGAAACATGGCAGCCAATCCGCGCCAACGGCCTCTCCGGCCGCCACCGAACATTTATACACATTCATACCCAGTGTTATGGGCACTGGAGGCAATGCGGGTGAAGTGTCTTGCCCAGGGACACAACGGCAGGATATCTGGGGAGAGCGGGATTTGAACCGCCAACCACTGGGTTATTAGACGACCTGCTCTACCTCCTGAGCCACTGCCGCCCCTCTGATTGTCCACAGAATATCAAAGTCCCACCGAGACAGTGATCTTCAACAAATGGTGTCCTTAGAATTGTCCTGAGAAATGAAATTTGAAGAGTTAATTTCAGTTCAAAACTTGTACAGTCAAAGTGAGCATCTACTCCATAGATGTCCACCAGGGGTAGTGTCGAGTTGTGGCCAATCCAAGGCTTTAGTGAATGCCTTTAAGGTTTTATGGTATGCCTGTTGAATATAAACCTGTCTTAGTTGAGGAAGACCCCAAGTTATTTATGATGTGAGTTAATAGATTGAGAGCATTCCTTAGCTTTGCTCAACAAAGGAATGTTGGTTCAGCTGTGGTTCTGAGATGAAAAAGCAGTTCTTGACTGGCCTTTTCCTGGGTGAAACAATGTCTTTAAGATGAAGAATAATTTTATTGATGAGCCAAAGCCAAGATGATGCTACATGGAGGAGCAGTGGTTCTACTCTGAGCCTCTCCCGGATGACTGAGCTCCTCACCCTATCTCTAAGGGTGAGTCCAGCAATCCTACGAAGGAATCTCATTTCAGCCGCTTGTGTCCACTCTCTCATTCTTTCGGTCATTACCCAAAGCTCAAGACTATAGGTAAGGGTAGGAACGTAGATTGACCAGTAAATCGACAGCTTTTCCTTAGAGCTTAGCTCCCTCTTCACCACAACAGGCCGGTACAACATCCGCATCACTGCAGATGCTGCTCCGATCCATCTGTCAATTTCTCCCTCCAGTCTCCCCTAACTCATGAATAAGACCCTGAGATACTTTAACTCCTCCACTTGGGGCAGGAGCTTGTCCCCAACCCAGAGAGGACAATCCACCTTTTTTCGGCTGAGGACCATGGACTTGGACTTGGAGGCTCTGATTCTCATCCCAGCCACTTCACATTCAGTGGCAACCATCCCAGTAAGACCTGTAGGTCATTGCAGGATGAAGCCAACAAACAACATTGTCTGCAAACAACAGAGATGAGATCCTGTGGTCACCGAGCATGACATCCTCCGTTCCCTGGCTGCACCTAGAAATCCTGTCCGTAAAAATTATGAACAGGATCTGTGATAAAGGGCAGCCCTGGCGGAGTCCATCTCTCACTGGGAATGAATCCAACCGAGTGTTGGCAATACGAACCAAACTCTCATGACGGTCGTATGGAGACCGGATAGCTCGTAATAACAAGCCCGATACCCCATACTCCAGAAGCACCCCCCCAAAAAAACCATGAGGGACGCGATCGAATGCCTTCTCCGAGTCCACAAAACACATGTAAACTGGTTGGGAAAACTCCCATGAACCCTCGAGGATTCTCAAGAGGGTAAAGAGTTGGTCCGATGTGCCACGGCCAGGACGAAAACCACATTGCTCCTCTTAAAGCCGAGGTTCGACCAACGGCTGGACTCTCCTCTCCAGTACCTTGGCATAGACCTTGCCAGGGAGGCTGAGGAGTGTGATCCCTCTAAAGTTGGAGCACACCCTCCGGTCCCCCTTTTTAAAGAGGCAAACCACCACCCCAATTTTGTCATGTCTAAGGCACTGTCCCCAACCTCCACGCAATGTTGCAGAGGCATGTCAACCATGACAGCCCTACAACATCCAGAGCCTTGAAGTACTCAGTGTGAATCTCGTCCACCCCCGGGGCCCGGCCACCAAAGAGATTTTTAACCACCCTGGCGACCTCAGCCCTTGTGATGGACGAGTCGTCCCCCTCGTCCACAAGCCCTGCTTCCTTTGTGGAAGGCGTGACAGTGGAATTGAGAAGATCCTCAAAGTACTCCTTCCACCACCCGATCATATCCCCAGTCGAAGTCAGCAGCGCCCCATCCACACCATACACAGTGAGGACAGGGAGCTGCTTCCCCCTCTTGAGCTGCTGGACAGTTTGCCAGAATCTCTTCGAGGCTGACCAAAAGTCTTGTCACATGGCCTTACTGAACTCCTCCCACACCCGAGTTTTTTCTTCAGCAACCACCCGAGCCACACTCAGCTACTCACGGCGCCAAGTGACCTAATGTTAGCCGGGGCTGTCGAGCTAGCTCTCCAAGTGGAGACTGCAGACAAGCTAGCTTCGGAGCTGAAGTTGTGCCAGTAAGAATGGCAGCTGGAGCTTACCGCCACAGCATTAGTAGCAGACCCTGATAGTGAGGATAGCTTGACCGACGACAACGCGGACATCAATGCTGTCAGCCGAAGGTCTGCCCCAGGAAAACACCAGAAACGGCTGTAGTGGTGTTCCACACGCCTCCATGAGTTAATCCTCAGTTCCCAAATGTTATGTATGAAATGAGTGAGCAGTGAGCCATCTTATGCCGAGCAATGAACTGCACTTTATTACAGACAAGATTGAGGTAGCCACCTGACCTCATCCCATCAGATGGCTACGGCAAGCCCCAAGGGCCAAACTCACATACAACAACTAGCCCCTACTCTCACAACAGATCACACTGTCCCAAATTCTAAACAAGACAGTTTTGTCAATCATAAACACAGAAGTTAAAAACAGTAGCAAATTTATGAGAAAAAATTGCAAATTTACAAGAAAAAAGTCTAAATTTTTTTAGAAGAAAATTGCAAGTCTCCAGAAAAAAGTAGGATATTTAAGAGAAAATGTGGCAAATTTACAAGAAAAAAATTAGGAAATTTAAGGGAAATTGGCTGCAAGTTTATGAGAAAAAAGTTGCAAATTTACAAGAAAAGTCGCAAATTTATGAGGGAAAAAAAGAGTTGCAAATTTAAGAAAAAAATTAGCAAATTTATACCAAAAATCTGCAAAATTACAAGGGCTGAGAATTTACAATAAAAGTTGTTTTGTTTTTTTTAAGTGTGAGATTGAAGTTGAAAATTTACAAGGTGAAAGTTCAGCCCTTGGTTGAAGGATCTTCCCCCAAAAACTGGTGAGGGTGAACTGAGGGTTTAGGCGTCCGTCACCTTTGCGTACTCTGTTTTATGAAGGCAAAAACGACCCTGCAGCATTGTATTGTTCTTATTCTTCTAATAAAGTTCTTTAAAAGTCATGCTTCACCCGAGTGTTACGTTGCCATGGTCACGCGGTCACGTGGTCTCCTCCCTCCACCATGTTGGAGGAGGAAACCAGAAGCTGCTCCTCACTCGCTGTCAGATTAGAGTTTAATCCGAGGAGCAGGAGGAGAAGCTGTCTGCGCCGTGGACAGACCTGTGTTTGTCACACCGAATAAACGGGGCTTGCCGTGCCGCAGTTTCCTTTACCAACCGGCCTGCGGGCAGAAGATGCACCGCCAGCAGCCGCCTGTACCCTCCCCCGGACCGTTAATGGGTTAGCCGGCTAACTAGCTGGAAAAAAAAAGGAATAACTAAATCGGATTAGCAGACTCCTCTGGGTAATAACCAGGCATTATTCGCTGGGCTTGACTCAACTATTACACCGCAGACAGTTACCAACATTTATCGATTGTCATTATATTTGAACAATCGTGCCAAACCGTCTACTTTGTGCTTTTAATTACTTGTCGCGTTAATGTTTCTGGATGCTAGTTTAGGTTATTAGCTCGTCAAAACCACAGCAGCGGGCAGAGCTCCTTCACTGCCCGTTAGAGAGAGAGGGCGAACACCGCAGGAGCAGCAGGAGCAGTGCCTCGGAGCCCCCCCTCCCAGCCGGGGAGTCAGGACGGAGGTGACGGGCAGACTCTGGAGCTAGCCGGACTGCGAGACTAGCGGGGGCTTTGTGGAGTGTGACTGAGGTTCGGACCCCACCTGAAATTCTCGTCCGGCGGAACGATGTCGGGAAAGGATAAAGACAAGCAGGAAAAACAGTCCACAACGGAGCGGCTCATAAAAGGTGAGATTCTGAAGGGTTTGACTGGTTGATGATGGGATGACTGGAAACCACCTGTAGCTTTGGGAGGGTTAAAATACTGGCTTCCTGTGGCTTAGACCAAAAACTAAGAATATATCGCAAATTTACACCCCCCCAACCATATTTAAAATGTATTTAAAGTGACAAGTTGTATGAAAGTTGAAAGGGAAAATGATAAAATGCCAGTATAAAAAAGCCAGAGATATACTAAGAAAATGTCCAAAAACTGCAAGGGAAAATAGTCTGAAATTTCCCAGGAAAGAAGTTTGAAACCACATAATAAAATATTTAAATTTGCCAGAAGAAGTGGATTTTTTTTTTTTTTTTACAAGGAAAACAGCATATTTTAGAGAAAATAGTCCCCCCCCCCCAAAAAAAATAAAAATATATATACATATATGAAATGGTGGTACATTCACAAGAATGGCAAGTTTATGAGGAAAAAATTTTCTACAGTTTACCAGAACAAAATGTCTGAAATTTACCTGTTTAAAAAAAAAAAAAAAAAAAGTTTGAAATTTGACAGAAGAATCTTCTGAAATGTCCAAATTTTGCAAAAAATACCAAGTGAATTTAAGTGAAAAGATTGTAAAATTTCCACCCCCAAAAAAGCAATTTTATATTTTTGAAAAAGTAATACATTCATAAGAATGGGGAAATTTATGAGGGGGGGGTGTCTAAAATTTTACCTGAATATAAGTCTGAAATTTACTAGAAAAAATGCATGAAATTTGCCAGAAAAGTTTGAAATTTGTCAAAAAAAACCCAAAACAAAACATTTTTGCCTTGAGAATTCAGAAATTTTTCTTGGAAAAAAAAAAAAGTCTGAATTTTGCATGAATAGCGAGTGAATTTAAGTGAAACGATTGCCAAATTAACAAAAACTTTTTTTATACTTTTAAAAGCAGTACATTCATAAGAGAGGTAAATTTTTGAGGAAAAAAGGGAAAAAAATCTGAAATTTGCTAGAAGAAAAGACAAAAAATTGCCAGGAAAAAAATGTCTGAAATTTGTCCGGAGAAAAAAATCTCACATTTGTCTGAAAAAAAAAAATAATTGAAATATGCCATGAAATTTGCTAGAAAAAAGCCTCAATTTTGCAAAAAAAAAGTCCTTAATTTGCATGAAAAACTAAGACTTTGAAATTTACAACAAAAGTATTAATATTTATAATAAAAGTAGAACAGTGAAGAAATGTGTAAATTTATGAAAAGTCACAAATTTACATGACAGTCTGACTTTTGTGAGGTCAGAACCTGAAAATCGGTAATAGGCAGGTTTTTTTTATTTTAATTGTGCATTTTAAATGTTATTTGCATTTTTCCCTTTTTACCCACAATTTCATTGTACTGTACAACTGTACAATGTCAATAAAGCCTATTCTATTCTATATTAACTATTTTTTGTAATTAGTTTTTTCTTGGTCATGAATTTGAAAAGGCTTCTGGCAAATTTGTGTTTTCTCTTATTTTTTTTCTTGTAAATTTGCAGGTTTTTTCTTGTGAATTTGTGACTTTTTCATCTGTTTGCAACTTTTATCACTTTTGTTTGTTTTCCTTTGAAAACAAACCTGCAACCTTTTTTTTCTATTTTTCTTAGACATTTTTTCCTTTTCAATTTGAATTCTTTTCTTTGTTTGCATCTTGTCCTTTTTAAAAACTAATTTTGGCATTTTTTCTTGCAAATTTGATGCTCCCCCCCCCCCTCTTAGATTTGCATTTTTTTTCTTGAGAAATGTGCTTTTTTTGGGGGGGGGGGTGTTAAAATTTTGGGTCTTTGGATAATTTCACACTTTTTCCCCCCCAAAAGTTTCAGATCTTGTATTTTGAAAGTTTCATTTTTTTTCCACTTGTCAAAGCGCCACAGCGCCACTGGTTGTGAACAAAAGAGCTGCCTGTGGCTGCAGGTTACAGGCCTGCGACACAGATGTCTCCTCAGTAGACATCTGGGCGCGTCCTCTTCGGTCTGTTTGATGCTTAGTGTGGATAAAATTTAAAACCAAGACTCGCTCCTGAAAATACCCAAGGTCCACTCCAGTTACCAGCTGAGCTTGACTGGATGGATTCCTTAACTCTGAGGTTATCCTGGATCGTGGGACAGACAGCAGACCATTTGTCTTGTCACCCCCCCCCCCCCCCCCCAAGATGGCTCAGGCAGAGCCAAGGTTGAAGTAGCTCCCCAGAATATGAGAACCCAACCCCTGTAACCACAGCCCACATCCCAGTCTGTCTTCAAGGGCGCTATTAGAGTGTCCTGCCAGGCGACTGAAATGCCGAAGTGCGAGCCAGTAGGGAGTGAGTGAGTTAATTGTGGAAAGAATCTCCCCCAGTGATCTTCCAGCATGAACAGCCACACAGTGGAGAGAGGGAGTGTAGGAAGAAGAGGAGTAGACTGTTGTGAGGACGGTCTGACTTTTGGGTGTGTTGAAGTGCCAAAACGCTAATATGGTTTGGTTTGCGTTCCCGCTGCTGCCTGTGGCTCTAAGAGGGCTTAGCTGGTAGACTAGCTAAAACGAATGCTCCTCTGGCTGTGGAGGTCAGCAGTTAAGCTCATTTAACGCCTTCAACCTTGTATATCAATTGTTTGGTCTCATTTAAGGCAGATCTTTATTTACCCTGGCTGCTTTTAGATAAACTTTTGACCTGTTAGGCTGTTTTTTAAAGTATTTCCTCAGTGTGACAGATTCATGTTACTTTTGTCACACATTCAATTATTTTCTCCTGGGTGATGATACAACTTTTGATTCTTCTGTTAAAAGAGCAAATGTGAGATCTCTGTGGTGAAAATGATGTTTAAAACAATTTTGTTCTTGATATTGGTGCTAACTGATGTCAGAGGTGTACAGCCCACCCAGCTGCTGTTCACAAACCTCTGTGATGGCCAGCCAATCAGAAAAAAGAAGTTGGATGGAAATGAGCTCAAAGTTGGGCTCTGTTACCAAGAATGGATGATAACTGTAAAATTTAGGTATAAAATATTGTCTCAAGAAAACTGCATATAACATCTAGGGCTGTCCTGAATTCCTGTTTTGGGGCTTCAGATATTTGGGAGCAATCCAGAGTTAATATATGACGCTCATTCTTATTTATTTATGTAAAATGCCCTTTAAAAAAAAGTTTAAGAACTAAGAAACCTTTATAAAATTGGCAATTTTTTCCCCTTCTTTTATTTAACTTCTAGCTTTCCCCGGGACCAAAAAAACTCTTGTCCCAGACAAGAATGCACATCTTGTACAATTAAAAATGTGTTCAAATTTTAGAAATGTTTACAGAGGTGTACATTTTTTACATCTTTAATCATCTTTGATTTAAAATACATTTTTATGAAAATGTTGGCCCTTTAAAGTTGTCTGTGATATGGCCAAAAAAAAATTCATTCATTCATCTTCTTTACCACGGAGTCCTCTTCAGGTTGCAGGGAGGCTGGAGCCTATCCCAGCATCATTGGGCGAGAGGTGAGATACATCCAGAACCGAGAGACAAACAGCCATCCAACCTCACATTCACACCTAGGGACAATTTAGAATCCCCAGTTGGTGCCAATTAACCCCCAAAATCTAAAATGTTATAAAATGACACATTGTAGCCTATTACGACATTTAATGGCAATTTAGTTTTGTGATTTGCTTATACTCGGTGTGAAATGTAGTGTGATTACATACGTCATCATCATCATCATCATCATAGCAGTCTGTCGGGGGCGACAATGACCGTTTCATTTAGGTCTGATCAGATTCCTCCACGCAGTTCTTTCCTTCGCATTCTGCTGCCAGGAACTCTTGACCTTGTTAACCCGGGTGACGTCCAAGCCGGTATGAGTTGCTCTGTGACTGACCAGTTCATGAAACTGCTTGCAAAGTATTTGAGTACCGCTAGCTTTTGCTGGACTAGCGGCACATTCTTGGCAGATAGAGGTATTGTCAGTGGCAAGGACAGGCCAAGACAAACTGACTCCAGTATCTGTTGCAGTGACTGACCAGATGATAGGTTTGTTTATCTCTGCTCTTTGTGTAGTGCATGTCACGATGCACCGACTGGCAAAAGTCCACCACAGACCTTGTGACAGATGTGCTCATCTGCCGGGATATCATACAAAGTCAATGAAAAGATGCAAACACACACATTTGCTTTAAGCGATGCGGGTGCACATGAGTTCGCCTCATCAAGTTGGATTTTGTTCAACTTGGGCCAGGAGTTCACATGATGCTTTCGGTGTTGATGCTGGAGTTGGTTTGAAAATGAGACAGCAGCTTACTGGAGATTCCCATCAGATTTGTGCTTCTGCGAAGGGGGTTGTTTTCATGACCAGTGTGCTTTTCTCAGATGCACTGCTTGTTTGGTGTTGGGGGCAGCCAACGTCAGGGTATGGTTTCTGGGGGAGGTTCTTATTTTTATTTCTAAACAAATACCTGCACAAATCCAAATATACAAACTAGTCTCTAGTTAAGAGAGTGCTTGTAAACATTAACAAGCTGTTGCACCTGGCTAATTGACAGGAAACAGCCTGAACAAGAGAACTGTAAGTTGAAACAATGGAAATGATTATAAAAGTCCTTCAAGAAGGTAATTCAACCCTGATTGTGGCCAAAGATGACAGTTCTTTTCATTCAGCTGTGTCTAAAATTAAACTGGGTTGTTATAGGTTGAAAAGAAGCAGTTTTGGACTGTGGATAATTGGATGGAAGTGAGGTTTAAAGTGATGGCCAAGGAGATGCTGATGCTGGAACTTTTGTTTGGTGTCTTTCCAGTAAAACAAAACAAAACCTATGACTGCCTAAAGGAAAAAAAAGCACATTTTCAGTCTTTGATGACATGTGAACTGGGGGTGGTTGGAGGGTTGGGGGGGCAGTCATTTACAATAAATGCAAATGTTTTAGACACAATTCTCATTGCATTAATCAAAACTAGTTTTTGTGATGATGAAGTCAGTTTTTGGGATGATATTGCATCTTGTCACAGAGCAAAGAGCTTCTAAACTTTTCTTTTTATTTTTAGGACAGACTTATCAACTCGGTGATATGGCCAACAAACAGTCCACATCTTGATGTGACTGAAAATCTGTGGTTAAATTGAAGAAAATGATCCATGATGAGGGTCCATCCTGTGAAGTATATCTATCAACAGCTATAGGAGAAGGTGAAACTTGACTAAGGCTGCATGTCCACAGAGAGTGTAAAA
Source organism: Pholidichthys leucotaenia (assembly GCA_020510985.1). Lineage (NCBI taxonomy): Eukaryota > Metazoa > Chordata > Actinopteri > Cichliformes > Pholidichthyidae > Pholidichthys > Pholidichthys leucotaenia. The sequence continues at coordinate 167,047,950 of CM035838.1, read as the reverse complement.
ATACTTTGGACCTATTTTTCTGAACACTTTACGGGCCTGCTTAAGAAAAGGTCTTGGCCCTGTATCCTAGCAACCACTTGACCTGCCACTCACAGCTTGGTGTTGCCGTTTCACACATTTTGCAGTCTATTAACTAGACTATACTACAACAAACTGGTAAGAAGACACACGTCCTTCTGAACTTTTGGTGTTAAATATTGATTGACTGAAATACTGATATACTTTTAGCCTGTTTTAGCCTAAAGGTGTCTTCAGACCAAACGTGAACGGGCGGCGTGAACGTGAACAGGCGGAAAGAGGCGAGCATATGTGAATCTTGCGCATTCGCATGTTCATGTCCAAGGGATAGTGCTAGCCTTGAGATTCTGCCATCACCAGAGTAAAAGTATCAACATTGGAGAGTAAACTAGTTTGAAAATGAGACTGACACTTAACCTGGAGACAGAAGGACCAGGAGCTCTGCAGCTGAATCGGAGTGTCGGGAGTCTTTTAGCCACGGACGTGCTAAATAGGCTAGCAGTGTAAACAACCCATCATCCAAGTGAAATTTTGGAAGCAGGGACAATTTTTTCATCAGATAATATGCATGACGGTGTTTTGGGAATTTCCACAGCAGGTTGAACACAGCTGCAGAAGTTATAAAGGCAACTTTGCCTGTCTGCAGCGCACTCAGATGGTGAATTCACGTTTTTACATTGAGTTAAAATGTAATCATGCCGTGCAAAAAAATTTGCCTGTTTGCATTTGGTCTGAGCTAGGGATGCAAGTTATTGATTAATTCATTAATTAATTGATTCACCTTAGCGATCGATTGATTAATTGATAAGTGGCATTTTTCCTGAGAACTTGAATTTCCCTTGATACATTATGGTCTGTAACATAAAAAGCCAATTATTGTTTGATATACTGAATAAAAAATGCAAGTCATATTCCTCAAGGACTTGATTCATTTATGTAATGTAATCTGTTGTACGTTAAACGTTAACAAAAGAAACTTAGAAAAATAAATATGAAGGCTACGATAACATAAAAATATGTGCACTGACTGTTACTAAACTTCAGCAACATAAATTCTGAATAAAAAAATATTTAGACAGTCCACATAGTATTAAAAACAACATAAAATCGGACATGCTCTCTGAGAAAAACTACTGATTTTACATGGCAGTTATTGTCAATGTAGTGGCAAGTGACTGTAATGTAGCTTTCTGTGGTTGGTGCAGTCCAACAAACCATTGTTGGCGCCACATTTTCAATGGCTAGCTGTGTTTTCAGGGCAGCTTTTTTCTTGTAGCGTTCTTCCAAGCGGGTAGTTATCGTTCCTAGACAGAATATTATACCCTGGCTCCATAAAGTTTATCAGCTCCCGAAAGCTCTCTCCTTCAACATTACTTATTGGCATCATGTCTTTTTCAGTCATCTTGCAAATCCTCTGAGTAATGCTCTTCGTCTTCCTCTTATCACATACCTGCCTCCCCAAGACTGTGGTAACTGTCGGTTGTGATGAAGCCAAACTAGCCGTTCCTTGCAGCACGGCTGAATGTGAGTTCTTTAGCTGGTAGCTAAGTGAACTGGTTGAGCTGTTGTATTTTGTAGTACCACATAAAGTGTACATTTAGCTTTGTTGCTGGCGTTTACCAGTTTAAAATGATCCCTCACTGCACTCTGTTTAGCTTCATTTTCTTGAGTGAAGTATGTCAGGTGTGGTAGAGATTAGGCTATAGCCCCCTCACCAGGATTGGTGACGCCACTGCATTTAATTAAAAAAAACTGTTGAAAAGAACAGCGGCACTTTCAATTAATTGGTAACTAATTTAATGTAGTCAACTAAATTCTTATCAGCAATTAATCGAAAGTCAATTAATCATTAACATCCCTAGTCTGAACGCATCTTTATTCTGATCGCCTGAGGTGTGCCACTGATGAGTGAAGTGGAGCTCAAAAAGTTGAACTTTTTTCAACTTTAATTGCTGTGGGCACAGCAACAAAAAACATTCACCGCTGAGTGTGGCTGCAGATAACCATTTTGGTAGTTAACTAATCTAGCAACTATTTTTTCAATTGGTTGTCTAATCACGATTATTTCTGTCATGTCAGCCATCTCTGCTTCTTGTTGGCACGGCTAATGTTAGGGGCTCCAGTGCATGTTTAACCTCAACTGTTTAAGTCTGCACACCTCAGAATGTCACCTTGTTCTCAGTCTCTGCTTTTAATAGAATGTTTTATAAGAGGTCCCCATAGCTAAATAAAATAATGACCCATCAAACATGAGTTTGATGAGTTGATAAGTCGACGAATTGCTGCAGCACTACCTGTGAGAGCGTTTGGGAGGGTGTGTGGGGGGGGGGCGCTGAGCACATGAAGCGCTGGACTACATTAAAAATAAACAGAAAATGGATGCTCCCAGTGGGTGGAAAACATTTTCTGTTGACATGAGGCATGAAATGATAAGAAAATTTCATCTCACAATAATTCTGTCCATAATTATGGTGATAATTATTATTACATTATGCTTAAAACTTTGAAAATGTCACTAAAATATAATAGAATCACTTTACAGTAAATTTTGCTGGAAGCTATTTTTTGTTGCACTTTAAGCAAACATTATTTTATGTCAAAAGTAACATGAAATTTCCTAAAGGAATTATAACAAGAAGTCCAATTGGCAAGGTGGTATTAAAATTAATACTGATATAGATTTCAACTTTGAGGAAACGCATTTCGTTGGCACTGTCGGGTGCAAACCTTCTGAAGCAGACATTTTTCAGCAAATGAGAAAAATCGTTTTTTGCTGAATAATTTAGCAGCTATGAGATTTATTCATAGACCTTTTAAAAATATTTATTATTGGTTTGATATTTGTTAAAAAAAATCTGAAGATGTAAAATGTGACCAATAATTTAAAAAAGGAAGTGGCTACTGATACGTAAGCCGTAGCCCAAATGCGCTTGGTCTATTGCTATGGAAGAGTTGATCAATCTGACAAAACCTTTTCAGATCAGCTGCAAGCCAGTTGCCGCTGTGGCTTAAATAAGTGGTATGGGGATCTGTGATCAGAAGGTCACCAGTTTGCATCCTGCTTTTGGTGCCTTGCCCACACTATTTTATACTTGATATGAGATGGAATTTAGAATTAAGAAGTTAGCCTTAGGGTTTGTGAGTGGGTAAGGTTAAAAAGGTAGTAAATGGATATTAAAATTTTGAAACAAAGAAATGCCTCAGATTTCCGTACCTGTAGCCTTCTCTCTTTAAGATATGCATTAATAGAACATACTGGCCAATCAGATTTGAGCCATATCTGTTAGCAAGATTAGAGAGCCTAAGTCACGCCCCTCTACTTCCGCACATGGGACTTTAAGTCGGAATTGAAATGAATGGTTAGAGCAAAATTATCTTTTGATCCCAATCGAATTTTACCACGAGTTACACATATGTTTTAGGTTCAGGTTCAGGTTACTTTATTTGTACCCGTAGGTAGATTTGTTTTGCAGTCCGGTGACATCCATATTTACAAACCACAATTACATTCAACATGAACATAGGCACAGGCACACATAAAGCTGACTATAAACACGATAAAAGTACTCAAGGCTCCACCAATCAGGACACAGGACAAAGAGATAAGCGAAAAAACAAAGAGATAAGAGAGAAGGGTCATATTAAAAAGTTAGACTAGTCAAAGAGGTTAAAAACTCAAAAGTCTAAAACCCAATAAAAGATTTAGAACCCAAATAAAAAACCTACAAAAATAAGTAAATATAAAATAAAATTAATAAATAGGTAACTAAATTATGTGCAATATATTGTTTCATCTTGTTCAACTCTTTGACAGCAGCAGGAACAAAGCTGTTTTTGTAGCGCTGGGTTTTACTTTTTGGGACAGCAAACCTCCGTCTGGAGGGAAGAAGCTGAAAGTGGCAGTGCAAAGGGTGGGAGTCATCATTTAAAATGGAGGTAGCAATCCTAAAAGATAATTTTCCATGTAAATAAATTTTCCATCTAAATAATGATGTAGGTTGTTGCTGACTGTTAAGGTATAAGGTTCTTAAAATATGTAAATTAAAAGACTACAAACACAGAGGTACGTACCAGATGGTGTGTGCTCAAACTGCACTCAGGGTAAAGTAGCTAACAGTCTTCTGGATCAGTTGCAGCTGTCAAAATACAAAACAATACCTTTGTGTTGTTTTTCTCCTCTTTAGATCCTTCTTTATTTGGTCAGGAAACAGGAGGTGAGGTTTTAATAATCTCCCGCCATGATCGTTTTTGGTGATGTTGGATGATGGGAGATGTTGTCTGCTAAACTTTCTTACAAAAACTAAATATTACTTCATTACAGCGGGGAAAAATAAGTATTGAACATGTCAACGTTTTTTTCATTAAACCTATTTCAGATGGAGCCACTGACCTGAGATTTCCACCAGATATCAGTAACAACCCAAATAATCCACACATACAAAGAAATCAAGGCAGCTGTGTTCACAAAACAAGTTGTATTTAATTAAGTGGAATGACACAGGGAATAAGTATTGAGCACACTCTGTGAAATTCATTCTTTGTTGGTAATAACAGATTCCAGACGCCTCTTGTGTGGAGAAACTAGGTGCAGGCATTGCTCAGGAGTAATTTTAGCCCATTCTTCCACACAGACTCTCCAAATCTTGAAGGTTCTGTGGGTGTCTTCTGTGAACCCTGATCTTCAGTTTGTTCCATAGATTTTTATTTGGATTCAGGTCAGGTGACTAACTGGGCCATTCTAGCAGCTTTATTTTCCTTCTCTGGCACCAGCTGAGTTTCTTTGGCTGTGTCCTTATTTCATCTTCAGCATCTTGGCATATGATAACACGTTCTTATAAAGGATGTCTCCGTACATTTGTCCATTCATCTTTCCTTCAATTATATGAAGTCTGCCTGTACCAGGTGTTGAAAAACACCCCCCAAACCATGATGCTCCCACCTTCCAACTTCACTGTTGGTATGGTGTTTTTGGGCTGTGTTGTGGCATCCAAAATGTTCAATCTTCGTTTAATCTGACCAGACTACATTCTCCCAGTATTTTACCGGCTTGCTCAAATGTTGTGCAGCAAACTTTATACGAGCTTCAACATGCTTTTCTTTAGCAATAGAGTCTTGCAAGGTGAGCAGGCAAAGGGTCCATGTCATTTGAGTGTATTATGTATATTCGCTTCTCTTGTTTTTCTTGTCTTCTTGATTGTTGCTCTGAGTGCTGCTGTCCCTGTGCTGTTGCACTCCTGGAATTTCCCCATTGTGGGACTAATAAAGGCTTATCTTATCTTACTTATTGTTTTCTTTGAAACAGCAGTACCTGCTAACTCCAGATCTTTCTGGAGCCCTCCACGAGGGGTCTTTGGCTCTTGGATAACTCTACTGATAATTATTTTGACTCCTCTGTCAGAAATCTTGTGAGGAGCTCATGATTGTGGCCGGTTTATGGTAAAATGATGTTCTTTCCACTTCTGAATGATCGCTCCAACAGTGCTCACTGGAACATTCAGCAGTTTAGAAATGCACCTGTAACCAATGCCATCATTATGTTTTGCAACAATAAGGTTGCAAAGTTCTAGAAAGAGCTCATTACTTCTAGCCATCATGAGTTCTTTGTGGTTTGACAAGCTGATATTCACAGACCTTTTTAAAGGCTCTCAGTCAGGACTTAACCAGCTGAAATTAATTTGCATTGATGGGGGATGGGATGGCTTCCTAAATTCCAGTGGATTTCAACTGGTTTCTTGGCTTTCTATGCCTTTTGCACCTCCTTTTCTTCATGTGTCCAATACTTATTCCCTGTGTCATTCCACTTTATTAAATATAACTTGTTTTGTGAACACAGCTGCCTTGAGTTCTTTGTATGTATGGATAACTTGGGTTGTTACTGATATCTGGTGAAAATCTCACATCAGTGGCTCCACCAGAAATATGTTTAATGAGAAAAATGTTGACGTGTTCAGTACTTGTTGTCCCCGCTGTATATGACAATCAATAACTTTAGCCCTACCATAATGAACTTTCCATTAAATGATATCCAAGTAAAGTTATCCAAAACATGCTGTGTTACAGTGAGGTTTTTAACTTGCCATGGGTGGTTTGGTGGGCAGACTGGGAGAACACCCATGTGGTGATGTCTGTGTGCGGGTTGGTTGTGTTGGTCCGGGAAGCGGGTGCTTTCCTCCGGCGGATTCGGCAGGTGGGCAGCTCATCTCCTTGTTGGCCTGGTGTTTGGAATCCAAGGTGGTTCCGGACCTCGGGCTTCAACTTTTTTGGGGGGCGGGTAGGGATATGCCGAGTCCTGCTGCTCCTACTCCTGCTTGACTGACAGCAGTAACGGTGGCAGGTAAGATGATCTTTGGAAGACTTGATATCAAACAGACTCCCCCTGGTGGTGGCTGCTCAGAATGCTTGAGGAAACCAGGACTGCAGGAGAAGAACGGCTTTCTAAGCTCTGTCACGTGAAAATACAGGCGATCATCACAATAAACGATGATCGAGATAATAGAAATTCTGTGATTTTTTTTTTTTTTTCATGATAAATGATAATATCGTCCCACCCCAAGTGGACATGCAGCATTATGAAGAATATTGTTTTTAATTATATGCCCATCCCTAAAGAAGGGATGCATTATGGTATGATAAGTCCATCCGCACGAATTGTCTGGCGATCTCCTCCCACAGTTTTCAAGCTATGAGTTTCTTTTAATTTCACACAGCGTTTGTACATGTATTGAAGATGTGCATATTACTGGGATTTTGATTTTGGATCATTTTTGGGAAAATTACTGGTTTTAAAACTTTGTCATTTTTAAATGATTAATGAATTAATTAAATTAATTAATGAAGTGGTTACATGTCACATGTTACATGGGTACATGGTTTGTCCAACTCCTACAGTTTTCATGCTAGGACATCTTTATTTCACACAGTATTTGTACATGTTTTGAAGATGTGCATATTGTAGGGGGTTATATGTTTGTTCCCCCCCCTCCCCGGCTGCTCCCTTTCAGGGTGCAACAGCATATCATCATCTGATAATGTGATGGTCTTCATGTTGATTTGGCAAGGATCTTTACGCCTGATGCCCTTCCTGGTGCAACCCTAACCATTGAGAGGGGGGGGGGAGAGGGAGAGAGAGGGAGAGAGAGAGAGAGAACTGGGAATTTGTACTCTTTCAGTTGTAGGTGTTCTGCTTCTGCACTATCAATAATGTCTATGAACGTCCATATAATGTTCCATGTGGAGTGCTCTTGTTCCCCTGTACATTTGAGAATTTATTCCTGTAAATTTATGACTTTTTAAAGCAAATTTATGACTTTACATCAAGGTGCTGCTTTTTCCTGTAAATTTGTAAAAATTTTTCTCCTAAGTTAGCATTTTTTTTTTTTTTAGTAATTTACCTTTTATTCAAATCAAGCCATTTGGACGGAAAGTCATTCATTCATTCGTCTTCTTCCGCTTAATCCTTTTCGGGTCGTGGTGGGGGTGGGGGGCTGGAGGCTATCCCAGCATCTTTGGGCGAGAGGCAGGGTACACCCTGCACAGATCGCCAGTCCATTGTGGGGCCAACACAGAGAGACAGACAACCATTCACTCTCACAGTCATACCTAAGGGCATTTTAGAATCCCCAGTTTGATGCCAATTGACCTAACTTGCATGTTTTTGGCATGTGGGAGGAAACTGGAGAAATCCCGGAGTAAACCCAAGCAGACACGGGGAGAACCTGCAAACTCCACACAGATCACTGTTGGTCGGGGGCTGGGATCGAACCCAGGATCCCCCGGCCAAGGGTGAGTTGCTGTGCTGCTGCAGTACTAACCACTCCTCCACCGCACCGCCCTTGGACGGAAAGTGAATATCTGAATATCAATCTTGAAAAATGAACACAAGTGTAATAAACAAATTTGGGTATAAAACCTCATAGCATCTTTAGTGTTTCCATAATTGTTCCTTTTTGTATGTTTTATATATTTAGTCTTGCACTAAGCCTCCAACTGCTTATTTTGAGTTTAAGTAATTAACAAAAATGTAAGATAAGATAAGCCTTTATTAGTCCCACAATGGGGAAATTCCAGTTACAATAATAAAGTAACGGTAAGTTAAGTGATTCCAATATGACCATTTCTCCCCAGTTGCTGTAGATCAGTCTTTCAATGATGAGGTATTTGGTTTATAATTTTAATACATGATCACTGTCACTTTCAGCAGTGATTGCAAACCTTGTTTCTAATTTTAGACTGCTGACCAAAATCACCTAGATTTACTCTTTTTCATTTGGAGACAGAGGTGTTGAACTGACGCCCTCAAATAACTGAGTCTGTTTGCATCTCAAATAAAAATCAGAGGGTTCAAAAGGGCAATGCGTTGTATTAATAATACTGCAGATATGACTGACTAGGAAGGCGAATAAACCCCCAGCTATTAAGCTCGTGCGTTCTCCGATAATTAGAGCAATCTGAAGTGGACCTCACGATTCACCCAGCCACAATGCGCCCCATTCATCTCCACCCAGCCCTGTCTTTGTAATTCAACCCCGTCTCTATTGTGTGCATTTCGAAACAATGGTGAACATATTCTAGACGCTGGCTCATATCACATTATCCCGGCCAGCAGGATGGTAGGTCGTCATGTCTTTGTTTCTTGTGCTGTTTGTTGTCCTGCCAAACTGTGGGTGTCAGTGCGGAGCAGCAGTGGGCTGCTGTGCATCCTTTGTTTGGAAGAATTCATCAAACATTAATACTAATTAGGTCAGTCTCTAAGAAGTCAAACCGAAGACAGCTCCCTGTTATATTACTTGTTTCTTAATTTTTTTTACACAAAATATAGCCCCTATTAAAGGGGCTCAAGGCAGCATTTCTCAGTGCAGTGCCCAAACTGTTTTCAAGGTCCCATATTGTGTATTTTCCAGGGATTCTTTTTCAGTTTTGATATCCATAAGGATACATATTTGCAGTTTTTAAAAGCTGTAAAGTTTTGTCTGAAATAAAACGGTTGCTTTTCACCCTGCTCATTATCAACATTAATGACTCCCAAATCTGATTGCTCAAGGTTGTTTGAATGGACCAATCAGAAGTAAGGAGGCAGTCTGAGTGTGTTTTGCCAACATGGTGAACTGAAAGTGTTACTTGTTGGTTTGTGTGTGGTTTGTGGTTGCTCATTTTTTTTTTTTAAAGAACTTAAATAAAGGAAGTGTGCATTTCTTTGTGAATTCAGTTTTAGTGTTCTGTCTGTATGTGACCTATGACTATTTTATGAAGTTAAAACTCCCCACAACATCATTTTGCACAATAGGGGAGCTTTTCACAGTACTGACGTGCTTGTTTTCCATCTAACGCTGAGCTACGAGTACCATTTTCACACTAAAATCAGTTTGTATCATGAGATATTTTGTGGGGAAAAAAATCCGATCTGTGCAGGGTTAAGCCCTTGTTGTCAACCTAATGCAGGGATGGGCAACTGGCGGCCCGGCCCGCCAGTCCATTTTCAAAAATCAATTATTTATTTACATCCCGTTTGAACGTATTTGGAACCACATTCTTAAATGCAATTATAGAGTCAGCCAGCAGAGGGAACTCTAATCGAAACCTTGGTGTTGCTCCGTGCGAGAACCACAGATATGCAATTATAGAGTCAGCCAACAGAGGGAACTCTAATCGAAACCTCGGTGTCAGAACTCAGAACTCAGAAAAGATTTATTGCCAAGTACATTAACAGATAACTGATAACATACGAGGGATTTGACTTGACACAGAAAACGACCTGCATTTCCGGTGACACGGCAGCATCTGTGAACGCGCCTGTCATCAGATGGGTACAGGATGCATAGGGAAGAAAGGATAATACAATAGGAAGGAGCAAAAAAACCATTGATTGTCAGAATACTGGTCATATATGATCAATATTATGATTACAAGAAAAAAAAGCCCTCAATGCACAGTTAGCAGATAAAAAAAGTTCACAAGGACACACAGAGAGCAGTGAGTGAGTAATCTTTTTCATCAGTTTTTTGAGTCAGTGTGGATGTAGTGTTGAATGTAGGTGTTTGTATCAGTTAAGAACAACAAGGTCTCTTTGGCAGGAGATGTTTTGTCTAGCTGCTGGCATTGTCCTTGGGCCATGCAGCTGGCTGTCCGAAGGCCGTGAGCTCAATGTTTTGAAAACAAAAAACTGCAGATAATCTGGAGGATTTGTGTGAGGGGAGTCAGATTCATCGAATAGTACTGATCCCAGAGAGAAAAAACTTTATATTCTCTTACAGATTCAGTACTTAATCCTTCATTGCTGGACGTTGAATCCTTCATGGACGGCTCTCAGCGTAATCATGATGTAATCCACCTTCCTAGACACTTCCGGTGTTGCTCCGTGCGAGAGCCACAGATAGAGTAGTGTGTCCCGGAGTACGTCTTTTAAGGTATGTATGTGTTGCATGCTGAGACCACATTAATAGGCTGTCAATAGCAGGAATTGTACAGAGGAGGCTGCTTTTAAACAACAATAAATGCTACAGCTCCTCACTGAGGAGTATTTACAGGAACAAGTTTCAAATTGAAGGGCAAATTTTATATAAGAAATGGCAAATTTACAACAGAAAAACTCACTAATTTAGGAAAAAGCCCCAAGTACAACTAAAAAGTTACACATTTTTAAATAAAATGATGCAAATTTATCAGTAGATGATTGAACATCGAATACCAAAATAAAATATAGGTTTGCAAAAAAAATGGCTAATTTAAACTAGAAATATAGTATATTTACCAGTAAAACTGTTTTTTTTTTTTTTTTTTACTTTGATCATTTTCTTCTAATATTTTAAAAACATTTTTCTTCGTCACATTTCCTTTTCTTCTTGGCTGAAAGGGTGGGAGATCGTCACTTCCTTGTGGTAACGTATCGTCACTTCCTGTTTTGCTGTCTGCCTGTGTGGTTTGCTCTCCAGCCACTAGCTAGCCACTAGCTATGGCTACTACCTCTCTTTCCTCTCCTCCTCTGGTATGCTCTCTCTGTCAGATGTTTAGCTACACCTCTGTCTCTTTTAGTGATAACGGTAAATGTAATAAATGTTGTCTTTTTGAGGCGCTCGAGGCGAGGTTGTCTGATTTGGAATCCTGGCTCCGCTGCATTGAAACACCGTCTGCGCCAGTTAATCTCGACGGACGCCCATTAGCTGCAGCGGAGCTAGCTAGCTTAGGCCCCCCTGTCAGCGGTTCCCCGGCTCTCCTCAGCAGCGAGGAGACTGGGTGGGTGACGGTGAGAAGGAAGCCTAGTCGCAAAGCCCCGGTTCACCACCAACCTGTTCACGTTTCTAATCGTTTTTCCCCGCTCAGCGACACACCCGCTGAGGAAAAAACTCTGATCATTGGCGACTCTGTAGTCAGAAACGTGAACCTAGAGACTCCAGCGGCCATAGTCCAATGTATTCCTGGGGCCAGAGCAGGCGACATCGAGTCAAATTTGAAAATGCTGGCTAAAAGTAACTGTAAATACTCCACAATTGTTATTCACGCCGGCATTAATGACATCCGTCTCCGGCAGTCGGAAGTCACGAAACTTAATATAGAACCGGTGTGTGAGTTTGCAAAAACGATGTCTGCCACTGTAGTATTCTCTGGGCCCCTCCCCAATCTGACCAGTGATGATATGTTTAGTCGCTCGTCATCCTTGAACCGCTGGCTGTCTGTGTGGTGTCCTAAAAATGACGTGGGCTACATTGACAATTGGAGCTCTTTTTGGGGAAAACCTGGTCTTATGAGACGAGACAGCATTCATCCCACTTTGGATGGTGCTTCTCATTTATCTAACAATCTGGCATCTTTTTTATCCAAATTTCCAAAACCATGACTACTCAGAGTTGGGACCAGGAAGCAGAGTCGCAGTCCTCTCTGCAGCTCCTCTTCATCCGCCACCCCTCAGCTTAGCCCCTGTCTTCCCCATCAGAGAATCGTTGTCTGCTCCCTCCAAAGTAAATAAAAATATAATGTATAAGCATCCCAAAGTGATAAAGCAAAATATTGGTAAAACTCAAATTAAACATAAAGCCTCTAAATTGAATGATTTGGCCTCTGTTCCTCCTCATAATTTAAAAATTAAATGTGGTTTATTAAATATTAGGTCTCTAACTCCCAAGTCTCTGTTAGTCCATGATCTGTTAATTGATCATCAGATTGATTTAATTTCCCTTACAGAGACTTGGTTAGGACAAGAGGATTATGTTGGTTTAAATGAATCAACTCCCTCTGGTTATTTAAACTGTCAAAATCCCAGAAGTTCTGGTCGTGGAGGAGGAGTAGCAACAATTTACCATTCCAAATTACTAGTTAATGTAAAGCAAAAACATGTTTTAATTCCTTTGAGGGCCTGGTCCTCAGTATTGGGCACTTTAGCAATTTTAGGTTAAACCCAATTTTATTTGCCATAGTTTATCGTCCCCCATCAACCTACTCAGAATTTTTATCCGAATTTGCTGATTTCTTAGCTGATTTAGTGCTGAAATCTGATAGAATAATTATAGTAGGGGACTTTAATATACATGTGGATGTAGATAGTGACTGCCTCAATGTGGCTTTTAATTCAATATTAGACTCGATTGGGTTTTCTCAGAAAGTAGGAAATTCTACTCATTACCTCCACCATACATTGGACCTTGTTCTGACATATGGCATAGAAATAGAAAATCTCGTAGTGTCTCCTCATAACCCTGTACTGTCAGACCATTGTCTGTTAACCTTTGATTTTACTATTTCTGACTATTTGGCTCCTAAAGAAAAATATTATCACAGTAGATGCCTCTCAGATGATGCTGTTTCCAAATTTATGCAGATTGTTTCCTCTATGCCATGTGTCAACACAACGGAAATAAGCTATAGACAGCCTGCTCCTTCTGTAATTGATAACATGGTGGATAGTGTTTCAGCTTCTCTGCATCAGGCTCTAGACTTGGTGGCCCCCTTAAAAAAGAAAGTCTAATTAGAGATTTCTAACTCCTTGGTTCAACACAGAAACTCGTAGCTTAAAACAGAAGACTCGTCAATTAGAAAGAAAATGGCGCTCTACTAATTTAGATGAAATCTATTTAGCTTGGAGAAATCATCTTTTAATTTATAAAAAATCTTAGAAAAGCTAGAACGAGTTATTACTCTGCATTAATAGAAGAGAACAAGAATAATCCCAGGTTTCTTTTCAGTACTGTAGCCAGGTTGACAAAGAGTCAGGACTCTGTCAATCCTAGCATCCCCTTAGAGCTTACTAGTCAGGACTTTATGAACTTTTTCAATAATAAAATTTCATCCATCAGAGATAAAATCAATCAGATTCTTCCCACAGTTAACTTAAATACTGTAACTACTACAACTCCTTCTATTGATGTCTGTCTTGATGAGTTTACTCCAATCGACCTTTTTGAGTTAGACAAAATAGTTTCCTCATCCAAACCTTCAACTTGTCTTTTAGACCCTATTCCTACCAGGTTATTTAAAGAAGTCTTCCCACTTATTGGTAGCTTTATTCTTCATATAATCAATTCTTCATTAACTTTAGGCCATGTACCGCAGGCTTTTAAAACAGCTGTAATTAAACCCTTACTCAAAAAGCCAACGCTAGATCCAGGAGCTTTAGCTAACTATAGACCAATCTCTAATCTCCCTTTCATTTCAAAAATCTTAGAAAGAGTTGTTGCTACGCAATTATTTGACCACCTGCAGGGAAATGGTTTACTTGAAGAGTTTCAATCTGGGTTTAGAATCCATCATAGTACTGAAACAGCCTTAGCGAAGGTCACTAACGACCTCCTCATTGCATCTGATAATGGACTAGTTTCTGTACTTGTCCTTGTAGATCTTAGTGCAGCTTTTGATACTATTGATCATAATATTCTACTTGATAGATTAGAACACTATGTTGGACTTAATGGAACTTCGTTGCAGTGGTTTAGATCTTATTTATCTGATAGGTTCCAGTTTGTTCATGTAAATGATGAGTTTTCTTTCAGCTCAAAGCTTAGTCATGGAGTTCCACAGGGATCTGTGCTAGGCCCTACTCTTTTTAGTTTATATATGCTTCCATTAGGCAACATTATTAGAAAGCACTATATACATTTTCATTGTTATGCAGATGACACACAATTATACCTGTCATTGAAGCCAGATGATACTAATCAATTAGCCAAATTAGAAGCCTGTCTTAAGGAAATCAAAGCTTGGATGACTTGTAATTTCCTGCTATTAAATTCAGATAAGACTGAAGTCATTCTTGTTGGTCCAAAAAACCTTAGAAATTCCTTTCCAAATCAAACTTTCAGTTTGGATGCAGTTACTCTTTCTCTTAATAGCTCTGTGAGGAACCTTGGAGTTATTTTTGATCAGGATTTGTCCTTCAATTCACATATGAAATTTGTTTCTAAGACTGCCTTCTATCATTTGCGTAATATTGCCAAGATTAGGAGCATCTTGTCTCAGAGTGATGCTGAGAAGCTGATCCACGCTTTTGTTAGCTCGAGATTAGATTATTGTAATTCTTTATTATCAGGCTGTCCTAAAACATCTTTAAAAAGTCTTCAGCTGATCCAAAATGCTGCAGCAAGAGTTTTAACAGGTACTAGAAAGAGAGATCATATCTCTCCGGTTCTGGCCTCCCTTCATTGGCTTCCCATAGAGTTTAGAATTAAGTTTAAAATCCTTCTTCTTACTTACAAAGCTCTAAACAATCAGGCTCCTTTTTATTTAAAAGATCTGATACTACCGTATCATCCTAACAGAGCACTACGCTCCCAAAATGCAGGATTACTTGTAATACCTAGAATCTCCAAAAGTACAATGGGAGGCAGAGCCTTCAGTTATCAAGCTCCTCTCCTGTGGAATCAGCTGCCAATCTGGATTCGGGAGTCAGACTTGATCTCTGTTTTTAAGAATAGGGCTAAAACCTACCTTTTTGATATAGCCTACAATTAGGGAGGGATCATGTGTTTCTGAACCCTCCCTTAGTTATGCTGCTAATAGGTTTAGTCAGCCGGGGGACCTCCAGTAATGCACTGGGCCTCACTCCTTTCCTCACTCTCTATGAAATATTTTTTTTTTTTTTGCTGGTCATTAACATTTGTTTGTTCTCTCCCATAGATTGAGTCCCCATCGTGCTGTTTGCTCTCTACATGTCTGTTCTTTCCTTCTTCTCTATCCCCTCACCCCCCAGCCAGTCGCAGCAGATGACTGCCCCTCCTTGAGCCTGGTTCTGCTGGAGGTTTCTTCCTGTTAAAAGGGAGTTTTTCCTCTCCACCGTCGCCAAGTGCTTGCTCACAGGGGATCACCTGATTGCTGGGGTCTTTCTGCAACTGTGGGGGTCCCCCCTACAGTTGATAGTGCTATGAGATGACTGTTGTTGTGAAATGGCGCTATATAAATAAAGTTGAATTGAATTGAATTGTTAATTACCGTCCAGAATTTCTCTTAGCTCATCATTTTGATGGAGAGAGTTTTAAAAATTAGGTCATGATATCATTTTATGAGTATTTTAATTCTAATATGATAAAACACTGAGTTGCTTTATTCTTATTTGCATTTTCAGTTTTAATTGTGAAACTTTTGACTTTGAAGAAAATACACCTCCTTCCACTTCCCCAAAGTTTACATGTAAATCTGGCCCTCGGGAAGTGAGGGGAAAAAAAAATTGTGGCCCTCACTACCATCAAAGTTGCCCATCCCGGACCTAATGGTTCTAGTCAGTGAACGATGCAGTTACAGCGGGGGGAAAAAAAGAATTGGACACATGAACATTTTTCTCATTAAACGTATTTCTGATGGAGCCATTGACCTGAGAGTTTCACCAGATATCCGTGACAACCCAAGTAATTCATACATACAGAAATCAAGAAATCAAGGCAACTATGTTCACAAAACAAGTTATATTTAGTAAAGTGGAATGACACAGAATAAGTATTGAACAAGCTAGGTGAAATTCATTTAATATTTAGTAAAAAAGCCTTTGTTGGTAATAATAGCTTCCATACGTCTCCTGTATGGAGAAACTAGGTGCAGATTGCTTAGGGGTGATTTAGGCCCATTCTTCCACACAAACTTGTAGGTGTCTTCTATGAACTCTGATCTTCAGTTTGTACCATAGATTTTCAATTGGATTCAGGTCAGGTGACTGACTGGGCCATTCTAGCAGCTTTATTTCCCTTCTCTGGAGCCAGCTGAGAGTTTCCTTGGCTGTGTGTTTGGGATCATTGTCTTGCTGAAATGTCCACCCTCATTTCATCTTCAGCATCTTGGCAGATGGCAACAAGTTCTTATCAAGGATGTCTCTGTACATTTGTCCATTCATCTTTCCTTCAATTATATGAAGTCTGCCTGTACCATGTGCTGAAAAACACCCACACCATGATGCTTCCACCTCCAAACTTCACTGTTGGTATGGTGTTTTTGGGCTGATGTGCAGTGCCATTTCTCCACCAAACATGCTGTGTGTTGTGGCATCCAAAAAGTTCAATTTTGATCTCATTTGACCAGACTGCATTCTCCCAGTATTTTACTGGCTTGCCCAAATGTTGTGCAGCAAACGTTAAACGAGCTTCAACATGCTTTTTCTTCAGCAGTGGAGCCTTTGTGAGGTGAGCAGGCATAGAGCTCATGTCAGTTGAGTGCATTACTTATTGTTTTCTTTGAAACAGCAGTACCTGCTAACTCCAGGTCTTTCTGAAGCTCTCCATGAGTGGTCTTTGGCTCATGGATCACTCTTCTGATCATTCTTTTGACTCCTCTGTCAGAAATCTTGCAAGGAGCTCCTGGTCGTGCTTGGTTTATGGTAAAATGATGATCAGACCTAAATGAAACAGTCATTGTTGCCCACAGACTGCAATGATGATGTTCTTTCCACTTTCAAATGACTGCTCCAAAAGTGCTCAGTGGAATATTCAGCAGTTTTGAAATGCGCTTGTAACCAAAGCTGTCATTATGCTTTCCAACAGTAAGGTTGCAAAGGTCAAGAGAGAGCTCTTTGCTTCTACCCATCATGAGTTCTTTGTGGTGTGGCAATCTGATATTCACAGACCTTTTTAAACGCTGTCTGTCAGGACTTAACCAGCTGAAATTTATTTGCACTGACGGGGGATGGGATGGCTTTGATATGGACGATCGCCCATATCAAAACAGCGCAGAGAAGCAACAATGTCAAAACTCGCCCAGAAAAGAGTTTGTGTAATTGATTTTTTTTTTCTACATAAGGCGATCGTTATTTAATTGTTTGGTTTACAGAAATTTTGGCTTCAATTTTTTTTTCTCCCCCCGATGGGGTGGTAGGAGAAATAATAATAATAATAATAATAATAATAATAATAAAAAAAAAAGCTCATTCAGTTTCAGTAGGCAATGAAATTTATAAAAATGAAAACTGAAAAAAGTAATATAACGTTTTTTTAAACACAAAGTCGTTCCATTTGGAGTAAAGTCAACACTCGGTTTCAAAATTCAAAGGGGAGGATTTTACTTTCGGTGGAAAAAATAAAATAAAATCACGATCGCCTTATGTGGAAAAAAAATTAATTGCACAAACTCTTTTCCGGGCGAGTTTTGACACTGTTGCTTCTCTGCGCTGTTTTGATTTGTTGATGTCGTCTTGAGCTGTGGGTTTTCGTTTAAAAAATGTAGGTATGGCAGTCAGTTTTAGAACCCATTTGTAACAAACTTTCAAGCCTAAAGATTCTTGTATAGCAGGCGCCTCCTCAAAACTGTCTGCAGTGAAGTGATCGCTACAGAGTACAGAAGATGGTGTTGGTTGCCATTTGTCCCTTGTTCTCTGTACTTGCTTTGCCCATTTTTTAAGAAGATCTGGATCTTTTGGGAATGAGAACAGGCTTGTACGTTCACTGGAGCAATTAGAACACCCAGCCGCCACGCAACGTTTCGGCATTTCTTCGCTGATATAGAAGCTAAACCGCTTGTTTACACTGACAGCACACAGATCAGCCGAGATGAACTTCATCTCATGATGTCATATCTGGAAACGAGGCGAGTCTCAGGAGATCGCGTTAGTGCAACACGGCGCTAAATTTGAATTCACTTGGAAATATTTTTCCACTTATTTAGCGTTCTAAGTCAAAAGAACCAACTGTATGGACAACTGAAGATAAATTCATACTGAATGTTGATCCATAGTTCCTAAATCGTGTCACAGACACTTTAGTGCCTCTGATTAACCCCAAATAAAGTTCAGCTGTTCTAGTAGGCTTTTCCTGACATTTTTGTAGTCACATCTTACAGCACAAGCCATGGTCCGCAGAGGGCTTCCAAAGCATCAGAGGGATCTCATTGTTCAAAGGTATCAGTCAGGAGAAGGGTAGAAAAGAATTTCCAAGGCATTAGATATACCATGGAACACAGTGAAGACAGTCATCATCAAATGGAGAAATATGGCACAACAGTGACATTATCAAGAACAGGACGTCACGCCAAAATTGATGAAAAGACAAGAAGAAAACTGGTCGGGGAGGCTGTCAAGTGGCCGACAGCAATATTAAAGGAGCTGCAGGAATTTCTGGCAAGTGGGGGGGGGGGGGGGGCTGAAAAGTTCATCTTGGTCAAATTTGACCGTATGTGGTTTATTTTTCAACCGTATGAATCCAAGCGCTGTGACACCGATGGAAGAAGTGTGTGGACCAAAGGGGAGATTATGTTGAAAAATTAACCACATTTGATCAAATTTGACCACTACAAATTTTTCAGCATATGACCTTTTCAGCCCTCCCTTGTACTAGCTGTTTAGTATATGTGACAACAATTTCCCGCCTTCTTCATATGTCTGGGCTATGGGGTTGGGTGGCAAGAAGGAAGCCTCTTCTTACGAAGAAAAACATCCAAGTCTGGCTACATTTTGCAAAAACACATTTGAAATCTCCCAAAACGCATGTGGGAAAATGTGTTATGGGCCGATGAACCAAGGTTGAACTTTTTTGGCCATAATTCTATAATTTGGTGCAAACACAATACTGTTAATCACCAAAAGAACACCATACTGTAACTACAGTGAAGCATGGTTGTGGCAGCATCATGCTTTGGGGCTGTTTTTCTTCAGCTGGAACTGGGCCGTTAGTCAACACAGAGAGAATTATGAACAGTTCCAAATACCAGTCAGTGTTGGCACAAAACCTCTAGGCTTCTGCTAGAAAGCTGAAGATGAAGAGGAACTTCATCTTTCAGCACGACAATGACGCAAAGCACACATCCAAATCAACAAAAGAATGGCTTCACGAGAAGAAGATTAAGGTTTTGGAATGGCCCAGCCAGAGTCCAGACCTGAATCCAATTGAACATCTGTGGGGTGATCTGAAGAGGGCTGTTCACAGGCGATGCTGTCGCAATCTGACAGATTTGGAGCATTTATGCAAAGAAGAGTGGGCAAATATTGCCACATCAAGATGTGTCACGCTGATAGACTCCTACCCAAAAAGACTGAGTGCTGTAATAAAAGCCAAAGGTGCTGCAACAAAGTATTAGTTTAAGGGTGTGCATATTTATGCAGCCAGGTTATTGTAAGTTTTTTTGGGGGCGGGTTGTACAGGTCATAGATCACATTAATAATGGAAAAAGTTTTGAAATGATTTATCTTGATCTCATTTTTTTAAATCACAAAAACCTGGCATTTGAACAGGGGTGTGTAGACTTTTTATATCCGCTGTTTTTTCCCCGCTTGTACATCAGTGTTTGTACAGATTGGCACCTCTCCTTTTGTGGAGAGGTGCACGTCAGGCAGTGCAATAGGAACGCATGTTGCTGCTGCGTCAACGCAGGTGCGTAACTTGCGCTAAATGGTGATGGATGTGAACTTGTGACTAGAGGGTCGCTGGTTCAATCCCTGGACTGGCAGGGATGAGATCTGGGTGGGACAGATGACATAGCAGTATTTGCCCCACCCTCATTAACGCCATTGTAGTGCCCTTGAGCAATTCCCTTTACTATAACTGCTCCAGTGGAACTGCTCAGTGACAGGTCAGTCTGTGGTTGTAGTGGGCAGCTTTCAGGTGTGAATTGAATGTGAACAGGGCGTCCTTGAGAAAGAGAGCTCAGTGGACCTCACCTGTATAAATAAAGGTAAAAACAAATAGAAGTGGGGATACACTTATATCCCATGTAGGTGAAATCTGAATATGCTACCTGGAATAGCATATTCTGTTAACAGCAGGAGACGGTACAGCAGGGAACAGCTGCTTACACTTAATCGCCACTCGGTGCTGACGGAAAAACTCGACGTATCGAGAGAAATAAGGTGAAAACGACGTGGTTGCCGGGCTGGTGTTAGACGGCGGACGAGGAGTATAAGGTACAGACCTACCTTCCCATTCGTTATTATGGGGAATGTACGCTTTATATTGGGAAAGGTAGATGAGCTAGCGGCTATCTGCCGTTACGATAACACATACCGGGAGTGCTCTCTCCTTTTGTTTTCTGAGACGTGGCTAACTGAACTAGCAGCAGATGCTAACATTGAGCTGGAGGGTTTCCACATGATACGGGCAGACCGAACACCAGACAGTGGCAAAGCAAGGGGCGGTGGAGTGATAATGTATGTTAACAACAACTGGTGCAGACCAGGACATATCACTGTTAAACAATGTCACTGCAGCAAAGACATTGAGTTGCTAGCTGTTAGCATGCGGCCTACATATCTCCCGAGAGAACACTCACACGTGATCTGCATTGTTGTTTATGCAAATCCGATGGCGAACGCTGGGACGGCGCGTGACGTCATCCATTCAGTAACCAGCAGGCTGTAGACAGAACACCCAGATGCTCTTCTCCTCATCTCAGGCGATTTCAACCATGTTTCACTATCTCCCATTCTACCCACGTTTACCCAGTATGTCACATGCCACACTAGAGACAATAAAACACTGGACTTATTCTACGCAAACACTAAGGAGGCGTACACCTCATCACAACTCCCCCCACTCGGGAGATCGGATCACAACTTGGTTCATCTCCGGCCGGTGTAGAAACCCCTAGTGCACAGACAACCTCCGGCCATGCGCACAGTGATGCTATGGTCTGAGGAGGCAATGGACACTCTAAAGGGCTGTTTTGAAGCCACCGCCTGGAAGCAGCTCTGCGATCCACATGGTGAGGACATCGATGGCCTCACTCACACCTTCACGGGCTACCTCAGTTTCTGTGTGGACAAATCCGTTCCCACCAAGACCATACGGTGTTGCTCAAACAACAAACCCTGGATCAACCCTGAGATAAAAACACTTCTGAGAGAGAAGAAGAGGATCTTCAGGTCGGGGAACAGGGAGATGCTGAAGTCCGTACAGAGGGAGCTGAGGAGAAAGATCAGAGAAGGCAAGGACAGCTTCAGGAGGAAGATGGAGGACAAGCTGCAACAGAGCGACATCAGCGGGGTCTGGAGAAACCTCAAGACCATCTCTGGGCTCCAGAATACCTCCCCACAGGCCACGGGGGGCAGGGAGTGGGCGAACAATCTGAATCTGTTTTTCAATAGGTTTGACCAACCGCCCTCCTCCCTGACTGCACAGCAACCACTGCTGCCTCTAAAGACATCAAGTCCTGCTGCCCACTCCCCACTCCACCAACACCCCCCCACTCCCAACACACAGCCCCCCATCCTGACCCTGACCAGGACCCAGGTGAGAATGGAGCTGAGGAAGATCAAGGCGAGGAAGGCGTCGGGACCGGACGGCATCAGTGCAAAGCTCCTCAAGTCCTGTGCAGACCAGCTGTGTGGGATTGTGACATACATCTTCAACCTGAGCCTGAAGCTGGGGAGGGTACCACAGCTGTCGAAAACATCTTGTGTGGTACCTGTACCAAAAACTTCCCACCCCAAAGACCTGAACAGCTACAGACCGGTGGCCTTGAAGTCCCACTTGATGAAGACCCTGGAGAGACTGCTCCTTGCTCACCTCCGCCCCCTGGTGGAACCAGCGATGGATCCACTCCAGTTCGCCGACCAGCATGGCATTGGGGTGGAGGATGCGGTGATCTTCCTCCTTCACCGTTCTCTGTCCCACCTGGAGAAGCCCGGGAATGTGGTGAGGATCATGTTCTTTGACTTCTCCAGTGCTTTCAACACCATCCAACCGATTATCCTGAAGGGCAAGCTGCTGCGCGCAGGGGTGGACCAGCACCTGTCATCATGGATCCTGGACTACCTCACGAACCGGCCTCAGTTTGTGAGAACCCGGGACTGTGTGTCCGACACGATCATCGGTAGCATGGGGGCCCCCAAGGGAACGGTGTTGGCTCCCTTCCTGTTCACTCTTTATACTGCGGACTTCTCACACAACACAACACATTGCCATCTACAGAAGTTCTCCGATGACTCTGCGATCGTCGGCCTCATCTCCAATGGAGATGAAGCTGAGTACAGAGGGCTTATCCAGGACTTCGTGGACTGGTGCCATCGGAACTGCCTCCAGATCAACGCGAGGAAAACTAAGGAGCTGGTGGTGGACTGCCGCAGGCAAGGACAACCCCTCACAGCACCAGTAAATATACAGGGAACAGACATTGAGATGGTGACATCCTACAAGTACCTGAGTGTTCATCTGAACAATAAACTAGACTGGTCACACAATACTGACGCACTCTACAAGAAGGGACAGTGCAGGCTGTTCCTACTGAGGAGACTCAGGTCTTTTGGTGTACAAGGGGCGCTGCTGAAGACATTCTATGACACGGTGGTGGCATCAGCCATCACTTTTGGAGTGGTCTGCTGGGGCAGTGGCATTACTGCAGCCGATAGGAAGAGACTGAACCAACTGATCAAGAAAGCTAGCTCCGTCCTGGGGCAGCGCCTTGATCCGGTGGAGGAGATAGGAGAGAGGAGGATGGTGGCTAAACTGTCATCTCTGCTGGAGTCCGAGTCCCACCCTATGCAGGACATACTGAATGCACTGAGGAGCTCATTTAGCAGCAGACTACATCATCCCAGGTGCACAACCGAGAGGTTTTGCAGGTCCTTCCTACCAACGGCTGTCAGACTGTACAACCTAAGCAGGGCTGCTCGCAGAGATAGCAAAAAGACGTAACAACCTAATAGTTTTTTGAATGCAAAAGATGCAATAGACTTACACAATGGTCCCCTCCGGCATACAACTAGGAAAATATCGGTTGCTATGGAGGGTGAGAATATGTATGGGCACATAATCATACCATGTAGGATAACTAAGTAGACGGTTGTGCTGTTTCATCCCATCTAGCAACAATGCTCTGCACTGTGTGTGTTTATATATTTACATATTTATTCCATCTAGCTACAATGCTCCGCACTGTGTGTGTTTATATATCTACATATTATTCCATCTAGCTACATTGCTCCACACTGTGTGTTTATATATTTACATATTTATTCCACCTAGCTGCAATGCTCCGTACTGTGGGTGTTTATATATCTACATATTTATTCCATCCAGCTACAATGCTCTGCACTGTGTATCTGTGTGTATATATATATATATATATATATATATTTATAATAATATGTACATATGTATATTAACTGCTCTTGCTTGCTTGCTTTTTTTATTTATTTATTTATTTTTCTTGCCTTCTGATTGTTGCTCTGAGTGTTGCTATCCCTGTGCTGTTGCAATCCTGGAATTTCTCCGTTGTGGGGCTAATAAAGGCTTATCTTATCTTAATATTTTGGCAGTAATTGATATTAAAGCATGCATACACCATATCACATTTATTGACAGTTGGGGGCCATCTGTGTATGCACGGGATTATGGCGAGTGATGTGAGAGAAATGCAAACATTGTGATGACAGTGACAATTTTTGGTGGCTGTGGTGCAGGTGTAGTGTGGCCAACTACTGATTGGAGGGTCAGGGGCTTGATTCCTGCTCTGTCTGCTGTCTGCATGTCGAAATGTCCTGGTGGGTCAGGTCAGTGCCAGTGCATGGCAGCTCTGCCGCCATCAGTGTGTGAAAGGGTGGATAGCAGGATCTGTAAAGTGCTTTGGTTATCTAGAGATGAGAAAAAGCGCTATATAAGGGAACACCATTTACCATTTATATCCTCATACACTGTTCTCTGATCCTTTGTGGGAGTGACACTGTCATACTGACAGCTGCCAAAGCGAGAGACATGTTCTGTATATTCTGTCACTGTCTTCTTCCATTGCTGAAAAGTTTTTAGCACATGTGCATTTGAAACATCTTGTATGATTTTGATTTTTATGGTGGGGGATTATGTCATTGGGGTCATCTGTCTGTCCCACTTTTGTGAAATGAACTTACACAGTTTTCTTCCCATTGTTTTGGAAGTTGGTACCAGGGTTTGATATACATTGTTGATGTGCTTATTGTAATTTGGCTCTAATCGGAGGATTTTTGCGGGAGTTTTGGGGCAAAAGATCAAATGTCAAGGTTGGCATTCCCTATGCCCTATTACTATAGAATGAGTAAAGCTAGGGTCGCCAAACTTGGTACACAGATTCACCCCGTGACCCTGAAAGGTAACTATGGGTTTGAGGTCAAAAGGTCAAGGTTAGCATTCCCTGTGCCCCATTACTGTATGAGTAAAGCTAGGGTCACCTAACTTAATGTACAGGTTCACCCTAAGACCCTGGCCTGAACTATGACTGTGGGTTTGGAATCTCAAGGTCAAGGTCAAAATGCCATATAAACTATATCTCAACAACAAGAAAGCTAGGTTCATTAAACTTGCTACACTGGTTCACCTTGGGATCCTGACCTACATCTTACTATAGAATGAGTAAAGCTAGGGTAGTCGGACTTGCTACACAGGTTCACATTGTGATCTTGCCCTACAACTGTGGGTTGTTTACAACTATTTTCAACCCCCACTAGTCGAAGACCGAAATGGGATTATATTATGGGTCTGTCCGTCCGTCCGTCCGTCCATCTGTGTGTCCCACTTTGGTGGCGATCTGTCCAGGGTGTACCCTGCCTCTCGCCCAAAGATGCTGGGATAGGCTCCAGCCCCCCCGCGACCCGAAAAGGATTAAGCGAAAGAAGATGGATGGATGGATGTTTTGAAACTTGGTACTTGGGCAGCACGGTGGTCCAGTGGTTAGCACTGTTGCCTTACAGCTAGAAGGTTCCTGGTTCAAATCCCCAGGTTGGCAGGGGTTGGAACCTTTCTGTGTGGAGTTTGCATGTTCTCCCTGTGCTGTGTAGGTTTACTCTGGGGGCTCCAGTTTCCTCCCGCATTCCAAAGACATGCATGTTAGGTTAATTGGTTGTTCTAAATTGTCCCTAGATATCTGTTTCCTATAGGTCCTTAAAATAGAGGGTTAGTATTAGTGAAAAGCGCTTTGAGTGGTCTTTGTGACTAGAAAAGCGCTATATATGTGCAGGGTAGTTAGTTAGTTAGTTAGTTAGTTACTAGCTTTTGATATACACAGATGATGCACATATTCCAATTTGGCTCTGATCAGATGATTTTTGCAGGAGTTATAGCCCCTGACTTATGATTTCCTATTTCACCTCGGTTAATACCCCCTCATGGATCGTCACCTTATCGTGGTGGGGGGGTTTGCGTGCCCCAGTGATCCCAGGAGCTATGTTGTCCGGGGCAATTTGCCTCTGATAGGGTCTCCCAAGACAAACTGGTCCTGGGTGAAGGGCCAGACGAAGAACGATCCAACAGACTCTCATGAATTGTATATCAAGGATTCAGTGTACCCCGCCCGGTATGGGGTTACCGGGGCCCCACCCTGGAGCCAGGCCTGGGGGAGGGGCTCGAAGGCTAGCGTCTGGTGGCCGGGTTTCCACCCATGGGACCCGGCCGGGTTCAGCCCGAAGGAGTTACATGGGTCCGCCCTCCAGTAGGTTCACCACCTGCAGGAGGGATCATGGAAGTCCGGTGCTATGTGGATTAGGTGGCAGTCAAAGGCGGAGACCTTGGCGGACTGATCCCAAGCTTTCTAAACTGGCTTTTGGTACGTGGAATGTCACCTCTCTGGTGGGGAAGGAGCCTGAGCTGGTGTACGAGGTTGAGCGATACCGGCTAGATATAGTCGGCCTCACCTCAACACACAGCTCCGGTTCCGGAACCAGTCTCCTGGAGAGGGGCTGGAGCTTGGCCTTTTCTGGAGTTGCCCCGGGCGAGAGGCGACGAGCAGGGGTAGGTATTCTTGTATCGCCCCACCTTGCTGCCTCTATATTGGAGTTTTCCCCGGTGGACGAAAGGGTTGCTTCCCTGCGCCTTCGGGTTGGGAAACGGGTCCTGACCATCATTTGTGCCTATGCACCAAATGATGTTTCAGAGTACCCACCCTTTTTGGAGTCTGTGACTGGGGTGCTGGAGGGTGCTCCTCCTGGAGACTCCATTGTCCTACTGGGGGACTTCAATGCGCACGTGGGCAACGACAGTGAAACTTGGAGGGGGGTGATTGGGAGGAACGGCCTGCCCGATCTGAACCCGAGTGGTGTTCAGTTATTGGACTTCTGTGCTAACCACAGTCTGTCCATAACGAACACCATGTTCAAGCATAAGGGTGTCCATATGTGCACCTGGCACCAGGACACCCTAGGCCGCAGGTCGATGATCGATTTTGTTATCGTATCATCAGACCTGCGACCGTATGTCTTGGACACCCGAGTAAAGAGAGGTGCAGAGCTGTCAACTGATCACCACCTGGTGGTGAGTTGGATCCGATGGCAGGGGAGGAAGCCATTCAGACCTGGTAGACCCAAACGTATAGTGAGGGTGTGCTGGGAGCGTCTGGCTGAGGCCCCTGTCCGGGAGGTCTTCAACTCCCACCTCCGGAAGAACTTCAACCACATTCCGAGGGAGTCTGGAGACATGGAGTCTGAATGGGCCATGTTCTCCACCTCTGTTGTCGAAGCGGCGGCCCAGAGCTGCGGCCGCAAGGTGGTCGGTGCATCTCGTGGTGGCAACCCCCGAACCAAGTGGTGGACACCAGTGGTGAGGGGGGCCATTAAGCTGAAGAAGGAGTCCTATCAAGCTTGGTTGGCTTGTGGGACTCCCGAAGCAGCTGAGGTGTACCGGCAGGCCAAGCGGAGTGCAGCTCGGGTGGTTGCTGAAGCAAAAACCCGGGTATGGGAGGAGTTCGGTGAGGCCATGGAACAAGACTTTCGGTCGGCTTCAAAGAGATTCTGGCAAACTGTTCGGCGGCTCAGGAGGGGAAAGCAGCTCCCCGTCCACACTGTGTATGGTGCGGATGGGACACTGTTGACTTCAACTGGGGATATCGTCGGGCGGTGGAAGGAATACTTCGAGGATCTCCTCAATCCCACTGATACGCCTTCCACAGAGGAAGCAGGGTTTGGGGACAAGGGGGATGACTCGCCTATCACAGGGGCTGAGGTCGCCAAGGTGGTTAAAAATCTCCTTGGTGGCCGGGCCCCAGGGGTGGACGAGATTCGCCCCGAGTACCTCAAGGCCCTGGATGTTGTTGGGTTGTCATGGTTGACACGCCTCTGCAACATTGCGTGGAGGTCGGGGGCAGTGCCTTTGGCATGGCAAACCGGGGTGGTGGTTCCTCTCTTCAAAAAAGGGGACCGGAGGGTGTGCTCCAACTTTAGAGGGATCACACTCCTCAGCCTCCCTGGGAAGGTCTATGCCATGGTACTGGAGAGGAGAGTCCGGCCGTTGGTCGAACCTCGGATTCAGGAGGAGCAATGTGGTTTTCGTCCTGGCCGTGGCACATCGGACCAGCTCTTTACCCTCTCGAGAATTCTTGAGGGTTCGTGGGAGTTTGCCCAACCAGTTTACATGTGTTTTGTGGACTTGGAGAAGGCATTTGACCGCGTCCCTCGTGGATTTTTGTGGGGGGTGCTTCAGGAGTATGGGGTATCGGGCTTGTTGTTACGAGCTATTCGGTCTCTGTACGACCGTTGTGAGAGTTTAGTTCGTATCGCCAACACTCGGTCGGAGTCATTCCCAGTGAGAGTTGGACTCCGCCAGGGCTGCCCTTTGTCACCGGTCCTGTTCATAATTTTTATGGACAGGATT
Organism: Pholidichthys leucotaenia; assembly: GCA_020510985.1. Classification (NCBI taxonomy): domain Eukaryota; kingdom Metazoa; phylum Chordata; class Actinopteri; order Cichliformes; family Pholidichthyidae; genus Pholidichthys; species Pholidichthys leucotaenia. The sequence continues at coordinate 167,019,994 of CM035838.1, read as the reverse complement.
TCTAGGCGCAGCCAGGGAATGGAGGGTGTCATGCTTGGTGACCACAGGATCTCATCTCTGTTGTTTGCAGATGATGTTGTCCTGTTGGCTTCATCCAGCAATGACCTACAGCTCTTGCTGGGACGGTTTGCTGCTGAGTGTGAAGCGGCTGGGATGAGAATCAGCACCTCCAAGTCCGAGTCCATGGTCCTCAGCCGGAAAAAGGTGGATTGTCCTCTCCGGGTTGGGGACAGGCTCCTGCCCCAAGTGGAGGAGTTTAAGTATCTTGGGGTCTTGTTCACGAGTGAGGGGAAAATGGAGCGAGAGATCGACAGACGGATTGGAGCAGCATCTGCAGTGATGCGGACGTTGTACCGGTCTGTTGTGGTGAAGAGGGAGCTTAGTTCTAAGGCAAAGCTGTCAATTTACCAGTCAATCTACGTTCCTACTCTCACCTATGGTCACGAGCTTTGGGTAATGACCGAAAGAACGAGATCGCGGATACAAGCGGCTGAAATGAGCTTTCTCCGTAGGATTGCTGGACTCACCCTCAGAGATAGGGTGAGGAGCTCAGTCATCCGGGAGAGGCTCAGAGTAGAACCGCTGCTCCTCCACATTGAAAGGAGTCAGTTGAGGTGGTATGGGCATCTGATTAGGATGCCTCCTGGACGCCTCCCACTTGAGGTGTTTCAGGCACGTCCCACTGGGAGGAGACCCCGGGGCAGACCCAGGACTCGGTGGAGAGACTATGTCTCCCAGCTAGTCTGGGAACGCCTTGGTATCCCCTCTGAAGAGCTGGAGCAGGTGGCTGGGGAGAGGGAAGTCTGGGCTTCTCTGCTTGAACTGCTGCCTCCGCGACCCGGACCTCCGGAAAAGCGGTAGAAGATGGATGGATGGATGGATGGATGGATGGATGGACCTCGGTTAATAGACATTAACTGTCTTGTGAAATCAACTTCTCCTCCAGTTTTGTTTCATATGTTTTGAAAATTAGTACCAAGGTTTGATATACACTGATGATGGTGCATATTGCAGTTTGACTGATTGGATGATTTTTGCAGGAATTGTAGACCTTGAGGTCAAGGTCAGAGGTCAGTTTTTCCCTTAATCTTGTAAATGCGATGACTACTGAAAGAAATGATGTAGGCTATTCAAATTGATACTGTAGTTGTCTGTGTGTGTGAATGGGTGGATTGCAGGATCTGTAAAGCACTTTGGTCATCCTAGATGAGAAGAAAAGCGCTATATAAGTGAATGCCATTTACCATTTTATTCAATTAGCGGCCCGCAGGCCACATGTGGCCCAGAAGCAACCTCCAAGTGGCCCGCAGGGCCAGGCCAAGGCAAGGAAATATAAATTTAGGAAAAAAAATATGAAGGAATGATGATCCACAAGCACTCACACGAACAACGCACGTGACCGTCACGGAGCTTAGAAGTGCCCTGCCCGCGTGATAGTTCCAGTCAGAGGCAGAACAAACCTTCCAGGCAGTGTCTCACTAGCGTCACTGTCCGAGAGAAACATGAGCTTATTAAAGTACTTTAAACGTGGAAAAAAGCAGAAGAGATATGTAAGCAGTGGAAGCATTTATAGCGGTTTTAACCTGCTGGTAACGGGAACATGGTTAGACTTCATATGCAGAGAAAGAGGCAAGAGTGACTGAATCGCTGAGGACTGACTTCACCAGCCATTACAATAATTTATGTTCATTATTGTGTACTTGGCAAGTTCAGATGACCAAAATTCACAAAGTCAAAGACTTTAATCCGTTCACAGCCTCCAAACTAAATGTGCCAACATTTGGATTTCAAAATAAGGGAGGTTTTTCCTGCTGTCTGGTTGGTGAGGAGATTTCTAAAAAAAAATATAAATATATCGAAATATTATAACAGAAATAACGGAATCTTTGGTCATTTAAGTTATTTCATTAAATGTAATTTTATAAATATGTTTTCTTTTAAATCAGAGTTAAATTATTGTTCTGTTCTGGCTCTGCAAAATTATGGTCAAAAGTGTAAATTGTATAAGGAGAAAAAGTCAAATTTTTACCACAATCTGTTTTAAATTTATAAAAAAAAACAGTAACTAAAAAAAAACAGACAAAAATTAGTCATAAAATAATCCACAAATGTATAATAGTCTCAAATGTACAAGAAAAGTCAATTTCACAAGAGGAAATTACAAATTTGAGGAAAATGGTTTCAAATTTAGCTAAATTTACAGAAAAAAATGGAAAACTATAAGAAAATTGTTATAAATTTTGGAAAAAAAAACCCTCAAACCTTCAAGACTGAAGTCATTACTCAAGTTTTTAAGTGGGTGCTTTTTGCATCCTTAACGCTACTAGAAATTTTTGGTTGATTGATATCTGTGTGTGTAATGGAATGTGTAGTTATAAAAAGAGGTTCCTACTCACATGTAGTGATTTAAAACAAACCACAATAGTGGATGTGCAATGTTTGTAAATGTTATCAATCTTTTCTTTGGGGGTTTTGTGCACTGAAGTGTTTGACAGTTCATTTTTTATTCAGCTAAATGCACTTTGTGATGTGCCAAGGTCATCTATGACCAGGATATGTAGTATATTTTATTTCAAAAAGGGAAACAAATGTTAATGCTACTAACAGTGCATATTGAGTTTTTATGCACTTTGAGATATGACTAAGATGTGACCAAAATGGTTATTTACAGAATTTAATTTTTTTTTGTTCTATTTATTTGTTGTTCAAGAGGAAAAATATTTCTACTACTTCAGTTCTGCTCAACCCCAGCATTCTTATTGTGTTTTAATGCACATTTGATGTACCTTTGTCATGTGCCAAGCGCACATTTAAAACCACGACAATGAATAAAAAGTGCATATTTTTCGTTATACTGATCTGTGTTGGTTTGAAATTTGTCGTTCAACAGATCACTGAACATGTGCGTCCCAGTTACATGTCTTGATTTCAAACTGTGGCCCAACTGATTTTGTAATTGAATAGCCCCGTTTACACCCTGACCTGACTATGAGTTTGGGGTCAAAAGGTCAAGGGTCAAGGTTAGCATTCCATATGCTCTTTTGCTATAGAAGCTCTCTAGGGTTATCAAACTTGCTACACAGGTTCACATTGGGATCCTACCCCTAGGGTAGGATCAACACTGCGATATGCGGAATTATTGCAAATGTTTTTAGGACCCCGTGGTCTCGTAATTTAAACAGGGTTCATAACATAACTTATGTGGCAAACGATGGAAGCTGTGAGAAACTCACTGCAGCTCTGCTCTCAACTTGTGCATGTGTGACAATTGTGTGGACCTCTGGTCTTCCGACAGGCAAGAACTGCTGATTCTGTTAAAAACAAACAAACCCAAAACTATCATTTTCATAAAGCAGTGGCGGTAACTCCAGTATTTCAACTACAGTGTGTGTGGACTGGTTGGAGACTGCAGCAACATTCAGCTTATTTAAACAGGACAGCCTCCGTACAGGACGCTGCGTGGCTCTTGTCTCCATGATTTTTGGTTTTTTGCCACTGTCTGAAAAAAAAATTACATTCAAACAAGCAATGCACTATGCAGTAGTTGTTTCGCTCTCGGAGCTCAATTGTCAGGATCATAAACACTCTGCTCAGAAGGAACTAACATGCTTTGTGCCCTTTCAGTGCTTACGGTCACGGCTGTATTTAGCAGTTCATCCAAATACTTCCACCGCTAACTGCCTGCTGGAGTCCGTCTGGAGAGTCCCCCACATGGTGCTGGCGGTGGCAGCACCTGGTAGTGTGGAAGCTTCCACAGTACCGGGTGCAAACATGCTATTGGCAATAAAAATACACTTAACATTTAACAGTTTATTTAATAATCAGTCGAGGTACATCAGTGAATGAGATTTAGCCACACACACACAGATTTAGCCACACACAAAAAAGTGAACACTGTGTGTACAGATCCCCGTAATATGTGATTGCAATGGTCTTGACTGCTGGTGAAGTTTACAGTTTTATTTTCTTATTTTGGCACAGTATACATTAAGTAAAACACAAACTATGACCACCGTAAGAGCTTGTGCCTTATTACGGGTCCATAAACTGATTAACGTTAGTGTTTGTAGCTCGACTGTCTCTGCCAAGTGCTGTAGCCTTACTGACAATTCCACAGGCAGGCACAGGAAGCGAAAGCAAAACCACCATTATCACAAAAAACCCCACGTTTTTTAATTCGGTGCATAAAATAATCAACCTTTCGGGGGGTTATACACCCACGGTTGTTGCAGTTGTTATCCTCCATGGTAAGCTTGTCCATAGTACTAAATAATTGCGGATATCGCGACAGCCCTAGTTCTGCTCCAGTAATTATATGGACAAGTTGAAAACTACTCTCCTTCAGTGACATTGTGGGATCTTCAAAGAAAACGGAGGCAGGGGATATTGCATTCGCCTCAGAGTGCTCTTGTATTTTATCTATTTATAATTTTAAACTCCATTTTCATATTGGTTTTATTCAGTTTTTGCCACGAAATAGACCTAGATGCTAGCAAGGCACGAAACAAGAGCACTTACTCACCTACTCTCCCATTGCTGATAAGGTGGATAAGACGAATCTGAAAGGCAATGTTAATATTTAGTAGAGCTAAGAACACTATAAGACAAAGTTGGCTCTTTTTTAGCCACACTCACAGGGATGCTAATTTTGCAACTGATGTCAGCATAATGAAATGCAGCAAAATATTTTTGATAAATATGATACTTGTATGACCATGTACATAGGGATATGAAAAACCAGGCTTTTAGCTCATTCCGGCAAAGCCGAAAGGAGCATATGCAGTGATGCAGCGTCTGCCTGTCCATCCTCCATCCTCCATCCACATTCCACAGGAATTGCTGCTACTCCTAGGCATTTGCCCCAGTGCTTACAATGATCTTCAGGTCGATCTGCGTCAAGACTGTGCTCAAGGTCAAAAGTCAGGAGATCTGGACACTTGAGTAATTTCAGAAAAATTGCTTTTTTTCTAGTGACTCGATGCTCGCCAAATTCACTCACAGTGATCCTCAGGTAGGTCGGCATCCAGGTTGAGCTCAAGGTCATTGTCAAGGTTCAGGAAATTTGATTTATGATATCATCAAAATCATTGCTTCCCCTCTCCCATTGACCTTGACCTTAAGCACATTGTAGGCTGTAGGTCAAGGTCAATGGTCAGGAGATCTGAGTGCACTGGGCGTGATTTTGTCTGGCTGGAATGAGCTGCTCCTTCATTGACGGTCTGGTTGTTGTGTAAGTAAATTGTATAACAGGGACATGATGATTTGTAAATATGGTCAAAACTGCCTAATGCCTGAAATGGTTGAGGGTCTGGTTATGTCCTGCTCTTAATGCACTCCATTCTGTGTCTTTGTGCTTTTTTTTTTTCTAATATAACCTCTTTGTTTGTACAGGAACCTTCCTTCAGTGTGAGAAAGCTTTTAAGTAAACAGCCCCTGAACCTGGAAGCCCTTGCTAATAGAGGCTTTACCTAATCTGTTCTTAAGGCTCATACCTCAGCTTACAGCTCTCTTCATGGCCGTGCCTCGTAGGCCTATGAGCACTTACTGTTTATTTTTACCACAGTGGTCAGTGCACAACTGCGTGTGCTCTATGTAGGCTAGCCTTTCCAGTGCAAGCCTGACTATCGTCTGTGACCACCCTTGCATCTTATACCTGTATGTTGCAGTGTGTCATATCTTTTATAGAAAGCCTTGGCAGATCAAGGTCTGAATTCCTATGTTTCAAGATAAACACAGTTCTACCTCTGCAGCAGTTTATTGAATGCACCCACACTAAAGACTTGTCCTTTTTTCTTGCTGCACTTTAATTTTCTTTGTGTGGGTGTGACAACATTTAGAATCCTCTCCCCCTGCTTTTTTTTTTTTTTTTTTTTTTTGGTTAATTTCCACTTTCACAGCTCGATCACACTTCTACAAATGTCCACATGCTGATAATGTCACTTTTGATGGTATTGGCTGCACTGTGACTTGTAGGATGGATGGACTATATCATTGTATATGTGTACATGGCTAGCTTTCTCTTTAGCTGTTACTTGTTTAGCACTGTGTGTATTTGCACGTCTCACAGAAAGTGTCGCAGGCTTGCTTTTCACCAAATATAATTGGTGGCATTATGCTTCTCGGGCAGCATGGTGGAACAGTGGTTAGCACTGTGTCAGCACAGCAAGAAGGTCACAGGATCAGTTCCACCCCTGACCATCGTGGGTTTGATCCCACCACCAGACCATCGGTGACCCTTCTGTGTGGAGTTTGCATGTTCTCTCCATGTCTATGTGGGTTTACTACTGGTCCTCCGGTTTCCTCCCACAGGCCAAAGACATGCAGATTAGGCTAATTGGCATCAACTGGGGATTCTAAATTGTCCTTAGGTATGAATGTGAGAGTGAATGGATGTCTATCTGTCTGTGTTGGCCCTGTGGTGGACTGGCGATCTGTCCAGGGTGTACCCTGCCTCTAGCCCAAAGATGCTGGGATAGGTTCCAGCCCCCCGCGACCCAAAAAGGATTAAGTGGTAGAAGGTGGATGGATGAATGGCTAGCTTTCTCTTTAGCTGTTACTTTTTTAGCACTGTGTGCATTTGCACGTCTCACAGAAAGTGTTGCAGGCTAGCTTTTTACCAAATGTAATTGGTGGCATTATGCATTTACAGTGTCCCTGCCTGGCTTATTTGGCATAACTGCTATAATCCCTTTTTGCTTCAGTCCCTGGGAGTGAGAGGGTTTTCGATCACTCAGTGCAGTTGTTTTTAAACGAGTGCAGATTAGTCGGCAACTATTTACTCCCAGAGCTTTATGAACCGATGAAGCTGCACAGTAGAAACTATGAAACTGGCAGTGCAACGGATTTGATATAATTGGCTGGATTAATGTCTCATCCCAGAGACTGGATTAAATACTACTTGACTGCACGGCACAGATTATATTAAAAAGACCCTCTCTTTCTGTATGCCGGTGCTGTTGCTGTTTTATTTCAACTGCAACATCTTCTGATAAAATTTGCAGTTTTTACTTTAATTGTTTTGATCTCGAAGCCCACAGGTCTCAATCTCAAAAGCACTGACCTTTAGTGATGACTGTGAAAAAGGATTGTGTAGGTGGTGTGGAGCAGCTTATGGAGCTGGGGTGGGGGTTAAGTGAGGTGCAGGGATTTCTCTCTGTCTTGCAAAATGCTCACATGTCATCATGTAGGCGTCGCTCCTGCTGTGCCAGTGACTTCATCATGGCTCAGTCAGTGCAGACATCACCTCAGTCTTGTAACTTAGGGAGAAAGAAATATTATACTAAACAGTTCCTGCTGAATTCTCTTGTAAAACCGTTGCTTAATATACCTAAGCAGCCTTCCAGTAGTACTAGTAAGTAGTTATATGTGATAGATTGTGTATGTCTCTAATATTAGTATGACAGAGATATCGCCTTCAGTTGCGGTAGATGGTATCCCACCCAAGACTGGCTTCGTCCAATGGTTTTATTTCTTTTTTTCTCTTTTTGTTTTTAAAGGATTCTCCCCCCGCCTCCCAATATTGCCAAGTGCTGCTCAAGTTGGCTTGCTGCATTATTTTTAGGGCTGGCCTAAATATGTGTTTTTGGGCTCAGTGTAATGGGACCAATCCAAGGAGACTACTCAAATAATGACAATGCCACATGATGAAAATAAGTCCTCAGGTCAACTGTCACTCCACAAACTCTCACCATTGTGCCTCATCCATTTGTCTATTGAATATTGTAACATTTTTACTTTGAGTTAGATGAGTGATGATATAGAGTGAAGTACGTGGCGGTAATGCACCTGTAAGCTGGTTGCCAACTGCCAATCAAATCTAAAAGAAGATGATTTTTTTTTTTGTTTGTTTTAATTTGAGCCTCTAACGGACCAAAAATTGTTTCAAATACAAATGCCTAGGGCTGGCACTTCCAAATACCAACTTATTTCACTATGTTGAAATAACAGAGAGATGGTGATTGACTTCAGGAAGAGGAAGACTCCTTCTCAGCCACTGCAGATTAGGGGGGAGGATGTGGGAGTGGTTGAGGACTACAAATATGTGGGTGTCAGGATCAGCAGCGGGTTGGACTGCGCACAAGAAGGGGATGAGCAGACTCTACTTCCTGAGGAAGCTGAGATCCTTCAACGTGTGCAGCAGGATGCTGGAGCTTTTCTACCAGACCGTTGTCGCCAGCGCCATCTTCTTTGCTGCTGTCTGTTGGGGTAGCAGTATCAGGGCCAGAGACACCAACAGACTTGACAAGATTATCAAGAGGGCTAGCTCTGTAATTGGTCTCAGACCGGAGACCTTTGAGACAGTGGTGGAGAGGAGAACACTAAATAAACTTCGATCCATCATGGACAATCCTGATCACCCCCTCCACCACACACTAGATAGACAGCGAAGCACTTTCTCCAGTAGACTACTACAGCTTCGTTGTCGAACGGCCAGGTACAGGAAATCTTTCCTGCCACATGCAGTTTCACTGTACAATAACTCACTATGATGTTGTATTCTGGCATAGCTATGCTGCCACACTGCACCTTACAGACTAACTGTTACCTCACATTTTCACTCTGCTCCTGATAGTCCTTCTTTGTGCAATGGGATGATTCATGTGTTTAGACGGGTCATCATATATTAAGCTATGATGTATATAGGTTTTATAGTCGTGTTTTACTTTCCATGGGTAATCCCTTTGTCTGTCATGTGTGTGTTTCTGTTGTTTGCTGTCATGCTGCTGTTACACTGTAATTTCCCAGTTTAGGATCAGTAAAGTACATCTGTCTGTCGGTCTGTCTCTCCATCTCTCCATCTATCCATCCATCCATCACTACTGGCCGCATTTTCAGTTTTTGTTTTTTTTTGGGTGGAGGATGGCGACCTTTCGAATGCCACCTCCGTCTATCCACCAGGGGGTGCGGATCATTCCCCCGGACAGCAGTGTTACTGTGGAGGAGGTCCTTCTGGCTGTGGCCAAGCAGGTGGGCCATGATGCGATCTGCTTTGCGTCCCGAATGAATAGAGTTGTAGTTGTTTCTGGCTGCTGAGGAGGATGTCCACACTCTGATTGGAAGCGGTGTTGTTATCGGGGATACGTATGTACAGGTGTCCCCCTTATCTGTCCCATCAACGCGTATCACCGTCTCAGGTGTTCCACCTTTCATCACTGACGAGCAGTAGGTGACGGAGCTCCGCAGATTTGGGAAGTTTGCGGGCCCGTTTAGAACTCTGACTTTGGGATGCAAGGAGACCAAGTTAAAACATGTGAAATCACTCAGGCGACAGGTGTTCATGTTTTTGGACTCGCCAACTGCGACTCTGGAAGTGTCCTTCCGGGTCAAACACGGGGACGGCTCCTATGTGGTGTATGCGAGCTCAGGACAGATGAAGTGTTTTGAATGTGGAGACGTGGGCCATAAACGGTTTGCTTGTCCGCACAGGCAGCGGGCGGGGGGCTCTGATGGGGCTGCGGCTGGTGCCAGCGGCGCGCCCTCTGCACACGCCACTGCTGTGGACAGCATGGCGGAGCCTTCTGCCGCAGCTGAGGCCGCCAGTGCGGCCTCCGCTCCCGCCGCTACTACGGACGACGTTGCGGGGGCTTCCATCGGTCCTGCTCCGGAGCCTGCTGCTGTGTCTGTGGACAGCCCGGCTGTGGCGCCTTCAGCCCAGCTTACGGCCGGGAGCGTCGCTGGTGATGGCGCCCAAAATGTCACTGATGGTGCGTCAGAATCTCGCTGTGTGACATCAGCGGCTGTGCTTCCGGAGGCTGCTACCGTTTCAGAGCAGGGGACGGAACAGCGACAGTCAGCTGCTGTGGGTGGCGTCCAGGAAAATATGGCCCATGATGAATCCACTGGGCCAGATGAACCAAACAGTCAGCTGAGTTGTCCTGACGAAGAAATGGAATCTGATCCCGACACTGTGTCTTAATACTGAGTCTATTGAGGCAAAATGCAGTACAAACACGAGTTTGTATTCACTGGAAGAAATAAATGCTTTTCTGGATGAAACCTATAACAAGGCCATTAAAGTCACTGACAACTTCAGTGACACTGATAAATTCATTAAGTCTGTTAATGTGCTAAGAAGGCAGGTTGGTCTTGACCTCCTGGATGAAAGGAAACGTTTTCGCCTCAAAAAACACCTGACAGCCCTGCGTAAAGCAGCAGGGGGAACAAGGGTCAAGCGCGCCCGACAGAAGGAATAAATGGCGGTCGTTCCTCTGCCTGTTTTATGCATTTTTGGGATATTGTTCGATCAGACTTTTGACGTTTCTAATTGACTGTAATTGACTGTCACAGAACTGGATCTTTACTGGTCTCTTGCCGGCGCGCAGCACTATCTTTGCTGCCCGAGGACGGGGACTTGGCCTGGTTTAAAAACGGAAGGCCTGTGGCTCTTCTTTGCACGGACTCCAAGATCACAGTTTACTTGCCTGCAGGGCATGGATGCCCCAACGTTTTCTTTCTACAATCTGGACGAGCCTGCTGCAAAGATGACTTGCTTAAAAATCCCGCATGGTCTAAGGACTACAGTCCATCTGAGATGAGGAAAATGTCTCTGGGACGTACAACGGACCTGGCTGCGGGCGCGCAGCGCTATCTCTGCTGTTGGAGGAAGGGGACTTGGCCTTGTTTAAGAACTGGAGGCCTGTGGCTCGTCTTTGCACGGACAACAAGGAAGACTCGGACTACTGCCACTGGCAATGTGGAATAGGTGGACTGCAGGGAATACTTTGTGTTGTGTGGGGGAGGGGGATGACTTATGTTTGCACTTTTCCAATGTGAGACACTTGGTGGAATGATATTGGTGCTCTTACATTTTTTGAATTGTGCAATAAAGGCATTTTTTAAAACTCAAACTCTTATCTATCTCTCTATCTCTCTCTATCTCTCTTGGGCCAGTGATATTGGTCTTTTTGCATTTTTGAAATGTACAATAAAGCCTTTTTTAAAAGTCAAAGTCTCTCTATCTCTCTATCCGTCTACAGTGGGGCAAAAAAGTATTTAGTCAGCCACCAATTGTGCAAGTTCTCCCACTTAAAAGATGAGAGAGGTCTCCAATTTTCATCATAGATATACCTCAACTATGAGAGACAAAATGAGAAAAAAAAAATCCAGGAAATCACATTGAATGATTTTTAATGAATTAATTGGTAAATTCCTCGGTAAAATAAGTATTTGGTCACCTACAAACAAGCAAGATTTCTGGCTCTCATAGACCTGTAACTTCTTCTTTAAGAGGCTCCTCTGTCCTCCACTCGTTACCTGTATTAATGGCACCTGTTTGAACTCGTTATCAGTATAAAAGACACCTGTCCACAACCTCAAACAGTCAGATTCCAAACTCCACTATGGCCAAGACCAAAGAGCTGTCAAAGGACACTAGAAACAAAATTGTAGACCTGCACCAGGCTGGGAAGACTGAATCTGCAATAGGTAAGCAGCTTGTGTGAAGAAATCAACTGTGGGAGCAATTATTAGAAAATGGAAGACATACAAGACCATTGATAATCTCCCTCGATCTGGGGCTCCACACAAGATCTCACCCTGTGGGATCAAAATGATCATGAGAACGGTGAGCAAAAATCCCAGAACCACACGGGGGGACCTAGTGAAGGACCTGCAGAGAGCTGGGACCAAAGTAACAAAGGCTACCATCAGTAACACACTACGCTGCCAGGGACTCAAATCCTGCAGTTCCAGACGTGTCCCCCTGCTTAAGCCAGTACATGTCCAGGCCCATCTGAAGTTTGCTAGAGAGCATTTGGATGATCCAGAAGAGGATTGGGAGAATGTCATATGGTCAGATGAAACCAAAATAGAACTTTATTGTAAAAACTCAACTTGTTGTGTTTGGAGGAGAAAGAACACCATACCTACTGTGAAGCATGGGGGTGGAAACATCATGCTTTGGGGCTGTTTTTCTGCGAAGGGACCAGGACAACTGATCCGTGTAAAGGAAAGAATGAATGGGGCCATGTATCGTGAGATTTTGAGTGAAAACCTCCTTCCATCAGCAAGGGCATTGAAGATGAAACGTGGCTGGATCTTTCAGCATGACAATGATCCCAAACATACCACCTGGGCAACGAAGGAGTGGCTTCGTAAGAAGCATTTCAAGGTCCTGGAGTGGCCTAGCCAGTCTCCAGATCTCAACCCCATAGAAAATCTTTGGAGGGAGTTGAAAGTCCATGTTGCCCAGCGACAGCCCCAAAACATCACTGCTCTTGAGGAGATCTGCATGGAGGAATGGGCCAAAATACCAGCAACAGTGTGTGAAAACCTTGTGAAGACTTACAGAAAACGTTTGACCTCTGTCATTGCCAACAAAGGGTATATAACAAAGTACTGAGATGAACTTTTGTTATTGACCAAATACTTATTTTACCGAGGAATTTACCAATTAATTCATTAAAAATCATTCAATGTGATTGTCTGGATTTTTTTTTCTCATTTTGTCTCTCATAGTTGAGGTATACTTATGATGAAAATTGGAGACCTCTCCCATCTTTTAAGTGGGAGAACTTGCACAATTGGTGGCTGACTAAATACTTTTTTGCCGCACTGTATCTATCTCTCTAGCTCTCTCTATCTCTCTCTCTCTATCTCTTATTACTGGCCGCATATTCAGTTTTTGTTTTTTTTGCTGGAGGATGGCGACCTTTGAGATGCCACCTCCGTCTATCCGGGAGGGAGTGAGGATCGGTCCCCTGGATAGCAGCGTTACTGTGGAGGAGGTCCTTCTTCCAGTGGGTGAGAAGGTGGGACATGATGCGATCTGCTTTGCGTCCCGAATGAATAAAGCTGTAGTTGTTTCTGGCTGGGGAGGAGTGTGTCCACAGTCTGGTTGGAAGCAGTGCAGTTATCGGTGATACATATGTACAGGTGTCCCCCTTATCTGTCCCATCAACATGTATCACCATCTCAGGTGTTCCTCCTTTCATCACTGATGAGCAGTTGGCCACGGAGCTCCGCAGGTTTGGGAAGTTTGCGGGCCCGTTTAGAACTGTGGGTTTGGGATGCAAGGACACCAAATTGAAACATGTAAAATCACTCAGGCGACAGGTGTTCATGTTTTTGGACTCGCCCACTCAAATACTTGAAATGTCCTTCCGGGTCAAACATGATTTGGGTGAATGTTTCTCTTTTGATTTGTTTATTGACGGGCCAAAGTATAAAGTGGCAAAGAAGTCTGTGCACACTTTGATGAACTTCCTGTCTGGTACTGCTAAACTTGCCATCTGGCTGACAAGGAAAAATCGGACTACTAACACTGGCAATGTGGATCCTGTGTTTGTTTTCAAGGCCTTGTTAAAAGTCAGACTCCAGGTGGAGTACTCTTACTATAAAATGGTGGACAATTAGGGGGTATTCACCAATAGATGGACTGTAGGGAATATTTTGTTCTGTGGGAGAGGGGGATGAGTTATGTTTGCACTTTTGAAATGTGAGACACTTGGTCGAATGATATTGGTGATCTTACATTTTTGACTAGTACAATAAAGGGATTTTTTTAAACCTCTTTCTCTCACTCACTCACTCACTCACTCACTCACTCACTCACTCACATATTTGAGCCTTGAATATGAAGGTACAACAGCCGAGTTACTAATATACTAAACTAGCTTGTTAACACCAGTACAATAATGTTTTACTCCAAAATATTCAACTTTTCTCTCATAACTTCTTTTACCAATTCTTGAATCTGCAAGTTTTGGAATCTTGCAAAAAAAAAAAAAAAAAAAAACCTCATTAATTAGCATTTATAAATTAGCATTTTTTTCAAATAATTTTCCTCATAAATTTGCAACTTTTTTCTCATAAATTTTCTGACTATTGCTGTTAATTCACAACATTTTGCTCATACTTTTTAAGTTCTAAATTAGCTTTTTTTTTTTTTTTTTTTTCTTTAAATGCATGAAGTCTTAAATCTGTATATTCTGGTATAAATTTGAAACCTTGCTTTTGTGGATCTGTATTCCCCCATCACCATATTTTAGAAGGCAATTAAAAAGGAAGTAGTTGATGGGGAGATTGTATTTACATTGGAAATTTACTTTTTATTAAGATAAGAAAAAAGTAACCAAAAATTATCAAAAGTAAAAACCAAATACAATTGAAACCAGAGGGTGCATACCTCCACCAAAGTTCGATCTATTCCTCAGTCTGTACATTGTGAGACAGGGCCTTGGCAGAGGTATGCGCTCATGGATCAAATCCAAAATCTAATGGGTTTATCCATAGCCCAAGGGCCACCTCTGATGATAATTTTTATCTAAATCCGTCTAATAGTTTTCATCCCCCGCCAGTCAAAGCCCAAAGGGGTCAAAGAGCCCTTTGGGCGAAGCCAAAGGGGAATTATGCTATGGGTCAATCCAGCCGTACTTCTGTCCCACTTTTGTGAAATCATCTCCTACAGTTTTGTTCTGATTATTTTGAAACTTGGTACCATGCTTTGATATACACTGAGGATGTGCATATTGCAATTTGGTCTTGATCGGATGATTTTTGCAGGAGTTGTAGCCCCTGACCTGTGACCTCCTGTTTCACCTCACTTCATAGACAGCAACTGTCTTGTGAAATCAACTCCTCCTACAGTTTTATTCCCATTGTTTTGAAACTTGGTACCATGCTTCGATATACTCTGGTGATGCACATATTGCAATTTGACTTTCATCAGATGACGTTGAGGTCAGAGGTCAGATTTTCCCTAAATCTTCTAAACACAATAACTAAAAGAAATGATGTAAGGATATAAAATAAATAAAACTAAATCTTCAATATTAATGCTAAATGAGACCCAGAGAAATTACCCAGCCCCTGAGGTAAATCAATTCAATGTTGTAAATCAGTTTAAATATTTAGGAATCCAAATTATGCCTAAGCTAGAATCAGTCGCCAGTGTCAACTATGAAGCCTTAATGTCAGATATCAATGAGTTAACTCAGAGATGGATGTCACTACCAATGTCGATGATCGGGAGAATCAATATACTTAAAAGTAATATTTTACCTAAAATACTTTATTTATTTCAATACATTCCCTTATCACCACCTTTAGATCTATTCTCAAGAATAAAAAAAAAGTTAGTGGAATTTATATGGAACAACAGGAGGGCTAGATTACGTTTGTCTTTATTATATTTACCATTTGATCGTGGAGGTCTGAAATGTCCAAATTTTATGTTGTATTATTGGTCGGCACAACTGAGGTCTATGACATATTATTTTTCATCAAATGATCTCCCTCACTGGACTGAAATGGAATCATACAATTTACCTTTACCTCTTCCCATATTCATATACTCAGATTCGGCAAAAAAATTACAAAAACAAGTTAAAAATCCATTTGTAAAGCATATGATCAAAATATGGTGTGAAGCTAAAAACTATTTAAAAGAACCACAGTTATTGTCACAATTTAGTCCAATATGGGGTAATCAATATTTTAAACCAGGGAGAGCGGACGCTGGAATTTAAAAGGGATACAAAAGATTCAGGATTTATATTTGCCATGTGCAGACAACATAATGTCTTTTGAAGAGCTGAGGATCAAATTTAATCTCAATAGAACACATTTTTTTAAATATCTTCAACTTAGAAACTTTATTCGATCAAATCAAAATAAAGCTCTCACTCGACCTATTTATTCATCCTTGGAAAAAATGATGATGAAAGATAGTAAAAGAAAGGGTATTATTTCAGAGTTTTATAACTCACTGACACTATCTTCAAGTGAAAATTCACTGAAAAGATTAAACTACTGGAAAGAAGATCTGCAAATTGAAATTTCAGAGGAACAATGGGAATTGGCTTGTACAGAAGCTCAAACCAAATCAATAAATGCACGCCTTAAATTGATACATTTCAAATGGTTAATGCGGATGTATGTTACACCGGAGGAGTTAAATAGATATAACAAAAATATACCAGATACATGCACAAAATGCATGGAAAGTAAAGGAACCCTATTTCATTGTTTATGGGAATGTAGATTAATAAGAATGTTTTGGGAAGAGGTGAGGGTAACAATTGAAAAAATAATCTCAAAACAAATCATATTGAATCCTAAACTGTTTTTGTTGGGTCTGTACCCAGAAAAGCATAATTTTAATAAAAGTGAAAGAACATTCATAGACCTCAGTTTGCTTAATGCCAAAAAATGTATTGCACTATTATGGAAAAAGACTCATAGACCAGATGTGACTCAGTGGTTAAGACAGATGTTAACAAACCTTCCATTAGAAAGAATAACATATATACTAAAATCAAAGGAAATGGTGTTTGAGAATATATGGAGACCTTTTATTGATTATGTAAAAAATTTAAACATAACTCTTGAAGAAGAAGGTGAATGATGTGTGTGGACCTTGTAAATTCCAAACTGGTGAACATAATATGTATACTTATGTATTGGATTGTCTAGACTAAACAGAGGAGCATTGTTGAAGACTTGATTTTGTTGGTGGTTGTTGGTGTTTTTAGTGCATTTTTTTTTTTTTTTGTAGTACTTTAGTGTTAGTGTTTGATTGTTTGTATCATGTTTGTTAAAAAAAAAAAAAAAAAAAGGTTCAATAAAGATATTGTGGAAAAAAAAAAAAGAAATGATGTAGGCTTTTCTAATCGATACAGTAGTTGCTCGAGTAGGTTCATTTTGTCTTCCTTTTCAAACATTAGTTATTTTGCTTTTCTTATTTCAGACAAGGATGAAAAGATGTTTTTACCTTTACATGTTTCGACTGGCATCTGCAGTCTTCCTCAGAAGTGTCAGCTGATTGCTGAGAAGTGTCATTTATCAACTATTTTTTCTAGGCTTGGCCAGCCCGGCAGAACTGTCAGATCCACTGGGCTGGCCACGCCCCCCACCGTCCGATGGTCTCTGGAGAATGTAGTCCCAGGTGTGAGAAAGTATAAATGCCCCCTCATCCCGATTCATGCCTAGGAAAAACAGCTGATAAATGACACTTCACAGCGATCAGCTGACACTTCTGAGGAAGACTGCAGATGCCAGTCGAAACATGTAAAGGTAAAAACATCTTCTTTTCATCCTTGTCTGAAATAAGAAAAGCAAAAAACTAATGATGCAGTAGTTGTGTCTAAGACACATCCTGGACGCCTTAAACCCTGACCTGACTATGGGTTTAGGGTCAAAAGTTCAAAGTTAACATTCCATTTGCACTATGGTAAATGGTCAGTACTAAATTTACTATTACTATAAAACGAGTAAAGCAAGAGCCACCAAACCTGGTACAGAGGTTCACCTTGGGATCCCGACCAACAGCTATGGGTTGTGTGCTTTCATGGCTGGTCAATTTATCATAATTTGGTTCTGCCACAGTAATTATACTGAAAAGTTGAAAACTGTTTGGGGTCAGAATGTTAAAGGTCAAGGTTAACATTTCCTGTACCTTATTACTGTACAACAAGTAGAGCTAAACTTGGTACACAGGTTCACCCTGTGACCCTGAAGTGTGACTATGGCTTTGAGGTCATAGAGTCAAAGGTCAACATCAAATTTGCTTATAAACAATATCTCAACAACAAAGAAAGCTAGGGTTACCAAACTTGATACACAGGTTCACTCTAAGACCATGACCTCTGACTACAGGTTTGGGGTCAAAAGGTCAAGGTTGCCATTGCCTATGCCCCCTTACTATAGAATGTGTAAAGCTCTCTATGGTCACCAAACTTGCTACACAGGTTCACCTTGGGATTCTGACCAACAGCTATGGGTTGTATACTTTGTTGTATATTCATGGATGGTCGATTTATCATAATTTGGTTCTGCCACAGTAATAATATTGAAAAGTTGAAAACTGCTCTCAGCCAGTAAGTATTGGGATCTTCAAAGAATATGGAGGCAGGGGATATTGCACTCACCTCAGAGTGCTCTTGTTGAATATTCCTGCTAACATCTTGTGAAAAGATGGGGCCTTAGTGGATTTATGTGCTCTTGCATCACCTTAACCTAGTGGGTTCATCTTTAGGCCAAGGGCCACCTCTGGGTGGTTTAAGTTTAATCAAGATTCATTGAGTAGTTTTGTGCGTAATCCTGCTAACAGACAAACCGACAAACTGCCCTGATTACCTTGGCAGAGGTAATAAATGGCTATCCCAATAAATAAATGAATATGTGGATACATCTCTACAAATTTCACAGTTAGAGTGGTCTGATCCACCACAGAACCGGGCCCTTTCAAGTATACCATCAGAGCGGAGACGCAAGAATACCTCTACCAGCACCAGCGCCTCCTTGCATTTTCTCATTGTCATTGGTTCTTTTGTTTGTCGAAACGTTAATGAAATGAGTTCTATTGAAGTTCTATCCATCTTGTTTTTTCCCCATCAAGGAAATATTATTTCATAATATCATTATAGTTTTGTTTTATTGCCCAGTCCTATTACTGTGGTACCCAAAGCAAAATGTAGAGCCTTGTTGACTTCTTTTTCTGTTTACTTTCTGTTTTTAAGCTTGGTTAAAAACCAAGCATACACTCGTGGTGAAATTTTGTTGAAAATAATGAGTTGGTTGATGACCAATATCAGTTGTATGCTTTGTTTTAGCTGTCATCTATTCCATTTTGATAAATTCCACACTACTGGGATGCACCAGGAAAATATTGGCCACTGCCTATATCTTATTTGATGATAGTTGATATCAGTCAAAGTGACTATCGGCTGATACCAGTATTCAGTTGATATGTCTGTGCAGCATCTCTATTTAAAACTTGTCAAAAATCTGAGCTCACTTAAATCCAACAAGTTGCAATAAACTAGTTAATAGTGCCTGTTCCCTTCAGTTTCTTCACATGAGCAGTTACAAAAATCCAGTCATATGGGTTTTGTCATGGATTTTCTTGCTGCGGGGGGGCTTGGTCCATTTGGGGCCCAAGGCAAAGACAGAAATGGGGTGGGGCTGTGTGATATGACCATAATTTCATATCACAATATAAGTAATCTTATTTGACGATAACGAAAAATATATATATATATATATATATATATATATATATATATATATATATATATATCACGATATACATTTTCTGTAAATTCTATAGTTACCTCCGCCAAGGAGGTTATGTGATCATCGGCGTTGGTTTGTCTGTTTGTCTGTCTGTTTGTTTGTTAGCAAGATAACTCAAAAAGTTATGGACGGATTTTCATGAAATTTTCACAGATTGTCAGAAATGGGGTATCCTACAGATGATTAGATTTTGGTGGTGATCCGGATCACCGTCCAGAAGAAAACCGCCATTACGGAAAATGCGATTTTCGTGAATAACTACTGAACCACTAATCCTATCATTGTGAATCCAATTGCTAGTCATATGTTTTCATGGTCAAGGAATCTGAAAACGTACACACAAACACTGTATGGGGGGAACTGTGGCGCTTGGCGGAGGTCTGCGCTCTCCGAGTGCTTTTCTAGTTTATATATATAATAACCAATAAAAAGGACCATCATTTTTCTACATTTTAAATTACATACTGAAAAAAATCAGTTGTACAAATTCATCTGTCATTAATTTTATACACCTTTTTTCCCTCTTAATTTTGCAGTGTTGTAATAAAATGTTTTTTTAATGTGCATTTGAGATGACTTAAACTTTATTGATTATCACTACTTAACTAATTAAAAGTTATTAGAAATTAAGTTGCATTAAGAGCCAGTTTGTTCCTCCGACACGTTTTAATTTATTTATTTATTTATTTAGTGTGTATGCGGCCGCTGTCATGCACTTCTGCAGCTTTAGTAATATTTTTTCAGACAAAATTAAGAAACTTGGGCAGCTTGGTGGCGCAGTGGTTAGCACTATACCAGCACAGTAAGGTGGTCACAGGATCGATTCCACCCCTGACCATCGTGGGTTCAATCCCACCCCCCCCGATCATCGGTGACCCTTCTGTATGGAGTTTGCATGTTCTCCCTGTGTGTGCGTGGGTTTACCCCAGGTACTCTGGTTTCCCCCCACAGGCCAAAAACGTGCAAGTTAGGTTATCTGGAGATTCTAAAGTGGCCCTAGGTGTGAATGTGTGTATGTGAATGGTGAAGGGATTGGTGCCGCACCTTGCCTGCCTCATCCATCCAGGTGGGTGCCCTGAATTTCCCTCAGGGATTAATAAAGTATACAAAATACAAAACCCCCTAAAAATCTGCAGTACTTTAAACCAAAGAAACGATGGTCTGATACACTGTTTCCTATTAGCGACAAGTTAAGATAGATAAGATAAGATAAGCCTTTATTAGTCCCACAATGGGAAAATTCCAGGATTGCAACAGCACAGGGATAGCAACACTCAGAGCAATGATTTAGAAGATAAGAAAATAAGAGCAGTGAATATACATATGTACACATAGATATATAAATATATATACACAGTGCGGAGCATTGTAGCTTGATGGACTAAACAGCATAACCGTCTATTTAGTTACCCCACATGGTATGAATATACATATTGTCACCCTCCATAGCGACTGATATTGTCCTAGTTGTATACTGGAGGGGACCATTTGTGTAAGTCTGTTGCGTCTTTTGCATTCAATACTATTAGGTCATCACGTTTTTTTTGCTATCTCTGCGAGCAGCCCTGCTTAGGTTATACAGTCTGACAGCCGTAGGTAGGAAGGACCTGCGAAACCTCTCGGTCGCACATCTAGGATGATGTAGTCTACTACTAAATGAGCTCCTCAGTGCGTTCAGTATGTCCTGCATAGGGTGGGACTCTGACTCCAGCAGAGATGACAGTTTAGCCACCATCCTTCTCTCTCCTATCTCCTCCACTGGGTCAAGGCGCTGCCCCAGGACAGAGCTAGCTTTCTTGATTAGTTTGTTCATTCTCTTCCTATCAGCTGCTGTAATGCCGTTGCCCCAGCAGACCACTCCAGAAGTGATGGCTGATGTCACCACCGTGTCATAGAATGTCTTCAAGAGCACCCCTTGTACACCAAAAGACCTGAGCCTCCTCAGTAGGAACAGCCTGCGCTGTCCCTTCTTGTAGAGTGCGTTGGTATTGTGTGACCAGTCTAGTTTATTGTTCAGATGAACACCCAGGTACTTGTAGGATGTCACCATCTTAATGTCTGTTCCCTGGATGTTCACTGGTGCTGTGAGGGGTTGTCCTTGCCTGCGGCAGTCCACCACCAGCTCCTTAGTTTTCCTCGCATTGATCTGGAGGTAGTTCCGATGGCACAGTCCACGAAGTCCTGGATAAGTCCTCTGTACTCAGCTTCATCTCTGTTGGAGATGAGGCCGACGATCGCAGAGTCATCAGAGAACTTCTGTAGATGGCAGTGTGTTGTGTTGTGTGAGAAGTCCGCAGTATAAAGGGTGAACAGGAAGGGAGCCAAAACCGTTCCCCTGGGGGGCCCCCGTGCTGCCGATGATCGTGTCGGACACACAATCCCGGGTTCTCATAAACTGTAGCCTCTTAAGCCGCATTTCCACTATATAGTTCTGCGCTACTCTTTTCTTTTCTTTTCTACTTGTTTCTCCCGCGGCTGCGCCTCCATCACAACTGCGGAAAGCCGAGAATTGCTGGGGTGGGCGGGATCGAGGTGGCGCTACACTGCTGACGTATAAAGGACGAGACTGACTCCTCAACAACACAGAAAAAAATAGCGGATTACGAGCGGAGGATTTCCACGGTTTTTAACACAATGAATGTCTTTAACGAGACAAGAGAATTTTACAGGAGAAGACGACGTGGATCGAGACAACACACGTTGGGGCAGGAGAGGAGAATAGCGGTTGCCCAGGAGGAATCTGAAGCAGCTGCATATGAAGCAGAGATCATTCAGAGATCATTTCATTTGTTCAGTGTTCATGTGCATACATATGTCAAACGTCTTTTTTAAATAAAATGTTGTGCACTTTTAAACTACGTCGCCTCTGTTGTTCAAAACGGTTAAATGTTAACAGACGGTTAATTAAATGCTGAAACACCGGGGTAATTTAAAATTATGCAGAAGCTTAATCCTAAACCCCTTTAACTTACCAAATAATTTATAATATTATAAAAAAAGCCAATCCAAATCTAGACCCATTTTGTATATTGTGTCATAATGATACACTGATGATAAACTGACTTCCCAAAAAAAGCAGCAGCTATACAACGCACTTTTGGTTTGATGGAATTGCCAATTGACCTTGGAATTATATGTGGAAACTTGTTATACTTCCAGTTAACTTTAACTTACAAAATAATTAAAAATATTATAAAAAAGCCAATCCAAATCTAGGCCCATTTTTTGTATTGTGTATCATTTGAGTATCATTGTACAATCTATTGTTATTTATAAGGGTTATCTGTTCAGTGGTGGCTAATTACACACTAAAACAATGTAGAAAATGACTGCAAAGAAAATGCTGCAGCTAGCCAGGTCACTTTTGGTTTGATGGAATTGCCAATTGACCTTGGAATTATATGTGGAAACTTGTTATACTTCCAGTTAACTTGAACTTACCAAATAATTGATATTATAAAAAAAGCCAATCCAAATCTAGGCCCATTGTGTATCATTTTTCCAATCTATTGTTATTTATAAGGGTTATCTGTTCAGTGGTGGCTAATTACACACTAAAACAATGTAGAAATGACTCAAAAAAAAAAATATGCTGCAGCTAGACAACTCACTTTTGGTTTGATGGAATTGCCAATGAACCTAGAAATTTTATGATGAAACCTTTTTTAATCCTACTAAATACACTGACATTGTCACACTGCCAACACCAAATTATAATTTTCTTTTTCAAACCAAAGATCACTATGGATCTATTGAATCACAATCGCATAGGTTTATCATATACATGTCAACGTTTACAACATCGAAAATGTTATATTTGGGTTTACATGTATGGGTATTTTTGCTTTATATTATACTAGACTGCTTATAATTTATTGGAAATCTCAGAATTTGGAATGCCGATAGAACATTCAATTCACATGTACTTACCTTTTATCCAATTCGACTTTCACCTTTATCAGTGTCTACTGCTGAATGTAAATTACACCTGTGCAACTGCTTACAATTTTACTTAAAAACTGTACCCAATGTAGAGCAATGGATACAGCAGTGGTAATATTTATTAAATTTAACAATAACAATTACATTACCATTAAAAATCTTGACACCTTTATGGCTGAACAGCAGGATTAGGGTCATATGAGGCAATGGAATGTGTATGTAATTATTCGCCTTTATCATCCAGTGTTATAATATACAAACCACACTTTTATCCAAAAGACTAACATTTTATTACATTACAAATATTCCCAAAACATGTTAACAAATGGGGAGCTTTCAGTACTTCGACCAGACTGCCAAAATGGTTTCGGAAGGCTCCGTGGAAGGAAGCCGTCTCTGTCAGCTCATCCCTTCTTAATGCGGCTAACTGCAGGTGTCTTTTGCGCTGTTCGAGCATCCTTTCATGGATCCGCATCTCCTCAGCATGATTCTGGGCCATCAGTGATGCAAGGTCTGCAATGTTGCTGGACCTCTTCAGCTTGCCTATATGAAAGACAGAAGTCATTGTATTTAGATAACACCGGATCAAAACATGTCAGAAAAAATATTATGGAATTAAACTGTTGAAAGCCTGTGGTGGGATGCTTCGTTGCTGTATTTAAGCTCAACTGTCATGTTGTTGCCCCTCAGTAGAGTGGACTATAAGAAACTTATGTGGTGATGTGGTTAGGCCCCCCTTCATTTCAAAAAGGATTAATTGTAAAAAGTATTTTGATTTAATGGGTTATTTTTAAAAGAATTTCTTTGTACTGTGGCCTCATAAATCAGAATGGGTTAATAGTGTTAGCTGACTTGAAGAATTTCAATCAAGCATTTTGATTTGAAGTCTGTACATGTGCTCCTTTTTTTTTTGTGAAAATACAACAGTATTTCCACCACCAACACACCTATAACACTGGGCCACTGTGGCTATGAACACCCCTGAATCTAGTATTTTTATAAACGTAGAAAGACATTTTAAATTCCTTGTTATGCGTCTATAGAAAACAATCACATATAAAAACAACCGGGTGGTAATTTTCAGTTTGTTGTGCCTTACCAGCACTTGACTGGGAGATGCCGGGGCAGTCCAGTGAGGCGGACCCAAGGGATTTGAAAACTGTGTATAGAAGGAAAAAAACACACAATAACGCTCACAAACAAAGTGCAACATGTACCGCAAACACAAAACTTTTTAACCAGAATACAATAAGCTTACGTCAGCGTTTTGTTCACGTGAATACTGAAATAAAAGCGCGATTCTGCAGCTTGATGCCAGGTAGCAGCAAGGTACAGAGGTAGCTAGCTATTAGCGGGCTAGCCATCACCACAATTGCCCACAATCAAACAACTTTCTTTATTGCTAAAATAAAGTGCGCTTTTGACCGAAAGGCAAGAAGACGGACAATAGTAGTAGATTAGTTTATTTGACAGGGACAGTGCAATAAACATAGACAATTAATCAAAGACAATCAATCTGATGTGTTGCACATAGAGTGTATAGCTATTAGCTAATTTGCAACTCTTGTCCCTGACAAGAGTTGCAAAACAACACTCACCGTCACCATTTTCCAATTCCGTGGCCGTGTCGAGTCCAAATTCTCTGCCAATAATAGCAGGCCGGACACTTCCTGGTATATTTTTTCATTGCAAGTTGCCCCACCAACTCGCTCTGGATGTAGTCATCGGCTACGAGGGACAGAAAAGTCCGCACCTCCTCGTTTGTTCATGGAATAAACTTGCGCGTGGACATCGTTATATGAAAACACAATTTTGAATCCAGTCACCGCGGTTACTCGCTGAAATTACAAATGGCGGACGTGTAGCTTCAACAGAAAACTAACGGACGCGTTTGGTGACGTTACGCCCTGACCAATCAGCGTTTAGCAGTCGATTGACGTCAATTCACACCTCGCTTTTCGCTCGCTTGTACCCTGCCTCTGAACAGGCACGAAAATCGTAACGGTTACACCGTGAGGACTTGGGTGGAAATGGCGAAAAACCAAAACAAGTAAAAAAAAGTAAAGCCCAGGCGATACTGGTGGAAATGGGGCTTTAGTGAGGTAGTCCAGGATCCATGATGACAGGTGCTGGTCCACCCCTGCGCACAGCAGCTTGTCCGTCAGGATCATCGGTTGGATGGTGTTGAAAGCACTGGAGAAATCAAAGAACATGATCCTCACCGCGTTCCCGGGCTTCTCCAGGTGGGACAGGGAACGGTGAAGGAGGAAGATCACTGCATCCTCCACCCCAATGCCATGCTGGTAGGTGAACTGGAGTGGATCCATCGCTGGCCCCACCAGGGGGCGGAGGTGAGCAAGGAGCAGTCTCTCCAGGGTCTTCATCATGTGAGACGTCAGGGCCACTGGTCTGTAGCTGTTCAGGTCTTTGGGGTGGGAAGTCTTTGGTACAGGTACCACACAAGATGTTTTACACACAAGAAGTTAACATCATCATTTAGCAGTTGCTGTGTTATAATTGGAGAGAGATGGTGTTAACGTTACTTGCCTCCAATTAAAACGAGGTTGGAAGACTATTATCTCTGACACAGCATGGTGCGAAAAAAGCCCACATCTCTGGCAAACAGAAGTAACGACTATATGACCAAAACATTAGCTTGCAGTGAGCAGCTGTGCTAGCCAGTGGAACCCACACACCTGGCTCACTGTAGGGGAGATGCGGGGTGGTGACATGAAGAAACGAGGTGTTTTACATCTTTATATAAATAAAAGTTTTATATGAAACGGTTGTGGCGATGGAGCAATAAGGCACGGCGAACTGAGGTTTAAAAGTGGGTTTTATTCATCGCCATCACAGAAACTCACTCCAGAACTGTATAAGCATGCTGGAGCGAGCTCTCAGGCTCTCGTGAGCAGACAGGGAATGCGTGTAGTCAGAAGCAGTAATCAGAGAGAGAGAGCAAGCGATATTCTGCTGGCTTATATACCCAGCTACAGACAATACATGAATGGCACATTAGCATCACAGTAACTGCAGGAAGGCATGGGACATTTGCATCACAGTACAGAGCAGGAAGTCTGGCGCCTGAACTAGACAAAGAGAGGCTGCCTATTGCTATCAGTCATTGTTCTGCTAATTGCTCCAGATGAGCGCTCTGTTTGTCCGTAGGCTGTGGGGGTGACCCACACGGTAGACATTTTTTATCGTGTCACTGATATGCTGTATATAGTCATATCGCACAGCCCTAAAATGGGGCCCTACTTTTTCTTTGTTGTACACTTTCTTTTCAGGCCTTATTGAAATCCTGCCTGAAACTTATTGTCCTCAGAAGTCTTCGAATGATGATATCATTCAGGCATCAGGAATTACATTTGTCAAAAACAAAGAAGTTTAACAAATTGAATGTAGACTCTTGTTTATTATAAAAAAAAAATGTGTGTGATATGACCAAAATTTCATGTCATGATATAAGTAATCTTTTTTGATAACGATATACTGTATATATATCACGATATACATTTTCTGTAAATTCTATAGTTTATATATGATAACCAATAAAAAGGACCAGCTCTTTTTCTACATTTTAAATTACATACTGAAAAAAAGAATCAATTGTACAAATTCATCTGGCATTAATTTTATGCCTTTTCTCCCTTAATTTTGCAGTGTTGTTGTAAAATTGTTTTTAATGCGCATTTGAGATGACTTCAACTTTATTTTTTATCGCTACTGGATTAATTAAAAATGATTAGAAATCAAGTTACATTAAGAGCCAGTTTGTTCCTCCGACACGTTTTACTTTATTTATTATTTATTTATTTAGTGTGTGTGTGGCCATTGTCACGCACTTTTGCAGCTTTAGTAACATTTTACATTTTTTCAGACAAAATTAAGAAATTCGGCAGTGATTTAAATCAGAACGATGGTCTGATACACTGTAATGTTTCCTATTAGCGACAAGTTAGCATCATCATTCAGCATTTGCCGTCTTATAATTAGAGTGAGATGATGTTAATGTGACTTACCTCCAATTAAAACAAGATTAGAGGCCGATCCTCTCTGACACAGCATGGTGGGAAAAAGTCCCACATCTCTGGCTGGCACATAAGTAGCGGTTCCACAGAAGTAGCGGCAAAACATTAGCTTGCAGGTAGCTGCTGTGGTGCATCTGGCGCACTGCGGGGGAGAGGCAGGGTGGTGACAATTAGAAATGGGTATGTCTCTTAAATCCTGATATGATAGTTTTATATGACACAATAGACGTTTATCATCATATCGCACAGCCCTGCGTGGAAGATTTGTTGTGTGTTCATGCTTACCAGTCCCTCCATCATTTTGCAATATTGCGATCACACCATCCATCCATCCATCTTCTACCGCTTTTCCGGAGGTCCGGGTCGCGGAGGCAGCAGTTCAAGCAGAGAAGCCCAGACTTCCCTCTCCCCAGCCACCTGCTCCAGCTCTTCAGAGGGGATACCAAGGCGTTCCCAGACCAGCTGGGAGACATAGTCTCTCCACCGAGTCCTGGGTCTGCCCCGGGGTCTCCTCCCAGTGGGACATGCCTGAAACACCTCAAGTGGGAGGCGTCCAGGATGCATCCTAATCAGATGCCCATACCACCTCAACTGACTCCTTTCAATGTGGAGGAGCAGCGGTTCTACTCTGAGCCTCTCCCGGATGACTGAGCTCCTCACCCTATCTCTGAGGGTGAGTCCAGCAATCCTACGGAGAAAGCTCATTTCAGCTGCTTGTATCCGCGATCTCGTTCTTTCGGTCATTACCCAAAGCTCGTGACCATAGGTGAGAGTAGGAACGTAGATTGACTGATAAATCGACAGCTTTGCCTTAGAACTAAGCTCCCTCTTCACCACAACAGACCGGTACAACGTCCGCATCACTGCAGATGCAGCTCCAATCCGTCTGTCGATCTCTCGCTCCATTCTCCCCTCACTCGTGAACAAGACCCCAAGATACTTAAACTCCTCCACTTGGGGCAGGAGCCTGTCCCCAACCCAGAGAGGACAATCCACCTTTTTCTGGCTGAGGACCATGGACTCGGACTTGGAGGTGCTGATTCTCATCCCAGCCGCTTCACACTCAGCGGCAAACCGTCCCAGCAAGAGCTGTAGGTCATTGCTGGATGAAGCCAACAGGACAACATCATCTGCAAACAACAGAGATGAGATCCTGTGGTCACCAAGCATGACACCCTCCATTCCCTGGCTGCGCCTAGAAATCCTGTCCATAAAAATTATGAACAGGATCGGTGACAAAGGGCAGCCTTGGCGGAGTCCAACTCTCACTGGGAATGACTCCGACCGAGTGTTGGCAATACGAACCAAACTCTCACAACGGTCGTACAGAGACCGAATAGCTCGTAACAACAAGCCCGATACCCCATACTCCCGAAGCACCCCCCCACAAAAATCCACGAGGGACGCGGTCAAATGCCTTCTCCAAGTCCACAAAACACATGTAAACTGGTTGGGCAAACTCCCACGAACCCTCGAGAATTCTCGAGAGGGTAAAGAGCTGGTCCGATGTGCCACGGCCAGGGCGAAAACCCCATTGCTCCTCCTGAATCCGAGGTTCGACCAACGGCCGGACTCTCCTCTCCAGTACCTTGGCATAGACCTTCCCAGGGAGGCTGAGGAGTGTGATCCCTCTAAAGTTGGAGCACACCCTCCGGTCCCCTTTTTTAAAGAGAGGAACCACCACCTCGGTTTGCCATGCCAAAGGCACTGTAGTAGTAGATTAGTTTATTTGACAGGGACAGTGCAATAAACATAGACAATTAATCAAAGACAATCAATCTGATGTGTTGCACATAGAGTGTATAGCTATTAGCTAATTTGCAACTCTTGTCCCTGGATGGGCTTTAGAAAAAAGAATCAAGATAAAAAATATACACAATAATCACATACATCAATGCAGAAAAATTATAAATACACAATTATAAATATTATATTATAAATACACAAATATAACAGCCTGACTCACATTTAACATAAATATTATAAATATTATAAATACACAAATATAACAGCCTGACTCACATTTAACACATATAACATAACTCACATTTGCCTATTTCAGGCCTTCCTCCCTCCGTCACTCACTATAAACAAACACATTTATTCCTTCCCTTCATTCACTCTCACTCTGCAGACAGTTAATTCATACATGAGTACATTCTTGTTTATTTTTCAGCCAGTTTTTAACATTTTTAGTGAATGTTTTAAAGTCCGTTATTATTTTAATTTCATTTGGCATTGTGTTCCAGATGTGACTGCCCTTTATAGAGAAAGCTGTTTGTCCAAATGTGGTTCTGCGGTGGAATATTTTACAGTTATTGTTAACAGAACTCCTGGTGGCTCTGCTGCTGTCCTGTCTTTGGATGAAACCAGCAAGTGGCTCGGGTGCTGATTTATGGAAACATTTGAACGTTAACTTCAGAAGACAGAGGTCAATGAAACTCTCAAAACTCAATAGGTTGTATTTTTTTAAAACATTACAGTGATGCCACCTAATGGGCTTTTTGTCCAAGATTTTTAGGGTTTGATTATATAATGAACCTATATGTCTTATTGTGGAAGGGGCTGCTTGAGCCCAGACTGTCAAACAGTATGATATATGAGAAAAAACCATAGAATGCATATACAGTGCAGCTGCTTCGTAAGGTATGTAATATCTAATTAATTTAAAGCAGTTCAGATTTTTTTTTACTGTTTTTGAAATTTTCTTTATATGAAGATTAAATTTGAGTTGAGGATCTAGTACAATGCCAAGGTATTTGAATTCTGTAGCTAAACTGATGTCATGATCATGTATATTAACTTTAAAATGTTGCAGGTTACATTTTTTGATTGAAAAGCACATTGAAACTGTTTTCTGAAGGTTCAGCAATAGATGGTTCTGGAAGAGCCACTCTTGGACATCAACCATACTTGTAGACAGTACATCTGCAGCCTGTGCTGGAGTCTTGGCAGCTGTGTAAATAACTGCATCATCTGCATAAAGTTGGCATGTTGCAGCTGAGCAGTGTAACGGCAAGTCATTAATAAAAATGCTGAAAAGTAAAGGACCAAGAATGGACCCTTGTGGGATACCCATGCGGTTGTTTAAAAATGAGGATTTATCCTGGTGAACTTTTACACACTGTTCTCTATTCTGGAGATAAGATGCAAACCATTCTAATGTATTTGGGGAGAAGTTAAAAGATACCATTTTGGATAAAAGCAAACTGTGGTTTACAGTATCGAAAGCCTTTTTGAGATCTAGAAAAACAGCTCCTACCACATTACCCCTGTCCAAGGACTGTTTGACGTTTTCAATAAGGCAACAATTTGCTGTTTCTGTTGAGTATCCTGGTCTAAAACCAAATTGATGTGGATGAAGAAGTTGACTGTCTTGTAAGTAGTCTATCAGCTGTGTAGCTACAACTTTTTCAAGAACCTTAGACAGGACTGGTAAAATAGAGATTGGGCGGTAATTGCATATATCGTCTTTACTGCCTGATTTATGAACTGGTATGACGACAGCTTTTTTCCAGCCAGATGGAAATGTACTAGACCTAATGGAGAGATTAATGAGATGAGTCAGTGGTTTGATTAATATTTTGCTGTGCATTTTGAGAAAGGAGGTGCTCATATTGTAGATATCATTAGTTTTTGAGTTTGACAGTGTTTTAACAACGCCAGCAATTAACTTCTCATTTACCTCATCGATGTGAAAAGTATCTGTTGGAAGTATGGAATTTGTGTTGTTGAGCACATTTGGCAGCACAAAAATTTTTGTTAAGTCTTCCACAGAGCCCACAAAGTGTGAATTAAATTCATTTGCCAAAGTAGCCTTGTCACTGACGGTCTTGCCATTGATTCTAAGTTCCTTTACCCCCTTCTGATCGTTTTTTTTATTAGTTAAGTTATTTAAATGCCTCCATAGGGAACTGTTGTTACCCTTTGCATGATCTATCAGTTTATTGTAATAAGATATTTTTGATTTTCGCAGCTCATGTACCACTTTATTTCTTAAACTTTTGTACACAAGGTGATCATTTTGTAGTTTGGAGGTTAGTGATGTTTTCAGTGCATAGTCTCGCCTCTTCATAAGTTTTCTTATTTCATTATTTAACCATGGTAGGTTAATCTTCTGTTGTCTACTTTTAATTTGCTTTGAAAATTTTTCTATAGACTTTGTAATTGTTGCAGTTATAAAATTACAACAATCATCTACTTCACATGTTGACATGAGCTGCTCCCAATTTTGATTCTCTAAGTAATGTTCAAACTCCTCATTTTTTGATTTGGGGATAATAAAATTTGATTTGTCAATATCGACTCCCCCAAAATACTGTAGTCGCTTTTTAGTAAGTTTCCTGACAGCAAGAACCATGTTATGATCTGAGAGACCAGTTACAAGATTATAGGTTCTGGTTATTCGTTCTGGTTTATTAGTAAATACCATGTCAATAAGTGTTCTGGATTGTTTGGTTATCCTGGTGGGTCCTTTGATCATTTGCTGGTAATTAAATTTAGTCATGAGGCTTTTCAGTTTTTGTTTGTCTTTTTTATCAGACCAGTTGATATTAAAGTCACCATGAATTATTGTTTCTCTGTTCTTCTCAAGTTGTTTAACCAGATCACTTAATTCATTATAAAAGGAAGAGTTGTGTGACGGTGGGTTGTACACTACTGCAATGTTGAAGTTCATTACCGGAGAGAGACATACATTAACAGCTAAACATTCAAGTGAAGTATTCAAATCAACCAGTTGACATTTATATTTCTCTTTGATGTAAATTAAAACACCTCCTCCCCTCCCTACCTGCCTGTCTTTTCTAAAACACTGGTAGCCCACAATATCGATCATATTAGTGTCTATGTTACTGTGTAGCCAGCTTTCTGAGAGACAAAGGTAGTCCAGATTTGAGTCCAACAGCAACACCGAAATCTCATCTCTTTTGGGGATTATGCTCCGTATGTTTAAATGACCGCCGAGGATCCCCTTTGGTTTAGCCTTGGTGTCCCAAAGAACTCGTGCATGATTAACAGTTTGGAAAAATAAATGTTGTTTTTGCTTTTGTACAGCTCGGTTTTGTGCTAACCCAGTGGTCTGCTGTTTAATAGTGGCAGGTCCAGGGTTAAGGTGAATATCTCCTGCCAGAAGTAGCAGAACTAACAGAACTTTAATTGTATATCCTCTGCCATATTGTGATTTTTGCTTAACAGCCATGTTTGCCTTAATTTGGAAGTTTTTGCTCAGGCCTTTTAAAGACCACATAGAGTGTAGGGTGAGATGTCCAAGCCCAAATCCATACAGATAAAACTTTTTAACTTCACCTTTGGTTGAGTTTGTCGGAAAATCCTTCTTGTTGCAGGTCCAGACACACAAAGACAAAACGAAGAGGAAGTAGAGAAGTAGAGAAGGCTTATTAGTGGTGCCCATCAGCCCACTTTTTAATCCGGTGGCAGCCATCTTTGGTCTTTCTTGGAAAGAAGGAAAAAGAAAATCTGTGGATAGTAAAATAAATTCTGCTTATATCGCCAGAATCTGATCCGATCGTCCTCGAATCCAGCTGGGCCTCAGCTAGCCAACTAGCCCCTTCCGTTGCTGGTCTCGTTGCTCATAGTCGCCGTAACTGGTCTCCCATCCCGCTCCTCCAACCGAGTCTCGTCACACACCGCCGCTGCCACCGAGCTCCGCTGAGGTCACGGTAAGTCCTCCGCTAGGCACCGCCACCTACCGCCGTCTGCCTGGGTGAAATCTCTGCTGAGCCCCGTCAACAAATAGCCGCTTGCCTGGTAGTATCTCCGCTGGGCCTCGCAGCTGGGCTTCGATTCAGGCTGGTGTAAGGTGGAATGACTGGCGCCAGCATTAAGCTAACTAGCGTTAGCTTAGCAATCGCTTCGGGTAGTCTCGTCGCACACCGCCGCTGCAGTCACGGTAAGTCCTCCGCTGGGCACCGCCGCCTACCGCCGTCTGCCTGGGTGAAATCTCTGCTGAGCCCCGTCAACAAATAGCCCCCGACCTCCACGCAATGTTGCAGAGGCGTGTCAACCATGACAACCCAACAACATCCAGGGCCTTGAGGTACTCGGGGCGAATCTCGTCCACCCCTGGGGCCCGGCCACCAAGGAGATTTTTAACCACCTTGGCGACCTCAGCCCCTGTGATAGGCGAGTCATCCCCCTTGTCCCCAAACCCTGCTTCCTCTGTGGAAGGCGTATCAGTGGGATTGAGGAGATCCTCGAAGTATTCCTTCCACCGCCTGACGATGTCCCCAGTCGAAGTCAACAGTGTCCCATCCGCACCATACACAGTGTGGACGGGGAGCTGCTTTCCCCTCCTGAGCCGCCGGACAGTTTGCCAGAATCTCTTTGAGGCCGACCGAAAGTCTTGTTCCATGGCCTCACCAAACTCCTCCCATACCCAGGTTTTTGCTTCAGCAACCACCCGAACTGCACTCCGCTTGGCCTGCCGGTACACCTCAGCTGCTTCAGGAGTCCCACAAGCCAACCAAGCTTGATAGGACTCCTTCTTCAGCTTAATGGCCCCCCTCACCACTGGTGTCCACCACTTGGTTCGGGGGTTGCCACCACGAGATGCACCGACCACCTTGCGGCCGCAGCTCTGGGCAGCCGCTTCAACAACAGAGGTGGAGAACATGGCCCATTCAGACTCCATGTCTCCAGACTCCCTTGGAATGTGGTTGAAGTTCTTCCGGAGGTGGGAGTTGAAGACCTCCCGGACAGGGGCCTCAGCCAGACGCTCCCAGCACACCCTCACTATACGTTTGGGTCTACCAGGTCTGAATGGCTTCCTCCCCTGCCATCGGATCCAACTCACCACCAGGTGGTGATCAGTTGACAGCTCTGCACCTCTCTTTACTCGGGTGTCCAAGACATACGGTCGCAGGTCTGATGACACGATAACAAAATCGATCATCGACCTGCAACCTAGGGTGTCCTGGTGCCAGGTGCACATATGGACACCCTTATGCTTGAACATGGTGTTCGTTATGGACAGACTGTGGTTAGCACAGAAGTCCAATAACTGAACACCACTCGGGTTCAGATCGGGCAGGCCGTTCCTCCCAATCACCCCCCTCCAGGTTTCACTGTCGTTGCCCACGTGCGCATTGAAGTCCCCCAGTAGGACAATGGAGTCTCCAAGAGGAGCACCCTCCAGCACCCCAGTCACAGACTCCAAAAAGGGTGGGTACTCTGAAACATCATTTGATGCATAGGCACAAATGATGGTCAGGACCCGTTTCCCAACCCGAAGGCGCAGGGAAGCAACCCTTTCGTCCACCGGGGAAAACTCCAATATAGAGGCAGCAAGGTGGGGCGATACAAGGATACCCACCCCTGCTCGTCGCCTCTTGCCCGGGGCAACTCCAGAAAAGGCCAAGCTCCAGCCCCTCTCCAGGAGACTGGTTCCGGAACCGGAGCTGTGTCTTGAGGTGAGGCCGACTATATCTAGCCGGTATCTCTCAACCTCGTACACCAGCTCAGGTTCCTTCCCCACCAGAGAGGTGACATTCCATGTACCAAAAGCCAGTTTAGAAAGCTTGGGATCAGTCCGCCAAGGTCTCCGCCTTTGACCGCCACCTGATCCACATAGCACCGGACCCCCATGATCCCTCCTGCAGGTGGTGAGCCCACTGGAGGGCGGACCCATGTAACTTCTTCGGGCTGAGCGCGGCCGGGTCCCATGGGTGGAAACCCGGCCACCAGACGCTAGCCTTCGAGCCCCTCCCCCAGGCCTGGCTCCAGGGTGGGGCCCCGGTAACCCCATACCGGGCGGGGTACACTGAATCCTTGATATACAATTCATGAGAGTCTGTTGGATCGTTCTTAGTCTGGCCCTTCACCCAGGACCAGTTTGTCTTGGGAGACCCTATCAGAGGCAAATTGCCCCGGACAACATAGCTCCTGGGATCACTGGGGCACGCAAACCCCCCCACCACGATAAGGTGACGATCCATGAGGGGGTTGCGATCACACCAATTCACAAAAATCAGGCCATCGCAGCATCTTTTGAGTGACCTTGCAACTTTGTCCAACCACCGCAACTTTCTCGCAATTTTGGCCAGTCCTTGTCAACTTCCACCAATTTCGCCAATCAAACTTATCCCTGAGTAGCACTCAAACACTCAGTCTAACCAATCAAATGCATTGCTGCACCACACTCACTTCCGTGTTTACCGTGAGTATTAATGGAACACATCAGCAAAAAACTGTGCGAGTAAAAAAAACAAAAAACACTCACTCGCGAGTTTCTCCACACCATCCCTTCCTTTGTCTCCCCCGGCCCGCCAGTGGATGTCTTCCCACATCTCTGTTTTGACCATTTGTGAAAAAGTGTGAATAAAGTCCCGCCTGCCTGTAAAGCACCCTGATGCGGAAGCGTACGTGAGGAGAGACGCTGTAAAACCACCAACAAATGAGCAAATCCAACACTACAGCCAGTGTTTGAACATTTTATACATCTTTAGAGGTAAAATCATGACTACATTTTGTCAATGAGTTTTAAAGCTGTGAATCTCCGGTCTGGATATGGACCAACATGCACCCCCGGGAAACCCCCAAGGAGAGCACCTCCTCCTGGTACAACTCCCGGTAAAGGAAAGATGAGTATCTAATGAGACAGGTGTGTGTTAAAGCAGACGGACAGTGACATTTTTTTATTGAACCAATCAACAGATTGTATGAAAATATTCTATTCTGTCTATTCCCGCGATTTAATATGTGTCACCAGCTTCCATAAATGACCTTATTTGCTCATAGCTCAGCCTTCACTTAGTGAGGCTGCAGTACCGCCATCTCTCGATAGGTGCGGGCATTGGTGACGTCACAACAGCAATAGAAAATGGCAGAACGAGAGCAAAGTGATTCGGACACCGATTATTTTCTCGAGTTTGACGCCCTCAATATAAATGATGACATTGAAAATGAAGAATCGGATGATGAAGTAGTTTTGGGTGGTGCTGAGGGGGTATTCAGCCTTATTTGTGGGAAAGAAGTGAGGGTTATGTTGCCTGCCTGTGCAGTGAGCCTCATCAGAGAAACATTCCCATCTGATCTCTACAAGGGATTTTGTCTACCAAGATTAGATTTGTGAACAATGATATGTAAAAGTTTTGTAAAATCATATATTGAGTTTATTAATGTTCATGTCAATGTTATAATTCTCATAGTTCAGCATTCATCAAAGTCGCATGCCATATACATTTGAATAATTTGAACACACTAAATTCTTCTCAATTTGAAAAGAAATATTACATACTATACCACCTTTGTATGAAAGTTTGAAAACACAGCAGAAATATACAAAGTAATACAAAAATCAATGGAGTATCACTACAGATTAAGAAAATAACTAGTTTCCAGATATAGCAATTATTATATTCCAATAAATAACATTTCACAGTTATAATGGGCACCATTTTATGGTAGAAAATTGGGGTTCCATTTTTAAAAGCACATTTCTCTTACAATCTTAGGCTTATATTTATTTTTCTTAGCAAATATGTTGCTTCCCTAAAAATTGAAAGCTGAACTGTCATTGGTAATTTCTTCTACTTTTACAGGTTTGATTTTGAAAATCATCCATTGCTTGGAATTCATTTAAAATGTTTAGTAAACATTTGCAGTGAATATTAAAAATCCAAAACTTACCCTGTTTACTTCTCGTTTTCTGACAGCTGATCGCATCGGTAGATCACCCTTGCTTTTCACGCCACTGTCACTGACACTTGTCTCAGTCAGACTTCGGAATCGACGGATATATAGTTGGAATAGCCGTTTTCTTTATCACCAATCTTTTTGCAAATTGCATCTTATTCTCGAAATCGCTGTAAACGAAATGTCTACTGCACATGTAGGGCGCTAACGAGGTGCAGGTGTGCGCGCAGCTGAGGCAGATGCCTGAGAGCGGCGAGCCGTGACACCTGCAAAATATATGTGGACAAGAAAGACTGACAAACCTGGGTACTATTTCACTGCAGTCTGCTTTAATACAGAAGCTGAAGCAATAGGGAACACTATTCTCTGTAATTGAGAACTTTGCTTCTAAAAAACACAGGAGGATGGACTTCCAATATAAGTAACCGGTGAGTTAAACTGTCTTTCTTCAGCATGTTTTTCCCCCTAACCGTTCTTATGATCATGAAAATATTTGGTAATTCCGAGAAATATCCGTAATCGCAGATTTGAAAACGTAAACATCAAGTGTTGCATGAAGCAAAACACAACAGGACCATCGCACCTGTAGACAACACAACGCCAAACCATATTAATTCGATTCCTGAAATCCTAATCTTCATAAATAATCTATTTGTAATCCAAGTATTCCGAGAAATATCCGTAATCGCTGATTTTAAGACGTAAACATCAAGTGTTGCATGAAGCAAAACACAGCACTGGCCGCCGACCGTGTGCGTGTGTTTGCCGGTGGTGACGTCACACAGTCAGTGGCCATCTTAGCCGCTGATCGCTTGGCTGGGTCAGACAGCTCTCCACAACAGCGTACTTCAAGAGCGCATTGTCACCTTATGCGACATTTGTTGACACCAAAACATGTGAGGTTCGACTTAGCTCGTCTCAGACAACAATTTGAGATAAGAATTAGCGATATTGAATTTTCGTCTGTCCGTCTGCTTTAAGACACGCAGCAGATAAACAGGTAGGAGTCAGGCACAGAAAGACGGCGAATATTCATTAATTTTTTCAGAAAAACACATACTTCTATAGACAATACAGAGCAACAGAATAAAGTATTTTTTGTCTCTGCACTCAGTACCGAGTGGTTGGGGACTGCTGCGGTTGGGGAGTTTTCAAATGAAGGTGCTGTCATAATTTCCAAATCTGTACTCTTGAACATGCATTCAATGCAGTTTAGCTGTTGTAATGGATAATTATTTTTTTCATCCTTTTTATTCAAGTTCTCAGCAAGAGTAGCCAACAGTGTTAGTCATTTTTGTGACAAATTTATGAGTAGCTACTTCATTCCCACTTAACTGTGTTAAAGTCTGTATTTGCTGCTGCACGAGTTTTTCTGTGTAGCAGAAGTTTCTGCTTAATTTACAAATCACTGTTGAATAGGAATTTTTTGACAATCCAGTGTTTTTCTTGTGGTGTTATATAGAATATCATTGCACTAAACTATGGAAAAAAGCATCTTTTTTAAAAATTTGGAATTCTTGGCACAATTTTTAGTGCAAAAAAAACAACAAAAATACCTCAAAACATCACAACTTCTATTGCATCTTTTTAAAAAGGTCCTGCAAATTCAGGCTTTTTGGATCACAGCAATCATAAAGCCATTCCGTGAAATCCTCTAGGGGACTGATTTACCCACATTTGCCAGCAGGGTCCTGTTCATGGTCTGCTGACTAGTCCATTTTGCAGAGGATCTATTGTGCTCCCTCCTCTGTACAACGTAGACACAAGGGAGAATATATGTATTAGACCCCAGGAAGAATGGCCAATGTTTTATACAAGTGCTAATGGGGATCTTAATAAAACAAACAAACTATATTTAATCTAATGTCATCTGCTGTGAGGCTGCAGATATCCTGTGTATGCCTGTGGCGCACACTTGGTCATGTTTAAATTTAACCTTGAGCCTTGGCCTCTGCAAATCTTACAGTTAGAAAAAATAGTAAAAATGTTGTTTACCTGTGCTGTCAGCAACTGGCATCACCGTTGCCTCCACATTAACAACAGGTGCTCATCATAAAAAGAAGTGCTCATCATTAGCATCATGTGTGCTCGTACAAGCAGCATTGCTCTCTACTGCTCCTCCGGAGGGTAAGTCTCCTCCCAGGTTGAAGTGGAAAAGGTTGTTTTGATAAAAATTTTCAGTGCTCTTCCCTTTTTCTCCATTTCTCTGCACCGCTTGGATAACTTCCTTTCTATTTTGCTGCTATTCTTCATGCTGTATGATTTGCTGACAATTCAACCAACCATAGTGCATGTCTCAGAGACACCATGGAAGAGTCCAACAGTCTGAGGAGAAGGAGGGAGGACATTACGTTTGTGATTTGATTTGCCGTTTATGTAAATACTGGTGTTTCTTTATTTTGTTGGGCATCATGTTAAATATGCTAAACATTTAAAAAAAAATATATGGGGCTCCTAGTAGATTGTGGCCCCTAGCAGATCGGGGGCCTAAGGCAGTCGCCTACCTTTGCCTAATGGTAAGTCCGCCTCTGTTGAGCTGGTTAATAAATACAGTGCAGAGTCAAAGATACTTTGTCTGGGTATTTATTATTACATCTTTGCCAAGAAGGGATAATGTTATGTCCTGTATGCAGGTGAGTACCACAAGACTATTCCAAGTCTCAGAATATAGCAGCGAGTTTTAATACAATAGAATAAACAGATTCAAAATTCAAAGGCTTTATTATCATGTGCACAGTTAAGAAATGCTACATTTCCTGAGCAATGAAATTCTTACTTTGCTCTCCAAGCGAATGCCAAGGTAATAGGTACACAACGATACTAATAAGGTAATAACACAATAACTCAATCCTAATACTAATGGCTGCTAATAACACACACACCAACACACAGTTAGGCAATTAGGACTCCTAAGCATGCCTTGATACTAAATGCTAATACTAATGACTACTAATAACACACGTTAGGCACTTTGGACAG
The DNA here is from genome assembly GCA_020510985.1 of Pholidichthys leucotaenia. Taxonomy (NCBI): domain Eukaryota; kingdom Metazoa; phylum Chordata; class Actinopteri; order Cichliformes; family Pholidichthyidae; genus Pholidichthys; species Pholidichthys leucotaenia. The sequence continues at coordinate 166,980,371 of CM035838.1, read as the reverse complement.
CTAAAGCAGTTGATGCAGTCAAACAAGAGGAGTAAAATTAAAAATTCATTGGATGACTATAGTGGTCGTGGTATATTGATATCAGAGATGATGTGAACCTGGGATGGCATAAACCTATGTGCAGTGTGCAAATGAGCATTGTGCAGTGAGCAGTATATAATTATAAATTACAAATTAGCACCCAGTGCTGATTTCTCTGTAACAGTAGTACCAGTAGACTGTACAAGATAAATAGCAGCAGAGATGATATGGATATCAGACGGGTGAAACTATATACGTACGCTGTACAGGTGAGCAATGTGCAAATTTAGCAGCTGTTGTGTGAGTTCCTATATGCAGAGCTGTGTTGTGGAGTTTTGGGAGTTATTTGTTTAGGAGTCTGATGGCAGTGGGAAAGAAGGAGTTTTTCAGTCTGGTTGACCTGCATTTCACACTTCTGTACCTCCGGCCTGAGGGTAGAAGTGTGAACAATCTGTGCTGGGGGTGGGTGGGGTCCCGGAGGATGGCGTCAGCTCTCCTTTGGACTCTGCAGTGGTAGATGCTCTGCAGAGAGGGAAGTGGAGTTCTGATGATCTTCTCCGCTGTCTTCACCACTCTCTGCAGGTGTTTGCGGTCCAGGGCAGTGGTGCTGCCATACCACACAGTGATGCAGTTGGTCAGGATGCTCTCGATAATGCAGCTGTAGAAATTGTTGAGGATCCTGGAAGACATGCCAAACTTCTTCAGCCTCCTCAGGAAGTACAGCTGCTGTTGAGCTCTCTTAATCAGCTCTGTGGTGTTGTGTGTCCACTTAAGGTCCTCGCTGATGTGGATGCCCAGGTATTTAAAGCTGCTCACCCTCTCCACCTCCAGCTCCCAGATGAACAGCAGCTGATGGAGTCTCCTCCTCCCTTTCCTCATGTCCACTGTCATCTCCTTTGTCTTGTCTGTGTTAAGGGTGAGGTTGTTGTCCTCACACCATGACACCAGGCTGGCCACACCCCCTCCTGTAGGATGCTTCGTCATCATCAGTGATGTGTCCTATCACTGCTGTGTCATCCGTAAACTTTAGGATGATATTGTCCTTGTGGGAGGCAACACAGTCATGGGTGAAGAGGCTGTAATCATTCAGACAGGTCGGCGGGCTCCTTTTGGGGAAGGGGATGATGGTTGTGGTTTTGAAGCAGGAGGGGACTATGTTCTGGTTGAGGTAGAGGTTGAAGATTGATGTGAGGACGTCAGTCAGCTCGGCAGCGCATGCTCTTAGGGTCCGCCCAGGTGTGTTGTCTGGTCCTGCTGCCTTGCGGGAGTTGATAGTCCTCAGTGCTTTGTTTACCTGGCCTGGTGAAACTTTTAGTGGAGGGGGGGTGTGTGTGAGTGTGTGTCTCTTCTCTGCACTGTATCTGGTGTTCTCAAAGCGGGTGTAAAAGATGTTGAGATCGTCTGGCAGGCTATCTGTGGAGCTAGTGGTGCTGCTGCTGGTCTTCTTGTAGTCTGTGATGTGTTGCAGGCCTTGCCACATGTGCCCTGCGTCAGGAGTGGCGTGGAGGCTGTCCAGCTTTTCTCTGTACTGCCTCTTGGCTGTTGTTATAGCTTTTCTCATTCCATACTTTGCAGCTTTGTACTCGAACTCACTGCCTGATTTCTGCAAGGGAGTGAGCACGCAGCATCTGACGTACCTGACTGTTGATCCAGGGCTTCTGGTTGGGGAACTTCCTGACCTGTGTGGTGGGTACGATGGTATCAGCGCACGTGCTGATGTACCCAGTCACATATTCACCATATTCCTGTATGTTTACAGAAGAGTCCTCTCGGGTGGCTGCAGCTTGAAACACATCCCAGTCTGTGCAGGCAAACAGTCTTGCAGGGTGCTCTCAGCGTCTGGAGTCCAGCGCTTAATTTGCTTAATAATAGGGTTTTTTTGTTTCAGCTTTTGTCTGTAAACAGATAAGCATTGTTTTGAGAATGCTGAGTCAGCAATGTTCAAGGCTGTGTTGGATCCTTGTTTTCTCATGGGATAAGTACTGAGTCTAATGTCATTTATGATTAGAGGAGACAGAATGACCAGACAATAATAATAATAATAATAAAAAAAAATCCATAGTAGTTTCTAGGGGTGGGAATTGTGAGGGACCTTACAATACAATCCTGCAAAGGATTATTAACAATGATGCTCCAATAATTAAAAGTAATTTCTGAAAGTGTGTCACAGACATTTCATTAAGACCCATGGGAACTGTTAACATGTGGAAAAAAGTGGAGTAAATGGGACCTTTAAGCCACAATGTAATTGAAGCAGGGGATGTATAGGCAAATTATACAGTTGTCACTTAAGCCATTTAACTACTCATTTCTCAACTACAGCAAAAAATGGTGCATAAAACAATGTGGGGGGGGGGGGGTGTCAAGGCACTATTAGATTATCAGACTTTAGTACTCGACTTTCTGCATTTGGGATGCCAATCTGGCATATGATGGATCCGCTCTACAGAGTGAGCTTAGAGTCCTGAGCTTTCAAGATTCAAAGATTTTATTTGTCAATACTACTATACGTACAGGACATGAAGGAGAATTGAAATGTCGTTTCTCTCTCTTCAGTGGTGTGTGCAATAAAAAAAGGAATAAGGCTGGAAAAATAACAGCAGTCTATTGTAGCGTTGAGTCCTACCATTTGGAAATGTAATTCTTAATAATTGTGACCCATGCTGGCAAAATGAGTTGGAATGCGCACCGGGTAATTACGAGCTATAGGCACGTGAAGTCATAAATCATGATTCTTTGTTTGCTGGCGGCAAGTCCCGGGAAAACCCCTGTCAGTGCCTGGTATCTTGTGAAGCTTGGAACTCCTACTTTCAAAAAATACATGTTTTTGCTGAAGACATAATTCAGGACCGATTGAACGCAAGTTTTTAAACCAGTCAAAATATAAACAAAATTGGCTTGTTGCTGGTCCGTTTTTACCCAATTCCTACAAATTAAATATCATTTTGAAGGTCCTTCAATACATAATGTGAAAATAACATTACCTCAGTTTTGAAAACTTCCTCATTGTGACTCATTTTGCCAGCATGGGTCACAATTATTAAACTAAGTTTAAAGCTTATTAATAATACTTGTAATACCTCATTTGTAACTGTAGTTGGGGCACCATCCGCGTTTTATAGAGGCAGAAACTCTTATGGACAAAGACTTATGCGTAAGAATTTGGCAGTTGGTAAGTTAAGCCTTAGTTAATAATTTTATTGGCAATATTTGATCAGTCTCATAGTCTGGGGGCAGAATTCTTGACACTGAGTTGTTACAATAAAGGACAAGGAGAAATCACACCTTCTAACTTTAGTAACCCCTCTTTATTAAACTCACAGGAATGGCACAAACGTAAGGCATCAAAGATCAGCAGAATTAAACATGACAGTAATTGGGGTTATTTGATTGCATGAAATATGAACATACCATCCACTTAAGCTCACCATATTATTCTTATGATTAATCTGTAGTACTTAAAGCTCTGATCTGTGCAGTCCCTGAAGTTAAAGAAAATTTACGCAGTTCTAATAAAAAGGTTTCAAAAAGTTAGTGTAGAATTTGGATTTGCAGGGGTTTAAGAAAAAAGAGGGAGAGAGAGGGAGGATATGCAGGATCAGGGATGTATCTTAGACCAAGCACCATCAGGATCTAACCGACTGGCTTGTAGCTTCTTTCTGATTAAGCAAATTTAAACCAACCTGACCACCACAACAGATGACATGAAAGAGGTGATTGCCTACTGTGGATGTGAAAACCTGGCAAGGGTTATTTCAGGCCAAGGGAAGGTGATCCTCCTTTGTGCCTCGTGGGGATTTTAGCCTGCAAAATCTGTATGGCTTCACTCCTAGGTCACTCAAGGCAGGCTTGCTCCAGGGAGAGTGGGGAGACCTGGGTCTCAACCCGCCGATATGCTGGATAATGGCAGCTGGTCTGGCTACAGGGCTGATATGTGCAGTTTTCCACTGATTGGTAGATAAGCTAGGCAAGTTCTTAAAAAAACAAAAATTACTCAGGCTTTAATCCCTAGATCTAACAAAGGTGAACTCTACAGAAAAATGTGAACTACAGAAATCTACAAAACAGTAACTAAAATACGCAGGCGGTTGCCTGGGCAGAAAAACTGGCAAAAAAGAGAAGATGGATGCAAAAGAGTGTGGCAAAGAGAGGAGACATGAACGCCATCAGGGTCAGAAGCAGAAGAGGCTGATCTTCTGTGTTTTGGTTTAAACTTCCCTCCCCACATGCTGGAAGGGAGGAGCTTGGAATCTCAACGAATCAGAGAGAGAGCTGCACAGAGGTCGGCTTTGTTACTATGGTTACCCAGCAGTGGAAGAGGAAAAGGGGGGAGGTGTGATTCACTGAGTTGGGAGAGAACAAAAGACAGTGAGCAAATCATATTAATATTAAGATAAGATAAGATAAGATAAGCCTTTATTAGTCCCACAATGGGGAAATTCCAGGATTGCAACAGCATAGGGATAGCAACACTCAGAGCAACAATCAGAAGGCAAGAAAAAGCAACATCTAGTAAACATATGTCCATATTACTATAAATGTGTATATATATAGACACACAGTGCAGAGCATTATGGCTGGTGAATGTGCAGCAGAAAGTCTAAGCTCTCTCTCCGCGGATGCAGTGGGCCAGCTGGAAGTCTTTGGGCATGATGGTGACCCCCTTAGCGAAGAAGAGACCCACCAGGTGGGCCTTGCTGGTCTCCTGCAGAGCTATGACGGCGAAGCTCAGGAAACGCAGGACGGTCTTGAAGTCCTGAGCGATCTCCCTCACCAGGCGCTGGACGGGCAGCTTACGGATGAGCAGCTCCGTGGATTTCTGGTAGCGACGGATCTCTCTCAGAGCCACGGGCCTGTGACGGCGAGGCCTCTTCACTCTGCCGGTGGCCAGAGCGCCTCTCCGAGCAGCCCTGGTGGCTAGCTGTCTCCTGGGGGGCTTCTTCCTCCAGTAGATTTTACGGGCGGTCTGCTTGGTTCTTGCCATCGCTCTTTATTATTCTGTCTTATATTTCTTTCACGCCGCCTAAACTCCAGCCCGGCACCCGCGTCCTTTTCGCTACAGCTCCCGGTATGTCGAGTTTCCCATTGGCACCGGGCGGCGGCCAAGTGCTAGCTAGCACTAGCTCCTCCCCGCTGTAACGTCTCCCGCTGCAAACCGTGGCTCCGTCCGCCGACCCGGGAGACCCCCGGGGCGATCCGTGCGTCCGTGATATATATACAGAGTGAAAGGTGTAGAAAGAAGAAGGAAGATAAAAAAAAGGCTGTTGCAACAGGCAGCCGACTCGTGTGGCGCCGCCGGTCCGGCGGAACCGGAACCGGAAAATGTATTGTAATGAGTCCTAAGGCACCTTTGTCTAAACTAAGCAGTTCTATTTGGTTAAACATCTAGCTTCACTAAAATAACTTGATCATAAAACATACATATATTTACAAAAGGCAGACATGTGTAAGGTATATTAGAAGTCCAGATGCATGAAGATTAGAATTCTGACAGTCAATGACCCAGTTCATGTGACTTTGAGTCCTTATTTCCAGTTGTCCTGTGACAGTCTTTTGGTGTTAAGAGGAGGGAAAAATGATGAGCCTTTGTTCCTCATTGTGTGAATGGCTGTGAAGAATGAGTTGGGGGTTGGTGAGCAGAAGGACAAAGTTCCTTTGATCCTGTTGTTGGTGGGGGGACCCCCGAGGCAAGTTTGTCTACCTGTTACTGGCCGCTACACTATGTACAGTAATGCTATCCATAGTGCAGATAATGGTAAAAGATAATACCCAGACATCCCATAGTGCAAATAAAGATAAACGATAAAACCCAGCAAACCTATATACAGAAAAGGGTAAAGCAGTAATACTTGTAGTTGCAAGTTCGATGCAGTAGTGTAGGTGCAGACAGTGTCAGATTGGACTGCACTCATGGGACTCATGCTTTCCTCAGTTTGCGGAGGAAATAGAGGTGAGTTTGAGCCTTCTTGGCCAGTGATGGGGTGTTGTTGGACCAGGAGAGGTCCTCAGAGATGTGCATCCACAGGAACTTGGTACTGTTCACCCTCTCCACAGCTTCTTCATCGATGATCAGAGGGGGATGCTGTATGTGTCCTCTCCTGAAGTCAACCACAATCTCCTTGTTTTTCCCACGTTCAGGAAGAGATTATTGTCTTTACACCACTGGACCAGTTGGCTCACCTCATTTCTGGAGTTGGCCTCTTCATTGTTGGTGATGAGGCCCACCACCGTCATGTCGTCTGCAAACTTGATGATGTGGTTGGTGCTGTAGGCTGGTACACAGTCATGGCTCAGCAGAGTGAAGAGCAGCAGTGCTGAGCACGCACCCTTGTGGGGCCCCTGTGCTCAGTGTAATTGTCTTGGAAGTGTTCCTGCCGACCCACACATTCTGTGGTCTCCCTGTGAGAAAGTACAGCACCTAGTTACAGAGAGAGGTTTTGAGTCTCAAGTGTCTTGAGTTTTTGTATTAGGTACTGGGGGATGATTGTGTTGAAGGCTGAACTGAAGTCCATGAACAGCATTCGCACAAAGGAGTTCTTTGAGTCCAGGTGGGTGAGGGCTGGATGGAGACCAGCAGAGATGGCATCTTCTGTGGATCTCTTCGACCTGTATGCAAACTGAGATGGGTTGTGGGAGGGAAGGAGGATTAACTTGACATTCTGCATGACCAGCCGCTCATAGTACTTCATTGTGATGGAGGTCAGTGCTACGTGCTCGTAATCGTTGCAGCTGGATGGAATGGGCTTCTTTGGGACTGGTATTATGATGGCAGTTTTCAACAGCTTGACTCAGGGAGATGTTGAAGATGTCGGCCAGGACATTCTTGAGCTCCTCGGCACAGTCCTTCATAACGCGACCTTGTATGTTGTCTGGTCCAGCTGCCTTGTGTGGGCTGATTCTGGAGAGGGTCCTCTTCACGCTAGCCGGATTCAGACTTATAGCCTGCTCGTCTGGGGGAGGAATGCTCTTCTGTGCTGATGTGCGGTTTTGTGTTTCAAAACGGCCAAAGAAGTCATTTAGGTTGTTAAGCAGTGTGATGTCACTCGCACAGATCTGAGGTGGAGGTTTGTAGTTGGTGAGGGTCTGTTTGCCACGCCAGAGAGAATGTACATCTCTGGCGTTGCTGAAGTATCCGGATATTTTCTTGATGTACTGTCGTTTTGCCTCCTTGATGCTACAGGACAGGTTGGCCCTAGCTGTTGTTATGCCTCGGTGAAACAGAGAAGCGTACGGTAATCAGTTAATGCGTCTGTGTGTGGATGTGTGCATTGTCCGTCTGTCTGCCTCTCTGTTTCAGCTCGCCCGGTCAAAATTAAGAGGAACTAAAGGTTTGTATCATTGTATCGTCATATTTCCTCAGCTTTTAATTTGCCAGAATTCCGTGATGAGGCTTTGTTTTCGAAATAAACACAAATTTAACTCACCTTTAACATCAATGAAGCTGGGGTAAAATGTATTGTAATAACTATGCCGGGCCACTAGAGGTAGCAGTGTGACTTTTTTACAGCACTTTTTATTTTTACAGCATGTGGAGCTGAACTGTTAAAAAGTAGCGATTACTGGAAAAAACACCCCACATATTCAGCAACTACACGAGTTATTCATCACATCGATTGCTTTCACATTGGTTTTGCTGTTTAGTTTTGCAGAGGAACGAAGAGGTAAAACTCGTTTAAAACTTCCTAAAAACTCCAAGTCCCAACATTCCTCACATGGTTGCAATGAATTGTGCATGCGCCAGGAAACTCACACCACAGGCATGTACGGAGAAGTTCTCCAATACTGGGTGAACAAATGCCCATCTGTTTTCTTCCTCTGCCACTAAGCAGCAAAAGCTCCTGTTCGTCTTGATTGTCATTGTATTCACGTACCTCCATTGCTTCCGCTGTTTAAATGGTCTGCCACCGTGCTCTTCTTTTGTTTGGATTGCAGCTGTTCAAGTCAGTTTGGTGGCTCTTGGCTGCTGCTAAGAGTACGGGCATGTGAACTGCAGATTATGCATGCATGTGTTGACTCCAAAACTACTGGATGGATTTGGATGAAATTTTTTTTTATCAGAGGTGGTCCTTGGGCTAGAGAGAAACCTATAATATTTTGGTGATGATCTGAGAATGCATACCTCCACCAAGGCTCTTATCTTCTCACAGTGTGTTAGCAAGGATAGTCCAAAACTACTAGATGGATTTGAATGAAATTTTTACCACAGGTGGTCCTTGGGATAGAGAGGAACTAATAAGATTTTGGTGATGATTCGAGAATGCATACCTCCAAGGCGCTGGCACAGAGGCATTTCATTAGTCCTGCGGTGTCGCTGGCCCTGAAGGCTGTGTCCCGAGCCCCCAGGAGCCTGTGGACCTCTGCTGTCATCCATTACCCATTTTGAAATTTCTCATCTTAGAGAGAGGGATTATTATGCCTTGGTGAAATGGAGAGGCATATGGTAATCACTCGATGCCTCTGTGGTTGTATCTGTCTCTGTCCGCCTGTCTGTTTCTGCTCACCTGGTCCAAATTAAGTGGAACTAAAGGTTTGTATCATTGTATTGCCATATTTTCTTGACGTTGGATTTGCCAGAATTTCAAGATAATGTTTTGTTTTCAAAATAAACACAAAAATAGCTCACTTTTTCCGTCAGTGCAGGTGAAACGTCATTGTAATAACCTATGCCGGACCAGTAGAGGTGGCAGTGCGCCTTTATTACAGCCCTACTGAGCACTTACTGTCAACAATCGATCTTGTGCTGAACTTTTAAAATAGCAGTTGTTTCTGCAAACTAAACACATATTCAGGAACTACACCATTTATTCAACACATTGCTTCTTTTCAGACACATTTTGCTGTTTACTTTTAAGGATAAAGGATAACATATAGTCTTCCTATAGTTTACTGTAGTAAATGTGAAGTAAACCAATCATTTTTGGAGAATGTACAGTAATGTGAAAAAGTGTTTGTGTCCTTCCTAATTTCTCATCTTTTTGTGTTTGTCACACTTAAATGTTTCAGATCATCAAACAAATTTAAATATTAGACAAAGATAACACAAATAAACATAAAATGCAGTTTTTAAATGAAGGTGTTTATTATTGGGGGAAAAAAATCCAAACCTACATGGCCCTGTGTGAAAAAGTGATTGCCTCCTAAACCCAATAACTGGCTGGGCCACCTTTAGCAGCAACAACTGCAATCAAGCATTTGCGATGACTGGAAATGAGTCTTTTACAGCGCTGTGGAGGAATTTTGACCCACTCATCTTTGCAGAATTGTTGTAATTCAGCCACATTGGACGGTTTTCGACAACAAACCACCTTTTTAAGGTCATGCCACAGCATCTCAATCAGATTCAGGTCAGGACTTTGACTAGGCCACTCCAAAGTCTTCATTTTGTTTTTCTTAAGCAATTCATAGGTGGACTTGCTGGTTTGCTTTGGATCATTGTCCTGTGCAGATTCCAAGTAAGCTTCAGCTTGAGGTCACAAACATCATCGTCGTCGGCCTCTGTCGGTCTATGATGACCATGGAAGAGAATCCTAAACGTCTACTCTGCTGGAACAGCACCGCCTGTGGCTGAACAGGCCGATGCGCACCGGTGTTCTACCTTCCAGCGTTGGGCATTGGTAGGATTCAAGCCTGGGCAGGAAGATATGGAGGACAAGATGTTACCCATGCAGCATGTCCCCCCTCTCCACGTCACTGATGAATCCAAAGGAACAGCAGGGCTGCTATAGTTTGGCACCAGCGCCGTCGCAGGAGCTGCCAGAACGATGTTGAGCACAACAGAGAACTGCCTTAGGGGCTCCGACTCCGGATTTTTCCTCAGGGTTGACTCCCGAAGCCTTTCCCGTGACCGGGTGTGCCGCAAGGCAGCGGAGGTTTGAAATCAGGGTTTACCTTCCCCTAGATGGGCTACCTTCCCAGGTTGACGAGCCACCATCTACCCGAAGGTCACAAACAGATGGCTGGACATTCTCCTTCGGGATTTTTTATTAGACAGCAGAATTCATGGTTCCATTTACCACAGCAAGTCTTCCAGGTCCTGAAGCAGCAAAACAGCCCCAGACCATCACACTACCACCACCATATTTTATTTTGGTATGATGTTCCTTTTCTAAAATGCTGTGTTACTTTTACAGTGGATGTAATAGGACACACACCTTTTTTATTTTTTTTTTTTTGTACTTATTTTGTACCCGTAGGTAGATTTGTTTTGCAGTCTGGTGACAAGCCACCAGCTGCCGGTCGCTGCGTGGGCAAGCGCCCCGTATCCCTAACTTGCATGTTTTTGGCATGCGGGAGGAAACCGGAGAAATCCCGGAGTAAACCCACGCAACACGGGGAGAACATGCAAACTCCACACAGATCACTGTTGGCCGGGGGCAGGGATTGAACCCACGATCTCATGATCCCCGCGATCCCCTGGCCGAGGGTAAACTGTGCTGCCGCAGTGTTAACCACTGCGCCACCGTGCAGCCCAAGGCAAGGCAGCACCTTGCAAAAAGTTAAACTTTTGTCTCGTCAGTCCACAGAGTATTTTCCCAAAAGTCTTGAGGATCATCAAGATGTTTTCTGGCAAAACTGAGATGAGCCTTTATGTTCTTTTTGCTCAGCAGTGGTTTTTGTCTTGGAACTCTACCATGCAGGCCATTTTTACCCAGTGTCTTTCTTATGGTGGAGTCATGAACACTGAGCTTAACTGAGGCAAGTGAGGCCTGCAGTTCTTTGGATGTTGTTGTGGGGTCTTCTGTGACCTCTTGGATGAGTCATCGCTGTGCTCTTGGGGTAGTTTTGGTCGGCCGGCCACTCCTGGGAAGGTTCACCACTGTTTCCTGTTTTTGCCATTTGTGGATAATGGCTTTCACTGTGGTTTGCTGGAGTTCCAAAGCTTTAGAAGTGGCATTATAACCTCACTTACTTTGCTTCTCATTTGTTCCTGAATGTCTTTGGATTGCAACATGATTTCTAGCTTTTGAGGGTCTTTTTGTTTACTTCACTTTGTCAGGCAGGTCTTATTTAAGTGATTTCTTGATTGAGAACAGGTGTGGCACTAACCAGGCGTGGGTGTAGGTAGAGAAATTGAACTCAGCTTTCCAAAGACATGCTAAAGCACAGTTAATTTGTTTTAACAAGGGGGCAATCACTTTTTCACACAGGGCCATGCAGGTTTGTATTTTTTTTTACCCTTAATAAACATCTTCATTTAAAAACTGCATTTTGTATTTACTTGTGTTATCTTTGTTTAATATTTAAATTTGTTTGATGATCTGAAACATTTAAGTGTGACAAACATACAAAAAAATGACAAATCAGGAAGGGGACAAACACTTTTTCATACCTGTATTATTGTAATATCTCAATGTATTTTATATTGGTAGGTTGTAGTCACAAAAGCACCATTTTGTACAGCATTGAGTTTGTGGTCACTCGACCGGAAGTGCTATTTTTAGTGAGAAGTGGCTGGCCTGTGGTGGTAAAAGAGGAATGTTTATCAGTAACTTGTAGTAAATATGTACTAAACCAAGCGTTTTGGCAGAATATATAGGTGTTGAAACCTTAACGTACTTTAACTTTATGTTGGTAAGCTGTGCTCACAAAGACTCTGTTTTTAAACAATACTGGAGCTGGGTTCTGATTGCCCAATAGTATACTCCAAAGTGGACTGCACAGGGTATCCGCCATATTAACTGATATTCCAAACTGAAGGGAGCGAATGGTCTTCAGTTCAAAGGGAACTGAGAACTGAGCAGGGAAAAAGTGAACAACCGGACATCACTTCACTGGAAGTTGACTGGAAGATTACCCATAAGCCTTTGAGCCTCAAATACGAGTAAAACAAACTATTGTTGCTAACGTTATTAACAAGCTAAACTGATGTTGGTTATTGTTTATATCAACTGATTTGTAGTAAAAATATATTTGTATTAATATTTTATTTAAGAAATATAAATTATCCACCATAGTATCAGTATGTATGCATGGTTACCGTGGTACCACATGGAGGAGGGAGCTGACGGTTACAGGGTGTTTCAAATGGAGACATTTTATGAAGGGCAGTTAACTTCACTGATATTCCCTGAGAATGGAGCAGGGAGTAGGGAATACAGTTAAAGTACACTCTTGTCCTGAGCCACACCTAAAACCAACCTGATCGGTGATCGAGACCCCCTGGAGACGGAGCTGATCAACATGTTGCACTGGCCTCTTCAGAACACAGTCTCTCTCCAGGAGTTCCAGACGGCACCAGAACAGGACCCGACCCTAACACAGCTGCGTTCTTTCATCTGTGAGGGTTGGCCTACAAAGGTACCGGGAGAGCTGGCACTGTTTCACAGAGCCAAGGATGACCTGGCATGCTGGAACGATGTCTGCGTGGCAAGAGGACACTGTACAGTAATTCCCGAAATTCTAAAAGGCCGCATCTCAACCATGCTGCATGAGGGTCACCTGGGCGTGGTCAGAGTTAAACAGTGGTGCCAGGGCTCGGTCTGGTGGCTGGGCATCGACAAAGACATAGAAAATATGGTAAAAGACTGTGTGCCCTGCCTGGAAAGCGGAAAAACCGGGGTGCCTTCACTGCTGCAGCCACTACCATACCCAGCAGCCCCTTGGAAATGTATTCAACTGGACATATGTGGCGAAATACAAACTGCTCCTGTGCACCAACGGTTCCTGCTGGTAGCCTATGACTTTCCACTTAAAATGGTCAGAGGTGATACCCACTGGCTCAGTCACGACCGACTCGGTCACTGACTTCCTCACCTTCCTCTTCGCTCGCTGGGGTGTACCGGATGCCATTACAACGGACAACGGCCCACAATTCATCTCAGCGGGTTTTGAAGCGTTCATGAGTGAGTGAGCCATCAAATTCTTCTATCTACCATCCACAAGAAAACACGGAGGGGGGGTTAGAAAGTTTGAACAAAACCCTAAAAAACTATCTCAGAGCACACCTGGCAGATGAAATCCAATTCTCGGCTGCACTACAGAGTACCCTGCTGCACTACAGATCAACACCTCATGCCACAATGGGCTGCTCGCCAGCAGTATTGATGTTGGGACGTGAAATCTGCCTTCCCCTGTACCGCCTACGCCCCCCCAGAGGGAGCCATTCCAGCAAAGAAGCCATCACCGAGGGGGAGGGTGTCAAGCAGCGACAACAGATCTAAGGTTTGACAGGAAACGCTGGGCTGGCCAGCCTGGACTCGCAGTGCTGGACTGGGTCAGGATCAGGTGGCCTAACCATACCCACAAGCTGCAGTCGTTTTTGCAGGTCACAGCACAGCTGGATCCAGCCATGTTCCGGGTCTCTGATGGGTCACAGTGGCACACCATCCGCCTCCGAAAATCTTCACCAGCTCCAACTCCGGATCAGAGGACAGCCATGGACATGATGAATCTAAGGTGGGACTTCACCTTACTTACCTTGAATCTAAGGTGGGACTTCACGGGTCCCGCATCGGGACCCCCACAAGCGTTTACCAGAGCCGGCGGTGGTGCTGCTGCCTGAGTGACGCTCGACCAGAGTCCAGCAGAGACCCTGGCATCTGAAGGACTTTATAGTGGACTTCTGATGACTTAGGGCGTGATCGGTCAAAAAGTAGCAGAATAACCTACTCCATCACACGGGCACCCTGGCAGTCTACCCAGGTGCACAGATAAGCATACTGTGTTTATGGGTTTTTTCGGGGGGAAGGGGGGTACTTGTAGTGTGTGAATTGGGGGGGTTTGGACATTGGGGCTCGCTGTAGGTGATGGATGACGCTGGGCAGTGCCACCATTTTGCATATAATTAAGTGTAAATAATAAAGACCTGGTTGTTCGGTGCAAGACGGCTCACAGTTCACTTATTTCAGACATAGCAGTCAGCAACAGAGAAATCTAATTGGCTGGTGATGGTGAATGAGTAGCTTGTTGTAAATCTGTAAAAAAAAAAAAAATAGTTTTAACTTCCCAACTTGCTGGAGTAATAAGCAGTTTATGTTGTTAAACTTTCCTCAGAAAGGCCCTGTTTTTGAATGTGTTTGTACTTATGAATGGGGTAAAACGTATTTGGGTATTGTCCGTTAGATACAAGATGGTATCAGTATGACCTGGTATAGTGGGTATTGGTTATATTTGGGAGACACCGGTCTTCCCAGGAAAACCCCACCACCACGTCTGGTACATCATTTCCTCTTGTTTTGTATTTTTATTATCATGGAGATATGCATATAAAGAATACAGACAGATCTGTGAGAGTCGTATTTGGTCTTTTTTATATACACACATACCTGTATATGTTTCCATTAATGAAATTGTAAAAAACCTCAGAATTCCGAGCTGGTCCTAAAATAGCTTAATGTGTCCCATGGCCTATAAAATTTGGTTAATCCTGTTATATACACAAATATTTTAATGCAACTGAAACGTCCTTGTAATACCTATGCTAGCCCAGTAGAGGTGGCAGTGCACCTTTATTACAGCCCCACTGAGCACTTCCTGTCAACAATCAATCTCGTGCTGAACTTTTAAAATAGCAGTTGTTTCTGCGAACTACACCATTTATTCAACACATTGTTTCTTTTCAGACACGTTTTGCTGTTTACTTTTGAAGATAAAGGACAACGTCTAGTCTTCGTGTAGTTTACATCTCATTGGTAAAAACTACAATTGCCATATTGCTCGAGTGCAATGCACCAGTCACAGCAGAGCTTCCTCTGAAGTCAAAGAAACTAGCAAACAACATCAGCAGAAGGGGAAAAAAAAAGTTTTACAAGTAAGTTTTGCCCTTAAATTATGCAGCGGTTTCATCGTTAACACATTAGCACTTCCTAACATGGCAGCTGTAGAGGAGCTTGAAATAAAGAGGCGATGTGATTCATAAACCAAAGTTTATTATCAGCTCCTCTAACAAGTCTCATCTAGGTGCAGCAGCAGAAGAAGTAAGAGGGCGAACACCTTCGGCTCTACCAACTTATACTCGCACATAACAAAAGACATGCATATCAAAAGCTGACATCCCTCACTATCTTAATCCCCTCTTTTGTCTTCGTACCCCTCCACCTGGCCCTGGGGGGTCAGGGCGACCTATCCGGTCTCCACCACAGTGCCTCGGATGCTCTTTGATCTTCACTGGCGGTTGAGACCTCTTTGTCCTGTTCTGAGGTGTGAAGTCGCTTTACATATGTAATCACCAAACATTCTCACATGCTTATACATATGTAGGTTATGGTCTATATGATTAATATAGACCACAACCCCCCCCCCAAACGACTAAGAAAAGGACAATAGAAAAATTCACAGTTTAAGATAATTATTATGACATACTAACTGCTACACCTCTTGACACAGAAGAAACTTTCCAGCAGCCATGCTCCTAAGAGAGTTCAGTGGTAATCATAACAGCATAGTAATATCACAAGTCAGTCCTAAACTGTTACAGCACAATTAGTGAACAACTGTTGAGTAGTTTGCTTCAGTCTCTGTGCCGTCTGGGTTTTAATCTTCTCCCGAATCTGCTGTGGGTCCGCTTGGGCGTCCTGGTGGGACCTTCCTGTAAGGAATCTGCAGCTTGGGGAGGAGAGTGATTATTTGTTCCCTGCAGGGGGGCTGAGTCTTTTCTCTTGGGGGGTCTACCCCGCCGAGGTGCTCTCGCCAACCGTGCAGGCTCGTCTCTCAACAAGAAGGCAGGTTTAAGTCTGTCAATGCTGACTGTTTCTTTTCTATCCCCAAAATCAAGCACAAAATGCTTATCACCAGGTTCCAGCACTCTGAATGGTCCATCGTATGGTGGGCGGAAAGTTGGTTTTAAAGCTTCATGCCTAACAAAAACAAATTCAGCGTTTTTTAAGGCTTGGGGGACAAAAACCCGTGGAAAAGAGTGATGTGCCGGTCCAGGGAGAGAGTCCGGTCCGTTGCTGCCTAAAAACCTCGGGGCAGGAAGATGCCCTGGCTCTGGGTTCTCTGGTAAAAATTCACCTGGGAGCCTGAGAGGTTGTGCAAAAACTAATTCTGCTGGGGAGGCGTCTAGATCCTCTTTGGGCGCAGCACGCAACCCCAATAAAACCCAGGGAAGTTTATTTACCCAATTTGGCCTTTAAAGACCTGTGAAAACGCTCGCATAACCCATTAGCCTGAGGGTGATAAGCGGTGGTGTGGTGAATTGTCGCCCCTAAGCTGCTGGCCATGGCTGACCAAAGCTCCGAGACAAATTGAGGCCCCCTATCGGACGTGATGTCCGATGGGACGCCGAAACGTGCCACCCAGTTTGTCAAAAAAACACGAGCGACTTCCTCCGCTGTGGTTCACGCCAGAGGGATTGCCTCCGGCCAGCGCGTGGTGCGGTCTATTATTGTTAACAGATGTGTGAAACCTTGGGAGGAAGGTAGTGGCCCCACGAGGTCGACATGAACGTGGTCGAACCTTCTAGCAGGGATTCGAAAAGGCTCTAGGGGGGCTTTTGTGTGTTTGTGTACTTTGGCGCGCTGACAAGAAATGCAAGTCTTTGCCCATTCTTTTACGTTTTTGCGCAGGCCAGGCCACACAAACTTTTCGGCGACCATTTTAACCGAAGCGCGCACACCTGGGTGCGCGAGGGAGTGAATCAAGTCGAAAATACGGCGGCGCCATGCAGCTGGGACTAACGGGCGAGGTCGGCCGGTTGAGATGTCGCATATTAGGGGGGGCACACTGTCGCGTAAACCCCTTTCCTCCAGCCTTAACCCTGTTGGTCCAGACAGGAGTGCGCGCACGTCCACGTCACTACTTTGCTCCTCCGCCATGGCTGCATAATCTATCCCTGCATGGATTGGGGCCGCGTATGTGTCCGCGTTGGCGAAGAGTTCTGCGGCTGAGGTAGTATAATCTGTCTCCTCGTGCTCTGGCGATGTCACAGCGCGAGAGAGACAGTCTGCTACCCCGTTAAGTTTGCCTGCCACATGTCGAATGTCTGTGGTGAACTCTGAAATCGCAGCTCACTGTCTCTGTTGCCTGCCTGACCACGGTTCGGAAATTTTAGCTATCGCAAAGGTGAGCGGTTTGTGGTCTACAAAAGCCGTGAAACGCCGCCCTTCCAACCAGAACTGGAAGTGGTGGATGGATAAATGAAGCGCTAGCAGCTCCCTGTCAAAAGTGCTGTATTTACGCTCAGTTTGGTTTAGTGATTTGCTGAAGAATGCCAAAGGTTGCCAGATTCCGCTGACGTGTTGTTCTACAACTGCCCCTATGGCCAGGTCTGAAGCGTCTGTGGTTAGCGCAATGCGGGCCGAGGGATCGGGGTGAACCAACAATGTGGCATTAGCTAGGGCACTTTTTACTCCCGCGAAGGCGCGTTCGCGCTCCGGGGTCCATTCGACCACGTTGGAAGGTTTTTGTTTTCTGAGTGCGTCATATAGGGGCTGCATGAGCTGAGCTGCGTGGGGGAGGAAACGGTTGTAAAAATTAACCATTCCCAAAAATTCTTGCAGCGATTTGACCGTTTGTGGCCGTGGGAAATTTTTTACTGCGTGAACTTTGTCTGGCAGTGGGACTGCCCCCTTCGGTGAAACTCTGTGTCCTAAAAAATCAATTTGAGACACGCCGAATTTGCATTTGGCTGGATTGATTATTAACCCGTGCTCTTCTAGTCTCTGAAAAACCATAGTGAGATGCTGCTCGTGTTCTTCCTCAGACGAGCTGGCTACCAGCATATCGTCGAGGTAGACGAACACGAAGGGGAGGTCGCGTAATACCGCGTCCATCATCCGCTGAAAGGTTTGAGTGGCGCCTTTGAGGCCGAAAGGCATCCGCAAAAATTCAAAAAGACCGAAGGGGGTTATTACAGCTGTTTTAGGAATGTCCTCTCCTCGAACTGGGACTTGATGATAGCCACGGACCAGGTCTATTTTTGAAAAAATGCGCGCACCCGCCAGATGTAGTGAAAAATCTTGAATGTGAGGAATTGGGTAGCGGTCATGCGCTGTCGCGTTGTTTAATCTGCGGTAATCACCGCACGGTCTCCAAGAACCGTCGGATTTCGGGACCATGTGAAGTGGTGACGCCCAGGGGCTTTTCGAGCGCCTGATAATGCCTAATTTTTCAAGGATGGTAAACTCGTCCCGAGCTATGGCGAGCTTGGTCGCGTCTAAGCGCTGAGCTTTGGTGAATACGGGTGGGCCCGTTGTGGGAATAAAGTGTTCGACCCCGTGTTTAGCCACTGTGGCTGAGAATTTGGGAATTGTGAGTGCTGGAAATTGGGTGAGGAGTTGATCAAACTTACCTCCTGCTGTGGTGACGCTGGCCTGCACGGGTGGTGGAGAAATTCGAGCTGAGCAGGGAATAGAAGCAAAGGACAGTGCATTAACCAAGCGTCTCTTCGCTAGATCAACTAATAACCCATGTGCACACAAAAAATCTGCGCCCAACAAGTTAAAACTCACCGTCGCTACAACAAATGTCCATCTGTAGTTGCGGCCGTGGATGCAGAGGGGCAGGCTCTTTTCACCAAAAGTGTCGATGATGGAGCCGTTGGCTGCCACCGCTCCATTGCCCCGGGGGCCCATGGCCCTGTCTGCTTGGGAGGGCATGACAAAACTTAGTTGAGCTCCTGTGTCGATAAGGAACTGCTTGCCGATCTGTTCGTCCGTCACATATAAAAGCTTGCTTTTTTCGTCGAGAACCGCCGCTGTTAACGGCTCTCGGCTTGGGCGTTTTCCCGAAATCGTGAATTTGCAGGGGGGAAAGCATTTGTAAGCCTTCTCGGCGAAGCGGTGGTGGTAATAACAAACGTTGCTCCGTCTGTTGCGTCCTGGCCGTGTCGCTGTCACCGCGGGCTGATTCTGCTCCTGTTCTGAGGTGTGAAGTCGCTTTACATATGTAATCACCAAACATTCTCACATACTTATACATATGTAGGTTATGGGATAGATGATTAATATAGACCACAGCAGCATTTGATTCTTAAAGCTTATGTTTTGTCACATAATTTTTTCTGATGTACTCCGCTACTGGTGGCTCCGTGGTTACATGATTCATATGCTAATAACTTATTAATGTTAAACTGGTTTCTCTAAAGTTCAATTTTTCTCAACTCTTAATACTAATGTCAGTAATATAAAAACACCACGGTGTGACGTCGTTGAATCATTTCCTTTAAAATAACTTTTGCAGTCTCGTCATTTCTTTGATTTATTTACTCAATTAAAGCTGATGTAAGGTGTGAAATATAAAAACCACTTGAGGCTATTTTTACAGAAAACCAAAGGATTTCTTAAGTGGAGTAGGAACATGACATCTGTAATGGAATTTATTTGATGACTAACATTTTCTTTCTGCTCCTAATTTTATTCTTGTGCTTCTACGTATATTTTTTCTTTTATGCACTCCTTGACAAAAGTGCCAGCGTACAGATGTGGGATGACATACACCTTGTGTGTATTGTGACAGTGACATCAGAGTCATACCTGCATAAACAAGTACCAAGCATTTCAAACCTGTGCATGGATGGCATGACACAATACCCATGCTGCCAAGCCACAAGTACAGAGGCATCAGCACCTGCAGTGCTTTCATTATGATTGTTCAGCACTGATTCTGGTTCAAATTTTCATGCACATTGACCCTTTACTTTTTGAGTAACCCAGCAGTCAGACAGAGGGACACTACATGACACAAATGGAACCAGACCAAAACTAAAATAATATCTGGTTGGCAGAGAAACATATTCTCCAATTATCTTTCCATAGTGCAGATAAACTTTATTTCTTCAGTGGCTTGCAAACATTTGGCTCCCCCTCACCAATTAATATAGCATGGTTTGTTTAATTAGGTGTGTAGGAGGGCCAGACTTTTTCACATCTCATAATTGTGTATTTAATATTTTGTTCAGTTTATGACATAAAAATTAAATATGCTTTAAATGCATACCACCATATATCTGCAATATTTGCACAACTATCAATATAACAGAAATGGTGTCCCTCTGAGCTTTATTTGTGTCAGTATTTTACAGTTTTTGTAGCATTGTGTGATGTAAACAAAGATTTACCACTTCAGGGCTTCAGTTACCATCCAGCTGTCTGTTTTTGATGGAAACAAACAAAATGATTCATGAATGAGTCATCTTTGATAGTGCATAAGTTAATCCTAGCACCATTTAGAGAGGTACATGAAATCTTGCCATACCAGTTGTTTTTTTCTTTCTGCTTGTCTGCAAAATGTGTGGTTCTTCTTTATACCGTTTGTGATGCCATCTTACTTTTGGATCTTGTCACAAGTGGCAATTTTCTACTTGTATTTTTTTATATCACTGAGTCACTCTGGTACTAAAGAATAATGATCTGTGATACAGCTCCCCATATTTTGGCCATCTTAAGTCTCTCCCTTCCTCCTACCTGCTTATAACACTGATGTGCCCCCCTCCCTCAACAGCTGTGCCATACCCTCCGCAACATAAGATGACTATGAAAGAGCTCTTCGAAGATGGCAAGCCCAATGCTGAGCTACTCCGCAACCACCTTGTTAAGGAGGGCAGGGTGGAAGAAGATGTGGCTCTCAAGATCATCAACGACGGGGCCAACATCCTCCGCCAAGAGAAGTGCATGCTGGAAGTTGAGGCGCCTATAACAGGTAGGACATGTTAAGACATGAATTTATAAAGCCTGAAATTATTCAGATCTTTGAATGTAAGGAAGCTTAGAAAAAGGAAAATCACACAACTTAATTTAGTGGTTCATAAATTCTGAGTCATGGAGAACCAGACTGCTCACCAAACTCACTATGATCCTCAGGTAGGTCTGCATCCAGGTTATGCTCAAGGTCAAAGGTCAGGAGATCTGGACACTTACATGATTTTAGAAAAATCACTCCTCCTCCTAGGCAATTATCTCGATTCTCACCAGACTTGCTCACAGTGACCCTGAGGTAGTTCTGCATCCAGGTTGAGGTCAAGGACTTCGTCAAAGGTTGGGAGGTCTGGGCATTTATGATTTCATAAAAAAAAAAAAAAAAACTACTCCTCCTAGGCCACTGATCTTGACTTTGAACACCTCCTAGATAGGTCTGTATCTAGGTTGTGCTTAAGGTCAAGGCCAGTGGAGATCTGAGCACTCCCGAGGTGATTTCGTCTGGCTGGAATGAGCTACTCTCTCATTGACGGTCTGCTTTTGTTTTGGTTTTTGCATTTTGCTGTGACATTTTTGTGAAATAGTTTTTGCATTTTGGTGAAGCTGCATTTGTGTCATTTATTGTAAATATGGGACTTTTTTCTCAATAACCCCCCCCCCCCCCCCACACACACACACACACATAAACGTATGACTTGTAAAAACTGACGTTTTTTTCTTGTAAATTGAAACTTTTGGTAGTGGAAGTAGGGGGTATCGTTTCAGGTGTTTTAGTTGAGTAGTTTAAAGATGTGCTCTGGCGGCTCTAAAACCACCCCAAAAACAAATGTGTATTGGCCAAAATAGTATATTGCAGCTTTTTATACACAAAAAAAAACTTTCATTGCCTTAGAATTGCTTGGAAAGAGCTTTTACATTTTCCACCTACTTAAGTATGTGTGAATCTATGACTATTCTAATTAGCCCCACCCATAGTCCCACCCATCAGTAGCTGGAATAGAATAGGCTTTATTGTCATTGTATAGTTGTACAGTACAACGAAATTGTGGGTGCTCCACCAGGTTACTGCACAGTAAAATAAGAGAGAAGAATTAGATAAAAACACAGTTACACAACACACGACTGAAATAAAAATAGTCCACGATTCTGGAAATACAGTTGGTGTGAAAAAGTGTTTGCCCCTTCCTGACTTTTCATATGTTTGTATGTTTGTCACACTTAAATGTTTCAGATCATCAAGCAAATTTAAATATTAGACAAAGATAACACAAGTAAACACAAAATGCAGTTTTTCAGTGAAGGTGTTAATTATTAAGGGAAAAAAATCCAAATCTACATGGCCCTGTGTGAAAAAGTGATTGCCCTAAACCTAATAACTGGTTGGGCCACCTTTAGCAGCAACAATTGCAATCAAGCATTTGTGATAACTGGCAATGAGTCTTTTACAACAATGTGGAGGAATTTTGGCCCACTCATCTTTGCAGAATTATTGTAATTCAGCCACATTGGAGGGTTTTCGAGCATGAACTGCCTTTTTAAGGTCATGCCACAGCATCTCAATCGGTTTCAGGTCAGGACTTTAACTAGACCACTCCAAAGTCTTCATGTTGTTTTTCTTAAGCCATTCAGAGGTGGACTTGCTGGTGTGTTCTGGAACATTGTCCTGCTGCAGAACCCAAGTGCGGTTCAGCTTGAGGTCACAAACAGATGGCCGGACATTGTCCTTCAAGATTTTTTTGTTAGACAGCAGAATTCATGGTTCCATTTACCACAGCAAGTCTTCCAGGTCCTGAAGCAGCAAAACAGCCCCAGACCATCACACTACCACCACCATATTTTACTGTTGTTATGATGTTCCTTTTTTGAAATGCTGTTACTTCTACGCTGGATGTAATAGGACACACACCTTCCAAAAAGTTCAACTTTTGTCTCGTCATTGCACATTTTCCCAAAAGTCTTGTGGACCATCAAGATGTTTTCTGGCAAAACTGAGACTAGCCTTTGTTTTTTTTGCTCAACAGTGGTTTTTGTCTTGGAACGCTACCATGTCATGTTCATGTCTCTTTCTTATGGTGGAGACATGAACACTGAGCTTAACTGAGGCAAGTGAGGCCTGCAGTTCTTTGGATGTTGTTGTGGGGTCTTTTGTGACCTCTTGGATGAGTCGTCACTGCACTCTTGGGGTAATTTTGGTTGGATGGCCACTCCTGGGAAGGTTCACCACTGTTTCCTGTTTTTGCCATTTGTGGATAATGGCTCTCACTGTGGTTCGCTGGAGTCCCAAAGCTTTAGAAATGGCTTTATAACCCTTTCCAGACTGATGGATCTCAATTACTTTGTTTCTCATTTGTTCCTGAATTTCTTTGGATCGCAGCATAATGTCTAGTTTTTGAGGATCTTTTGGTCTACTTCACTTTGTCAGGCAGGTCCTATTTAAGTGATTTCTTGATTGAGAACAGGTGTGGCAGTAATCAGGCCTGGATGTGGCTAGAGAAATTGAACTCAGCTTTCCAAAGATGTGATAAACCACAGTTAATTTGTGTTTTAACATGGGGGCAATCACTTTTTCACACAGGGCCATGTAGGTTTGTATTTTTTTTTTAATTTTATTTATTTATTTTTTTTACACCTTCATTTAAAAACTGCATTTTGTGTTTACTTGTGTTGTCTTTGTCTAATATTTAAATTTGTTTGATGGTCTGAAACATTTGTGTGTCAAACGTACAAAAAAATGAGAAATCAGGAAAGGGGCAAACACTTTTTCACACCACTGTATACACGGGTATGGTAGTAGCTTTACGGATGGAACTATGTGCATAGGAGTGCGGAGTGCGAAACACACAAGAAGAAGAAGAGGACATTGGGCCAGGGCTCCGAGAAGGTGATCCAATTTGAGGAAGGATCATTCTCGGTGGAGCGGAAAGTCACTGCCCGGCCCTGTGTGGAGGCTAGAGGGCTCCCCACTGGTTTCTGGTTGCCCAGTTGCTGAGAATCTCCCGGCGAGCGGTGCCACGCCCCGTCCCCGGTGAAGTGAACTTGACAGCAGCTTGCCAAGGGCAGCTCTCTGGGGGCTGGCGGCCCAGTGTGCCTGCCTGCAGCCCTGGAACCACGACCGTGGCCTTGCCGACTCACTCCGGCCGTTGTGCCACGCGTGGACAGGTGGCGGTCTTGGCACCTTTGTCACCCTAAGAGCAGACATCTCTCTCTGGTTCAGCCTTGCGACCATGTGCCTCCCATTCCTCAGTCTCCCCCGGCATACAGGGTGAGATGCAGGCTACAAACCCATGTCCTGTCTTTTGTATTTTAGCAGAGACACTGAGGTTTTTCCAAATAAAATGAATCATTGCTGTCGTATTTTCATGTCTGTGGGTAAGACATGTGATTTAAAAGAAGAGGATTTCTTGCTCATATAGCCAAAAACTGAACTGGTATAATCTGCCATATTTTCAACTCGCAAAACACACACACGCACGCACGCACGCACAAAAAAACCCAAAAAAACCCCCCCACTGCTGCTCCTGCTTGCTCCTTGGCTCTTCCCTCTTCCCCTGAGGAAATGAACTCAGGTCTGTAGTCATGCCCAGTGCTTAGCCTGATTGGTTAGTGTAATGACCAATCAGGCTAAGCAGGAATGCTTATGTAGCTAAAAACCCTTTGTCCAAAGTCGTCTTTTTTTGGAGTGGCATTGTCTAACTGGAAATTCACAGGAGAAAAACACAGACTTGAGAGATGGGACTGAATTTACTCTTGAGATGTCTTGTCACAAAAAACATGTTACAGACGTGTTGACAAAAGAAAAAGCCTTGATTTTTGCAGGAGTGTCAGTTTAAAGAAACGCTCATGGGCAGCATGGTGGTACAGTGGTTAGCACTGTTGCCTAACAGCTATAAGGTCCCAGGTTCGAATCTCCAGGCTGGCAGGGGTAGGAACCTTTTTGTGTGGAGTTTGCAGGGTTTCCTCTGGTAACATTTCTGGGTGGCGGGCCGCCATGCCTGAAAATTGTGCGCCATTCTATCAGAAAATATAAATTTAATGATTACGCGCGTTGTTTGTGTCTGCAAGCGCGCACACGAACAACGCACGTAACCATTATCTGCGCGGAGTTCAGAAGCACCTCGCCCGCGTGTTCCAGTCAGCAAGCAGAGTGTCTCACTACGAGCGTCGCTGTCCGAGAGAAACATGAGCTTATTAAAGTACTTTAAACGCGGAAAAAATCAGAAGAGGTATGTAAGCAGTGAAGGCATTTATCATGGTTTTCACTCGCCGGGAGCAATTTCTTAATTCAGACAAGAATTAAAAGGAGATGTTTTTATCTTTACCTTAGTTAATTTTAATTAACTAATTTATATTCATTATTATGTACCTGGCAAGTTAAGATGACCAAAATTCACGAAGTCAATGACTTTAATCCATCAGCAGCCTTCAGACAAACTAAACATGCCAACATTTGGATTTCAAAATAAGGGAGGTTTTTCCTGCTGTCTGGGTGGTGAGGAGATTTCTAAAAAACAATAAATATATAGAAATATTAGAACAGAAATAACTGCATCTTTGGTCATTTAATTTATTTCGTTAAATATAATTTTATTAATAAGTTTTTCTTTGAAATCAGAGTTAAATTACTGTTCTGTTCTGGCCTTGCAAAATTATGGTCTAAAATTAAATTGTTATAAGGAAAAGGTAAAAAAAAAAAACCCAGTCTGTTTTGAATTTATTAAAAAACGCAGTAATTTTATTTTAAAAAATAGACAAAAATTAGCCATAAAATAAGCCACAAATTTATAATAAAGTCTCAAATATACAAGAAAGGTCAATTTCACAAGAGGAAATTACAAACTTGAGGAAAATGGTTTCAAATTTAGATACATTTTCAAAGGTAGAAAACTGTAAGAAAATTGTTATAAATTTTGGAGAAAAACCTCAAACCTTCAAGACTGAAGTCATTATTCAAGTTTTTAAGTGGGTGCTCTCTGTACCCTTAACTAGAAATTTTTGGTTGTCTACTTTTAATTTACATGACACTTTATATTTTCTAACCTGTTTGTATACCACCATAGACAGAGAGACACTGAATTAGACAGAGCTCAGAGAGGTCAAGATGAGACAGATGAGAGGAGCCAAGGAGAGGAAGGTGTTCAGGCAGAGGGTCCAGGAGAGGTGAGAGCAGAGGAAGGAGAGAAGGATGACACCAGTAAAACGTCCAAACACAGGATGTCTGGGTGGGACCCCAACTGGTCCAATATTCCAACATTGAAGCCTTGGTTGTACAGATGATTGTACAATACTTCAAATGGTAAGTTCCATATGCAAAGTTACTGTGCAAAATTAAAAAAGAAAAGAAGTAAATAGTATAAAATTAACATATTCCGGTTACAATAGTGTCATGTGTTTTCTGCCCCCCCCCCCGGAAAAATATGTTGCCACCGCGCCAAGGTCTTTAAGCCAGAGGAAACACTGGTTTGCATGTTCTCCCTGTGCTGCGTGGGTGTACTCCGGGAGATCCGGTTTCCTCCCACAATCCAAAGACATGCATGTTGGGCTAATTGGTGATTCTAAATTGTCCCTAGGTATCCATCTCTGATAGGCCCTTAGAATAGAGGGTTAGTACAGTGAAGTGTCTTAAGTGGCCTTTGAGACTAGAAAAGTGCTATATAAGTACAGGTCCTTATCCCCTTATCCTATGTAAGATTTTCATCTTAAAGTGATGTTGACAAAATTATTTTAGTGTCACAGCATCCTTTGACCAGGTGAATGTCACTTCCCCCATAGCCCCAGGCCCACTTTTCCTGCAACAGTTCTGTTCTTGGTAGAAACACTGAAAGGATTACAACTATGGTGACTATGACTTAAGTCCCAACAGCCAATCGCAAGACACAACTTTAGCCACCATCAGCAGAGCACCCTGTGATCGACTGTTGGGACTGAGGTCATAGTTGCCATAGTTGTAGTTCTTTCAGTGTTTCTACTCAAAACAAGAAAAAGTTACATAGTGCTGCTTTAAATATCTCTTTGCAGCATCGATCCCAAGTAAGCACAGGTGAACTAGTAAACAGTTGGCCAAGACGAGTTCATGTGGTCACAGGCTTTTTACTCTTTCATAAATGTGAAGTCTAAAATTTGATCAATTGGCCTTAACAGGTCTTAAGTCTTAAACTTACTTCCGTGTAGTTGCAGATACCCTGTAAAATTAGTTACTGTATATCACTAGTTTCTGATAAACTTTGGCTTCAGAGGTGTGTAGCCTGATGAGTCTATCGAAGGTTCAAGGCTTTGACTCCCCATAATATCACTGATCCAACTGCGCCGTGTCCTTAAGGAAGACACCAAATCCATTTAAGTACCACCATCTCCTGTTCTGCAGCCACCACTGTCTTTTTGTCCTTGTCCACCACAATTTAAAATATGCAGTAAGTGTGCAAACAGTGGGAGATTTTCTGTGCCTGACTGTTCAAGAGTTCTTCCACTGTCCTGGTCAGCTAGTTCAAAAACTGTCAAAATTTCGTTGCAGGAGATATTTGGAAAATTGTGGAATACATTCTGTATTTGGAAACAAAACCCAAATACAGTCTCTACTTCATTGCATGGGTGCTTGTGTGTGTGTGTGTGTGTGTGTGTGTGTGTGTGGCAGCTGGTGCACTACGCTCACAAAGAAGGTTTGGAGTGTGCCAGAGTCGGCTTATTTGTCAGCTTTTTAAGTACAACTGCTCCTTCTTAACTGACCCGTACTTGGCCTCATTTCATAACTCCCACATGTAACATCGTCACAGACAACTGCTCACCAAAGAAGTTTTCCTTGTTTTTTCTCATAAGTTGTCTATTTCCTGGGCAAAACAATTGTAGTGCTCTAATGCTACTCTCACAATAAAAACTCTGATGGGTCATACTGGACCGCAGTTGTCCATGAATACGGGTATAGCTGATGATTGCCAGTCACAGGAGGGTAGAGTATCCACTTACTGTACTTGAGTAAAAGTAGTGTTACCTTATTGTTAGTTACTTAAGTATGAGTAGTCCCCAAAGAAGGTACTTAAGTAGTGAGTAATGACAGTTGGATGTTTGAGAGGATTTTCTCCTAAATTTATGGCTCCTTTCTCACAAACTTTTTTCCCCTCAAAACATTTAGGATTTTTTTCTTGTCATGAATGCACAACTTTTTCCTTGTAAAGGTAGGTTATTTTTCCCCATATGAAGTTGTGATTTTCACCCCCTAAATGTGCAACTTTTTTTTCTGACTTCTACATTTGAGATTTTATTCTCATAAAATTGTGAGGTTCTTATCCACTTCAGGAATTTTCTTTTATATTTATTACTTTTTCTTCTCCTAGTCTCCTATGGACTGGTATCATGATTTAGCATGCATTGCCAAAACACTTCAGCAAAGTATCTGCTTTGTCCAATACATTTGTATGTCCATATCAAATAAAATAAAATTGAATTCTAAATTTGTGACTTTTTAATAACATTTTTTTTTGTAAATTTGCAACTTACTGATGAATTTGTAGTGTTTTTGTCATAAATCTCCAGCTTTATTCTGAATTTGTAACAGTTTCTTTTCACATAATATTGCAGCTTTTACTCATAAATTTGCAATGTTTTTCTCAGTTCCAACTTTTCCTCATGAATTAGTTTTCTTGTAAACTGATTTTGTCACATAAATTTGTGACTTGTTTTCTCATAAATCTGCTGTTTTTTTCTTGTACGATTAAGACATTATTTTCATAAATTTGTGGGTTTTTTTCCCCTCATACATAGGCCTGGAATGATAATAGCTAACACAATTAATCGCACTATAACAAAAACAACCATGATAAGCTTTCTGGCCACGAAAAGTCGCTGTTTACATGTGCGCGTTTCTTTACATAATCTGCCAACATTTCAACAATTCTGTCCCTCTACACATTCCCGATGGGAGGCGGAGCTTTTTCTCACACAGCAGGGACAGCTGGAAAAAGTGAAGCAACAAGCTGAATGGCCAACTCACAATATAAAAAGGACAGAGAAATTTGTTCTTTTTCTTGAAGTGGCAAGAACAAAGTTCTTTCTGGTGAGGACATCTCATACTTCGCGAGAAACTCAAGTGCAGAACTCCTGGGAAATTCAAATTTCTGACCAATCGCACAATCGTTGTCAGACGCCACATAAGAAAAAAGTTTACCCCGGATGATGTGTCAAGAACAAGCTGCAAGAACTCCCAAACCAGGGCTGCAAGAAAAAGATTTTTTTCTTGCAGCCCTGGGAGAGAGAACAAATTCCTCTGTTCTTGCAGAGTATGTAAAGGCCTAAAGTTTGTCCAGACTGAGCTAAAAGTCTGCTCCTTTTTAACAGTGTGATCACTTTGCACAGTGAGGCCCTCACTTTTTGCCCAGTTGGAGAGGTTGGCTTCAACTCTGGCTCAGGTACTAAATGTAGCACCCACATTTATGCTGCGTTCATATGATCAGTGCGACCGTTTGTATCGTCATTACTGGCTGTATTATAGAGCCCTACCAGGAAAAAAAAACAACTCAAAATGGATGGTAAGGTCCACAAAGTTGAATGGTTCACTATGTAGTTCTCTACTGTGCCAATTCTAAGACGCACATATTGTAAACAAACGGCGCTTACCGATGACATGAAGCCATGTGTATCAGTCGTCTGTGGCAATGTATGAACAGTAGTGACCAAAACTATTTTAGTGTTTTAGTTTGTTTTATTTGTTTAGGATATTTTAAATATTTTCTTAATAAATAGAATATTAAAAGCCAACATGTTTATATCCAGAATGAATACAGAATAGCTTCTTACTTTGACATTCATGGTGATTGTGTCTGTCTTTGGCAGTATGTGGAGATGTCCACGGACAGTTCTTTGACCTTATGAAGTTATTTGAAGTTGGGGGATCGCCCAGTAACACGCGTTATCTCTTCCTTGGTGACTACGTAGATCGAGGATACTTCAGTATTGAGGTGAGTTGTTGCACTGCTATTATTAATAATTTGTTAGCAATGTGATAACTGCATCCAATGAACCTGTTGAATATATTTCAAACTATTTTTAAAGCCCTTCTGTATTCCCATGCAAAGGCTATTATCTTCAGCTCCTTATTTTTAACTTGACTCCAGGGTCAAATATTGATGCAAACTGACACTTGTCAGTATTTAGTTGGCTTCTGGCACAGCTTCTTGTACAGTACTACAGTTAAGACCCCTGGCTTCAATAGTGAAATAGAGAAGACCTGTAAAACCAAAGTATTACTTCAGCAATCCTTTTTGAATATTTTTGTAGTCCTCCTTGATCAAATGAGCTGTTCTGTCTTAACATCTTTTTCACTGACTCCTCCAGTGAGCGCATTCGTTTGGAAAATATTTTAAGTCAGGAATTTTATGAGGGGAAATGAAGGTTCACTTCATTCTCCCATATAACTCATGCACACGTCTCATCATGATTAACACTGACCAAACAATTTATTCCCAAGCTGTGCAATTCACTAGTTATAATAATGATGAGACTTTCTATTAGTGTCTGGAGAACTAGTTCTTAAGTCACAGGAACATTCAGAGTATCAGTTGCTGCTTCCATTATAATTTTTATTTTTTTCCCATTTTCATTCCAAGTTCTAGTTTCACCCCCCCACAAAAAAAAAAAGTAAAAAAAAAAAAAAAAAAAAAATCCCCTTTCAAGAACCATTTTACTTACTGCTTAAAGTTGGTACTGGATCTTTGGAGTGACCCTGATGTGTGATTGGTGTAAATGCAATTGCTGTGTAATTATTTATCTGTTTCCACCGTCTGTGTTCCTGTGCTTCTCTTCGAGTTTGGATTGCTGCTGTGCTGTAGATAGATACATGTACTTTACTGATCCCAAACTGGGAAATTACAGTGTAACAGCAGCATGACACATTAGACAACCAAAACGACAGAAACACACAAAGCATAATAGAAAAAGGAATTACCCAGGGAAAGCAAAACTGCCTAGATAACTTTGTATACATCACAGACCACCACTAAGATGAATAGATGATGACTCATATAGATACATGGCTCTTACTAGCTGTACAATGCAGGACTATAGGGTACCAATTAGACTGTAAGGTGCTGTATGGCAGCATTGTTATAACCAAGAGTCAACATTAGAGTGAGTTATTGTACAGTAAAATGGCATGTGGCAGGAAAGATTTCCTGTACCTGACTGTTCAGCAGTGGAGCTGTAGCAGTCTACTGGAGAAAGTGCTCCGCTGTCTGTCCAGTGTGTGGTGGAGGGGATGATCAGGGTTGTCCATGATGGATAACGGTTTGTTCAGTGTCCTCCTCTTCACCACATTCTCAGAAGTCTCCAATCAATCAATCAACTTTATTTATAAAGCACTTTAAAAGCAACACTTGCTACACAAAGTGCTGTGCAGCAAGAGAACATAAAAGCAGGGCACTAACACAAAGGGCGCTAACACAAGAAAAAAAAAAGTAAAATAAATAAAAATCCATTTCATTCAATAAAATCATTGTCTCATACTGGGTTGAAGGCCAGGGAGTAAAAATGTGTTTTAAGACGTGTTTTAAAAATGGACAGTGAAGGTGCTTGTCTGATGTCCAGGGGTAAATCATTCCATAACCTGGGGGCCATGATCGAAAAGGCTCTGTCCCCTCTGAGCTTGCTCCTCGCCTTTGGTACCTTCAAAAGCAGCTGTTCAGCTGACCTAAGGGACCGGGTGGGAGCATAGGGATGCAGAAGCTCAGAGAGGTAAGGTGGAGCAAGACCATTCAAGGATTTAAAAAACAAATGAAATAATTTAAAAATGAACTAAAATACACGGGCAGCCAGTGGAGTGAAGCTAAGATGGGTGTGATGTGATCTCTTCCACGTGTACCTGTTAAAAGACGAGCAGCAGCGTTTTGAACCAGCTGCAAACAGGAAAGAGATGACTGGCTGACACCGGCGTAAAGTGCGTTACAGTAATCCAGCCGAGATGAAATAAAAGCATGGATTACGGTTTCCAAGTGTGATCTAGAGAGAATGGGTTTTACTTTTGCTAAACACCTTAGATGAAAGAAGCTGGATTTTACCACAGAACGAATCTGCGTGTCTAATTTGAAATCATTGTCCATGACAAAACTAAGGTTCCTAGCTGTGGATTTAACATAAGGAGTAAGGGGGCCCAAGTATACAGGAAGGGACTCACAGGGGCGACGAGGTCCAAACACCATCACTTTGGTCTTCTTATCATTAAAATTTAGGAAGTTTAATTGGTTTAATTGGCTGGATTGGTCTCCAGCCTGAGACCAATTACAGAGCCAGCCTTCTTGATAATCTTGTCAAGTCTGTTGGTGTCGCTGGCTCTGATACTGCTACCCCAACAGATGGCAGCAAAGAAGATGGCGCTGGCAATGATGGTCTGGTAAAAAAGCTCCAACATCCTGTTGTACACGTTGAAGGATCTCAGCTTCCTCAAAAAGTAGAGTCTGCTCATCCCCTTCTTCTACACAGCATCAGTATTAGATTTCCAGTCCAGTACGTTGCTGCTCATGACACCCAGGTATTTGTAGTCCTCCACTACTTCCACATCCTCCCTGCTAATTCGCAGCGGCTGTTAAGGCGTCCTCTTCTTCCTGAAGTCAATCACCATCTCTCTGGTCTTGCTGACGTTCAGCCTCAGGTGATTCTGCTCCGTCCACTCCACAAATCTGTCTACCAGTGCCCTGTACTGTCCCTTCTCTCCCCCTCTTATACACCCAACAACAGCCGAGTCATCAGAGAATTTCTGCAGATGGCATGACCCGGAGTTGTACTGAAAGCCAGTGGTGTATAAGGTGAAGAGAAAAGGAGAGAGCACAGTCCTCTGTGGAGCTCCCATATCACTAACCACCGCATCAGACAAGACACTGCCCAGCCGGACAAACTGTGGCTTGCCTGTCAGGTAGTCGGTAATCCAGGAGATCATAGAGCTGTCGACCCTCATCACCTACAGCTTCTCACTCAGCAGCAGTGGTTGGATGTTATTAAAGGCACTGGAGAAATCAAAGAACGTGATTCTCAGTGTCATTTGTTGCATTAAATTTTGCTTCATAGATCTCCCTTTTCTTATTTTTTGTACAGCATATTTTAAATCGGTGC
This sequence comes from Pholidichthys leucotaenia, assembly GCA_020510985.1. Lineage (NCBI taxonomy): Eukaryota > Metazoa > Chordata > Actinopteri > Cichliformes > Pholidichthyidae > Pholidichthys > Pholidichthys leucotaenia. Next base: position 166,947,690 of record CM035838.1, on the reverse strand, counting down.
AAACCTATAAAACACACTGTTATGGTAGTGACTCCATCTTACTAAGGTAGTTTGTCAGTTGTGTCGCTTTGGTGTGCCGCTGTCCTTATTTATTGCATTATCAAACAGTTCTTCATCCTCTTTCCAGGTGTGCTCTGGAGAGAAGAGGAATGAAAGTCAGTAGAAGCAAGGCAGAATACATGTGTGCTAATGAGAGGGAGGCAGGTGTAAACATGATGTGTAGCAGTAGAGAAGGTAGTTAAGTTTAAATACCTGGGGTCAACCATCCAAAGCAATGGAAAATGCACAAGAGAGGTGAAGAGAGTGCAGGCAGGATGGAGTGGGTGGAGACAAGTGTAGGGGTGATTCCTGACAGAAAGGTAACGGCTAGAGTGAAAGGAAAGATTTACCAGACAGAAGTGAGACCTGCTATGATGTATGGTTTGGAGATGGTTTCACTAACAAAAAGACAGAAGGTGGAGCTGGAGGTGGCAAAGTTGAAGATGCTAAGAGTCTCAGTAGGAGGAACAAGATTAGAAATGAGTATATCAGACAGACAGCTCAGACTGAACTGTTTGAAGACAAAGTAAGCAAGGCTGAGATGGTTTGGACATGTCCAGAGGAGGGATAGTGGATATATTGGACAAAGGATGTTGAAGATGGAGCTGCCAGGCAGGAGGAAAAGAGGAAGACCACAGCGAAGGTTCATGGATGTAGTGAAGAAGGACATGGAGAGGGTTGGTGTCACAGAAGATGATGCAAGAGATGGGGAGGTGGAGAAGATGATCCGCTGTGGCAACCCCTGAAGGGAGCAGCCGAAAGACGAAGATCAAACAGTTCTTCATCGTGTCAATGTGGCAAGAAAAAAGGCCTCCAATTAATGTAGTATCTAAAATGAGTTCCTCTGTCCATAGTATTTCTGAAAAGGTTCCTGTACTTTCTGGTAGAAACGTGGATTATTTTAAAGTGGAATCCATTGGCCTCTACAATTGAGTTGTTTACCAAGTTCAATTTTCAAGGTGGCAGACCAGCAAATGGCACCTAAAGCACCTAAAAAAATCATTAATGGACTCTGTTGCAAATTGAGGGTCCTGCATTTCTACTCTTAAGGTGCATTCACACCTACAGGCTTTCACCCTTTTCAGTTGTTTTTCTCATTTAGTACGCTTTGTTTTGTCTGGTGAGAACACAGTGAACACACTCTGGTGCGTGCCAAATAAACTGGACCAAGACCCCCCAAAAGAGGCAGCCTTGATCTGAATCATGTGGTGAACTCTGGCATGGTCCTCCACCTGAGAAAACATACCAAACTTGAGCCCCTTTTCCACTAGCACCTACTCAGCCCTACTCGCCTCAACTCTACTTGGCTCAACACGGTGTGATTGGTTTTCCATTACAACTGAGTACCACTTCAAGTGGGTGGGTTCATTACAGGAAGGCAGCCTGTTATCCCATTATGTTGTTTACATGCTGACGTTTTCACTGATAAATAACGTAAAAGATGCTTAAAATCATGTAACACTCACCATCTTCCCCATGAGCAGCCATCAGCTCAGAGACCTGGTATACTTTTTCATTCCGGGTCACTACGGCGCAGCAGGGCCGATGGGGCTGAAAAGTTCATAGTTGTCAAATTTGACCAAATGTAGTTTATTTTTCAAGCGCAGGGATCCAAGCGCTGCAACATCGATGGAAAAATTTTGCGCACCGATGGGGAGACTGTTGAAAAATAACCACATTTGATCAAATTTGACCACTATATAAACTTTTTAGCCCCTGCGCCGGCAGAGCATTCTGAAATGAAATACCAGGAGGTCTCTGATCCATTTATTTCTTTGATTATCACAGAAATACTAAAAACTCAAGGCCGAATTTACAAATGGCGGTTTTGAATATTGTGAAGACATCGCTCTCATCCGCTGACATTATGCCCTGGACAATCAATGGCTGTCATGGTTCGAGCGCCGAACCCGTTCGTGCTCGAGCCATGCATTATCTTCACCTATTTTAACAGCGGTGTGTTCCTTTTGGCTCCCCGAGCCTTTATTGTGACAGCTTTCGGAGGGACTTCCGGCTGTCAAACTTGACAGCTGAGCCGCATTTCGCCTCATCAGCGGCCCTCCACTTAAGAGGGCAGCTGGGAGCGAAAAGACGCGGCAGTCTCGTCAAAACTTCCCCAGTGTCAGACGTGAGTGAGCATCCCTCTGTTCGTACACTGACCACTCTACTGCTATGATCGTAAGTGTTCTTCTTTATTGCCCTGTGATTGTCTGTATGTAGTGTAGTATGTTTTAGCCCACTGTGGCTCGTTATTTTGTGTTCCTTATCTGTTCATCAATAAACCGTGTAAACTCACCGGTGTCTTGTGGCGTCTTATGATGGCTCACGAGGGCCATCCATGACAGTAGACTACCGCCAAACTGAGACGCCAGTCCCGGTGAGTTTCGCCTAAATTGGACGTTTGTTTCCCCTGTCTGGGTACCTGCACGCTGGGAGGTCATGTCGTCATTCAGGGCGCGCGTTCGGAGCCTGGGCTACGAGCTGGCGGAGGCCCTGGACTACTTAGATGGAACGCTCTTCTCCGCTACCCTCTGCGACACTCCCAGCGAAGTACGCCGGGACCTGGACTACGCTGAGGTCATCCTTAATCGCCTTCCTCGCTACTTCGACCACCCGGAAGTCATGACAAGGAGGGCTGACATCGCTTCCCAATGCAAGATACTCCGTGGGCGGGAGGGAAACTCTGGCAGGAAGCTGAAGAGGAGGCATCTTCGTTCCTTGTTTCGGGATCCCGTTCCTGTCCCCGATCCGGTCCAGGAGTTCGCACCATCCAGGGGTCATCCCCGAACGAGCATGACGTCAGTCGGGAATCCCCCAGAGAGGTTGCAACTGACAGCAATCTCCATCTGGGACCGAGTGGCTGCAGCTCGCTCCGCTGGCCACCCCACACAAATCATAAAGCACGTGATGGCGGCTGTCAGGCTGGTTGAGAGGACTCCCGAGCTGAGTGACTATCCGGAATACGCTGACTTGCTCGCCTCCGTTTCCACTCAAGAGCTCCGTTTTCTGGACCTCACCTTCGCCTCGACATCAGCCAGTAAACGTCGGCGCCACGCTCCAAGCAAACCTCAGCGAGAACCCCATCTGAATCAGTTTCTGGGTCGTCCGAGGAACTCTGCCTCCCAGCCAGCCGCTCCTTCTGCGTCATGACGAGAGGGAATTCCCGCAGGCTCTCCCCCCGGGTCACCTGTCCCCGCTGTCCCGTCAGCTCATCGTGCCCGGATCGTCTCGGCTGTCGTCCCCTCCTCCTCGACATCATCTCTGGCTGCTGAGAGAGTTTTGAGTCCTGCCCCGGCGAAGCCCGTTAGTGGACCATCGCGAGTGGCTCCTCCTCGTCCTCCCGGGGGGCCCTCTGTCACCATCCAGCGGGGAAAGGGAGGAACAACGTCTACTACAGCAGGCACCATCCATCCTCCAGGAAACAGGCAAGTGCAAGTTCATTCTTCTCCTCATAGTTGTGATTTGCCTTGTCTGACTCCTGGGGGTGAAGTTTGGGGTTCGCAGTCCCCCGAGCTCCCACCACCTGCTGTAGCTTCTGTCACTAAACCTGCTGCTTCTGTGTCTCCCTCCGCTGAGCGGTCCACGACGCCAGGCCTATGTCGCCAGACGAGGAGGGGGCCTGCGGTTCTGGAGAGCCTGGTTCCAGCCCTACAGCCATGTCATGGGCAGAGGAGGAGAGCAGACTGCAGTGTGGAGCCTGCGCCGACGATGAAGCGTCCCTGGGTCTCCACCGAGGAGCAGTTAGAGCCAGCGGGTCGAGGGTCCCCTGCCACCACGCCGTGCGGGTCGTCGGCATGGACGTTAGCGCCGGAGGGTCCTCAGACTGCGGAAACCATCATGCCAGCTGTGGAACCCGCCGTGGCCGAGTGGGAGCCTGAAGACGATCTTCTTTGTCCTGAGCCTGGATCAGCAAAGTCCTGGACGGCAACAGAACCCGAGTGCAGGCAAGTGCTCTACTTTGTTCTTCTTCTTTCTATTTTGGAGCATTTTTGCCTGCCTCGCGGGGAAACGAGCCAGGGGCAGCCGTCTCGCTGCACCCGAGCTCGTCTCGCTGGGCTCTGTCGCTACCGGTGATTCTGATCCCTGTTCTTTCCTTTCTCCTGAACCTTCTCCCAGGGTCACTGGTGCGGAGCCAATCCCAGTCGCTGTGCTGGAGGTTCCAGGTTCGGGGTTGGAGGTCATCACTGGTGCTGCACCGACCCAATCGGGGTCCAACGCGGGTGCAGCATCGGCATGGGTCAAGGTCGGTGAAAGAGCTGCAGACCCTCTGCCACCTGATATTGGGCGGGCTCATCGTCATCATCATCCCCCTCCTTATCGTCACCATCCCAGCTCATCGCCACAGGGGGCCGTTGGGGTTCTCTACGTTTGCCCCGGCTCTCCCACGTCTTTCCCCTCGCCAGGGAGGCCGTCGCCTATTGTTTCCCCACGGTTCTGGTGGCTGAGGGATGCGGGTCGGCCGCCAGAGGAACTGTTTCGCCGGTTCGGTGCCCTGGGTCGGCCACCCGACATACTGTGCTTTCAACTGGGCGACCTGGTTCGGCCGCCGGAGGTTCTGACTTTCCGGGCCTGGGACTGGGGTAGGCCGCCCAAACATTCCCTTTTCCCCTTAATCACCCTTTGGCCATTGGATGCAGGGAGACCGCTGGAACTGTTCCCGTTTTATTGGACTCTGCCTGTCGTCATCCTCATGTGTTGTGTGGTCCCACTGAGGTATAAGGTCATTCGGTGTAGTTGTTCTGCTCTGTGTATTTGCCATTGTTGGCATGTTTTTTGTTTTTTTTTTCTCCTCTCCTGTCTGAGGGATGAAACGTGCCTAACTTGTGGGGGTTTTTTTTCCCCCTGCTCTGTGTGTTTACTGTGCGTTATGGAGTATTGTGGTTTCTGTTAACTTTATTCAGTAATTGCCTCATTTGTGCCCTGTCCTAAGTATCATTTGTGCATTATGGAGTATTGTGTTTTTCTGTTAACCATACTCAGTAATTGCCTCATTTGTGCCCTAAGTATCATTTGTGCGTTATGGAGTATTGTGTTTTTCTTTTAACCTTACTCTGTAATTACCACGCGTTCCCTGCAATCGTTATGGTTTTTTTCCTCTGGTTCTCTCCCTCCGGGCTTTTCCGCCCACCCTAGGGTGGGGGGGGGGCTTGGGTGTCATTGGGCGCTTGTAGCTTGCCCTTGGGGATGGGGGGGTACTGTCATGGTTCAAGCGCCAAACCCGTCCGCGCTCGAGCCATGCATTATCTTCACCTATTTTGACAGCGGTGTGTTCCTTTTGGCTCCCCGAGCCTTTATTGTGACAGCGCTCGGAGGGGCTTCCGGCTGTCAAACTTGACAGCTGAGCCGCATTTCGCCTCATCAGCGGCCCTCCACTTAAGAGGGCAGCTGGGAGCGAAAAGATGTGGCAGTCTCGTCAAAACTTCCTCAGTGTCAGACGTGAGCGAGCATCCCTCTGTTCGTACGCTGACCACTCTACTGCTATGATCGTAAGTGTGCTTCTTTATTGCCCTATGATTGTCTGTATGTAGTGCAGTATGTTTTAGCCCACTGTGGCTCGTTATTTTGTGTTCCCTTTCTGTTCATCAATAAACCGTGCAAAGTCACTGGTGTCTTGTGGCGTCTTATGATGGCTCGCGAGGGCCATCCATGACAATGGCCTGCAATCTGTTGATGTCACGTTTTCAGCTTGACTCAGCACAGTTGGAACCTCATGGACATAGGTCCCAAAAAAAGTACCAGGTACTAATGGAAAACCCAACAAACCAAGTAGAGTTGAGGTAAGTAGGGCTGAATAAGTACTAGTGGAAAAGGGCCATTAATGTAAAAGCACCCTTTGTGACAGCTTGGAGCACTTCTAACTACTAATAACTTCCTGTTCTGTGGGCTTAAAACAGGGGTGTCCAATCATGTGCCATGGAGGGCCAAGCCCCTGCAGGCTTTACCTCCAACCAGTGTCTTCAATAGCAAATTTCATTGAATCTCTTCTCACTGATTGCTGATAAGTGAAAACACCTGCTGAAGAGAAAGGGGAAAAAGAGAAAACCTACAGGGTCTTGGCCCTCCATGGCACATAATTGGACACCCCTGGCTTAAGAGATCAGAATGACCAGTTAAAATAAGAGCATGCTGTTAGATGGTGATAGGAAACTAGATAAGATTTTGCAATCAAAATTATTCAACCCCCACTACAAACTAGGTTTATTGGCAAAATGTACAAACTAGCAGCTGCTTGCAATCAACAAATTAAACAATAGCAATTTAAATGGCACAACCCAACTAGTATTATCTGGTTTCTCCAGATTCAACACAAAATGCCACTTTTAAAGACTACTGCAGTCTCAAATTTATTCAACCTCTTCATGACAAGCAACTTTAGTACTTGGTAGAGCTCCCTTTTGCTGTTAAGACCTGCTGCAAGCATGATGCATAGCCAGGCACCAGCTTCTGACAGCATTCTGAGGAGTATTAGCCCATTTCTCGTGGGCAAAGACCTCCATTTCACTAATATTCTTGGGTTTGCGTGGTGCAGCCACCTTTTTCAAATCCTACCAGAGATTTCCAATGGGGTTTAAGTCAGGTGACTGTGATGGCCACTCTGGTGTCTTTCAGGACTTCTTTTGAAACTAAGCCTTGGTGGACTTTGAGGTATGCTCTGGATCATTGTCCTGTTGGAAGGTCAAATGAAGCCCAATTTTCAGCTTCCTCACAGAAGGCATGACATTTTCTCCCAGGATTTCCTGATACTTGATTGAATCCATCTTGCCCTCCACATGCTGCAGGTTTCTAGTGCCAAAGGAAGCGAAGCAGCTCCAGAGCATCACTGAGCCACTGCCATGCTTCACTGTAGATAGGGTGTTCTTTTCAACATATGCTTCATTCTCCCTCCTCCATGTCTGGAGGAGGGAGAATGAGGCCTATGGCTGATCCATAGGCCTGAAAAGTTCCAGTTTTGTTATATTGCTCCACAAAGCAGAATCCCCAAATCTCTTCGACACGTTTATTTATATAGTTTTGAGCAAATTGGAGCCAACTTTTCTTCTTCTTTTGGGTCAGCAGGGGTGTATGTCTTGGAGCCCTTCAGTGTTTAGTATATTCCTTAGTGCGGAAACTGAAACCTCAGTGCCTGCTGCCACCAAATCTTGCTGCAGGTGTTTTGCAGTCAGTCAAGAGTTTTTGACCACTTGCCTCCTCAGGACTCTGGTGGCAGTCGTTGATAGCTTCCTCTTTCTTCCACATCCAGGTAGTGTTGCCACTGTTCCTTTAAATTTAAACTTGCGATCTATGCTTCTAACTGTATCTCTAGGAACATTCAGTGTCTTTGCAAACTTTTTGTATCCTTTTTCTTGTTTGTGCAAGGCAATGATCTCTTCTCTGAACTTTTTGGAGAATTCTCTTGACTTACCCATATTTTTTAACATGCAATCAAACGTCACCGTCAACAGTCCAGCTATTTGAGGTGTTCTATCTCAAGCACACATGATGAAACTAATGAAGCCCTTGATTGGGTAGCATCAGGTATGCTTGAGACCACAAACTATTTGTAAATGTGTGCTGTTATGAGGAATTCTACTCAAGGGTTTAAATAATTTTGAGACTGCAGTAGTCATTTAATGTTGCATTTAATGTTGCATTTGGATAAAATCCTTGTAATGTTTGTTTTATTTAACTATTTAAACTGTTCTTGTGTAATTTATAGATAGATGTACTTTATTGATCCCAAACCGGGAAATTACAGAAAATTTGGTTATTGCAAACCCCTAAATTTTTTTTTTTTTTTTTTTTTTTAATTTCGCAAACAAACTGAAAATGCATTGGGGGTTGAATAATTTTGATAGCAACTGTACCCCGGGAGAACAGGCCACCTCCTCACAAAAATGTTCTTCACTGACCTGGTGATTTGAACCAGAGTTGCTAGAACTACCCACAGCTTCTCTGCTCAACTATATGGCCAACCTGAGTTCACACATGCTTATATACTGTAAATAATTAAGCATTAAGAAGATTGAAATTAAAAAGAAAATAAGTGACCTGCAGTTCTTGTTGAGATCTCCATTTTAAGGTTTGTGGTTGTGGTGATTAGATCCATGGGTCTGAATAAGACTACACAGTTCTGTAAATTAAAAGAACGGAGAAAAAAATAATACTTTTTTGGACTGAATATAGAATGGAGTTAAGAGACGCATCATGCTGAGTGACTGATTCAAATGAAAGAGTTACGCTGACAGAAAAATAGGAAGAAATTATCCCAGATGGCAGTGATCTGGAAAATAAAGAATTGGGGTACCTTGTGGGTGTAGTGTGAATCTCAAGGCATCCTGTCATTAATTCTGAGTCACAGCGAGGTGCAGCTTTAACAATGTCTGCCTTGTTGCACGACTCTTTCTTTCTTTCTCAGTTTTGTTCCTGCCAGAACTCCAAAATACAGTTTTAAGCATTTTTTAAAAGTCTGTCAGTGTCATTAAGGATTTAGATTTTATAACGGAGGTCTACTTGTGATTTAAAAGCTTTTTTACAAACTGTGAAGTGCAGTGCTTAATAATGAGAACACTGTGGGGGTGTGGAGTTTGAAAGAAGTTACCTAATCAGATTTTTCTTTATTTTGTGAAAAATGTCTTTTGTAAGTCGAGCAGTGTTCTCAGACAATATTGTTGTTAAATGGTATTTTTGAAGCATCATTATAGGACGGTGTTTTTTTTCCTTCTATATGAACAGTTTTCATTCATGCTATTCTTTTTCGTATTTACATAGAAAAGACAGAAAATGAAAGCTATTGTTCAGCAGTGATCCATAGTGTACAGTATGTGTGACCAAAATAGATGGTATGTTAACATTTGACCACCCTCTGGAGCCTTTTGATGGGCTTTGGGTTGTGCATTGAGGCAGGAGAAATGTCACAGATAAAAGCAGGGAATGAAACTGGAGACTGGGGGGGCTGATGTCGGCAGGTTTGTGCCTGCTGACTGCCTCAGAAATTGTCACCGGTATTTTCTGCAAGCCTATTTGTTAGGAGAATTTGGATTTCTCCCTCAAGCTCCCCCTGTGCATGCATTTGTCCTTGTTTGGTAAAAGCTGTTGTTACATTTGGCAGAAGATATTAGAGTTGCACGATTTGAGAAAAAATGTGCAGTTGTGATTATGGCCCCAAACATTGCCATTTATAATACAATTTCAATTTATATTTTAGGCTGTTTTCACATCTGCAAGCCTGCACCAAGGTTCGAACCACGATTCATATTTTTGTTACATTGTCTACATTTGGTCCGGTTAGATTTGGTTTCACATTGTTCCTTTTCTAAGCAAACTAAACTACTTTATGTGATGCATCTACGTCTTGTTGTCATGATGTTTGTGTTGTTATCACAGACCAGTAGATGGTAAACATGCTACTCACCCTCCAAGGTGTTTTCTGCAGCTCCGGACACATCAGTAACTGCACATTAAATTCAAATTGAGGAAGACTCCGTAATATTAGTTGATGAACTAGTTTAGTGAGGCTAGAATATTGTCCAGGTCTTCACTGAGAAGGACATTTGTCATCATCAGCCGTGATGATTTGCAGGTGTCAGTGCGCCCCCCCCCCCAAAAAAAAACAAAAAAACAAAAACAGAACAAAAAAAACCTGTCTGATCCTCTCCAACAATATCTGGAAAGTTTCTGCAGTTTAATGATTTTTTTTCAATTGACTGTTTCTGATTTTAACAGCCATATTTCTTCTCTCAGAGTGCTACCATGGCTCATTTTCCCTGTTATCGTCTGTCTTAACTTCCTGTGGGTTTTTTTTCCCCCCAAAGTCTGAACTTTGAGTTGAGGTCATTTGTGCTACTTCTAGAAAAAAAATGTTTGTACTGGCTCAGTTTTGGAGATACTAACAAAAATAATTTTTCCCTGAAATTGAAAAACTATGCCAGTGGATATTCTTTCTTTCTTTCTTTCTTTCTTTCTTTCTTTCTTTCTTTCTTTCTTTCTTTCTTTCTTTTTCTTTCTTTTTGCTAATTTGTTTCATTAAAAGAAGCATTTAAAGCATCTTCAGTGCTATGGTAAAAGCAGTTTGTGTTTGATGATGTTTGACTTACTTCTGACTAGGGGTAGGCAATATGGCCTAAAAATGATATCACAATATTTCTGTGAACTTTCACGATAATGATATTCTTCACGATATCACAAAATGCAGGTGTTTTTGTTTCCTTTTTAATTTTTAAAGGACGGTTTCAGAGGCCAGCAGTTATTTACCTTCAGCTTATTCACTAAAAACAAAACAAAATCTCTCATTTCTCCACATTATAAACATCATCTTATATTGAGTTTCAAATATTTTTTTTTCTCTATCAAATATTACAAGAAAATAATATAAACCACCACATATTAAGTGCACACAGATGTCGGGGTTTTATGCTGCATCAGTTTACCTGCGTTAGAAGTCTCCATTGTATGGACGTGTCCCAGGGCTTTTTGGCTCGTCACACTGAACCAATGGTTTCATTTTGGATTTTTTTTCCCTTTTGAGTGGTTGAATAAAGTCAAGCTGAAGCTGCCCAAATGGAACGAAAATAGAACACCGGACACTAAGGATATCAACGCTGTCGGACGGTAACACGTGTTAATGATACCGTTCCAGAGCGGTGTTGTTGACGTGCGGAACAAAAATGCGGGCAGATCATCCGCATTGTTGTACCAGTTTTTTTTTTTAAAACATGGCAGCAGTCTGAAATGGTCTTAAAACTTAAAAATTCCACACAACTAGATGCAGACACTCCGACCACGGCGCAGCAGCTTCCCATACCGTATTTGTTTTGCCGTTTCTGTGGTAACACGTCAGCAGTGTAATGGTGTGATGTCATCATGCAACAGACCCCAAATATCGCACTATTAATTTTTACACCGGTGTCAAAATTTATACCGGTATTATCGTGAACGATACCATTTGGCACACCCCTACTTTTGACTTTAGCCGACCTTTTATTACATCTGCCAAGGAGATGATGTTTTTGCCAGCGTTTGTCTGATTGTTGGCAGGATTACGCAAAAACTACTGGGCAGATTTGGATGAAATTTTCACCTGAGGTAGCCTTTGGCCTAAGAATGGATCCATTACATTTTGAAGGTGATCCGTGAGCACATACCTTTGCCAAGGCCCCATCTCGCAATGTATGGACGGACGGTGGGTGAGATGGAGTCTTGGTGGTGGTATGTGCTCTGGGAGTTCCCTCTACTTATAATTTTTTAATTATTTTTATTAATCTCACAAACGGAGATGACACAAATAATTGTTTTAATGTCACAAATTAGCACAATTGTAGTGCTAAAAATTAATGCCGTTTAAATTGGACAAATTGGCAAATTTTTATTATGATTGCTAATATCTCAGAAATGGGGGCACCACAGATTGTTTCTATTTTTGTTTTAGCAAAAATTGACAACTGTAGCACTAATCAGTGGAATTGTTTTTGTTTTTTTGTTTTTTTTTCGCTATTTCAAGATGGTGGCTGAGCAAGTTTTTCTCGCATTAAGCAAGGCCCACATCTGCAGTCATGGTGGTTGGTTAACATGCTGTCATTTGACTGAATTTGATTAACTTGATGATTTTTTTTTTTCATTTGAAAGTTCACATTTCTAGAAATAATATTACTTTATAGGGGAAAATGTTCTATGGACAGAAGGTACTCAAAAATGATTGGTCAACAACATAGAGTAAAATGAACTACTAGGAGACTAAACCTGTGTATACTAAATCTTTTATCACTTGACGACTGACTGCAGAGTATGTGTATGTAAATTAATGACTGGGTAGAATACAGTATGTTTATTGAAGTGGTGAGATCAGGTGTGCACAGAGCAGTAAGATAAGATAAACCTTTATTAGTCCCACAGTGGGGAAATTACAAGGATTGCAGCAGCATAGGGGTAGCAACACTCAGAGCAATAATGAATAAGATAAAAAAAAATAAGGGAGAAAAACAGTATATATACAGGTATACACAGTGCAAGGGCATTGCAGTTAAATGGTATTTACAGCATTGCAGTTAAGTTAAATTACTCGACAATATATAAATGCAAATCCAGGCAGTGTATTCCACAGCTGAATGAAAAGTGTTGTTGCCACCTTCGATGATAATTGTAATTGTATTAGTAGTGTATTGGAAGGGAACAGTCCCTATTGTGCAAAGTAGTGGTGTTATGTACGGTCTCTATGACCAGCGCAGATTAGATTATAAAGCCTGACAGCAGCAGGTAGGAAAGACATGCGGAACCTCTCCCTCTTCCAGTATGGCCATAAGCTAAAATAAAATCACCTCTAAAAGAGTACAAAAGTCTTAAAGCTCCTACTAAAATGTTGCTTTATCCTACCAACAGGGCTGAAAATGCTGCAGCTCACTCCAGGTAACACATAAGACAGATATAGGAAAAAAGGATATCATGCTGTGGTTACCAGGGCAACATAAAGAGTCACTCTAGCCTCTTGAAGTCGTGCATTACCCTTGCACACCAGTAATTTGCTTAAGTCTAAATTCAGCATATTCAGTGTACTTTTTGCTATCCACTTTGTGGACCAGCCCTGCCCCTTCAAGCACCAGGCACAGGTTGAAGTGTGTATGTGTGTGTTAGTGCTTTTGTGCATATGGGAATGAGGTGATGGTACACAGTGCCCATGTCTACTTGAAGATCTGTGTGATCTCCTTTCTTTCCATCCTCACTGTAGACCAGAGTGCAGAGGGCTCTGGTTAAAATCCATGTCAGCTTCCAGTCCACTCCAAGTCATGCCTGTCCCCTTTCTCCACCTCCACCCCGTTCAACATATTTACCATTTTACAACATTCATTATTCCTCTCAGTAATAAAAATGAGTAAGAGAAGCTGACTGAGCCCCCCCCCCCCCACCCATTTTTTTTTATTGTTGGTGAAAACACACCTGCTGGCTGTGGTTGCCTTGGCATTCTTGATCCAGCAGCTTAATAGCAGCTATGGTTTGTGCATGTTACCGGAGTGGGTCATGAGTGTCAAGTGGCAGCTATTGAGCAGCACCCGAACTGAAGAGAAAGCAAGTTCATTTGGATTGTAAATGCCAGTTTGCCCTTTATAAATCAGACTCTCTAATACGGTTGGAGGAAAACCTCCAATTGATTCTAATTAGGGATGAGTTGGTGAAGGAGAAACAAATCCCTTTTTTTAAAAAAAAAAAAAAAAGAAAAAAGTTTGCTATAAAGATTCATACAAATGCTAAAGTCTCCGGTGGTGCTGTGAGTGTATTTCTTATAAAATGAGTTTTGAATGTTCTGCATATCCTCCTGAGACCCGAGCTTTTGTTTGGTGTGCATTTTTTTTAATTTCTCTTAGCTATTTGGGGTTACTAGGACCTAAGAAGTATAATAACGAAATTTTGTCTTTGTACAGGAAGTAGTTTTTGCAAAAAATGATGTCCTTATATGGGGACAGTTGTTTTATTTTTGCATTTAAAATTTTTGTTTGCCATTTGGGATCAGAAGGTCACAGTTACTCTAAAAACAAGATTCCGGCTTTCTACGGTAGTTGGTTCTCTCAAAAATCAGTGTCCACATGTGAGCACAATGGGTCGATCTTTCTTTCATGACACAAAAAGACACCATTGGTTAAAAAATTATAAACCTGTTTATTTCAAACTGTGAATATTAGGGTATAAAACTAAAGTGTAAACAGCTGTTCATTTCAAGCCTTAAACTTGGCAATACAAAAATAAAGAGTGCAAAAAATGTGTAAACCTGCTGTATGACCACCTGTTTGCCTCATGCAAAATGCTGCAGAACGTTTACAGATTCACTTAATCTTCCATTTCTATGCCTGAACACATCCGTATAGAAGCAAAATAAATAAATAAAAGATACAAATTAATGTCAGTTACTTTCCCTGAACAGCCTTTTGTCTTTAGCCTGGACTGGACTGGAGCTCTGTCAGAGCTCCAGTGTTCCTCTGTGGAGAGAGGAGAACTTTCCAGAGGGACAACCATCTCTGCAGCAATCCACCAATCTGGCCTGTATGGTAGAGTGGCCAGACGGAAGCCACTCCTTAGTAAAAGGCACATGGCAGCCCGCCTGGAGTTTGTCAAAAGGCACCTGAAGGACTCTCAGACCATGAAAAACAAAATTCTCTGGTCTAATGAGACAAAGATTAAACTCTTTGGTGTGAATGCCAGGCATCATATTTGGAGGAAACCAGGCACTGCTCATCACCATGCCAATGGTGGTGGCAGCATCATGCTGTGGGGATGTTTTTCAGCGGCAGGAACTGGGAGATTAGTCAGGAAAGATGAATGCGGCAATGTACAGAGACATCCTAGATGAAAGTCTGCTCCAGAGTGCTCTTGACCTCAGACTGGGGCGATGGTTCACCTTTCAGCAGGACAGCAACCTTAAGCACACAGCCAAGATATCAAAGGAGTGGCTTCAGGACAACTCTGTGAATGTCCGTGAGTGGCCCAGCCAGAGCCCAGACTTTAATCCAATTGAACATCTCTGGAGAGATCTGAAAGTGGCTGTGCACTGATGCTTCCCATCCAACCTGATGGACCTTGAGAGGTGCTGCAAAGAGGAATGGGCGAAACCGCCCAAAGACAGGTGTGCCAAGCTTGTGGCATCATATTCATAAAGACTTGAGGCTGTAATTGCTGCCAAAGGTGCATCAACAAAGTATTGAGCAAAGGCTGTGAATACTTATGTACATGTGATTTCTAGTTTATTTTTAATAAATTTGCAAAAAAATCTAAAAAAAAAACCTTTTTTCATGTTGTCATTATAGGGTATTGTGTGTAGAATTTTGAGGACAAAAATTAATTTAATCCCTTTTGGAATAAAGCTGTAACATAACAAAATGTGGAAAAAGTGAAGCACTGTGAATACTTTTCGGGTGCGCTGGATTTTTTGTCTTTCTTGAACCATTGCTGGCAGGTGTCTTCAAGCTGTTCAGCATGAATGACAGAAAGTATCACAACCAGCTTGTTGTCATACCACTTGGCTATACATAGTTTCCCATCTGCCTTGGTGACTGTGGCTGAGATATCTCTTCCTTGCTGTTTCAGGGTTTGGTCACTTGGTAGCTTTACCATTGCTTTGGGGACCCAGCTCTTTATTGCTGTACCGCTAGGGTACACCTGCTTCTTCAGCATGTGCTCAGTAGCTGGTATGGTTGTGAAGAACTCATCACAGTACACTTTTGTACCAGCATGCTGGATTTCACACAGACGTTTGATGACCAGTGCTTCTAAATCCAATCCTTCTGAGACCTCAATCAGCAAACCCAGTATCTTGACAGACTTCAAAGTTCAGTGCAATTCCATCTACTGATGCCAGCACAAAGTTCTTCATGCCCACTGGATTGGGCTTTAGTGGCACATGCTGTCGGAATGAACAGGCTCCAGTAAACGGGATCATCTGGCCATCTACTGAGATGCATTCTGGTTGAGCCTGAAGGTGGCAGCCTTTGAGTATGCAATTCATAAAAGGCCTCACCTTCCAGAATTTGTGGGTTTTCTACTTGTCTTCAGGAACATCATCGTCAATGACTACTTTCAGGTGGCTCTTCAGTTTGAAGAACCAATCATGTGACATTGTGTCACTAATGGCAGAGATCCATTAGGGCATTGGACCAGAACATCCTCATTTGGGGGTAATGCACACATGACATCAAGATTGCTGCTTCAAAAAAGTGGTACGTCTCATCAACTGAAGTGTTGAGAAATCTCACACTGTTAGCCAGTGACATGGCATTTATGCAGTCGGCAAGGAGTTTCATCAGCTCTGAGTCAATGTACTGCTCCACATAATCCAGTGGCTGCCAGTCTTCTTGCTCATCCTTCAATTTATCATCTTCACCCTGAAACAGGACTAAGTTTGGGGTAAATCAAGCAGATTTCCAGCACAATCACGTCCAGCATTTCTAGGTTGTCTAGCTATTAAGCTAATTAATTCTAAGGTTGAACAAATATACCACTTCCAAGAACAATTTACACTTGTAAACTCTTCTAAAAATTTTCAAGTTTATCTGACCATGTAGCACAATCGATAACTTAATATAGTCCGAATGACCTCAAACGAGTACTTAATATTTAAATATGTAATAGTTTGCTATTATCTCTAAAATGTGTCAAATTTGCATGCTTTATGAAGCTACAGACATTATTGTGCATAAACACACTGGTTTCATTCAGGAAATTTGGATAGAATTTTTACCTTGATCTTTTTTCTGTCAGGAGTGGCTGTAAAAGTTTTTTACTGACATCCCCTCCACTGAAAGGGGTGTAATGTTGTTATGTTGTTATATGTGTTGTTAGGTAACTGAGCCCTGGTATGAGGTTCCTTGTTGTGCCCACTTCAGCCAGAAAATACCATCCTTTTAAGAAAAAGCTAAATCTGTTAATGCTGCCCTTTAGGCCCGTATTTTTCAAGGGTGCCCTGGTATGTTCAGATTTTTGTGGGATATTATTTAATTTAACTTCTTAATTGTCCAAAAAATTGCTAATAATTTGCTGTTGTGCATGAGTGCCTTCAGAACCTATGTACAACAATGACAGATACGTCATCGTCGGCCTCCGTCAGTCTATGATGACCATGGAAGAGAATCCTAAATGTCTACTCTGCTGGAACAGCACCGCCTGTGGCTGAACAGGCCGATGCGCGAATGGCAGTCCCTGTCACACAGGTCGCACTTGTGGATGGTCCGTGCTACTGGGTCTGTGGCGGTTCTTCCTGCGGGTCCTTTTTTCATCTGCTGCAGTAGTCAGTTTCTCTTCACCCGCCTTGAGCTGTCTGGTCAGGGTGCCTCTCCATTTGGAGCGGTCTGTTGCGAGGTCCTCCCAGCACTCTGTGTTGATCTCCAGGGCCTTCATATCTCTCTTGCAGACGTCTCTAAAGCGCAGCTGTGGACGGCCAGCGTCTCTCCTGCCAATCGCCAGTTCTCTGTAGAGGACGTCTTTGGGGATTCTGCCATCCTCCATACGGTGAACATGGCCTAGCCAATGGAGCCTGCGCTGCCTGAGTAGAGTGAACATGGAGGGAGGGCCGGCGCAGGACAGGACTTCTATGTTGGGCACTTTGTCCTGCCAGGATATGTCCAGGATATGGCGAATGCAGCGCAAGTTGAAGGAATTCAGTCTCTTTTCCTGCCGGGCGTATGTTGTCCACGTCTCACTCCCATAGAGCAGTGTGCTGATGACGCAGGCGTTGTACACTGCCATCTTCGTCTTGACAGAGAGTTTGGGATTCTCCCACACTCGTGTCGTGAGATGAGCGAGTGTGGAGGTTGATTTTCCAATCCTCTTGTCGATCTCTGTATCAAGGGAGAGGTTGCTGCTAATCGTGGACCCCAGGTATGTGAACTGATTCACGACCTCCAGCTCGTAGTCGTCGATGGTGATGGTTGGTGGTGCGTCCATGCCCTGCGCCAAGACATTAGTCTTCTTCAGGCTGATGGTAAGCCTGAAGTCCATGCATGCCTGGGAGAAACGGTCCATCAGGGTCTGAAGCTTCTGCTGTGTGTGGGTCGCGACTGCAGCGTCGTCTGCGAACAGCATATCTCTGATTAGGGCCTCACGTACTTTGGTTCTGGCTTTCAGGCGGGCAAGGTTGAAAAGCCTGCCGTCAGATCTTGTATGCAGATAGATTCCCTCTGTTGCTGTGCTGAAGGCATGCCTCAGGAGCACAGCAAAAAAGATCCCAAAGAGGGTTGGCGCAAGTACACAGCCCTGTTTCACTCCGCTGTGTATATTGAATGGCTCTGAAACGTTGCCGTTGTACTGCACCATCCCTTGCATGTTGGTGTGAAACGATTCAATGAGGCTTTGCAACTTTGGTAGGCATCCTATCTTTGACAGGATCTTGAAAAGGCCCTGTCTGCTGACCAGATCGAACGCTTTAGTGAAGGTTGATGAAGGCGACGTACAGGGGCATATTCTGTTCTCTGCACTTCTCCTGAAGTTGACGGATGGAGAATATCATGGCCATCGTCGATCGCCCAGCGCGGAAGCCACACTGAGACTCAGGGTAGACACGTTCGGCAAGCTTCTGTAGACGAACGAGAACAACTCGTGCGTAGACTTTGCCAACAATGCTGAGGAGGAAGATGCCCCTGTAGTTGTTGCAGTTGCTTCTCTCCCCTTTGTTTTTGTAGAGGGTGATGATCTTGGCATCCCTCATGTCCTGTGGTACGGCACCTTCCTTCCAGCACTGGCAGAGAACGTCATGCAATGGCAGCAGTATGGCGGTCTTGCAGTGCTTGATCAGGTCGGGGGGTATGCCGTCGTTGCTGGGAGCCTGGCCAGCGGCCAAGCTATCAATGGCCTTGCTGAGTTCGTCGATGGTTGGCTCAGCATCAAGTTCATCCATGGATGGCAGGCAATCGATGGCATCAAGGGCTGATGGTGTCACGGTGTTCTGTCTGGAGTAGAGGTCGGAGTAGTGCTCCACCCATCTCTCCATCTGCTTGTTCTTTTCTGTGATCATCTCCCCAGTGAAGGATTTGAGGGGGGCCGTCTTGCTCTGAGCCGGACCAAGTGCTTTCTTGATGCTGTCGTACATACCACGGATGCTTCCTGTTATGGCAGCGGTTTGAATGTCTTGGCTGAGCTGAGTCCAGTACTCGTTGGCGCAGTGCCGAGCAGTCTGCTGAACTTTGCTTCTCTCAGCCCTGAGAATCTGGAGATTCTTCTTGTTTGGGTACTTCTTATACTCAGCAAGTGCTGAACGCTTGGCTTCAATGACGGGGGTCGTCACGGTCGACTTGGCATCAAACCAGTCCTGTGACTTCAAGGTCTTCCTCCCAAAGGTAGCCAAGGCTGTGCGGTGGATGGTGTTTCGCAGCTTTTCCCACTTCTGCTTAGCAGACTCTCCTTCTTGTGGTTCACCAAGTTCCTTCACAAAGGTGGAGGCAAACTGCTCAACAAGTTCTGGTTGGGCCATCTTGCTGGTGCCAATCCGTGCCTT
The DNA here is from genome assembly GCA_020510985.1 of Pholidichthys leucotaenia. Lineage (NCBI taxonomy): Eukaryota > Metazoa > Chordata > Actinopteri > Cichliformes > Pholidichthyidae > Pholidichthys > Pholidichthys leucotaenia. Next base: position 166,928,708 of record CM035838.1, on the reverse strand, counting down.
TCCAGGCTGTCTGGCGCGGTGGAATTTCTTCAGCTGCAGTTTGACCTTGCAACACACCAATGAATGGTCTGTGTTGCGATCTGCACTCTGGAACGAACGGGTGATTAGCACATTCTTCAGTGAGGTGCACCTGGTCAGGATCAAGTCCAGCTGGTGCCAGTGCTTTGAGCGTGGATGTCGCCAGGAAACCTTGTGTTGGGGCTTGGTCTTGAAGAACGAGTTTGTGATGCACAGATCATGATGTGTGCAGAACTCGAGCAGCCGCTGTCCGTTGTCGTTCATTCTACCCACGCCAAATGATCCAAGACAGGAGGGCCAGGAGTTGTGGTCAGCACCCACTCTGGCATTGAAGTCTCCAAGGAGAATGAGTTGTTCAGAGTTGGGGATGATCCTGACAGTTGTTGCGAGATTCTCGTAGAACTCGTCTTTTGCCTCTGGTGTGGCTGTCAGTGTTGGGGCATACACACTGACGAGGGTGACTGGGCCTTGAATGGTGTTAAGGCGGAGGGTGAGGAGTCGTGCAGAGCCATTGCTGCCCGGTTCCACCATCTTCAGCAAGGTGTTCTTCACTGCGAAGCCCACTCCGTGTTCACTGTGTTTGTCACTGCCCTTTCCCTGCCAGTAGAACGTGTAGTCCTTCTCTCTGTGTGCCTGCGTCAGCCAGCCGTGTTTCCTGGAGAGTGGTGATATCCACTTCCAGTCTCTTCAGCTCATTATTGATGATGGCAGTCTTCCTGGTGTCGCTGATGTCCTTGAGGTTAGCAGCGAGTCCTGTCATCATAGTGCGGACGTTCCAAGTTCCCAGTTTTAGAGTTGGTCTCTTTTGTTTTGTTGTCTTGCCTGGTGCAAAGGTTCTCAACCTGCTGTTCGGACTTCACCTCATCCCCATGCACCCAATGAGGAAAGCAGGCTGTGGCGGAACAACACCTTATTGGCTGGGGGCTGCCCAGCTTGAGGCGGGCGGTAGCTGTCCAGTGAGATCAGATGATCCCTCCCACCGTCGGAAACAACCCCTGGCGCCACGCCCAGCACTCATGCCCTGTTGTGCATGAGTGCCTTCAGAACCTATGTACAACAATGACAGATTATTGACCAGTTAACAAGTGAAATTAGATGATTCATTTCCCACAGAAACCTGAACATACCAGAGCACCCTGGTTAAAAACACTGCTTCAGGCAATAAGGAAGTTTAATTTCCTAAAAACAAAAGAATAATTCAGACTATTCAAACTTCTATTGTTGCACTTGTCTGTATCGCTCATTTGCTAAAAAGAGAATTTATTTGTTTTATTGTATACATTTTATTTATTGGCAAAGTTACTGCTGGCAGTTTGCAGTTTTTTTTTTGTTGTTTTTTTTTGTCAAAGCTGTTCCTGCTTATACAAAAAATAAGCAGTTTTATGTTTTGCATTTTGTTTCCTTACTGTACCGAAAATTAACTGAACCGTGGTCTGAAAACCAAGGTATGTACCGAACTGTGATTTTTAGCGTGCCGTTACACCCCTAGTATGTATGTATGTATGTATATACACTGTAAATTCTATAGCACTAGTCAACACCAAATTTATTGTCTGTTTTTTCAGCTGATTTAGGACAATTTTGATGTGCTAAATCCAAAAATTACATTGGTTTTGCTCAATCAGGTCAACTTTTTGAATTATGGCCACATGTTGTTTTATACATTTTTGTTTACATGTATGGGTATTTTTGCTTTATATGATGCAAAATTCTTTATGTCTTGAAATTCTCAGAATTTTGAACAATGATGACGTAACATTCAATTTACATGTACTTACCTTTATATAAAGGTAAGTACATGCACAGTACTAAGTAAGTACTAAGTAAGTACAGGTTTTTACTTAGCACCTGATTGAGAGAAACAGATGTCATTTTCGGATTCAGCGGTGCAAAATTGTCTTAAATCAGTTGAAAAAACACAGACAACTTACAAAAAAATACAGTGGGGAAAATAAGTATTGAACACGTCAACATTGTTCTCATTAAACATATTTCTGATGGAGCCATTGACCGGAGATTTTCACCAAAGAAATCAGGGCAACTGTGTTCACAAAATAAGTTATACTTAATAAAGTGGAATGATGCGGGGACTAAATACTGAACACGCTTCGTGAAATTCATTTAATATTCAGTGGAAAAGCCTTTGTTGGTAATAACAGCTTCCAGACATCTCCTGTATGGAGAAACTAGGTGCAGGCATTGCTCTGGAACAATTTTAGCCCATTCTTCCCCACAAACTGTCTTCAAATCTTGAAGGTTCCGTGGGTGTCTTCAATGAATTCTGATCTTCAGTTCATTCCATAGATTTTCAGTTGGATTCAGGTCAGGTGACTGACTGGACCATTCCAGCAGCTTTATTTTCCTTCTCTGGAGCTAGTTGAGAGTTTCCTTGGTTGTGTGTTTGGAATCATTGTCTTGCTGAAATATCCACCTTCATTTTATCTTCAGCGTCTTAGCAGATGGAAACAGGTTCTTATCAAGGATCTCTGTATATTTGTCCATTCATCTTTCCTTCAATTATATGGAGTCTGCCTGTACCAGGTGCTGAAAAACACCCCCACACCATGATGGGATATGCAGTGCCATTTCTCCTCCAGACATGCTGTCTGTTGTGGCATCCAAAAAGTTCAATTTTGGTCTCATCTGACCAGACTATATTCTCCCAGTATTTTACTGGCTTGCCCAAATGTTGTGCAGCAAACTTTAAACGAGCTTCATCATGCTTTTTCTTCAGCAATGGAGTCTTGCGAGGTGAGCAGGCATAGAGCCCATGTTGGTTGAGGGCATTACTTACTGTTTTTTTTTTTTTTGAAACAGCAGTACCTGCTAACTCCAGGTCTTCCTGGAGCTCTCCACAAGTGGTCTTTGGCTCTTGGATAACTTTTCTAATAATTCTTTTGACTCCTCTGTCAGAAATCTTGCAAGAAGCTCCTGGTCGTGGCCGGTTTATGGTAAAATGATGTTCTTTCCACTTTGGAATGATGGTTCCAATAGTGCTCACTGGAACATTCAGCAGTTTAGAAATGCGCCTGTAACCAATGCCATCATTATGTTTGGCAACAATAAGGTTAAAAAGGTCTAGAGAGAGATCCTTGCTTCTACCCATCATGAGTTCTTTGTGGTGTGTCAATCTGCTATTCACACACCTTTTTAAAGGCCATCAGCCAGGCCTTAACCAGCTGAAATTAATTTGCACTTATGGAGGGTGGGATGGCTTGCTAAATTCTGATGGATTTCATCTGGTTTCTTTGCTTTCTGTTGCTTTTTGCACCTCTTTCACTTCATGTGTTAAATACTTATTCCCTGTGTCATTCAAAGGTTTTTATTTGTCAATACTACTGTACGTACAGGATATACAGGAGAAGTGAAATACTGTTTCTCTCTTCAGTGGTGTGTGCAATATGAAAAAGGAATAAGGCTGGAAAAAACAACAGCAGTCTGTGTACAGTAATGCTACCCGTAGTGCAAATAGCAACAAAGACATCCCATAATGCAAATCAAGATAAACGATCAAACCCAGCAATCCTATATACAGAAGAAATAAAGCAGTAATACTTACAGTTGCGAGTTCGATGCGGTAGTTTAGGTGCGAACAGTGACAGATTGGACTGCACATGGTCAATATGGCAATAACAGACAGCAGCAGGTTTCTTTCACCTTTATTTAGCCAGGTAAAATCCCATAGAGATTAAAAACCTCTTTTCCAAGAGAAACCTGGGCAGGTGTGACATTTGTGTAAATGGTTGCAGTAAGGTGCAGAGACATGCAACAGCAGTTGTATTACTGTTGGTGTGCCAGTCTTTCTGTGCCAACAGCTGAGGTAGTTCTTGTGTGGGTGAGTGTGTTATGGTCCAGAAAGCGGGGTGAGGGTGGTGGTGGACAGAGTTCAGGGTCCTGATGGCCTGGTGAACAAAACTGTTTAGCAGTCTTGTGGAGTGGGCCCGGAAGCTCCGGTACCTTTTCCCCAAGTGCAGGGGGCTAAAGAGGGAGTGTGAGGGGTGAGAGGCATCGCCTGCAATGTTGATGGCTCTGCAGGTGAGGCGGGTGGTAGATGTCCAAGAGGGGGGCAGAGGGGCACTGATGATCTTGCTTTTCAGCTTTCATTGTGCGCTGTAGTGTCTTCTGGCAGGAGGCGGTGCAACTTCCATACCACACCGTGATGCAGCTGGTCAGTATGCTCTCAATGGTGCCTCGGTAGAATGAGCACATGATGTGGGGTGGGACTCGTACTCTTCTCAGTTTGTGGAGGAAATAGAGGTGAGCTTGAGCCTTCTTGGCCAGTGATGTGGAGTTGTTGGACCAGGAGAGGTCCTCAGAGATGTGCACCCCTAGGAACTTGGTGCTGCTTACCCTCTCCACAGCTGCTCCATCGATGATCAGAGGGGGATGCTGTGTGTGTCCCCTCCACAATCTCCTTGGTTTTTCCCATGTTCAGGAACAGATTATTGTCTTTACACCACTGAACCAGTTGGCTCACCTCATTTTTGTAGTTGGCCTCCTCATTGTTTGTGATGAGGCCCACCACCATCGTGTCATCCGCAAACTTGATGATGTGGTTGGTGCTGTAGGCTGGTACACAGTCATGGTCAGCAAGGTGAAGAGCAGTGGGCTGAGAATGCACCCTTGTGGGGCCCCTGTGCTCAGTGTGATGGTCTGGGAGGTGTTGCTGCCAACCCGCACATTCTGTGGCCTCCCTGTGAGAAAGTCCAGCACCCAGTTAGAGAGAGGTGTTGAGTCCCAAGTGTCTGAATTTTTGTATTAGGTGCTGGAGAATGATTGTGTTGAATGCTGAACTGAAGTTCAAGAACAGCATTCGTACATAGGAGTTCTTTGAGTCCAGGTGGGTGAGGGCTGGGTGGAGAGCAGCAGATATGGCATCTTCTGTCATTCCACTTTATTAAATATAACTTGTTTTGTGAACACAGTTGCCTTGATTTCTTAGTATGTATGGATTACTTGGGTGTGTTACTGATATTTGGTGTAATCTCAGGTCAATGGTTCCATCAGAAATGTTTAATGAGAAAAATGTTGACGTGTTCAATACTTAATTTCCCTGCTGTAAGTATCGAGAGAGATGGTGTTAACGTTACTTTTCTCCAGTTAAAACAAGGTTGAGGACTATCCTCTTTGACGCACCATGGTGGGAAAAAGTCCCACATCCCTGCCAAACAGAAGTAGCGGCTATATGCTCAAAACATTAGCTTGCAGTTAGCTGCTGTGCTAATCACCGGAACCCACACACCTGGCGCACTGCAGGGGAGAGGCGGGGTGGTGACAAGTAGAAACGGGGTATGTATCTTTTAAATCCCAATATAAACAATACAGTTTTATATGAAACAGTAGACGTTTAATGCGTCACCGATATGTATCGTTGATATCACACAGCAAAACAGTTTTTTCCCATTGGGATCTGATGTGTTTTCAAAGTGTTCCTTTAATTTTTTTGAGCAGTATATATATTTTGTGTCAGGTCAGGCATTGGCTTGCTTGCTACCGGATAACCATGAAAACCGGTACTACCTGTCTCATGGGTCGGGCCGTTGGCGACTCAACTGGCATCCCCGCCCTTCTGAGGGCGTGGAGGGTGAAACAGGGCATCCTGGCAGAACTAAAAACAATATCTGCCACAGGTCTGTGGTGGACCACTCCCAGTTACACAGGGTGAGACTGGACATCCTGGCAGATAAACACATCTGTCGCAAGGTCTGTAGTGGACTGTGCCAATTGGTGCATTGTGACATGCACTACACAAAGAGCAGAGATAAACCTATCATCTGGTCAGTCACTGCAACAGATACTGGAGTCAGTTTGTCTTGGCTTGTCCTTGCCACTGATAATACCTTTATCTGCCAAGAATGTGCTGCTAGTCCAGCAAAAGCTAGCAGTACGCAAATACTTTGCAAGCAGTTTCATGAAATGGTCAGTCAGAAGGCAACTCATACCGGCTCGGACGTCGCCCGGGCTTACAAGGTCTGCGCTGATCTGTTCACACTCCCAACAGGTAGCGAAAAGTAAGCTAGGAGCAGGAAGACAAAAGAAGAGGAAATCAGCAGCTTTGTGTGTAGCAGAATGGAATGTACGCACTCTGTTGGACAAAACAACATCACAGCGCCCAGAAAGGCAAACCGCGCTTGTGGCCCTGGAAATGAACAGGTATAATGTAGACATAGCTGCACTTAATGAAACAAGATTGCCTGGATATGACAGCTTGGAAGACCATGAGTACATCTTCTTTTGGAGTGGGAGATCAACTCAAGAAAGGAGAGAAGCAGGAGTGGACTTTGCAGTTAGAAAGGAAATAGCAGCAATGCTTTATGAGGAACCGGTGTCAATCAACGACAGGATAATGACTATGAGACTCCCACTACAGCGGAAGATGTATGCCACACTCATCAGTGTATATGCCCCAACAATGACCAGCACATAGATGATGACAGGCTGAAAGGCTGATAATCGTTGGAGATTTTAATGCCAGAGTTGGTTCGGACACTGAGAAATGGAAAGGAGTTCTAGGCAGTCATGGAGTAGGCAAGTGCAATGCTAATGGAGAACTTCTACTTGCACTATGTTCAGAGTACAACCTTGTGATAACCAACACTCTATTTAAGCACAAGGACACTGTAACAAAGTGGTGGCAAGGAGGCTTTGAGTCAATTTTTCAATTAACAATTTTTCCAATTTATTCCAAAAGACTTACAGGTAAATAATTCCAAAAACATCCGACACGACTCTTCATCAAGAATCAACAATCCACCATCAACCAAGAATTCATCATTATCATAAACCACACCTGTTATATACTGACTGAGATAATTAACATCAATTAGGACATACCATATGTCCCAGGTAAGACAATAACATTTTTCCTTTTTCCACAAATACCCACTAACATCTAAAAAACCATAAATTATTCCCCACCTATATACAGAATAAATATAAATAACATACAATAAATAACACCATAGATAATTCAATAATTTAACCCCTATTTACAAATTTAAATCACCCCTCTAACTCACCATAACATGCTTCCTTCCTGCTGGTGTCCTTTAAAAGGCCTTCAACCCCTAACAGAGTCTTTTGCCCGGACACCCTCAGGAAGCATGTTGGCAAAGGTATGTGGATTAAATAATTACCAATTGTTTTTATCCAAATAATTAACCATAACAATTATCTCAAAGACATTCAAATTAGACAAAGACAGATCCTAGAAATAATGTGTGTACTTTTACAAATAATCATAAAACATTTACAATATTACAAATATAACTTAATCACACATACAATAAATCATAACAGTGGTGACACTCCATCGTCACAGACGCACACAAGAAGACATGGATGCACCCAAGATCCAAGCACTGGCACTTATTAGACTACATCATAGTCAGGCAGAGAGACAGAAAGGATGTATTGGACACCAGAGCAATGAGAGGCGCGGACTGTGGTACTGATCATGTTATGCTGAGATCTAGATTAAGGATTTGCAGATGAAAACAGCACTGCAGGACGGGTGCGAAGCCACCACGGAAGCTAAACACTAGTGTACTGAAAGGCCAAAAGAAGCAGGAAGAACTTACACAGAAAATGGATGAAAACTTGAAAGACTGGGACAGCAACAACTCAGAGAATGACATAGAAGAGAAATGGGCAACACTGAAGGATACGGTGTATCAGACTGCGAGTGATGTATTAGGCTACCCTGAGAGGAAACATCAAGATTGGTTTGATGAGCATGATGAAGCGAGGAATACAACTAGGCAGGAAAACCTACAGTGTAACACAAGGTCGAAGAAGAAGAAATACTCAGAGGCTCAGAATGAGGTACAGAAGTACACCAGAGAGATGAAGTCCAACTGGTGGGACTTCAAACTGGGACTTCAAACTGGGACTTCAAACTGCAGCAGACAGGAAGGACATGAAAACATTCTTCACAGGTTTGGTTTGAGAGAACTCTACGGCTCTAAACCAAGAGGATTGATCCAACTAAAGGCTATGGATGGTGAAACGGTTTTGCAGGAGAAAGACAAGATCCTGGACAGATTTGCAGACCACTTTGACCAACTACTAAACAACCCTGGAGATCTCACTGAAGAGGCTAAAGAAGCTCTAGTGCAGCGACCAGCTGTATCAAGTCTGGACGAACCACCAAATTTTGATGAACTAATGGCAGCTATCAGGACAACACAGGATGGTAAAGCTCCAGGAAGGGATGGAATTCCAGCAGAAGTGTGGAAATTTGGTGGTGTTCAGCTGACCAACTGCCTGCACAAGCTTATCCAAGAGATATGGGATGCCCAGAAAGTACCTCAAGACTGGAAGGATGCAAGTATTGTGCCTTTGTTCAAGAAAGGTGACAGGAAAGATTGTGAAAATTACCGAGGTATATCACTGCTAGCCACTGTTGGTAAGATTCTCTCACATGTACTACTTAACAGACTCAATGAACACATCTCGCAGAATGTACTACCCGAAACCCAGTGCAGCTTTAGACGTGGCAATGAGTGGTTCAGTATCTAAAGACTTTTCAGTAAGCAACGGGGTGAAACAAGGGTGTGTGCTGGCACCTACACTCTTCTCGCTATATCTGGCAGCCATGCTTGAGGTGGCCTTCAAAGACACTTCAGAAGGAGTATACATTCAAACAAGGAAAAAAGCAGACTTGTTCAATGTGGCACAGTTTAAAGCCGAGAGTAAGACATCGATAAAGGTAGTAAGAGAAATGCTCTTTGCCGACGACAGTGCTCTAGTTGCACACAGCATGGAAGATATGCAATCTTTAGTGGAGAAATTTGCAAGAGCAGCTAGCCAATTCAGCCTCCAAATCAACCTCAAGTAGACAGAGTGCCTTTATCAACCACCAAAGTTCCAGTTATCAACATCACTACCAGAAGAGATCAGCATTGGTACAGAGCCACTAGTCAAGTGCAAGACTTTCAAGTACCTAGGGAGTACTGTTTCAGAGAATGCTAGGCTGGAGGATGAACTATTTCTCAGAATGGGAAGAGCAAGCGCTGTGTTTGGAAACTTGAGGGAGAGACTGTGGAACAATCGACCTGTGACTGTCTGTGTGAAATGCAAAGTGTACAGAGCGACAGTACTGGCTACTCTATTGTACGGTGCTGAAACTTGGACTGTCTACAGAGTGCAGGTGAAGAAACTACACGCATACATAATGAGACACCTTCGAGCCATAATGAACATCTCATGGAAAGACAAGATAACCAACATAGAAGTGTTGAAATGAGCTGGTCTGCCATCAATGGAGGACATGCTAATACAGATGAACCTGAGATGGCTCGGACATGTTGAGAGGATGGACCACCAGCGTCTCCCTCGGCAGTTACTGTACTCACAGTTATGCGAGGGCAAACGCAATCAGGGTAGACCAAGGCTCAGATTTAAAGACACTGTAAAAAGAAACTTGAAGAAGTTGGACATAGACAGGAGTTCCTGGCAGCGGAAGGCTAAGGACAGAGCTGTGTGGAGGAATCTGATCAGACCTAAATGAAACAGTCATTGTCGCCCACGACAGACTGCTATGATGATGATGATGGGATGATGATCACACAGCATGACTTAAAAGTGTCGATCTGTTGCACTGGCAGCAGGGTGTGGCAGCTGCTCTCGTGGCACACTCCTGATGACGGATGTCCTGGCATGAAGCAGCTTTCTGGTGAGTGGATGGACACCAGTATCGGTGTTCAATGACTTGCAGAGACTAGGCAAGTGATCTGCCACTGCGGGGCATCCCTATGATGCTCCAGTCGTCGTGCTCTGCACTCCACTGGATCCAGGCCTCAGGAGGGCCCAGAGGTGGATGTTTGTCATGGGCAAGCACTCATCCACTAACACCTGCCCTGGCGTTTTCGACATAATTTTCGACGTCGCACAGCTCTAGTTTTAAATGTGATGTGTCTATTGGCTTTACAGGGATGTGCTTGCCCGTTTTTCCTAAATCCTAAACTTGGTGCTCGATTTGTCACCATCTCAGTAGAGCCAGTTGGTCCATGCTCTGTTGAGGGCAATTGTCTCCTGCTGTCCTGCACCCACATTGGTTTTAGAAAGCTACATCACATTATCTTATGACAAATGTGCATGGCTTTGTCATAAGGATGCACCCTTTTGTTATGGCAACCACAATCTCTTGAGTCAGCACGGTGGAGAGTGACGTGGCTGGACGAGCCGGACTTCGCTGTCTGGTGAGCAGATGCAGGTTTAGGCAACTAGAGGAGGAAATGGTGCAGGACTAGCTAGCGGAGCACACCAGCAACCTGCGGGCAAAGCTCATCAGGGTGCCCAACGACCTACCACTGGTGAAGGTGGTAGAGTTGGCATTCCAGTTGGAGGCCACCGACAAGCTAACATCACAACTAAGTCAGCCACAACAACAAATCTCTGTAGCTTATGCAGTTAACCCAGCAGAAGTACCCGTTAACACCGCGACTCGCTTGGAGGGTGCCAAGGTGAATGTTGTGGGGCAACAGAACATCATGGGACACCATTCGTGTGGTAACTGTGGCTCCCCAAGGCACCGAGAGTGAGTGTGATTCTGCCCGGCCGGAGGGTAGCGATCCAGACACTACAGCAAGCTCAATCACTTCGCCAAAGTGTGCCAGTTGACACGACTGACATCAAGCCTGCCACCCAGTCCAAGAGAACCACTAACAACCACCATCCACGCAGTGGGCTCCAGAGCGGCGGCGTACAAGTGGTGCACGGTGAGGTTAGACGACGTCGACTTACCGTTGCTGTGGGACACTGCCGCTATGAGGTCAGTGATGAACTGGGCTACAGTAAAGAAATTCTGTTCCAACCATCCTGTTGAGAAGAATCCAGCATGGCTGTTTGGCTACGGGCGCACACATACATTAGTGTAGTAGGAACTGTATCGCTGGGGGTTCGCTACAGGTCAAGAATCCTCCTGGTGTTCGTTTTCCAGGGGCTCTGTGGGAACGCTAATGTTGGGAATGCAACACAACCGGATGAGGATACAGCTGCTCCGAGCTTGACACCGTAAGGAGAGGACGGTGAGGAAAAAGGGCAGAAACCAGACTCATCCGTTATCCGCACCTGGCGTCAGCAGCAAGAAGCTGCCGCAGTGCTGTGGGATAGACAGTTCGTGGCCCAGCAGGATCCAGCAGGACAACGCCAACTGGGAAAACATCCTGCCGCCGGCATGAGAGTCACGCCACCACAGCAGCAATCAGCATCAGGGACGAGAGAGCAGCAGCACCGAGTGCAGCCAAACAGATTGCCGCTCACAGTGCTCGATTGGGTTTGGGTCCGCCGATCCAAATGCCCATACGTCCTGCAGATGTTCCTGTCCCCACCGAGGCAGATCGCTGTGCAGTTGGGGCCAGCCACTTTCCAGATGACCGATTGTTCGAGATGGCATCCAGCTCCACCGCAGTCGGCGCCTCCAGGGCTGTGCCTGCCATGGGCTCGGCAGTGGCCCCCCTGAACTCAAACCAAAACAGTAACTCTGTTTTAATGTGTTTAGTAGAGCACAGCTGGTTCACGGTGACAGAATAATCCACGCAGTCGTGCAGGGTCTGCCGGGGTTCTACCCGGGGCCCAGGCTCTGTGTTTAAAAAAAAAAGAAAAAGAAAAAGAAGTGAGAGCTGCTGTGAGTTCTAGATTCTATATGTCTGTAAAGCTTTGCTTTTTTCAAGGGGGAGGTCAATGTTATATTGGCAGATGGGCAGCACGGATGTGGGGACGCAGGCAGGGTGACGTCATCACGCCGTGCCTACTTAGGGCAACTATTGGTGGGAGTCATCCTCTTTGGTGCTTCGCCTTCATGCTGACCACAGTCTGTACCAGCTTAGCGCTAGCTTATTAGCTACCAAACCCTGACACATGTAGCATCTTTGTGTCTTGCAATAAAGTTTGGGTTCAGTACAACTCCAGCCTCCGCTGTCCTATTTCCAGACATAACAACCCCCACATTTATTCCTGCTTAAAATGGCTAAAATCCCACATAGGTGTATCACATCAGGTGCACATGATTAGAACATCGTTACTGAGCATTTTGAAAGAGGCTTGTCCTATTTAAACCTCAGACATTTAGTTTGGTGTGCTTCTGACTGTTGAATTGAGAGTGAACGCCATGGTGAGCTCCAAAGAGCTGTCTGAGGCCTTCAGAAAGAAGATTGTAGCAGCTTATGAGTCTGGTAAGGGATTTAAAAAGATCTCAGAAGAATTTGAAATCAGCCATTCCACTGTCCGGAAAATAGTCTACAAGTGGAAGACATTCAAGACAACTGCCAATATGCCCAGGTTTGGCCATCCAAGTAAGTTCACCCCAAGAGCAGACCGCAAGATGCTAAAAGAAGACTACAAAAACCCTAAAATATCACCACTGGACCTACAGCAGGCTCTTGCTACTGTTGATGTGAAAGTGCATGCCTCTGCAATCAGAAAGAGACTGCACAAGTTTAACTTGCATGGGAGACGTGCAAGGAGGAAACCTTTGGTCTCTGAGAGAAACATGAAGGCCAGACCGAAGTTTGACAGAGAGAATGTAGACAAAGACCAGGACTTCTGGAATAATGTTCTTTGGACAGATGAATCTAAAATTGAATTATTTGGACACCAGAACAGAGGATTTGTTTGGCGTAGACCAAATACAGCATTCCAGGAAAAGGACCTCATACCAACTGTGAAGCATGGAGGTGGAAGTGTCATGGTTTGGGGAGGCTTTGCTGCAGCAGGACCTGGCCAGTTCACCATCATGGAATGCACCATGAATTCTACCGTGTATCAGAGGGTGCTTGAGGACCACGAGACCATCTGTAAAACAGTTAAAGCTGAAGCGGAACTGGATGCTGCAACATGACAGTGACCCAAAGCATACCAGTAAATCCACCAAGGACTGGCTAAAAACTAAGAAATGGGGAGTCCTGGAATGGCCAAGTCGAAGCACAGATGTTATTCCCATTGAGATGCTGTGGGGTGACTTGAAATGAGTTGTACATGCAAGAAACCCCTCAAGCATCTCACAGGTGAAAGAATTCTGCGTTGAGGAGTGGGGCAAACTTTTCTCAGACCGATGTCAGAGACTGGTAAATGGCTACAAGAAACATCTCACTGAAGTTATTTCAGCCAAAAGGGGTAACACTACCTATTAGGTGGTAGGGTGTCCTAACTTTTTCCTTAGTTAGAATATGCATTTTTGTTGATATCTTTTGTTTAATGAGTAAAACAAGGTTAATTATTGTTATTTACCTGCAATTAAATCACCTTCTTTTCCAGAGATGAATAAAAACAAGATTGGACATCAGTATGTGAACATTTCTTAAAAAAGAACTGAATATTTAATGGGGTGTCCTAATTTTTTTCACATGACTGTACAACATTTTGCCAAACTTCCATCCATCCATCTTCTACCACTTTTCCGGAGGTCCGGGTCACGGAGGCAGCAGAGAAGCCCAGACTTCCCTCTCCCCAGCCACCTGCTCCAGCTCTTCAGAGGGGATACCAAGGCGTTCCCAGACTAGCTGGGAGACATAGTCTCTCCACCTAGTCCTGGGTCTGCCCCGGGGTCTCCTCCCAGTGGGACGTGCCTGAAACACCTCAAGTGGGAGGCGTCCAGGAGGCATCCTAATCAGATGCCCATACCACCTCAACTGACTCCTTTCAATGTGGAGGAGCAGCGGTTCTACTCTGAGCCTCTCCCGGATGACTGAGCTCCTCACCCTATCTCTGAGGGTGAGTCCAGCAATCCTACGGAGAAAGCTCATTTCAGCCGCTTGTATCCGCGATCTCGTTCTTTCGGTCATTACCCAAAGCTCGTGACCATAGGTGAGAGTAGGAACGTAGATTGACTGGTAAATCTACAGCTTTGCCTTAGAACTAAGCTCCCTCTTCACCACAACAGACCGGTACAACGTCTGCGTCACTGCAGGTGCTGCTCCAATCCGTCTGTCGATCTCTCGCTCCTTTTTCCCCTCACTCGTGAACAAGACCCCAAGATACTTAAACTCCTCCACTTGGGGCAGGAGCCTGTCCCCAACCCGGAGAGGACAATCCACCTTTTTCTGGCTGAGGACCATGGACTCGGACTTGGAGGTGCTGATTCTCATCCCAGCCGCTTCACACTCAGCGGCAAACCGTCCCAGCAAGAGCTATAGGTTATTGCTGGATGAAGCCAACAGGACAACATCATCTGCAAACAACAGAGATGAGATCCTGTGGTCACCAAGCATGACACCCTCCATTCCCTGGCTGCGCCTAGAAATCCTGTCCATAAAAATTATGAACAGGATCGGTGACAAAGGGCAGCCCTGGCGGAGTCCAACTCTCACTGGGAATGACTCCGACCGAGTGTTGGCAATACGAACCAAACTCTCACAACAGTCGTACAGAGACCAAATAGCTCGTAACAACAAGCCCGATACCCCATACTCCCGAAGCACCCCCCACAAAAATCCACGAGGGACGCGATCAAATGCCTTCTCCAAGTCCACAAAACACATGTAAACTGGTTGGGCAAACTCCCTCGAACCCTCAAGAATTCTCGAGAGGGTAAAGAGCTGGTCCGATGTGCCACGGCCAGGACGAAAACCACATTGCTCCTCCTGAATCCGAGGTTCGACCAATGGCCGGACTCTCCTCTCCAGTACCTTGGCATAGACCTTCCCAGGGAGGCTGAGGAGTGTGATCCCTCTAAAGTTGGAGCACACCCTCCGGTCCCCTTTTTTGAAGAGAGGAACCACCACCCCGGTTTGCCATGCCAAAGGCACTGCCCCCGACCTCCACGCAATGTTGCAGAGGCGTGTCAACCATGACAACCCAACAACATCCAGGGCCTTGAGGTACTCAGGGCGAATCTTGTCCACCCCCGGGGCCCGGCCACCAAGGAGATTTTTAACCACCTTGGCGACCTCAGCCCCTATGATAGGCGAGCCATCCCCCTTGTCCCCAAACCCTGCTTCCTCTGTGGAAGGCGTATCAGTGGGATTGAGGAGATCCTCGAAGTATTCCTTCCACCGCCCGACGATATCCCCAGTCGAAGTCAACAGTGTCCCATCCGCACCATACACAGTGTGGACGGGGAGCTGCTTTCCCCTCCTGAGCCGCCGGACAGTTTGCCAGAATCTCTTTGAGGCCGACCGAAAGTCTTGTTCCATGGCCTCACCGAACTCCTCCCATACCTGGGTTTTTGCTTCAGCAACCACCCAAGCTGCACTCCGCTTGGCCTGCCGGTACACCTCAGCTGCTTCGGGAGTCCCACAAGCCAACCAAGCTTGATAGGACTCCTTCTTCAGCTTAATGGCCCCCCTCACCACTGGTGTCCACCACTTGGTTTGGGGGTTGCCACCACGAGATGCACTGACCACCTTGCGGCCGCAGCTCTGGGCTGCCGCTTCAACAACAGAGGTGGAGAACATGGCCCATTCAGACTCCATGTCTCCAGACTCCCTCGGAATGTGGTTGAAGTTCTTCCGGAGGTGGGAGTTGAAGACCTCCCGGACAGGGGCCTCAGCCAGACACTCCCAGCACACCCTCACTATACGTTTGGGTCTACCAGGTCTGAATGGCTTCCTCCCCTGCCATCGGATCCAACTCACCACCAGGTGGTGATCAGTTGACAGCTCTGCACCTCTCTTTACTCGGGTGTCCAAGACATACGGTCGCAGGTCTGATGATACGATAACAAAATCGATCATCGACCTGCGACCTAGGGTGTTCTGGTGCACATATGGACACCCTTATGCTTGAACATGGTGTTCGTTATGGACAGACTGTGGTTAGCACAGAAGTCCAATAACTGAACACCACTCGGGTTCAGATCGGGCAGGCCGTTCCTCCCAATCACCCCCCTCCAGGTTTCACTGTCGTTGCCCACGTGCGCATTGAAGTCCCCCAGTAGGACAATGGAGTCTCCAAGAGGAGCACCCTCCAGCACCCCAGTCACAGACTCCAAAAAGGATGGGTACTCTGAAACATCATTTGGTGCATAGGCACAAATGATGGTCAGGACCCGTTTCCCAACCCGAAGGTGCAGGGAAGCAACCCTTTCATCCACTGGGGAAAACTCCAATATAGAGGCAGCAAGGTGGGGCGATACAAGAATACCCACCCCTGCTCGTCGCCTCTCACCCGGGGCAACTCCAGAAAAGGCCAAGCTCCAGCCCCTGTCCAGGAGACTGGTTCCGGAGCCGGAGCTGTGTGTTGAGGTGAGGCCGACTATATCTAGCCGGTATCTCTCAACCTCGTACACCAGCTCAGGCTCCTTCCCCACCAGAGAGGTGACATTCCACGTACCAAAAGCCAGTTTAGAAAGCTTGGGATCAGTCCGCCAAGGTCTCCGCCTTTGACCGCCACCTAATCCACATAGCACTGGACCCCCATGATCCCTCCTGCAGGTGGTGAGCCCACTGGAGGGCGGACCCATGTAACTCCTTTGGGCTGAGCCCGGCCGGGTCCCATGGGTGGAAACCCGGCCACCAGACGCTAGCCTTCGAGCCCCTCCCCCAGGCCTGGCTCCAGGGTGGGGCCCCGGTAACCCCATACCGGGTGGGGTACACTGAATCCTTGATATACAATTTATCATGAGAGTCTGTTGGATCGTTCTTAGTCTGGCCCTTCACCCAGGACCAGTTTGTCTTGGGAGACCCTATCAGAGGCAAATTGCCCCGGACAACATAGCTCCTGGGATCACTGGGGCACGCAAACCCCCCCACCACGATAAGGTGACGATCCATGAGGGGTTTTGCCAAACTTAAAAAATGGCAAAATGAAGAATACTCCTTGAATAGTTTTGTCTTTTCAGATCAGTCTGGTTTAATCAGTCATTTGATGTTATTTAGAAGGGGGTAGAGTTGAGATGTTGAGAGGTGTTTGAGAGCGCTACCTTTGTGCTTCAGCCCTGCGGACAGGAGCTCATTGTTATGACTGCTTCATGGTCACTACTGCACAGATTCCAAAAGCACAAGGTGGCAGCACCCTAAATGCAAGAAGTAGACCCCCACTTTTCTACAATAGAAATAAGTGGCAGCAAGTCATCTGTTTGTATATACAGTACAATCTGTGTGTAGCATACACATCTGTCTCTTCTTACATAAGAAATGAACCATATTGTTTGCTGACCTTTGCCATGCTGAGACGATATTAATCATACGAGAATTCCACTAGTGACTTCTGGTCACACTTGAGGCAAATGTGATTAAACCGAGTTGATAAGTCATTATTTTTTAATTTGCCGAGTGATTCAGCTTTAATCATTTTCTCTTCCCAGCATCTCAACTTTACAATGAATCCATTTGAAAATGCATAGTATAATTGCCTCCCCCTGGATTCTAGATCATATCTTTATATATGAATGGCTCAGTTGTGCAGTGACTTGTACTGCTGCCTTACTGCGAGAGGATTTGTGGATTTAGCCTCCTTGTTGTCAGGGTCCTTTCTGTGTGGACTTTGTTTGTTCTCCCTGTGCCTGTGTTGGTTTCCTACCCAGTCTATACTGGCATGTTAGGTTATCAGCCCCCTGTTGCCCTAAAATGGATGGATGGATGTCACCAGGTTCATCATGTTTTTATACTTGTAAATCTTAACACTTTTTAATAAAGATAAGCACCCAGGAAAGATGATATGAAACCTACAGCTCCCAGACTGTACCCTTTGCATATGAAGAACATTGCTTATTCATAAATGGTAATTACAATTTCTCTTTCTTTCCAGTGTGTTCTCTACCTCTGGTCGCTCAAGATCAACCACCCCACCACACTCTTCCTTCTGCGTGGGAACCATGAGTGCCGGCACCTCACTGAATACTTCACCTTCAAACAGGAATGTAAGTGCAGCACTTCTCTTAGCCATATGAAGGCCAGTCTAATCTGCTCAAATGCTTTTGTAACACTTCAGAGTTGTCTGTATCAATCAGGCTTCAAATTGCAGACAGGCAAGGTATGGTGGTACTCTAGACTGTACGAACAGAATCACTCTGGCAACCGTATCCAAGTTGACTGATCATTCACATATAAAAAATCTAAGGGTTTGAAGTGGAAAATGCAAAAACAGTGGTGTGAAAAAGTGTTTGCCCCCTTCCTGATTTCTCATTTTTTGTATGTTTGTCACACTTAAATGTTTCAGATCATCAAATTTAAATATTAGACAAAAATAACAAAAGTAAACCCAAAATGCAGTTTTTAAATGAAGGTGTTTATTAAGGGGAAAAAATCCAAACCTACATGGCCCTGTGTGGAAAAAGTGATTGCCCTAAACCTAATAACTGGTTGGGCCACCCTTAGCAGCAACAACTGCAATCAGGCATTTGCGATAACTGGCAATGAGTCTTTTATAGCGCTGTGGAGGAATTTTGGCCCACTCATCTTTGCAGAATTGTTGTAATTCAGCCACACTGGAGGGTTTTCAAGCATGAACCACCTTTTTAAGGTCATGTCACAGCATCTCAATCGGATTCAGGTCAGGACTTTGACTAGGCCACTCCAAAGTCTTTATTTTGTTTTTCTTAAGCCATTCAGAGGTGGACTTGCTGGTGTGTTTTGGATCATTGTCCTGCTGCAGAACCCAAGTGGGCTTCAGTCTGAGGTCACAAACAGATGACCAGACATTTTCCTTCAGGATTTTTTGGCAGACAGCAGAATTCATGGTTCCATTTACCACAGCAAGTCTTCCAGGCATCCAGGTAGCAGCAAAACAGCCCCAGACCATCACACTACCACCGCATTTTACTGTTGGTATGATGTTCCTTTTCTGAAATGCTGTGTCACTTTTATGCCAGATGTAATGGGACACACACCTTCCAAAAAGTTCAGCATTTTCCCAAAAGTCTTGGGGATCATCAAGATATTTTCTGGCAAAACTGAGACGAGTCTTTGTTCTTTTTGCTCAGCAGTGGTTTTTGTCTTGGAACTCTGCCATGCAGGCCATTTTTGCCCAGGCTCTTTCTTATGGTGGAGTCATGAACACTGATCTTAACTGAGGCAAGTGAGGCCTGCAGTTCTTTGGATGTTGTTGTGGGGTCTTTTGACCTCTTGGATGAGTTGTTGCTGCGCTCTTGGGGTAATTTGGGTCAGCTGGCCACTCCTGGGAAGGTTCACCACTGTTCCATGTTTTCGCCATTTGTGGATAATGGCTTTCACTGTGGTTCACTGGAGTTCCAAAGCTTTAGAAGTGGCTTTATAACCTTTTCCAGACTGATAAATCTCAGTTACTTTGTTTCTCCTGAATTTCTTTGGATCGCAGCATGATGTCTAGCTTTTGAGGATCTTTTGGTCTACTTCACTTTGTCAGGCAGGTCCTATTTATGTGATTTCTTGATTGAGAACAGGTGTGGCAGTAATCAGGCCTGGGTGTGGCTAGAGAAATTGAACTCAGCTTTCCAAAGATGTGATAAACCACATTTCATTTATGTTTTAATGGGGGGAGGGCAGTCACTTTTTCACACAGGGCCATGTAAGTTTGGATTTTTTACCCTTAATAATAAACACTTTCAGTTAAAAACTGCATTTTGTGTTTACTTGTGTTATCTTTGTCTAATATTTGCATTTGTTTGATCTGAAATACTTTAGTGTGACAAACATACAAAAAATAAGAAATCAGGAAGGGGGCAAACATTCACACCACTGTACATTATTTACTATATAGAGACAGTTTTCTGGTCCCTTACTATCGCGTCAGCTGTTGGAGGTCTGACACTGTGTAGATAGTCGTGTTTTTGGCATACAATGATGGGCGTCTTCTGCCTCTCCGCTGTCCGATACACCTGTGCGGCAGTAGGGCTGAAACAAACAATTATTTTGGTAGTCGACTAATCCAACGACTAGGGGGTGGGCAATATGGCCTAAAAATTATATCACGATATATCTGTGAATTTTCACAATAACAATATTTTTCACGATATTACATGTTACACCTGGAGGGCAAAGAAGAGGCCAAGTGGTGGACTTTTCAGCGGTTTATTGACTTTCTTTCACAACACCAGGCACGGCGCTTTGACACGGGACATCACTCGATAACGGCCACATCACTCTTCACCATTTTTCCTTCACTCTCTAGAACATTCTCAACTCTCCTTCTCTCGCGCTCTAACACTTAACAGCATCTCATCACTACTGAGCGCCACCTGTGGCGCAAAAGCGCTACTGCTTTCACTGACAAACAGTTTAAATTAAAACAGTCCAAATTACAATCCTTCAGTTACATTTCCTATAAATGCTCATCTTACCATCAACATCTAAATTACATTCTTTTAGATACATTTATTAGAAATGTTTATATTAGCCATCAGCATCTTATCAAAAATGTTTTCTGGGGTTTCCTAGAGGTTGTCCAAAATTAAATTTTTCCTACACTCACCCCTCGAAAATTTAATGTCGACCCGACATTACAAACAACTTTCCCAAAACTCTTTTTTTTCTCTTTCACAGTCCACATTTGGTAACCATGTATCTCATGTAAGTAGGATATTACTAAACAGGAGTCAGAGTTCATTAAAGTCCATAAAGATGCTAACTGGTAATAGTCCATAGTACAGCATGTATCTCCTGTTCCATGCAATACATTCGCAGAAGAGGTCTTTGTGCACGATGACCATCAACCGCTCCTTCCATCATGATGAGTATCTGCATCTTTCCTGAGAGTAAGGGTACTCAGTCTAGTCATAGCCTACCGAATAAACCTTTATGTGATGCCTGTACCTTAGTAACACACTGAAAATCCTTTTTTTTTAAAAAAAAATCAACCATAAAAGTAACTTGGTGATGAGTTTAGTCACTACTCATTTACTTTCCAAAACATTCATGTCTGAACAATAGTTATCTCTAGCTTCTACACATTTTATATTTGTTTTAAACAGATGAAGTGCAAGGTTGGCCTAACTTATCATAAGTAAATATCAACGTCTGTTTTCTCATTCTTGAAGGATACGTTTTAGCAGGGATCTCGACAGGTCCCTCCTGGTCACTGGAACTGGACTCCGACAACACATCACCCTGGTCCTGGTCTGCCTCAGCTGGATCTGGGACCACCGGATTGTTCACCTCTGATGCCAGCTGCACCTGTGTGACGTCATCTGTGTCCTGGTCCTCATCCTCCGGAGTAGTGTCACTGTGCGGGTAGAACTCCGTTGCATCGGCTCTCAGTGGACGGTGATTTTGATCCTTTCCAGCTCGTAAACCAATTATGGCACTCCAGCCCTCTTCATCTTCATCGTCCGTGCTGTTTTGTCTGTCCACATTCCTTTGCCTTTTAGACTTTTTTTCTTTTGTTTTATTAGAGGCAGTCTCCACTGTTTCCATGGAAAGAAAGTCACAGGGTAGCAAAAGGTTTCTCTGCATGACCCGAGTGCGCCCCTTGCCATCTTCAGGTCTGATTTCATACACTGGACTGTCTGGGTACTTCTTTTGGGTCACTACATACACCTTGTCTTCCCAGAATGATCTTAATTTTCCTGGCCCACCTTTTTCGGTCAAATTTCGGACCAGTAATCTGGATCCAGGGGGGAACTCAGCACCGTGAACCTTTTTATCATAAAGAGCTTTACTTCTCATCCCTTCTTTGTTTGCTGTTTTAGAGGCAAGTTTGTAAGCTTCAGCCATTGCAGCTCTCCACTTTTCAGCATAGTCCTGCTGAGAAGCACTCTGCTGTCTTGTTGTGAGGCCAAACATTAGATCAATAGGCAACTTTGGACTACGGCCAAATAGCAGAAAATATGGCGCGTACCCCGTAGCCTCACTGTGCGTGCAATTATAGGCATGAACCACTTTTGCCAGAGTGGTTTGCCAGTTTAGACTTCCAATCTGCCTTGGCTGCTTCGGGCAAGTTTCTGAGCATTGCCAACAGGGTGCGATTGAATCGTTCCACCTGCCTATTCCCTTGGGGATGGTAGGGTGTTGTTCGGGACCCCTGCACACCACTGTACTCCTGGAGTTTTGTAAAGAGTTTATTTTGGAACTCTCTACCCTGATGGTGATGGAGACGTGTGGGGAAGCCAAATTTGAGGGCGAAATCCCCAAATATCTTCTCAGCAGCGGTGTGGGCAGCTTTGTTGCGACAAGGATAAGCCTGGGCAAAGCGAGTGAAGTGGTCCATTAGAACCAGGATATACTCATATCCTCCTTTGCACCTCTCCAAGTGCAGGAAATCAACGGACACCAGTTCAAATGGATATGTGGTGACAATGTTAGTCATTGGTGCCTGTGTTATCTTGTTGGGACGTTTATTCTTCAAACAACTGCAAATTTTAGTGATGTAGTGCTCAACATCCCTTTGCATATGAGCCCAATAAAATCGCTCCCTTATCAAGTTCATCACTCTCTCTACCCCTAAATGGCCCATGTTTTCATGGAGCTCTTTAACCACGAGCTTGTGAAACTTTTGGGGTAGAAGTAGCTGGTCATGTGATGCCGTTCTCCTGTAAAGCAGTCCATCATCTTCCAGGTACAACTTGTGTTTTTGCCTGACTAAAGCTGCAATCTTACTGTTCAGCTGTTTTCCACTTCTTGGCCATTGTTTTGACACCACATAATGCAACACCTCTCCAATCACAGAGTCTTCTTCTTGAGCTCTTTTTAGAGCAGTCTTTGATATTTCAGCTACAGAGCTGGCTTCTCGATCTGCTTCACTAATGAGAGGGGAAATGGTGACTGGGCAGAACCATGGTTCATTTTCTTGTGACTTTACCTTGACTGCCTGTGCCGCACAGTGCATTACATCAGGATCAACATTTTGTGTGCATTTGTTCATGTACTGCTCCATATCTAGGGGCATACGTGAAAGGCCGTCTGCATCTCTGTTTGCTTTCCCAGGGCGGTACTTAATCACAAACTGGAAATCAGCTAGTTCTGCTACCCACCTCTGTGTGGTTGCATTTAACTTTGCGGTGGTGAGCACATACGTTAGGGGATTATTGTCCGTATAGACAGTGAATGGTGGGGAATAGTACAGGTAATCCCGAAACCTCTCACAGATGGCTCACTTCATGGCAAGAAATTCCAGCTTCCCTGAATGAAGGTGGTAGTTCTTCTCTGGATTTGACAGTGTCCTGGAGCCATACGCTATCACCACCAGTTTGCCTTGTTGTCGCTGATATAACACCGCCCCAAGCCCCTCCTGTGAAGCGTCACAGTGCAAAATGAAGGGTTCCTCAAAGTTCGGGTAACCTAACACTGGGAGCTGGGAGAGAAAGTCAACAAGTTGACAGAGCACTGCATGATGCTCAGGGTGCCACCTGATTGCATGGGATGAGGGCAACTGGCTACTTTTTCTTTTTGGTATGTTTTTTCGAGTTTTTCTTTGCTTTATCTGTGTGGTCGTTAGCAAGAAGGTCGTAAAGAGGCTTTGCTATACGGGAGAAGTTTGGAATATAGCTGCGGTAATATGAAATAAAGCCTAGCAATTTCCTTAGTTCTCCAACAGTGGAAGGTTGCTGCTGTTTGAGGGTCTGCACCGGGGCAATGTCCGCAGGGTCCATAGTGTAGCCCTGTTTTGTTACCATTTTACCAAGGAAACGTACCTGCTGCTTGAATAACTCACATTTCCGGGGAGTCAGCTTCACCCCATGGCTTTGATAGCGGTGCAGGACGCTTCTCAGGTCTCGCAAGTGGTCTTCAAAAGTCTGTGAATGAACAAGGTTATCATCGAGGTAAGGCAGACAAATGTCATCCCTCAACCCCCACAAACACTCCTCCATAGATCTTTGGAATGCTGCTGGTGCTGAGGACAAACCAAATGGAATTCCTACCCACTCGAACAAACCCCACGGAGTAATAAATGCAGTGAGGGGCCTACTTGACTCTTCCAGGAAGCCCTGGTGATACGCCTTCCCTTGGTCGAGGACTGAAAACTAGGCACTCCCATTTAGACTGTTTAGCATATCTTGTATGCGGGGAATTGGGTGTCTGTCAGGGATAGACTTCTTGTTCAGCTCTCTAAAGTCGCAGCGCAAACGCAGGCCTCCATTTTTCTTTCGCACACAGACGATTGGACTGGAATACGATGACTTAGATTTGGTGATCCAGCCCCTGTTAAGCAGGTCTTCTAAATACTCCTTTACTTCTTTATGAAGTGGTCTGGGAACAGAGATATAAGTCTTTTTGACAGGAGTGGGATCCTTGAGTCTGATTTTCAACTGTAAAGAGGGAATTGTCCCTACATCATACTCATCACAGGAAAACGCTTGCCGTTCCTCCCGTAGTAGCTGTTTTACTTGTTCTTGTTGTGTGGGCGAGAGATGATCAAGGGGAACTGGGGGGTCCCATATGTCCATAGTCTCTTTGACGGCACAGTTCATTTCGGTCTCTTTCTTCCTTCCGGTTTCACTCGTCGTCGGGTCTGCTGTTGCTTGGTTTACAGTAGTGGGTCTAATGTCTGCCGGGTAAGCAGTTTTAACTCTCTGTGTCTGTCCCAAAATGGTCTTAGCGGGCAGCTGGATATCACGGGAAGTACTGTTTGTTATAGGTATTTTGAACATAGATCACCTCCCTTTCCATAACTGCACCAACCCACTTTGCATCTGCAAACCCTCTGGTAATTGGGTGTACTGACTCGGCTCAAACAAGACGTCTTGTGTGTCTGGAAGTGAGCCTGCCCTGACAAAACCTTTAACTGCTTTGGTTTGGCCAGCAGGGATGGTGACCAACTCACTGCCAACTTTTACCATTCCTTCCCCCAGCCTATCCTCCTCACTTTGCATCACCTTCAAAAATACCTCTGTTTTTTTACAATCAAAGGAGAAGGCTGCACTAACAGCTTCACTGATGGCACAAGGGGGTTCAATGCCCATCTTCAGGACATGGTCAATCACGTTAAACCCAATGATAGGCTGCTCTGCCACTCCATCCTCCTTCACCACTAGCACAGGAACTAAGAGTTCCACCGGTGGGCGACTATCTGTCGGCAGCTTGAAAGTGACTTCGACCCACCCTGAGAATGGAATCGGTGTCTGGTTCACTGCCCTCCCATTCAGAATACTTGGACCCACCAACTCGGCTAAGTCTCTGACGGTGGTGTGTGGCAGGTGCTCCTGTTTCCAGGCGTCATTCATTAAGCAGACCTGTGACCCTGTGTCCCACAACGCTTCTGTCTCCTTGTCATTGAGGAAGCAGGTTATGACATATTTTTTTTTTCCAACCAAATTGAGCAACTGTAATCGGCGATTCGGGGACAGTAGATTAACACGGACCGTTTCTTCAGGAGGTGCCTCTGCTTTAGCTACCAGCCTTGCTTCCAACTTCCGAATACTGTCAGTAACTAGCTCGTACAGCTCTTGTGTGTTAGCTTGTTCTGCTGTGGTTATGACAGTATTGGCCGCCGTGTCTACTTGCCCTGTCCTTTTTCCAGGTCTCCTTCCTATCCGACATTCCCTTGACATGTGGCCGCTGAATCCACATCTGAAGCAGTGGTCGCACTGATCGCCCTTGCTGGTGGACTGACAGCTCTTGCAGCCACGTGTCCTCCTGGCTCTTTGAGCATGAGGTGCTCTGGGAGACTCACTTATGGCCTTCTTGATCTCCTCCATGTCACTCTTCAGCTGCGTGACTATGTCCAGGAGCTCAGATTCCATGCGGGTCACTGTGCTTTGGGATTTAAGGATTTTACCTTTTGTCGATGGTGGAGGGCGCTCTTGGCCATCCACTCCTTCCACGGTTGCATACTGACCCGTCAGGTTTTCCACTCAGCATTCTCGTACTTTGGGTTCTTTCGTGTGCCTCTTGAATTTTTGGTGTCGTTCCCATTCAAGACTGGCTGCTGCATTCGTCTTAGAAATCAGAAGCTCGTCGGTGACGGCAGGATCCTCCAGATAGCGCTTCAGTTGGTACTTCACGTCAGCACTAATCAGTCCCGTTTCCACCGCCCTCAGAAACTTCCTCTGAATAAGGTCAGAACTATACCGCTCTTCCGTGCCAGGCTCTCTGGATGCTGCCAAAAGTCTTTCCTTTAGCCCAATGGCGTGAAACAGGAAGTTCTGAGGTGACTCGTTACTGTCTTGTGTGAGGTTTATCAGGCGATGGTACAAGTCAGTAGAACTATCCTCCTTATAATGTCCTCGCAGAATGATGCGCAACTGTGGCAGGGTGAGATCTGACTTGATCTCCAGCATATCGCGCAAACTCAATCCGGGACTCACTGCTCTGACAACAGCCTCAATTATCTCAGCCTCACTGTGATTTTTCTTTAGGCCCATCTCAATCTGGTGAATGAGGTTGGAATAAGACAACTTGTCTCTTTGGCCTCTCTCTCCTATCTGACCATTTATTCTAAACTCTCGTTTAATGGTCACTTCTGGTAGTAGGGGCGCTGCGGGGACCGCGGGCTGTGTCAGAAAATGGCGACTCTGTGGCTGAGTGGCTGCGTTATCGGTCAGCCTCGCTATTTCCTCTTCAACCCTTTTAGTTGAATCAAGGAAACTTTCATGCAGAGCGGCATATTGGCTTTGTAAACTTGCGAGTGCCTCTGCCCCCCGGCTCGTGCCGGCCGCTACCGCCGCCTGCGTCAACGATTCGCCTTGCTTAGCTTCAGTAGCACATGCAATTAGCTTTAGGAGAAACGCGCGGGCTACATCCTCCTCTTCGCTTTCAATGGTCTTTTCCACCTCCTTGTTTAACAGTCGTACCAACGTGTACTTTTTAGACGGCTTGGCTGGGTTTATCTTTGCAAACAAACAGACCTTGTTTAGCTGTTCGGCCTGTAATGGCACCAAGGCCTCGCTTAGCTTGTCTTGTAGCTGCTCCAATTCCATCGTTTCTGCTCTTTTTTTTTTTTTTTTTTTTTTTTTTTAATTTGCTCACTCACCGTCTTAGGCACGACTGAACCATCCTCTGCTACCAAATTTTGTTACACCCGGAGGGCGAAGAAGAGGCCAAGTGGTGGACTTTTCAGCGGTTTATTGACTTTCTTTCACAACACCAGGCACGGCACTTTGACACGGGACATCACTCGATAACGGCCACATCACTCTTCACCATTTTTCCTTCACTCTCTAGAACATTCTCAACTCTTCTTCTCTCGCGCTCTAACACTTAACAGCGTCTCATCACTACCGAGCGCCACCTGTGGCGCAAAAGCGCTACTGCTTTCACTGACAGTTTAAATTAAAACAGTCCAAATTACAGTCCTTTAGTTACATTTCCTATAAATGCTCATCTTTACCATCAACATCTAAATTACAGTCTTTTAGATACATTTATTAGAAATGTTTATATTAGCCATCAGCATCTTATCAAAAATGTTTTCTGGGGTTTCCTAGAGGTTGTCCAAAATTAAATTTTTCCTACATACAGAAAACACTTTTTCTTTTAAATGTATGCAAAAAGGACAGTTTCACAGGCCAGCATTATTTGCCTTCAATATTTTCAGGAAAAAACAAAACAAAAACTCTTATTTCTCAGTTTTACAAACAGCAGCTCAGATTTAGTTTAAAATATTTTTTAGTTTTGTGTCAAATATTACAAGAAAATAATATAAACCGTTAAATCTTTTTTTTTTTTTTTCCCTTGTCCTGTCAGGCAGCTAGGTAAGCAGAACAGCCTGTTGCCCTTATTGTGCCAAAACAGATTTACTTTGCCAAAAAAGAGCTTCATACAGTGCCTAACTATGTACTGTATATTGTTGTAAACTCCTCCTGTAATAACTTTTAATACTTTATTTAAATTATTTTACCCATGGAGGAACTGACAGGATGGGGAATAGGGAAAAGAAGTGTGTTGGGCAAAGAAAAGAGAGGAGAACAGACAAAAAAGACAAACAAGCCAACAACTAAAACAAACAGAAGACAAACTGCTTCTTCCACCAAAGATGTCTCAATACGAGTCTGATATCAGCACCTGTTAAAGGAGACATTTATGCATGTGCATATATATGAGAGTGCATGCAAAATAAGTGTGTGCGTGTGAGCGGTTTGTCAGGAAACATATAAAGAGGGGGGCCGGTCGCAGCAACCCCCCGCCCCCCCCCCGGAACCCCGAGCAGGCAAGGCAGTGCCACCAACCCCCACAGCACAAATGCCTAAGGTCAGCAAGCCCCAGGAAAGCCAGGCATCCACCCCCGGAGGGACGATCGAGGGAGGCCAGGCAGGCATCGGTGTGGCAGGCCCACACCCCCAGGCCCGCCAGTGCCCCACCCTGCCCAGCAGGGCCAATGCCAGCCCCCTGGCCCCAGGCGCCAGAAGGCCAGCGCCCCCACCTCCTGGGCCAGAGATTGGCCCGCACCCACTGGCGCAAGCCCCCCCAGCCCCCCCCACAGTGCCCCCAGCGCCACTGCCGCACACCCTGGGGACCCCCATGCCCAAAGAAGTCTCCCCCGCCCAGGGGAGCCCACATAGCCGAGAGGCTCTACCCCCCTCAATCCAGCACCTCCCGACTCGCAGACACATCCATCCCACACCTTCACACCCATCCCCACACTTTCACACCCTCATGCTCTCATATGCACCCACATGCACTCTCTCACTCTCACGCTCACTCTCACACTCCTACTCTCACACTCCCGGACCCACCCATTCTCTCTCACTCCTGTATCCGTTCACTCCCACTCACCCTCAGGGTCACCCACACCCACTCAAGTTCACCCACACACGCATTCTCACTCACACTTCGACCTACTCACATCCATTCGTGCTCTCCCCTTCACATTTACTCTTATTTCTAAGGGTGACTGCGATGCAGATGCAGTGAACCACAGAAGCAGACGCCCACCAGAGCGACTGATCAGCAGATCTGTGCAGGTGCCCCGAGATTCCACCCGACATGCAAAGCGCCACACAAAACCTACCCACCATCTCCATTCATCACTCCCTCACTCTCGCTTATTCTCTTATTCAGTCCCTCTCTCACTCCCTTGCCTTCTATCTATACATTCAGCAGCACCCAGGGATTTTGACAACATGACGGGTCCCAGGCCCCCCGCCGGGCCCCCAGGCCCCTAGCAGGAGGAGGGCAACAGGGGTGGGGGAAGACCCCCACCCCCCCTCCCCCTTCCACAAAACATGGTAGGTGTATGTCAGTTGTATGATGTGATTATGTGTAAATGTGACTACCATAGTGTAGTTAAAATTGGGGGGATGGCGGTTGGAGCAGCACTAGCCACTGCAATAGGCAGCGGGGCCCTCATCCCCCCCAAGCCCTCAGTGTCTAAAATGCAATTAAAATTGAGGTGAGGGCAGCCCCACCGCGCAGCACAGGTGTCCCCTTCACTGGCGCAGTGCGACACCCCCCCACCCCAAAGCCCTAAGTGTATCCAAGAAGATGTATATTCCATCCAGAATCGGGGAACAAGACTGGGAGGGAGGTGGTCCAAAAGTGAGCCCCCCCCCCCAAGAAGCCAGCTCGCAAACTGGTTCATGAGACCACCCACTGCCCCCAAATCCCAACTCAGGGTGAGGGCCACCAGGCCGAGCTGCCCAGGACCCACCAGCGTCATGCTGTGGCGCTCCCAACACCACAAACATGATGGAGCAGCCACACTAATTCCCACTCCTCTTGCACACACAAACATGCACAATAGTCACAATAGTGAACAATGGGCTGGACCCACACCGCGCCCCACATGTCAAGTGCCCACCGCAAGTCCACCGACCGCCCACCCCAGACGCACACCGACAGCAGCAGGCCGTCCCACAGCCACCCCGGACAGCCTGATGGCAACACGGCCATCAACCCGTACCAACAGTCCCCCCCCCCCCCCCAACCACCCCCGAGCACCCACACACACCCGCCACCAATAACACCAGGGGCAATGCGACAAAGTGCCCCGCCCCGTGACACAACAGCAGGGCGGTCGGGACAAGCAGGCCCCGAATCGCCAACCCCCATGCCACTAGATGGACCACCCCCGCCACCCAACGAAGTTCTCCTACCCATCCACACATCCTCCACCCCCACACATCCACCCACAGGTAACCGCACCTGTACACACACACACACACACCCCTGCCCACCCTCATGTGCACACATACACACACACTCACCATCACACATGCCCACCTACACCCACATGCAGTCCCACATGCCCACACACAACACACACACCCACTTCTGTACCCGCTCACACAGCGCCCCCACCTATACCCACTGTCATGCAGACACACACACACACACACCCGCAGGCCCTGCCAGGGCCCCAGGGAGGACACAACCCTGCTTCTCAAGGACGCACTGGGGCCGGCCCGCACCACTGACACACACCTGACCCCGGCCCAGGGGGAACCCCTCCCCCAGCACCAGGGGCCCAGGGCCAGACCCAAGCCTCCCAGGAGGCAAGGTCAGCCGGCTGTGGGCCACAGCCCACCTCGCAGCCCCCCCCCCCCCAAACCAACCCCACCGGGCAAGACACACGGCCACCCCGGAACAGGACCCCCGGACACCGACCCCTCGCGGTCATGGCACAGCCAGCCCCAGAAGCGCCAAGGAGAGTGAGCCACTGCCCACCACCCCTCAGGTTATAGAATTAATAAGCGGGGACCAGAGAGAATTGAATTCAACCAATTTAGGTTAATTGGAGACTCTAAAGTGGCCCTAGGTGTGAATGTGTGTGTGAATGGTGAAGGGATAGTGCCGTACTGTGGCTGCTTCATCCATCCAGGTGGTTGCCCTGAATTTCCCCTCTGGGGATCAATAAAAGTACACAAATTATTTGAGGAGGCAGACATTCTCTCCAGGCTAATATAATCTAATGGTAGGTTATTTTTGTGAGTCATGCATAAATTATTTCTTGATTTCCAGTTGATGAAGACAGTTTTCTTTGCGATGCATTAAGCGGTGAGAACCATGTGTGACATCCTTCCCTCTATATTTATTTCACTTAAATCACCTAATATGCAAAGTGTGGGTGAGGATGGGACATGACACCCAAGGCATGCCGACAGGTCCTCACATATCTTCCGCCAGAACTTTTGAACTGGTGCACAGGACCACATAGCATGCATATAGCTATCCGGGATGTTGCTGGCGCAGTAGAAGCAGATATCTGTGTGACTCAAGCCCATTTTGAACATCCTTTGTCCTGTATAATGAATTCTATGTAGAACTTTATACTGTATGAGTTGTAAATTAGAGTTTTTAGTCATCTTAAAAGTATTCAAACATATTTGTGTCCAGAAGCTTTCCTCCTTATTGATCGCTAAATCTGTCTCCCGTTTTGATATTGGAAGAGATACAGACTCATCCAGTTTTGATAATAGTCCGTATATTTTCAATATCAATTTAGGGGAACGAAGATTTAAAAACTCTGCCACCTTAACTGGTACCTCTAAATCTGTCTGATTAAGATTGAATCTTGCTTTTATTATGGATTTAAGCTGTTGGTACTCAAGAAACTTTTTATTGGTGATATCGTACTGTGACACTAATTCCTGAAATTGGATAAAATTTCCACCTTGATGCTCTAAGTTTTTTATTCCCTTCTCTTGCCATAGTGGACAGTTTAACGTCCTCTTTTGTTGCAAGATATCAGGATTATTCCAAATGGGTGTGAGTTTACAAGGGACAAGCGAAGACCCTGTTACTTTTAAAAATTTCCACCAAGCTGTCGGAGAAGAGCTGATAATAATGCTTTTAAAGGCCAAATGTCACGTAACAGGGTCCTTAAAATGTCTTGAAACTAGATATAAAAGGGAACCGATCCGTTCGGGTCTTGGTGCATATGCTTCAGTAACGCCGGAATATTCATTAATTTAAAACTGCCGTGCTTGGCCTGACGCTCCTACTCACGGCCCCCGGAATCGCCTGGGGAAGAAGGCGGAAGTGACGAAATTGATTGTACCTTAGTTTGATGCTTGGGGTATCCCGATTGATTGTTTATATGGAGACTGGAAGATTGAAGTGAGCAACAAGAAAGAAAAAATTGGATATTTCACCCATACCTTAAAACGGGGCTATAAGGGACAGCTGGGTAATAAGGGACACTTTTCTGGGAAATGTTTTCATACCTGTCAAGTGATACGTTTTCGCCGTATTTTAATACCGTAAAACGCGGCTATAAGGGACGGCGGGGTAATAAGGGACACTTTTCTGGGAAATGTTTTCATACCTGTCAAGTGATACGTTTTCGCCGTATTTTAATACCGTAAAACGCGGCTATAAGGGACGGCGGGGTAATAAGGGACACTTTTCTGGGAAATGTTTTAAATGTAATTCGTGTTGTTATTGTCAAATATTTTAAGGATTCATGGATATTTGACAATAACAACACAAGTCAGCGTCCGGCTCAAAATAAAAAAAGCAGAATTCTGGATTTGGAAGGCGATTCCTTTCTGTCCTGCAGCCGCAGGACA
This sequence comes from Pholidichthys leucotaenia, assembly GCA_020510985.1. NCBI lineage: Eukaryota > Metazoa > Chordata > Actinopteri > Cichliformes > Pholidichthyidae > Pholidichthys > Pholidichthys leucotaenia. The sequence goes on along the minus strand of CM035838.1, from coordinate 166,896,451 downwards.
GCTGAAAGTGTTAGGCCATCAGCCTAATGACTTCTCATTGTAGTGATAATAGCTCCCGCTGAGCGATCTGCCCGCCCTGGCCATCAGCCTAATGATTGAGTCCACACTTCTCAATGTAGTGAGAATAGCTCCCGCTGAGCCATCTGCCAGCACCCTAGCTGTTGGGGTCTCACACACACGACGTGTTCCTCAACACACTCAATAATTTTTTTTCCCGTATATTTTTCTTTTGGGCGTACAGAAATGGCAATACGCCTGTATTTGCTAAAATTGCATTTTCCCCGTATTAAAATACGGCGAAAACGTCTTTTTTTTTTTTTTTTTTGTTACTTATTTGTACCCGTAGGTAGACTTGGTATGCAGTCTGGTGACAAGCCACCGGCTGCTGGTCGCTGCGTGCGCAAGCGCCCTAAACCTACATGTTTTTGGTGTGCGGGAGGAAACCGGAGAAATCCCGGAGTAAACCCGCGCAACACGGGGAGAACATGCAAACTCCACACAGCTCACTGTTGGTCGGGGGCTGGGATCGAACCCACGATCTCATGATCCCCGCGGTCCCCCGGCCGAGGGTAAAACTGTGCTGCCACAGTGCTAAACCACTATGCGCCTCCATTCTCATATTCATCTGGTCAATTTCTTGACAGCAGCGGCTCTCCTCCACTGTAATAATAATGGTTTCCGAAAAATCAATATTCATGGGGCGCCCTCGACAGACCCCCTTCGGCTTCCCAATTCTGGAGGCGATTAATGTCCAATTCAATGACATTTTCCACTGGTTCTGCTCTCTGGTCATCGTCGGAACTGTTGTCATCAGACAAAGCATCTGATTCCGTCTCGGACGGCTCGAACCTGTAAGGTTCTATGCCTCTGTCACTGTCTGAACCACTGACAAAAAAAAGACAAAAAAAAAAGACAAAACTAATTTGTTCACAATCGCTGTCACTTTCCGTCATGATTGTCCAATGTTGATAAGTGTGAATGTGGATAGGCAGGGCAGCCAGGGTGAAATTTGTGACGTCAAAATCATGGCCGCGGTCTGGATTGGCTGTCACAAGCCAGTGAGCAAGGCGGGGCCTTCGCTTGGTGTATTTTGTGCAATTATGTAAATACGGGTGGGTGATATGGTCTCCGGTATGAATATTTGGTTTAAGCTACGTGTATTTTATCAAAATTCGTTGTCATTTAGGAAAAAAAATTACGTGACATTTGGCCTTTAAAACAGTCATGGCATTTAATACAGGGACTCATAAAAGGCAAGCCAGCGATATTTAGCGACCCACAGAGAGCCTTTTCATCATCTAACCATGGGTTGATTTTGTCCATTTAGAAACAAACTGCAATCTATTGGCTAAAAAGTAATTAAAACAATTTGGTAGATCTAAACCTCTGCACTCTTTTGCTTTTTGAAGAGTTTTTAGACTGATCCGTGATGGTTTATCCTTCCATAAAAATTTACTTATATTTGAGCCTAAAGACTTAAACCAGGCCATAGATGGTTGGGTAGGAATCATTAAGAATCAATAGTTGATTTTTGGAAGGACCATCATTTTAACGGTGGCAACTCTCCCCATTAGTGATATAGGTAGTGTCCTCCAGTGCGTAAGGTCGTCTTGTATTGTTTTTAAAAGGGGAATATGATTTAGTTGTAATAACTCTGAGAGCCTGGGGGAGATATCTATTCCTAAGTATTTAATATTACCTGATTTTATTGGAATATTGATGTATTTGAGAAATTACAATTTATAGGTAGAACTGTTGATTTACCCCAGTTAATAGAGTAGTCTGATAATGATGAAAATTGATCAATGAGCGCCACTGTATGAAGAAGAGATCTTTGTGAGTTTTCAAAGAAAATCAATACATCATCAGCTTGAAGACTTATCTTGTGTTCTTTTTCTCCAGTTTGGATACCTCTGATATCAATATTCTGACATATGGCTGCTGCTAATGGTTCGATAAAGATGGTAAAAAGTGAGGGAGAGAGTGGACAGCCCTGCCCAGTACCTCTCTGGAGAGTAAAGATTCGGGAAGTCTGATCATTTGTTCGGACAGACACAGTTGGACAGCTATATAATGTTTTCATCCAGGTTATGAAAGATGAACCAAACCCGAACTTGTTTAACACCATAAAAAGAAATTTTCTGTTAACACGGTCAAAGGCTTTCTCTGCATCCAGGGACAAAATTGTAGTTTCTGAGTTATTGATTTTACAGTAGTCTATTAAATTAATTAGCTTGCCAAGTGCCTACCCTTGATGAAACCTGTTTGATCTGGATGTATAAGAACCAGAATTATCCTTTCTTGTCTTTTGGCGAGAGCTTTGCCAATTATTTTAAAATCGACATTCATAAGTGAGATGGGACGGTAGCTGGATGGAAGCGTAGGTTCTTTTCCAGCTTTAAGGAGCAGGATAATACTAGCCAAATTCATATTTGGAGGGCTTACATTATCTTCTTTAATTTGTTTCACCATTTTAAAGAAAGTAGGTGCCATCACAGGCCAGAATTCTTTATAAGATTCTACTGGAAAACCATCTGGTCCCGGAGCCTTGTTGTTTAGGATGTGCTTAAGTGCCTCCTGGAGTTTGGACACCAGAAGAGATGCATCCAAAGCTGCAATCTGTTCATTATTTAATCGTGGTAAATTAATATCATCCAAAAATTTATCTCTGAGTCAGATGGGTTGATCTGAGATGAGTAGAGGTTATCAAAACTTTCTAAAGGAGTCATTATTTCTTCAGGCTCATGGGTAATATTTCCAGTCATATCCTTAATAGAGTGGATAGTTGTTTTTTCTTTGTTCAATCTAAGCTCATTCAAAAGATATCGCCCCAATTTATTACTGTGTTCAAACTTCTCAAGACGCAGTCTTTTTATTAAAAACTGTGTTCTTTTGTTTGTAATTTCTTTTAATTCCATCTTTTATTTTCTCAGATTAATTGCCTGTTCCTGTGGAGAAAGGGCACAGGTCGTCTCCAGTGATTTAATTTTCTAACTCCAGTACCAGTGCTTTTTCTTTTTTATTCTTATATCAACAGTAAGAGATTATTTTACCTTGCATAACCGCTTTTGCTGCTTCCCAAAGAACACACAAGTTGCATCTTAACTGCACACAGAGGTTGAGTTTTAAGCTGGATTCATGCTGCACCTCTGCTGTCTGTGTACGTCTAACCGGAAACCTCGTGTGACGAAATTTACGTCATCGTCTCCACTCCGCTAGTGTCCGCAGTGCTTGACCGCGGCCGACTGCGTGCAACCCAAATTTTGTGGCCACGCCGCCTGCCCACGACCTGAACGCGTTGAAAAGCGCATGTGCAAGACTAGTTGGTGGCCGCACCTCGGACACAGTCCAAGGATGGATAATTTTTTCACACATAAGGAGTTGTTCAGAACTCCTTATACAAAGATATAGAGTGATGATAATCAAGTCAGTGGCGGTAATGCACCTGTAAGCTGGTTGCCAACCGCCAATCAAATCTAAAAGAAGAAGAGGATGAACCTCCTATTCACAAGGTTCAATTCAACTTTATTTATATAGCGCCATTTCACAGCAAGTCATCTCATAGCACTTTCAACTGTAAGGGAAACCCCCACAATTGCAGAAAGACCCCAGCAATCAGGCGATCCCCTGTGAGCAAGCGCTTGGTGATATCGGCACAGCATACCAAGGAAAACTAGACTAAGAAGATGACGAGGAAGCGGAAGACGAGAATAAACATACATGAATCATACATATATACTGTACTTCAGCAGCAGCACCATCTTCGTGGAAAAGGAGTGAAAACCGGGAAGTCAAGCAGCAGAAAGCAAGCAGTGTTTCTTCGTTGCTGAAAATCCTGGCGCATCAGCGCATTGGCGCTACCTATCGGGCGGGAGTGAAACTACAAATGATGGTTGTGCGCATGCGTCAACCGCTTGGTCTGGGTAGATAAAAAAAGTGAGCATGAACAGCGCCGCGTATGTGTCTGACTCGTCCAAAGCGCACGCAGACCAAAGCGGACTAGAGGGGAAATGCAGCATGAATAAGGCTTTACGCTGAATCACTATACCTGCATTACTCCCACTGCATGGACCTGTCCTGGGGCTTTTGGCTCTCGTTGCACTGAATGGATGCTTTTTTTCTCTCTCTTTGGTTGGTTGAATAAAATCAAGATGAAGCGGCCAAAATGGAAGTAAAATTAAAGTACAGCACCCATTGCATATTGGCACTTTGAAGTGTATGACATGGCCACACTGGTATGGGCTGCTCTTAAATGTTTATAAAATTTTCCTTTTTTTAAGCTCATGTTCTGTTTAATGTGTCATGTCAGAATGTTTTATGGGGGTATGGAGATGTTTAGGAGAAGTGGCAGTGGACATTTTAACACAATCTTGGAGAGTGAGAGGATGCCCGAGGAGTGGCGAAGAAGTGTTTTGGGACCGGTTTTCAAGAACAAAGGTGATGCTCAGAACTGTAGTAACGACAGAGGCATAAAGTTGATCAGCCACACTATGAAGATACGGGAAAGTGTTTTGAAACCAGGTTAAGAGAGGTGACAATCAGTGAGCAGCAATATGGTTTCATGCCAAGAAAGAGTACTACAGATGCAATGTTTGCTTTAAGAGTGTTGCTGGAGAAGTATAAAAGTCAGAAGGAGTTGCACTATGTCTTTGTGGATCTAGTGAAAGCATATGATAGGGTTTCAAGAGAGGAACTATGATACTGTATGAGAAAGTCAGAAGTGGAAGAAAAGTAAGAGTGGTGCAGGACATGTATGAGGACAGTGAGACGGTGGTGAGGTGTGCTGCTGGAGTGACACATTCAAGGTGGGGGTGGGATTACATCAGGGATAGTCTCTGAGCCCCTTCTTGTTTGCCATGGTCAGGGGTCACCAACCTCTGACTGTGAAAAAGAGCCATTTTAAGCAATTTTTTGTTCAGAAAATGTACATGGAGCCACTAAACTTATTTGAGCCTTAAAAAGAAATAAGAGCCAAATAAAATTGCATCATCCCTCTCATGAAGAGCTTTTTACTATTCATTTTTTGTAAATTCACATCTTTTTTTAAATTAATTTATAACTTTTTAAAGATAAATTTGCTATTTTACACTGAAATTTGCAACTTATCTTATATATTTGATGCTTTTCCCCCTCTGAACTGCAGATTTTTCCCCTCCCAAATATGAAGTAAAATTTGCAGCTCATTTCCTGAAAACTAACAATTTTTTTCACTGAAAATGTGCAACATTTTTTTTTCTCTTAAATTTGCAATTGTTTTCTTAGAAACATACAACTTCTTTCACAGAAATATGCAGTTTTCCTCATTCATATGCAACCTTTTCTTGTAAGTGGGGATAAATTTTCTCGCAAATTTGTGACCTCTGTAGTTTGCAGTTTTAACTGTAAATTTGCAAAAAAATTTATCTTAAATTTGCCACTTTTTCTTCTAAATTTGTGGCTTTTTTCCCATAAATTTGTAACAGTTCACTTAAAGATACACAACTTATTTCATAGAAATTTGCAAAGTTTTTCTCTTTAATTTGCAGCCGTTTTGCTTGAAAATGAGCATAATTCTCTCAAATTTGTGACCTTGGCCTCTTTAATTTAAAGCTTTTTAACGCTAACATTTTTCCACATAAATCTTGACTTTTTTAAAAAGTTGCTATTTTTTTTATAAATCTGGGGCTTTATTTCTTGTAAATGTGTATATTCTGGTATTTGATATTCTGATGTTTTTTTTTTAGTTTTATAACTTTTTATGTAAATTTGTGTGTGTGACCACAAGATCACACACAGGATCTGTTTGCAGATGACATTGTCCTGTTGGCTTCATCAAGCAATGACCCACGGGTCTCGCTGGGACGGTTTGCTGCTGAGTGTGAAGTGGTTAAGATGAGAATCAATACCTCCAAGTCAGAGTTCATGGTTCTCAGCTGGAAAAGGGTGGATTGTCCTCTCTGGGTTGGGGACAAGCTCCTGCCCCAAGTGGAGGAGATTAAGTATCTCGGGGTCTCATTCACAAGTGAGGGGAGAATGGAGCGAGAGATTGACAGATGGATTGGAGCAGTAATGCAGACATTGTACCGGTCTGTTGTGTTGAAAAGGGAGTTGAGCTCTAAAGCAAAGCTGTCGATTTACCGGTCAATCTACGTTCCTCCCCTCATCTATGGTCATGAGCTTTGGGTAATGACTGAAAGAATGAGATCGTGGATACAAGCAGCTGAAGTGAGCTTTCTCTGTAGGATTGCTGGACTCGCCCTCACCCTGAGAGAGAGGGTGAGGAGCTCAGTCATCCAGGAGAGGCTCAGAGTAGAACCGCTGCTCCTCCACATTGAAAGGATCCAGTTGAGGTGGTTTGGGCATCTGATCAAGATGCCTCCTGGACGTCTCCCACTTGAGTTGTTTCGGGCATGTCCCACTGGGAGGAGACCACAGGGCAGATCCAGGACATGCTGGAGAGACTACGTTTCCCAGCTGGCCTCAAAACATCTTGGTATCCTCGCTAAAGAGTTGGAGCAGGTGGCCGGGGAGAGGGAATTCTGGGCTTCTCTGCTTGAGCTGTTGACTCCACGACCCGGATCTCCGGAAAAGCTTTAGAAGATGGATGGATGGACTTTTTCTTGTAAACTCACAATTTTGTTCTTGGAAATAAGCAACATCTGCGATGGACTGGCGATCTGTCCAGAGTGTACCCAGTCTCTCGCCCAAAGATGCTGGAAGAGGCTCCAACCCCCCTGTGACCCAAAAAGGATAGAGCCACATCAGGATCTGGAGCCATAAGTTGCAGACCCCTGGCCATGATGACCAACAGGTTGAAAGATGACGTCGGGCAGCAGTCTCCATGGACCATGATGTTTGCAGATGACATTATGATCTGTAGTAAAAGTAGGGAGCAGGTGGAAGAGAACCCCGGGTGGTAGATGTATGCACTGGAGAGAAGAGGAATGAAAGTCGATAGTAGCAAGACAGAATGCATGTGTGTGAATGAGAGGGAGGCAGGTGTAACGGTTCAGATGCAAGGAGTAGAGGTAGTGAAGGTAGATAAGTTTAAATACCTGGGGTCAACCATCCAGTGCAATGGAAAATGCACAAGAGGTGAAGAAGGGAGCGTAGGCAGGGTGGAGTGGGTGGAGATGAGTGGGAAGGGTGATTTGTGACAGGATAGCAGGTAGAGCAGGGGTCTGCAACCTTGACCAACTGAAGAGCCATTTTTCTTGTCTCTGGCTAAAATAGAAGTGGCTGAGGGCCGCACCGGTAATTTGACCTTTAAAATAAAGACTATGCTGCTTCTCATTTTTTTTTTTTTTTATATACATAGCTTTGAATATTATGTTGCATTAATGAATTCATTCTACAACAGTGGAAAAAAAAACAAAACAAAACAACTGTCAAGCTTTACATATAGCTGCATTCATGAAATAAAAGTATTATACATATGTGACCCGTGCTGGCAAAATGAGTCACTTTGAGGAAATTATCAAAACTGAGGTAACGTTTCTTCCATATTCTGTATTGAAAGACCTTCAAAATGATATTTAATTTGTAGGAAGTGCACAAAAATGGACCCAGAAAAAGCCGATTTGTTTATATTTTGGCTAGGTTTAAAACTCGCGTTTGATCGGTCGGGAGTTATGTCTTCTGCCAAAACATATATATTTTTAGAAAGTAGGATTTCTAAGCTTTACAATGATACCAGGCACTCACGGGGGTTTTCCCGGGACTTGCCACTAGCAAACAAAGAAAGAGTCATGATTTAGGACGTCTCCTACCTGTAGCTCATAATGACACGGTGCGCATTCTCACTCATTTTGCCAGCACGGGTCACATATATTTGAAATTGTTTTGTGCTGAAAAATAAATTTCTGAATATCTGACCATAATTTTTTGTACAGTTTTAAATTATCAGCACATTCATAAATTGTTTAAAGCTGAAAAATATCATCCATCTCCTACTTTCAACAGTGATTGCACAGCTTTAGTCCCTGATATTTTAATAAATTAGAGACGGAAGTTTTATTTAGAAGCTACTTTTCCTCCTTTTTATGTTTCCTCATAATGCTCCTTATTGAAATGTGTTAATATAATATAAATCTGTATCCTTCACCTGCTCTCCAGACTCTCAATTTGACAACTAGTGGATTGATTGGTTTATTTTGGAATAAAACAAAAAGAATTCTAAACAACTTTATAAATAATATAACTTTTAAAACTCATTTAGTGCATATTAAGCCAATTAGAAGTAATTACAACAGAGTGGAAAAAATGTTTAAAAGTTACCTTCTTCCGCTGAGCTAAATGTTGGTTATAATTAAAAACAAACTAGGTGGCATTGATCAGTCCCTCCAGGATTTTGTGATGTTGTGATTGTACCAATTCGTGCAAATTCAGCAGGTCCTGCATAATTTGAATTTTGGCCAATCACCGCAACTTTTCTGCAGTTTTGGCCAATTGTCATCTACTTCCGCCAATTTCGCCAATCAGATTTGTCTCTGAGTAGCGTGCAAACATGTATGTCATCAGTTTGACCAATCACATGTGGCACTGCGCTGTGCTCCCTTCTGTGTTTACAGTGAGTACTGTATATACATAACACATCAGCAAAAAACAGTGTGTGATTTAAAAAAAAAACCAAAACACTGACCTGCAAGTTTTCCCACATCGCGTCTTCCCCCATCTCCCCCGGCCCGCCTGTGAACATCTCCCCAAGTCTCTGTAATGATCGCGTGTATGAAGTGCCGGGTTTGTGTTGAAAAACGTCCGCCTGCTTGAAAGCACCCTCATCTCGGGAGCACGCGTAAGGAGAGACACCATAAAACCACAAACAAGCAAATCTAATACTACAACTAGTGTTGTAACATTTTATACGTCTTTAGAGGTAAAAGTCACTACTACATCTTGTCAATGAGCTTTAAAGCTGTGAATCTCCGGTCTGGACACGGGCCAACACGTGATTCAGGCAAATCCCCAAGGAGAGCCCCACAACTTACCGCAACAATCAAAAAAACAAAAATCCTGTGAAATCCTGGAGGGACTGATTAATAGACAGTCTGCTCTTCACTGTCCAAAACCCCATTTAAAAACATCAGGTAACAAACTAGCAGTCCCTGATCCTTCAGACAAAAAGCTGAAAGCATCCTTAAAATAAAAGGCTTACCTCTACATCACTATCAGTCTTCTCTCCTCTCTTTTCACTCATTTGAACTCCTTTTTTTTTCCACAATATTTTTATTGAACCTTTTTTTTTTTTTTTTTTTTTACAAACATAACACAAACAATCAAACACTAACACTAAAGTAATTTAAAAAAAAAGTACTAAAAACACCAACAACCACTAACAAAGGCAGGTCTTCAACAATGCTCCTCTGTTTAGTCTAGGCAATCCATTACATAAGTATACATATTATACATTCACCAGTTTGGAATTTACAAGGTCCACACACATCATTCACCTTCTTCTTCAAAAGTTATGTTTAAATTCTTTACATAATCAATGAAAGGTCTCCATATATTCTCAAACACAATTTCCTTTGATTTCAGTATGTATGTTATTCTTTCTAGTGGAAGGTTTGTTAACATCTGTCTTAACCACTGAGTCACATCTGGTCTATGAGTCTTTTTCCACAATAGTGCAATACATTTTGGTGTTAAGCAAACTGAGGTCTATGAATGCTCTCTCACTCTTATTAAAGTTATGCTTTTCTGGATAAAGACCCAACAAAAACAGTTTAGGATTCAATATGATTTGTTTTGAAATTATTTTTTCAATTGTTACCCTCACCTCTTCCCAAAACATTCTAATTTTCCTACATTCCCATAAACAATGAAGTAGGGTTCCTTTACTTTCCATACATTTTGTGCACATATCTGGTATGTTTTTGTTATATCTATTTAACTCCACCGGTGTAACATACATCCGCATTAATCATTTAAAATGTATCAATTTAAGACGTACATTTATTGATTTGGTTTGAGCTTCTGCACAAGCCAATTCCCATTGTTCCTCTGAAATTTCAGTTTGCAGGTCTTCTTTCCAATAATTCAGTCTTTTCTGAGTTTTCACTTGAGGATAGTGTCAATGAGTTATAAAACTCTGAAATAATACCCTTTCTCTTACTATCTTTCGTCAAGATTTTTTCCAAGGATGAATAAGTAGGTCGGATGAGAGCATTATTTTGATTTGATCAAATAAAGTTCCTAAGCTGAAGATATTTAAAAAAATGTGTTCTATTAAGATTAAATTTGATCCTCAGTTCTTCAAAAGACATTATGTTATCTGAACCTGACAAATATAAGTCTCGAATCTTTTGAATCCCTTTTAAATTCCATACTTTAAATACAGCATCCACTCTCCCTGGTTTAAAATATTGATTACCCCATATTGGGCTAAATTGTGACAATAAGTGTGGTTCTTTTAGATATTTTTTGGTTTCACACCATATTTTGATCATATGCTTTACAAATGGATTTTTAACTTGTTTCTGTAATTTTTTTGCCGAGTCCGAGTATATGAATATGGGAAGAGGTAAAGGTAAATTGTATGATTCCATTTCAGTCCAGTGAGGGAGATCATTTGATGAAAAATAATATGTCATAGACCTCAGTTGTGCTGACCAATAATACAACATAAAGTTTGGACATTTCAGACCTCCACGATCAAATGGTAAATATAGTAAGGACAGACGTAATCTAGCCTTCCTGTTGTTCCATATAAATTCCACTAACTTTTTTTTTAATTCTTGAGAATAGATCTGAAGGTGGTGGTAAAGGAATGTATTGAAATAAATAAAGTATTTTGGGTAAGATATTACTTTTAAGTATATTATTTCTCCCAATCATCGATATTGGTAGTGACATCCATCTCTGAAGTAACTCATTAATGTCTGTCATTAAGGCTTCATAGTTGGCACTGGCGACTGATTCTAGCTTAGGCAAAATTTGAATTCCTAAATATTTAAACTGATTTACAACTTTGAATTGATTTACCTCAGGAGCTGGGTGATTTCTCTGAGTTTCATTTAGCATTAATATTGAAGATTTAGTTTTATTTATTTTATATCCTGATATTTCCCCAAAATTCTTTATTAAATTCAACAAAGTCGGAATTGATTTTTTAAGATTCAACATAAGCAAAATTATGTCATCGGCATACAGGGAGATTTTATGTTCTGTTGGTCCTATTTTAATTCCGTATATTTGTGGATGTAAACGTACTGCCATCGCTAAAGGTTCAATTGCCATAGTAAACAGTAAAGGTGAAAGTGGACAGCCTTGTCGACATCCTCTATTGATTTTGAGATATTGCTGTTTGTTAGGATTTCTGCTGTAGCATTATTGTATATTATCTGAACCCATTTTATGAAATTATTTCCAAGTCCAAACCTTTGTAGGACTTCAAAAAGAAAGGGCCATTCGACCCTATCAAAGGCCTTTTCGGCGTCCAATGATAGGAGAGCTGTATCCGGTGCTTCTTTAGTAGAATAGATAATATTAAATAGTCTTCTTACATTATGGAAGCCTTGTCTTCCCTTTATAAAGCCATTCTGATCTCGGTTAATAATATTTGGTAATATTTCTTGTAGTCGTCTTGCTAAAATTTTACAGATTATCTTAAGGTCAGCATTTAATAGGCTTATTGGTCTCATATTTTCACATTTATTAGAGGGTTTACCTGGTTTTGGCAACAGTATAATTAAGGCATTATTCATGTATAGTGGTAAATTACTATTTTGAAATGCTTCTAAAACCATTTCCAAAAATGGTTTTATTAATTTATTCTTAAATTTTTTATAGAGGTAAACTGGAAGACCATCTGGTCCTGCACTTTTTCCTGATTTCATATTATCAATGGCTAGCCCAACTTCTTCTTGACTAATTTTAGACTCCAGTATCTCCCTGTTTTCATTTGGAATACACGGTATAGATAATCCGTCCAAAAACCCATTTAGTTTTGTTAAGTCAGTTTCATTTTTTGTATCATATAGTTTTTCATAATAATCTCTAAAGGCACTATTAATTTCTAAAGGATCTACAACTGCCTGTCCGTTACTTATAATACTGGTAATTGGTGTTTTAAATTCTAATTGTTTAATCTGCCATGCCAATAATTTTTCTGATTTTTCACCTTGTTCATAAAAAGATTGCTTCAATCTTAGAAGACTCGAGGCAGCTCTATTCGCTGATTTTTTTGTCATATTCAGCTCTCAGAATCAGTAATTCGTTCTCTAACTTTGGGTCACTTCCTGCATACACTTTTTCTTGGAGAATTTTTATTTTATGTTCCAATTGGACTCTCTCCTCTCGAGTCTTCTTAGATTTTGAACCTGTATAACTAATAATATGCCCCCTAATAAAAGCTTTGAAAGCCTCCCACTTTATACATGCTGATGTTTGTGTAGTATTGATATCAAAGAACTCATCTATCTGTTTTTCTATGTACTTAACAAATTCCTCATCCTGAAGCCATTTATGCTGAAATTGCCACCTACCTGGTTCCTTTGTCAGTTTCTTATCTACATATATTAAACAGCAGGGTGCGTGATCAGAGATCACAATGTTATCATAAAAACAGTTTTGAATCTTGGACCTTAATTCTGTGGAGATCAAAAAATAGTCAATACGTGAGAATGTCTTGTAGGTATTAGAATAACAAGAGTAGGCTTTAACTTGTGGTTTCATTTCTCTCCATATATCTAGCAATCTCAATTCTTTCATAAAATGATTAATGATCATCCTGCATCCATTGTGCGTACAGTCCAGTCCTGTTGATCTATCTATGCTGGGATTCAATGTACAATTAAAATCCCCTGCTTTTATGTTGCCCTGTAAGTGATGATAAAATAAGAAATAAATTCGCAAAGAAGTTTTGATCATCTATATTGGGACCGTATAAGTTCACCAAATTTATATTTTCTAATAACAAAGATCCTTGGATGATTAGATATCTTCCTAATTTGTCTCCAATTACATTTTTCACTTGAAATGGGACAGTTTTGTGTATGAGAGTCATAACTCCCCTGGCTCGAGATGAAAATGATGAGGTGAACACACTTCCCTGCCATCTTTTCCTAATTCTTTTTACATCCTCCTCTATTAGATGAGTTTCTTGTAAAAACACAATTTTTGAACCTATGTCTTTTATTTTATTCATAACTTGTTTAAGTTTTTTTAAATTTTGTAGACCTCTGCAATTCCATGAAGTTAAATTAAGATTAACGCTTTGGTCTATGATCAATAAGGAGTTTGGGATTACCTCGCAATGTAAACATGCTCATACAGAGCAGCAAAAACATGAGTGGTTGAACATTCATCCTACAAACTACACACAAACAAATTCCCCCTTCCCACATTCGTGGTAATCCCCCCCAAAATCAAAAAAAAAATTCCGTCTCCCGCTATAGCCATTGGCTGCTCCTCACTCACAAGGATCAGACAAAACCACTCTTTCTTTCTCCTCTCAATCACCCTGACTCTACTGCTTTTAATGACATAACATTAACTCTTTTCTGTAGTTTTCCAACTTAACTCCAAAATTTTATAGCAACTTTGTACATCCTAGTTTTTTTTTTTTTTATATAATACAATCTATATTTTGTGAACTTGCTATTTGCTTCAGATCAGTCAGATACCTGTGCAAATGCTTAAATATTCTACCTTATATCTTGTTCTTGCTTCATGCTTAGCTCCCACCAGTCTCTCTTGGATCTGCTTAATAAGCACCTGCGCCTCCTCTGGGGTCTTGAAGGTGTGGATTCTTCCCTTTATATGTGACCAACAGTCTTGCAGGATGAATCACTCCATGACGAATCCCAAGGTTGCGCAGCTTTTTACGGGCGGGGTCAAACTGTTTCCTTAATTGTTGGATTCCTGTGGCCAAATCTGGGTAGAACCGGACCTGTTGATCCTGGTATTTAATTTCTCCTTTGGCTCGCGCCGCGTTGGAGATCATCATCTTGTCTCTGTAGCTGAGAAACTTCATAATCAGCGTCCTCGGTGGTGCCTTATTATCTCTCAGTGGGCCGATTCGGTGGGCGCTTTCTAAAACGACTGATGACTGCAGCTCCGCGTTGTTCAGCGCTTCTGGAATCCACTTTTCCAAAAAGGAACATGAGTCCCGCCCCTCCGTGCCCTCCGGGAGACCCACCAGCCTCAGATTGTTCCGTCTCGACCGGGATTCTAAATCCAGGGCACTATCTTCCAGACGTTTATTTTTTAATTCCAATGTGCGCACCTTTAATTGTAGGCTGGTGACGTCATCCTCAGCGCTGGAAATTCGGAGCTCCACCTGCGACACTCGTTCCATACAGTCGCTTAATTCCTTTCTCATTCCTTCTATCGCTGCTGTAATCCCATCAAATTTAGAGGAAAAGTCTGCTCTCGTTGAGCTAATGGCAGCGAGCACCGCACCTGTGCCTTCGCCAGCAATCACCGCTCCTCCGCTAGCTTGTTCCGCCATAGTCTCTGGATTTTCTGCTTCGTCACGAGCGTGGAAGTCCGTTAGCTTGGACTGTTTCGACGATTCAGCTTTTCCTCCACCCAATTTCCCAGCCTTAGGCTTCACCGGCATATCCGCGCCCAAACGCTGGGATAGGTTTTGTTCCAGTTGAGAGAGTTATTTGCCAACTTTTTATTTTTAGGAGCAGAGCAGAGTGAACCACGTCCTCCTACGTGGCCGCCATAACCGGAAGTTCATTTGAACTCCTTTTACTATTTTTTTTAATGTACAAACTGTGAGGAAAAACTGTCTGTTGTATGTTGCTGATTTCAGACAAGTATATGCAGTTGATGGCGTTTCATAATAAAAGCACATAACAAAAACAACCATTCTGAAAACTGAATCGCTGTAGTGAGCTTTTATTTTTACATAACTCAGGATGCATTGAGCTGTGACGGTGAAAATAAATTTGCACTAATTCAGACTTCGGTCATGTCTGTGAATCCAGCATGGCGACTAATTTTATGGTTAATGAGCAGAAATTCAAGGATCGTTTCTCATTTTTAAGGGTAATTAAGGCGTTGATTTTAGATAATCACAAAGAATTTTTATGGACCTGTAGACATTAATGAGGTGGCTGTTTTTTGTGGTTTGTTTTCTTGTGGAGAAATTCTCTCCACAACAACCTACATGAATGCAAATTAATCTGTCCACACAGAATTAGAGTCTCTATTTTCCTCTGTGATTTCACTTTTTCTGGATCTGTTCATGTCTTACCGAGAGTGGCAGGAAGCAGCCACTGTCCATGCTTCTCCCAGGCTTCCCCACATGCACTGAGGAGAAGCTGAGTGGCTCTCTGTGCAGCTGCTGTCAGATGTGATGCAGTCACGCATGGTTGACAACATAAATGACTAAAAAATACATATATTTTATGTTCATAAAAGTATGCGTTTCCATTGAGAAATGTATCCAATTGTGATAAACAGCTAGAAAACCACTCAGAGAGTGCATACCTATACCAGGGCTCCTTCCACCCCTCATGGATCACCTCCAAAATGTAATGGGTTTGTTTTGGAGGATTCTTGCTAACACAGTGTGAGAAGATAAGAGCCCTGGTGGAGGCAAGTGTTCTCAGATCTCCAAAATGTTATGGGTTCCTCTCTAGCCCAAGGACCACCTCTGGTAAAAAAATTTCATCCACATCCATCCACTATTTTTGTAGTATTCTTGCTGACACAGTGTGAGAAGACAAGAGCCTTCGTGGAGGTATGCATTCTGGGATCCTCACCAAAATGTTTGTCAAAGACTGTCCCAACACTATGCCCGTTTTGACACCTCGTCATCTGTGTCCAACTCCCCCCCTCCCTCCAGCTCCACAGCCTCCACATTCCCTACTTCATTTAAGGCACCCCCCCCCCTCCTCCCCCCCTCCCCTTATCATCAGTGAGCAGGATGTGCTCAAACAGTTCTCCAGACTGAACCCGCGCAAGGCCCCCGGCCCAGACGGCGTGTCTCCCTCCACCCTGAGACTCTGTGCGAAACAGCTGGCTCCTGTATTCACAGACATTTTTAACACCTCCCTTAAGTTATGCCACGTGCCGTCCTGCCTCAAATCCTCCACCATCATCCCTGTCCCCAAGAAGCCACGGATCACTGGACTTAATGACTACAGACCTGTAGCGCTCACCTCTGTAGTCATGAAGTCCTTTGAGCGCCTGGTCCTGTCCCACCTCAAGTCCATCACCACCCCTCTCCTGGACCCGCTGCAGTTTGCCTACCGAGCCAACAGGTCTGTAGACGATGCAGTCAACCTGGCCCTCCACTCCATCCTGCAGCACCTGGACTCCCCGGGAACCTACGCCAGGATCCTGTTTGTGGACTTCAGCTCCGCATTCAACACCATCCGCCCCGCTCTGCTCCGGGACAAGCTGTCCCTGCTCAACGTGCCTGACTCCCTCTGCAGGTGGATCATCGACTTCCTGACGGACCGGAGGCAGCATGTGCGGCTGGGAAAGACTGTCTCAGACTATACTAGCATCAGCACCGGATCACCCCAGGGCTGTGTACTTTCCCCCCTACTCTTCTCCCTTTACACCAACTCCTGCACCTCCAGCCACCAGTCTGTCAAGTTGATCAAGTTTGCGGACGACACCACCCTCATCGGGCTCATCTCCAACGGCGACGAGTCCGCCTACAGGAGAGAGGTGGCCCAGCTGGCGTCCTGGTGCAGCAATAACAACCTGCAGCTGAACGCTCTGAAGACAGTGGAGATGATTGTAGACTTCAGGAAAGTCACTACTCCTCTGCCCCCCCTCACCCTCTCAGGCTCTCCCATCACCACTGCTGATTCCTTCCGCTTCCTAGGCACTACCATCACCAGGGACCTCAAATGGGAGCTGACCATCAGCTCACTCATCAAAAAAGCCCAGCAGAGGATGTTCTTCCTGCGGCAGCTGAGGAAGCTCAAGCTACCCACCAAGATGTTAGTGCAGTTCTACACAGCCATCATCGAGTCCATCCTCACCACCTCCATAACCGTGTGGTACGCAGGAGCCACTGCCAGGGACAGACTAAGGCTGCAGCGCGTCGTGCGCACTGCTGAGAAGGTGATCGGCTGCAAGCTCCCATCTCTCCAGGATCTGTACATCTCCAGGACCCGGAGGCGTGCTGGCCGGATCATAGCCGATCCCTCACACCCTGGTCACGTACTGTTTGCCCCCCTCCCCTCTGGTAGAAGACTTCGGTCCATCCAGACTAAAACCT
Source organism: Pholidichthys leucotaenia (assembly GCA_020510985.1). Classification (NCBI taxonomy): domain Eukaryota; kingdom Metazoa; phylum Chordata; class Actinopteri; order Cichliformes; family Pholidichthyidae; genus Pholidichthys; species Pholidichthys leucotaenia. The sequence continues at coordinate 166,879,278 of CM035838.1, read as the reverse complement.
CCCGTCACATGAACAGCTTCTTCCCCTCTGCCATTAGACTGCTGAACACTAAGTGACTTATTGACTCTCGTGCACCATGTACAGCAGCTCAACCAGACTCATGTCAATCATCACTGTTTTCTTCCTGCATTACCGACTGCACTATATAGTTCTCCACAGTATCTGCTGCTGGCTAATATATATTTTAACTGTTGACCAGTATCACTTAATCTTATCCTACACTTTATTACATGTATAGTTTATTTCTCTTATCTTATCATGTTTAATGTTGCAGCATTGTACCGAGACAAATTCCTAGTTTGTGTACTACATGAACAATGGCAATAAACCTGATTCTGATTCTGATTCTGATTCTGATGTTTTGGGTTCATCTCTAGTCCAAGGGCCACCTCTGGTGAAAATTTCATCCAAATCCATACAGTAGTTTTTGTGTAATCCTGCTGCACAAATACAAACGACGTCCTTAGTGGAGGTATGCACTCTCAGATCATCACCAAAATTTGGTGGGTTCATCCTTGGCCCAAGGGCTACCTCTGGTGAAATTTTCATCAAAATCTGTCCAGTAGTTTTTGCGTAATCCTGCTAAAAGACAGTCAAACTAGAAAAGCACTCTGAGAGCGCATACCTCCACCAAGTCTCCTTCTGTCCGTCGTGGATCACCTCCAAAATGTAATGGGTTCATGTGTAGGCCACGAGCCATTTCTGGTGAAAATTGCAGCAAAGTTTATCCAGTGTCTTTGGAGGATTCTTGCTAACACACTGTGAGAGGATAAGAGCCTTGGTGGAGGTATGCATTCTTGGATCATCACCAAAATATTATGGGTTCCTCTCTAGCCCAAGGACCACCTCTGGTGAAATTTTCATCAAAATCTGCCCAGTAGTTTTTGCGTAATCCTGTTAACAGACGGATGGACAAACACCCCGATTACATTACCTCCTTGGCGGAGGTAATAATTTAAAAAATAAAATGATTAAAATTCCCATGTGTTTTGACATATAACTGCAGGGAGCCGCAGCACGGGAACTGAGGGGCCGCATGTTGCTGACCCCTAATCTAGAGTGAAAGGGAAGCTTTTCAAGACGGTAGTGGTTAGACTTCATTTCAAGATGGTGAAATTTCTCCTTGGATTAGAAGTTTGCCCAAAGAAGCACCTGATTATTGCACACTTCTAGCCTGTTTCCTTTAAAATAGATGCTGCTGTTTTGGTTTCTCATCACTAATATAATCTGTGATATCCTGACATGATTGCTGGACATGTTTGACAGCGTGAGCACAGTTCATCATCATCACAGTCTACACTGAGGAGGCAAACGATTTCTTTTTCATGTTACCCCCAGTGAACTGCCGAAGCATAGAGAGCAGTCAGGCTTGCTTTTGAGCGTTGCGCTCACGCTGATCTCGGTCGGTGACAGCTGTGTGTGTGAATCTGTTGGTGTTTGAAGCAGGTGTGGAGATATTTGTAAGCAAACTTGGTAAGCAGTCGGCAAAGAGAACGTTGCCAGCTGCAGATAGATTTCACTCACTACATCAACACCAACCCACGCTCCACCCTTTCTGCATACTGAGCCACCTGTCAGGGGTGCAGATGGCAGTGGTTGCAGTGGAAGAGCGAAAGATGTGAGGATATATATTTTAAAATAAAAGCAAGCAAAAGGGTGAAACTAAACATGTATGAATATTTGATGCACAACACTCTAGAGTTTGAGTATTACTACTATAGGAGCCATTTCTTCACTTGGACACCTGTTTCGCTAAATCCCATTTGGCGTGAGAAGAATATGAAAGGCTTATTGATTGGCTGGGATGAAGCTTTATTATGTTTAATCACGGCCGAGCAGACCAATCAGTTCAGCACTGATAGATTTGTTCCAGATATTGGGCATTGTGGTTGTGAAAGGACCATGACTGCCCTCTCCAAAAGGTTTTGCATGTAATAAAAAAAAAGAGGCTAATAAATTTGTACTCAATGCTGCTTGCTGTAAATGAGATGACATTACAGCAACAGCATTAATTTACAGTTGTCATTTTAGGAGTCTTAAAAGGCATTCAGGTTAAGCTTCAGTTTTGTTTTATTATCCATCACTTTACATGTTTTTTTTTTAAATGTGTTGCATCTGGTAAAGCTGTTGGGATACAAAACAAATTCATGAGCTACTTCATGGAGAGTACAAAAAGTACAATATGAAACTGAGAAGACTATAGTTAACTATAGTAGGCAACTTCTACCGCTGCGTGATAGAGAGCACCCTGACCAACTGTGTCACAGTCTGGTATGGGAGCTGCTCTGTCGCTGACCGTAAGGCGCTGCAGCGGGTGGTGAAAACCGCTCAACGCATCACAGGGACTCCACTTCCAGTTATAGAGGACGTCTACAGGAAAAGATGTCTGCGCCGGGCACGCAGCATTCTTAGGGACTCCAACCATCCTGCTCATGGACTGTTCCAGCTTCTCCCCTCCGGAAGGCGTTTCAGAAGCCTTCGGACTAGAACCAGCAGGTTTAGGAACAGTTTCTTTCCAACAGCTGTCACGTTATTGAACTTAGTTCTCCGCTGACTCTCTTACCATCATCTCTTACCATCCTCACCTGTACATAACTGCCCACCTAACTTATTGTACATTATTTGCACATAACGGTACTCTTAACTTTCTGCACTGCTGCATATATTTGCATATATTTGCTTAGATTGCACATACTGTCAATTACTGTATATACTGCACTGCTGTCCTTTGCATTTCTGATTGGATGCTAAACTGTGTTTCGTTACCTTGTATTCATACATGTGTAATGACAATAAAGTTGAATCTAATCTAATCTTATTTTATAGCACGTACAAGCAATCCTTTTAAGGCATTACAACGGCCCCGTTTCCACTACCAGGAACCAGTTGAGGGGTCCAGGAACTTAAGGCCATTCCTGCTCTCTCACACCCTTTGTGTCTCCACTGCAAGGGTAGGAACCGTCGGTCTCTGGAGGATTTGTTGTAACCGTCTGACATTTGTTCTCCACAGATGCTGGATAGTTGTAGACCCTCCACAATAACGGCAGCATTATATTATATTTTTTTTTTTTTTAAGTATTAGATCTTCACTATTATCTTTTTCTAGTCAAATTTGCCACTATTCATTTCCATGTGTTTTGTTACAAAGCCAGTACCATATGGAGCACTCTAGCTGACTTTTATCCAGTCAGCACAGAGTCGATCCTAAACCCCACCCAGTAGTTTTTGAGGCCGCTCTGAAGTACCTTCTCCTGTCCAGGTTGTTATTTTCGCTGCTAAAGGTTCCTGAAAGCTCCCTCTTACGTGGAGGTTCCTGGTGGTGGAAACGTGCACATGGGGGAAGTTTCTATAAAATTGGTTCCTGGTTGTGAAAATGGAGTCCATTAATTTTTTTTAAGCCTGAAATTTTTAATCCATTAGCATTCCATCCAGTTTTCCTAAAAATAGGATACACAAAGTAAATCAAATTCCTTCTTCAGTGTGTGGCAGGAGAAAATGTAAATGTTGGGTGCCTATAGAACACGTGCACAACAACTGGAAATTATTTGCAATTTTTTTGGACTAATTAAGAAGTTGAAATGACAAAATTTCCCACAGAAACCTGAACATTTCAGGGACCCCAGGTTGGGAACCACTGGTGTAGTGGATGGCACTGACACTTCACAGCATGAAGGTCCTGGGTTTTTTAATCCACCAGCTGACCAACTGGGGCCTTTTTGTGTGGAGATTGTCCGTTCTGTCTTTGTAGGTTTGCTCCAGGTTCTCCTGCTTCCTTGTACAGTCCAGTAACATGCATGTTGGGCTGATTGGAGGGTGATATGGGTGTTAATTGGATATTCTAATTTTGCCATTGGTGTGAAATTTAAGAGTGAATGGTTGTCTATGTTGGTGCTGTGATGGACTGCAAACAGTCCTGGGTGTTCTCTGCCTCTAGGCTCCAGTCTTCTATGACCCAAATAGGATAAAATGGTTAAAAAAAAAAATGAGTGAAAGACCTTCAACACTGCCTGCCAGAAAAAAAAAAAAACCCTCACCACTGGGATTTAACTGAGTAAATATGGGGGGGGGGGGGGCTTCAGTTGGATAAACACTGCAGTCCTATGCTTTAGTTGTAAAGAAAGCAAAAAAATCAACAAGAGATTGCTATAACTACTAAAACTGGTTAAAAAAACTGTCCGACACATTCTGAAAATCTGGGAGGATATTGGTGAACCACTATATATTGAGGCGTGCTGTGTGTGTGTATATAGTCTCTCACAGATGGACTACATGGGCTACAAGGATAATTTGCTTATTTTTTCATCTGTTGGAGCTTGTCAGCGACCCATTTAATTACCGCCACCAGAGAAGGGCTGTCGTCACTGTGATTGTCTGCCTGTTAGCAGATTACACAAAAACTGCTGGATAGATTTTGATGAAATTTTTGTCAGAGGTGGCCCTCGAAATAAGGATGAACTCATTTAATTTTTGGCAGATCCAGATCAGTATGCATATTCTGATTCACTTTTTTTATCCCCTGCCGGTCGAAGAGGCCTTTGGGTGAAGACCAAAGGGGGATTACAGACGTGGACAAAATTGTTGGTACTCCTCTGTTAATGAAAGAAAAACCTACAATGGTCACAGAAATAACTTCAATCTGACAAAAGTGGTAATAAATAAAAATTCTATGAAAATTAACCAATGAAAATCAGACAATGCTTTTGAATTGTGGTTCAACAGAATTATTTTAAAAAACAAACTCAACAGGCCTGGACAAAAATGATGGTACCCTTAACTTAATTTTTTTTTGTACAACCTTTTGAGGCAATCACTGCAATCAAACGATTTCTGTAACTGTCAATGAGACGTCTGCACCTCTCAGCAGGTATTTTGGCCCACTCCTCATGAGCAAACTGCTCCAGTTGTCTCAGGTTTGAAGGGTGCCTTCTCCAGACGGCATGTTTCAGCTCCTTCCACAGATGTTCAATAGAATTTAGATCAGGGCTCATAAAAGGCCACTTTAGAATAGTCCAATGTTTGGCTCTTAGCCATTCTTGGGTGTTTTTAGCTGTGTGTTTTGGGTCATCATCCTGTTGCAAGACCCATGACCTGCGACTGAGACCAAGCTGTCTGACACTGGGCAGCACATTTCTCTCTAGAATACCTTGATAGTCTTGAGATTTCATTGTACCCTGCACAGATTCAAGACACCCTGTGCCAGATGCAGCAAAGCAGCCCCAGAACATAACAGAACCTCCTCCATGTTTCACAGTAGGGACAGTGTTCTTTTCTTGGTATGCTTCATTTTTGCATCTGTGAACATAGAGCTGATGTGCCTTGCCAAAAAGTTCCAGTTTTGTCTCGTCTGTCCATAGGACATTCTCCCAGAAGCTTTGTGGCTTGTCAACATGCAGTTTGGCAAATTCCAGTCTGGCTTTTTTATGATTTGTTTTCAACAGTGGTGTCCTCCTTGGTTGTCTCCCATGAAGTCCACTTTGGCTCAAACAGTGACGGATGGTGTGATCTGACACTGATGTACCTTGACCTTGGAGTTCACCATGAATGTGTTTAGAGGTTGTTCTGGGCTCTTTTGTTATCATTCGTATTATCCCTCTCCTCCTGCAGCCACGTTCAGGGAGGTTGGCTACAGTCCCATGGATTTTAAATTTCTGAATAATATGTGCAACTGTAGTCACAGGAACATCAAGCTGCTTGGAGATGCTCTTATAGCCTTTACCTTTAACATGCTTGTCTATAATTTTCTTTCTAATCTCCTGAGACAACTCTCTCCTTTGCTTCCTCTGGTCCATGTTTAGTGTGGTACACACCATGTCAACAAACGGCACAGTGACTACTTGTCACCCTTTAAATAGGCCGACTGACTGATTACAAGTTTGTAGACACCTGTGATGTTAATTAGAGGACACATCTTGGTTGAACATGTCCCTATGGTCACATTATTTTCAATCTTTTCTAGGGATACCATCATTTTTGTCCAGGCCTGTTTCATGAGTTTGTTTTTTAAAATAATTCTGTTGAACCACAATTCAAAAGCATTGTCTGATTTTCATTGGTTAATTTTCATAGAATTTTTATTTATTACCACTTTTGTCAGATTCAAGTTATTTCTGTGACCATTGTGGGTTTTTCTTTCATTAACAGAGGGGTACCAACAATTTTGTCCACGTCTGTATGTTATGGCTCGGTCCGTCCGTCTGTCGGTCCCACTTCTGTGAAATCAATTCCTTCTACAGTTTTTTTTCAATTGTTTTGAAACATGGTACCATGGTTTGATATACACTGATGCGCATATTGCAATTTGGTTCGGATCAGATGATTTTTGCAGGAGTAGTAGACCCTGACCTATGACCTCTTATTTCACCTCACTTCATTGACAGTAACTGTCTTGTGAAATCAACTCCTCCTACAGTTTTGTTCCAAATGTTTAGAAACTTTGTACTATGGTTTGATATACTCGGATGATGCGAATATTGCAATTTGACTCTCGTTGGATGACCTTGAGGTCAAAGGTCAGATTTTCCCTAAATCTTCTAAACACAATAACTGTTGAAAGAAATGATGCAGGCTTTTCAAATCGATACAGTAGTTGTATACACCGTGACCTGATTATGGGTTTGGGATCAAGGGGTCAAAGTTAACATTCCAGTTGCACAATGGTAAATGTTAAATTTACTATTGCTATAAAATCACTAAAGCTAGGGCTGCCAAACCTGGTATACAGGTTCACCTTTGCATCCTGACTTATGACTATGGGTTTAGGGTCAGAGGTCAAGTTTAACATTCCTTATGCCTTATTACTGTACAACAAGTGCACAGACTTGGTACACAGGTTCACCCTGTAACATTGAAGTGTGACTAGGGGTGGGCGATATGGCCCAAAAATGGTATCATGATATTTCTGTAATTTTTCACGATAACAATATTCTTCACGATATCACAGAATACAGTTTTTTCTTTTAAATGTATTAAGTACAGTTTCACAGGCCAGCGTTAATTATGTTCAACATATTCAGTAAAAACAAACTCTCATTTCTCCAGTTTATAAAGAGCAGTTTAGAATGTGTTTCAAACTTTTTTTAATTCTGTATCAAATATTAGCAGAAAATATTATAAACCACCACATCTTAAGTGCACTGAGAGGTGGACTGGGATGAAAATTCAGGCCTGGAATTTGACTTCATCCTAGGCCACCCTGCTGTTGGAAACCAGAAATCACCACAGTTTTAGCTGGCCGACATTTTAAAATAATGGGTACCAAACTAGTTATAAATGTAATTATAACTTTCAGCTGGGAGGAAAATTATAAATTTGGATTTTAATAGTCAGCTAATCTATTGATTATTAAAACAACTGATTGACTAATCTTAATTTTAATCTGGCGCTGCTTCTGATTTGTTCACCTTTTCCGACTAAAAACACAAGGTAAGAGGCTTTAGGTAAAAAGTTACAATTCTGCATGAAAAAGGTCATGAATTTGTCACCAAAAACGTTCAAAATTTAAAAAAATGTACCTTTATGAAAAGATGTTTAAAAAATGAGAAAATAAAACAAATTTAGGAGAGAACGGTAACAAGCAGATGAGAGTGAAGTTGGTACTGCAGACTACATATAGCCCATAGTTTTGAAAATTATTAAGGTTTTTCTTACAACAGCTGAATAGTCCTGAAAACATTGTTTTATAAATGTAAGAGCAATTTAGCTCTGGTTAATGCAACCTACTTATTACATTTAAAAATGTAAACCCAAAACTACAGCAGTATGATTTAATCACCAGACTACTTCTGTCTTCATCTCATTTCTATGCTCTGGGGCATGAGGGGATTTAGGTCATTTTAACATATTAAATTAATTTAGTCTGTTATTTCACCGGGTCAGGAAGAGGGTCTAAATAAAACAGGGACTGAGTGGGCTTATTTAAAAGTATTATTTCATCATTTGGCCTACCTGTCTGCCGTTTCGCTAAACAACACCTCCTGTCTCTCCCTCTTTCTCTCAGTTTACCCGCGTTAGAAATCTCCGTTGCACAGACAACTCCTGGGGCTGTTAACGGATTTTTTTGTTTCTTTCTGTTGGTTGAATAAATCAATCTGGAGCGGCAACAAGGGAATGAAAATAAACCTCTGGACACTTCGGAGTCTGGATGTCAACAACACTCCTTCAGGGTGAAGTAAAACTTTTCACTGAAGCCGTGTTATTAACGTGCGGAAAAAAATGTGGGCAGATTATCTGCATCGCTGCACCGTTTTTTGTAAAGAAGGCAGCAGTCTGAAACAGCCTTTAAACTAAATTACTCCCTCACAACTAGACGCAGACGTTCCAAGCACAGAGCGCCTCTTCCTGCGCCATGTTTGGTTTTTTTTTGTTGTTTCTATGGTAGCGTGTAACTTCCATTGGCAGCGTAACAGACCCCAAATATCACAATATTCATTTTACACCAGTATCAAAAATTATACCGGTATTATCGTGAATGATACGATAATGTGTCATGTGACTATGGTTTTGGAATCGCAAGGTTAACATCACAATGGCTTCTAAACTATATCTCAACAACAAAGAAAGCTAGGGTCACCAAACCTGGTACACAGGTTCACTCTGACACATGACCTCTGACTACAGGTTTGGGTCAAAGGTCAAGGTTGGCACCCCTATGCTCCCTTACTATAGAATGTGTAAAGCTCTCTAAGGTCACCAAACTTGCTACACAGGTTCATCTCGGGATCCTGACCTACAACTATGGGTTGTATTAAGGCTGTCGTGATAACCGCAACTCTGTAATACCGTGCTATGGACACGCCTACCGCGGAGGAAAACGAGCAACTGCAATAACTGCGGTGTTCACTTTTTTTTTGTGTGTGTGGCTGTATCTTGTTGTTCACTTTTGGGCCCCTCTTGATTATTAAATAAATTGTTAAATGAAGTGTATTTTTATTGCCAACAGCATTTTTGCACCGTGTATTCTGGAAGCTTCCACAGCCCTACTCTCTCTCCATCTGGAGAGAGAGCGTGCCCCAAATGGTGGTGACTGCATCGGGTGCTGATGGTGGCAGCACCGTTTGGGGCACTCACTCTCCAGACGGACTCCAGCAGGCAGTCAGTGGTGAAAGCGTTTAGACTCCTTGCTAAATACAGCCGTGACAGTGAGCACTGAAAGGGCACAAAGTGTGTTATTTCCTTCTGAGCGGAGTGTGCATGATCCTGACTGTGTATGCTCCTGTGTATGAGCTCCGAGAGCCAAAGCTTGTTTGAATGTGATTTTTTGGACAGCGGCAAAAATCACAGAGACAGGAGCCATGCAGGGTTCTGTACAGAGCCTGTCTTGCTTAAATAAGCTGAATGTTGCTGCACTCTCCAGCCCACACACCCCGTAGTTCCCACCACTTCTTTATGAAAATGATAGTTTTTTTTTTTTTTTTTTTTTTAACAGAATCAGCAGTTCATGCCTGTAGAAAGCGTGGAGCTCTGCACAATTGTCACACACGCACATAAAGTTGAGAGTGGAGCTGCAACGAGTCTCTCACAACTTCCATCGTTTTCCACATAAGTTATAAACCCTGTTGAAATTACGAGACCACAGGGTCCTAAAAACATTTGCAATAATACCGCATACCGTGGTGTTGTGCTGTCCACTGTCACCGCAGGGGAAATTCCTCTACCGCGACAGCCCTAGGTTGTATACTTTGTTGTATATTTGTGGATGATGGGTTTATTATAATTTGGTTCTGCCACAGTAATTATTATATTGAAAGTTTTCGTCAAAGAAAATGGAGGTGGGGGATATTGCACTCGCCTCAGAGTGCTCTTTTTCTCTTTTAATATTGTCAAGGTTGTTTTTTTAAATAGGTTTTTGTTAATAAATTTTAAAAAATGGTCTAATCAACATGAAAGCACACAGGTACTTATGATGCTCTGTCAGTTGGCACATTTTAATTCCGTTTTACTTGGTACATAAACAGCCTTGACAGAGCTATGCTCTTCTCCGCCTTAATAGAACAACTTTATTGTGACTCGTTTCAGATTTCTGATCCAGTGGACATATGGGGGTGGGTTTTCATGCTTTTTCCTTACACAGAAAAGGCAGGATAAGTCTTAAGAGGTTTTACTTGTGAAAAGCTGCATCGTTCACTAAATTCAAAGGCATAACTAAGGTAAAAGGACCGGCATGCATATATGGCCTTTACTAATTATAGAGATTGCTCCGAGTGCTTTTACGCCAGCCACATTCTTGCATTCATACAGTGTTATAATGCGCACACACTCATGGGGCCATCTGATAAATGGAGCTCTGTATCTTGCCTAGAAATACGTAAGCAGCACCTAAGCTGGAAGAAATGGAAGAAACCTTGAATCTATACAAAGGGATGTGAATACAAACCCACACTTTGAAGTGGTACTGCAGAAGCTGCCTGCACATAATAATCAGTCCTACATGTAAAAGAGAGACTAGACCTGTTGATACTTTTTACCATTTGTGACAAGAATTAGAGATTATTCTCGTGCACCATGAGCTCCAGACTCAACTGTATCTTGTTTATTTTCTGTTCTAGGTAAAATTAAATACTCTGAGCGGGTGTATGACGCCTGCATGGAGGCCTTTGACTGCCTGCCCCTTGCTGCCCTGCTCAACCAGCAGTTCCTCTGTGTACATGGTGGACTCTCCCCAGAAATCAACTGCCTTGACGACATAAGGAAAGTAAGTGACTGTTTATTTATTTCTAATTCATTACAGATCTATAATAGGCCTCTTTCTTAATTTTATCCACTTGAGCCCCCGTGTTTAAAGCATTCTTTCAACCAGTCTCACCTGTGCTCACTATTTGAAAAAAACGAAGGCTACGGACTCTTCAGTCAGTAGAAGCAGAAGTGATGTCATAACCTGTTGGCAGTTGTAACCACGTTAGCTGCAACCACGCCAAAAAGCAGAAGGAAATTGTGATTTGAGCTGTAGTTTTGTTGCATGACTGTTTCCAGAAGATTGATTCTGGTTAGGGAGGTATATTTTTGAAGATGAGAATTTAGTCCAGTCAGCTGCAAGAAGGCCTGTACCTTTTCAAGAGGGTACCGCAAGAGATGCCTTTCTATTCTCCTTGTAGCCTAGCAACAGTGACTAACGACTAATAGTGAGGAGTAAAGTGACTGATATACTGTAGTCACCTCAGTAGCTCCAACTTCCTCAGTTTACACACTCTTTGGTTCACTTTTACTTTTAGCCTGCTTGATGCAGTATTAATGAGCACCTGCTTCTATTGTCCAGATCCACTTTTCTTTCTGTGTGTTCTGAGGTCAAGAAACTGTGTAAGATGACCAGGTGGAGCTTTCTTTCACAATTGATATTTTTAAAAATGACCTGCCTCCCGCAGCTATATTTTCCTGTTCTAAGCCTCTTTCTGTCCAAACTGCATGTCTTTGTAGGCTTTTATAGAGCAACCAGTAGTAAAGTCTATGGTTGGTAAAACCTGTGATTAGGCAAAGAAACTGACACATAGGGGTGGACAATAAATCTGTTAAAAAAGAAAAATTTTAAACATTTTTTTCCTTTCACTAGAGTATGTAGTCAAAAATGGCACTGGGTATCAATGAAATGCCTTCATTTATTTTACACAAAGTAACAAAATGAGTTTGTGTTCGATGAACTCTTTAATTTTTATAGCTTAATTACCCACACAGACAATAGTCTGTATGGGTAAGGCGTTTCTGCGCGTCTGTCTGTACAGTATGTCTGCATGTTTGTCTGTGCAATAAAATAGAAACGGCTGAAGATTATTCTCAGGCCATATCGCCCAGCCCAGTTTTCATTTTCATGCGTGTGAAACTTTGCGCAGGCTGAACAGAGCCCAGAGGAGAGAGTGTGGTGGTTTTCCTGTCAGATCACTTGCATTTACAAATTGCTCTAAGATCATAATTAGTTTATTTTCAGATTTAAACAGGATTATTCTGCCTAATGCTGCTGTAAGATTTGGAGCTCACCTTTTTTGAAAAAAAAAAAAATATATATATATATTCAAACATATGTGATTATAGACTAGTGACTGACAGTACTTGAGCTGTTCTCACAAGTAAATTCTTTTTTCTGTCTTTTTCACAAGAAATCAGTTCTGCTGTGAAAATACATCAGTGTGGGTGAAGTGAGGAGAACATAGTGTAGCAAGAAAAATTATCTGTTTCCTTTAAACAAGTAAATCAGGCCATAAACTGATGTGTTTACCAGTAATAGACTGAAGATGATGCGTCATTTTTCAATGTCTCTATTTAACTGCATCTTTTTAGCATGTTCTAGTGGAGCCTAAAGGAGTGAATATGATGCTGCGGCGCATGTCCACATTTCATAGGAAAGGCTACTCCTCCTAGGGCCAGGAGTTTGCAACCAGCGGCTCTGGGGCCACATGTGGCTCTTTTGCCCATAGTGTCTCCCCGAGGTCTTGGAAGCGGTAGAGGGGAAAAAAACCTAATCCATTTCCAAGAAAGAAGGAATAAATTTACATGGAGAAGGGTTGCACATTCATGAGAAAAATATCCTAAAAAGCAGAAAATGAGAAAATCTGGAAACTTAAGGAAAAAAAAAATCTCTTAAATTTAGGGAGAAACTTTGCAGTTTTCTGAGGAAAACATATCCACAAATTAGTAAGAAAAAAGTCGCAAAATTTCTGGAAAAGAAATCACAAATTTAATAGAAAAAGTTGGAAGTTTTATGAGAAAAATGTAAGAAATGCTGCAGTTTTGCCCATGAAAGCTAATAAATTTTCACAGAAAAGTACAATAAATTTGAGAATAGCTGAAAATTTATGAAAAAAAAAATTCTCCAAACTTAAGGAAAAATTTCCAATTTTATGAGGGGGAAAAAAATCCCACACACACTGGCAAGGAAAAAAGTCACAAATTTACCCCCAAAAGCTACGGTTTCATTAGAAAACAGTTGCAGATTTATATGAAAAGAGCAACATTTTTACCTGAAAAGGGGTAACGCTCTTATGAGAAAAGCAGAAGATTATGCCAAAAATATCAAAATTTATGAAAAAAAAGCTTATAATTTTGGGGGGAAAATATCACAAATTTACATGGAAAAAGTCTTCAAATTTACTTGATATTGGTTTTAAATTTGCAAAGAAAAATATGTGCAATTTAGAAAAAAGCAAAACATATTTATGCCAAAAATATAACAGATTTTGAAAAAAAAAATACAGTTTAATGAGGAAAACACCCACACACTTTTGCAAGAAAAGGGCAAATAATCAAAAATTTACCTGAAAAAAGTAACAATTTTGTGAGGAAAGGGTAACAACTTTATAATAAAAAAGCTGCAAATTTATGAGAAAAAAATTCTTAATTGTGATGTTTTCGGGCCAGATTGTAGTTGTAATTCTGCTGTTTTACCTTCGTTTTTTGGTGCAGATATTTTTGTGGCTCCATGCAGACTTTTTTTTTAATGCAGTAACCACTCACAGTGGCTCTTTCTGTAGTACAGGTTGCGACCCCTGTCCTTGGCGTTTGTCTTGATGCTCCTCCAACTCATTCACAGTGATCCTCAGGTGGATCTGCATCCAGGTTGTGGTTAGGGTCAAAGGCTAAGAGATATGGGAGCTCTCGGGGTGGTTTCGTCAGGCCTGAATGAACTGTGTCATTGACGGTCTGATGATGTAGTTCCATGCATAACTTATGTTGCAACTGCTGATGTGTTTGACAGTGACCGTGAACAGATGGGCTGCATCGGTGCAGTCATTCACACTGTTGTTTTAGGTTGCTCATTTTCGAGGTGTCAGTAATCACATTAAGGCTCTGCACCTAAAAACAACAGACCTGGTGTTTGCGTCCATGCTTCTGTACTAATCTGTGTCACAAGAGCTGCTGTAATATAGTATATTGTGTGAATATATGAGGCAGCAAGTTTAGTAAAAATGAAAGTAGTCCGTTAAATGTCTTAAGCGTTTATAATTTGATGATTGAGAATGGTCTAAACTATGCATTATTATGTTTACTGAATGTTTCTGTCATGTGCTCCACAGTTAGACCGGTTTAAAGAGCCGCCAGCCTTTGGACCCATGTGCGACCTGATTTGGGCAGACCCCGGTGAGGACTACGGCAGTGAAAAGACATCTGAGCACTTCAACCATAACTCCGTCAGAGGCTGCTCTTACTTTTTCAGGTATTGGATAAAGCGTCTGTCTTTACCATCCCGTCTGAAAATATACCCATTCTCTATCGTAAAAGACTTGACTGCATTTGGCCTCGTAGTTCAGAGGACGCAGCGTCACTGTTTTGTAGGTCAGTTATTGAGGCACTTTTATAAATGGCTTTCTCAAAACAGGTTAGTAGATGAAAACACCCTGTTTTTAAAATGGGTCAACACATTTAGTATGCCTTTACAAAATAGGTTAGCAGATGCATAATAACTTCCAGAGTCCTGAATATTCACCAAAAATGTGTATTTAAAAAAAAGAGAGCGCAAGATTAGGCAGTAAAAGTTAGAATATATAGACTCTGTAAAGAATATTGATCTACAGCCATGTATGTATGTTATGAAACTAAATGACAAACATCAAGCACTTCAGCACAGTGTCAAGATGAATAAGAATCCATCCATCCATCTTCTACCGCTTATCCGGGGGTCTGGGTTGGGAGAGGGCAGTAGTCCAAGCAGCAAAAACTTCCACCCAGGTCACATAGCACCGCAGTCCCCATAATCCTCCCAGCAGGTGGTGAGCAAACTGGAGGGCAGACCCATGTGGCTCCTTTGGGTACACTGGGTCCTTGATGTAACTTTTTCATGGGGATCCACTGGATCGCTCTTGGTCTGGCCCTTCACCCAGGACCAGTTTGTCCTAGGAGACCCTACCAGGAGCAAGTTGCCCCCGACAATATAGCTCCTGGGATCATTAGAGCACACAAATATCTCCACCACGATAAGGTGACGAACCACGGAGGGGACGACTAAGCATGTTGTCACTAATATTTATTGACATTTTTAAGAGTCAATCCAGCTTATTTGGGCTCAGATCAGTTTTCTTTGTGCAGCCAAGCTGCCACACAAATCTGTATTAATTGGAGATTAATGCATTACTTAATTTAAATGGGTTGAACAAGCTACAGCAGTTGGCTACATGTTGTATAGAGGTAGCACTGACCACTTAGTTCATAATTTTACACTGAAATATCCCTGCAGGCTTTTAGTGTGAACCTCGATAATGAAGTTTAAGGTCTGTGGTGATCCGAGTCTGGCTTTTAGTGAAATGCCAAATTAGAAACCCTGTTTAGATCTTTGTGTCTCTTGGTGTAATATTTACATTATTATAAAGGGCTTAATTTACTGTACTTCTACATCACGACAATAGCAAATATGGGACTGTAGAAGCCACATTTTAAATTAGGCTATTAGGCTAATTGCAGGGCCTCGCACGATCTTAAAGAGTTTCACGTGCAGCTGGATTTAAACCAGATGGCTGCCCACATTCTTATATACCAAATTCTGGATGCCTGATTTCATCCTGCAGCAAGGTGATGATGATCCAGTATCTACTGCTAAAGCAACACAGGAGTTTTTGAAAGTCAAAAATGAAAAATGGACAACTGGGATTTAAATCTAATTAAGCACTTCCTCTATGAGAAAACGAATGGGAGCTAAAAATGGTTGCTATTAGAGGATTTTCAGAAAAGATTATGAGCACCTGGTGATCCCTGAAAATAAAATACCTAAAAATCAGGAATGACAAACCGGATGTTGATATTCCAAATAAATCAGTCAGCAGTTTGGAAAATGTTTTAAAGCTCTCTTCATCCACTGTAGGTTCCTAATATAGCTTACAATGTCTTCCTAACAATTTGTACATGTAAAGTGCGCTCGCCTTTTTTGACATTTTTAATGAGAAATCTCATTTTATTTTTCATTAAATACTGGCAAGGCGACGCGGTGGCAGAGTGGTTAGCACTGCGGCAGCACAGCAACTCACCCTTGGCCGGGGGATCCCGGGTTCAATCTCAGCCTCCGACCAACAGTGATCTGTGTGGAGTTTGCATGTTCTCCCCGTGTCTGTGTGGGTTTACTCTGGGATTTCTCCGGTTTCCTCCCACATGCCAAAAACATGCAAGTTAGGTTAATTGGCATCAAACTAGGGATTCTAAATTGTCCTTAGGTGTGACTGTGAGAGTGAATGGTTGTCTGTCTCTCTGTGTTGGCCCTGTGATGGACTGGCGATCTGTCCAGGGTGTACCCTGCCTCTCGCCCAAAGACGCTGGGATAGGCTCCTGCCCCCCCCGCGACCCGAAAAGGATTAAGCGGAAGAAGATGGATGAATGAATGAATGAATTAAATACTGGGAAAACAAAGTACTACAATTATGCATCCTGCCATATTCCTTTACCTCTGGTTACCATAGCAACAGTCCCCCTCAACCATCGTTGCTCCCTGATTGCTCCGTACCATGCTAAAGTACAGTTGTCCTTTCTCCCCTTTCATTGGTTGCAGTTTTTCCTGAATACCTTGGTGTTCTTGCTGATTTTAGAATAAAGAAGAAAGCCAACTTTTGTCATTCAGTGTATGCACAGCAAGACGTGCACGGTAGAATGAAAGCTCCAAATTTATCTGAAAAATCTCCAGTGTCTGATAAAACATAAATACTGTTGCGTTCCACTGAGGGAGAAGAGAGACAGTTCAGAATATTTGGATATTTCATCTGAATTACTTCCAAATATTTAGATCCTAAATCTTGTATTTGGGACAGCTCTAATTGGCACAAGAGTAAATACTTGACCAATACACTGGACCAGCGTGAGCAGTTTACCACCATTTTATTAAATGATTGTCAAGATGAACAGATTGCTCACTTGAGTCAAATGTTAAGGACTTTGGGGTCAAATGTGCATCCAATGTGTGGTCATATCCTATTGACCACTGAGCTAGGAGCTAGCCAGCTAAGATTAGGAATAGTGACGAACGAGAGAGGGTTGAGTTAACTCCAGCTCTTGGGCATTTAAAGACGTGCACTGAAACGTGCCCTTCTGAGGGAGGCTGCAAAAGATGATTCACAGTGATGCTGCAATAATTAAAGGGAATTTGATTAAAATATGTTACAAACATGTCATTAAGACCCGTGGGAACTGTCAACATGTGGGAAAACTGCAGTGAATGGGACTCATGCAGCTACTTTATTACCTCCGCCAGGAGGTTATGTTTTTGCCGGGGTTTGTCTGTCTGTCTGTTGGTTAGAAAGATAACTCAAAAAGTTTTAGACGGATTTCGATGAAACTTTCAGGCATTGTTGCAAATGGTACAAGGAAGAACTGATTAAATTTTGGGGATGATCCGGTGGCCACCATTACCGAAAATGCCATTTTCGTGAATAACTACTGAACCACTAATCCTATCATTGTCAATCCAATTGCTAGTCATATGTTTTCGTGGTCAAGGAATTTGGATACATACACACAAACACTGTATGGGGGGAACTGTGGCGCTTGGCGGAGGTCTGCGCTCTCCGAGTGCTTTTCTAGTCTATCTATAAATTCACGAAGTCTCTCTGTCGGTGTCTGTGTGTGTCTGTCTGTCTGTTCTACGCTTAACTCTCGAACCGTGTGTCAGACTGGCATCAGATTTTAAACGTGCTTTCCTGAGGTTACGAGGGTGTGCATCCCCAAATATGGAGTCGCTCAGTCAAAATATGTAATTTTTATCAATAAAAGTTTTAGCCACCGCTCTGTGACCGCTCTCTGTGTCTTGGCTTCAAAAAGTGTGGGCGGGGTGCTTCACTCCGTGCTCACTGGCTAATACGCCGCATCACGGCCATGCTGATTAGACAATACGCCGGCATCACAACCTGTCAGTCACCACAGTGTTCCCTGGACAAAACAAGGAAGTGAAAAATGATAAATTTGACTAGAAAAAGATAATACTCAAGATTTAATGCTTAAAAAATTATGCTATAAAGTTGCCGTGATTGCGTAGGTCTAAAGGATAATTCTGCATATCTGGAGAACATGAGGTGCGTAAGCAGACTGGGCAGAGCCTCAGTGGGGAGCCGGGTCTGACAAAGAATACCGGTGTATCAACACAGAACATGCTGGGAGAAGCAGCAGCCTAACCAGGCGGACCACAGTCGTTCGCGGGGAGGAACGCCCAGCCTGCCCCTGTCAGCGGTAGATGGGAGTCCCTTTGCAGGACCACGACTTGCCGTCGCTGGTGGCACTGCTCTCAGTGTGCTCACACAATTATTAAAAGTTAATTATTAAAAGTTAATAATTGTGGAGCACAATGCCCAGAACAACTGCATACCATATGCAGCCACATGCACGGTTAAACGACGACCGTCACCAAACTGAACACAAAACCGCTCAACAACACATAAAAGATCACACAAATAAGTGTGTGACTGATGGTGATTTAAAAAAAAAAAAGTTATTTTCCAATAAAGTGAGAAAAAAAAAAGATAATGCAGGGAGTGTGCGTTTGGCCTGAGGCTGATTTATCATGAAAAACAGCTGAGCTGTGGTTCCAGCAATCAGCTGATTGGAGCCATCTTTTTTTTTTTTTTTTTTTTTTTTACCAAAGGTTTAAAAAAAAAAAGAAAACATGTGGGGAAGGCCCTACAACCTTTCTCCACGAATGTGGGACATATGAATGAATCTGAATGAATGACTCTTTATTTCGGATAGATTAAAAGTAAAGATTAAAAGAAACCATACCAACCATAGGCTGGATGAATTTTCAGCATGGGGCACATATGTTTTCCAGTTTATAAAATTTTTCACCGGGTCTGAGGTGTGTGTGGAAAAAAATGTGTTTTGAATAACGTAGAGGGTCAAAAATGCGATCGTTTAGGCGGAATAATAATAATAATGAATAATCTTCTCGCATCAAAAAAACCCAAATGGTTACCGTAGAGCCTCGGCGATCACATTGTGAGTCTTTGCCAGTCAAGGTTCAGATCATTGGCCTCAGTAAGCACCGCCTCAATGTAACCCTTGCCTTATGTTAATTAGGTAAGGGGAATAATTAACCACTTGCACTCCGGGCAATTTTCCTAAAAATGCCCAAAAATAACGTGCCCAAAGTAAATCGAAAGCTGTTATTCAACCCTTTGCAGCATCTTCATGGGGTTGGTCTCATTTAAAAGAAAACACTTTGAATTTTTTGGCAAAAAAAACGTGCTCCGGCCACTGAGTTACAGTCATCTAAACATACTGAACTTGAAGAAAAAAAAATTGGACACAGTGTTTTTTTGGATACAAATGCTTGTAAATAACACACAGCTGTCCAATCCGGCTGGAAAATGCAACAGAAATGTAGAACCAAGTGTTATCCAGCTGAGATCCAAATTTGGTAACAATACCACAAGAAATGAATATTTTACACAGCTTTGTTCTCAGGCTGTTCCCAGGCGTTTTGGAACTGTGCCAAATGGCACAGTTTGGAAAAACGTCTGTAACTTTTGAATAATTCAATGTAGAATCTTCATTTTAGGCTCTAATGAAAGGTCACACTCAGGGCTGTGTCTGTGTGTGTGTGTGTGGGCGGGGGGTCGTTCCGCCCCCCCCCCCCCGCTACCAAGGACCAAATTCGGCCCTCGCTACATGGCGGAATACACTCTTTTTTTTTTTCCTTGCATGTTTTCACAGCGGCTCCCCCCCCCCCTCGCTACTGTGTGTGTGGGGGGGGGGGAACCGTGAACGGACCGTGAACGCCCCCCCCCCCTCGCTACAGAAGAGGGCCATCGCTACATGATGGAATAGACTGATATGCTTCCTCCTGCGGACCGGGGAGCGTTCGGACCGTGCCCCCCCCCCCGTAGCGGGAAGGGGGGCACGGCCGCGATAAATGATTCATTTATCGCGCCGCGATAAATGAACCATTTATCGCGGCGCACGCACTTCGTATTTCGTGCGCAGTACAGTTGTAATTTACCGATCGGTCAAAAGTCATTTTTGGATTACAGTTTTCAGGGATAAATAATAATTTAGCTTATAACACCTTACCTCTTCAAAGCAGCAGAGTCGTGGCGAACAGCTCTTCCCACGCGTCAGACGAACGCGACGCTGCTCCGCTCGTGGATCCCGATCAAAACATAATTCCATTATTGCCGTTTTGGCGAATGATTTACGAATTTTGTCGTCGGCCTCCGTCTATTCTGCTGGAATGAGTGCAGGTCCCACTTGTGGGTGTTCTCCATGCTGCTGGGTGAACCTGGGTCTGTAGGAGATTCGTACAGAGTCCTTCTGCAGCAGTAAATATTGCTTCACCCAGCCAGAATTTCTGTGCTTCAATTGGCTCCTGCGTTCACAGTAGGCGGGTCCTCCTTCCTAGATTTTCATTCATTGGTTCTTCAAGGTTTCAGAAACCAATTCAAGGCTCTTATTAGTCGAATGAGAGGTCAATCAGATGAACTAATCTGTTCGTGGCTGTCTCTGCAATTTTTTTTTGAGTGGCGCTTGGACGCTACTACATCACCATCACCACCATCATGCGTCATGCGCACGAGGGCGCACGAGCGCGCTCTCGCGCGCCCTCGTGCGTCATAGGACGCAGAGACTTGCCCGCCCGCGGAACAACGGAGCGCAAGTGGTTAAGTGTAGACCAGTTGCTAGGTTCGTAAGGGTTACAATAGGGAATTAAAGTGAATGTGGAGATGTCCTACTGAGCTCAGTGTTTGTTTGTCCTTTCGGGTTAGTCGTTTGATCAGTCAAGATGTCTTGTAACTCCAGACTCAGGTTTGTTTTCCTCTTTTAAAGCGGTTACTTGGGTTGTTACCACTTTAAATCCTGGGCACTGGAGAGAGGAAGGGTGCTCTTCAATCGAGATCTTGGTTAGATCTCAGATCAATCTCGGTTCAGTCTTGGGTCAGGCTCGCCATCTCCATTCGGAGAGAATCCAGGATCCAGAAGGTTCTTGATCGGCAACCAAAAAAAACCTAGCCTGCACGACAATAATGGTATTATTGTTTACAGCTAGAGTAATTCGTCTTCCAATCCCTTCTTATATAACACCATAGCTTAGTGTTTAAATTCTTCTCTCATATTACTATTATCACAATCCAGCAATATAGTAATATCTTACATTTTACATGCATGTGTTCTTTTTCTCACAGTCTCTCTGGTAGCACATGAAATACCCTTTTTTCATGTTACCAATTTTAAATGAATTCCTCTGTTTATCTCTACATCACTTAACCATGAAATTATGATTAATCCCTTTCAACCTTGTCTTTGTAAATCATGAAATGAAATACAATTAATCTATCACATAACCAGGGAATATACCGTCCTATTACTTCCAATATTCCCTTTTAAAATCAGTAAAACCCTGTCTGAGCTACTGGGTTTAGCATAACCTATGGATTTACATAGTAGACCAACACCATGTGCTTTTAGCATCAAACTACACATTGCGTTCGACAGAAATAGTGCATATGAACTAAAAGTACTTCAGCATACTGTTGGGAACTGAAATCACATTTAGGAAAACCATATAGACACAAAGACAGCCTTTTCCATTGCTTTTAAACAGAAAAAAATCCACTCGCAACTAGCATTAGCATAATGCTAACATTAGCATATATTGTTTGGTTTCCACTCCCCAAGATGAGGTATCATTGTGAATACAGCAAAGGACACAGCCACAATGCCCCTCACGCTCGTGCTCCCGTCAACTTTGGATAATAAAGGTTGCAAATTAGCGTTTGGAGAGTGTTTAGATTTATAGCATCTTTCTAAATGAAACTCACCAAGAAGAGGTATCTGTGTGAATCAGACCGCTTCACAACCTCCCTCGTCCGCGCTCGTATCGTGAAAGACTGAATTCCGAGTGCGCGCTGGCTGCCTCTACTCGGAAGGTGGGGCTAATATCGCTGTCAACGAATGGAAAGACCCAGATCACCCAACGTGACCATGAAACGGAAATTTAAAAGTTGGATGATGAGGATCGCACTTCCTCTTCCCCAAGATAGTCGGTTTTCAAAATAAAATCACACAATTGTATTAATACAATTGACATCTGAGAAAAAAAAGGGTCATTTTCTCATCTGGGTTACACTCTCCCGTGCTAAGTATCATGCACGTCCCGTTGCATGTGCAACCAAGACTGTCCATCGTCAGTATTGGTTGAGTTGTAATGTGACCATTTTCAGTATTGTCTCCATCCGGTATCATTTATGGGCGGAACTACAACGGTATCTGATCGTCTTCAAACCTCCGACTTTCGTTTCTCTTTTGGCTTTGTACTGAGTGTACTTTGTGAGTTTTGAGCTTTTGGTTCTGCAGTTAGTTTTACTAGTTGTGTTTGAATTTCTGCAACTTGTTTTGAGAGTTCTTGGAGTGAGTTTAGCGTGATATTGTCCTCATCTTCATCTGAACTGCATTGCACAGTTTGCACATGAGAGGTCACTTTTTGTTTTGAACTGCTCAAATGTTGTCACATCCTTAAATTTTTGGCAGCAATTTGGTCTTCTTCAGTGCGTAGCAAGAGAAGCAAATCAGGAAAAGTTGGGGGACTTGTTCGTTTTTGTTTTAACTGGAGTGCAGTTAAAAAGGAATCATCCCAACAGCCTCGACAAAACTGTGTGACAAGCAGCCTGTCAAAATCCTGGCTTGAAGCACCACCACGCTTCACAGTGTGAGTCAAAGCTACGTGAAGACGTTGCAGATATGACGAGGGTTTCTCACCTGTGTTTTGGAAGGTGTCCATAAACCTGGCGTAAAGCTCTCCGCCATCTTGAACTGTACCATAAGCAGAATCTAACAGCTGAAGGTATTCTGATGGTGAGCTGTTGGGGTTCAAGTACTTGACTACATCAGCTGCTGGGGGTACAAGAGACTCAATGATCTTTCGGGATTGCTGCAATTTGGACATAGCAGAATCAGTCAAGATTAATTCTACACTGGAGCGCCAAGTGTCCTAATCTAGCTCATAAGTTGGTCGGGGGTCTTTGCCAGAAAAAGCTTCGAGCTTTTGTGAAAACGGCTGCACAGAAAAATCTTCCCTTTTTACAATGTGCTCAACTACCACACGTTGCACTTCTGGGGGATTTAAATCATGTGCAGAAATGGTGGGCATACTTTGAGCTGGGGTGCTCGCCGTGTGATTCGACTGGTTAGTTGGCTGTGCACCTTGAATACTGGGCTCAGCTGCAGAAGGCTGAGGTTGAGGTTCATCTAAGAAAGCTTCAGGTAAGTTATCAGGTAACTTAACTTGCTCTGATTGATCATTTTCAGATTCTTCGATTTCCTCAGACATCCGTAACATCACGTATTTCAGGACATCTGCAAAATCTCTGCCCCTCATCTTTGCTAGGTTTTTAATTTTAGTGAGAAATGACTTGGTCATTTCCCTCCCTACACGGTGCGTATAAACACTGGCAAGAGATTGCATCATATAGCTGGCTCCACTATCAGATACATGAGTACGTGGCAATGGGTCAAGAGTTTCAAAAGCAATACCCGAGTGATACTCAAAAATAGCACTCTGGAAAAACTCAGACTTACTATCTGTTACTTTTATGACTCTTGAAATCGATCCATACCGTTTCAAAAACTCAGTCACTTCATCAAGTTGCTCATCTCCAGCAATTTCACTCACTATCACTGCATCTGGAATTTTCACAGATTCACGTTCAACAATATCCATTTTGGGTACGTATAGGCTTGAAATAACTTAAGGGAAAGAAGAAAAAGGCTCCTGGCTGGGCTCGCCACTTCTTTTTGTAACCCTTGCCTTATGTTAATTAGGTAAGGGGAATAATTAAGTGTAGACCAGTTGCTAGGTTCGTAAGGGTTACAATAGGGAATTAAAGTGAGTGTGGAATGAAATAACTGGAGGCAAGAAATGAGCAATAATGGTGGTTATTTATAGTGAAAAAAGTGAGCAATATACAGTGGTACCTCTACTTACGAATTTAATTCGTTCCGGAAGAATTCTCGTAACGTGAAAAATTCGTAAGTAGAGGCGCGTTTTACATGTAAATGCCGTAATCCGTTCCAAGCCCCCAAAATTCGGGCATAAATTTTTTATAAATCGTAAAAACGCATCAAAACATGTAACAAATACATGTTACAATTAGATTACTGCACAATAAACATAAAATGAGAGTTTAAAATGAGAGAAAGAATAATAAAAGAGAATAATAAAAGAGAAAGAATAATAAAAATTATGTTCATTTACCCATTAACTGCTATTGTCGTCGACGTCGTCACCGTTTGCCTTCTTTGGTTCATGTTCTGATCCAAGGACCTTTGCTTTTGTCGGCTTGTAAGTGCTTCGTTTTGTTTTAATACCGTGCTGATCGTTGATGTATTACGGCCATATTCTTTGGCGAGATCAACCAAACGCATAAAGTTTTGGGAAAAAAAAAACAAAACTTCGTGGCCAATGGGATACCAGGAAGATGCTAGGCGATAGCCAATGGCAGAGGAGCTACAGGTATGTTTACGTTCGGTAAACTACGGAAGCTGCGAGGAGCGCGTACTTTTTTGCCTTTCGTATCCTGAAATTTCATTCGTAACTAGAGGCAATATTTTCCCGTTGAGGCGTCTCGTAACCTGAAAATTCCGTATGTAGAGATGTTCGTAAGTAGAGGTACCACTGTATACAGACAATTTACCACTATACAAATATACAACGGCCGGTATGAAATAAAACCCCAAAGATGTCCTACTGAGCTCAGTGTTTGTTTGTCCTTTCGGGTTAGTCGTTTGACCAGTCAAGATGTCTTGTAACTCCAGACTCAGGTTTGTTTTCCTCTTTTAAAACGGTGACTTGGGTTGTTACCACTTTAAATCCTGGGCACTGGAGAGAGGAAGGGTGCTCTTCAATCGAGATCTTGGTTAGATCTCAGATCAATCTCGGTTCAGTCTCGGGTCAGGCTCGCCATCTCCATTTGGAGAGAATCCAGGATCCAGAAGGTTCTTGATCGGCAACCAAAAAAAACCTAGCCTGCACGACAATAATGGTATTATTGTTTACAGCTAGAGTAATTCGTCTTCCAATCCCTTCTTATATAACACCATAGCTTAGTGTTTAAATTCTTCTCTCATATTACTATTATCACAATCCAGCAATATAGTAATATCTTACATTTTACATGCATGTGTTCTTTTTCTCACAGTCTCTCTGGTAGCACATGAAATACCCTTTTTTCATGTAACCAATTTTAAATGAATTCCTCTGTTTATCGCTACATCACTTAACCATGAAATTATGATTAATCCCTTTCAACCTTGTCTTTGTAAATCATGAAATGAAATACAATTAATCTATCACATAACCAGGGAATATACCGTCCTATTACTTCCAATATTCCCTTTTAAAATCAGTAAAACCCTGTCTGAGCTACTGGGTTTAGCATAACCTATGGATTTACATAGTAGACCAACACCATGTGCTTTTAGCATCAAACTACACATTGCGTTCGACAGAAATAGTGCATATGAACTAAAAGTACTTCAGCATACTGTTGGGAACTGAAATCACATTTAGGAAAACCATATAGACACAAAGACAGCCTTTTCCATTGCTTTTAAACAGAAAAAAATCCACTCGCGACTAGCATTAGCATAATGCTAACATTAGCATGTATTGTTTGGTTTCCACTCCCCAAGATGAGGTATCAGTGTGAATACAGCAAAGGACACAGCCACAATGCCCCTCACGCTCGTGCTCCCGTCAACTTTGGATAATAAAGGTTGCAAATTAGCGTTTGGAGAGTGTTTAGATTTATAGCATCTTTCTAAATGAAACTCACCAAGAAGAGGTATCTGTGTGAATCAGACCGCTTCACAACCTCCCTCGTCCGCGCTCGTATCGTGAAAGACTGAATTCCGAGTGCGCGCTGGCTGCCTCTACTCGGAAGGTGGGGCTAATATCGCTGTCAACGAATGGAAAGACCCAGATCACCCAACGTGACCATGAAACGGAAATTTAAAAGTTGGATGATGAGGATCGCACTTCCTCTTCCCCAAGATAGTCGGTTTTCAAAATAAAATCACACAATTGTATTAATACAATTGACATCTGAGAAAAAAAAGGGTCATTTTCTCATCTGGGTTACACTCTCCCGTGCTAAGTATCATGCACGTCCCGTTGCATGTGCAACCAAGACTGTCCATCGTCAGTATTGGTTGAGTTGTAATGTGACCATTTTCAGTATTGTCTCCATCCGGTATCATTTATGGGCGGAACTACAACGGTATCTGATCGTCTTCAAACCTCCGACTTTCGTTTCTCTTTTGGCTTTGTACTGAGTGTACTTTGTGAGTTTTGAGCTTTTGGTTCTGCAGTTAGTTTTACTAGTTGTGTTTGAATTTCTGCAACTTGTTTTGAGAGTTCTTGGAGTGAGTTTAGCGTGATATTGTCCTCATCTTCATCTGAACTGCATTGCACAGTTTGCACATGAGAGGTCACTTTTTGTTTTGAACTGCTCAAATGTTGTCACATCCTTAAATTTTTGGCAGCAATTTGGTCTTCTTCAGTGCGTAGCAAGAGAAGCAAATCAGGAAAAGTTGGGGGACTTGTTCGTTTTTGTTTTAACTGGAGTGCAGTTAAAAAGGAATCATCCCAACAGCCTCGACAAAACTGCGTGACAAGCAGCCTGTCAAAATCCTGGCTTGAAGCACCACCACGCTTCACAGTGTGAGTCAAAGCTACGTGAAGACGTTGCAGATATGACGAGGGTTTCTCACCTGTGTTTTGGAAGGTGTCCATAAACCTGGCGTAAAGCTCTCCGCCATCTTGAACTGTACCATAAGCAGAATCTAACAGCTGAAGGTATTCTGATGGTGAGCTGTTGGGGTTCAAGTACTTGACTACATCAGCTGCTGGGGGTACAAGAGACTCAATGATCTTTCGGGATTGCTGCAATTTGGACATAGCAGAATCAGTCAAGATTAATTCTACACTGGAGCGCCAAGTGTCCTAATCTAGCTCATAAGTTGGTCGGGGGTCTTTGCCAGAAAAAGCTCCGAGCTTTTGTGAAAACGGCTGCACAGAAAAATCTTCCCTTTTTACAATGTGCTCAACTACCACACGTTGCACTTCTGGGGGATTTAAATCATGTGCAGAAATGGTGGGCATACTTTGAGCTGGGGTGCTCGCCGTGTGATTCGACTGGTTAGTTGGCTGTGCACCTTGAATACTGGGCTCAGCTGCAGAAGGCTGAGGTTGAGGTTCATCTAAGAAAGCTTCAGGTAAGTTATCAGGTAACTTAACTTGCTCTGATTGATCATTTTCAGATTCTTCGATTTCCTCAGACATCCGTAACATCACGTATTTCAGGACATCTGCAAAATCTCTGCCCCTCATCTTTGCTAGGTTTTTAATTTTAGTGAGAAATGACTTGGTCATTTCGCTCCCTACACGGTGCGTATAAACACTGGCAAGAGATTGCATCATATAGCTGGCTCCACTATCAGATACATGAGTACGTGGCAATGGGTCAAGAGTTTCAAAAGCAATACCCGAGTGATACTCAAAAATAGCACTCTGGAAAAACTCAGACTTACTATCTGTTACTTTTATGACTCTTGAAATCGATCCATACCGTTTCAAAAACTCAGTCACTTCATCAAGTTGCTCATCTCCAGCAATTTCACTCACTATCACTGCATCTGGAATTTTCACAGATTCACGTTCAACAATATCCATTTTGGGTACGTATAGGCTTGAAATAACTTAAGGGAAAGAAGAAAAAGGCTCCTGGCTGGACTCGCCACTTCTTTTTGTAACCCTTGCCTTATGTTAATTAGGTAAGGGGAATAATTAAGTGTAGACCAGTTGCTAGGTTCGTAAGGGTTACAATAGGGAATTAAAGTGAGTGTGGAATGAAATAACTGGAGGCAAGAAATGAGCAATAATGGTGGTTATTTATAGTGAAAAAAGTGAGCAATATACAGTGGTACCTCTACTTACGAATTTAATTCGTTCCGGAAGAATTCTCGTAACGTGAAAAATTCGTAAGTAGAGGCGCGTTTTACATGTAAATGCCGTAATCCGTTCCAAGCCCCCAAAATTCGGGCATAAATTTTTTATAAATCGTAAAAACGCATCAAAACATGTAACAAATACATGTTACAATTAGATTACTGCACAATAAACATAAAATGAGAGTTTAAAATGAGAGAAAGAATAATAAAAGAGAATAATAAAAGAGAAAGAATAATAAAAATTATGTTCATTTACCCATTAACTGCTATTGTCGTCGACGTCGTCACCGTTTGCCTTCTTTGGTTCATGTTCTGATCCAAGGACCTTTGCTTTTGTCGGCTTGTAAGTGCTTCGTTTTGTTTTAATACCGTGCTGATCGTTGATGTATTACGGCCATATTCTTTGGCGAGATCAACCAAACGCATAAAGTTTTGGAAAAAAAAAAACAAACTTCGTGGCCAATGGGATACCAGGAAGATGCTAGGCGATAGCCAATGGCAGAGGAGCTACAGGTATGTTTACGTTCGGTAAACTACGGAAGCTGCGAGGAGCGCGTACTTTTTTGCCTTTCGTATCCTGAAATTTCGTTCGTAACTAGAGGCAATATTTTCCCGTTGAGGCGTCTCGTAACCTGAAAATTCCGTATGTAGAGATGTTCGTAAGTAGAGGTACCACTGTATACAGACAATTTACCACTATACAAATATACAACGGCCGGTATGAAATAAAACCCCAAAGATGTCCTACTGAGCTCAGTGTTTGTTTGTCCTTTCGGGTTAGTCGTTTGACCAGTCAAGATGTCTTGTAACTCCAGACTCAGGTTTGTTTTCCTCTTTTAAAACGGTGACTTGGGTTGTTACCACTTTAAATCCTGGGCACTGGAGAGAGGAAGGGTGCTCTTCAATCGAGATCTTGGTTAGATCTCAGATCAATCTCGGTTCAGTCTCGGGTCAGGCTCGCCATCTCCATTTGGAGAGAATCCAGGATCCAGAAGGTTCTTGATCGGCAACCAAAAAAAACCTAGCCTGCACGACAATAATGGTATTATTGTTTACAGCTAGAGTAATTCGTCTTCCAATCCCTTCTTATATAACACCATAGCTTAGTGTTTAAATTCTTCTCTCATATTACTATTATCACAATCCAGCAATATAGTAATATCTTACATTTTACATGCATGTGTTCTTTTTCTCACAGTCTCTCTGGTAGCACATGAAATACCCTTTTTTCATGTAACCAATTTTAAATGAATTCCTCTGTTTATCGCTACATCACTTAACCATGAAATTATGATTAATCCCTTTCAACCTTGTCTTTGTAAATCATGAAATGAAATACAATTAATCTATCACATAACCAGGGAATATACCGTCCTATTACTTCCAATATTCCCTTTTAAATTCAGTAAAACCCTGTCTGAGCTACTGGGTTTAGCATAACCTATGGATTTACATAGTAGACCAACACCATGTGCTTTTAGCATCAAACTACACATTGCATTCGACAGAAATAGTGCATATGAACTAAAAGTACTTCAGCATACTGTTGGGAACTGAAATCACATTTAGGAAAACCATACAGACACAAAGACAGCCTTTTCCATTGCTTTTAAACAGAAAAAAATCCACTCGCGACTAGCATTAGCATAATGCTAACATTAGCATATATTGTTTGGTTTCCACTCCCCAAGATGAGGTATCAGTGTGAATACAGCAAAGGACACAGCCACAATGCCCCTCACGTTCGTGCTCCCGTCAACTTAGGATAATAAAGGTTGCAAATTAGCATTTGGAGAGTGTTTAGATTTATAGCGTCTTTCTAAATGAAACTCACCAAGAAGAGGTATCTGTGTGAATCAGACCGCTTCACAACCTCCCTCGTCCGCGCTCGTATCGTGAAAGACTGAATTCCGAGTGCGCGCTGGCTGCCTCTACTCGGAAGGTGGGGCTAATATCGCTGTCAACGAATGGAAAGACCCAGATCACCCAACGTGACCATGAAACGGAAATTTAAAAGTTGGATGATGAGGATCGCACTTCCTCTTCCCCAAGATAGTCGGTTTTCAAAATAAAATCACACAATTGTATTAATACAATTGACATCTGAGAAAAAAAGGGTCATTTTCTCAGCTGGGTTACATCAATCTTAGCATTAAAGTTTTAATCTTAGACTCAGGGATACCGGGTGCGGGCATATTATCCACGTCTCAGTGCACAATGAAAAAAACCAACCCTGTATTTCTGGTCTTCCGGTATAGGTACAGCTGTAAATAGGAAGGCAAAGGAGTTTCCTGTTGGTTTAGATTTGATTGACATCTCATTCGACCCTTAAGAGCCTCAATTTGGGTTTTTACAGCCTTCAGTAACCAATGACTGAAAACCTAGCCAGAAGAACCTGCCCACCAACTACCATGAATACAATGAGCCAATTTTAGCTGAGTATCATGATGATGGGCGTGTCGTTTAGCTAGTTGATTTCTGAATTCAGTGGTACTGGACATGGGGGGGGGGGGGGTTCCTTTTTCACATTGCTTGATAAAACTGATACGTTCCCATGTATAAATCCTTTTTGCCGGCTGGAGCCACTTGGGTGAAGAACACAGTCTGACTTGTGCGTAAAGCTAGCATTAGCTTCTATTTTACTCACTTGTTTTGAAAAGTGGTTCACAAAGTAAATGGAAAGAACATGGATAAAAGCATAGATTGCTTGACCCGGTCAGGTGAACAATGAGAAATTGCTAGCTCGTCTGACGATGAGGAACGGCGCGAAGATGAGCGGAGATGTTATAATGTAAATTATTCTTTATAGATAAAAATATAAAAGTTGAAATAAAAAAAAAACTTTTGACCGATCAGTTATCACAGGTCCCGCATGGCCACGTGTTTTTCGTGTTCCTCTGTGTGTGTGTGTGTGGGGGGGGGGTTGTTTCTGTGTATATTGCAGTGAAATGTAATAATGTCAGCTTAGTTGTCATCTTGCATATATATATATATATTTTTTTTACACTTCTTAGTGACCAGGAAAAGTCTGTCCAGCAACTTCACACAACTTCTTGTTGTTCTCCTTCTTCGTATTTATAAATCACTGGATGGAAAATGTACATGTACAGATTGGGTTATAGTGTCCACTTGGGGTACTCACTTGGTCAGGGGTCCACTTGACCTATGTTGAAGCATTCAAAAGTTATAGACGTTTTTCCAAGGTGAAAGGTGAACTGTGCCAAAGGCACAGTTTGGCAAGTTACAACCTGAGAAAAAAGCTGTGTAATATATTCATTTTTTTGTGGTATTGTTTTAAAATTTTAACCTGAACTTGATAACACTTGGTTCTACATTCATATTGTGTTTTCCAGCCAGTATCTAACAGCTGTATGTTATTTGCAAGCTTTTGTATCTAAAAAAAAAACACCCAGGCAAACTTTACTTTCTTCAAATTCAGTACGTTTAAAACATTGTTACTCAGTGGCAGAAGCACTTGGAGAGATTCTGACTGTTTTGTCAAAAACAGCAGAATTTTTTTCCTTTAAATGAGACCAACCCCATGAAGATACTGCAAAGGGTTGAAGAACAGCTTTTGATTTACTTTGGGTATGTTATTTTTAGGTGTTTTTAGGGAAATTGACCCAATGCGTGTCAGGTCAGGCATTGGTTTGCTTGCTACCGGATAACCATGAAAACCGGTACTACCTCTCTCATGGGTTCGGCTGTTGGAGACTCAACCGGCAACCCCGCCCTTCTGAGGGTGTGGAGGGTGAAACTGGGCATCCTGGCAGAACTAAAAACAATATCTGTGACAGGTCTGTGGTGGACCACTCCCAGTTACACGGGGTGAGACTGGACATCCTGGCAGATAAGCACATCTGTTGCAAGGTCTGTGGTGGACTTTTGCCAGTCGGTGCATCGTGACATGCACTACACAAAGAGCAGAGATAAACAAACCTATCATCTGGTCAGTCACTGCAACAGATACTGGAGTCAGTTTGTCTTGGCCTGTCCTTGCCACTGATAACACCTCTATCTGCCAAGAATGTGCCGCTAGTCCAGCAAAAGCTAGCAGTACTCAAATACTTTGCAAGCAGTTTCATGAAATGGTCAATCAGAGAGCAACTCATACCGACTCGAACGTCGCCCCGGTTAACAAGGTCAGGAGTTCCTGGCAGCGGAGGGTGAAGGACAGAGCTGCGTGGAGGAATCTAATCAGACCTAAATGAAACGGTTATTGTCGCCCCCGACAGACTGCTATGATGATGATGATGATGATGACGACCCGAGTGTAAGGGGTTAAAAACCTTTTAATAAAATATTGCTAAAATCTATCTATAAATGCAAAAAAATCTGTTTGTGTGTGTGTGTATCTGTGTGTCTGTCATGATCATAGGAGTCGTTATTACATCATCAAAAATAATGGGACTCGCTATGACATCATCAGAAATCATAGGACTCATTATGACATCATCAAAGATCAAAGGCAGGCATCACCGAACGAGTGGTGACGTCAAAGGTCAAAGGCAGGTTTCACTAGGGTTACTGTTGCCATGGTAACCATGTCAAAGATCAAAGGCAGGCATCACCATGATTACTGTTGCCATGGTAATAGTAACTTTCTGCGGGCATGCAGAAATGCTTGCTTATACTTGGTTTCTAAGGGCATGCACTGGTATGCACTAGTTAGTTTACATTTTGGCTTTTATCTCCCCACTGTTTTAACAGCTCTGCCCTCGTCTCTCTCTCTCTCGCTTTCATTTTCTTTGCAGTTATGCAGCAGTCTGTGACTTTTTGGTAAATAATAACTTGCTGTCAGTAATAAGAGCCCATGAAGCACAGGATGCAGGGTAAGTGGCATCTTTAAAATATATTTGTGGCATATAATGACATAGAACATGTTTAATGAGTAACTGTATTTGTGGCTGCACAGGTATCGGATGTACAGAAAAAGCCAGACCACAGGCTTCCCTTCATTAATTACAATCTTTTCAGCTCCAAATTACCTAGATGTCTACAACAACAAAGGTTTCTGCCTTTCCTCCTCACACTCATATTTCATATTTTTCTTGTATTTACCAGACTTCAGTCCTTGAATCTCTCCCCTGTGTCTTTCCCTCTGTCAATCCTAGCTGCTGTATTAAAATATGAGAACAATGTGATGAACATCCGTCAGTTCAACTGCTCCCCCCACCCGTACTGGTTACCCAACTTCATGGATGTGTTCACGTGGTCTTTGCCTTTTGTGGGAGAAAAGGGTATGTGCTTCATGTGGATAAAATCAGGTTTTAGTTGCCTGGTTTGAGTGGGTTTGTAGAATAGCCAGTCTGGTTCAGAATCCCCTTTCTTAAATTATGAACATTATGCACCTGTTTCTTTGTTTAATCAGTGGATTATTTGGAGAATATTTTTAATTTGTAGAAATTTAATATGATGTCTCCCAATGTTCATTGTCTGATGTTTATTTCAAACATACAGTCATGTGAAAAATGAACTACATATTTTTCAGTTCTAAGGCTTTCTGTATCAGGACATAACAAAAACTCATAAACTCAGGCAAAATCCAAAAACACTGTGTGAGAAAGTAAGTACACCCCTACTGTGTACATGGGAATTAAGAGGATAAATACTGTATGGTTGGTGGGAAAGAGTCGTCTTCACTCTTTAAAAAAAGAACATGGCAGCACATTCATATTTATTCCATCTAGCTACAATGCTCTGCACTGTGTGTCTGTGTGTGTGTGTGTATATATATATTTTATAGTAATATGTACATATGTATATTAGCTGCTCTTGCTTGCTTGTTTTTTTTTCTTGCCTTCTGATTGTTGCTCTGAGTGTTGCTATCCCTGTGCTGTTGCAATCCTGGAATTTCCCTGTTGTGGGACTAATAAAGGCTTATCTTATCTTATCTTATCTTATCTTATTTGCAAATTTGGATCTGAACAAACCACAAGACTTATGGATTATTGTCCTTTGGACAGACAAAAGTGTAGATGTTTGACCATAATGCATAGTGGGAAAAATCAAAAACGACATAAGAACACAAGCTCCCATGGGTGTATATACAGTAGGTGTTTGTGTAGATATGGTAAATGGCGTTCACTTATATAGCGCTTTTTCTCATCTCTTGATGACCAAAGCGCTTTACAGATCCTGCTATCCACCCATTCACACACTGATGGCGGCAGAGCTGCCATACACAGGTGCTGGCCAGACCCACCAGGAGCAACTGGGGTTTAGTGTCTTGCTCAAGGACACTTCGACATGCAGACTGCAGACAGAGTGGGAATCGAACCCCTGACCCTCTGATCAGTAGTCGGCCACACTACACCTGCGCCACAACTGCAGATATGCAGTGTTTGGTTTATTTAGACATAAAGAATGACAGCCATCTTTTATTTAGTTTAGTGAATTCATATCCTGCTAGCAAAATATTTTGGTACAGCCTTAATTTCAACATGGCTTGGCCCTCCATAGGATTTTTTTTTTTTTATAAAGTGCCCTAAGTACGGATGCCATTTATACTGTATGGTAGTTTTTATGGGATTTTGCAGCAAAACTGTTGCCATCAAATTGCACTAACAGTGGTGTGAAAAAGTGTTTGTCCCTTCCTGATTTTTCATTTTATTGTATGTTTGTCACACTTAAATGTTTCAGATCATCAAACAAATTTAAATATTAGACAAAGATAACACAAGTAAACACAAAATGCAGTTTTTAAATGAAGGTGTTTATGATTAAGGGGGAAAAAAAAATCCAAACCTGCTTGGTCCTGTGTGGAAAAAGTGATTGCCCCCTTAACCTAATAACTGGTTGGGCCACCCTTAGTAGCAACTGACTGACATCAGTTTAGCTACAGAATTCAAATACCTTGGCATTGTACTAGATCCTCAACTCAAATTTAATCTTCATATAAAGAAAATTTCAAAAACAGTAAAAAAAAATCTGAACTGCTTTAAATTAATTAGATATTACATACCTTACGAAGCAGCTGCACTGTATATGCATTCTATGGTTTTTTCTCATATATCATACTGTTTGACAGTCTGGGCTCAAGCAGCCCCTTCCACAATAAGACATATAGGTTCATTATATAATCAAACCCTAAAAATCTTGGACAAAAAGCCCATTAGGTGGCATCACTGTAATGTTTTAAAAAAATACAACCTATTGAGTTTTGAGAGCTTCATTGACCTCTGTCTTCTGAAATTAACGTTCAAATGTTTCCATAAATCAGCACCCGAGCCACTTGCTGGTTTCATCCAAAGACAGGACAGCAGCAGAGCCACCAGGAGTTCTGTTAACAATAACTGTAAAATATTCCACCGCAGAACCACATTTGGACAAACAGCTTTCTCTATAAAGGGCAGTCACATCTGGAACACAATGCCAAATGAAATTAAAATAATAACGGACTTTAAAACATTCACTAAAAATGTTAAAAACTGGCTGAAAAATAAACAAGAATGTACTCATGTATGAATTATTTGTCTGCAAAGTGAGAGTGAATGAAGGGAAGGAATAAATGTGTTTGTTTATAGTGAGTGACGGAGGGAGGAAGGCCTGAAATAGGCAAATGTGAGTTATGTTATATGTGTTAAATGTGAGTCAGGCTGTTATATTTGTGTATTTATAATATTTATAATATTTATGTTAAATGTGAGTCAGGCTGTTATATTTGTGTATTTATAATATTTATAATATTTATAATTGTGTATTTATAATTTTTCTGCATTGATGTATGTGGTTATTGTGTATATTTTTTTATCTTGATTCTTTTTTCTAAAGCCCATCCAGGGACAAGAGTTGCAAATTAGCTAATAGCTATACACTCTATGTGCAACACATCAGATTGATTGTCTTTGATTAATTGTCTATGTTTATTGCACTGTCCCTGTCAAATAAACTAATCTACTACCCTTAGTAGCAACGACTGCAATCAAGCGTTTGTCATAACTGGCAATGAGTCTTTTACAGCACTGTGGAGGAATTTTGGCCGACTCATCTTTGCAGAATTGTTGTAATTCAGCCACAGTGGAGGGTTTTCAAGCATGAACCGCCTCTTAAAGGTCATGCCACAGCATCTCAATCAGATTCAGGTCAGGACTTTGACTTGGCCACTCCAGAGCCTTCATTTTGTTTTTGTTAAACCATTCAGAGGTGGACTTGTTGGTGTGTTTTGGATCATTGTCCTGCTGCAGAACCCAAGTGCGCTTCAGCTTGAGTTCAAGAACAGATGGCCGGACATGCTCCTTCAGGATTTTTTGGCAGACAGCAGAATTCATGGTTCCATTTACCACAACAAGTCTTCCAGGTCCTGAAGCAGCAAAACATCCCCAGATCATCACACTACCACCACCATATTTTACTGTTGGTATGATGTTCCTTTTCTGAAATGCTGCGTTACTTTTACGCTAGATGTAATGGGACACACACCTTCCAACATGTTCAACTTTTGTCTCGTCAGTCCACACAGTATTTTCCCAAAAGTCTTGTGGATCATCAAGATGTTTTCTGACAAAACTGAGACGAGCCTTTATGTTCTTTTTGCTCAGCAGTGGTTTTCATCTTGGAACTCTGCCATGCAGGCCATTTTTGCCCAGTCTCTTTCTTATGGTGGAGTTATGAACACTGACCTTAACTGAGGCAAGAGAGGCCTGCAGTTCTTTGGATATTGTTGTGGGATTTTTTTTGTGACCTCTTGGATGAGTCGTTGCTGCGCTGTTGGGGTAATTGTGGTCAGCCGGCCACTCCTGGGAAGGTTCACCACTGTTCCATGTTTTCGCCATTTGTGGATAACGGCGCTCACTGTGGTTCGCTGGAGTCTCAAAGCTTTAAAAATGGCTAGAAAACTGAACTCGGCTTTCGAAGAGGTGATTAAACCACAGTTAATTTATGGTTTAACAGGAGGGCAATCACTTTTTCACATGGGGCCATGTAGGTTTGGATTTTTATTTACCTTTAATAATAAACACCTTCAATTGGCTGCACGGTGGCGCAGTGGTTTAGCACTGTGGCAGCACAGTTTTACCCTCGGCCGGGGGACCGCGGGGATCATGAGATCGTGGGTTCGATCCCAGCCCCCGACCAACAGTGAGCTGTGTGGAGTTTGCATGTTCTCCCCGTGTTGCGCGGGTTTACTCCGGAATTTCTCCGGTTTCCTCCCGCACACCAAAAACATGTAGGTTTAGGGCGCTCGCGCACGCAGCGACCAGCAGCCGGTGGCTTGTCACCAGACTGCAAACCAAGTCTACCTACGGGTACAAATAAGTAACAAAAAAAACAAAACAAAAAAAAAACAAACTGCATTTTGTGTTTACTTGTGTTATCTTTGTCTAATATTTAAATTTGCTTGATGATCTGAAACATTTAAGTGTGACAAACATACAAAAAAAATGAGGAATCGGGATGGGGGCAAACACTTTTTCACACCACTGTAGATGTTGTGACCGCTTCAGACATACATTTAAGTATTTTTGTTTTTTCTTCACTTTCAGTGACGGAGATGTTGGTGAATGTGCTGAACATTTGTTCAGATGATGAACTCATGTCAGAGGGAGATGACCTATATGAAGGTACGGCTGTTTTTGCATGCTAATGTAAATAAATCTCTCACCCTTTTAATTACTTTGTGAATTTGGTTTTACTGATAGTGGCATAAATTCCCCTGCTAATGGTTTTGCTATCACGTTGGTAAATTTAATCTAATGTTCTGCCAAAATGTGGAAGAAATTTAATTGTAACACCATGGTTCTAGTTGCCAGATTTAGTGAATGTCAAATATTTCTCCTACAGCAGAGTGTGTCATAGCTTGTTGGCTCATTAAAGATATTTGGGAGATTTCAAAGCCTCCAAAGACAATGGTCACACTGGTCAATTTGTAATAGTACTTAAAGGTTCCGTCCACTGCTCTCTTCCACTTGTTGACAGTTCCCATAGGTCTTGATGTAATACCTGTGACATGTTTTGGTCAGATTGCTTGTAAATATCTAGTTATTGTAGCATAATATTCACCCATCTTCTGCAGTCTTCCTCAGAACAGCTCATTTCAGTGCATGTTTCTGAGTCACCCCACCCTACCTATTCTGTCACACATGAGGTCCAATGTTGATGCCATATTGCCAGTGTTGCCTAACTAGCACCTAGTCTTAAAGAATGAATAAAATAATGCATCCGTGTAGGACATGGGTGTGCAATTGGAGTGGCTGATACAGTGAGGTAAAAAAGTATTTTGTCAGCCACCAATTGTGCAAGTTCTCCCACTTAAAAGATGAGAGAGGTCTCCAATTTTCATCATAGGTATACCTCAACTATGAGAGACAAAATGAGAAAAAAAAAATCCAGAAAATCGCATTGTCTGATTTTTAAAGAATTTATTTGCAAATTATGGTGGAAAATAAGTATTTGGTCAATAACAAAAGTTCATCTCAATACTTTGTTATATACCCTTTGTTGGCAATGACAGAGGTCAAACGTTTTCTGTAAGTCTTCACAAGGTTTTCACACACTGTTGCTAGTATTTTGGCCCATTCCTCCATGCAGATCTCCTCTAGAGCAGTGATGTTTTGGGGCTGTCGCTGGGCAACACGAACTTTCAACTCCCTCCAAAGATTTTCTATGGGGTTGAGATCTGGAGACTGGCTAGGCCACTCCAGGACTTTGAAATGCTTCTTACGAAGCCACTCCTTCATTGCCCGGGCGGTGTGTTTGGGATCATTGTCATGCTGAAAGACCCAGCCATGTTTCATCTTCAATGCCCTCGCTGATGGAAGGAGGTTTTCACTCAAAATCTCACGATACATGGCCCCATTCATTCTTTCCTTTACACAGATCAGTTGTCCTGGTCCCTTTGCAGAAAAACAGCCCCAAAGCATGATGTTTCCACCCCCATGCTTCACAGTAGGTATGGTGTTCTTTCTCCTCCAAACACGACAAGTTGAGTTTTTACCAAAAAGTTCTATTTTGGTTTCATCTGACCATATGACATTCTCCCAATCCTCTTCTGGATCATCCAAATGCTCTCTAGCAAACTTCAGACGGGCCTGGACATGTACTGGCTTAAGCAGGGGGACACGTCTGGCACTGCAGGATTTGAGTCCCTGGCGGCGTAGTGTGTTACTGATGGTAGCCTTTGTTACGTTGGTCCCAGCTCTCTGCAGGTCATTCACTAGGTCCCCCCGTGTGGTTCTGGGATTTTTGCTCACCGTTCTTGTGATCATTTTGACCCCACGGGATGAGATCTTGCGTGGAGCCCCAGATCGAGGGAGATTATCAGTGGTCTTGTATGTCTTCCATTTTCTAATAATTGCTCCCACAGTTGATTTCTTCACACCAAGCTGCTTACCTATTGCAGATTGAGTCTTCCCAGCCTGGTGCAGGTCTACAATTTTGTTTCTGGTGTCCTTTGACAGCTCTTTGGTCTTGGCCATAGTGGAGTTTGGAGTCTGACTGTTTGAGGTTGTGGACAGGTGTCTTTTATACTGATAACGAGTTCAAACAGGTGCCATTAATACAGGTAACGAGTGGAGGACAGAGGAGCCCCTTAAAGAAGAAGTTACAGGTCTGTGAGAGCCAGAAATCTTGCTTGTTTGTAGGTGACCAAATACTTATTTTCCACCATAATTTGCAAATAAATTCTTTAAAAATCAGACAATGTGAGTTTCTGGATTTTTTTTTCTCATTTTGTCTCTCATAGTTGAGGTATACCTATGATGAAAATTGGAGACCTCTCTCATCTTTTAAGTGGGAGAACTTGCACAATTGGTGGCTGACTAAATACTTTTTTGCCCCACTGTAGGATATACTGTAAGTACAGTAACCACAGAAGCATTCACAAATGCGTAATGGGAAACTGCTAATGGCAGCTAGCTTTGTTTGGTCCTGATCAGAGTATAATTATCTAAAGCTGGGCGATTAAACAAAATTAAACCAAAACAGACGTTTAGGACTTAAATCTCATGTAATCTTGCTTATGTTGGTTTTTTTTGTTTGTTTCCCCTCCTCCCTGTTTTGTGTGCCTGTGCATACAAGAGCTTTCATGTCCTGCCCCTTTAATGTGCACAGTCACATGTCTCCACACCCTGGAAGCTGTGCAGTTAGCGCTGTTTGGAAACAGCATAACAAAGTGGAAAAATGAAAACGCCTTGTATCGAAAAGAAATGCGGTGTACATCCACATATGTGATGATTCACTCTCAATTTCATCTGAAGATGCCAATTAAAAGCGAGCAGAGTGCACTTAAACTAGCAGGGACTGCCACGAAGCTAAATCACCGTGATCCACTAATGGTTGTCCGCGTCAGCTCAACCAAAATGGACAAGCTGAGGTTGACTTTAAGAACCTGATCAGAGACTCCTAATCCCTGTGTGGTGATAACATCATTGTGGTTGTGCGAACAACTCGGCAAAGCAGCTAACAAACTAATTAGCAGCCACGGCGAGTCACGTGACCCACAAATTCTCAAGAGTTATTTATATAAACACTACCTTCTGCACTGGACACTAATTTGGTTACATGTGTTTGAAATTATAATATTATGCTAATTTACTCCCAAATCACTGCAGTGATTTACTGTATTCATTGATACCACACTCTTGTGTGCTATTGCTTAATTACGAGCCTCATCAGTGAACTATAAGGAAGAAGAAAGGATAAAAAAATGACAAAAGAAAACCGATGTGAACTGGTCAATTAACCATGATGCTGATTTAAGGTCAAATTGCCCAGCCCTGTAATAAACTATATTGAAATAAGCTAAAATAACAACTATGAACAATATAGAAGGCCAAATTTTGGTAGATCAATAAGATGTCGACTAGGGTGGATAGAATGTGTAGAAAAATATCAAACAAAACTGGCTGCGATCGAACGATTCTAACACTAGATTGCCTGAGAGTTAGCCCTCTACCCTCTGAGGGGAGCTCTAATGCACTTAGATTATGACCGCCTAAACCAAGCTAATGCTAATTGATTTGATTGACTATCACAGTGAAAATATAACTAAATAAACCAGAATGATGCGAGACATAGTGTCAACTGTTGGGTGTGTGTGTGTGCTTAGTAAGCTAACTCCATAGTAGCACTCTTAGCTTTGAAGCTAACACTTTGGACTTAGAAAATGGGTGTTACTGGATCAATATCACAGCCAATAGCTCAGTGATGGAAGAGCTATATCGGCTTCTGCCAAAAATTTTAAATATAAATACAGATTTAAATATTTTTTACTGCAATCATATCACCGTGAAAGCACAAACGCACCATGTTTAGTTACTGGAACCTTTAATGTTCACGAGCCACCCTCAGAGAGCACACATAACTGCAGGAGCGAATCTTGTTTTAAGCATCAACAGTTGTGACAGTGTATACATGACAGCCAATGAAGAATCAATCCATATTAATGGATAATTTGGTCTGGAACTAGTCTTCTCATTTGTGCACATCTATATATAGGTCATAGACTCAATCCTAAATCATTTTCTGCTCCCTTTCTCCATCACATTTTCAATTTGCTTTTTAAATTGGATGAATTAAAAATGGGTTCTGGCACAGGCCTAATTGAGAGAAAGCTGGGAGGTGATTTATGCGCAGTGCCTCATCATAATTCAGCTGCTGTCACGCGCGTGATGTCAATGACTACACGTGTTCTGCTCTGAACTACAGGCGTTTCAGGTCTTCATTCAGTGTTTTAGTCCCAAAGGTTTTTCATGCAGCAGTATTTTTATTTTGAGTGATTAACTTTAACGTTTTTCAATGTTTCCAGGTGGCACCACAGCGATGCGTAAAGAGGTGATCCGAAATAAGATTCGCGCCGTGGGGAAAATGGCCAGAGTCTTCTCAGTTCTCAGGTGTGACTCTTCATGTAACACAAGCACAAAAATGGGTGCTATATAGGTATTATTGTTGATGAGAGAGATCAGCTAACCAGAGAAGATTAGCACGAAATTAACAGCTGTAGACCAAAAATCTCGCCTTTTTCAGACAAACTATGCACTATTACTGCCTTTGTCGCTGCCAGTGTGTCACTCAGGCACGCTCCACTTCTGTGTGTACTATCCTCACAGCTTCACTCAGTCATAGCCAAGGCACTGAGGAGGTGACTTAAAATACAGCTACCATATTTGCCATATTTACAAGGTTGGAATGCGTATCCAGTGACATGCAATACATGCAGCCAAAGATCCTTTGTACACAATCATGGCATGTGAGCCTGAGCTGGTTCTAGCTATTTTTTCCCCCCATGTTGTCCCAAATACTAAATGTGGAACAGAATGTCATTTCTGAGCATTTTAACACGTCTCTGTCAAGACCGAGAGACGAGCTTACATGTTCGCCCCAGCATCAGCAGAAGACGTGGCTGGACCCTCTGCAGTTTTCATATCAGCCCCATTTAGGAGTTGAAGATGCTGTCATCTACCTGCTGCAACGAGCACATCTACATCTGGATGGTGGAGGAGATACTGTGAGAATCACTTTTTTTGATTTCTCCAGTGCCTTTAACACCATCCAGCCACTGCTGCTGGGTGAGAAGCTGCGGGTGATGGGGGTTGACGGCTCTGTGATCTCCTGGATTACTGACTACCTGACAGGCAGACCACAGTTTATCCGGCTGGGCAATGTCTTGTCTGGAGTGGTGGCTTGTGATACGGGAGCTCCACAGGGGACTGTGTTCTCTCCTTTTCTCTTTATCTTATACACCACTGACTTTCAGTACAACACAGAGTCATGCCACCTGCAGAAATTCTCTGATGACTCAGCTGTTGTGGAGTGTATAAGAGGAGGAGGGGAGGGGGAGTACAGGACACCGGTAGATTTATGGAGTGGACGGAGCAGAATCACCTGAGGTTGAATGTCAGCAAGACCAGAGAGATGGTGATTGACTTCAGGAAGAGGAAGATGCCTTCTCAGCCACTGCAGATTGGGGGGAGGATGTGGGAGTGGTTGAGGACTACAAATATCTGGGTGTCAGGATCAGCAGCAGGTTGGACTGGAGATCCAACACCGATGCTGCACACGAGAAGGGGATGAGCAGACTCTACTTCCTGAGGAAGCTAAGATCCTTCAACGTGTGCAGCAGGATTCTGGAGCTTTTCTACCAGACCGTTGTCGCCAGCGCCATCTTCTTTGCTGCTGTCTGTTGGGGTAGCAGTATCAGGGCCAGAGACACCAACAGACTTGACAAGATTATCAAGAGGGCTGGTTCTGTAACTGGTCTCAGACTGGAGACCTTTGAGACAGTGGTGGAGAGGAGAACACTAAATAAACTGCGATCCATCGTGGACAATCCTGATCACCCCCTCCACCGCACACTAGACAGACAGCATAGCACTTTCTCCAGTAGACTACTACAGCTTTGCTGTCGAACAGCCAGGTACAGGAAATCTTTCCTGCCACATGCAATTTCACTGTACAACAACTCACTATGATGTTGTATTCTGGTCATAACAATGCTGCTACACTGCACCTTACAGACTAACTGGTACCTCACATTTCACTCTGCTCCTGATAGTCCTCCTTTGTGCAATGGGATGATTCATGTGTTTATCATCATCATCATAGCAGTCTGTCATGGGAGACAATGACTGTTTCATTTAGGTCTGATCAGATTCCTCCACACAGCTCTGTCCTTAGCCTTCCGCTGCCAGGAACTCCTGTCTATGTCCAACTTCTTCAAGTTTCATTTTTACAGTGTCTTTAAATCTGAGCCTTGGTCTACCCGGATTGCGTTTGCCCTCGCATAACTTTGAGTAGAGTAACTGCCGAGGGAGATGCTGGTGGTCCATCCTCTCAACATGTTTGCGTCATCTCAGGTTCATCTGTATTAGCATGTCCTCCATTGATGGTAGACCAGCTCGTTTCAACACTTATATGGGTGTTTTTTTTTGGGGGGGGGGGTGTCCAGTGCACTATATCAGGGGTATCCGACTTTCAAGCGCTCTCTCTTTTTCTGTAATTTGCAGATGTCGGTTTCGTTTTTATAATATGCAAGGGAACATAAGAGTTTCAGACTTGCATTGCAATTTAAAAAAAAAATCATTGATTTTGCCGTTAGAATCGAAACTATTGGTCGTGTCCCCTCATTTTTCCCAGTTTTTGTGTGACATGAAAATCGCATCAATTTCAAAGTACTGTAACGTGATCTCTGAGTAACTCTTTCTACTCAAAATGCAAGAGATAACAGAGTTGTAATGCAAATTCAAAATTAAACATTCCCCAATGTGATCGGATCTTTGGTTTTTGTACGGCGACCCCTGCAAAT
Source organism: Pholidichthys leucotaenia (assembly GCA_020510985.1). Lineage (NCBI taxonomy): Eukaryota > Metazoa > Chordata > Actinopteri > Cichliformes > Pholidichthyidae > Pholidichthys > Pholidichthys leucotaenia. The sequence continues at coordinate 166,835,150 of CM035838.1, read as the reverse complement.
TTACTCGTACGACGTAAATTTCCGTGTCCCCAAATTTACGCAGCAACATGCAAGTTATTTGGTAAAGTAACCAGAAAACAGGAAGTGCTGATGCTTTTCACTTTGCACCTTTCAAATCCCAAACCATACACGTAAAAAGGAGATCAGTCTTTGTGAAGCTTAGATGTAGAATATTTCAATAAAATCTCAAACATTTATGACACATCGAATATGGTGTCCTTTAAAAAATTTACATCTTCGGTCTTGGTCGGCCGCGCGCAGCCCCGTCTGGCGAGGTGAGCGCCCTGGGAAAGCACTTTTATTTTCTCTACCCCGGATGTGCTCAACCCATGTGGAGAGGATTAACCGTGGTCACTTTATATTGAAGTTATCGAAGGTCCAAACTTCCGTGTCCCGCATTTACGCCTTTTGTGATTTTACGTCTTATCCAACAAACAGGGAGAA